>OZ010797.1:17611348-18907348 GCA_963932465.1 Maratus speciosus
AATAAAGGGCCATAGGAGCCTGATGTTACTCCTAACGCATCAAGATTTCTCATAGAAGTTTCAATATTATCGTACAACCTCCTTAAAGAAGTAACATTATTAGAGGTTTTTACTGGCTCAAGATTCAGGATTTTGTTCATATAACAGTTTATGATATTTTCCCGCTTACCATACCTCTCTTCTAACAACTTCAAACACGTTGAATAATTTTGATCTGTCAATTCAAAACCAGATACAATAATATATGCAGGACCAGACAACAAGGATTTGAGATATTGGAATTTTTCAATTTTTGATAACGATTCGTTTGAATCTATCGCACTAGTAAATAAATTAAAAAATTCTAAGAACTGACTTGCATCACCAGAAAATTTTTCTATGTTAAGTTTAGGAAGCTTCACTGCCGAAACTGGTTTACTTCCGATTTTTGAACCGTTACTTGATTCTAGTACAACTTTTGGTTCAGTTTCGATTTTACATTTTTTAAGCCTCATCTTAATTTTAAATTTCAAACTGGATATTTTTTCAGAATATTCTTCTACCGATTTTAGTTCTTTTTCATATTCAGTTTTTTCCTGAATTAGCTCATCTATTTCGGAATCTAATTCCTTTAGTAGAACTTCCTTTTCATTTACGAGCTCTAACGATTCCATTAAAGAATCGCAATCAGTTTTATCAATATCAACAGATAATAATGTATCACATTTTGTGATTAATTTCGTAATGGCTGCACGAACAGTAGCTCTTTTACTTTTAAGCTTATCAGGCTTATCCATGTTTAAATTTTATCTCAATTTCCAAAATAAATTATCATGAAAAATGTATATTTTCAAGAAATCAACAGTCATGCAGAATAATAAAGGTATTTCTTACCTTTTTTCCGGGTCTTGAGGCACCAAAACATGAAGAATAAACTTCATATATTGCACGAAATTTCACGTTATCACAATTTAAATCCAAGGTTGGGAGAGCTTAATTATATGCTTCACGATTCAAGATATTTAATTGGGAGAGCTTATTAGATGCAAATTTCACGATTTATGTAAAAGCACATTAAAATAATAAAACATATTTCACAACTGAAAATGTCGCTGGTGTTGTTCAGTATAAGTCCAAGTCAAGCACAGGATGATTAAAAACTTTGTTAATTCTATTTACACTTATAAATATTTACAGTATTTACAATGAAAACATTTGGATACTATTTCTTTAAAAACATGTAAATATTCCACACTGGGAATTCAAGTTAATCATATTAAAATTTCACCAATTATGTTCTTCTATAAAAGAAGCCACGAAAATAGCATAATTTAATATTCGGAAATAAATTTCCCCTTTTTTTTAAATTAAACTTAAACATCATTTCTTCTAACAGAAGACCACGATAAAAAACCTATACGCAGCTTATTACCTGCTGCGTTCAAGATTCACATTCACAAAACCAACTAAACTAAAAAAGGAACAAGAAAAAAAAATGTTTTTTAATATTAATTCTCTAGTCAGACCACGTGACCTGGGATCACTGGCGCCTAATCAGTCTGGCTGAGAAAAGAAGATATTTGCGAAATTCCACACAGTAAAACTCGTAAAAAAATAATGTGTACGAAGCCTTTTGTGTAGCCCTGAATGCAACCTATAGAATTTATACACACCACCTAATACAATTAAAATTAGCTCAGCGTAAAAATGCATACCACAAACGAAAACGCACTTCTAGCAATGATAGATGTTAATCAGTCCTTTAACCAAATTCTTTTGTTTGTCTCTATAAATGAACGATGAATACTATACACTCTGTAATCTATAGAAAACATGCAAATAATTTCAGTGATTACGTTATGTTTGAAGTATCTTAACATCATTAAAATGCACCGTAAACGATTTCCCCCCGTAGATCATAATGTAACGGAATGCTTTTCTGCATCTCTGTAAACGAATTATAAATGCTACTTATTCTATACTTCTGAGAAAGCATATGGTAGACCATCTCAATTATGTATACCAATCTCATTCGGTTTGAAATATCATCGGTTATAACATTAATAAAATACACCGGAAACGATTAATCCTCATAGACCGTCATGTAACGGAATTATTTTGTGTGTCCCTGTAAAGGAACTATAAATGCTGCACACTTCAGTTTAAATACCGTACGTTCTATGGTAAATCTCAATAACATATAAACATTTCATGGCAATCCGAATATATTCACGAGCGTTAGATCATGGGCAGCCAAACAAATCGAATTCATAAGCACTTTTCCACCATGTTAGAATGTGTTAAAAAAATCCGTTAATTTTACAGTAAAAAGGACGCTACTAAAAGACTGTTTATTCGTAAAGAAAAATTTTGTATTTATTACGGACTTTCTGCTATTTTAACAGATTTTGATCTCAAGTTTGTAATAAATAGAGATGTATTTACGCAGAAAAAAATTTATGTCATGACTGACAACTTTTTGCTGTACAATCAATAAATCCTTTTATTTATAGTATAGTACAAATTTATTAATTAAAAGTTGATTTGATTTAACAATGAAATTAATTTTAAAATACCTAAATTGTTATAAAACATGTAAATTTTTAAAAAGTAATAATTTTATTGCAAAATAAGGAATTTAGTAAAATATATTAATACCTTATAACTCCCCCTTTTATGTGAATACTTATATGAGAACCCTAATTAGGAAACTTTATCACAGCCTGCGCCTTTGTTGCTAATGTCTGTCTGTCTAAAAATAATCTGCCTTTATAGTCCGAGTTGATAGGATAGTTTTACTGTTCCACTTGATTAGACAAGAATAATGTGGCACTAAACCTATCTAATCTTACCTTAAATATAATATAAACAAATTAATAATTTACACCTTGTAATAAGATTTCCGTTTGTCAATAATTACGCTACCGCCGCCCATCAGTCTATAATCTAATTTCAACACAATTTCTGCAGTACAAGACGAAATTTTAATTATTGAAATGCAGTTCAGTAGTTTAAGAGCACGTGACCTGCTGTCCTCAATTATAGAGTGAGATGATAAAGTTTTGTTTTTTACAGTTCCGTTTGATAACATTAGAATAATATAGCATTAAACCAATTTAAACTTTTTTAAAGATGTAGTTGTCAAATGTTTAGGATTTCGGTTTGACACTAATACAACATCACTATCAATCACTATTTTTTTTTTTTTAAATTCTTCAGTGCGAGGCAAATTTTTTTATTGTTATTGAAACTCAGTTCAAAATTTTTTCAATTAAAAGCAATCACAATTTTAATTGTTTTTATATGAGTAATGATTATAAAAATTAAAGCGAAAGAGTAGATTTTTACTGAGCTTATTTATTTCTAATCAAAATTGTTTAATGGATAATTAGATAGATGCTATCTCTGTAATACAATCATGTATTTTTAATAGTTGGGCCTTAGCTTTATTATTTTGTAGTACAAAGCAGGTAATCACTTCGATCAAGTGATTCACCACTCTAAAAGCTTTGAAGCGTCTGCTTCAACTAAACTCAACAAATTGATTTAATACAAGTTCATACGAAACCTAGATTTAACCAATATTAAGATATGAAAAAGTATATTTGCATTGAAAGTGTTTAATTACTTTTAATGGGCACTGTTTTTTCTTTCTGTTTATCGTTTATTTATTTTATTTTTTATTTTTTATTTTTTATTTTTTGTGTCGATGCTCTTGAGGGAACACTTATAAAAGGGGTTGTTTTTAACACTTATAAAGGGCGATCTTTGTTTTTAACACTTATAAAAGAGGATCTTTGTTTTTAACACTTAACCCTTTATTGTCCCAAATTATAAATTCATGAAAATTTCATCTTCTAAAGCATTTTAGTGAATTATTGAAACTACATTAGGAGATTTACACAATCATTTCATAAATTTAAGAAGGATTTTGCCAATTAAAATTAATGAATTAAATTCGGATTTTGTGCACTATTTATAACTTCACTCAAATCTTTTATTTATTTATTTTTTAGTATTTTGTAGAATTAGGAAATGTATATAGAAATAATTCCGAACTGAAACTTTACTTCCCCCCCTCCCCTTCCCAATCTGTCAAGAAAGCTGAAAAGATGCAAAGGCAAAAGAAATCATCCTTTTAAAAATATGTTTATTTTGTGCAACCCATAATGCTTTTGGAACAAGATAAAGTAAAGTATCTATAACTCATTCTAAATTGTATTATTACTAATCGATGTATTTAATGAATTTTATAGCAAGTTATTTTAATGGTACTTTAAAATACCGTCAGGTCATAACGGATTAACAACATAGTTGAAAAGTGTTTATGAATTCGGTTTGTCTGTCTGGCCGTGAACTAACTCAAAATATACTCAAATTGACAAATTAAAATTATGCTCAAATTGACTCAAAATTAAACTCAAATTGAATATTTATCAAAATGATTAAATATACTCAAATTGACAAATTGTTTGTAAATATGTTCATGAGGTTCAATATACACCTTTTTTATTGAAAATGAAGTGTATAGCATTTATAGTTCTTTTACAGGGACACACACAAAAAAAAAAAAAAAAAGAGTTTCGCTACATTATACTTATAGAATGGACGGGGTCGTTTTTTGTACATTTTATCTACATTGCTTATTTAGATATCTCCTTCATTGTATAAAAATATGATTTTTTTATACAATATTCCGTTAGTGTTGGAATTTGTCTCATAATCTTATGTTTGATGCATGAATTTTCGTTCTTGTTCTAATGTTTTGCAGTGGTTAGAAAAAAGGAAATTTTAACGAGGAAAATTAATCAATGCATAAGCGGAGACTAACAGGATGCGATTATAAGATTTTATTCTTGGAAATGAAAAAAAAAAAAAAACTAGTATGTAATAATAATTTTTAATGTAGGGGAGATTAGCCATATTTCGACCGCGCGCCGCTTTAAATGGACCGCTGCAATTCTGCCGCTAATTACAGAAAGAAATGCCATCTATCGCTGAATTCGTACATAGCAGAATGACGTCATTTATGATTAGAAGAAGCACCCACCTTCCGTGTGGTGCTTTCAGATAATTTTTAAAAACCTAAAATTAGATGTTTTGATCTAATTTTTACCTACTAAACATAATAGAATACTTTAAAACTAAGGTAAGTTGTTATGTTTTCATATACATATATGTTTATTGCGCATATTTTTTATGCGGGTCTGTTTGCTTGAGTTTTTGTTCTTAGTCTTGAGATTATCTGTTTACAAAATGGCGCAGTTGCCTTAATTGGACCAATTTGAGTTGCTTAAATTGGAACAGGTATATGATCACAAATTTGAAAACATCTTCGCCATGTAAACTTTTAAATGAAAAAACAAAAACCGACAAAAAGGAAGCTCTGAAAAGAACAAATGCAATTGGAACATCAAGTTCTAAAAAAATAGGCGCAATTTAATTGGAAAGAAAATGTTGAAAGGGAAGAACTACAGACATAAGGTAAAGAAAACTTCTGTTGCAAAAAAAGTCTAATGATTCAGAATCTAAAAATAAAAATCAAGACATTGATGTTTTGCCTAATTTGCCAGAAAAATAAAATAGCAGACATGATTTAGTGTTCAGATTGCCAAATTTGATTCCGTGTTGTGTGCACTGGAATAAAAAATTAACAAAAGAAATTCAATTGTAAGCCTTTCATCACTTCTTACACGATATTCAAATAACTGGCAATTAGTTCCATAATTTGTATTCTTAATTACTTATAACTTTTATTTATATTTTGATTTAAAACAATTACTCTTACTTTCAGACATTTGATTTCAGTATATTTCACTGGTGTTGTTTTGTCTGATTGCTTCATTAATTGCAAACTTTGCTTTTAATAAAATTAGCTACTTTCCCTGCTCATTAAACCAGCCTAATATTGTTTGGTCCAATTTAGGACATTGGGGATCCAACTTAGGCGCCCAGTCGCTGAATTTGGACCACTTATGACAAATTTTTCAAATTTAAATAAAACTTAAGATTTTTAAAAAGAAATAGTTCTAAAGATTTATTTAGTTAGTAGATGAATAGATTGACTACGTGTAGTGATATTTTGCAGATATTCCAAAAATGAAGTGAGTTATACCTGAAAATAAGTGAAGTGGTCCAAATTCGGCTACTCTCCCCTATATAAAAATTATAAAGAAGTAACGTTTGCGTGTTTGTTTGTAAGGGTAAATCTCTGAAACTACAGAGCCAATTTCAAAAACAATGTTGACAAAATTCTGTTCCTCCTTTGTACTCAAAAATGGGCTACCGTTTATGTCGATACAACAAACATCAAGGAGCGAAAAACATTCTAAATTTGCAATTTCTGTGATACTGTTGGGACTAAAAATTTGAAAATTGGTGTGGTGATTACTTTTAAAATGTAAATACTCGCTACACTCTCAGAAATATTTTCTTCCATTCAGGGAAATATTCCTCGAAGCATTGCTGCCGGCATATATCTGAGAATTGAAAAAAAAATCCGTTCTAGGACAGAAAACTTCCGTAATCTGAAAAAAGTAGTTTTTTAAAAAAAAAACACGTCTCTCATTCTTCCGTGAATCCACTTGGATTGGAATCCGAGTCCGTACGTCTCAAATTGAGAACTTTAACCATTCGTCCAGCGACCACTTGGGAGAATGCGAGGTTAAAATGAAAATACGGGTTTCTTCGAATGTGGCATTGGTAAGACATGTTAAATTCCTTGTTCAGAAAGCTCGGAAATTTAAACTTAATTACAGGAACATTTCGTTGTTATGAAATAATGGTTGGTGTTTTAACATTTATAGAATAATAGAGGATAAAAATTATTACATAGTAGACATATTTTTAATAAAATATAATTTGATTGATGTAAAATATATGAATACAATATTTTTAATTAACATTTTTTTAATGTGTTTGTTTAGAATATATTTTACATGAAAATATTTTTTTAATACTCTAAAAAATAAATCGCCAATAAGTGTAAATGAATGAGAAAATTGCTAATTTATTAAATTCGAAAGCATTACTTTTGTCTGTATGTTTTTATATAAATTAGAAATTTTAATGGATTGAATTTTCTATTTTTCATTTTAAAAATAAATTCGAACTTTGGTATTGATACAGCCAATACGCATGCGTGCATGAAATAAACGGAATGTTCCCATCTTTTTCAAACTTCCGGGAAGAATTAACGGAAAAAGCACGTTTTCTAGGACTATGCGGAAATCATTTATTTAAAAAAAGATGGATAATTTAGTGTATAGAGATGAATTTTTCTGACAGCGTACGGTTAAAAAAAAAAAAAAAAAAAAAAAAAAAATGTAAATTTAAAAGTGGGAGATGAGAGGTAAAAGTTCTAAATTGCTATTTATTTGGAATTGTTAGTATTAGAAACTTCAAATTGGACAAGGATGTTACTTTTAAGTCTTAAATGCTTGAATAGAGCAGTTTAAAGAAATCGAAATTTAAAAAGAATGTACGGGAAAAAAAGATGTAAAATAGCTATTTCTGTGATACTGTTATAAGGATAGAAACTTGATGTTAGGCATGGTGGTTACCAAGAAGATGTGAATGCTTGCTAAGAACAGCTGTTAAAAACTCCAATTTTAAAAGAGGGAAACGATATGAAAACGTACTAAATTACGATTTCTGTATAATTATTTAGGGATAGAAACCTAAAACTCGGCGTGACTATTACTTTTCAGACGTAAAGGCTCACAGAGACCAGTTTTAAACGAAAATCGGATTTTACATTGCTTGCACGAGAAATAAAAAATGTTCTAAAATTCCGATTTCTGTCATACTGTTAGGGTTAGAAACATGGTATTTGGTATGGTGTATACTTAACCCTTTATGTCCCGACGGTACCTTAAAGTAACTTTGTCGGGCTAGCTCAAATTCAAATCACACGGAATTTTCACATAATTACAAAATATCAACTTCTCGGGCATAACTTTTTAAATATTTTTTATTTAACCTTGGTAAGACGGCACATCACAAAAATCCCATATCTATTTGCACAGTAGGCCACGCACGCTAATATTCAGATAATAATAAAGTAAATATAAATTGGCCGTTCTTAATAAATCAATCAAATAGATATTATAGGTAAATTTCTTACCTTTATGTTTCCGCTGCAGCAATTCCTTGATTGGATGTATGGCCCAGTAATCCCAGTTTGCTATTACTTGATGAAACTCATATTATACATTTCTCTATAGTGTGATAAGAAAAAAAATGTGGTGTTATAATATTTCTGAACACATGAAAGAATTCACTCGTAAGCCTATTCTTTTTCTTGAATATATTAATATTATATGTGAAGCATACAGTATTAAATTTAATGTGTTAACATATAGACTACGCTTCATTTTACGGCAGCGATTAATTTTTTTTTTTTTACATGTTTACAGTTCAAAATCTTACAGTATAATAACATAATAATAAAAAGGTAGAAAAGTTTTTTTTTTTCAGTTCTTTATAACAATCACGTGAATCTCTTGTATCGTGCGTGGGAGGAATAAACAGTTTTATTTATGATTATTACGTTGCACTTTGGATAAATACAATTTAGATATTTAGACAGTTCGATGATTATTCAATGATTTACAGTCTAATTTATTTTGATAAGAATTCGAAAATGTTATTGTCCTTGAAAATTATCGTTTCAATTTCCTGTTTTCGTTGTTTACTGCTGATCTGAGGATGGTTATATTTCCATTATAAAGTTGGATTACTTCCAATCGACTGCATTTTTATGTTCTTCGAGTCTTTTATTCTCAACAACCAATCGGCCTGAAATGCTTGTGCTTTTTATTGCAGGAAACCCCCATAATTTCGATAATGCCTACTGCTTGCCGTCAAATCGTCATATATATATATTATATATATATTCACATTTTGAGTCGATTTCCAGAGTCGATGCGTAATTTTAAAGTATTCCAAAAAGAAGGGATGAAGAGAGGGCGATTGCCGTGTATATTAGACGTTTTGAAATAATAGTCGTTATTGTCCAAATGGTTTGGAATTTTTATTATTTAAAAATATAATGTTTTCGAGCCGAAGTGAAAAAAAGTTTTTCTACAAGTGCTTTTATTACTAAATATCAATATATTTTTTGCTAGTCCTAACAGGTTTTGAAAACCAGTGTCACAAAATAAATAAACAAATAAAATAAAATAAAATAAAAAGCACGTCTGCGACATCTGTAACGAAAAATTATGTTACTGATTGAATATTTTTCTTTTATCCTTCAGGTTATCTTTGGGCTGTATCCGGACAAAGCGAAGAAGATGATATTTCCTTCCTTGCCTTCTCTGGCGCCTTTCCTTTTTATAGTAAGTGCACTTCAAACTCATACATTTAAGCTAAATAAATACAGAGTGGCTCAAAAGGATGGGCTTCGAATTCCCCTCAGTAATGTTTAGTCTGTGGACGTTTGCTGCATCCTTATATTTAAAATATCTCATCACGATATTAACCCTTTATCTACTGACGGTACTTATAAGTACCATTAAAATAACTTGTTATAAAATTCATTTAATATATCGATTCCTTGTAATACAGTTTAGATTGAGTTACAGATACATTACTTTATCTTTTTCCAAAAGCAGTATGGGTTACACGAAACAAAAATATTTTTGAAAGGATGATTTCTTTTGCCTTTGCATCTTTTCAGCTGTGTTGGCGTTGGACGGGGGAGGGGGATATTTCAATTCGGAAATATTTCTGTATTTCTATTGTAAGAACATTTTATTTGTACATTTCCTAATTTTACAAAATACTAAGAAAAATATTTAAAATAAAAGATTTGAGTGGGGTTGTAAACATTGCACAAAATACCTATAAATTCAAATTTAATTAATCCTTCTAAATCCTCCAATCCTTCTAAAATTTATTAAATGATTCTGTAAATCTTCTAATGTATTTTAAACTATTCACGAAAAATGCTTTAGAAGATAAAATTTTCTCAATTCAGTACATAAAGGGTTAATATTTTTTATTTCTGTTTTCTCTGTGCTCTTCTTAAAGGATGTCTCTTTTTTCCTTAGTTTTCAAAATATTTCTAAAATCTATGCTGAATTTAATATTTTATGTGTTAAAAGCAAACGAACTGGGAGTAAAATTTTAACAACTCATGCAAAATTAAGCATATATTTTAGAAGTATTTTGACAACTAAAGTAAAAAGAGACAGACTTTAAGAAGAGTATACAGAAAAAAGAAATTAGAAATATTAATTTCCCGAGGAGATATTTTAAATATAAGAATGAATCAAATGCCCATAGACTTAACATTATCGAAGGAAATTCGGGAACAGATTGATGAGCAGCCTTAACAGGCTAATCTTTTAACGAATACGAAATGGGTACTTTTATGTTAGCCAGGCGCAAATCTCGCCAATAACAGATTTTATTTTTCGCGTGTGTAAATTAGAAACAACACTTTCATGATGAAATGAAATGTTTTAATTTATAGTGTTATTTCTTATTTTTATTTAATTTCTATTTTAAATAAAATGAGTGAAAAGTTAATATTTTAGATGAAATGAATGCAATAGGACTAATGGCGATGGGAACACTATTTGACGATTTATCAACTGTCACGGCTAACATAAATGTACCTCGAAACTGTATCCGGAATTAAGCTCAAACGCATTTCCCTACTTATCATTAAAGGAAAGTTTAATCTTTCCACAAACTAGTATCTACCGGAGGAATTTACATTTTTACTTTCTTCTATCTTTACAAGAAGAAAGTATTGGATTCATGAAAATTTTCGACTTTCGGTTTTTGACGTATTTACACGATTTAGGGGTCAGAGATTCCAAAAAACATGTTTTTACAAAATGTCTGTCTGTGACTCTGTGAGTCTGTCTGTCTGTCTGTGTGAATGTGACACAAATTTTGTGGGCGCTCTATCTCAAGAACTAATGCACGGAATTTAATAAAAATTTGTATTAAGTTAGTCCCTAATACAAATTGATGCCAATTAGTTTTTGGTGTAAATCGCTCAACAGGTGGCGCTGCTAGGCTGCATTTCCCGCGATTTCTGCACTAGCTCTATCTCAAGAACTAATGCACGGATTTTCATCAAACTTCAGATTTAGTTAATCCTTGATATGAATTGGTGCTGGTAACGTTTTGGTGCAAATCGCCCAACAGATGGCGCTGCTATGCTGCATTTGGCAGCATTTACACGATTTTCGTAATAGCTCTATCTCAAGAAATAATGCACGGATTTTCATCAAACTTCAGATTCTGTTAGTGCTTGACATGAGTTGACGTTTTGCACCTTGTGGTGTAAATAGCTCAACAGGCGGCGCTGCTATGCTGCATTTTTTGTGATTTCCGCGATAGCTCTATCTCAAGAACTTATGCTCGGGTTTTCAACAAACTTCAGATTCAGGTATACCTGGATATGAATTAGTGCTGTTTATGTTTTGCTGTAAATCGCTCAACAGGTGACGCTGCTATGCAGCGTTTTTCTCAACTTCCACAATAGCTCAATGTCCAGAACTAATGCACGGATTTTCATCAAATTTCAGATTCAGTTAGTTCTTGACATGAATTGATGTTTTGTACCTTTTGGTGTAAATCGCTCAACAGGTGGTGCTGCTGTGCTGCATTTTTTGTGATTTCCACAGTAGCTTTAGCTCCAGAACTAATACGCGGATTTTCATCCAACTTCAGATTCCCGTATACGAATTAGTACTGTTTGTGTTTTGGCGATTCCGGTATATGAATTAGTACTGTTTTTGTTTTGGTGCAAATCGCTCAACAGGTGGCACTGCTATGCTACATTTTTCAAAATTTCTCCTACAGCTCTATTTCAATAACTAATGCACGAATTTTCATCAAATTTCAAATTCAGGTATACTTTTATATGAATAAATTGATGTAATTTATTTTACTATTTAAATTATTTAATTGACGTGATTTATATAGAAGAAAGTTTTGTGATGGCCACAACATACTAGTTTTCATTGTTTTCACTTATTTAGCCTCTAAATATAACAATTAGATGAAATATTAATATTTTATTTATTTGTTATAATTTGGGCAACTGCTAAACGAATCATACGAGTTCAAATTTTCGACTAAGTGAAAAAACGCCCAGGCAGGGATCTGAACCAAGGACCTATGGCTTAAGCTACGGAGTTTTTATCAACTGAGCTATCCTGGACAAATTCGGTGAACACGATTCACTCAAAAACCTGTTGATAATGGAAGCTGGTCTACTATTTTAAACCGCTCAACACGACAAATCTGAGGTAATGGATCTTAACACCAATTAGAATGGTTTGTCTTTTAGAATAACTGTTTTAAATTTTGATGAATTTTAATTATGTTTCCTGCATTTACTTGGAGTTCCAACACTTGCTATTTGTCGCGTTGCGTTGTTTCAGATAACAAACCAGATGCCATTATCGGTAGATTCTCTGGGTGAAATGTGTACGATAAAATTGTCCAGGAAAGTTCCGCAGTTGGTACAGTGTTTTCAGCTTAAGAGCCTACACTACTCACGTGATGAAGGTCGAATGCTGTTAAACCTATGGGAGAACTCTTTACACATTTCCCGCTTGTATTTTACTATATTTAAACGATTTTTCTTGTATAGGATACCTGATGTCGGTAACTAATGTTTTGCATTTTTATTTTTTCGATACTTGTTACTGTTTTTTTATATGAAGAGAGTTTCACTTTCAGAACCGGTTCCAAAAGTAAAAGTCTCCGCGTATAAAAAAAAAGTAACTAAAATTGTAAAGTACAAATGCACAACATCAAATATCGGCCTCGAGTATCTTATTAAAAAAATCGTTTAAAAATAGTAAAATACAAACGAGAATACTGTAAATATTTCTCCCATAGGTTTAACACTAACGTTCGATCGTCATCACGTGACTCGTGCAGGCTTTTTAGTCAAAGGTCCCTGGTTGACTTTTCACTGGGTTTGAGAATTACAGCTCGTATTATACTAACGATAATGAGCACGGATGTAGTGGAGGTATACGGGGGTATACCCTCTGGATTTTTTTAAGGAACACCTCTGTTTCTCAAGAAAGCTATAGTATATATACACTAGGCCTTGAGCGTATACCCTCTGCTTAGAACGTATACCCTCGGGTTTTTTTACGACTACACCACTGATAATGATACAATGACAGTATTCGTCTTTTACCAACACGGTAAACATAACAAGCCTGAAATTGTACGTCAAACGTGGCAAATGAGGTGCGTTCGTACTATAATTAGTTTTATAGATATTCAAATCTTGGTGCAATAGCTGTTACACTCTTATGCAAAAATGCACGAATATGAAATCAATTACGATTGTCTACAGGATGATTCAAAACTTATCGTTCAAATTTCGTGGCGAGATAAAGAATACGTCAGGAAACCGATTTTACACAGGAAAGTATGTCCGCAAATGTGCGCATGCGTATGTAGAGGGCGCTGTGTGTACCCAACCTTCCATTACGTCCCAATCATTGTTTTAACTTTCCTAAAGCTAGCATTATTTCTTCTCCTATTTCCACTTCTCATTTGATCTTCCACGAAGTCTTTTACATCTTTAAAAACTCCAAAAAACTTGATAATGATCTTTAGTCAACGCCTTCATTATCTGATGCCTGGAAACTTCTCGTTTAATTTTGTTCCTTCCAGTTCTTTTAACCTTTATTTATTTTTTTAAGAGTGTTGTTTTTTACTTTTTGTTTTCCTTTTTATTTTCTTTATTTTTTGTTAGTTTATTTTATTCTTTGCTTTTAATTTTATTCGTTTATGAATTTTTAAATTTTGGTTTCAAACCAGAATTCTTAAACGTCATTAACAAGATTTTTAGAGTTTTTAAAAATGAAACAGGCTTTGTGGAAATCCAATTGCGAAGTGGAAATAGGAGAAGAAATAATACTAACTTTAGGAAAACAATGATTGGGATGCAATGAAAGGTTAAGTACACAATAGCGCCCTCTACATACGCATGCGTACACTTCCGGACATACTTCCCTGTGTAAAATTCGGTTTCCTGACGTATTTCCTACCTCTTCATGAAATTTGGACGATAAGTATTGAATCATCCTGTATATACAAAATTCAGAGATACAGAAATAATAGGACCCCCATCTTAAATATGACGTGATCACTCTAGAACTCTAGAATCCACCGTGCCCTGAATACTAGGCCTCAGCGCTGACAGAAAAATGGCGGCTGTCGAAGGCGGATTTTTTCAGCGTGTGTACGGTCGCTTGAATTTTGGCGCCAATAATTTTTTTAAGTTTTCTCCACTTTATTTTTCTGAGATTAAATGAGTCAAGGAAATCTTTTATAAAATACTGGTACAAAAGTAAATATACGTAAGAGTAATGAGTCTTAATTACGTGCACTAATAATCATATCACAATATATATGCCAAACAGAAAAGCTAAAACATATATTAAAATATTTATTTGCTTAAAAGACGTTACTAAAAACACATTAAAAGTATATTAAAAACCTAAATTGTCATGTTTCAACTCCTTTACTGAGTCGTCATCAGAATGTATAACAGGAATTTCAAATACAATGCATATGAAAACTGGAAAAATATCATCGAATATAATGTTTTTCGATTATATTAAATGATCATCGATATAATAATTATATATTATATTAATTTATGTTTTTATAAATATATAATAATATATATAATTTATATATATAAATATAATATTTTTAAATTATATTATGTTTAACGAATATGTATAACGAATGTATAAAGAATATAATAATATATATAATAATATATATAATAATATTATAAATATATAATATATATAATAATATATATAATAATATTATAAATATATAATATATATAATAATATATATAATAATACTGTACGGAGGTGTTCTAAATTAAAAGAGAAATTAGCGGACTGTTAACATAAATGTTTTAATGAAGGCTAATGGCGACTTGTTGCCGCAGAGGTTGTTCCTCTTACACTCATGCGTACTCAACCCGTGATCCGGGTTCAACGAAAGGGTTACATTAAAAGGATTGATTGCCAATTGGCATAGATGCGGGGGTGGTGTTCCGTCACCAAAGGCGAATTACAATGTTTGTTACAGATACGGAACATCCCGCCCGGCGTTGAAATATTATATTTCAATATGTATAAAATGCAATACAGATAAAAAAAAAAAAAAAAAAAAAAAAAAAAAAAAACACAACATAGTACAGATTATAAGCAAAGAAATAAAATAAACACAATTAATACACAATGAAACACAATTACAGTCCAGATTTTTGTTAATCATTGTCATTTATGGGTAATATGCTTATTTGGTTAACAGAACGTTTAAAATTGCCCTTAGCGGTGCGTAGTTCTACTACTCTGACCATTCCGTCAGCACCTGGGATTACCTTAGTAATGCGACCTAGAGACCAGGTGCAAAGTGGGAGTTGAGTGTCCTTTAATAGGACCAACATGCCTGGCAAAATATTTTGTTTTTTAAAGATCCATTTGTTTCTCTCCTGTAAATTACTGAGATAATTGTTTTGCCAGCGTTTCCAAATCGTTTGGGTTAATTTTTGAGTCCTTTGCCACTTGTTAAGCAAGTTATCCTTTACCTCCATCAAATTAGGTTCAGGAATTAAATTAAGGGGCCTGCCTATGAGAAAGTGGCCTGGAGTTAACACCTGAAGATCGTCAGCATCTGTGGACAAGGGACAAAGCGGTCGCGAATTTAAAATCGCTTCGATCTGTGTTATTACGGTTAGAAATTCTTCGATCGTGAGATGAGCGGAACCTACTGCTCTTTTTAAATGGTATTTGAAGGCCTTAATTCCTGCCTCCCAAAGTCCACCAAAGTTGGGTGCTCTAGGAGGGGAGAATTTCCAGTTAATGCCTTCTGAAGCTAAAAAGTTACAAACTTCATCACTGGCTACAAGTTTACGTAAACGCTTCAGTTCTGCTGAAGCCCCAACAAAATTAGTAGCGTTATCGCTAAAAATTACCAAACTCCTCCCACGACGAGCGAAGAATCTCTTTAGCGTTGCTATTATCGCCTCGGATGTCAAGTCGGAGACAAAATCCAAGTGTACAGCTTTAGAGGCCATACACACGAAAATGGCAACGTATATTTTTTGGAAGGTACCCTTTCTCTGACCCTTATATTTTATTTCAAAGGGGCCACACAGATCTAATCCTACTCTGGAAAATGGTGAACTGGGCGTTATTCTTTCAGGAGGGAGATCTCCCATTACTTGATTAGCCAGCATAGGCTTAATTTTAAAACATTGCACACATTCATGTACTACCTTGCGAGCTGTGTTTCTACCGCTAAGAGGCCAATATTTTTGGCGCACAGTGTTCAAAAGAGCCTGGGGCCCGACATGAAAATCTCGTACATGATAATACTGGAATATGATTCTCGTTAAGCGACAGCTCGCTGGTAGCACTATAGGAAATTTGTGATCAAATGGTAAGTTAGATTTAGCCAATCTACCTCCCACCCTTATCAAGCCATTCGAATCAATAAAGGGGTTCAAAAATTTTAACTTACTTGAACCATGCACCGAAGATCCCCCTTTCAGGGCGGAGATTTCCTTGGAAAAATACATTACCTGCACATGCTTAATCAAGCACACTTCTGCCCCCATTAATTCCTCCAGTAACAGAGGGCCTGTTGCAGTTGCTACCCTCTTACACTTTAAAAAAAACCTAAAAATATATGCTACAATTCTAATTAATTTAAGAAAATTATTTGTTAAAGTCAACAAATTATCAAAAAAATTAATGTCCATATTGTTGATTAAAGTCACTTGTCTACTGGCTTTGAGTTCATTGGAATAATAACTGTTCGAGCAGTCAGTAAGACTAGAAATAGGTTTCTCTATTGCTTCTTTAAGAATTTGAAGTGGCGGCCCATTCCACCATAGTTCACTGGAGGCAAGGTTTTTCACATCCATTCCTCTGGATATCAGGTCTGCGGGGTTATGCTCCGATGGTATATGGTGCCATGGAATGTTCCTTGAAATGTCCTTTATTTGCACTACACGGTTGCCGACAAATATTTTAAGTAAATGTGGAGCAGTGTCCATCCAAGTTAAGGCAATGGTCGAGTCTGAAAATAGTCGCACAGCATTCACCTGTTGGTTTAAAGCATCTAAGACCTTACAGGTTAATTTTGCAAGAAGAAGACACGCTGATAGTTCCAAGCGGGGTACGGTTATCACCTTTGTAGGGGCCACTCGTGACTTGCTGCAAAGAAGGTGACTAACCGTTTCGTTGGAGTTAGATATAGTTTGCACATAAATAACTGCACCGTATGCCTTTGAAGAAGCATCGGCGAAGCCATTAAGTACCACTGATTGGACGTGCACCTTTAAGAAGCATCTCGGTACGTTGATGGACTCGAGCTCTGGCAATGTTGCGATAAAGGTTTTCCATTGTTTGGAAATTTGCGAAGGTAAAGTATCATTCCATTGTAATTTAAGCAACCACAATTGTTGCATGAATATCTTTGCCTTTGCGATCACTGGCCCTAAGAGACCAAGAGGGTCATAAAGCCGGGCAATTTGCGATAGCACCTCTCGTTTGGTGAAAGTACTTGTTATTTTAACGTTGACTTTGTATGTAAATGTATAGCTAGAACTGTTCCAAAGCATGCCTAAAGTTTTAACCATTATTTCTTCTGAATTTCTATCCAAGGGAAATATCCGATTGTCAGTAGATTGGACCTTATTAGTACACCATTTATGCAAAATCATCCCCCCCCCTCTGAAGGAGTTGTGTTAATTCTGCTTGCATTAAATTAAATTCCTCTAAATTGGATGACCCCGACAAGCAATCATCCATATAGAAATCTTTCAGTACAATATTGGAAGCTAATGGAAAAGCCTTTTGCTCATCTAAGGCGAGTTGTTGTAAGACCTTGGTGGCCAAAAATGGGGCGCAAGCTGTTCCATACGTGACCGTTGATAATTGAAAGACCTTAACCGGGGATGATGCACTGTCTTTCCACAGAATTTTTAGGAATTTGTATTGGGACGGATTTATCTCTATCATTCGAAACATTTGTTTGATGTCGGCGGTAAATGCATAAATATGCTTTCTAAATCGAACCAATACCGAAAAGAGATCGTCCTGTAGCACACCACCCTTGCACAATAAATCATTCAATGAGTATCCATTACTACTTTTTGCGCTTGCGTCATATACGACGCGCAATTTAGTTGTCGTGCTAGATGGTCGAAAAATTCCGTGATGGGGTAAATAATAGCCGTCCTCGAATTCATTAGTTTCCTCTATTTCATGCATGTGATTAAGAAACTGATATTCATTAAGAAATTGCGTATATAAATTCCGCATTATAGGGTCACGATCTAGACGTTGCCATAGATAATTTAATCTTTTCAATGCAACGATTTTTGAATTTCCTAAATTGGGCTCAGAAATTTCCGGTTTGAAAGGCATTTCTACGACATATCTGCCATCCGAATTTCTAAAATGCGTTTTATCGAAGTGCCTATTGCAATATTCTAACTCTTTGCTATCACAAGGTTTTAAATTTCCCACCTCTTCTATCTCCCAAAAAGATTTCAATGTGTTATCTAAAGCTTCTAAATTTTTCGTTAAGAAACAATATTTTTTCGTATTGTTTACTACATTGTTATACACACAACCAGAAATTAGATAACCAAACACACTTTCCTGTAAATATAAGTGCTTTCCTAACTTTATTTTGTCTACCTTTAATAATTCAAAGAACAGTTCCGCACCTAATAAAATTTCAACCTTATTTGGAATAAAAAACTGTGGGTCAGCTAAACAGATGTTCGAAGGAATGTTTAATTTATTTATGTTTATTTCCTTTCCAGGAGTGAAATCTGTGATTCTCGGGATGATCAACAAGTCCAGAGTCCATCGCAAATCGCCTCTCTTATTATTAGAGACACACGCCTTCACTTTCGATTTCAAGGACATCGGTGAATTATTAAGACCTGCAACGGGAATGTTAATTGATTGTTTTTTCAAACCTAAAGTTTCAGCTGCTCTTAAACTTATAAAATTATTCTGTGAGGCACTATCCAATATTGTACGAAAAGGCTTATTTATACCATTAATGTCTGCTATATAAACAATCGCAGTATTTATTAAGACAGATTTATGGCTCTTTTTATGTGAAAAAAATGAATGAACTACATTTTCATTTTGCGCTGAATCTTCGGGAGCTAAATTTTTATTAATTGCCTCTTCAGCAGCCAGATTGTTTATAGATTTTGACGGCTCATAAATTCGAACATCTGGTGATGAGTAATTATGCAACGAAGTATGATGTTTGGAGCTGCAAACAAGACATCTGCTCTTTGAAGTACATTGATGAATTATATGAAAGAAACTAAGGCAATTAAAACAAAGCTTATTTTTCTTTACAATGTTTAGACGATCGCTTAGTTTCATACTTTTATACTTCTCGCAATGATATATTGGGTGACTTTCTGTTTTACATAAAATGCACATTTTATTTTGTGATTTGGTGGTACGGATAAATAAAGATTTATTGGTGGTTTTTGAAGCATTCGCAGAAGTAATACTACTTAAAATTTGGCATCTGCGCTCTAAAAATTCTAAAAATTCATCGAAATTAGGCACTTCCTTATCCTTTAGTGTTAATTCAAATTGCTTACGAGTTTCTCGATCAATTTTTCCTAATATTATGTTCAACAAAATAGCGTTTGAAAAGGTGTCTCTATCGAATTCCAAGACCTTTAACGCTCTCAAATTCTTTTTTACCTGATCTACAAGGTTTCTCAGTTCTTTTGCTGACTCTTGTTTGATTACATAAAGATTTAATATATTTTTAATATGGCAATCCACAATAATTCTTTTGTTTTCATAGCGCTCTTCCAGCTCTCTGAAGAGTGAGCTAAAGGTATCATCTGAGGTTTGTAAACCTTTCGGTTCACCCGTTAATGCCCCTCTGAGATAAAACAGTTTTTCGTTGTCTGTTAAATGAGGATTGCTATTGATCAATTCGTTGAAGGTGGTCTTAAATGTAGACCATTCTTCAAATTTGCCACTAAAAATCGGAAGTGGAATTTTAGGGAGCTTTATGCTGACCCCTCTGGCAATAACTTGATCATGGGATTTTGATTCAGACGTGCTGTCTATTTTACTATTTTTTTCTTCATTTTGTTTGTGAAAAGATGATTTAAGGCTTACCTCTAATTTCTGTATCTCCTCATCCAATTGCGAGAGTTGTTCTTCCGCTTCCTCAATCTTTTCTTCGCCCATAATTTTGTAGTATTCATGTTTGATCACTTCGAATTTTTCTTCGATTTTGTGAAGGAGCTCTAGTTGAGCCTTGGTTTCCGCAATTGAGAAACTTTTACCCTCGGTGGCGTTTACGATCTTCGTTAGCTGGGCCTTGATGTTGCCACGCCGCCGATTCAGTGCTGTAATGTCCGAGTCTGCCATCCTTTCGTCTTGTTGACGAAACTGACATAAATTAAATTAAATTAGTTTGCGCTGGTCTTACCTCCGGGTCGCTAGGACCAAAATGTACGGAGGTGTTCTAAATTAAAAGAGAAATTAGCGGACTGTTAACATAAATGTTTTAATGAAGGCTAATGGCGACTTGTTGCCGCAGAGGTTGTTCCTCTTACACTCATGCGTACTCAACCCGTGATCCGGGTTCAACGAAAGGGTTACATTAAAAGGATTGATTGCCAATTGGCATAGATGCGGGGGTGGTGTTCCGTCACCAAAGGCGAATTACAATGTTTGTTGCAGGTACGGAACAAATACTATAAATATATAATATATGTATTAATTTACATTATAATATTAATATTATATGATCGATAATATAATTGATTATATAAGAATTTAATATATATTCCAAATACTTTTCCGTTTGGAATATATATTGTGATAAAATACTGGTGTCTAAATTTAGGAGACCGTACATACATTAAGAAAAAAAAAAAAAAAAAAAAAAAAAAAAAAAAAAAAAATCCGCCTTCAACAGCCCCCCATTTTTCTGTCAGCGCTCAGGCCAAGTATTCAGTGGGCGGTGCTAGAATCATTACCTGTCATGGGTAATAGTTGAATTCATGATGTATGCTAAGATTTAATAGAATGAATAAAACTTTTATTCATATCTTTTTAAGTTTGGATTCGATTTTCATAAAATTTGAAATGCCGCGACACAATTCTGCAAAGATTCTATATAGTAAATTTCAAACTATTCGATTGGGCAGTTTTTGCACTGTTATTATGCGGACAGACGGACGAACCAGAAGACGACTCTAGATGCTACGTATTTACATAATTACGAACGTACATAAAAATAAGCAAAAAGAAATACACACTGACAAAAAAGAAAGAAAGAAAGAAAGAAAAACCTTAATGTTCATCCTGAGGAGCCACCTGGAGGTGAAATTCTAAATTTTACAATATGAACATTCTAAATTTTACGTGTTAAAATATTCAACTGTAAAATATACCTGCCAAGTTATACAAAAGTGAATGGCCCATATTAATAATATTATTATTTTCGATAGCATTTTTACATTATCACAACCTAATAATATACGCAAAAATATCCTTCACCTAACCATTTAGTATAAAATGGAATAATTACCTTAAAATGGCCTTCTTTAACACGTTGGCGGCTAAGCCGTATGAGGTGAAATCATTCCTCGTGGCTGAAAGTTTTTTTTTTTTGTTGTTGTTGAAATTTATTGATGAAATTGTTTTGTTGAAATTTTGTTAAATTTAATTAATTTGTTTTGTTGAAATTGTTGCAAAACTCTTTAAGAAGGCTAGGGAAAAATTTAAAGATGTTACCAGTTGGCTAGACAGATGCAGAATGAATTGAAACAGTTAACAGGTGTCGAAGGGTCGTCGACGGCCTCCATTTGGGGAGGGACCCTTCGACACCCGCTGCCAACGTGTTAAGTAAAATATTAAAACAAGATTTAAGTTCTAAAAAGCTAAATTTAATACGAAAAATACAAAGCATGATAAAACGCATGATTCAATTTTAAAAGTGTATTTATAGTTTTTAATACGTGAAATACCTTTGTAAATGGGATTAAAAATATCTAGGGCAATAGATATAAAAACATCGAATGCATCCCGATGCATTAATATATATATATATTTGTTTTGTCGTGCTTCAAAACGATTTGCGATTTTTCTGAAAACCATATTTTTTACCCGCATCCCTTTAAAAATATGTGGTCTATTGTGTTTCTCATGCGTAAAGTATATTTTTAAATGGAATAAAAAACATATTTTTCATTTAAAATAGATTTAAAATGGATCATTATGAAAATTAAATGAATATTTTTGACAATGTTATATTTCATGCAAAATAACAAAACGCAAATAAAATAAAATAAATAAAATGCTATTTTTTTTTAGAACTGGTTACAATAGAATAATGGAATACATGGGAATGACAAAAAGAAAACTCAAAGAAAGAATCAAATAGCTTAAAGCAGATATAAAATTTTATCGCCAATACACAGCTCTGTCACGCTTAAGTTTTAATCAGAACATCACAATAGATTTTGATCATGCTAAAATTATATACACAACATCTAATAACTACGTATCCACTCAGTGCTTGATTTAGGGCAGGGCATTCGGGGCAGGGGCCCCCAAATACTGCTGAAGAATTTTCAATTGTTTTCCAAAATCTAAGGTAGTTTCAACAACTAATGGAATTTTACATTTTATTCTAAATTCTATTGTGTTCGTATTGTATTTTTATAACACCGTATATTTTGTCTGAAACATCCATATTTAAATATTTTATAGTAGTGAATATTTTCTTTAATCGTTATCACTTTAAAAATATATTCTATTTTTGTTTTTATTTAATCCTGTTCCTGTTCTCACCAGATTATTTGAGGGTTGGTGAGCGTAGCTCGTAGGCGTCAGAGCCCCCTAATATTTTAAATAATTGTAGTTTGGTATTGCGGAAAATTTATTATCATAAGTTGTTGCATACTTTATCATTTCAGATATATAGACTTGAATAGGAAAAGATAATCAGCACCACACAATTTATTACAAAATGTTTATTCATTTCAATTTCATAATTGTGAAATGATTATTCAAAAGTAAACTAATGATTATCAAATTTAATTTTTTTACTGGATATTTTAAACTAAATAGTGGTTATCATAGTAAGCATCCTTTTTACCCGACTGCCAGGAAGGGTTATGTGTTTCATGCGTATCTGGGAATGTGGATTTCTTTATACCCTCGAAACATCCCAACGGCTGGATGGATTTTAATGAATGAGGTCTCTATCGATTCGTCTTAATCGTCCGATGGTTACAGGCTAGGTTTTGCTTTTATAAATTCAAAATAGCGGCCGTAAAATACAAAATGGCGGTAGAGACAAAACAAGTTTTTTTACGCACCCTATTGAGTGGCATATCATTGGATAGGTCTTTCAAAATGAAGACGATGTTTCATTGACTATTTTACAGTCAGAAGCTCCGTTTAAATATGACACAACCTGGCAGTTGTGTAGGTAGGATCTCTAGCTTTATTGCACCTCTAACCGTCATAGACATCTATAGGCCTCATCAAAACAGTTTTTATAGATAGGAACTAACAATTAAACACAACTTAAATGTCATCAATACAAGTAAATAAAAAATGGGTAAGTAATACAAAAAAAGAGTTTCACATTGATGAGAAATAATTAATTAGTTCGCTTTTTACGCAGTCGGGTTTTTTGATTTTTTAAATTTAATTTTTATTTGTCAATGTTTTTTTTTACCCAATCCTTCTGTAAGCATCGGTTCAAGGGGGCCTCCGTGAGCATCTGTGCCCGGTGCCCCCAAATTTGTAAATCGGTCCTTGCATCCACTATCAAAGAATCCATAGAAATTCTGTGTAAAAGCAATCAAGTATGTAACGACGCCCTATCATACAATATCCTCAATATATGGTCAAAGCTGCCAACTTGTACGGAATTTTCATACCACTAAAATTTAATAGAAATTTTAGACTTATTTAAACGTTAAAATTTCTTGAATTTCGGTGATTCAATTAGTTAAAATTTACTATTACATTTTAGTGGTATGAAAAAGGCGTACAAGTTGGCAGCTATGTATGGTTAACCCCTTAATGGTCGCTTAATATTTGGAAAAACCATCAAAAAAGTACCTATTTTTTATTACAGAAATTGAATAGCTATAAGGCTTCTAAATAAAATATACAATTAGTTTTTTTTTAAGGCGAAAAAAATAGATGTTATAGAACAAATTCACATTTCTAGAAAAGCCATCATGCGAGAATTCTGTGCCTTAATGTTTGTTTTACACCATACAATTTAATGCGAATAAGACCTTTATTTTTCACATCTTGGATCTTTATTTATTATCACCATACAAATTTTTACAAATAATATTTGAAATAATATATATACATTAAATTTTGATTATTAATAATTTTTTTGAGTGTGATATATTTCGAAACATGCAATACAAAGTCCAACATCACAATAGCGCCAAAAACCAAACCCAAACGCGAATATTCAAAGACTTCACACGGAAATGCCAGTTAAATTTTTCTGGTTTCGAAGTTTTTTCCAGCAATTAAAACTCCAGCCAGGAAATAGGACGGGACGAGAAATAAAGAACGACACCTCAGCCCGTGATATTGACGGGAGCGGGAATTAATGTGTTTAAGGCATGAAAATAAATCTTGAAAACTTGAGCAAAGTGACACAACAAAATTAATGGTACGGCGGTTAAATATTTTCCTCTGCGCAAATTTAATCTGAAACACTGTTACTTCTACTGTGCAGATATACGCATTTAAAAACGAAAGTGACGTATAAGAACAGAGTGATGTAATAAAATAAAATAAATTGAACTGCAGTTAAATATTTTTCTCTTACTTAAGTTCAATCCATTGGACTGCTACTTGTACTTTCAACAACCCTAATAATTATTGGCTTTCCCATTTCAAACGAAGTGCCGTATTTGCATGAATGAACAGCAATTAATTATAAAAAATATTCCCTGATGAAGGCCGCGGGAAACGCAGGCCGAAAGTACTAAGAAGTTTTTAAATAAAATGTATATTTTTAAATTTTAACATCTATTTTATTATTTTCACCGTCTTTTAAGTAAAACGACAAGTTTTTTAAAGTTCATATTGTGTGTTTTGTGATTTTGTAATTGCACGAATTTTCAAGGAATTTGTTTCATTTTCTACAAAGAAATGGGTCGCTCATGGAGAAAGTTCAACTAGGCTGGTCTCGGAATAGAGGTAAAATGAGTATTGAGCTCATGGAAAGGAATTTCGTTCCATGAAAAAAATGGTCATTCAGGGAGGTGGTCGCACAGGGAGGTTTCACTGTATATATTTTTCAGTAAGATTTAAATAGTGTAACATCATTAAAATACACTATAAATGTTTTTCTTCCATAGACCGTCATGTAACGCCATTTTTTTAGTGTCCCAGTAAAAGAACTATTCATTCTCTCTAACTCTTCTAACTCTTCATTTTCAGTACCAAACACGCCGTAGAAAATACCAATCAGATATATCAATTTCATGCCAATCGGACTATATTGACGCGAGTTAGAGCTCTAACAGAGAGACAACAGGCCAGACAAACCGCATTCGTAAAAACTTTTCACCTTTGTTAGGAAGTATTAATAAAGTAACTATTTCTACTTCAAAAAAGGGGTGGGATTGAAGCAATCCGAATTTTAAATAAAAGTGCCCAGTTAAACTGATGGCATTGAGCTCGCAGGCTATTCACACTAATTGTATATTGTGCTCTTTTTTCAAAGAATAATACCCTCAAAAAACACATTAAGGGAGGATTAGCCACCCCCGTTTCCCCTCTTTATACTTAACCAATGAGCTTCCAAATGTCATCAGGGAAGCTCCTTATCGAAATAAACCTGTATACCTGTATTTGAAGGAAATCGGATAGAAAAACCCATCTATCTAAATTAAGGGGACTATTAGCCCGCGTTTCCCCCTTTCTATTTAACAAATGAACTTCCAAATCTAATCAGGGAAGCGCCTTATCAGAATAAACCGATATACCAAATTTGAAGCAAATCGGATAGAAAAACCCATTTATCTAAATTAAGGGGGGGGGTAGCCCCCTTCTCCCCTTTAGACTTAAGCAATGAACCCTAAAATCTAATCAGGAAAGCTTGTTATCAGAATTAACCGGTTATACCAAAATTTGAAGCAAATCTGATAATTCTGCATGAAAAACCCATTTATCTAAGTTAAGGAGGGGTTAGCCCTCCATCCCCCCCTTTATACTTAGCCAATGAACCCCCAAAACTAATCAGTGAAGTGCATTATATGAATGAACCTAGAAAAAAAAATTTGAAGCAAATCGGATATTTGTATCAAGAGTTATCGCGTTACGTACATATATACGTACGTACGTACATACATAGCTCTCAGGCTTTGATAGCCTGTGAGCTAAAAGCTATTCATTAGTTTTACAATGAAAGGATCGTGTTAGAAGGATCGGATAGACACTTGCGGAGTTCATTCGGGGCTATCGGGTAAAAATTTAAACCTATATAAAAAAGAAAAAAGCTTGATCTATTAATATCTGTTAAATTTACCTCTCCTACTTCTGTCTAAATATACCATTCATATCGGGCCGGTTGCTGTAGGGAAAACGCGCCTCCCGCTAATTACGAGTTTAAATGGTCATGCCCATTAATGGTTAAAGAAGGGCCGCATTCCTCAAAGGCTGGTCAATACTTTTTGCATCTCATTGCTCCGGAGTTCAAGTTGAGGCGAAGTGCTTACCCAGGGGCGCACTCATTAACGACGGCGATGATGCTAGGGCGTTTAGCCGCTTGACACACAGACGATGGTCATACATCAGGTATGACCCTTCCCGTCGAAAATCAAATTTGTCTAATAACTCGCGATTTAGGTGATCAAAGAAAAAAAAAACAGTATCGCAGAACGTAAGTAGGCGATAGATTGATGATTTAAAGAGAATCATTTAACGCTGTTTGTAAATTCTAAGTAGGGCTTTTCTGGTTCTTTTACTCATAGACGCATGAAGTTGTCGGATGCTAGCAAATCGTGAAGCAACTGTGAAATAGAATAGTGTTTTTCATTTTTCCATTATAATATAATATTTATGAGGCAATGTAGAATGGTTAATCAGCCATATTTTGAGCCGATTTTCGAGATGCGATACCCCAAAAAGATCCTCTGGAGATAACAATCGCGTATAACTGAAAATGTAATAAATTTATCGACAAAGGAAAAACACTATTCTATTCCAAATTTATTTCCGTACCCATGCTATTCGTTAATTTGCATCAAATGCAACTTAATACAGTATAATGTGTAAAACAAATCCTGTCTATAACGGGTTTTTTTTTATGATTCCGCTGAAAGGCATACCCTATCAATCTATCTGCTAACAGGACCCAGCTAATGCAGGGGGATGTGGGGCAGCTGCCCCAGGGTCCCTTTATTAGGGGTACCCCCATGGGAGTAATCAGGATTTTTATTAAATGGTGCCGAATAGTTAAAATTAGCCAAAAGTGATCAAAATTCATATATTCTCAAACATTTAGGAAGAAGTGCGGTCTCCCTTCCCCTCTCTGCTTCCCGTACCCCGTCCATCCATGCAAAAAACTAGTCGAAAGCGGCAATCCCAAAACTTCCTTCTATCTCATACATGTTAATATTTCCTGAAAAATAAAGCAAACCAGTGCCACCGTTTAGGTGATTTACACCAAAATCTAATCAGCAACAACTTATGTCAAGTTGTAAATGAATCTCTAGTTTGGGGAAAATCCGTGCATTAATTTTTGAGGTAGAACTATTGCGGAAATCGTAAAAAAAATCTACATAGCAGTGCCACCTGTTAGTCAATTTACTCCAAAAACTAATCGGGACTAATTTATATCAGGACCTAACTGAATCTGAAGTTTGATGAAAACTCATGCATTAGTCCTTGAGATTCAGTTATTGCGGAAATCGTGTTAAATCCAGCCTAACAGCGCCACCTATTGGGAGATTTACACTAAAAACTTTTCAAGGCTAATTTATATCAGGGGCTGACTGAATCTGCAGTTTGAAAATTCGTGCGTTAGTTCTTGAGATAGAGCTATTGCGATAATCATGAATAACGCCACATAATAGCGCCACCTGTTAGGCGATTTACTCTACAAAGTAATCAGCACCAAATTATATCAAGGACTAACGTAATCTAAAGTTTTATAAAAATCCGCGCATTAGTTCTTGAGTTAGAGATATTTCGTGAAAAATGCAGCATAGAAGCTCCACCTGTTGAGCGATTTACACGAAAAAGTAATCAGTAATCAGTTTATATCAGGGACAACTGAATCTAAAGTTTTATTAAATTCCGTTCATTAGTTCTTGAGATAGAGCGCACACACAATTTGTGTCACATACAGACAGACAGACAGACAGACGGACAGACAGACAGACTCACAGAAAGACATTTTGTAAAAACATGTTTTTATGGTTCTCTGCCTCCTAAAACGTGTAAATCCGTCGAAAACCGGAATTCGAAAATTTTCATAAACCCGCTACTTTTTTTTTTTGTAAAGATAGAAGAAAATAACAAACTATATCATTAGAAAACTAATGATTAAAATTTTAGTATAACAACTTAGTATTCTATTGTTTTCAAAAGAAATTCTTTATTAACGTTTTCCTCGTAACGTGGTAAGTTAAAACCATTCATGATGACCCATTGGGGGCATTTTCTTTTAGACATCTTATAACGTGCGTTGCGTAGATAAGCAAAATAAAAATTTGCAAGGAAATACTCGTGTCAACCAATCTATCATTTTTTCTACTATTATCCTACTAGTATTTTTTCTTAAAGTTGTGACCCTCTTTTTTTGTTTTACCCTGTATACAGATGTGAGCAGTACCGGGTAAAATTTATGCATACATACAATATGTATGAATTTAAGCCACTTCCACATTATTCGCAAAAAAATTCTATAGATAGATAAAAGACCCCCACACACACATACACCCGATTGATGCTTGCCCGGGACCTTCAATAGCCTAAGTGGGGACCTGCTTGCTAAGACGGAATATTTTCAAGGTACCTAACAATTCTGTTTTTATAGGTTTTAGTGTACTTTGTTTAGTTAAAGCTGAGAAAAAAGAACTTTCCCATAAGGGAATCCTGTCTTAAACGAAAAGAATCATAGTCCCTACGGAAGAAATACGAAACATGCCACTGTATAGTCAGAAACCTTTATAAAAGGAATTTCTTTATGTTCTTAACAATTCCGTTTTCGCAGATTTTACTTTATGAGATTGGTTATTATTATATTTATTAAATATAGTAAGACCTACTAAGACAAATTTCCAAATGATAGAAGAAATATTCCGTTTTAGAAAGGTTTTTCTATTAGCAAGTAGATTTGTATGTTTCACTTCCGTAGAGACTATAAATTTGTTACATTTAAGAAGGGATTCCGTTATAGACAGATTCCGGTTTTATAGGATTTAGTGCAATTTTATATCCCGATTTAGAGGCCAGTATCCCGCTTTTTTTGTCTCCTTGTCCGTTTTTTCTAACAGTAGATTTGTCAAATCTACTCGTGGTGTAAGCGCTATAAAACAACCAAAATTGAGCATTATTTTGCTTCAAGCGCTGAAAATCAAAGGGAAAAAATACTATAACTGAATAAAAAAATAAATATTTTATTATTGAACATTATTATGCAACTTGCCAATAATGCCTAGCTATTTTTAGGCGCTTTCGTAATTACATAAATATGTACCACCTATATAGTCGTCGTCTGATCCGCCCGCCTGCCCGCTTATAACAGTGCAAAAACTACTGAACCGAATGATTTGGAATTTAATATATAGAATTTTTTTATAAACATATATATCCTCATGAGAAGAACATTCTGTATTTTTTTTTTTTTCAGATTTTTCGGAGTATGCCCGAATGGAGACCTTTCTTGTCAGTTGCGAAGAGGTTACATAAAAACGAATTGTATAAACAAAATGGTTTGAAAATAGATTAAAAACCTAATCCAACGGTCGATTTTGAAATTACCAGACGCCAGAGTATTTGTTATCGATAATCTCACCTTATGTCATTTCGCGGTTACATAAGGCGAGTTTTTTGGCATTTTCCCTGAAAAGTTCTCTGACCGTAGCAACCCTCTGTAACCTATATGTCCAATGAGAGTCCAATGGAAAGTACCGTTTGGGTGTCAATATCGTCACACATACAAATACATGCAAACCAGGAATATAGCACCGTGTGCTGCCTAAAAATGAAAGCTGCTTCAATAGACTATATCTTAAGGCTCCTGTCCCTGCCGACCAGGACACTCACAAGCTAATGCTAATCCTATGGGGAGGGATTTATCTAATATATCGTTTGTATTTCGACATTTTTTAATTTTTTGCATTTGATAGCCGAGGTCCTTCTCTACCTGGCACCTTTTTAATTTTTCGATTTTGGTCGCAGATATTTTTTAGAATGACACTTTCCTTTTCAGAACCGGTTTTGAAAGTGAAAGTAACTTTATAAAAAATATCTGCGACCAAAATCGAAAAAGTAAAAAAGGAGCGATGTAGAGATGGACCTCAGCTATCCAATGCAAAGAAAAAAGATTAAAAATGTCGAAGTGCAAACGAGATATTAGATAAATCCCTCCCCATAGGATTAGCATTAGCTCCTGAGTGTCTTCGCCGGCAGGGGCAGGAGCCTTAATCAATGATTCACTTGCAATTATGCTATATATGAGGAAGAGGAAGCGAGTTTCAAAAATCTTCTTATCCAAAATTTAAAAAAAAAAAATGTGTTTTCTCTATCAGTCTATTCTATTGGTGAACCTGCACCAAAAAAGAAAAAAAAAAAAAAAAAAAAAAAAAAAAAAAAAAAAAAAAACCTAGTTTCATAGTGTATTTCTGGCATTCTAAAATCTTGATTTACAATAAAAACCAATGGACGTAATGAGAAATTTTTCGCGATTTCTCCAAATTTGATTTTCCGGATAATGCGAGTTTTGAAACTCACGTCCCCATATTACTCTTGTTATTAATATTGCAAATTAATTATATTTATTTATTCATTGCGCTTCAGTTCAGTATTTTAGAATATGTAGAATAACTGAAGTGTTTTTTTTATTGTTATCCATATTCAATTTCATCTACATTGTTGGCAGTTAATTGCCTTTATAAACGATAAAGTGCCGACAAGCGCACAAGGTTCATGCTTAGATTAGATTTTTTGTAGCAACTTTTTATTGTTATCCACATTCAATTTCATCTACGTTGTTGCCAGTAAAGTGCCTTTATAAACGAGAAAGTGTTGACAAACAAACAAGTTTCACAGCTCACATTAGATTTTTTTGTGGCAACTTTTTATTGTTATCCACATTCAAGTTCATCGATATTGTTGCCAGTAAATTGCCTTTATCAACGATAAAGTGCACACAAGGTTCGTGCTTAGATTAGATTTTTTGTAGCCACTTTTTATTGTTATCCGCATTCAATTTCATCGATATTGTTACCAGTAAATTGCCTTTATAAACGATAAAGTGCACACAAGTTTCGTGCTTAGATTAGATTTCTTTGTAGCAACTTTTTATTGTTATCCACATTCAATTTCATCTACGTTGTTGCCAGTAAAGTGCCTTTATAAACGAGAAAGTGTTGACAAACAAACAAGTTTCACAGCTCACATTAGATTTTTTTGTGGCAACTTTTTATTGTTATCCACATTCAAGTTCATCGATATTGTTGCCAGTAAATTGCCTTTATCAACGATAAAGTGCACACAAGGTTCGTGCTTAGATTAGATTTTTTGTAGCCACTTTTTATTGTTATCCGCATTCAATTTCATCGATATTGTTACCAGTAAATTGCCTTTATAAACGATAAAGTGCACACAAGTTTCGTGCTTAGATTAGATTTCTTTGTAGCAACTTTTTATTGTTATCCACATTCAATTTCATCTACGTTGTTGCCAGTAAAGTGCCTTTATAAACGAGAAAGTGTTGACAAACAAACAAGTTTCACAGCTCACATTAGATTTTTTTGTGGCAACTTTTTATTGTTATCCACATTCAAGTTCATCGATATTGTTGCCAGTAAATTGCCTTTATCAACGATAAAGTGCACACAAGGTTCGTGCTTAGATTAGATTTTTTGTAGCCACTTTTTATTGTTATCCGCATTCAATTTCATCGATATTGTTACCAGTAAATTGCCTTTATAAACGATAAAGTGCACACAAGTTTCGTGCTTAGATTAGATTTCTTTGTAGCAACTTTTTATTGTTATCCACATTCAATTTCATCGATATTGTTGCCAGTAAATTGCCTTTATAAACGATAAAATGCACAGAAGGTTTATGCTCAGATTATTATTTTTTTAACAACTTTTTATTGTTATCTACATTCAATTTCATATACATTGTTGCCAGTAAAGTGCCTTTATAAACGCGAAATTGCTGCCAAACAAACAAGTTTCATGCTCACATTAGGGTTTTTTTTTTAAACTATTTCAATCCACATTCCAATGACGCCATTCTCTTGTTTATAAAGGGATTCCAGTATCACGTATCGCACACATTTGATACTCAGTAGGTAATCACATATTAAAATATTTGGCGCGTCCCTGAAATAAATATATATATATACACGATACAGCGACTGTTTTTAGGTTAAAACCTTCTCCGGTATTAATTAGAGTATAAAAAAAAATACATTCAAATCCGTTAGTGGTTATCGATAAAAATGCGGACATGTACACATACGTAACAGCCTGTACGGCCGTAAACGGCGTAAATAGTAATATAAACGACGTAAATAGTAATTCCTATTTCGAAGTCGGTTAAAAAAATAAAGAACGCGACGGCATCAGAGTAACTATTTTTTGGGCGCATTGTCCTTGAACACATTTCTGATAGCAAGCATTCAAACTTAATTAACCTAAAAATTAAACTAAGAATGCGGATTTACCTCTAGTATTGTTTCAAGAAATGAATTTCTTTCTGTAGGAGTTTTTTTTCTTTCTCCTAAATGAAATATTTTTTTATATATTTTTTTCCAAATTAGTCGTATGAATCATCGTTACTTAACGAATTTCTTTAAATTAGGTCACATGTGGAAAACACACATAAAAGAACGTATAGTAGTAAAGTAGGCCGGCCTCGATGTTTTTTTTTACATAGAAGCATTTATTGTTATTTTTTTTACTTTTAAGTATGCTGATTAGATAAAATTATTTACTGTTTATTATTTATGTTTTTTCATTCAATAAAATTATTTGTTGTACATTGTTTAATTTAGTTTTAATCAGCTTCAGAGATATAACAGACGATCTAAAAATTCGAATTGAACCCGACCCGGTATGAAAAATAAAAGTTCGAATTCAACCCGACACGTCTCGGCCCGTTTACCTAATTAAATGTTTCAACGAAACATAATTTTTGTAAAGAATTGCTGATATTCTTAAATTATCATTATAATACAACTAAATAATAATAATAAAAAGAATATTGTATACATTTCTATGCAAATCTTTAAAATATAACATTTTTCAAATTTTTATGTCTCCGAGCCATAGACTATTGATTAACAATGTGTATGATCTCTCAGATAATTAAAAAATAAATGCAATTTTTAAAATATATAAAATGCGCTTTAAAAAAATTAAAAAATTAAAACACGCAGTGAGAATCGTTGCATTGCGCTTAAAAAAAAATTTATGTAAGTCCCATTCCATCTGAAAAATTTCCCTCTTTTCTTCTTTAAGTTCCCTAGCTAATTTAAATTATTTAAATTTCCTTTTTTACCGTGTATTTTACTATATTATTATTATTATTATTATTTACTGACAACAACAAATAATCAATCATCTAAATAACGTTTATTCTTTATTAATTGCTTTTCGCATTCACCTTAACATGCCTCTGAAAAAACGACGAATTCAAAAGATGACCACTTTCACGACCACCCTCAAGACTCTTAAAACTTTAAAATTTTAGAAATTTTAATTTCTTTTTTAGATGTTACACGCCTGTCTTTTCTGAACACGTTGATATAATTGTTTCCTTGAAATTCCCATTAGAACAGAAGTTATGGCTTTGCGAATGATACCCGCTCAATAGCTGATGCGGCGTTTCCGAAACTTTGAAGTCATTTTTCTCCAAATGTCGTTTTTGGTATATAACGCGCACGCTATCTCAAAAACATCTGAATATTTTGTCATGAAATTTTCAAAACATGTGGTTCATGTTAGTATAAAAGGAACCTAAAACTTATTTTTATTGATCAAAAAATATTTTTGGGGGGTGATTATATTGCTGAAATTTTCAAAATTCTGCACTAGCTAAATACAACTTTGTACTAAAAATATAAAAATGCTTTCAATACAAATTTATTTAGATTCAGGATAATTATTACAAGTAGTTATTATAAGTAGGCAACAAAATTTTCATTCTAGTTGCAAAATTCATTTTGTAATCCTGCGCGTAATCTGTTATGCCGATTTTCTGCTCGTGAAATGTCTGACAGTTTGGAATCCCCTGTAAATGCTAATTCTGCATCTTACAAGGTTTTAAGTATTTGAAATGAAAGAACATACTTATATCTTTCATCCCAATTAAAATTGTGTCTTAAAATCAAATACAGTTTAAGATATTAAATGTTGAAAATGGTCATTTTTTTTTTCATTTTTTTCCAATTTTAACAGTCTCGAGACCCCGTAAAGAAAAATAAATACCACGTTTACATAATTCCATTTGTTTATTTGTTTAAACATCTATCTAAATGCCTAAAAAATTACTCAGATTATTGGATAAGATTTGAGTATATCAATGCAAGATTAAAAAAAAATTCAGTCATATATCTTGCCTTCTACCAAAATATCATTTTCAGTCTGATCCATGTTTAAGACGTTCGTGGTTAATATGCGATCCTGCTTAATATGCAATAGAGTTTCGGTCCCTTGAGACTAAAAATCTCGCTTAAGGGGGCTGGTCACCCAGCTTCCGATTTCCCATGAGTAATGTAAAGTCTATGGCCATTGGATGCATTCGTCTATTTAAAGAAAATCGGCAAATTAATATTTCTAACTTCTATTTTTTGTGTACACTTCCTAAAAGAGGTCTCTTTTTTTCTTAGTTCTCAAAGTATTTCTAAAATATAGACTTCATTTTATAGGAAGTGTTCAAATCTTACTCACAGTTCGCCCGCTTTTAATACAATTCAGCCTAGATTATAGAACTATTTTGAAAACTAAGAAAAACAAGTTGGAAATTGCTCGTCAAACGTGGCAAAAGAGGTGCGTTCGTACTATAGCTAGTTTTATAATTATTTTTTGCACCCCATATTATACTGAATGTATATATATATTTTTTTTTTGCACTTCATAAGTGCATAGTCTGTAACATCATTAAAATGCACTGCAATAATTTTTTTCCCATTCCCCGTAATGAAACGGAAAATTTTTGACTGTCCCTCTAATTAAACTATACATCCGATTTTCATAAAATTTGAAATGGCTCGACAAAATTTTGCAACAATTATATATTTAAAATTTCAGACCTTTCGGAAGGCTGTAACATCATTAAAATGCATTTGCAATAATTTTTCCCATTGGCCGTAATGTAAAGAAAAACTTTTGATTGTCCCTGTCATTAAACTATACATCCGATTTTCATAAAATTGGAAATGGCTCGACAAAATTTTGCAACAATGATATATTTAAAATTTCAGACCATTCGGAAGTCTGCAACATCATTAAAATGCACTTGCAATAATTTTTCCCATTGGCCGTAATGTAAAGAAAGACTTTTGACTGTCCCTGTAATTAAACTATACATCCGATTTTCATAAAATTTGTAATGGATCGACAAAATTTTACAACAATCATATGTTTAAAATTTCAGACCATTCGGTTGGGTAGTTTTTACTCTGTTACATGCGGACGGACGGACAGACAGACGGACGGACGGACTGAACGACGACTATAGGTGCTACGTATTTATATAATTACGAACGCACCTAAAAAGAGACATCCTTTCAGAAGAGTACACAGAAAAAAGATGTTAAAAATAGGAATTTCCCGAGAAGATATTTTAAAAAGACGAATGCATCAAAAGTCCATAGACTTTACATGACGGAGGAGAATTCCGAATCTGAGTGACCAGCGCCCTGGTTGCTAGTCGCTCAGGATTCCGAATTTCCCTCACTAATGCTAGGGTCGTATAATGCATTCGTATATTTAAAATAATGTTTTTAATTGCTTTTTTCTTTGTACTTTTCTTAAAATATGTTTTTTTCCCCTTAGTTCTCAAAATATTTCTAAAATCTAGGCTGAATTTAATACTTTATGTGTTAAAAGCTGACGAGCTGGGAGTAAGATTTTAATACTTCCTATAAAATTAAGTCTTAATTTTAGAAATATTTTAAGAACTAAGAAAAAAAAATAGACATCCTTTAACCCTTAAATGCGCGATTTTTTATTTTGTTTCGAAAAAATTATATATGATTCTCTGAAAGGTTTATTATACAGGAAAAATAATGAAAAAAAATCACAGATACATTTTTCATATAATACCTCAATCTTTGCTACTGATGCACATCTACAATATAAGTAAAAACTACTGTCGTGTGGCTGTTTTACGATAAAATAATGCAAATTAGTAAATATTTTAATAATTATGCCTCCAAATACCTTATCTTATATTATTATTTATTTTATAAAACTGAACCTTTAACCCTTTAATTCCCATATAGACAACGTTCTAAAAATTACGTCGTTCAGAGAATCTGACTTTGCACCAGAAAGTTTCAATGGTTAATTTCGATTTATTTAAAACCGGAATGTCTCTTATTAATGAAAGCACATATTGCTATTTTCTGGTATGAATTAGATATATACGAATAAAAAAAAATCTATTAAATTCAAAATATTGTTGTTTGAATACATGCAAAACTACGCAATAAAGGGTTAAGAAGAGTACACAGAAAAAAGAATTAAAAAATATCAATAGCCCGAGGAGATATTTAAAATAGACGAATGCATCAAACGCCCATAGACTTAACATGAGTGAGTGGAGTTTCTTGAAGCTCAATGACTAGCAGCCTTAACCTCTTCGGTCCCTGGGTCTCCATACGGGGACCTCTGTTCTTTTCCTTATAAAAACTTAAATGTCCGATTTTTTTACATTTTCACATCACTTCTTAATAGCTGAATGTTTTTTGTGTTCAAAGCAAACGAATAAATCGCAGCATCTAAGCTGATTCCCACATAAAATAAATGTTATTTTCATCTGAGTTTGCAAAACGCCTAAAAATATCCAAAAGACAGTATGACCAAGAAAGTGAGAAATTTTCATAAGTATTTAACTTAAATCTTTTTCAATAAAAAATTTTGAGGATTTGTAGATTACTTACGTGTTTAAAGCTCTTAAATTTGTGATTGCGTTAGTTTAAGTTAATGGTTATTAAATGGAGGTTTTTAAGGGATTTGTAGTTTTAGATCCATATTTTTTAACTTAAATTACTAAGCGCCTAAAGGATCCATTTCAGAAAAGATATATTTTTTCTGTCATTTACGATGTCATTTTGTTTGGAAAAAACCAATGAATAAGTATTTGTATTATTATTTTACCTTCGGAACTGAAGAGGTTAAGACGCGAATTCCTACGACTGCTCCTGTATGTTTTCGGTGTTTTATTTGATTTTTGCTATTCTAACAATACTTTTTATACAAATATTAAAAGGGATAGCTTTTTCTTATTATAATAAAAATTAAGGACTGACTATAAGGGTCCTTATTATCACAAGTACTAAATATGATTTTAGGTTGTGCTTCAAGGATTTAATATTTTCAGTTTGTGTTAAAAAATAATCCACACCAGGAAAATTATTTCTATTCCTTTATTTTTGTTTGTAACGAGTTACTCGTCAATAAAGCCATATTTGAAAGCATATTTATTTTCAGTTATCATTAACCCTTAAATGCATATGGTATCGTTTATGATACCATAATTGTTCCCTATTTATTGGATTTTTTATTCACATATTCCGTATTTCCACCAGAAAAATAAAAAAGAAAATTTCCCTCCATTTAATAACAGCCATTTCGTTATTAAATAAACCGAAATTTACCATTTATATTTTCTGGTATGAATTCCGATTCTCTGAATTATGAAATTTCGGGAACGCATTCTACCCTATGCATTAAAGGGTTAAAGTTGATACTTTAAAAACAAAAACAAGCAACAAGTTAAACTTAAATATAGTAGAACTGTAATATAAATATTCCTAAAAAATACAATTTTCGACCCTAAACATATAAATGAAAGCTCTCAAGTTCATTTAGAAGATTAAACATATAAGATTAAACCCATTTTATCACGTTACGTGATCCCACTTAAGGCTGCTAGAAACTCAACTTCCGAATTTCCCCCGTTAAGGAGGCTGGTCACTCAGCTTCGGAATTCTCCTCCGTAATGTTGTCTATGGACTTTTGATGCATTCGTCTATTTAAAATATTTCCTCGGGAAATTCATATTTTTAACACTTTTTCTCTGCATACTCTTCTTAAAAGGAGGCTCTTTTTTTTTTCTTAGTTTTCAAAATATTTCTAAAATCTATGCTGAATTTAATATTTTATGTGTTAAAAGCGGGCAAGCTGTGAGTAAGATTTTAACACTTCCTATAAAATTAAGTATGTGTTTTAGAAATATTTTGAGAACTAAAAGAAAAGGAGACATCTTTTAGGATGTGTACACGAAAAATAGAAGTTAAAGATATTAATTTCCCGAGGAGATATTTTAAATAGACGAATGCATCCTAATATATCCTAATCCTATAATATCCTAATAATAATGCCCACAGACTTTACATTGGTGAGGGGAACTCGTAAGCTGAGTGACCAGCCCATTTAATGGTAAGTGTATGAGAATGTGATGCATTCATCTATTTAAATTATCGCCGCAAGAAATCCGTATTTTAAACTCATTTTGTCTGTGTATTCTTCTTAAAGGATGCCTCTTTTTTACTTACAAGGGAACCACTTTTGGTGTTGCTCGCACCTAGCATTGAGACCTGGTGCATTTTAAAGCCCTATATTATGAAGTTTGAGAATCGGTAAAATTTTTCTGTTAAAATAATATTTCTTGATTTTACAGCAGCATAACTTTCGGGAAATGCAATTTTCGAGACCACTTATCGGACTATTAACATTGATTTTTTTTTTTAAAGAAAAGCATTTGAAAATAAAAATTAGTTAATGGTAAGTATAAAATATGGAAAATAAGTTTGAAAATTCCTTCAAAAACCCACGAATTTGATTTTGAAAAATTGCACCTTTATATTCATAATTTTGGCGGGGAAACAGTTGGCGTTTATTTTCAAAAATAGAGCTTTCCGGCAACCCTAGCCAAATGTCATAGCTCAATTTGCAATAGCTAGATATTCCAATGTCCGACCTATTTCGCCACAGTATTTTTTTTAATTTGTGTAAAAATATTAATTTACTTTATGATTACTTTACCGAAGGACCATTTAATACAGCAACATTTCATTTTAAACATTCGAAACTTTATTTCATTCGATTTCAAAAGGAAATAGTTTTCTTATTTTGTATTTCACTAAAAAATAGTTTTCAATGATCTTCGAAGTTTTTATAGAATTATATTTATTATATATTTATCGTCTGCATAGAAAAAAAAAATAAAAACCTAATATTTGTTTCTTATGCTATCAATTATAAAAAAAAAAAAAATCGCAATCTGATATAAATCTAGTAATATGTTCTGTACATTTTCTCTTTGGATAAAGCGGGCGGAAAAATTGTAGCGCCCTATTTGGCGACTTAACTCACTTTTGGCGTGAAAGAAACAAATAAATATGTAATAATAAAAAATTAAAAGTATATAAAAGTATATAAAATATTATTTTAACAGAGAAAATTTCTCGGTTCTCTAACTTTTATGTATAGGACTACAAAACGCACCAGGTCTCGATGCTAGGTGCGAGCAACACCAAAAGTGGTTCCCTTGTTAGTTGTCAAAATATTTCTAAAATATATAGACTTAATTTTATGTAAGGTTTTAAAATCTTACTCACAGTTCGTCAGCTTTTAACACTTAAAATATTTAATTAGGCATACATTTTAGAAATATTTTGAGAACTAAGAAAAAGTAGTTACATCCTTTAAGAAGAGTGCACAGAAAAAATAAGTTTAAAATATTAATATACCGAGGAGATATTTTAAATATACGAATGCATTCTACGCCCATAGACTTAGCATTAGCGAGGGGAATTCAGAAGTTGAGTGACTAGCAGGCATTTGTTCAGTCCCTTGAAACGCGTCTTAACCGGATTCTATACTGTAATTGAGTTACTAACATTTAAAATTGAAAACATTTAAAAACGGAAATGAAACAAAGAAATATTATATTATCGCTTACATTTTCTACTAATTAAAGATAAATAAAAAAAATTTCAAGCATACACCACCCGAAAAAATTAAATCCAGATCCGCCACGGTCGAATCGGCAGAAAAAAATTTAAACCTCTCGCTGCGCAACCCGAGATTTTATCGGCGATGAATTTTTCCTCCTAATTAACCCTCCTTGATTATTCCGTCCAGTTATTTTTTTTATTGTAAACTATGCCTTATTTAATCGGAGCATTTTCCCGATTAAATGAGATAAAAATTTTTGTTTCGAAAAACCGGTGACAAAATAAAAATTCTATAAATACGCAATTTTTGAAGCTCTTTTGATAAAACAATTACGCAGCGAGAGGGTTAAGGCCTTGGACCGACCCAAAATACTGAAGTCCGAGACCGCCGGCCAGCCCGAATCTCTAGAAAAATTCACGCCCGAGACCGGCCCGTGGAAACCTCAATTTAACCCTTTCGCGGGCGGTGTCCTTAAAAAAGCACATCTAATCTTAATTCCAAAACTGACAAACGCACCAAAAATACTTAATTAAAATTTTCCTTTTATAATGTACGTGAAAATAAGCAAGTTCGTATTTTCTAATAAATTCGTTTGTAAATTCTGGTGTCAGTCCATTATTTCATCAGTTTATAAACAGAATTACTCCGCACCAGAAAACGTTACACAACCCATGCATTTCCACATAGGCTATCGCATATTAACCGTCGAAACAATTCTCATGAATTTTTCATTAGCAGTTCACACAGAAAAATCGCCGTCAACCATAAATAGTTTCTAAATTCTTCATCTTTATGCTCTCTTTTAATTTACAGAGCGCTTTATATTCAACAGGTGGGAAGGTAGGTCAGTGGGTAAGAAATCAAGAAGACACAGCTCTTCCTGCAAACTTGACCATGACCTAATGGCCGACAATGACCCCTCGAAAATAAAAAGCTCCAGGGGAATCCGGCTTCCTGATTGGTCACTTCTGGCATGACATCAAATATGTCAGTCGGAGTTGAGTTGCATAATTTCTGGAACGATTAATTTGAGGCGATCTGTCAGGTTTTTGTTTACGATAAGCGGTTGTTTTACGTTACGTGGCCTCAAAGCGTTGCGTGCCGCATTCATAAGGGAAGTTTAACACTCAATGAGCGATATAAATCATAAATGGTGTCACTCGCGTGTACTATGCCATACGCAGGGCCGGCCGGGCAGTGGTGAATTCAGACACTTTTCTCCGGGAGGGATTTCCGTGGCTCCGGGGGGGGGGGGGGCATTATAGAGTTCCGGGGGGAAATTGCACTTTTTGACCATTAAAACACAAAATCTCAAATCTTCTAGGGGGGCATCTTATTGTTCCGGGGGGAATGTCCCCCCCCCCCACCGGGCACCCCCTGAATTCAACACTGCGGCCGGCGCAACTATCGGGCAAACAGGACGGCAATCCAGGACCCCTCACCATTTAGAATATTATTAGGGGGCCCCAGCGTTTTTATATAACAAAAATAACGTTAGTCTGTGTAAAATATTATGTACTATTGCTGTAAATTTAACTTTATATGCTTTTCCGCGAAAAAAGGGAGTATTAAAGTTATAGATTGGGAGCCGGCAGCACAATCACCTCATCGAGTTCACAGATGAAATTCTAGGATTAGCTAAGGCTGTTCTCAACTGCTCTGCTCAACAAGCGCAAAACGTTTTGACACATTTACAAATTCATTTTTTAACGAAAAGATATAAAATTGGAAAGCCATGGAGACGATTTGGAATCGAACTGTTTTTTCCATTTTTTAATCAATAAATTAGCTATTGAGTTATAAGCGATTTTGATCACGTGACACGGCATTTTTCTTCCCTTATCGACTGGATTTTCTTCTTTCATTCGGAAGTTCGGTTCAAAATGCCAACTTTGACAGTATTTTCTGAAAGATCTATTGCGTTTACAAGAAAACGGAAAAAACAATTCGATGACATAGTTTCTGAATAACAAAACTTTCTAGTTTCAGTCGTTTCCGAATAAAAATGAATTAAAACTTATGTCAGAAAATTGATCCTTTGGATTTGAGAACAACCTTAAATCTTGATTCGCATATTAAAACGCAATCAGTCTGCCAAGTCCTATCTTGGTGGAAAACACCTGAAAACCCGATTTAAGCGGCGGCCTCGTAGGTTTACCATTGTGTTTTTCTGCTCCTAGCCCTCCATGTTTTAATATCTTTGGCTGCAGGAAAACACAACGGTAAATCTACGAGTCAGCCTCTAAAATCGGGTTTTCAAGTGTTTTCCCACCAAGATAGGACTTGGCAGACCGATTGCGTTTTAATATGCGAATCAAGATTTAACTAATCCTAGAATTTCATCCGTGAACTCGATGAGGTGATTGTCTGTGTTGCCGGCTCCCGGTGAATTATTTCTTACAGCCAAAGTTGATATAATTGTCGGGGAATGTACAGATTTGAAATTCTTGAAAATAACCGTAAACGCAAAATAATAATAATAATAATAATAATAATAATAATAATAATAATAATAATAATAATAATATTCTAGAGAATAGCAGATTTTTAGAAATAAAAAATAATCATAAACATTACATATGAAAGAATTTATGTGTTATTTTTTATACATTTTATGTTCTATATTATAAAATATTCTATATAAACTTTTTTAAATGATTTTTATGAGTCGAACATTGCTGTTAGAGACGCTGGGACCCGCTAAAAGATTTCTCAGGACCCCGAGCGACATTAGACCGAATCTGTCCATACGGGCACACAGGGTCCAACTAGCTGTAGCTGAGGACCTAGGCTCCTAGTCAAAAGTTCACTTTTTGTGGGGGGGGGGGGGGGGAGAGAGAGAATTATAAGTTTTCAATAACAATTTATATTTTTTAATTTATTTAAAGAAAAAAATATCATTAAGCATCTTAAGGTGGTTTTCAAAAAAATATTTTCCCCCTCTCAACAAAGCGAAACTTCCTGGTACATTCACGAACTTATTTTTATACGCATAAGCATAACACTTGGAAGACTAACTATTGAAGTGATTTATCGAATGGTGTTTTCAATTTTTTTTTTTTTTTTTTTAAATAAATGAATTGCTTATCGAGTTTTAAGCGATTGTTGTCTCGCGACGACAGATTTTTCCCCTTCTTGCACCGTCACGTCTTTAAAGTCGGTTGAAAACGTCAACTTTGGCAGTATTTTCTGAAAAACAGGGCTACCACATGCGACTATTTTTTAGTTCTATTTCACACCACCTTTTTCAAAACAAAAATCTTTTACATGGACTTTGACAACATTTACAAGAGATTTATACTATAAAATGTATTTTTAAAAAATAGTGGTGCGAACAGAATATAAAAATAGTCGCCTGTGGCAGCCCTGGAAAAATAATCTCCCTTTACCAAAAAATGAAAAACACCACTCGATTACATGTTTCTGAATAAGAACATTTGCTCATTTCATGCGTTTTCGAACAAAACGGAATTCAGAAGTTTGCCAGAAAGTAGCTCTTTTGGATTAGAAAAAAGCCTTAAATTAGCAATGCTTTAACCCTTTCCGGCGCGGAGTAATTGTGTTTGCAAAATGATGAAATGATGGACTCGCAACAAAATTTACTAACGAACTTATTAGGAAATATAAAATTGCTTATTTTCCCCTGCTATATAAGAAGGAAAATTTTAATTAAATGTTCTTGGTGCCAGTCCTTTTAAAATTAGGTGTATTTTTTTGTGGACACCGCCCGCTAAAGGGTTAAGCATCGAACAGACTACTTTTATGAGGTAAGGCATGTTTTATGACTTCTGTCGAGAGTCTACAGGACAGAGGTCAGTGTTCATCTCCACCTATTTCTTTTGTTGATGATCACAGAGCGTTTGGAAAGGAAAGGCCGGGCGAGAGATTTATGACTTTCATCAGGGATTTTCGAAAAAAGCATGCAAACGGAACTTTAAGGCTTTCAGGGCCTCTTAAAAGTGGGGAAGCGAAGCAGTGGTCTCGTTTGCTCTCTCAGTAATCTGGCCATACGAGCACCAAAATATCCATCTGAAATCGATCTGAATCCGACAGGAATACTCGATAAGGTATTTTTTGTCGACTTAAACTTGACAAAGTAATAATTTTGTTATGACGTCTATATTCAATTTCTGTTCCAATTTGAAATTTATTTTGCCACATTTGTCCGAGATAATCCTTTTTTGTTTTATTTCATCTGTCTTTAAAATGCGTTTATGATTCTTTATAAATATTGGTATTTCCTTGAAGAATTTATTTATTGGATGTTTTCTATTTATATATATATATATATATTTTTTTTTTTTTTACTCTAACGAAATGTTTTCTTTAAATACCGTAAAGTACCGAAAGTAAGCCCCCCCTTTAGCAGAGAGGAAATTCAAATGATTTTAAGGGGGCTTTTAATTGAAACTTTTGTGGAAAAGATGAAGAGAATGGGTGGGGGATATATTTGGAATTTATAAAATTTCATAGGATTTATACAATTTGCAAAATAAAATCAGACCAAATTGACATTTTTTTTTTTTTTTAATTCCCTTCCATAGAAGCTAAGTATTTTCCATTAATATAAATTATAAATTAATGAAACAAATTTACATGAAATATTTAATTTGGATAGGAAAGAAATATGAACAAAAATTATAAAACTTAAACACAATATAAATATCTATTAAATCTTAGTGCATAAAAATCATGAAAAACATTCATAGTATAATACAGAGAACATATGCCATTCTGATACAGTGACAGGTAAAATGATTAGATAAAAATAAATTGCACAAGATATATTCATTTAGGAGATATTGAAACAAACAACTTAAGGAATTTCCTGAAAAACAGAAGGATTGAAAGCGTCAGAAAATAGAACTTGAAGGGGAGTGCTTATAAATGACAATTTTTCAAAAAAGGAAAATTTCACATATATGAGAGGGGGAGCTTATATTCGGAGGGAGTCTTACTTCTAGTACTTTACGGTAACAGATTCAGTTATTTTGTTATTCGAATTTGTAAGTTATTTTTGATTTCACAGGCATGCTATATATGTATATCAACGCCTCCTAGATATTTGAGAAAACCTTGACACGCGTAATGGAAACGTCACACAAAGCAGGCAAAACAAAGAAAAAAGATCATTCACGTGGATATCCATGAGCCAATGAATGATCTTTTTTCTTTGTTCTGCCTGCTTTGTGTGCGTGTCAAGGCTTTCTCAAATATCTAGGGGGCGTTGTGTATATACGCATTCATATTCAAATATACAATCATATTCAAATATAAAAATATTTTACTCCGCTCAACAACGCGAAGCTTTCTCTCACATCCATGGACTTATTTTTAAGCATCCATGTATGAAATTTGCAGATATAATTTTTGAAACAATTTGGAATCGAATGGCGTTTCCATGTATAACACAAGTGGATTTTTTTCATCATCTGACTTGACCTTTCTGCTGAACCCATTTTAATATTTATTTTTTCGACTTTAATTTGTAGATGAGCCTATACTAGCTATTTTTTAAATACTTCTTTTTTTATATTTTAATTTAAGAAGTTTTTAATGAAATTTCCTCAAAATACTGGCAACAGGTTACTTCCATTGTTGCAGAGAAAAGGTACACTTATGTTCCCTACTACTTTTATTTTTTATATCTTTATTTATACCAATTTCACATTACAATTAAAAAGAAAATATGTTTTATCCCTCCGAGCGTATTGAGGGCTTTCCTGCATTTTCGTAAAAATGCTTATAAAAATAATCTTAATGTAAATTTTCTTTCCCTGTTTGTTTCTAAAATACACTTTATGCCCTTTTATTTGATATTACATTTTAGAATACAATTTTGTTTAAAATATTTTTTTCTACAACAGATTTAAGTTGTTTTTGAGAAACGGAAAATATGTCCAAACCGCTCAGAGGGTTAATTTCGGTAAATGATATTTGAGACCATCAAGAAACTCAATGACCCTAAAAGTTAACTGATATTTTTCAAACAAAGCAACAATTTAAAATTTGAAACTGCAGCATTTTCCGATAATTGCCTCAAAATAACATCATTATCATTTTCAGATTTTTTTCTTTCCACAATCTCTGAAATTAGAGGCCAAATTTTCAAAAAAAACTATTTCAACTGTAAAGTTTACGAAATTAAAAAGAAAACAAACATTCAACTGAAAACGTACATATTCTTGGGAAAAAAAACTCAAAAGAGAAAAAAAGATTGTGCAAAAAGGACATAATTTTCATAATTTTTCGTTTCTTAACTAAAGCAATCAGAATTAGAGCGTTTGTCATTCGTTGGTTACTTTATCTTGATTATTTACTTTGGCCACATGTTATTAAACAAGTAGGCTTCGTCCTCTAAGCTGATCTATTTCTCCAAATGAACCTTAAATCAAATGAAATATAATGGTGAGTTTAATCGTGTGTTTTAAAGCAATACAGGCCTTTACATGGAATGTCATTCCGCATTGCTGAAAACAATACGAGCGCCACTGCTCTATTATACTTTGTTATGTGACAGACACCATTTGTGATAATTTCTAATAAGATTCTGTAAAGTATGGTACAACGGTATGCGATATATTAAAACTATCCCTGAAAATTTATTTAACTAACGATGAAAGTCTCATCAAAATCCATCCAGTAGAACTTTTTAAAAAGGCTAATCTTTCATAATCAGGTTCACCCCATTATAGAGCTTCCTCCAATAATTCTATGACTAAGCAACGCAGAACAATATACAATATACGAATACCACTCTTGAAAAAATATCTAACTAACGGTGTAAGTCCCATTAAAACGCATTCAACAGACCTCAAGTTATAAGCAGCTTGAACGAAATTCTCATTTTCAATAATTTGAGACGTAAAAATTAATAGTAATATTATTACTAGAAATACAGTTTAAAATAAAAGTTGTCTTTGGAATTAGATTAGTCAGTATAAATTATATTTCAGTAAAATTATTTTTGTAGGTTTGGTATAAGCTCATCTCAGAATTTCTTATGATGCTTTTTTGTTCCGTCAAATTTCGACTGATAATACCTCGTATGGGGTTGTACATCTTTAACGTTATCACTTTAGGTGGGAGGGGTGTTTGGCACTTGATATCGCAAGATACCTCAAGGGTGAGGGAGTTATCTTTTGATATTATTATAATTTTTGATCCAACTAAAATTTTCTTTTTTGGAAACTTTTTCTTTACATCTGTTACCTTTTTTTTTTTTAGTCTGATATCTATTTTTATGGAATTACAAAGTTAATATTAAAACCACTGAATGATTATAAACTCATTTCATTGAAAAATAGGGAATAGCCCAACGTTCGCAATTCCCATTCTTCTTCAAAAGCGCATATAATGTGTTGTTAGAGAAACCAGGTTCGAAATTATACTTGTTATATTTACCAGATAAAAAGGGGGAAGAACGTTGTCCACCTGTTTTGTTTATAAGAAATTTTGCTGAAAAAAAAAAAAAAAAAAAAAAAAAAAAAGGATTTTTAGACACTAGTAATGAAATCATAGGGGGAAGGGGGAGAATTCGGGGAATGATGAAGTATGATATGATAAGGGGGAGCGGGGTCCAAAACTGCCAAAAAGTTTATAACGTTATAAATGTACAGCTACTATAAACGAATTTAGAAATCTATTGAAAAGTTTCGATTTCAGAACATCCTTAATTCAGAAACTTTCCTCGTCAATGACTACAAAAGAATTCCATATTATTAGAAGAATGTTTGTTGACATCATCCGATTCACTTTAGAAACAATGGAATGGTTGGATTAGAACGAAAAATTACTTTTGTTATAAGCTGATGATCTAAATCGAGTTATATTTAGATCAGCCGCATATAACAAAAAGAATTTCTCGTTAGAATAAAACTTTTTATTTACAAAAAGATAACCAGGATACGTAATAAGCCGGCTATTTTTTACCTTAACAGACAATCTAATTATTTCAATTGCATGTTTGATGACACAATTAAATCAGGTTAGCCGAATCTAAATTACTTGTTGAAGAGTATAATTATTGTATGATAAAAGTCACGCTCGTAAACCTTTCAACAATAGTCTTCATAAGTTGTATTGTTTGCTGGCTTCGAGTCGGGTTGGCTTTATTTTAATATTGCGAGTCGGCGTCGGTTCTGGTTGACTATACTTTTTATTTTTAGGTAGATTTCGTAAGAAATACCATCTATTACATTCTTCCTATCTTGGAATTACAGAAAATTGTTTGCAGATCTACACCGATCATGACCCTTAGAACCCGAAATCCCCCCCCCCCTAGTTAAAAACTTATCTATCTATCTATCTATATATATATATCCCTTTTTTATGGAAACGGTAATTTCCATAATTATGCACAAATCTCTTCCAAACTGATACATAAAATCGAAGGTCAGAAAATCTTGTCAAGTTCGTTAAAGGGCAAAATCGGATCAAGGGGGTGGAAATAGGGAGGGGTTTTGTGAATACAGAGAAAACACCATTACGTCTTAATTATGATACATATCGAATCTATTTAAAGTTATTATTACTTTTAGAAAAATGGCCAAAATGTTATGTATGACAGACTTTTTATATCATTAAAGATGGGTTCAAAGGGCGAAAAAAAATAGGATTTTAGGGAGAAAAAAATTCATAACTTCGTCAATTCTCAACGTATCAAATCCAATTAAATTTATTATAAATCTTCTTAATATTATCTACAACTTTTATATTGACAAGTTTTTAATAGGACCAACTCTTACTGAAAAAATAAAAAAATAAAACGAAGACAAAAAAAACGGGGGGGGGGGGGGGGTTGTTGAAGAAGAAAAAAATCCATTATTTCGTCAATTCACAAGATATCCAATCCGTATGAATTTATTATAAATCCCTTATTATTATCACAACTTTTATTTTGTTAAGTTTTTAATAGGACCAATTCTTAAAGTAAAAACAAATTAAAAATACATAGAGGTTGAAGGGAAAATTATCGTATTAACGTGATTCTGATAAAACGAGCTCTTACAGAAAAATTAAATTAAAAACTCGTTAAAAGCGGCCAGATAAAATTGTCAAATTGGATTTAGCTCTAATCTTGATTTAGTTTTCGTTGGTGAAATTAGTACATAACTTTGAAATCCACCTGTGCCTGTTGGCTGAGCCGGCGTGGTTTTTTTTTTATTGTATTTTATTTTTTGGTGCGAATCAGGTTTGCTCTAGTTTTTATTTATTTATGTACTTTATTTTGTTTTATTTTTGTGTGTGTATGCAAGTCAGGTTGGCTCTAGTTTTTGCCGGTTTGATTGGTTTTTTGGCTCTTATGGGTCAGATTCGGCCATACTTGATTTCAGATGACAAAAGTATGCATATTTTCACCTTTTCGCGACGTGCATTCAATTCTCAGATTTTTCTACGAGTAATTTTAAATGGTAAATTTCGTCTTATATGATCACAGAACTTCTGCGATTAAATAATGCAAAGATTCCTGCGTGTAATTACTGGGGCTAGATTAAAAACTTTTTACGAACGCGAAAGGGTATGTTCTGTTTTGAAGTATGAAACAAAAATACAAATATTTCTGTTGCAATGCATTACTGGGAATGTTCGGTAAAATTAAAGGAGCTATCATTAAAGAAATTTTCACTCCTTTCCCTTTCGAAACCAATTCCGAAAGTCAAAGTATCCTAATTAAAATGACCTACAAACAAAATCGAAAAAGTAAAGAACGGCCTTTTTAGAGTATGACATCAGCTATCAAATACAAATAAAATAATTTAAAAATATTGAATAATGCAAACGAGATACCTTAAAAAAATTCTTCCATTAGATTAATATTAGCGAACGGATGTTCTCGCCTGACTGAAGTAGCCCCTTAACAGGAAATTTTATTGATTGCTACTACCTCCCCATGCACTAGTTAATAGTTGTATGTGCCAATCCCAAAACTTTCTTCTATCTCATATATCTTAATATTTCAAAATGTTGTTACACATGTCACTATTTAATGTTTATTAGTTCAATACTATATCAACTTTGACTTTCATCTTAAATTTTTGTTTCAGTCAATGAATTGGAGTGAAAACGAGTTCATCTTGATCATGATATTTATTAAAATCAATAGTTTTCCGTTATTCTGTTGCATATTAGGTGTTCGCGAATAATCAGCTTATCAGGATGCGAAGTTCCCGTCGATTCAGGAGCCGCCGGTGTACAACACAACTACGAAAAATCAAGAAAATTGCACAAAAATCGCTATTATAGTGCCCATTTCTGGCGGAATATTTCCAAATTCATTTAGGACCTTCTTGCCATGGCCAAAAACATACACAAAAAAATTAGTTCAATTCTATGCATAACTTCATACAATTTTCGATGGTCCAATATTCAAGATGGCACAAAAGTCGCAGAAAAATCGCTATTACAGCGTCTCCTTCCGGCGGATTTTTTCCAAATTAAGGAAGGACCTGCTTGCCATAGCTAAAAACTTAAAAAAAAAATGATTCAATTCTATGCATATCTTCATAGACTTTTTGACGGTACAATGGCGACAGACACACGGACACACAGACAGGCATTTTCTATAAACATGTTTATTGGGATCCCTGACCCCTAAAACGTGTAAATTGATCAAAAACCGGAAGTCGAAAAAATTTTCGATTACAATACTTTCTTCTATTGAAGATAGAAGAAAGTAATAGATAGTTCATAGAATTTTCAACAGACGGCGATATTGAGTTTATTTTTCATGCCAAAGTTTTATTTATCACTTGAGCAATTTTGAATCGTTGTTGCTAAGATAAAATTCGTCATTTTTATAAAATTAATAAAAAGGTAGGAGACTTCCAAAGTTCATGTACACTTTACAAATTGGTATTGAAAAATTTACATTATTTATGAGAAATATGTATTTTTACTTTCTTCTATCTTTAAAAGAAGAAGGTATTGAATTCGTAAAAAAATTCGACTTCCAGTTTTCGATGGGTTTATACGTTTTAGAAGGTTTTGGACACGGTTTGATGGTTTTTAGAAAATGTCTGTCTGTGAGTCTGTCTGTATGTGACAAAAATTTTTTGGGCGCTCTATCTCAAAAACTAAAGCACAAAATTTCCCAAAACCTTGGGTTCAGTTAGACCTTGATACAAACTGGTGCTGATTAGTTTTTGGTGTATATCGCTCACTACTACGCTGCATTTTTCTTGATTTTCGCAATAGCTCTATCTCAAGAACTCACGCCCGCATGTTCATCAAACTTCAGATTCAGTTAGACCTTGACGTAAACTGTTACTGAATTGTTTTTCGTGTATATCGCACAACAGGTGACGCTGCTATGCTGCATTTTTCTCGATTTTCGCAAAAGCTATATTTCAAAAACTAATGTACACAATTTAATCAATTTAATATTCCGTTACATTTTCCGGTAAACAGATCCTTATTACACCTGGGTATATATTGAACAACAGGTGTTGATTTTACACTCTTTGGGTTGGAAAATTTGGTCGCGGACATCTAAGAGTATAGGTTCCGAAATTCATTGTGGTTGTTTGAAGCAATGCGATACTTACCGGGTGTCCGAAAAAGAACAGATGGATTTTAAAATTCAATAACTTCCAAACGGTGACAGATATTAAAAAAAATTCTTGCAGGGGGGTTATGTATGATGTCAGGAGTTTTGGTACTGTGACATTGTTGTTACATTAGTTTTGACAGGGCTATCCAAAAAATATTTGTTCTTTTTCAATTTGTTGACGGTCCCCTATGGGGTTTCGGTAAAAAACCTTCACGGAAATATATAACCTATACTATACAGTTTACACACCTGGAGTTTCAGGTTAATTCCTCATGTATTTTTTTAAAATATTTAACATAACGTCTAAAATCGCAAGTGGCCGGTCACCTTTGGCTATATAGTGTAGCTACATCACTTTTTATTTAATTCTTAGCAACCCGTATATTTATATAGAAATATTAATCCTGTAAAAATTACAAAAATATAAAATTAAAAATCTATCTTAAAATGTCTTGTGTCTAATCTTTAATATAAGAGTAAAAAAAAAAAAATAAATAAAAAAAATGATCTATGTATTTAACGGTTAAGTTTTACAAAATAAAAAATTATATAAAATAATGTATTTAGATTCATACTTATTAAAATATTTACTAATTTGCAATATTTTAGTTTTTGCTGGTATTGCAGATGTGCAACCTAAAAAAAAGTTGACGTATTATACGAAAAATGTATCTCTGATTTTTTTCATTATTTTTCCTGTTTTATAAACATTTCAGAGAATCATATATAATATTTTCGAAACAAAATCGACTAGTCGGATGTGGCAATCCCAAAATTTTCTTCTATCCCCTACATGTTAATACTTTCCGAAAAATGCAGCATATCAGCGCCACTGGTTAGATGCTAATTATCAACAACTGATCAACAACTATCAACTTCTAACTGAATCTGAAGTGTGATGAAAATCCGTGTATTAGTTTTTGAGATAGAGCTATTGCGGAAATTGTACAAAATTCTGTATAACAGCGCCACCTGTTGGGTGATTTACACGAAAAGCTAATTAGGACCAATTTATGCCAGGGAGTAACTGAATCTGTAGCTTGATGAAAATTCATGCATTAGTTCTTTAGACAGTTATTGCGGAAATCTTGAAAAATGCAGCATAACAGCGCCACCTGTTGGGCGATTTACACCAAAAAGTAATCAGCACCAGTTTATATTAAGGTCTAACTGAATCTAAAGTTCTGTGAAATTCCGTGCATTAGTTCTTGAGATAGAGCGCCCACAAACTTTTTGTCACATACAGACTCATAGAGTGACAGAGTGACAGACAGACATTTTCTACACGAATCCAATAATTTCTTCTAGTAAAAATCATGCATTTAAGGGTTAACATGTATGAGATTAAAAAGAAAAAAAAAGTTTTGTGATTGGCAACAATTCGACTATTCCTGTTTATAGCAGATGTAAAAACAAGTGGGTAAGTGTGATCATAGATCGCACAAAGGGTTTCGTTTCATATTCCTTTCAAGCGTGGTTAAAAAAGCACGTGCCTCCATTTTGATCTATGCATTATATATAGAAATGAAACAGATTAATTAAATAATAATTAATATCTCAGCTTCTAATTAAGCTAGCTCTTTGAACTGGGGGTGTATGAAATCTGCGAGAGATTTCCCGTCCGGATGTCAAAAAATTTTATCAAAAAATTTAATATTTAAAAAGTTTAAATTTCGTATTAAAATAAAAACCGCAAGTGCGTCGTCATGTCTGAGATAAAAAAACCCGTTGAAAGGAAAGTTTTAAAGCAATGATCCAATTAGTGAAATAATAATTAATATCTCAGCTTCTAATTAAGCTAGGAGTTTGAACTGGGTATGTATGAAATCAGCGAAAATTTTTACGTCGGGATGTAAAAAAAAAATCTAAAAATTTAAAATTTAAACTTTTTAAATTTCGTATTAAAATATCCTCTGCTTAAATTTCTCCAGCGCCGATATGTCTGAAAGATGACAATACCTGCTTTCCGCTGAAATGAAATCTCTTTTCATTGTCTTTTCAAATACAGAAATTAAATTTTTATCGATCGATTTTTAGTGGATTTTTTGCGTTATACCCAACGCAGAAATTTAAACTTATACCAAAATAAAGTAGAATTTTTTCCGCGTCTTTCTATACCTTTTAAGAATTTGTAGGACCAATACTTTGGGATATGCGATTTCGCTTTTTAAATGCCCACTTCATTTATTGCTTAATTTCCTCCGTGGTAACCATGCATCTGCTGATTTTTACCGTGTATCCTCTGATTTTACTGGCAACCCTTAGGAGAAACTCCGCTGATTTGGAGAAGGTGCGTTCATAGCTGCGTTCAAAAGGTTGATTGGTTAATTTTAGAAGTTAATTAGCACGTAATTCGGTTAATTACCGACTTTTTCAAAATTATATGATTTGTTGTTTGATGTGAGGGGTTCAGCTATAAGTATCCAAAATTTCAAGTCTCTAACATGCCTGAGAACGGGTTCTGTGACGGACAGACAGACAGACAAAGGAGTGAGACGAATAGGGTTTCATCAGATGAACGAAACCCTAAAAAATACCTTTTATGAAATGATATTCCTTTTTATGCTCTATTTGTTTTACATATTCTTAAAATGATATATTCTAAAATCTGAGTAGTTTTCTGATCGGAGCTGTTGCGTCACTAAGGATTAATGAAACATGAATAAATGCTAACTTATTTCCTGCCTCATTATACGTTCTTCTTTAACAATAGTATTACGAAGTTTGAATGACTCTACCATCCTCCATTATTTAAATGCTGTATCTTTTACAATTAATCCGACCATTATCGGATTAATTACGCAAATACAGCCTTAGGAAGTGAATAATATATCAGATACAAACATTGCTACTAGATGCACGTTTGAGTGTTCTGAATACAACATAGGTTACGAGTGGTTGCTTTTATTATTACGGACATCTTAAGGCTATGTTCTCAATTCCAAAGAAGCAACTTTATGACACAAGTTTTAATTCATTTTTGTTCGGAAACGCACAGGAAATTGGCTGGTTTTGTTATTCAGAAATTATGTAATCGATAGCGTTTTCATTTTTTTTCGGTAAACGTATAAAAGATATTTTAGAAAATACTGTCAAAGTTGGCGTTTTGAACCGAATTTTCGGACAGAATGTAAAAAATTAGCCAAAGAGAGAAGAAGACCCGGTTGTCACACTGAAAAAAATGAGTATTAAAAATGAGTAAATCGATGTACTCATATCGAATTGAGTATTTTTAGCTCAAAAATGAACCTAAACTTTCTCAATTTTGAAACATCACATAATATCAAACCCAAACGAAACAATAATTTTGTACTTTGTAATGTTTTATTTCGTTCATGGTGGAATAAAAGATATTCAATATTGTAAATATTAAAGTATTCACAGTAATTTAAAATAATTTAAAAGTGCTCTTGTCATAAAAATATTTGATTTGGGTATCTTGATAATAATTTTGCTATTTTCCCTTATTAAAAAATCTATTAAATGTCTCTTGATAATAATTTTGAGTTGTAAATAAATGTCAGTATATTTTTTCTTTAATCTGTAGTAATCTGGGGATGTGGGGGGGGGGGGGTATATAACAGTTCATATCTGAACAGATCTATGTAATCAAAAATGAGTACATGTGTTTCTCAATTTTGAGTATATTTGGATCGGAGCTATTTTGAGTATTTGGCGTATTTAAAATTGAGTACCTTTTACTCAATTTTGAAAACCCATTTTTATCAGTGCACGTGACCCAAAATCGCTTATAACTCGATGAGTAATATATTTATTAAAAAAACGAAAAACACATTTTGATTCCAAATCTCTGCCATAGCGAATATTGTGCCTTTACGTTTAAAAATCAGTTAGTAAATGTGTCAGAAAGTTCGTGCTTGTTAAGCAGCCGACTTGAGAAACAGCCTTAAAGACTAATGTCATATATTAGGGTCATTTCATGGTAACTTACGTTACATTTAGAACAATTTACTTCGTAATTTTAGTAATATAACAAAAAAATCATAATGTAAAGTTGACAATATTTGTTAATTAAACCTATTTAAAGTTCAATTTAGGTGGAAATTACCTAATTTTAGTGTAATTTCTTGAAATAGGACAGTTATATTTATTGTGGTAACTGAAATTACTGAAAAAAAAACTTAAGTTACCATAAAAAATGTAATTTTCATTCTCATTTTTTATGTAATTTTCATCTAAATTGAACCTTGGATAGGTTTTATTAACAAAACATGTCAACTTTACAATTTGAATATTTTTTGCCGTTATATTACAAAAATTACTGCAGTAAACAATCCTAAATGTAACGTAAGTTACCATGGAATGACCCATTATATTACGACCTGATTCAACAAGTTTTTCTTCTTTTTGCTTTGCTTCTTTTTTTATTTATTTTTTTTAAGCGATAGAATGGATATTATTTATTTGGCGCTGACATATTTTTATATCACTTCATTCTAATCCTCAAATGCCACAATGGCACCAGATAAAATTTTCCTTTCATCGTGTACGTGAAGAAAAGCTTTTACTTATTTTCAAATAAATTTGTTCACAAATTCTGGTGTCTTTCGATCATTTCAAGATTTTAGCTACAGAAATATAAATTTACAGCTGAAAGGGGCAGCGCCCGCCCTCCCCTTTCAGGGACAGCGTTCAAGGGGCTGCATCTGAAAACCATTATCAAACGTAACAGGAAATGATATTCGATGTATTCTGGTATTTCAAGACTGCTTTTATCATTATGCTTTGTATACTTTATTACTTCTAATAGAGTTACTGTTAGAAATGTAATGAATATTTACGGCATTTATTTGTACGTTTTAAGTACGCAGTTGTTATTTCAAAAATGAATTATTAAGCCTCGAAGTTGTAAAAGCAGCAAATAAGTCATATTTTCATAATGAGCTCATGGTCATGTTTCCCCTGTCTTTCACCAGATTCCTAAGTTAAGTTATGAAATTCAGTGCTTTAAAGTCGGTTTTCGACACAATTTTATATTGAATGGCACCTTTTAGACACCGAATCTTCTTATGGGAGATTCATTATTTTCTTCTAGAAATTGAATGGCATCGATTAGTCATCAAACCATTTTATGGGACATACATAATTTTCTTCTACATAATCTAAAATAACGTTGCAATTAATTATATAATTTAAACCTTTGACAAGTGAGTTTTGACCTCTTCTATGCAGTGTTGCCAGATTGGGACATTTTTGCAACCAGATTGTGGATTGTTTCCGCTTTTTTGAAATAGAAATATTCGTCCTATTTAAAAATAGATTAAAAATTCTGAAAAATATTGCGAATTATACTATTTTAAAAAAGTGGCGACAATCAAATAATCTGAATTTTAAAAAAAATCTCCAATCTGGCAACACTGCTTCTATGTCACTAGCTCGTCACAAACTATATATTGGTCATGACTTGCTGTATACAGCAATTTAAAAAAACAGGAATCCTGCTTTTTCAGAATTTAGTGTCGCCCCCGATGGAAAAAAATATATGTATATATAAATAGTACGAAACATATTTCAATTTTAAAACTTACAGCACATGCTTTTATTTTATGTAAAATGACGTCATTCGTATCCGCTTAAGAATTCCACATTTACGATCCACTCTTAAACATCTACAGTAAAGTAGGCATAGGACGTCACTATTGCGAAATAATACACAAATGCAGCAAAAAGATGCCGTCATTCAAGAAACTCGACAAAAAACGGCTGTCTAATGATTCAAAGGCCTTCATTTGTTTGTAACATTAATATAGATGCTTAAAATGAAATATAGTTTATAATAGCTCCCTGTTTTAACAGAAATCATTCGTTTATATTTTTTCAAAATAACACGCATTTTAATTACATTTTCTTTTGGTTGTTATGAAAAAACGGCAACAAAAATATATAATTAATAATTTACAACTATTTTTCCTTTAATTTCTACAGAAATGGAGTACTTCCGTTGCCAATACTAAGCAAATGGCTCCAAAAACTACAAAAAATGGAGATGCAGTTTTCAAACAAATTGCAATTAAAAAGTACTTTTTTTTTCAATACGACGGTATAAAAATTGAAAATGTGCGATGCTTAGAAGTTTAAAAAATTGCTATAAAGTATTTTATCGTACTGCTTTGTTTTACAGCTTGCTTCTGTAAGGTAACCTTATTTTTTGCAGACGACACAAAATAAGCTGGGAGAAAGAAATAGCATACCGTACCGGAGGCTGAAAAAATCTGGAACGAGAGAGTTAAAAATGTTGTCATCATCTGAATAGTGTAACAGCGGAGCCTAGCTACATTGTACTTGTTACATCCCTTCGCGCATGTCTCTCTCTCTCTCTTTTTTTTTTTTTTTTGTATTACAGAATATGTAAAAATATTCCCATTACAGTATACATTTAAGAAAAAATTATATTTTTATAAATATAAAGCTAATTACATTTTTTTTAATTATATAGTAAATAAGACTTCTCAATAATCTTGCAAGGATAACCTTTTTGAAAAACGTAATGAGTACATGAATTTCAAAATTTTTATGCCTCTTAAAAATTCATTATAAAATAATAATAAGTATTTAACAAATATTCAAAATAAAAATAAAATAAAATATATATTTGTGTTGAATTTTGGAAAAAATTAAAATATTTTTATGATTTCTCTGCTGCTGTTTTAAAAGACCTTATGTATGAAAAACCAATAAGTTTAATAAGCATAAAAATTTTTAAGTCAGGAAAAGAAAAATAAATGAAAATTTTCAAAATCCATCCGATACAATTCAATGTTTACTAGTCCTCATTTTCTACAGGAGATAGGGGGGGGGGGGGTTGTTATTGCGTTCACGTGTTAAAAATGTGCTATTGTATGTATTGTAAGCATTATTGAATACACATACAAGGTGTCCGAAATGTATCTTTAAATTTTGAAAAAAAACAAACAAAACAAATAAAAATAAACAAACAATGATATTCACTTACAGTTTTTAAAGAAAATATCAAAGTTTTTTTTAACCATTTGGAAAAATGGTTATTATTCTCGTCAGGATGGGAAATCAAAAGCATATCTGAAGGTTTTCATTGGTTTAATCTGCAATTTATTCGTTTTCTGATTGGTCTATACAGTAATCTGTATTTCCCTTTAATTTTAACAACGATGCATACTTTCTGTTGCCACTATGACAAAAAGGTAGTAAAAACTACAAAAAAAAAAAATAATAATAATAACTCAGAAACAAATTGAGATACGGCTTTCAAACAAATTGCATTTAAAAGTAGATTTTTTTCTCTATCTGACGATGTAAAAAGTAATATTGTCGGATGCTTAGAAGTTTAAGAATGAAATTTTACTTAAAATTGGCCGTCAGATTTCTTGGAAATCTGACGATGGAAAAGCCTTTTCCCGAACAGCCAATGAAATGCTTGGATATTTACGTAAGTTTCAGATGGATAATACTTAAGTTTCATGTAATCTGACGGGTCGCAGGCGATACTTTCGGCTTGCAATTTTTACGTGTAATAACACTATTAATGTTTAATTCATGGCGTACGTAATGTAGGATCAACTCCGTGAGATTTTTTATGTCTTAAATTTTAGTCTTCAAAAAAATCGTTTTCCAAATGGTCGTTGTAATTTGATAAATTGCTTTTTTTTTTTTTTTTTTTTGCAATGTTTTATCCTACGATTTATGTATAAAATAACATTAGCTAATTACCTAGACATAACGCCTGTGGGCTTCTTTTTTGTGAGAATACGTGAAAAACATTGTTTGACAGTCTCCAATTCATGACACTGGTGAACTGAAAAGGCGAATGACAACAGCCATCCAGAGTGTTGATTCTCCAATGCTTCATAGAACGTGGTTAGAAATCTCGTATAGACTCGATCTGTTGCACGCATATAATGATGCGCACATTGAAATCGTGGAATGAAACATTCCAAGAAAAACTGTAATATTATCTTTATGGAATACAAAAAACCCTAAGTGCATATCAAGTGTTTGTTTATTTTTAAGTATTATTTAAATGTATAAAGATACATTTCGGAAACCCTGTAGTACATGCGTTGCATGTTTATTGTATGTTGTAGGTATTGCAAGTCATTGTATGTAAATTGTGTTGTAAGATATTTGTAAAATAACTGCCAACCTCCTGTTTCTTTTATTTTTCAAATCAAATAACTATTTTGAACCAAAAAGGAATTAAAATAAGTAGGTATCGCCTACACTGTAAAAAAAAAAAAAAAAAAAAAAAAAAACGACATTTTTACGGCACAAAGTACTGTTCATCTCGCACTCAAACTCGATCACAGTCGAATGTGCTGTAGCTTTCTTGATTTCTTGACTATAAAAACATGAAAAATAACAGTAGTTGCGTAAAATTAACAGCACAAGCTGCTGGCGTTCGAATTGCCAGCACATTGTACTGGCAAATCTGCAGTGTTTTTTTTTGTTTTTTTTTTTTTTTTTTTTTTTTTACAGCGTAGAAACAAGACACATTTAATTGAATAAATGTTTTGGATCACAATGTAATTAACTCGTTTGAATAAAAGCAGGAGGTTGGCAGCTCGCAGCTATATTCTATATATCTAAGGTGAATGCATGTATAAAAGTAGTGCAGTAGTTGGATTTCACTGTAAAAAATATCTGTAAAGTTACTAAAATATTTCTAGGAAACTGGGATTCCTAGAATTTTTTGTGTAACGGCAACAACAAAAATTCATGGTAACAGATACATTTTTGAACCGTAAATCAAAAAATTTGCAAGGTTACTAAGAAATTTTTAGGAAACTGGGATGCCTAGAACTTTTTATATAACTGCAACCCTGGTTACAGTTAAAATTTTAGTAAGATTACTGTCATTTTAGTAGATGCTTTTATAAAGCTACAGATTTCTGTAGCTTTACAGAAAAGCTAGTTTTGTAGAATTACATCTTTTTTTGTAGAGTGTACAGGTTAAATTTTAGTAAGTGTACAGATTTCTGTAACTTTAAATCTGTAGAATTACAGTTTTTTACAGTGTTAACGTACTATTAATAGTAGTACATGTCTTTTCATTATTATTTTCTCTTAACAATTACTTTTATTGCTGTCTTCATGTAGTAATGGTAGTCTATGTCTATGCATTCCTTATTATGAATTCAGTTATGTTTTGGCATTTAGTAATAATAGTGATAATAAAAGTTAGCTTAATCCTTTTTGCACCGTTGATGATTCTTTTATTTTAAGCCGATATTTCACTCATTAAATCTAAAACAGAGATTACTTTTCTGAATTAATCCCGTGCGATAAAACGCAAAAAATATTAGAAAGTTGTAATATCTGTTAAATCCTGTTTTCATATGATATTTTCCAAACGTCTCCAAAAACGTTTCCTTAGCCTATTTCTTATGAATATGAATTGTATAGTACGCAAAATAACTACAGTGCTTAAATATATTCGTCAATAATGCTGGGGTTCCCCCCCCCCCCCCCCCTCCTTTCTGAGTTTAGTCAATCTGAATTCTTTTTGCAATAGCACTGACCTAGATCACATATCGAATCTTCATAAATGCAATTTTTCACACACTATTCAAAGAACCATTTCTCGATAACACACCCTAAATAGCCGCGCCCAAGCTATAAAATAAATGGGACGATTTAAAAAAGTATAACGGTGTTAAACCGTTATCAAACATCATAAATAAAACATGTAAATAATAATAAAAAAAAATGTTTGAAGATTATCTAACTATCTGTTGTTCATTCGTTGTATTATAACCTAGATATTGCAGTAGATTAATTTTAACACAATTATTCTAATTTGTAAATAAATCATATTAGATGTAAATTTCCAACTGGGCGAAAAATGTCCGGACCAGGATTCAAACCAGGGATCTCCTGGCTGAAGCCGCCAGTGCTATGCCGTCTGAGCTATTCCGAAAGAATCTAGTGGAACTTTAATGCTATAATCATTAAGGTTAGCTGGGTGAAAGAGTTCCACCAGATTCGTCCGAGATAGCTCAGATGGCAGAGCACTGGCGGCTTCAGCCATGAGATCCCTGGTTCGAATCCTGGTCCGGACATTTTTCGCCCAGTTGGAAATTTACATCTAACTAGATATTGCAGGTTTCGTCGATTTTTTTTTTACATTTTATTTTGAGCAGCAGTTTAATTATTATTTCTGTTTATTAAAAAAAAATCAATTGGTAACAAAGATTATAGGACATTCCAATTATGAAAGATTCGTCACTTTATAATGCATCTATCTATCTATATTCTAATGGACAAACGTGTCTGTACGTAACGCTGACGTCATTTAAACGATGGCAACAGCAGACGATTAAATTAAATGTTTACTAACTTTTATTGCAATTTTTTTAACTTCAAAATACCGAACATATTCAAATTTTTACACCGTCGAACAGGGAAAAAAATGTACGCTCAAATGTAATTTTTTTTAAACCTATATCGCAATTTGTTTGAAAACTGCATCTCCATTGACTCGATTTTTATTGTTTTTAAAATAACTAGTCGCCCTTGGCGACCAGTTTGGTCTCCCTTAAAATTTATGTTTGGGAAAGCATGCTAAGCAGTGTATCATGTTACTTTTATTCATAATTTAATTCACTTGGACTCCCTTAAATATAATTAATATAAACCCTTAAGCTACTATCAGTTTTTATTGCATTAAAATGTCTCAATTTGTTGATTTTCTGTAAACAAGTAAACCCTATTGGTTTACAATGGAAGTCTATGTGGGAATTTGGCGAAATATTAGAGATATCGCCAAGTTGGCGACTCATTTTGATCGCCAAATTTGGTGATCTATCACCAAGTTGGCGACAAATTTGGCGACAGAACATGGTTCTCCCTATGGTAACTCTCTTATAGGTATGGAGATGTGTTAAATGCTGTTCCATAACCAATGAGATGCGTTTCATTTGAGCGTTGTCGTTAAACAATTAACAAATAATCGCGATTTCTGTGCCACGTACGATAGCGTAATATGTATATATATATATATAGATTTCCATGCATGATTTTTTTTTCAAATTTATTTCTCTCGCGAGCAGACGATTACGAAAGAAAAATATATTTGCACTAGAAGGATTTCACAATCATCGGGCTAGTTACCGTGAGAAGACTCTATTTTGCAGAAACTTCGAATAAACCCTGTAAAAGAATCCGTTGCTAATTTAGAACAGAGCCGGCTGCGCAACGTCACGCTGGCCCTGGCAAAGCAGTTTATGAGGCCCAGCGTATACTGAACTAATAAAATTTATTCTTAAATTGTAAATATCAAAGAATAATATACAATATAGATAATAAAATGTATTAAAGATACCACTACGTTCACATTTAATATACACGTTTCTTTTCGTTTTTAACACTTTCCAACATAGTTGAAAAGTGTTTATGAATTCGGTCTGTCTGTCTGTCCGTCTTAGAGATCTGCACCGACCGGTCCGCGGCTGTTCTCATTCACGGCACTCGGGCCGGGCCATACTTTTTTCTGAAGGCTCGGGCCGGGCCGGACCTAGTGACTAAACTTTACCGGCCGGGCCGGGTTCGGGCCTTACTTTTCCGGAAGAATCGGGCCGGGTTCGGGCCTTACTTTTTTCCGGAAGAATCGGGCCGGTCCGGGCCTAACTTTTTTACTTTACAGATCCGGGACTGGTTTCTTTGCTAGTCTTGAAGGCCCAAACTTTCCAGTCCTAGTTTTTAGCAAGCCCGTATGAAAATCATTTTCTCGGTGTGGCCTGTCCGTTCAAAGGTCGGTAAAATTAGCCTGACCCAAAAATGCATACATTTTTAATTCGCCATTATTCTACAATTAAACATCAACATTTATTCTTTTTAAAGAATAGTAAATTTCTACGTTTATTAAAATATAGCTACAATAAAATATAATAAAACGTGTGAAAAAGAACCTGCCTATGATGGAATCCTGTTTTAAACTGAAAAACGTGTTGATCCATGTAAAGTTAATATACTAATACGTGAGAAAAGAATATATAATACATTTACACTTGCTAAGAAGGGAACTTGTCTGTAACGCATTTTTTTTTCTTTTCTATGTACTTGAGTCTTAGAAGACTTTACCATATAGCATTTTTCAGATTTTTAATACTTCAATACATGGAATATGGATTAACAATATTAATGATAACTGAAACATTTACATACAAGAAATAGCGATTCATTAAAAAATAAATATCGCAGCCTGTGGCACTTCTATAAAAATGAAGATTTAAACACGAAAAAAAAAGTCACGATAAATATTTTTGGGCAGAACTCCTCGTACGAGACAAATTTTTAACCAAATCGACGTAAAAAATCTATGTTTTGTAGAAATTCACCCGGGTCGGGCCGAATTTTTTTTTCTATGAGTCGGTCCGTGCCCGGAATTTTCGGCCCGTGCAGACCTTTAGTCCGTCTCTCCATGCTCTAACTCCCGTAAATATAGTCAAATTGCCATGAAATTGACACATGTTATTGGGGTTTACTATGTAGCGCTTACTACTGTGAAGCATGTAGCGTTCAAAAGAATTCCGTTACATGGCAATCTATGGGGGAAATTGTTTCCGGTGCATTTTCATGATTTTACACTATTTTAAACATATTGAAAATTATATATTTCACTTCCAAGCTTTTACCCTAGAATAGGGTGTGCATAGAACTTACCGTTCAATTACTTGGAGACATGAAAGAATTTGACAATAGAATAAATTGGATATGAATTGATTATTTGAAGAAAATTATCAATAATTACTGTGCATTATTTCAATTGTGTAAGCGTTTTTAAATTGAACTATTAGGCCATTCGGAAAGTCATTTCCTTTTGGGAAAACCGATTCGTACCGGAAAATTCTGCCCGTTAATCATTAGACATTAGATATCGGAATCAATGTCTAATAATTAAATTATAGAATTTTCATTACGAATTAATTTTCCCAAACTGAAACGACTTTCCGAACGACCCAATATTTTTTGCATATCACTTGCTGTGTATAATTTCTATATGTATCATATACTGGGCTGATCTAAAGTTCTCAAGTGCGTTTCGTTTATTGACTTAAATTACTGAATTGTAATTACCAACTGTGTTATGCGTTTAACTAAACTAACTTTTAGCATATCATGTAGTATACAATGAAATCTATTGATCATATACAGGGTTGCACAAAAAATTCAGATATTTTTTGAACTACTGATGGTATATGCTGAAATTGGTTTTTCAAATACGTTATGCGTTTTCCAAATTGTTTATTTTAGACATCATCTGTCTGCATAATAAACTGTGAAGGTTTGTTGCAGTATTCTGAATGTGTTGGAAAGTGTTTAATAATCTAGGCTGGACGAATAATTTTTCATTCTTGTTTTTTCATTTTTTGTTTTACGAAAGACCTATCCTTTATAATATTTTAAATGTTTATTTTTTGGTTCATGGTTACTTTCACCATATCTATATATTCCGCGACAATTATTATCAACTTTGTAAAAAATAAAGTTAATATTCACTCTTTTTTATCATGAACAAACATTTAAAAACAAATCTAGACGGAAAATAAACAGAGGAAACGTTATTTCGAATTATATAGAGAGACTTGGGGGGGCCCTAACAAAACCTCAATTGGCACAGGACCGTGGGCAGCCGCCCCGTTTATGCGGACCCTGATTTAGAACACGATAGAGATGTGAAGCTAAATAAAAACATAATTCTGAGCTCTTTTAATAAGTCCAGATAACCCATTCTTCTAAATCAACATTGATTTGTAATTTTTATTTTACTTTCAAAATATCCCATAACTGGCACAAACACACACACACACCCACAAAAAGACAAAAATATCGCTCATCACTAGAACATAATAAGTGGCTATTAGAAAATTCTTAAATGCATCGGGTACAATACTAAAGCGAGATTAGATCTTTTTCCATTCCACTAACCCACATAGAGCGTTAGCAGACGGTGTCATCATCTGCTGGGACGGTCTAGCTTCTTTGTTACAACAAAAATAACTCGCTCTCAAGAGCCGAAAACAAAAGGATCGTGGGCATTTGATTTTTATTAATCGAAATTACTTCTAAGTAATGGGTGGGAAAAAATTAATCGAATTTTGAATGTCTTGACCTTACTATGTGGCCACAAAAGAATTACGGTTTGAAACCCTGGTAAAATAATCAATTCCGAATTCAGAACACAATTAGAGACCTAGAAGGGTTAGATTGTACGCCACTCTTGAATTTTCAACTGCTGCAAACACACCGTGAATTTTAACATAAATCGAATTCGACGAAAGAAAAATCTTAAAAGAACTTATTGATTAAATTTATAAAAAATTCACAAAAATAATTACAATGATTAATCAATATTATATTGGCTAACCTAACGCTTAAACGAATATTACTTTTAACTAAAGTTTAATTTCAACTTTCTAAATTATTGAAAACTTAAACTTTATTCCTGTACGAAATATATTAATTATATCTTTTTGTTTCCATTTTCTCATAAAAACTGAAAAAAACTGTAATTAAAATACGTGCTATTTTGGAAAAAAATAAAAATGAATGATTTCTGATAAAACAGGGAGATATTATAAACTAAATTTAATTTTAAGTATCTATATTAATATTACAAACAAATGAAGGCCTGTGAATCATGAGGTAGCCGATTTTTTTTTTTTTTTTTTTTTTTTTTTTTTTTGAATGACGAAATCTCTTTTTTTTTCATTTGTGTATTATTTAGCGATAGTCACGTCCTATGCATATTTTACTGTAGATTATGTTTAAGACTGGATCATAAATGAAGAATTCTTTAGCGGATGCGGATGACGTCATTTTATATAAAATAAAAGCACGTGTTTGGAGTCTTAAAACTGAACCATCTATATTTATATACTTTTTTTTTTTTCATTGTGAGCGACACTAAATTCTGAAAAAGCAGAATTCCTGTTTTCTAGTAAATATTTTACTTTTTAAACAAAATATTTTTATCTTCTGACCACAGCATTTAAATTCTAAAGAAGCATTAGCTTTTATTAACCATTTGGAAAAATTGTTATTGTCCTCTGTCAGGGTAGGAAATCAAAAACATATCTGAAGCGTTTTATTGGTTGAATCCGCATTTTATTCGTTTTCTGATTGGTCTATACAGCAATCTGTATTTTCCCATTGCTTTCAACAGAGATGGATACTTTTGTTGCCACTATGACAAAAAAGTAAAAAAAACTACAAAAAAAATTAATAACTCAGAAACAAATTGAGATACAGCTTTCAAACAAATTTCATTTAAAAGTACATTTTTTTCTCTATACGACAGTGTAAAAAGTAATATTGTGGGATGTTTAGAAGTTTAAGAATGAAATTTCATTTAAAATTGGTCGATGGAAAAGCCTTTTCCCGAACAGCCAATGAAATGCTTGGATAATACGTAAGTTTCAGGTGGATAATACGTAAGTTTCAGGAAATCTGACGAGACGCAGGCGATTTTCATCGCTTGCAATTTATACGTGTAATTACACTATTAATGTTTAATTCATGGCGTATATAATGTATGACCAACTCCGTGCGATTTTTTATCTCTTAAATTTTAGTCTTTGAAAAAATCATTTTCCAAAGGGTCGTTGTAATTTGTTAAATTGCTTTTTATTTATTTATTTTTTTTTTCGTACGCTGGTGATTAAAAGACAAGCTGGTGATAGCAGTTTTATAGAAATTCTTTTATGAGCCTATACAAAGCACGTGAACGTCTGCACAAACTTACGAATTCTATTAACAAGAACGTAAAATCATACGCCCAGCATATGAAAAACTTTCCAAAACAATCAGAGTGCTGTAACAAAATGTCTAAATAAACAATTTGGAAAACGCATTACACATTTCAAGACTCGATTTCTGATATTCTGGGTTGAGAAAACTTATTAACATACCCTATATAAAAACCACTCAGAAACATTTCCGAAATCAGTGTAAAAAAAAAAAAAAAAAAAAAAAAAGAAAGAAAGAAACTTTGTCTTCATAAATGCTTCTTATAATCTCGAAATTTTCTGAGGTTTCTGAGAATAAAGAACGTTTTTCGGAATTGTTGGTAACCCACAACAGCTTATTATATATTTTCGTGGATTAAGGCTGTTCTCAAATCCAATAGGGCAACTTTATGCAGGGGCCTCGCTAAGGGGAGGGGACAGGGGGGAAGCCTCCTCTTCTCCCCCAAACATTCGCGAATGTTATTACACTTGGCAAATTTACAAACTTAGTTGGCAAATTTGTTTAAAACTTTAATAAAAACTATAACATATTTTCTATTTCTGACAGACTTAAAAAAATTTACAAAACTAATTGGAATATTATTAAACTTTTAAAAAATAAGAACCATATTACATTTTCTAACTGTGGCAAGTTGGCCAATACTGAAATTTGACTTGGCAATTTAAGGTTCTCTCCCCCACCAATAAAAAGTCTTAGCAATGGCGCTAACTTTATGACATAAGTTTTAATTTATTTTTGTTCGGAATTGCATAAAACTAGCAGGTGTTTTGTTCAGAAACTATGTCATCGAGCTGTTTTCTCCGTTTTTTTTTTTTTTTTTTTTTTTTTTTTGCAAAAGCAATAAATCTTTCAGAAATAATGTCAAAGGGGGCGTTTTGAACCGAATTTCCGTTCGAAAGAAGAATAACCACTCAAGAAAGTGTGAAAAAGTCTTTGTCACGTGATCAAAATCGCTTATAACTCAATAAGTAATTTATGGATCCAAAAATGGAAAAAATAGTTCGATTCCAAATCGGTTCCAGGGTCAGGCTTTCCAATTTTATATCTTTCTGTTAAAAAATGAATTTGTAAATGTGTCAAAACGTTTTGCGCTTGTTGAGCAGAGCAGTTGAGAACAGCCTTAGCTAATCCTAGAATTTTTATTGGGGGATTCCAATTTCTCACCAGTATGTTTAAATACGTATTATTGTTTTATAATATGATCGATATTCCACAAATAAAAGAAAAGAAAATTGCTGTTCAAAATTACCCGTTGTGAATTCCAACACTAGTGATAAGTCGGTCTATTGTGATGACGTCACACTCATATCCTTTGGCCTTGAGTATTTCCATGGCAGCGACTAAGGTCGATTTCGTTGCATGAAAAACTGAACATTCTTAATAATATTCCATTCTCGAAGTATTATACTGTAAAATGTTTCATAATCTATGCTGGATGCATGATTTTTCATTCTACGTATTTTATAGATCGAGAAACATTCCCTGAAATATATATATACAGTAAAACCTCCGTAAAGCGACCACGATCCGTTCCATTAACAATGGGTCATCCGAGAGGTGGTCTGTTAATGGAGATCATCTTTAAATCTAGATTTTAATTGTTGTAAAAAGATAACCATTAATGTTACTAAAATTTATTTTTCACATTAGGAAAAAATATAAAAATTTAAGTATCAAAACAAAAGTTAATTACATAAGTTAATTATTATGGAGTTTAAAAAATGAACACATTGACGTTTGCTTTGATTTTACGGTTTTATCTTTTATAACTTTTATTTCCAAGATGACGATTTCATTAATTTATCTATTTCTTTGAGAGTTTCCTGACAGAATAGGGCAGGTGAGTTTATGGACCGTCATTCTTAGTTTGTCATCAGAGGTTAAATTCATTGCCTAAAAAGGCACAAAGAAGTTTAAACACTTAAAAGTTACCGGAATTTAAAAAAAAAAATCTAAACTTAAGTTTAGAAGTTTAATGAATAATGCGCCCTCCGGAATTACTTTTCTAATAAAACCTTCTTCAAGCGACCAGGAGAGAACGGAATTTGTTTCTTTTCTTCAAAGAAATGGGACGCTCATGGAGGGAGTTCAACTATGATGGTCTTTGAAGGGATGTAAAATTAGTATTGAGCCTATGGGAATAAATTTCGTTCCATGAAAAAATGGTCGTTCAGGGAAGTGGTCGCTTAATGGAGGTGGTCGCACAGGGAGGTTTCACCGTACTTTTAAATCTCAGTCCTAATTCTATTTCTGCGAATATTATACGAATTAATTCTACTTCGAAAACAAAGATTTATTTTGCGATGACATTAAGCTCAATTTAGATCTCTTTTCGTGACACTAACCTACATCTGTTTCGCTTTTACACACCCCCGCGAGATTACATGGAAGAGATTCGAGACAAAAGAACATCGGTGCCTAGAAATTTGAACGCCCGCCCGTCGTTCATTAAAAAAGGAACGCATGCCTATTAGGGCAGAAGGTCAGGTAATGATGATGCGAAATGAAGTGGAACACGGGTTATTCGATCTAAATTAGGTCCGACATTCATAAAAACGAAAAAAAGGAAAAATATCATCTACTATCTACTTCTACTATATAGTATATAAAATGCAAATGGTAATTTCGTTCCGGCTGCTTATAACTTGGAGTTCTGCTGAATGGTGTTTGACGGGACTTGCACTGTTAATTAGATAATTTTTCAGGGAAGATTTTAATGTACAGGGTGTTCGGGCTGAAAGAATCCAAAAGTTATGGCTTATTTTTACGGAACTAGACATTAGAATTTAAAAACAATTATTTAAATAAAAATAGCATCTCACAAAGTTTTAATATCAATAGACTTCGATGTGTGACACTGTAAAAAAAAAAAAAACATTGTAGATTTGCCAGCACAAACTGCTAGCGTCCGAATTGCCAGCACATTGTGCTGTTAATTTTACTCAACTACTGTATTTTTCATGTTTATACAGTCAAGAAACCAAAGAAAGCTACAGCACATTCGACTGTGATCGAGTTTGAGCGCAAGATGAACAGTACTTTGTACTGTAAAAATGTCGGGTTTTTTTTTTTCAGTGTACTTTTGGTAGCACGACAAACGTCTAAACGGTAATCCAGTTCTCCCTAAATGTTTCGTAGCATATCAGGAGTTATAAGACAAATTGCTTCTATGATATGCTTTTCCACTCATCCACAGTTTCAGTTTTTTGTTTTGTTCAACGTTTTAAAATCTCGGAGGGGTTTCCAATCCACGGAGGAGAAGTCTATTATATTCTAATGGGTAACTCCGTAATAATAAGCCATAACTTTTAGATATTTATAGCACGGACACCTTGTATAATATGTAGCTTAGTTATATAATTATGGGTGAAAGTTCTATAAACAGATAAACCCGATAATGAATCATTTCGCCATTTAAGGTTGTTCTCAACTGCTCTGCTCAACAAGCGCAAAACGTTTGGACACATTTACAAATTCATTTTTTAACGGAAAGATTGGAAAGCCTGACCATGGAAGCGATTTGGAATCGAACTGTGTTTTCCATTTTTTGATCCATCAATTACCCTTTGAGTTATAAGCGATTTTGATGACGTGACACGGCCTTTTTCTCCCCTTACTGACTGGATTTTTTTTCTTTCGTTCGGAAGTTCAGTTCAAAATGCCATTTTTGACAGTATTTTCTGAAAGATCTATTGCGTTTACAAGAAAACGGAAAAAACAGTTCAATGACATAGTTTCTGAATAACAACACCTTCTAGTTTCATGCGTTTCCGAACAAAAATGAATTAAAGCTTATGTCAGAAAGTTGACCCTTTGGATTTGAGAACAGCCTTAAAACAACTTGGGTAAACTTCGAAACTCGATTCGAAACCGGGACGAAGTTTTACAATCACCTAATAGAACGATTTCCCATTTATGCGAATTTCAACTCATAAAAAAATGTACCTCGTGTTACCTTTTACGATGACTTTTGTAAGTGTCCATTGGCTGATTTATTTTCTACTTGTTATTCGAAACCTTTCTCAGAACATGTTCGAAACAGTTATGTGGTATTCAAAACTAAAAAGTTTCTATCACGATGATGTCAGCAAATTTTTGCTCCTTAAAGTTGTTTTCAAATCCAAAAGGGCAACTTCATGACATAAGTTTTAATTTATTTTTGTACGGAAATGCATAAAACTAGCAGGTGTTGGTTGTTCAGAAACTATGTCATCAAACTGTTTTTTCCGGGTTTTTTTTTTTTTTTTTTTTTTTTTTGCAAACGCAATGGATCTTTAAGAAAATAGTGTGAAAGTGGGCGTTTTGAACCGAATTTCCGCGCGAAAGAAGAATAACCACTCAAGGAAGAATGAAAAGCATCTGTCACGTGATCAAAATTGCCTATAACACAACAGGTAATTTAGTGATCAAAAAATGGAAAATACAGCTCCAAATCGCTTCCAGAGCCAGGTCTTCCAATTTTACATCTTTCCGTTGAAAAATGAATTTGTAAATGTATCAAAACGTATTGCGCTTGTTGACCAGGGCAGTTGAGAACAGACTTAAGTATAGCATGTAATTGTACGTCAAACGTGGCAAATGAGGTGCGTTCGTCGTATAACTAGTTTTATAAATAGTCAGATCTTGGTGCAGTAGCTCACACCAGATGCACTAGTATCCTGCGCGCAAGCTACCTACATTATCATTAATTTTTAAAAAAAGCACACATTAAGGAAAATTATTATCAATTAATTATACAGTGATGTTTAATGCAAATTATATATTATATTGCATGTGGAGAACATATTATAGCATCTTGTCCCTTTTTCTTTCTAGAATGAGTACTAAACTATTAATTATCATTGTAGTAATTAAAGCATAAAAATGTATATTATGTTCCTAATTACAGAGTTAATTGTTTCATAATTTTAATAAGTGTAATGTAAATATCACCAGTATTTAATACAGTTTTACATAATTATTACAAAATATTAATTACAACAACAACAAAGCAAACTAAGGTGGCACTTATGCAAAACCGCATGAATGGAAAATTTATTACGGTTATACATAATAAATTCAGTAATACGGTGATAATAGGACACACATCTTAAATGAGTCATCACCATGGAAACCTAGAATCATTACCTATTATGAGATAACATTGAATTAATTACGTATGATGGAATTTAATAGAAAACTTTTATTTATATCCTTTTAAGTTTTGATTCGATTTTTATAAAATTTGAAATGACTGAACACAATTCTACAATGGTTATACTATATATTAAATTTCAAACCATTCGGTTGGGTAGTTTTTGCGTTGTTCTATGTGGAAAGGCAGACAGACAGACGAACCAAACGACGAATATAGGTGCTACGTATTTATATAATTACGAACGAACCTAATGATTATCTGCTGTTTTATTTTCTACTTGCAGGGCTGCCACAGGCGGCTATTTTTTAATTCTGTCTGGCACCACTTTTTAAAAACAAAAAACATTCACATACACTTTGGCTACATTTGCAAGAGAAATATACTACAAAATTTATTTTTTTCACATAGTGGTGCAAATAGAATATAAAAATAGTCGCCTGTGGCAGCCCTGTACTTATTATTCTAAACCTTTCTTAGAGCACTTTCAAAATAGTTTTGCGGATTCAAACTAAAAACTTTCTATCAATATGATGACAGCAGATTTTAATGAGTACATGAAAAGCGATTTCAAAGTTTAGTCACACATGCATTGATTATAATTTGCATTTTCGTTTTGAGCCAGTAATAAAGACAAGTAGGAATACGTAGTGAAGTTCAGAGCGATAAATAAACAGGTCTCATTTGAGCCAATACAGCTCAAAATGTTGAGCATTTTCGCCGAAACTTAGATTATGGACCGAAACCGAAAACAAAACGGAATATTCGGTCGAACTCCATTTATAATTACTAATTTTAAATTATCTTAAAATATCTTAAATGGCGTTTCCTTGGTCAAAAGTTCTTTTTACATGTAAGCTCTCTTTCTGCTAGGGTGGGGTGTTACATTTTTTAACCTTTTTATTCTTTAGAACGTGCAAATGCTGCCATTGTCATATTGGCATATTGTAAACGCACAAGTAATAGGTCATTTAAGGACATTTATCTAATTACTATTAAAGTATTAGTGAATTCCAAAAGGTATACAGTGGAACTTCCCTATTTAACGAAGTTTTCTACTTAAAGAAATTTTCTGCTGAACCTTGATTTTGAACACCATTTACATGCAAATTAATCTCTATATTACGAAAAATATATTCTATATAACGAAGTTTATTCCACTTTCGTACATGTCTAACATTCAAACGGAGGGGTTGCTGGTGCAACAGATGTAGGCAGTGCCGAAACAAACCTTTTTTGCACCCGGGGCAAATATGGATTTTAGCACCCCCCTCTTCCGCAATGTATATTTACAAAGAGGATTTTACTAATTTTCTAATAGCCGACTTATTTAAAAATTTAAAATATGTAATCATAAAATATGTAATACTGAACTATGTAATCTACAATGGTGGATCCAAGGGGGAGGTCACGAGGATCATGACCCCCCTCTGAACACCAAGAAAAATAGACTAAAGATCATTTTTAAAATGAAATATACAGTAGAATGCCGATTATCCGAGTCCAACTTAACCGAGTTATTTTCTTCTGATAGACTGATGGCTTCCATTATTATGAAACGGCCATTATAAATGAAGTGTTAGGAGAAGATGAAAGAACAGCCGTAAAAAGTTAGAACTCTGATTTTTTGGTCAGAATGCGAAAAAAAATGGCCATAATTTTTTTTTTAATTATGTCCGTTTTTTCCCATTCTAACCAGAAAATAAGAGTTCTGACTTTTTACGGCTGTTGTTTCATCTTCCCGTAACTCTTTCCCCTAACTTTTCAACAGCTTGATTTTGCAAATTATCTACAGAAATGTTTTTTCTCTCCCCCCCCCCCCCCTCCCGTTGACGTAGTGACTGGGCTATTTATAGATTCGCGATTTTGTACCGTTTGTAATGAGCTGTTACGTAATTTCTTATTCTGAAGTTCCATTAGATTATTATAAAAACAAAGAGTGATTAAACAAGCTATACTGCACTACTGAGTACTTATAACTTACAAATAATTTTGACAAATTTATGTTTTGACAAATAATTAAAATCGCATGGTGTCGTATCAACGATAAGACATTTTCTATTTATCAAGTGCTACGTTTTGTTCATTGCTTTCCCCGTATTAGCATTTCCAACGCGCCAGTCCTCCCTTGTCCCCGTCCATCGGATTCGGGCTTTCTTTTTACACCATGAGTTTTCCTTCAAGTCGGGGAGTAGGCGTTTACCTTCTGAACATTCGATAGGAAATTTTTGAAAAATTAACACTGTGAAAATCTGAAATATCAAAAGGAAATTTTGACTGCTTTTCGGGTGTCAATAAATCTTAGTCGAAGAAAAAAAAAAAAAAAAAGAAAAATGCAGACGATATTATAAGCACCATTGACGAACTTCAAACCTCACTTAAAAGTTACTTTCCTTCGCTTTCAGCTGACGAATATGAAGGTTTAATGAACCCATTTGCAATGAAGGATAGTCCAAATATGGGTTCGAGGCTGAAAAAGTCACGTGATACCGGTAATTTACCCAAGGAAGTTCTTACTGATAAGAAGGTAAGATACTACTGCTTTGTCTCATGAACTGTTTCATTGGCTAGCGGGGATTTACACTACACGTCTACGGAGCCTTCCCTTCTTTACGCTAGATGTTTTTACCTTGATCACGTGATCAAAACGGAGATGGAATATCTTCCATTTGCAACACAGAAAATTTGACAACACTAAAAAACTAAAGCTTGTGGATTTGAGAAACGATAAGTTTTACCTTTCAACGTTCTTCGACTAAATTTTGGATGAGTTCTGGCTTTCTGTCAAAATTTTGTACCCTGCAATAAGCTTGAAAGCTGTTTAAACTTTGTATCTCCACCGTTCTTTGATTTTTAGAAATGGATTGAATTTTATTAGAATTTTTTAGATTGACAGAAACAAAGTCTAAAAAGCGACAAAGACTTTTAAAAGTTAACGATGAAATGCAAACTTGTCTGGTGACTTTGGGGCATTGTTTAGATTTAATTTGTTTAATAAAGCCCTCTCATTATATAAATTTTGTAAATAAATAATTTTGTTTTTATTTTTGTATTATACAACTTTTACATATTTTTTATATTAGGCGTGTCGCAAATAATTCCAGATATTTTTAGTGCACCGTCAACCAAAAAAGGTTGAGAAACACTGCTCTAGACTATTATAAAATTTCTCACTGTTCGTTGTGTGATCGAGAGTTTGGTTTTGGAAGCTGCTGAACTCTCGTAACCGATCTTGACCGCCGGCGAGGCTTTAGCCCTGATAGGAATGACGGCATTTGAAGGACGTCGTTCATTATGCATGCATGCAGGGCGGCTTCGATGCCTTCAATTACAAGAGCACGCGCTAGAGGGCCTTCAAAAGGTACGCCGAGAGTTCATACACCAATGGCATACCACCTGTAAGTTTTGAATAATATCTGGGGTGAAATTAAAGTCCTGCATCGGATCGGGCAGGATTGGAGCTAATTTTTATTTCGTTGCGGGTCAGTTCGGGTCGGGTTGACTATAATGGTTTCGGATTTGGATTGAGTCTTGATTCAGGCGACTTGGGTTGTTAACCCGGAAGGACGCGCACCGTGCCTGATAGACCCGGAATGCGTACTGTTTTTACAATTGTCACCACTATCTTTTTAAAAGCAGTCTTCAACTTATTTTATCACAAATTTGTCTCCGATTAAATAAGCTGACGATTATTATTTGTATTTATTGGTGACAAAGTAAAAACCATTCATACCCTAGGTAAGCGTGCGTTCTCCCGGGTTAATAAAGGTTTCGGGTTCGAGTGGATTTCGGATTGAGGGAGACTCAGATTTTTCAGATGGGTCGGGTTCGGATGAATCTAAGTTTTCAACATAAAGTCCAGAGTATTGTTTCGGATGACAATCTGTCTACTTGAACATGAGTGACTATTTAGTTATTTATTTTTCCTCCTGAAAGTTAAGTTTCATATTTGAGATATGATTATAGACTATTGTTTTATAATCAGATTAAATTGTCGATAACTTTTATTTGATTGCGAGTTTCGGGTGGGGTTGGAGTTGAAGTATTAAGCAGTGTTGAATTCAGGCACTTATCTCCGTGGGAAATTTCTGTGGCTCTAGGGGGGACATTATAGAGTTCTGGGGAGGAAATTGCACTTATTGACCATTGCAAACACAAAATTTCAAATCTTCCTGGGGGACACCTCATTACTCCAGGGGGGAATGTCCCCCCCCGGGCCACCCCCTGAATTCAACACTGATCTTGAGTTTGGGTTGGAATTAATTACAAGAACATGCTCTGGAAAGTCTTCAAAAAATAGTCCGACGGTCGGGCAAAGAGTTTATACGCGGATGGCATACGACATGCAAATTTTGACGGATACTGAATATTAGAATAGAGGAAATTAACCCTTTATCTACTGACCATACTTAGCAGTATCATTGAAATAACTTGTTATAAAATCCATTTAATACATCGATTAGTTTTAATACTGTTTAGAATGAGTCATACGTTATTTTTATCTTGTTCCAAAAGCATTATGGGTTACACAAAACAATGATATTTTTAAAAGGATGATTTCTTTTGCCTTTGATGATTTCTTTTCAGCTTTCTTGGCGTTGGAGGGGGGGGGGGGCTCCATATTTATATATTTCCATATTTAAATATTTATATAATTCCATATTTAAATATTTATATAATTCGATTATAATAACATAATATTTGTACACTTCCTAATTCTACAAAATACTAAGAAAAGTATTTAAAATAAAAGGTTTCAGTTGGGTTATAAATAGTGCGCAAAATCCCTATAAATTCAAATTTAATAAATCCTTCTAAATCCTTCCATCCTTCAAAAATCCTTTAAAAAATTATTAAATGATTATGTAAATGTTCTAATGTAGTTTAAACAATTCACGAAAAATCCCAGCAAAGAGGAGATTGCTGGCCAGCAGCAAGATAGGTGCTGGCAATGATGGAGAAGTGCTGGCTGATGGTCTACCACTGCATGACCACTGCTGGACAGCTTCAGTCAACTTTGCTGTTGGAAATCATCAGATAAAATTCTGGTGGGCATCCATTTTATCTCATGCGCTGGCCCGCCACTACATGGAAGTGCACGAACTTTTGCAGTATTAGTGCTGGGAACCCTTACGCTAGGTGGCGCTGCGAATATCGAAGACATTGAGTATTTGAACACAAATCTGAAATGAATATCTTAACACAATTTAAGCTGTGAAGCTATTTTTTTTTTGAAACTGTAAAAAATATAGCACCACTGCCACCAACAAAATAAAAAAGTAAATGAATAAATAAATAAATTCTTTATTTCAACGCACTTTTTTTTTCTCCTTAAATCTGGTTTTACTAGGTTACAAAGGATTTCGGTTTTCATAATTTACGCAGTTCAGAATCAATAATAAAAAAAAGTGTATAAAATACATAGAATTTCTATACAATAGAATAATTTCTATACCAGTTTAGTGACTGGGAACGTAAATCACAAAAGAAACAAACTTGAAATAGTGTAATGAGAGCTTGAAAACTACGAGCAGTCGTAGCGTACGCTGAAAGCACTTGTTCATATCCGATCACGAAAACCAAGCAGCATCGAGCGCGGTTAGTACTTGGGAGGGTGACCACATGGAAACCAATTAAAGTTCACATATTTCTGTAGACATTTCTATTATAGACACTTCTACAGATATTTCTATAGCTCTTGGTGATACTAGCTTATAGAAAAAAGAGCCGTAATTATATAATACTTTGTTTTTTTTTATAGAATTCTACATGAAATTTTTGTAAGGGAAAGTGCTGGGCCAGCAAAGGAATATCAGTGGGATGGGTACCAGCACTGGAGGAAAAGTGCCGGATTGAAGTAATGTGATGGCATACCAATGCTGGCCTGCTGTTGGCCATCACTGATGGGCCAGCTGCATTCGGCTTGGACACTTTTCGATAAGTTTAAGTAATGGCACCCTTGCACTTTAGTGCTGATGGCACTGCTGGCTGCCATCTTTTTTCCAGCTGATGGCCCACTGTTTCTTTCTTTGCTGGGATGCTTTAGAAGATACAATTTTCATGAATTCATAATTCAATACATAAAGGGTTAAAGTCCTGCACCGGATCGACATTTGAGGTCGCCCGGATCGGAGGCAATTTTTTTGTTGATGGTCAGTTCGAGTCGAGTTGACTATAAGGCTCCGTACAGATCAAATTTTGTGATGAGAGTCAAGATAGCGGAAAGGGGTCGACAAAATGCGATACAGTGTGACAGAGGAAAGGTTGAGTTAATATTTTGTCACATTAGATCGTAAATAGGAAAATAGGGGAATAGCAAGCATTATTTGCATGTAATATGATAAATTTGATTTAAAAAAATTTTCAGATACGAGGTTGAGCAAAAAGTCCTGGAAAATTTGTGAAAGTTGCGTTGTTATGCGCAAATTAGCAACAAAAGCAACAAGGACAATTCTTCAAAGTAAAGACCATCATAGTCCACGACTTTCTGCCATCGTTCTGCCAGATTCCGGAGTTGCTGGAAGTATCATGGCGGCTCCTTGAAATTGAAAAACTCTTGACATGCTTCTTCAACTTCATTAAAGGATTCTCATCGAAAGCTTTCAGAATCGTTAGACCTTTTCTCCAATAATGTCGGATCAACACACGCAAATCATACTGTTCAATAGGCATTTTGGAGTCGAAATTCCTGAACTCTTATAGATATACCACTAGTACTCCTATATGCGATAAAAAATCTGGTAACTATTAGATAAAAATTTTCCCAGAACTTTTTGCTCAACCTAATACTATTAGGTATATTTTCACTTTCCTTTGAATGTCAACGCTGAATTAAAACCGTACAAGATCTGGATAAGAAGTAAAAGGTCTTCTTCAACACCATCAAAAACTTTTAAATGCGCTAGGCCTTTCGAAATATCTGAGTCTTTCTTCTTCAGGCGCAAAGAAGACGTGCTTCTACTATGCAAGCAGCAGCAAGATAGTTCTTATTAATTCACACAAGTTTCAACTTATTTTTTTTAAGATCTGGATAATTATATATCACTTATATCAATAAGCAAAGAGAGCATATAACTGTTTATGAATATGAAATTGTAGTCACATAAAGCTTTTAGTTACAAGACGCGCTGTAAAATAAGAAAGGATAAGAGCTCCTACCCAGTGGCGCAACTAGGATCCTTCTCCAGAAAGGCCCTGAACTATTGTAACTTATAGAATGAACAATTTCGTTTTCATGCAGGTCCATAAGGTATAAATTCGTGAAACATAAAAACTGATGTAACGAAAAGCACAAACAACCGTAATAAAATTAGCATTTATATGTTTATATGTTTCAGAAAATATCCTCTCCTTCAATCTACAGATAAAAAAAAGAAGAAAGCGAGAAACATCAATTGCCCCTAACTTTTTCTTTATTTAATTTTGTGTTGGAACAGAGCCCCAAATTATGAAGTCTTGAAACAGTTGTATCGTAAAACTCTTAGATCATTTATATTTTGGGTTTTACACATCATATATTTATCTTAAGGCTCCTGTCCCTGCGGGCGAAGATATTCGCGAGCTAATGCTAAACCTATATGGAAGTTATTTGCTAATATATAGTTTGCATTTCAACATTTTTAAATATTTTTTTTTCATTAGCTGAGGTGCATCTCTACATCGCTCCTTTCTTACTTTTACGATTTTGCTTGTAGATATTTTTTATAAAGTTAGTTTCACTTTCGAAACCGGTTCCGAAAATGAAAGTATCATTCTAAAAAATATCTGCAAGCAAAATCGAAATTGTAAAAAAGGCGCGATGTAGAGATGTACCTCAGCTATCCAAAGCAAAAAAAAAGTTGTTTAAAAATGTTGAAATGCAAACGAGATATTAGAAAATAACTTCCCCATAGGATTAGCATTAGCTCGCGAGCACTTCGCCTGACGATGACAGGAGTCTTAACGCATATGCATCTTATCAGTATATACACATATGCATCTTGTATGCATCTTATCAGTTTTTTAATGTTCTGTGAGGGGCTTAAACCCTGAAATCCCTGCCCCCCCCCCCCTGTGTCAGTGATACCACTTATAAAGGTTAAATAATCTGTTGATAATCGGTTAAATCAGCCATACTCAATCTGCGGCCCGAGATCCTTAAAATGTAATACCATGTTCATAAAATTAATTGCGATGTGCATAAAACTACACTGCTCAAAACAATTAAAGGATATTGCAGTTTTAGGTGGATTTTGTATCTGGTAAACGGTTTAGCTGATTGATACATGGTCGACAGACATAGTAGGTTATATGGGAATAAATTACACATGTTTGGCAGAAAAAAATGCATTTTATTGCGCATTCGTGTACTAAAGGAAAAAAACACAATTTGTGCATATGAGAAAAAAAGAATAAGAAAAGGTGTTTTCTTCAAAGAAAATCATTTTCAGTAGGGGGTTTGGTTTCCACGGGCGGCCAGCAACGTTGAACACCTTTGAGGCATGGACTCAATGAGGCTATTAATGACGAGTTGGGGTATTCTGCCCCACTCTTCCAGAAGAGCTCTTTCCAGTTCTTGGAGAGTTTGTGGGGGTTGTTGGCGGCCAGAAACTCGTCTTCCTAGAGCGTCCCAAACGTGCTCGATTGGATTCATGTCTGGAGAACACGCTGGCCATTCCATTCGAACGATTCCTTCCTCGAAAAGGAAATCCTCCACCAGGTTTGCACGATGTGGCCGGCAGTTATCGTCCATTAAAATGAAGTTATCTCCGATTGCTGCAGCGTAAGGGACTACAATAGGTCTGCGGATCTCATCCCTATATCGGCGACCAGTCAGAGCTCCATCTCGAATGATGTAGAGGTCAGTGCGCCCGTCAATGGAGATGCCACCATACACCAACATTCCTCCACCGCCAAATCTGACACTTTCGTGCACGAACGCAGGATTATTCCTACTGCCACGGTCCCTCCAGATGAAAATACGCCTATTATCCGGATGCACAGAAAAACGGGACTCGTCAGAAAACAGAATATTGCTCCATTCATTTCTCCTCCAGTTGACATGCTCGGTTGCCTACTCCCTGCGGTCGCGACGATGCCTTGATGTTAATCTAACACATATTATCGGTCGGCGAGCATACAGACCTACAGCATGGAGCCGGTTTCGGACAGTCTGTGTTGAAATCGTGGTGCCTGTAGCCGAGCGAAGGTGTTGTTGGAGAAGAGTAGCGTTCATGGTTCGGTGTCTCCGAGCTGTTAACGCTAAATACCGATCTTCATTGGGCGTTGTTGCCCGTCTACGACCTTGCCCTGGTCTTCGGCCTGCACATCCACTGTCCAAAAAACGGTTCCAGATCCTGGAAATGACACTTTGTGACACTCCAATGGCTTGCGCTACTTCGGCTTGAGTTTGGCCCCCTTCTAACCTACCAACAATTCTCAAAGCTTCTGAATCTGTCAAATGACTTCGCTGAGACATCGTACTCATCGAAACAAAGCAATCACTGAATGCCGATCATCCTTGTCTTCATTCTCTTTTATCCAGTTGAAAGTCAAATTTCATTCGCTGCCGCTGAAGCGACGTTTTTGATGTCGAACTCAAAATTTGCATACTCCACAGTTTGAAAACCAGAAAAATTTGCATTTGTGATTCTCTTCTTCTATTTTCGGCAAAAAAATTTCGTTTATATCTTTATTTTATATAAAACTTCAAATATCCTTTAATTGTTTTGAGCAGTGTATTTAAGACCTTCACTGTTGTTTTATATATTTTCGTGGGTAGACAAAAACTGCCCTGTTAATTATAAGTAATTTAAAATTATATTAAAACATCTTAAATGCCGATTTCTTGATCAAAAGCTATTTTTTACATATAGTTCTAGTTGTGCTACAGTTCTGTATACATTTAATATTCAACACTAATCAAACATTATTCCAAATTAATTAAATTTGTGATATATATTTCTACAATTAAAAAAAAAATAAAAAGTTTTGCAATGAGCAAAAAACTGATTTATTTGAGAAAATCGCCTGATTTTTTTTTTCTTTAGAACTTGGAAGATGCTACATTTTTTTATTATTACATTTTAAGCTAAACATTTGTTGCGGAAAAAATGGCACCAAATAGAATTCTAACCAGGAAGTTTATTGTTTGGAAGCCGTGGTGTTAAAATTTTTTGATAGCATTTCTTCCGTGACAAACGTTCAAACATACTGATAATATTAACTTTGTATATTGCTTTATCAAGTTACTATTTAAATTACCCCTTTCTTCACCCTTTTTTAAAGCGCGTTGCGGCCCGCCTAATGTCGTAAACAGTGGTGTAGTCGTAAGAAAGGCAGAGGGCATACGCTCTAAGCAGAGGGTATACGCTCAAGTCAGAGGGTATACCTTACAGTATATATAATATAGCTTTTTCGAGAAACAGAGGGTATACGGTGTCCCTTAAAAAAATCCAGAAGATATACGGCGTATACCATCGTATACCCTCCACTACATCTCTGGTCGTAAACATATGTTTGCGGCCCGCGAGACTAAAAGGTTGAGTATGGCTGGGTTAAGGGTGTATTCCAATTCAAACTGCTTATTTTCTGATTTATTTTTAAATTCATTTTTGCTCTCAAACACATCAAACTGGCACATTATCTTATTTAAAAACTACATAATGTGCCGTGCTTGTTGATTTTTTGATAAATGCAGAAAATATTGCAAAAATGCTGTCAAAGTGGACGTTTTGAACCGAATTTTCAGAAGCGGGAGATCTGGGAATGAAAAATATGCTCATACTGAGAAAATAATTATTTAAAACTCAAATTCTAATGAATTGAGCGAAAAATGAAATCACACGGCCTCTTATACAGGGTGTCCGGTCTCAACGGTGTCCAATGGCTAATTCCTAAACCATTAGTCATAGACATATAGTTCCAATTACAAAAATGTTTTAAATCAGGTAAAGAAATATTTTAAAAGCGATTTGGTTCAATAAAAACATTTCTTAAAAATTACGAAATTTAAATTTTTATACGGTCTCCCGGTCCTATAAGTTATATTTAGTAAAATTTTCCTATTACACTGACAAGTAAGACAAAAAAAAAAAGTCCCATTCATATAATGCTAAAATTGAGTGAGTTATGAAACTTTAAAAATGCATGACTTATGCCACTTTTCTGCTCTGAAAACAAATGAATTCGGCTTGGCTTTGAGGGATCACATACCAAGTGCGAAGATCTTATTTCATGTGTATCTGCGCTTTGAAAAAAATCGTACAAGTATTACGATTAAGATAAAATTTATTAAGTTTGAGATTGGCTAAAATAACATATGTTTTATTGTGTCAGGATTTGAGGCTGTTTCTTTTATGATTTCTTTTAACAAATATGTTATTTTTTAAAGTTTTTATGTTACTTCAACGATCTTATGTATGTGTTTCCAGTTCAAAATTTTGTACTCGGACTTTAACTCCCTTTTAAATATCGATCGAGATTACATTTTACATACTGGCGCAAATTCAATAACAATCTAATATTATTATGATTTTCCGTGGTTACCGTTTATACTTATTTTACAGGATAACGCAAAAAAATTCGGATAGATTATCGCCAAGAAGTTTAAGAAAAAGTTTTAGATTAGATAATACAAGACCGCGATTGTTGATTTTTTTTAAAACTTTTATGTATTTTATAGCACTGAATCCGAAAATTACATTAATTTTTAATTATCATGTCAGGATATTTCGCAAATCATAAATTGTCAAATTTAAAGAATAACAAAAATCGGAATCTATAAAGTAGAGGAGATGGTTGTGTTTTTTTAACTTTTGACAATTGATTTTTACGTACTTTTTAGCACTGAATCTGAAAATGACCTTCATTTTTAACTATCATGTTAGAATTTTTATGCAAATCGTAAATGTGTAAGTTAAAATATAGCGAAAATCTCATGCTATAAAACGTATGTAAAACGTTTCTTTGTTTTATTTTATTTTATTTTATTCAATAATTTATTCGATATTTTTGCCTATCCTGGTATTCTTACAGCTAAATAGCTGAGTGGTTAGATGAGATGAGGGAGGAGATTCAATTTTAAATTTGAAATTTGAGAAAAATCCTGATGTGAGGGTTAAAAATTAAGGTCAATTTCAGATTCAACGGTACAGAATACATAAGAATCAATTATCAAAAGCTAAAAAACATGACATAACTCAACTTTTGCAGGCTAGTGTAATCTAATAATATTTTAAAATACGTATCATTTTGTAAAGAATTGCGGCTGTTAATTTAGCATCATTTTATTTAACAAAAATTCTGTTTTTTCTTTCTTCTTAAATGTTTATTACAAATTGTATATTTTGTATTAATATGTCAGAATGATTAAAGATTTCAAATTTATATTGCAATGTTAATTTTACTCTCAACCATTTTCTAATATATCTGATGAAATTATATTTCGACTAAATTTGTGAATGACCCCCAATTTGCAGCAAAAAATATGCTCCAACTTTAAACAGCTATTACTGGGTCAATTTTAACCGTAGAATAACGGGACTTTTTGTGTATTACTTGTCAGTGTAAAAGGAAAATTTTACTAAATATAACTTATAGGACCGGGGGACCGTATAAAAATTTAAATTTCGTAATTTTTTCAGAAATGTTTTTATTGACCCAAATCACTTTTACAATATTTCTTTACCAGATTTTAAACATTTTTGTAATTGGAACTATATGTCTATGACTAACGGTTTAGGAATTAGCCATTGGACACCGTTGAGACCGGACACCCTGTATATCTTTTCAAAAATCACCTCAGCAAGTTTCATGTTTTTACTTTTAAAAATGAGTCTGAAAATGTCTCAGAAAATTTCAAGCTATTGAGGGGGGGGGGGGGGGAAATGTCGACATGGCTGAAAATTAAATAGTAGGCAGCGGCTGATATGGTAATTTTTTGAGAAAATTGTTTTCAGCAAAGTACTTTTTTTATGCTATGGATGCGCAGAGTGGTAAACGGGAGAGCAACAATAAAATAACTCTCTTATTTTGGTTTAACCAGTCATAATTATTGAACAACTAATTTTTAACTTATTAGCAAACTTAATACATGTTGAAACAAATTAAATATACAACAATACCTAAAGTACACTACAACATCTAAACTCATAATAATGACATAAAATTCATTTTGTGTATCATGATTATTATAAACTACACTTTTGAATACAGTGAGACATCGGTTAACGACTATTTTTTGTATCGAAATGACATCATTTAACCAAAGCGGATTCTCCGCCCAATTAAAATGCAACGTTACTGCGTTATGTTAGAGCGCAAATCGAATAAAACATTCGTTAACCGAAAGCGAATAACAATGAAAAATATCTTCATTATATGAAGCATTTGTGAGCAGGGGCAATCAATCGTTAGCAGAGGTAACACTGCAGGTGTAGCGCGTTTTTTTTTCTTTGGCTACCACTATTTCCAAATAATGATCTTCGTTTTAGAACACATATATATGCAAATGTTGTACAAATCTACTCCAAAAACAAGTTTCGAAATACTGTAGCAAAAAAAAAAAAAAAAAAAAAAGACCATGTGGACTCCTGACACTGTTATAAGTATCAGATCTCGTATTCTAATTGTAAACTAGAATAGTTCTATAAATGCAGATTATGCATTTTTGCAATATTTAGCAATTCTTTAATAGTCTTCTCCTTTATATTTTCTCGGAAAATATATATTATTAACAACTGTTCACTATCTGAACAATTCTGCATTAATAAAATTTTAATAAATCTTAATGAATTAGTAGTTCTGCCACATCTTAACTTCGAAATTCTGCATTATTATTTTATTTCGTTTTATAATGCTTATATTAATTTTTTATCTTACTATTTTAACAATCTTTTTTACACTACACTGTAAAAAAAAAAAAAAAAAAAAAAAAAGAGTAAAATACGGAAATTGTACTGGCAATCGAGACATCAGTACTATTTCCGTATTTTAACGGAAGTTTTTGACCGTAAATTACGAAAAAATTTCCGTTTTTCTAGAATTTACGAGGAAATTTTCCGTTAAAATAAGGAAATAGTACTGGCGTCTCGATTGCCAGTACAATTTCCGTATTTTAGTTCGTTTCTTTACAGTGTATTATAAAATTATACTATGTTACCGATCACCTAACCTACCAAACTTTAGTTTACGTCCAGCGCAGAAAAAAAAAGTTGAGTGTGATTTGTTCCATTACTGTAGAAACAATCTGTATATCAATTGAAGAGCTGAGTGGAAGAACATGTTATGCTACATTTTCTTAAAAATGATTTTACCTTTCGGATTAAGGTGTTATCAGGTATTCTATCACATGGTAAAGCTAAAATACCAAAGCTCTACTTAGCCTTGAAGATTTAAGACATTATTCATTAATATTTAATATTTTAATAATTAATAATCCAAATAATATTAATATTTTTTAATATTTAAAAATTAAATATGAATAACTTTTTTGATAGAGTTTAGTACCACACTTGTTAATATTTTAAACACATGGCATCAAACAGAAAATAAATCATTAAAATTGACAACAAAAACTTTCACATCAAATTTCTTCAAATGTAATTTTTGTTACTTAACATGTTCTTCCACTTAGCTCTTCAATTATGTCCCTTTGTAATATTCATTTTACTTAATGAATTCTTTTTTCTTTTCAGATATGTTGCGGCAATTTGCTACCTGGTGTCGGCATTCAGAACACACAGTCTCAGCGATTACCTCCTCCGCCCAAACCCCAGAACAGAGATTCCTTGCCGCTCCATCTCTCACTCCTCAACCCTCAGCAGTCCGGCTACATCATACTCCCCAAGGCTAACTTCGTCTTGCCGAAAAACAACAACGGACCACCCCTGCAAAACAGAAAACCCGACAGAAGACCTCCGAATGGCAAACATCGTCAGCCGAACAACAGGCCGCGAAATCCTCAACAGAACAAGAAAGTCAACCCACAAACCCTCGGAAATGTGGTGCACCAAATAGCTGCAACTCAAAATATCCACCAGTTGTTCCAAAACGGACCGTTCCCGCCTCGACCGAACGTCAACTTCCCATTCCATGAAGCTACAATTCCTCAAAACATCCAACTTGATCAAGCTGGACCGAACAGGCCACCTGTTCTGCCAAATTTTCAACCACATCCGCCCATTTTACCCAACATCAAACCCAATGAGCTTGTTCTGAACAACCAACCTCCCAGAAAAACCCCAAAGGTTAAAAACCGTCCGAAAAACGGAGCGTTGCCATTCCCAGTTCACGAAATAATGGCTTCGGATCCGAACGAGGAGCTAAAACTCAACGCTCCTATTCTATCACAGATCGAACACGGAGAGACTTTGGATATTTCACATTTACTAGGAGCACCTCCCCAAGAAAATGAGCTTCTTGAAATACAACAGGTGGAACATCATAAGGAACAACAGGAGCATCACAATGAGCAACATCAGCAGCAGCTTCAGCAGCAACATCAGCAGCAGCTTCAACAGCAACATCAGCAGCAGCTTCAACAGCAACTTCAACAGCAACATCAGCAGCAACTTCAACAGCAACATCAGCAGCAACTTCAGCAGCAACATCCTCAGCAACACCTACAGCAACATCCACAGCATCAGCCGGAGACACTGGAAGGACCACCTCACGAATTTCACGAAGAACACGAACTCCCAGGACCCAATCATTTCGCTGATAGTCCCCCACCTGCGCCAAAACCCAACGCAGAATACCTAAGGCAGAATGAACCGGAAAAGAATTTCCACATACCGTTCCCAGACTTCGCAGAACCAGAGCCAGGACCTCAGTTGCAACCATCTAACTTCAACCCTGCTGCACAGAATTATAATCCAGCACCTCATTTTAGCCCTCCACCCCCTAATTTGCATCTCAACAACAGAATAATCTCCCCTCAAGAACCAAAGCAATCACAACCGGCTAACAAAGCTAAAAGTTCCGGCTCGTCAGACACGTTTGACCATGTTAGAGAAGAGACAGTACCCGTTGCCTTATATGGACAAGTTCTTCCTCCCAATGACATTGCTTACAGTTCCGAAATCAATCAATTTTCAGGCCTGCACGACGGTGATGATGACGACAAATGGCCACTAGCCATGCCTGAAATGCCAAAGATAATCCATCTGGATGTGAAATGTGAAAAAAATCTGATGAGAATATCCATCGACTTTGACAAACCTTTCCACGGTATTATTTACAGTAAAGGGCATTACAACTATGGCCGCTGCGTTCACCTACCTGCTGGGTCAGGCCACAATACTGTTCAATTCGACATATCGATAAACAGCTGTGGAATGCAAGGAAATTCACCAACTGGGCATTACGGACCTACTGAAACTGGATCATATTTCGAAAACACAGTAGTTGTCCAGTACGATCCCCTCGTGCAGGAAGTATGGGATCAGGCAAGAAAACTGCGATGTAACTGGCACGACCAGTACGAAAAAACAGTCACTTTCCGTCCTTTCAACGTAGACATGCTACAGGTGGTTAGGGCTGATTTCGCAGGTGATAATGTAGGTTGCTGGATGCAGATTCAAGTAGGTAAAGGTCCCTGGGCTAACGAAGTTTCCGGTATCGTCAGAATCGGGCAGACAATGACTCTCGTTCTGGCTATCAAGGACGACGAAAGCAAATTCGACATGATGGTACGAAATTGTATCGCTCATGATGGCAACAGGGCTCCCATTGAATTGGTAGACTCATCGGGATGTGTGTCGAGACCGAAACTCATGAGTCGATTCACTAAAGTGAAGAACTTCGGCTCATCTGCCTCTGTTTTATCTTTTGCCCATTTCCAGGCTTTCAAATTCCCTGATTCAACAGAAGTACACATCCAGTGCACGGTGCAAATATGTAGGCATCAGTGCGAAGATCAGTGCAGTATTCACAGGAAGAAAAGAGAAGCTCAAGGTATAGGTAAAGTATATTTTTATAGTATATCATAGCTTATTGGGCGTTTTAATTCCAATCATATGATATTCACTTGATTAAGATCATTAAGAGTATTCTGCACACGTAATAAAAGAAGGTTTTTTTTTTTATCAACATTAACCCGTTTATGCCTAACGTCCCATTTTTGAAGCGCTTCGAATTTTAACCATTCAGTGCACAGCTTTGCATATATGCAAACAACAATGTTTTGAATTTAATAGATTTTTTTATTCGTATATACCTAATTCACACCAGAAAATTAAAATAGCATTATTTGCTTTAATTAAAAACAGACATTCCGTAGTTAAATTATGCGAAATTAACCATTGAAACTTTCTGGTGTAAAGTCAGATTCACTGAACTGTGTAATTTCTAGAACGTATTCTTTTATGGGAATTAAATGGTTAAAAATGAAGTTTTATAAAATAAATAATTATATAAAATAAGGTATTTGGAGACATACTTATTAAAATATTTACTAATTTGCAATATTTTAGTGTAAAACAGCCACACGACAGTAGTTTTTACTTATATTGCAGATGTGCAACAGAAGAAAAGATTGACGTATTATATGAAAAATATATCTCTGATTTTTTTTTCATTATTTTTCCTGTGTAATAAACCTTTCGGAGAATCATACATATTTTTTTCGCAACAAAATCAAAAATCACGCATTTAAGGGTTAATAAATTTGTATCATTTTCTTCTTCTTTAAAACAAGAAAATTGTATGAAATAATTATCTATAAATGTCTTTATGTGTTTCCGAAAGATGACAGCATAAGATGGATATTTATTTGCTTAAAATGAATGCTTATTACGGAGTTTATAGATTTTTCATTTTTCAAGAGGGCGAAATGTAAAAAGAAAGTTTATTTGAGTTTTTTCTATCAAGGATTGAAATAAATATCTCATAATCTTAGCTTGTAGACTTGTTTGAAATACATATTTTTTTAAATTGTGAAATTATATGTTCAAACCTATTTTTTATGCTTTTTTGTAACGTACAAAATATAGGGCGCTAGGCACAAATGGGAACATATTTTTATTAGCCTTTTAAGGGACATTTATTTATGTAATGTCCTTTTCAAGATGATTATGAAGCAAATTATTTTTAAATCCTCAAATACGACTATTCTTAGTTTATTATTACAAATATTTATAATGTTATTAGCCTCTGTAATGAAATAAATATATTTTTTTAGTAGTTCACCAAAATACTAATTCTAGTATATAATATACAATTTAAAAGCTTATTATATATAAATTTAGACGAAATAATTATGCAAGTTACATTACTACAAATATTATGCATATTCCCATATTTAGTACGTTTACATTTTACAAAATAAATACAAAACATTTTTAGCGTAAATTTTTTCAGTATTTTTCCAGTTCATTTTGCAACATTTTAAAGTGATTTTACTAAAAAATTTGTGAAAGCAGAAATAGAGGCACAAATGGGTTAAAAAATTAGTTTTTGATATTATTATGTAACTGTTAATTCAAAAATTTCAAACCAAAAAAACTTTAAAATTAAAATTATTTTTTCCCAAAATTTAAAAACAGTTCAGTTTTAACCACCTAAATTAAAATGCTATTTTTTTTCATTTCTTGTTTTAACCTGATATTTTTTGTTTCAGGTCTGAAATGGTATTTTGAACAGATATAAGAATCAGATTAATGACAATAGTTTTAGAGGAGAAAAAAATAACTAAATACAATCGAAAAAAAAGCAGAGAAAATGGCTAGCTTTTGTATCCATTAATTTTTTTTTACAAGAATTGCCAAAATATTAAATATCGATCTTTAAATCTCCTGTATATGATACGTTGTTTAACTAGAAAAAAAATTCAGGTCCTTTCCTTCTGGAAAAGCCGGACATTTTGAAAACATGGAAAATTTGAAAAAACATGAACTGAGATAAATGAATGTTAAAATTCTAGTGGTAAATTCACCTTGAGTAAATAATTAAAATTCATATAAAGCACAAATAAAACGTACTAAAATTGCTTTTATGTGCATATATATAATATAATTTTAAAAAATGCTTTAAAATACCTTAAGGCTGTTCTCAAATCCAGAAATCAAACTTTGTGACATAAGTTTTAATTTATATTTGTTCAAAAATGCATGAAACTAGCTGGTGTTGTTGTTCAGAAACTATGTAATCGCGCTGTTTTTCTTTCTTTCTTTTTTTTTTTTTTTTTTTTTTTGCAAACGCAATAGATCTTTCAGAAAATAGTGTCAAAGTGGCTGTTTTGAACTGTTTCGAACTTGTTTCCGCGCGAGCGAAGAATAACCGGTCATGAATGGGTGAAAAACGCGTTTGTCACGTGATCAAAATCGCTTTTAACTCAATAGGTAATTTATTCATCAAAAAATGGAAAACACAGTTCGATTTCAAAGCGCTTCCATTCTCAGGCTTTTTAATTTTATATCTTTCCGTTAAAAAACGAATTTGTAAATGTGTCAAAACGTTTTGCGCTTGTTAAGCAGAGCAGTTAAAAACAGCCGTAAAAATACACCAAAAATGAAATTAAAATCCCAAAACGTTTTCGGCCAAATTCCCACGGCTATCATCAGTGGTTATTTAAATGTTATTTCTCCTTACGCTTATTCGTTAAGACAGACCACTTTCAACAACATTAATAACAACATTTATAACAACATTTAAATAACCACTGACGATGGCCATGTTAATTTGGCCGAAAACGTTTTGGCATTTTAATTTGATTTTTAATGTATTTTTGTGGTATTTTAATGTATTTTAAATAATTTTATATTATATATATATGCACCTAAAAGCAATTTTAGTACGTTTTATTTGTGCTTCATACGAATTTTAAAGAGATAAATGAGTTTAAAGATTTCTTTTAAAAGGGTGAATATGATATTAGATGTTTTTTAAATTAGCCATAACTGTAGTCCTACATGCAGTATCAGTCCGAATTTTTGTCAGGATCTAGCCGAAAATATGTCGTATTAAAAATCTGAAAATCGGAATTTTTACGAAATTTTATTTGTAGGGTGCTAAATCCCCTTAAAGACGTGTGCTTATATACATATATACAGGGTGGGGATAAAGAAACTTTGCCTATATATATGATTCCCTTGCGGCTGCTGAATTCAACCAACCGAAAGGAAATGTTTGATATAATTAGAGTTGCAAAGGTTGAAAAAAATCGGGTTCAACCCAGGGAATAAACCGGGTTTTCGAGAGGGAAATTAAAAAAATTCCCGTGAGTTTTCGGAAAATTTTAGGCATGGAAATTTTTAATTTATTATTTTTAATGGGTTTTTTTTCAATGTAAACAAACTGTTTTTTACAAATGTAAGCAACATAAATATGAAAAATAGCTTCAGTTTACATGTAAACAAATGAATTATGTGCTTAAGTTGTAGAAATATTAAATAAGATAACTTAAAATATCATAAGTAATTTGATATTTTAATCGTCGATAAGTAAAAAGTGACAGAGGTAGGTGACGGATTCATTTTGCCAGACATGGATGTAAATAACACTCCTGTTTCATGAATCAGCCAGTGTAAACAAAAATAAAAGCAACCAGTAAAAAAATACAATGCAACTCGCTAGAAAATTAATGTACGGTATGCCTAAATAGTAGATATACCAGCTAACAGACTTTAAACGCAAAATCATAAGTTTTGTGGATTCATGATAAAAAATCTATCTTAAACTTTTCAGAACAGTGCCTGAAATTCTCAAAAATAAAAATTTTAAATTGAAAAATGACTGATTCTGTTTACCATCAAATCTCCTGCAAAATTTCCAATATTCCCCACATTTCCGAGTTTAATCCCCAAAATTCCCTCGTTTATTCCCTCTCTCAAAATCTGCGCGTTTTTTGCAACTCTAAATATAATTGAAGGTATGTGCTTGAGAGCAAGGACATTGAAACCTGGATGATTGTTGTTACAGTGAAAATAATCCGAAATTTTCAAATGAAAAAAACCCTCTTCCTATACCGAAGGGGCCCAACCAGTGGCTGAGAGGTTCTGTTCTCGAAACTGGTAGACGGGAGGTGCTGGGTTCGAACCCAATCGCGTCCGTTGGCCTAATCGTTTGGAGTTTTCGAGGCTTACTTCGAACCTTGGATTTCCATGCGTAAATACGGGTTAGGTTCCCTTAGAAAGACCCCCCCCCCATGGAGGGCACCCCTCCCCCTCAGTCCTATATCCCTCGAGCAGATAATTGGCCGTCAAAAATCAACCAATCCTATACCAAAATGATCAGCTCTTTTGATAACCATAAATGGCGTTGGGCCGATACATGTAGCTCTGAAAATGATAGCATCGAAAGAACAGCATTGTAAACAACCTATAGCAGTAGAGAACAGAGAAAACTTTTTACGGAGATTACGGGTTTTCCGTACTGTTTTTTATAAGTTTTCCACAAACGATGAGTTTCGCACGATGCTCTATGATTGATGCTCGTGCACGTTGTTCATTTGTTGCTATTGGTTGTTCACAATGCTGTTCCTTGCATGTGTTCTACATCGTCGTTTGTCATGCTACATGTACTATTTCAGCGTCATTTATGGGGGTTTTCAACGCGTTGATTATTTTGGGGCGTTAAAAGTGGGTATTGCCATTTGAAATTTTTGAATTTTTTTCACTGTAACTGTAACCTTACAGAATCTATTATTCTTGTTCACCCCAATCTTCGAAGTGCATACCTTCAAATACAAACATATCTCACATCTTACATTCCATTTCGGTTAGTTGAACGTAGTGGCCGCTAGGGATTCATGTATCGCCAAAGTTTCTTTATTATTTCCACCCTGTATATGCAGTAGATTCCAGATATTTGAGACAAACTAGAGAAAAATCTTTAATTTATTTCTGATTATTGGGGAAGACGCTTTATGGGGACAGATCATGCAGAATCGACGTGTCAGAATTAAAATTGAATCTACTGTATATATTAATTTCAAATGCTGAAAGGTGTAAATTAAAACTTTAAAACCAGTAAAAATACGTTTATTTCGACTGTGTTCTACATCGTCGTTTGTCATGCTACATGTACTATTTCAGCGCCATTTATGGGGTTTTTCAACGCGTTGATTATTTTGGGACGTTAAAAGTGGGTATTGCCATTCGAAATTTTTGAATTTTTTTCACTGTAACTGTAACCGTACAGAATATATTATTCTTGTTCACCACAATCTTCGAAGGGCATACCTTCAAATACAAACATATCTCACATCTTACATTCCATTTCGGTTAGTTGAACGTAGTGGCCGCTAGGGATTCATATATCGCCAAAGTTTCTTTATTATTTCCACCCTGTATATGCAGTAGATTCCAGATATTTGAGACAAACTAGAGAAAAATCTTTAATTTATTTCTGATTATTGGGGAAGACGGTTTATGGGGACAGATCATGCAGAATCGACGTGTCAGAATTAGAATTGAATCTACTGTATGTATTAATTTCAAATGCTGAAAGGTGTAAATTAAAACTTTAAAACCAGTAAAAATACGTTTATTTCGACTGTTGACATGTTTCGACTCACCCCGAGTCATTTTCAAAAACAAATAAATAAAGCTATTCTAAATTTACACGGTCTATGACACGCCATCATTCAGTATTCCACGTATTCTTTCATATTAAGCACATGTCATAGACCGTGCAAATTTCGAATAGCTTTATTTATTTGTTTTTAAAAATGACTCGGGGTGAGTCGAAACATATCAACAGTCGAAATAAACGTATTTTTATTGGTTTTAAAATTTTAATTTACATTTTTTTAGCCCACTGGTAGGGGAGGAAAAAAAGGCCGAATTCGGAATTAATTAGGGGAAATCTGGAAATTGTTTTAATCCATTTCGTTTAGGTCTAGAATGAATGTGCTAAGTGTTCCCCCTCGTAGTAGGTGAGCGTTAGAAAATATGTACAGATTTATAGTAAAAAAACACGTTTTTATAAATACCATAACAATGTCTCAAAACAGCTAACTCTGTTAAAAACATTGTCAACACAAGTGCTGTAGAGCTTAAAATTCTGAATAAAATGAGTACCATCATTAATATTTTTGTTCGACATTAAGTTCGCAATTCTATTTCAAAAATTTTCAAATCAAGAGCTTGAAGCCAGCAGAGACCAAGTTAACTTAAAAATATCTCAACGTTGCGCCTTAATATTGAGCAAAAATATTAAATGTAGGTACTCATTTTATTCAGAATTTTAGGCTCTACAACTTTTGTACTGAGAATGTTATTGATGGAGTTAGCTGTTTTGAGATATTGTTAAGTTAACTTGGTCTCTCCTGGCTTCAAGCTCTTGATTAGCGATTAAGGCAAAATTTTGAAATAGAATTGCGACCTTAATGTTGAACAAAAATATTAAAGATGGTACTCATTTTATTCAAAATTTTAAGCTCTACAACATTTGTATTGACAGTATTTTTTATAGAGTTAGCTGTTTTGAGATATTGTTAAGGTAATTAAAAAAAACGTGTTTATCGAAAATAAATATGTACATATTTCCTAACATTCATCCAAGTACGAGGAAGAAAACACAGTACGTTCATTTTAGACCTAAACTGAATGGAATAAAACAATTTTCAGTTTTCTCCAAATTAATTCTGAGTTCAACCCCCTGAGCACGGGTCTAAAACTTTAAAGTAGAATTATAACCTTAATGTTCAACAAAAATATTAAGTGTAGGTATTCATTTTACTCAGAAATTTAAGGTCTACAACATTTGTATTGACAATGTTTTTGACAGAGTTAGCTGTTTTGAGATATTGTTATGGTATGCAAAAAAACGTGTTTTTTTACTATAAATCTATACATATTTCCTAACGCTCACCTAGTACGAGGGGGGAAACATAGCATATTCATTCTAGGCCTAAACAGAAGGAATTAAAACGATTTCCAGCTTTCCCCTAATTAATTCCGAATTCAACTCCCTAACCACTTGGCTATTTTAGCATTTGAAATTAATATATTATTACGTGTTATTTGCTATAGAATATACTGTATATTGAAAACCTCTCTTACAATAAAACTTATTTTGTTGTATTTATATTATTCACTCATAACGCAAAACTACCTCTTTTTAGGTAAAGGCGAGGTTCGAGAGATAGGATTGAACGGTGTCCTTCAAGTGGTTGCCGTGGAAGATCTGACCTTCGCACCGTTTAAAAACGACACCGACGACACCAAAATAATCACTGAAAAAAGCAAAGTGTGCATGTCAGCTTCGGGATTTGCAGCTTCCCTCATCCTGCTTTTGTCGATTGTCATCATATCCTGCCTCATTGCAGCTTTCCTCTTCCTGAAGCAGCGAAACAACTCAAAACTACCTCCTCTGCCGTACGATATGGCCGTGTTCAAAAAACACATGGAGAAGCAAGTTAAAAAAGTACAGCAAAAACAACAACAACAAGAACCACAACACAAAACGCTTTCCAGGCTCACGAAGAAAGCATGAGAAAAAAATTGATATTTTTATATTTTTAATTATGCAAGTTCTTACTATACTATTTCTATCAAAGAAATGGTTATTCTTCATACAGTTCTTTCCTTAATATCCGTAACTTCTATAAAGGTCCTATCACACGTACTATCGTACAATCTAAAAGATGATCTCGCTTCATTCGAGTGACCATTTCGCGCTACAAGAAGGGTTATTTTCAAGACTGAACGGAATCCGCAAATGTAAGCAATTGTCTGACCATGTGGTGTGTCATCGCTGATAAATGTTTTGAAAAGTAAGTATAAAACCGAGAACTGAGTATAACTGTTTGTAAACAGTGCTATTTAAAGGAATTCAAGATGACATGCATCACAAGAGATACAAATGACGATACGTTTGTCGTTAACGAACGTACGAGAGGTGTGTTTTGCCGTTTTCTTCTTGAGATCTTCTTCTTTCTTTATGAGAAAATAACTGATATTGCCTATGATACGATAGTAAGTGTGATCGCAGCTTTATCTTACCAATTAAAGATTGTGCACAATCAGTCTTAAGGCTTGCTAACAAAGACTAATGGTGGGTTTGTTTATAATATAGGAAGCTGTTAGACCAATTTTAAAGATCCATCTGCCATAAACTTACAACTGACGAGCTTGGTTCAATTTAATCAACAGGTGTCTCTCGAACAAAGTTTTGTTCATTGAAGTATTATATTTCCATACTTTTCCTACGACATGGCAACAGCAGTATTGGAGAGAACTCTATTTATTTTATTTATATACAATGATGTGGCTGAATTTAACATGCTGCCTTAGAAGCATGTGTTGAGTATGCCAGATTTCTGACAATGTAAAAGCAATCATCAGGTTTTTTTTTTTACTTTTTTTTTTTTTTGTACAAGTTTTGTATTCTGGACTGTACAGAATTTCGTAGGTGCTGGTCACCATCATTTTAAATGTTGTTTTGTCCGTGTATTGATTATTATACATCATGAGAAGTGGGGCTTTTTAGAGGACTTGACTCTGTTTTGCTTTATTTTAATCAGAGTATCTTTATAGGAGAGTAGCGACATAGGGCGATAAAACTTGATCGGTCGAGAGGATTTTGGAGAAGGCGATAATACAGAGTGCTTCAAAAAATGTATACACAATTATATCGATTCGAACGTTGCAGTTTATAACGATCTGGAGCATCGTCATTGAGAGTTGGACTAATCTTGGAATGTTTCCAATATGGGCGCTTTATAACGCGATGGATAACGGACTTTGAAAGTCCTTCCTCTCTAGTCTGTCAGTCTTTCTTCATTGGCGGGGTTTGTTGATGACCGTGATTTTCCCAAACATTGCTTGTAAACATTTTGAACAGTTCCATCAGCTTCAAATTTATCTCTCATTCTAGCTATTTAAGTTGCTTTCGGGTAATGGTTTTCAAACTCGTTTCATAAACTATCTCTGCACTTCAAGAACACTTTAGAATTTCCAGTGACATTTTATGATAAATTTTCTTCTTTCGAAGCTTTGTGTGGTTTCCTCCAATATTTTAAATTTTAGATAACCAGAAAAAAAAATGTCAATTATTAGCGAATAAATTGTGTACACATTTTTTGAAATGTCCTGTATGACATTTACTATTATCGTCATCCTAGCATTGGAAAGTTGTAGCTGTAAAATTTGCACTCTGTCATGTAAACTAGTATCATCAAGTTATATTCTAAATAGCAAGACTGGACAATTCCAGTAAAGTTTGTAAATGGCAGTGTTACTAGTGAGAGTGGGTAAAAACTAATAAGTACCCAAAATTTACCTGCGTATATGATATAAGTATAGACATCCATGCTTCTAAAAATCTCGTCTTTTGTCTAAATTGAGATTGACTCTCCGTTTAGATGTCTTCTTACATTGATTTTATTATTATTATTATTTAAAAAAAAAAGTTATTTTCATCTGTACTTTGACTTCCGTTTAAAGTTTACTATCTGTTATTTTATTGTATTTATATTATTCGACCATAGCATACGTAAAGAAAAGAAACTATAAATATTCTGTTGAAAAGTTAAACATATAACATTTAAAAGAAAGAAGGTCCTATTAAGATAGATGCTGAATAGCAGGAATATTTAGTGTATAAGAAGTTTCTTCCCCATTGTCACTCGGGACGCTGTGATCGTTATGGAATTAGTGTTGCGCTCTATGACATAAACACCTTAATCTTGTTGATTAAGTTGTTATAAAAAAGTATTTTCTGCCTTGAAAATTTCTGACGCATCTGCAGACTCATTTTTAATTGTAAAATCATGCCTCTTGCGGCCATGACTATTGAAGTGAATTTGAATCGAAGAGTCTTTTTCGGTAAAGGAGTTGCATTATGTATTATAAGCAATTTTGGCCTCATAATCACCTGTTGTCGCACCCGGAAGTTTAGTTCAAAACCAAAACTTTAAGAGCATTTTTTGAAAAATCCACTGCCTTATCGAAAAATGGGAAAAAATATTCGATTTCGTAGCACTTATAAATCTCCTGCGTTTACAAACAAAATTAATTCAAGAATATGTCATTAAGTAACTAGTTTGGATTGAGAGGAGCTAAGTTTGCATGGAGAACTGTAATATTGGATGTCGTTGTATATTAACAAATATGAGCATATGTCTTATGCGCATGTCGCTAATCCCTTATAAAGGTATTCTAACTTATGTTTCCTTCTATTTCATACCTTATTACTTTGTAATCTACCTCTTAATTTAAAAGGCGTTGGATTGGGCTTGCAGAAAAAACTAAAATATGCCTATGGATATTTGAAACTAACCTGTTCTACTGATTCTTTCGAAATTACAAAACAGTCATGTTAATCATTCTCAGCTAAAAGTACTTTTTCTAGAAAAGATTACTCCACTGAAACATAAACATTCTACTTAAGACTTAATATTTGTAAATTACCACACTTATGGCCTCATAATTCTGAACGGTGGGTGCTTTCTAGGAACCTATAGAAATACTGTTATTGAACCTAATCTCTTTTTCGGCTGTTCCTAATCCACTAAATTTTCGTTTTGTTTCTTTTTTCCCGAGCTATGTCCATTCAGTAAACTAAGGTGACCAAATTTCAAGCATGTTTCAATTTCAAAACTTTTTAAGCTTTACCCCTTTTTAAAAAATTTTATAATTTTGTCAACTGTTTAAAATTTAATAAGTTTTTTATAAAATCTATACGCAAATTGTGTCTCCGTAAATTGGGACTTTTTTACTATGATATAAACAGAAACTCCCGTTCTGAGTTCAAGACAGTTATTCAACTGAAAGACAAAACAATTTCCCAATTTTGAATCAAATTTAAATCATACCCGTGAACTAAACAGTGCCAGTTCAAATCCGCATATAATCAAATTCTCAATACGTTGAAACCAAAGACTTTTAAGATACATAGACCGGCAATTCCCATTCAAAAGTATGCGAAATCATGGCAGCCATCTGAAGTAAATTGAAACACTAGAACCGCGAGGTTTGTACGTCAGTTGTGGTTATTTACCATTAAGGGCTATGGCTAGAATGAGCTTAAAAATTAATTTTTATCAATATATATGAAGTTTATGGCATATTTTTTTACATGAAGCTGTTTTTTATATATAAATGTGCGTTATAAATATTGAATTTTTAGTAATGAAGTTAAATAAAGCGATTTATTAATAATTTTATGGATGGCATGTTTGAAAAAGAGTATCTAATTTTAACATGCCTTATAAACCTAAATAACGGCGAAATTTATATGGAAACATATTGTTAAAGATTATAATTCCACTTTTTTTAAGTTTGACTTACAAAAGTAACTGATAGGGAAGTTTAGATTAAAGGTAGCAACTGTAACATAATATAGTAATTTACAAAATTTTAAATTACTTGTAAAGAAATCTACGTTTTTTAAACTAATTTTTATGCAAAAAGGTAATTAATAAAATGCATATTAATGAAAGTAACACTATATTTTTTATCCTTGGAGGATGTTTATTGAAATACTTAATTGCTATACGAAAAAAACAAAAAAAAAAACTGATGAATAATAAGGTATTTTTTGAAAAAAAAGATCTAAATGAAATAGGGTAGACCAATACTTAATGATCCGCAATGAAAAAATACGCTGATAAAAGCATTTTCTCAGGTAAATTAAAATATAAAGCATATATACTGCCATACAACAGCTGTGATCAAAAATCCTCAGTTAAACTGACAATTTGCAGGTCTATGTATCTTAAAAGTCTTTGGTTGAAACATGTTAATAACCGTCTGGTTACGTTTAGATATTATTTTATGAATTACGCTTCAGGGTGTTCTTACTACATTGAACCTATTACTAAGCAATCTGTTACAGAATACACCTGACAGTACTGGCCAAATTAGTATGGTAACAGGAAAATTTACCCATAAATCAGCCTAGAAGTTAATTTATTGCATTAAATTTAATATTGGGTGAATATATATGCATTACCAACAATGAACATAGTTATAGATGTCCACTAATGATTTTTAGTACTTCGTATGTCCACCTTTAGCAGCTATGACTGTCTTTATACGTCTTGGCATCCCTTTTTCTGAATCAGACGTTCCATTTCATGACTATGATGGCATACAAGAATTAATCGCTTAATTAGTTGAACCTTGTTTGTTGCTGCAATTTTCTTGACTCAAAGAGCAGAGTCAACAAAATTACAGCAACAAACAATGTTCAGCTAATGGAGGATATTCCATCTACGTTATGATCACGTGGTCAAGGTAAAAACTTCTAGCGTAAAGAAGGGAAGGCTCCGTAGACGTAATGTAAATCCCCGCCAGCCAGTGAAATAGCTCATGTGGAAAGCAGTAGTAGCCTCCCTTCTCATCAGCTAGAAGTTCTTTGGGTAAATTACCGGTATCACGTGACTTGTTTCAGCCTCGAACCCAGATTTGTAATATAGTCCATTGAGTTATTAATTCGTGTATGGCATCGTAGTGATGAAATGGTACGACTGATTCAGAAGTATACCCAAGGGATGCCAAGGCGTATAAAAGTAGTCGTAGCTGCTAAAGGTGGACATCTATAACTATGTTCATTGTCAGTAATGCATATGTATTCACCCAATATTAAATGTAATACAATAAACTAACTTCTAGGCTGATTTATGTGTAAATTTTCTTGTACCATAATAATTTGACCAATACTGTATTAATTTTGTAACATCAGTAATAAAATGGATGTCTTCGCTGCACCAGTTTCGGCCGAGAGCGGAAGGTAGCATTGCAGAGAAATGGAAAATTGGCGAAAAAGGATCCTGCGAAATGGCGTCGTCACTAATACTAGCAAGTTCTCGAATACCGTAGTTCCTTTATCATATTAAGGCTGCTCAACCTTTCTGACTTAAAGTCATTTGTTACTGCAATTTCCGAAGGGTAAGCTTCGCTTTATTTAATCGCAAAGTTTCTGTCATAAAAGAGGGCAAATTATTTCATTCTGAAATAAACATAGATTGGCAAGCACAGGATATATATTCCTGTTATGTCTTTAATAGCTCAACAGTGAGTTTTGTCCATATGAGCACAAAGTTACTACATCCAAAGTTGAGGCGTTTTTCGATCAAAGAGAACATCGCTATCTAGCGTCACCCGGTTTGGACACACTTGCTTAACCCCTTAGCCCCCAACGTTTCCTATGATCAACGCTCTCGTGTGATTAACGGTGCTTCTTAGCAACGGGTGAGAATGCCTTGCGGTTAACTTTTTGACACTTGTAAAGACGATATCAATCTTATGTCAAAGTTAGAGTATTTCAATAAAAACAGGACTTTACATGATTTTTTTTCCCTCATTAGTCTTAATATTAAAAAAATGCTTAGGCATAGAACGCTTTGCTGCACTTAGTAGACCTGGGCAACGGCCAATTTTAGTACCGGCCGAGAAATCTTGTTTGTTTCTCCAGCCTTATAACTGGTTCATCACTGGTCTGATAAGGAGCTCCGCGGCCAACCCAACTGGCTGAAAAGTTCTTGTTTCTTTCCCCTTCCCTAGAATGATTGCCATGGCCGATTGGTTGACAGAGATCACGTGATCTGACGTCAAGAACTTCGTCCTAAGCCAACTGGCTGAAAAGTTCTTGTTTCTTTCCCTTACCTAGAATGATTATCTCGGCCGATTGGTTGGCAGAGATCACGTGATCTGACGTCATGAACTCCGTCCTAAGCTACCACCCTAGCAAACAAGAACTCCCTTGATCTGTACTAAAGTCGGCCGTGGCTGGGTACGGTGGAATATTTCATATTCGATCCCACTAGTTATAGTAATGAAGGCATTAAAACATCCAGCCGGCCGCGCACATAGTGAAACGGAAATAGATTACAAAATTAATAGGCTAACGATTCGTATTATTAAAAACGGCCGAGATTAAAGGGTTAATAAACAAATAAAAGGTGTCTTATCTATTCCTATAGCAGATCCATAGAGACTTGTAGACAAACTTTAAAAAATAATAGATCCGGTATGATCAGAAACATTTCTTCTTTTCAGTATAACATACACCTCAGCTCGACTTTAAAAAGATCCCACTTTCTCCTCCTCCTCCGTCCGAGGCTAGTCCGTCTGGATTATTATCATTGCAAATATTTATTGCTGTTCATATTTTTTTGTCTTTGTTGATGTCATGTATCCATTATTGTTTATATTTGTAATAAAATGGAAGTTGTTACTGAAAAAAGTCTACTGTATTTATTTGGTGAAAAACATTACACATTCACTTTTTAAGAAATTTGATTGCATTCTTTTAATTCATTTTGAATACTGTATAAATTATAAATAACGAAAATAAATAAACAAAATAGAGCTGCCTCATTGGTAAATTTTATTTATGCACCAGAGTGGCTAAGAATAGTAAAGAGTCAAGAAAATTTTGAAATAACGAAAAAATTGCATTTATTATTATTCTTCTTATTGTGTAATGATTGAACTTTTCATTAGAAATCTAAAAATTTGGGCCATGCCCACCCTGTTTATATTTTCGCAGTTCACGGCCCGGACCGGCACGCACAAAAACTATTGCAAACAGGCCCGGTCTGACTCAATTTCTACAAAAAATTCCGAGTTTTAATAACATACAGTTAAGATTCTTTTAAAGAATACCGCATAAATATTTGTGGAAAAATTCTGCAGTATATTTTATATTACTGTGTGTTTGCAAGAGAGAAAATACACAATAGCAACATTAATGATTAATTCTGTACCTTGGAACAAAAAGGGCCAATGTCCATTTTTCTCAAATGGCAGGAAACCCAATTTAAGTTTGAGGAATTTTAAGAATCTTGCTACGATTTCTGTACTATTATTTTTCAAAGTTGTACCTTTCAATTCAGTAATGTTTTTCTCACTACAATCTAATGTTATATTGATTTAATATTTTTTTTTTTTTTTTTTTTTTTTTTTTTTTACATTTTAAATTGGCCATTTTCACATTAACAGTAAGTAACATTGGTCTCGACAAATATTTTGTTTTCAGTGATCTAATATTAAGAGGGCTTTGGCTCTTTTAACAATTACTTTATATCGCATCCTGAATTCATTCGTGCATTTAACTCAAATTTCTCAATTTTGGACATTGGCCCTTTTTGTTCCAAGGTACAGAATTAGACTCTTAGACTTTTCAACATTCAAATAAAGATTCGTCAAAAAAAATTAATGTACGTTTAAATTAAAAGAAAAAAAAAGAGCATTTAAAACATCATTGAATCAACATTTGCATCTGCATAATAAGAAGTAGGTTTTTGAAAATATTTCTCTGTAATTTATTAAACAATAGTTCCGATGATTCCGTTAACATAAGTTCATTCTAGCTATAACTATTTTTACAAAACATATTGCCTGCCCGACACTTCCTGGGAAGAATTAAGCCCAGTTCCTGCCCGACTCGACAATGTTAAAAAAAAAAAAAAAAAAAAAAAAAAATGCAAGCTTGATCTTAGCCCGGCACGAGTCTGCTGAAAAAAAAATGAAGCCCAAGTCAGACACCATGCAACAGTCCGATGCCGATCTCTACGCTGGACATGTTACATTTCTATATTGATGTTGTCAAACTAGCATTGGCTCGTGCAGCACATTTATACTTATCTCGCGAAAGTCACCTTCATTGAAAATGGTTTATATTTTATCGGCTTAGTGTAAATTTTTATATGGGGCCGGTCGGCGCTTAATTTTTTTATTGACTTGGCCCGGGCCGTTTACTTCTATTATTGTCCCGGCGATAATAAAAATAGAATAATTTTTATGGAATTTCATTTTTTTCTTATATATATTTTTAATTTTCACACACTTTTATTTAACTTAACTTGTGTTTTGTATGTAAAGATGACCTTTTGCAATCAAATTTTAACCCACTTCCTGATAAGCTGGACTTTTAAAACATAATTACACACAGGTGTGTTTCCGATGGCAAATACAACATTTTAATATTTTTACTACTCAATTATAAATTTAAAAAATAATTTTAAGACATTTTTTCGTTAACCGGGCGCAGGTGAAAAATCTCCAAAAAATCTTTATGTAACAACTGTTTACGCGTTATAAAAACTATGGAGTTTTAATGATACGTCGAATCATGCTCACCAAAATAAGCCAACTAGCTACGAAACTGCAACAACGAATGTTTTAAACACTAAAAATTATAAAATATAAAAAATAAGAGGTGACAGTTTTTTTAAGTATACTTTTACCATTTAGTTTTACATTAATTAAATTACGGTTATATGTTAGAAAACAATTTTGAAATAAAAATATATGTATAGTTTAAACAATGCTCTTTCTTTCTGTTATCGTATCTTAAAAAAGAAATTATGAAAGAGCAAAAATTATCTTTTTTGTAATTAATTCGATAATCCGCATTCTCTATCAAGTGTAAATCAAAACGGTAAATTTTCAGTAATCGGGCCCCGCGGAAAATTAACGTACTGCAAGGAAATATTTTTATTTATTGATTTATTTATTTATTTTTTTGTAAATGAATGAACTGCAGTCATGACATTAGAATCATTTTTAAGATAAAAAAATGAATGTTTATAAAAGATAGTTTTGAAAAGAAAAAGTGTTTTCATTTTCTATTTATTATAATTTTCTTTTTCTTGTTGTTGTTTTATATATAAACGAGAAACGCCGTAATAAGTGGTGTAAAAAAATAATAACAAGTTGGAAATTGCTCGCCAAACGTGGCAAATGAGGTGCGTTCGTACTATAACTAGTTTTACAAAAACTTTTTGCACCCCATATTGTACTGAATGTATATTTTTTTGCACTTCATAAGTGTATAGTCTGTAACATCATTAAAATGCACTTGCAATAATTTTTTCCCATTAGCCGTCCTGTAACGGAAAACATTTGACTGTCCCTCTCATTAAACTATGCATTCGATTTTCATAAAATTTGAAATGACTCGACAAAATTTTGCAACAATTATATATTTAAAATTTCAGACCATTCGGAAGGCTGTCACATCATTAAAATGCACTTGTAATAATTTTTTTCCTGTTGGCCGTCATGTAACGGAAAACTTTTGACTGTCCCTCTCATTAAACTATGCATTCGATTTTCATAAAATTTGAAATGGCTCGACAAAATTTTGCAACAATTATATATTTAAAATTTCAGACCATTCGGAAGGCTGTCACATCATTAAAATGCACCTGTAATAATTTTTTTCCCGTTGGCCGTCATGTAATGGAAAACTTTTGACTGTCCCTGTCATTAAACTATACATCCGATTTTCATAAAATCTGAAATGGCTCGACAAAATTTTGCAACAATTATATATTTAAAATTTCAGACCATTCGGTTGGGTAGTTTTTGCTCTGTTATATATGCGGATGGACAGACAGACGGACTGAACGAGGACTATAGGTGCAACGTATTTATATAATTATGAACGCACCTAATAACGACTCGAAATCGGCTAGACTTCAAAATAGCGACAAAACTAGTTTTGCACGATTAATTTTGTCGTACACTATTAAAACATTGGGTATTTCTCTATTATCCCGACCACATTCCATGAAGAAAAATCAACTATCTCCAGACTGTCGCACCCAATAAACAAGTGAAAGAATGTTACCATTCGAATCTCAAAATACAGTAAATATCCTCCAATCCAGTACCTTCGAGACGTGAAGCATGCCGTATTACGAAATTTTCCGGATTACGTCGGTTTTAATGTCGGATTACGTCAGTACGAAATTTTACGAATGTCGGAAAAAGCGTGTAGAAGTTAGAATTAAATTAAAAAATATATAACGCATGTTTTTAGGGCACCGTACTTAAAAAGTAAAAACGGAACCTATTGTCTCTCTGTTACAGCCATTTTATTCATAAACTATGGAACGTGGAAAGTTTAAATTGGGGGAAATAATAAAGACTATTGACCCACAAATTTACAGACTATTAAACATTTACAAATATTTTTTTAGGAAATATGTAGAGGGGCTAATTAAGTTACTTGTAAAAAAAATATTTTCTTTGTATATCGTATAGAGTATCGTGCGAAAGCTTTCGTAACGCTGAACTCAAAAATACACTTCTTTTAATTTTAGGTATTATATTTTCAGAGATATCGTGTAAAATGTAGCGCAAAAATATGTCCCACCCCCAATCTATTTCCGAATCTACTGAAACTAAAAATATGAAAAAATTAGAGTTAGTAGATGTTAATTTAAACCTTGCAGGAAAATTATAAAGATTACCCTAGGTCACATAGTTTTTGAGAAAAGCGCATTTTTACGTTACACACAAATCTCGATTTGCGGTCATTCAGCAACGGTGTTGAGGAACGCTGGAGGTACCTATCGTAGCAGAAGTATAAAAGCATTGTTGATAATGATTTTTGAAAAAAATTGTCGGTAATTAGCTGAGATGTTAACCCTTAAAGACACGGACGGTTTGGACATACATAATGACAGGGGCGGCGTACTATGTACCATCGGCTTTTAAAGCCTAGATAACAACTTTTAATAATACATTTGTGTAATACAATGTCCAGTAGCAGTGCAAATGCAATAAACGTCAAATTGTTAAAAACAGACTAATTTAATTAGAATTAATCAGATAAATACTATGGTATTCGCGACTAGTTTGCATTGAGTGGATCTCTCAATTCGCTTCCCGTGTCTTTGAAAGTTAATTAAAAACCTATCTAGAAAAACGCGGCACGGACCAAGAGGGCGTTGCTACTTTGTAACCTCCTTTCGAAGCACGCTTAGAAAAATGCCAAGTTTAAACTTTGAATACTTTTTTTTTAGATACACTATAAAAGGAAAAGACTATTACTATGCAGAATTTAGTTTTATGAAATGCCAAATGAAGTTTCAAAATGCACTACTTTTACTGTCAGTGCCTAGTTAAGTTCAACATAAACAGATTAGAATAAGATTTAAACAAGAGTTATACAAAATAGCAATATTTTATATTATTTAGGCTTCAAATTTGATATTATTTAGGCTCTTTGAACTTTTACGGTATATCCATTCATACTTTTCTAGTATATATACAGCTATACCAAACCCTACGTTTTATAGTTTTTTACAAAGTCTTATTTTTCTTTTTGTAACGATTTTTTTTAATAATACAGTTAATAATTCATACATTTATTCTACACTGTTGAAAATTTGCAGCATTCTGTCCAGTCATTTGACCGTTTTTATCGAAAACGGTTACACAACCGTAATTTAGCACTATTCTGACCATATTATTGGCCATTTTATGGTCTGAATATAGTTAAATTACGGTTATGAAACCGTTTTTTCAAAAAACGGTGGAATGACTGGACAGAATGCTGCAAATTTTTAACAGTGTACGGAACCCTCTGAGCGCGAGTAAAACTCGTGCTTGACCGTTTATTTATCCTTTAAACAGCTTGAATATAATAAAAAAAAAAATACTCAATAATGTAAAGTCCAACATATGTACATGGCTATAAAATGAAAACATGTACTGTAGCCCTACATAGTCAACACCGACGCTATTACAAAGCCGAGGGGAAAACTTCCCCGATATATATACCCCTAGCGATCTAACCGCTCAACCAATCGAAAGAAAATTTTAGATTTAGTTATTTAAAAGTATGCGCTCGAGATCGTGATGATTTAAAGCAATAGATCTCTCACGGTTACGGTTACAGTGAAAAAAATTTCGAAATTTTCGAATTGCAACATCCTTTTTTTCCTGCGCGAATTCATCAGCACATAGAAAAACCATAAATGGCGTTGGAACGATACATGGTCTTTTTTTGCAAGTGTTTTACGCCGGTAATTTTCATACATACGTGTAACATTCCAACGACATTTATGGTTTTTCAATGCGCTGATGAATTTGCGCATAAAAAAAACAGGTGTTGCCATTAGAAATTTTCGAAATTTTTTTACTGTAACCTTAACCGCGAGAACTCTATTATTTTAAGATCTCGAGCGCATACCTTCAAATAGGTATATCTAAAATTTCCTTTCGATTGGTTGAGCGGTTAGGCTGCTAGGGGTTCATACATCGGGGAAGTTTTCTTATGACCACCCTGTATATGCCATAATGCATATAGTGTGCCCTTGAATAGTATTTAAAGTGGAATTTAAAATAATATTTAAAAAAAAATGAGTTTGAAGATCCCTTGTTCCCTTAAAGTTCAACATATTAATAAGTTAATCGTGGATATTGCCAATAATAAGAAGTCTGAACGTAAATTTGATTCGCAAAAATACAAACTTTATACTATTCAATACATTCCAAGCTTTTTTGTGAAATTAAAATAAAGTCTTAATCGGTCCAATATCTTTTATCAGATTCACCAACTTTTCGAGCAATTTTTGAGTGAACTCTTGATTTCCTCCAATTTTTCGTGAAATATTGCCTCAACACCCAGTGTGATAGCAAACAGCAATATCCCCAACTTTTTATCCACAGCTTTAAAAAAGTTTGGGCTAGCCGCGACTTTTCCCCCCAACTTTCAACATTTCAGCCAATCAGAAGTAAGCTATTGATATGAATAGACGATAAGTATTAACGGCTGGTACTAGTAGTACTGGTTTTCCTCCAACTTTAACAACGACAATTGCAACCTTTTATTCACTCTGTATGCAGAAAAGTTGGAGTTAAAGTCAGCTGAAAAGTTGCTTGCTCGAAAAGTTGGTAAATCTGATAGCAGCAGAATCACCAACTTTTCGAGCAACCAACTTTTCATCCAACTTTAACTCCAACTATTCTGCGTACAGAGTGAATAAAAGGTTGCAATTGTCGTTGCAAAAGTTGTAAAAAAGCCGTTTCTACTGTTACCAGTTGTTACTGTTTATCGCTCTTTCGTTGGCGCAAATAAACTTTCCGGGAACTGTACGATCAGTGTTTCAGCTATCTCTTTATATGAACACTTTTCAAATTTCTATTTATATACAAACTTTGTTTTGTGTCACTGTGATGTGGAATCACATAATTTCTTAATTTATCTCATATTATCTTATTAAGGACCCCGTTCTATAATTCGTTATATTAAATTTTATTCAAACCAGGGATTAATTTGCGCCGGAGCTCACCGGATCCCGGTTCCGGGACTTCTCTGTTTTTAGTAAATATTTAAATATTGGTCGAAATTCACCGGAGCTCATAAGTACAGGACTCCGGAGTCCAGTGCAATAGCGCTTCCAAAAAACCGAAACCTAAATTACCTTTTCCTTTCCTTCCTATCTCCAATCTTTTGCATTCTTTTTTACCAAAACACTTATATGTGACGTAAGCACACGTAGGAGATGGAGATAAAACAGACTCAATGTGTGTATCAGTTTTTGGGCTTGGGCTGACTCTAGCTTAATCTGTATTACATTTAAAATTTTATTTATTCATGTATAGAGAAAAAAAAAATTCTCCCTTTAAATTTGTGTATTATATTCTATTTAAAATCATTTTAATGTTATTTTGATCAGAATGAAGGGGGAACAGAAATCGTGTTTTTCTATTTCAAATTTATGTCGCCGATGTGTTGATACGGTGCCACTCAAGAGACTGAACAATGAATTTGCTTTCGGTTCGATTTTCTTTTGTGACACAAAGATAATTTTTTATTGGATCGTTTTTTTTTTTTTTTTTGTTTTTTTTTTTTTTTTTTTTTTTTTAAGATATCTAATCTAATCTGAAAATATTTTTTTCTGTTTTAGCCAACGAGCATAAGCTTGAGGTTTTTGTTTGTTTTAAGGATTTTTGTTTTCTATTGCATACGAGTATAAAAATCTCGTTAGTGATTTTTCTATTAATTTTGTATCATGAACGGTACCCATGCTAAGGCTACCGGCTATAGGGATACCGGCCATAATTTACTTCTGCACATTTACGAAGACAATTTCATTTGTAAGTAGATATAATTGCCATGTATTGTTATTCTGTTAGAAAGCAATCGGCCAGTATTTCCCCTTTTTCTATAAAAGCATCGATTTTTTCCGATAACGGTGTCAAATTGTTAATTTAATCTGATTTTCAGGGACCCACCACAAAAGATTGTTATGCAGTAGCAATGGATTATAGTTTAAGATATGCACCTTTTATAGGAAATTGAAAAGCATTGTTTCCATTCTTCAGCATATAAATATTAATTTCTGAAAATTTCATTCATTTTTTTCTTAAAAATGCATTGCTGCGAAGCGAAATTCCTTTTTTTTGTGTTAACACTATTTCCTAATCATAATCCTTACCATATTTAATCGCAGAATTCTGCAATTAACATTAAAATTAGGCAAAGATTACTATTCAGAAGGAATGATAACTAAAAAGTGGAATAGTTGACAGCTAAGTATAGGCTGATAGATATATTTAAAATTTTTATTTTGCTAAAGAAAAAAAAATGCTTTAAATTTTGCAAATAATATACGAAATATAAATATGCAAATTGGAGTGACGGAGGGGAGGGGGGTACGATTACTGTACCGGTACCGCAGAATATTAGGGCTCCGGTACTTTTTTTGTTAGAAATTAAGCCCTGATTCAAACCATACGTTTTCCTATTAAGAATAAAGGCTAGAAATAATTTATCTTTTTCAGCGTTGAAAACTCTCCCACATAAATTTTAAATCTTTCGCTGTCACATGAAATCAATCGCATTTTCATCAATAAAAAGTAACAGATGCCCTTCTTCTTTTAGACTTCGTTATAATTTTTTTAGTTTTTATTTCTTTCGGGATCACAATGGCAAAACATAGCCGCTAATTATTATTTTGTCTATCCTTGCGCCTCTCAGGGTTTTTTAAATTCTTATGCAATGTAATTATTTGGCAGATGTTCTGGATCACTAATTTATTATGTGTATCTCTAGATTCAAAATTATCCATACATTACTATTAACGAATATTTCGTGAATCATATTCTCTCGCCAATTTGAATATGCCAAGAAATGTAAAGAAGGTTTTTGCGGCTGGGATTTGTAACCATTCTCTCACTGACCGCCTTGCCCTCAACTATGTAAAGTAGCATTCTCGGGTGCCACACGCAAATATCTTGCCTGCATACTTCGCTGGTTGTAAATCAACAATGCTTAATAAAGTTACATTAATAGAAACTTTAATAAGTGAGTATTTTTCGAGCCTGTGGATTATTTTTACTTTTATTACAACGCAAAAAAAGAAATTGACTTTCATGGCCTGCAACAAGATAAAAAAAAAACACTATAGTCACATATACGTGTTTCCTCTTTTACGCATTACATCAGACTCTTTCTTGGACATCATTGTATTTCAGCTTAATCGCAGCGTCGGCCATCTTGGTAGATGGGAAATGAATGACGTTGAAAACCGCCTCTCTTTGCTTGGCTGAAATGTTGAAAGTTGGGTGAAAAGTCGTGGCTAGCCCAGACTTTTTAGAGCAATGGTAAAAAAGTATGGGATATTGCTGTTTGCTATCACACTGGAAGTTGAGACGATTTCTCGTAGAAAATCAGGAGTTGGCTCAAAAATTTCGCGTAAAGTTTGTGAATCTGATAGCAGCTTAGTAGCCAAACCACCTCCGAAGTTAAAGAATAGCATTTGCCCTAAAATTGATCCAATTAATTTTGAGAATTATTAAGGAGTATATGAAATACCATTTGTTAGAGCAGACGGATCAAAGAATTACTCTTAATGATCAAAGAATTAAGGAAGGAGCATGTAGCTGATATTGAATATAATACAAAAAGCAAAGGCCTGGCAAGATTAAATCAAAGAAGAAATCATCCAAATAAACTTCAATGAAAGTAAAATAATTTTTCTCTCCGGTATATATTATCCATACATTATAAGAGAGGCCATAGAGATTCTAACGCGTAAAAATTTAATATGCAACGATGCAGCATGATTTAACTTACCAAAATTGTGGCCCGAGTTACCCAATGATTACGAAAATAGAAATAAACATACAAGTAAAATAAAATAAATAAATAAAATAAATAAATAAATAAAATAAAATAAAATAAATAAATAAAATAAATAAATAAATAAAATAAAATAAAATAAATAAATAAAATAAAATAAAATAATGAGCGTTACATGAAAAACTGAATGATGGCATTTCAATTCATTGCATCATAGATCATGCAATTCTAGAATATTATTATTTAGGGTAGGGGAGTACACAGTGAGACATGGTACATAGTGAGACAGCAGCCACTTTGACATATAGTAGTAGCTTTTTCTTCAAGCTGGCACACACACATAACGACCTCATTTTATGCAACACGTGGATGTAGTTTCGGCACTTCAGTTACTCGTCCGACAAAATAGTAAATAATTCCTTATTTTATAGTGATTAAAGTTACATAAACGTCTATTTTAGAGTTTATTTCCTGCAATATGACATATATTTACTTAACCAAACCTAGCTATATCTAATAATAGACTATTTCGGCAAAACGACATAAACTTTTTAAAGCGATGAAATTGATGTATCAGATGTGGCATCCATTTTGTTACAACGTAGCGAAAGTACACAGTGAGACACACAGTTGTGGTACACAGTGAGACGTGTCTTATTGCGTACCTACTATGTGGTTCTAATGTTAAAAAATTTATTTATTAATAAAAGAAGGTTTTTTTCTCTCTTTCTCTCTCTGTGTGTGTGTGGGCGTGCGATGGCTAGGGAAATTTACTAAACGTAAGAGGCTGAAAATTTGCATGAAGGTAGTCCAAGGTCTGCCATTGTCCATCCGAGGCTCCTATTTTTAATATTTTGTAAATCTAGAAATATTAATTAGAAATCATAAACTGCAGAAAATTATTGATAGAGTGTAAAAATGTATGATTTATGAAAATATATACATTGTCTCACTGTGTACTACTTGTGGTACATAGTGAGACAATTTTCGATACTCCGTTATGCTACTTCTGTGCTTTTATAAATAACTTTTTAAAAACCATTTATACATTAATGTATAGCGCATTTGTGTAGCTTAAAGATGTAACAAAAAAAATTTTCAAAAGAATAAAAATCGTCGCCATTTTTTAAGTAATAATAATTTTCGTCTCACTGTGTACTACCCTCCCCTATTTGTTTTGAAAATGGCTCGTGTGGGGTCTAAATATGTCAAGTCAAATAAAACTATTTTACTCTTTTTAAAGTTTTTATCAAACAACTTTTAGCAATTAGAATTAGTGTATTATTGCAGCGTGTTAATTTATTATATAATTACTCAGATGTTAGAATACGTCATTTTAAGCTTGTTAAAAATAATTTTAAAAATTTAGAAAAAGCAAAAAAATATATCGACGAAAAGGTATTTTTTTCACATCTGCAATAAATAGAAAATAGCATACTTCTAAAAAATACTGCATTTATTCTAATACAAAATTGCAAAGTACAGGGCGTCCATAATTAAACGATCCTAGTTTAAACTTGTCTATAGACAAAACTATTGTTCATAAAGTATTAAAGTTTTGTGAAAGACATCATAAAGGGATGGGAATTTGTTTAACCTAAAAAATATATAAATAAAAATAATTCAAAATTTCACCATCAGAGGGCGATTTTTTATAAATTACACATTTAGCATTACGATAGTTTAGACATTTCATTTATTAACTTAACCTTATTCTAAAGGCTGCTTTCAGCATTTCCCAGAATACACTGCGCTCAACTGTGGAACATGCTATCTTACGATTCCAGATGGTCGCTGAAAATGGTGAAAGTCATGCAAAACATGTTTAGTTGTAACTATAACAAAATTTGTTAAACTATCGTAGATGTATTCTAAATGTGTAATTCGTTAAAAAACGGCCTTCTAATTTCTTTTTTCGATCAAACAAATTCTCATACTTTTATTATGTCCTCCAAAAAAAAAATTCACAACATTCTGAGCAATGGTTTCGTCTGTAGGCAGCTTTAAAATAGGGTTGATTAATTATGAACATCCTGCAAATAAAATTTCTAAACTATCGTAATGCTAAATGTGTAATTTATAGAAAATCGCCCTCTGGTGATGAAATTTCGAACTAGTTTTATTTATATATTTTTTAGCTTAAACAAATTCCCATCTCTTTATTATGTCTTTCATAAAATTTCACAAAATTTTCACAACTTTATGAACAATTGTTTTGTGTGTAGACAACTTTAAAGTAGAGTCGTTTAATTACAGACAGCCTGTATATTAACTTACCAGTGAAAAAAATCTATTTTTGGACATTTCAAATCCTTTTTTAATTAAAAAAAGATTACGATTTGAAACGGTTCCAATGATCAACATAACTTTGACGAGAAAAAGGAACTCAGTATCGCCATCTGTTGACAATTCTAGGAACAATTTGTATTAACTGATGTTTCGGGAGATAGCAGCAATCCATAAAATCGTTTTTGAAGGGGATAGTGGACCTTAATTTGAGCAAAAATAGACCCAAAAAACGAAAATTATTTTTGTGCCTATTATTGTTCTCCAATTTGTTCTGAGCCATTTGCGAAAAACCGCATGCAGATGTGATTACTGTTCACAAAGTTACAAACGTTTGAATTATGTACAGAAACAATTTTTCGACCCTTTAAAGGGGTCCGGGACACACAAATATTCAAATTTTCAATTTTTTTATTGGATTAAAAATTTCTCTGCCGTTTTCCGCTTAAAATGATGTTTAAATCATGTTTCTACCTTAATTAGAACAGGAAATATAATTTTTTTTGTTTTGGTTTGTTTTCAAAATCTGCCTTTCAAGCTATGGTTGTCAAGGAAACGAGTTCTTGTGAAATTGCGTTTTTCTTCATGATAGGTTTTTTCACCCTTTCTCATATTTAAATTCTTATAACTCGAGAACCGTTAAAGATACAGGGTTGAAACTCGGAACATATCTTTTTCAATTATTTTACTTCACTTTTGAGCCAGCATATTTGAAAAAAATATTTACTTTTGAAAATATGATTTTTTAGAAAAAAGTTGCACCACTTTTTTTGTAATTTTTTTCGTTAAATATTTTTAATTTTTTTAAAAATTAATATTTTTTAAAATGCTGGCTCTAAATTAAAATTTATATATTTCTGTTTATTTAAATGAAAAAAAATTGAAATTCTATAAATAATATTTCGAATTATAACGATTTTAAACTACCCCACTTTTTTAACAAAATTTAAAATTTAAATTTAAAAAAAAACTATGAGAAGTTTTATCATGCGATTTTGTTTACAAATGATATGGTTAACCATCACAAAAAAATTCAAAATTTTAACTCAATAAATAAAATTTTTTTGAAAATGTGTCCCGGACCCCCTTAATATACTTTAAATCTGTTTTTCTCAATACTGATTTTTCAACGTTTTTAGATTTTTGAAATGCTCCATGCGTCTTAATTTTTTATCAAAATTCACGAAATTGATCAGGAAGAATCCTGATATTGCTTACAAAGAAACAGTGTATGATTTTAAAACTCGGCATCGCTAAGGTAATTAAATCTGATTTTTAACTTATTAAAAGACAAAATTTTTATGATAGTCGATATGGAATTCAGAAATAAATCTCTAAAGAATTAACTGTTTTAATGTTAATTATCTGTGTATTAACTAAACGTGTTAAATTAACTGATCAGTTTTTCAGAACAAAAATCTCTAAAAAATTATCTATTCAAGGGATTAAAAAACCGATACACAGATTTGTTTGTAATAGAGTTTTAAGTGATTAAAATGCAAAATCAAAGAAATATCTCAAATATTAAAACACATAGAGCATTTTAAAATTTAAAATTTCTTAAATTTCTTAAATTTAAATTTAATAAGTTTACAAATTTCCTTTAAGGAGTTCTATATACTTATAGTGAAATGTATTTTTGCATGAAATTTCATATCTCAATCATGGGAGAAAAAAAATTATTAACGTGCACCGTCCCATTAAAGCGCGCTGTAAAGTAACATGACTTTTGGGTATGTTACAGATATGCAACGTAATGATACAAAGAGTTAAAGAATCATTAAAACAAATTATAAAAACAAAGTCTTTTTGAGTGCCACTGGTTTTTGAAAACTTTTTCGAACAGTTTTTTAGCTCACAGGCTATGAAAGCCTGGGAGCTAATGGGCACGCATGTTCTGTATGTACATGTGTATGTACGTAATGCAATGCGATAACTCTTCATAGAAATATCCGATTATCTTCAAATTTGGTATATAGGTTCATTCTGATAAGTCGATTAGTTTTGGGGGTTCATTGATTAAGTACAAAGAGGCTGAAACAAAGGTAATCCCCTTAATTTAGATAAATGGGTTTTGCATGCAGAATCATCCCATTTGCTTCAAATTTGGTATACCGGTTTATTCTGATAAAATGCTTCCCTGATTAGACTTGGAGGTTCAATGGTTAAGTACAGAGTGTGAAGTGGAGGATTAATTTAGCCAAATGGGATTTTGTCGATTTCTTTGTTTTTCGAGACGTATTATTCTTTGAAATAAGAGTATATTATACAATTAGAGTGAATAGCCTGTGAGCTCAATGCCATCAGTTTATCTGGGCACTTTTCTTTTTATTATAATGTATTAATCTTTTTCTCAATTCGTAATATCAGTTTTTCGGATGATATCCATTCTCCTGTTCAACAAACATGTTCCACAAAAAACATGATAAATGAACAGCATTAACATTAATATTAAAGATTAATATTATTTTATTACTCTTGCGTGTATCCGTTCAAAGACGCAGCTGAAAATGCTTCACTGACTAGGGAACGTCCCCCAAGTGTCAGTTCTGGATTTTGACAAGCAAGGTACAGTAAGAAAGCTCTTGTCCCGAGGATCAAGAAATATACAGAAACTATACTCCCGAATCCAATAATTTGTTAGAAAAATATATACCCAGCAGTTCTTTGACGCGAGTTCGCACGCTCCTCAATTAATTGAATTCTACGAACTTAAATATCATTCTGTCTCAATACAGCAAAAAGAGGAATTAATATACGCTTACCTTTTATAGATATCAGTATCCTGCTCCGAGTAGTCAGGGACATTAAAATTATGATGGAGAAGTAATATCATTTCCCTTAGCGATATAATCCATTGCAAGTTGTCCTTTTTTCATGATCGTTTATTCATCTGGAATATGTGTGTGAGACTATGTCTTAAGCTAATCTACTTTCGTTGAAAGGAAAAGAAAGAAGGAAATTTAATAAACATATAAATAAAAGAACAACTTCAATTATTTCGACCCTCTCAGACCGAGATACGAAAGAAAAATGAGTTGCAACACACATTTAGTTCGCATGATTAATTTTAACAAGTATATTTTTTAACTTTGTTGCAATCGTACAATTAAGTATAATTGGTTATTTATATTATATTAGACTCATAAGTAGAATGTTCAGTATATAAGTCTTTAAGTTAATCGTAATGTTTATATGTAACCCAGAGAAACGCGTGAGCATGTGGTGGTTGAAATATTAGTCTTTTCAGTATAGTTCCCATGACACGAAAAAGAAGAAATATAGAATTTCTTGATTCATTACCAATGGCGGCGAAATCTCTCAATGCTTTCACTTTTAACGATGTGTTATTTTCTGTAGCAGATATGGGAGAAATATTTCATATCTTAATTAGATGATTATAAATCGAAATATCTTCCTACATAATTTGCGAGATATGAACCTTTTTCTGTTTCGGAAAAAGAGAAATAAAGAATCAAAAAACAACCTGGGGTTTCTTCAAAAGCTGTCGATGGCAGGAATTTTGTCTTATAATCATCCATAATAGTGTTTTTCTAACTCGTTTGACAGTTTACTGTTGCAAGTTAATTTTACAATTTAATTCAAATGATATTTAAAACGATTTTTTCTAAACTTTACATTGTACTATGCTTTTTGACAAAGATTAAGGTTTATCTTTCTAAAAACTTATAGGTTATCTGTATTATATAAAACTAAATTATATTAAAGTACATTAATATTTTTGTTTACATCTTGAATTTATTTGAAAATCTGGATAATTTAAAAAAAATCAATTAATTTAAATCATGATTTTAATCACGATTAAAATCAAGTTTATTTAAATCAACGAACCCTGCAATAATGCAGTACGAATTTATTATTAAATGGAGTTAAGCACGAAGCTAATTTTAACCGAGTGTAGCTCAGTCTTTCCTGCTGGTTGTTTATAAAATGCAATCGTAAATTATGAAGTATGATACTATAATTCTAAAAAACTCATCTCTGCTGTTTACACTCCGTGTTTGTTATAGCTCTAAACATGTAGATATTTAAACACACAAACTTAGACATAAGAATTCAATTTTTCCAACTAGCTAAAAATACGCAAGCCGGGTTTCGAACCTAGAACCTTCACTCAAATTGCCAGTGATCTACCGTTTGAGCTACCTGGGCCGACAACATGTGGTATATCTCACTTAGAAAACCTTATTTGTAATAGCATCTCGTTTGGCATGAAGACAGCTCAACAGAATAAACCTCAGGTAATGGATCAACAATAAACGACGGGAACAATGGGATCTGAACTAGATATGCCGCCGGTTGTCAATCCAGGTAGCTCAAATGGTAGAACATTGGAGATTTGAGTCAAGATTCTGAGTTCGAATCTCGACTTGGGAATTTTACGCTCAGTTGGAAAAATTCAATTCGTATGTTATTTTTACCAGTCATTATGAGTAAGAAAAATAATGGTGTAGAAATAGGTTACAAATAGACATTGGCAGTCCTCAGCTGGGATGTCGAATCACAATATCTTTTGTTATACCTTTCTAGTTAAGTTAGTAGTGTTCAGTTTCTTCATAGATGCAAAGAAATCCTTAAAATCACTGACAACCCTACTCAAAATCTTTGTAGAAAATGAGATCGCAAACTGACAGTGTTTAAAAACATACGAGTTGCAATTTTCCAACTGAGTGAAAAAATGTTCTGACCAAGATTGGAACTAGGGACCTTTGACTTCAGCTGCCAATGCTCCACCAACTGAGCTAACTTGGTTGAATTCGGACACAATTCACTCAGATATCCTTTTGATATATATATATATGTATATATATCAAAAATATCCAGCGATTTCTGGAATTCCATTAACTGCTATTTATTCTGTTGAACTGAAACAGATTTCAGACCAGATGCTATTATCAATACGATTAGCTGGGTGAAAAAGTTCCACTAGATTTCGTCCGGGATAGCTCAGATGGCAGATCATTGGCGGCTTCAGCCAAGAGATCCCTGGTTCGAATCCTAGTCCGGACATTTTTCGCTCAGTTGGAAATTTACATCTTATATGATTTATTTACCAATTAGAATAATTGCGTTAAAATTAATCTAGTGTAACCTTTTGATAATTACATCTGGTATGTTTTCTAAAGCATCTCAACGGAATAAATCGCAGGTAATGGAACTCTGTAAATGTTGGATTTGTACATAAACTTTACTGATCTTTACACAATTATTATAGTTAGTAAATAAATGATACGAGTTCTGATTTTTCAACTGCGTAAAATAATGTAACTGTGTCCCTGGTTCAAATCACGGCCTGGGCATTTGTTCTTTAACTTGGAAAGTTTCAACTCGTAAGATTAATTTATTAGTAGAATAACTGTGTTAAAACTAATGAAATTGTTTTAAACGACAAAAAAGAGTAAATATCGTATTATTGTATAATTACAATATCTTTATTTTGTGTGGGAAATTCTGTGGTTGTGAGATTTGGCTGGATATTTGGGGAGAACAAGATATTTTACAACTGTCTAAAACAGCTGAATCGGTACAGCACGTTTACATTTCTACTATAGTTACTTGTTTCTAGTAGTAATCGGGTCATCATGAACCAAGGAAGTGATGTCACTCAAAGGGAGTGTGCGCGGAAGTGACATCACGACTGGAATTTTGTTTTTTTCCTCTTGCTCGTTGAAAATATTTTCTTCTGTCTGTTGGGTTAGTTATAGAAGGCTTAATGTCTTGGCATTGTTTTATTAAGGTCGTGCAAAAGTGCAATTGAAGTTTTTTCAGATCCACAATAACGTTTCTAAGCAATAACGGATGCATATAACAAGTCTGAATTGGCGTATTTTAGACAGCGTGGTTTGGCATGAATTTAATTTCCTTGTTGTAAGCTGTTAATTTTTGTTGTGTGTGTGCGTGTGCATGGCAAATATTTGAATAGATTTTTAAAAAAATGCTTTTCAATCAATTATTCAACGACAACAACATATTCATTATTAGTTTTAAATAATAATTAATTGGCGAATTGAGTTTAAATTTGTATAATAGAATAAATCAATTAATATAAGAATATATATATATATATATATATATATATATATATATATATATATATATACATATATATATATATATAGTATAAATGAACGTGGATTGGAATGGAACGTGGTCGCTTTAGGGAGGTTTTACTGTATATTATCTTTAATTAAAAAAATAATTAGCACGATCTGTTTAATAGCTATTGCGTTCTGATCACCCCGGTTTGAAAAAAGTCATTTTGCGTAAAATGCATTTAGAGTGCTCCAGAACAGTGTAAGCCTACGGACACGTTGACCTAAATCACTCGATAACTATACGAAAGAACTTCGAATAAGGCCAAACTGTTTTACAGGGATAATCTATAGACTACAGAAAAATTTAAAAATTAAAAAAAATCGATTTTTTAAACCGAAAAAAAAGCAAATCCAATTTATTTTATGCCAAGCCAAGCTTGCTAAAATCCGCCGCTTCGGTTCTCCTATAGGAATCCGGTGCAGCTGGAAGACGTTAGTGCCGATGTACTGTTGTTTGAAACGTCGATTATTTCTGCAACAATGCATTTCAACAATATGACTATTATTTTATCAACAATGACATATCCTAATTCTAGTTGAATTTTGTATTGTTTCTGTGAAATTCATAACAATCACTTTCGATCCTCAATGCATTTCCTTTCACGGTGACAAATTCAAGAATACAGACAATTGTTTAATTCAATCAACTCATTTTCTCTCTTCAGTAACATGTATTTCTCATCCAAACTTAACGAATTTAGGATAGTAATCTCGAATTCCAGGTAAATTTTAACAAATTATAGTAGATTAACAAAAGAATTAATTTATAAAGAATCTATACATATTTTTGTAGCAATATATTTAATGACAAAAATGGTACTTTTCTACTATAGGGACCTTGACATTTTTGTAAAAAACTTGTGCCAATTTGGGGTTCATAAAGTGAGATTTGTTGTCAATTGATGAAAACAGAAATGAAAACAAACTTAATGAATGCTTATACTTGCTTATATATGGATTTTTATGTAAATTAACATTATATTTATGTATATTATTATTATTTTCACCTACAATTTACTTCTGTTTGTACATAAAAATAGAAAATTAGCTGGAACAGATGTCATATATTCCCGCGGACGCCATCTTGGATTTTTCTTGGCGTCAAAATCCCTTTTCCGCCAAGTAGTAAATGTCGTCAAGCAGCGATTTATGCGCATGTTAGGCTTAACGAAAATAAAATGTAGAAATACATCGATAAAGATCGCCAATAAATCCAAGATGGCGGAATATACAGCATCTAAGCCAAATAGTTTCTCTACATTAAGTAAATTATATAAATATTGAAAAAATACTTATGTATATGAAACAGAAATAGATTCCCAGAAAATATGCTGCCAAATTTCCTTCTCTTGCAAAGACCATTTTATCTATCTCGCCAATGCTTCTATACTGGAAAAGTACCACAAAAATATTCCTAATGATTAAGGATCGACCGAGATATATTTTTAAGACCGAAACCGAAATTCAGTAATCTTCTTATTTCGAGCGAAAAGGAAAAGGAAAACGAAAATGTCTAACGAAATTTTTAAAAGTATTTAATGAAATGTATGATTAATATAAGTATTATCAAGTATTATAAGAGTAAGTATTTAATGAAGTATTTAATGCATACAAAAATATACATAATTATTAATTAATTATACGTGTTTATTAGATACACATCATTATTATATGTGTTTATTAAATATACATAATTATTAATTAATTATATGTGTGGTCCAAGTTGGCTCTCTGTGCCTCTGACATTTTTTTTTATTTTCATATAAAATAACATATAATCCATTCATCAACACACATAACGATATTCTAATTATATGAATTTCATGTAATTAAAAAATGTTTTAGGTATACATACTTCGAATAATCTTTTATAATGATTTTTTTTAAATGATCATCTGTTATCCTAGAAATTTCTCAAAGAGTATTCGAAACACTTCTGTGGTTTCAAACTAAAAAAAATTCTATTACTGTTAAGTCCGTAGCTTTTAATGAGTACGTGAACATCTCCTTCAAAATTGAGTCATATAGGCATGTTTGCATTATAATTTGCACTCACGTCTTGAGTCAGTGATGACTGATAATTGAAATGATAATTACAAAACTAAAAAATATATATAAAATTATAAACGCTCGAAGATCATAACAATAAATAAAGAGGGTCTCATTTGAGCCGATGCTTCACAAATAAATGAGTAATGTTGAAAATTTTCAAAGGAAGAAACGAGATTTTTGGTATACAGATAGTTTCGGTCCGGCCGAATTTTAGGCAGTATTTTTTGCCGAAAGCGAAACTCACAAGGAGAGGGCCAACCATGTTAATCACAGATTTTGATTATTTTAATATATGTTGTAGGGTAGAGGTCCCTTAGTGTCAGGTTCAACTGATTTTATCCAATGCTCCTTTGTTCTTGAGAAACCGGGTATTATTACCAGGTATATTAGTACACAACTGAATTACTTACTTTGCAACAACAGTGATAGGTTAGTCGTAGCTCAGTTGGTATGGTGTTTACCGTCTGATTCGCGGGCCCGGGTTCGATACCTGAATACGCTACATTTGTTTTTCTCATTTTTTGTTTTATAAATTTACTTGTAAGTATAACTTAATAATCTCATTGTCAATTAAAATTTTTAATATTGTATATCAATTATAATTTTAACCTATTTAATTTTTTTACTTTTAACTAAATAGTTGTAATAAAACATCATAAAACTGTTATTTTTTTAAAAAATCACTTTCAAAATGTATTTCATATATTCTTTATCGATGCAATGATATTGAGCATTTGTGTCAATTCGTGATTTTAAAGAAACATCATTTACGAATTGCTTTAACACAGGAAGTCAATGCGATAATACTATTTTTCTGTTTTTAAAGTAACAAGTATAATTATATTAAAAATTAGCATCAGAATTAAATTAAAACCGATTTTTTGCACATTAAAGATTTTAAAAAATTTTAATAAGTATGCTTGCGCTTTCAATTATTTTGCTTTTCCCTTTATCTACTTTCTGCTTTTATTTTTATTTTACTTGAATATTCCTTTTTTTTTATCATAACTAGATGGCACCACAACAGAATTTGTCACGATTTTGGGATTTTTATCGTTGAATAATAGATCCAATTTCTTTTTAAACCTCTGTAATGGATGAGAAATAATAGTTTACAAATAAGAAATGATAAATTTAAGTTTGTTAACATTATAATTAATGTATGATGTTAAAATTTTTAATTGAAATTATTAAATTATAATTACAACTATATTTATAAAACAAAAAAATGAGAAAAACAAATGCAGCGCATTCAGGTATCAAACCCGGACCCTCAGATCAGCCGGCAAACGCCATGCCAACTGAGCTACGACTAACCTACAGTTTTGTTTGCGAAGTAAGTATTTAAGTTGTGTACTAATATTAGACCACCCGGTTTTTCAAGAACTAAGGGGCATTGGATAAAATCCGTTGAATCTGACACTAAAGGGTGTCTACCGTACAACATATATTAAAATAATCAAAATCTGTGATTAACAAGGTTGGCCCTCTCCTTGTCAGATTTTAAACTGAAAACGAAACCGAATTTTCGATCGACCTCTACCAATGATGTAGGAATCGCATTAATTTCACAATTCTAAGGATTTATTTTCTACTGTTCAATCATGGACCTAAATTTTATTGTTGAGAAAACATTACAGCGATTGAAAACTGCGTTATTTTAGTGAAATCGTAATAAAATGTTTTAAATTTACAAACTAAATTTTCATTTTATTTAAAATCCTATCTTGTATTTAATGAAAGCTTTTTATGTTTACTAAGACTATATTTTTTATCACCGTATCTTATTTTGAAGTATATGGTGAAATGATAATTAACAAAATGAAATTTATTCCGCGCTTTTGTGGTGGATTTTACAACATTGAGATTATTTATCATGCTCCTTTACACGTGATGTTCTGAAATAAGTGATTTTTATTAAATTGTTTGTATTATGTAATCGTATATTATATGTATGTAGTAAGATGCTACAATTTTCTAAAATCCAGCTCACTTGTTTACACTCCGTGTGTGTTATAGTTCTAGATAAGTAATTATTTAAAAAACACAAACACAGAAATAGGTTACAAATAGACACTGGCAGTTCTCAGCCGAGATGTCCAGCGGCAGTTATCTTTTGTTATACCTTTCTGAAAGTTAGTAGCATTACGTTTCTTCATACATGCGATGAAATACTTAAAATCTTTAACAATCCTACTCAAAATCTTTTCAGAAAATGAGATAGCAAAATGAATGTGTTTTAATTGATGAAATTTTCCAACTGAGTAAAAAAACACCCAGGCCAGAATTTGCATCAGGGATTTTGCCATCTCAAGGAAATTCTTAAAATCTTTGACAACCCTATTGAAAATCTCTGTAAAAAATGAGATCCCAAAGTGACTGTGTTTTAATTGTTGCAATTTTCTAACCAAGTAAAAAAAATAGCAAGACCTGAATTTGAACCAGTGATTCTGCCAACTCAAGTATCTTACAAATATCCGGCGCGGACACAATTCACTGAAATAACCTTTTGATATGCATCTGCTCTGTTAGCTGAAACCACTTAACAGAACAAATCACAGGATACGTAAATAAACTTTATAAATAGCTATACAATTAATCTAATTGATAAATAAATCATACTAGTTGTAATTTTGGAACTGAGTGAAAAAAATGCGAGGTTTGTTCAGAATAGCTCAGTTGTTCAGAATAGCTCAGGCAGCTTAAGCAACAGTTCATGGTTCAAATCATGGTCTAAGCATTTTTTTCACTTAGTTTTTAAATTACAACTCGTATGATTAATTTACCTACTAAAATAATTGTGTTAAAATTTAAAAGATGTTTTTTAAAAGACAAAAAAGAGTTGGAAAACTAACGAGGTGTTTGACAAAAAATTAATATCTCATTTTAGCATATTAAAAATATCTTTATTTTGTGTGAGAATTTCTAGGCTTGTGAGATTTTACTGGATACTTGGCAAAAATAAGATATTTTAAAGCTGTCGAAAAAAAGTTGGATCGGTACAGACAGGGCTGTAGTGAAGGATATACAGGGGTATATGCCGTATACCCTCTGGATTTTTTTAAGGAACACCGTATACCATCTGTTTCTCAAGAAAGCTATAGTATATATACACTAGAGTATACTCTCTGCCTTGAGCATATACCCTCTGCTTAGAACGTATGCCCTCTGTTGTTTTTTTTTTTTTTTTTACAACTACACCACTGGGTACAGAACGTTTACACTTTTACTATGTATTTCAAATTTCTAGTAGTAATCGGGTTATTTTGAGCCGAGGAAGTGACGTCATTCACAGGGCGTGTGCACGGAAGTGACATCACAACTGTAATTCACTTGTTTTTCTTGCTGGATGTTGAATTCTTTTTCTCAAGCTTGTTGATAGATATTTTCTGTATGTTAGTTAGTTGTAGAAGTGTAAATTCCATGGCATTGTTTTTTTTTAAGGCTGTGCAAAAGATCCAAAGGGTTTCCCGTGAATCCAGAGTAGCGTCTCCCAGCAGCCGCGGATCCATATAAGACGTTCGAATTGACCTATTTCAGACAGTGTAGCTTAGCATAAATTTAATTTCATTACCGTAAGCAGTTTTTGTTTGTGTGTGTGTGTGTATAGCAAATATTTTGATGAAATTAAAGAAAGTTTTAAAATAACATATTTATGATTATAGTTATAAATAATAATTTATTGTCGTATTTGAATTTGAATTTGAATTTGTATAATAGTATGAGTCAATGATTATAAATGTACGTGCATAAAACTGACTTCATTAACAAAACTAGTCGGATGTGCCAATCCCAAAACTTTAATCTCATACATGCTGATACTTCATAATTCGCTATCACAGTGTCAAAATTAAATGACAAGCTATGGCCATCAGGAGGATTCTGATAGGTTTATTGAATTATATGCATTTAAAAAAGGATATACAAGCGTAACATTTTTCAGAGAAATCGTTGAATTTTTGCACCTACCCTCTTACATGTCTGAAACAAAAATTCGCAACACAAAGAGTATAAAAGTGACACCTGTTGGGCAGTATACACTCAAGTCTAATACGTATCTATTTATTAGGTAGCTTTCATTACAAAAAGCTACCTATTGCAGCCGTTCGGAGGAAAGCGATTTCAAAAAATTTTGGTATATTTTCATCGATCATGACCCCCAGACCCCGAAACCACCCTCCGTTCAAAAGTTGATATATATATATATATATATATATATATATATATATATATATATATATATATCCATATATATATATATATATCTGACCTTTGTCATACTCTAACTCTCGAATTTATGAACCGATTTGGATGTAATTCAGTATGTACATAGTACATACCAATGTCTCGACCGAGTTCGTTGGCCAGCTTCATCCGCCATTTTGTTTCAAAATGGCGGCCATTTAAAAATTTTAAAAAAAATTTAAATTTGAAATGTGGTACCAAAGAATTGAAAATGGAAAAATATTTTTTTCTTATGTATTTGACCTTTATACAAAGATTCCGGAGCAGTTTTTGTTTCGTCTATATCTTAAAAAATGGCAGAGTTATAGCATTTTGAATTTCTAGCGTGGCTGACATTTTGAAACGTCCTGAATTTTGTCACGCGATAAAAGGCATATTTATGAACCGATTTGGATGTAACTTCGTTTGTACATAGTACATACCAATGTCTCGACCGAGTTCGTTGGCCAGCTTCATCCGCCATCTTGTTTAAAAATGGCAGCCATTTAAATTTTTAAGAAAAATTTAAATTTGAAATGTGGTACCAAAAAATTGAAAATTGAAAAAATATTTTTTTATTATGTATTATACCTTGATACAAAGATTCGGGAGCAGTTTTTGTTTCGTCTATATCTTAAAAAATGGCTGAGTTATGGCATTTTGAATTTCTAGCGTGGCTGATATTTTGAAACGTCCTCATATTTGTCACGTGATAACAGGCGTATTTATGAATCGATTTGGATGTACCTTGGTGTGTACATAGTACATACAAATATCTCGACCGAGTTCGATGGCCAACTTCATCCGCCATCTTGTTTCAAAATGGCGGCCATTTAAAAAAAATTAAAAAAATTAAAATTTAAAATAAGATACCAAAAAATTGGAAAATGAAAAAGAGTTTTTTCGTATGTGTTTGACCTTAATACAAAGATTCCGGAACAGTTTCTGTTTCGTCCATATCTAAAAAAATGGCTGAGTTATAGCATTTTGAATTTCTATTCTGGCTGACATTTTAAAACGACCTGATTTTTGTCACGCGATAACAAGCGTATTTATGAACCGATTTGGATGTTACTTGGTCTGTACATAGTACATACCAATGTCTCGACCGAGTTCGTTGGCCAGCTTCATTCGCCATCTTATTTCAAAAAGGGTTGCCATTTAAAAAAAAAATTAAATTTAAAATTTAAAATGAGGTATTAAAAAATTGGAAAATGAAAAAGATTTTTTTATGTGTTTGGCATTGATACAAAGATTCCGGAGCAGATTTTGTTTCTGAAAATTTGTTCTTTTGTTTATATCTGAAAAAATGGTTGGATTATAGCTCTTTGAATTTCTAGTATGGCTAACATTTTGAAACGATCAGGTATTTGTCACGCGATTTCGCCTATTTCCATGTAAGAATGCATGTGGATAATATACATCAACATCTCAGCCAAATATAAGTTACTTTAAATAAAAGCAGCTTGGATAAAGCTGACTAATTTCACAAAATTCTCATTCATAATGATTTAGTATTGATAAAAATTAGTATTGAATCTCCTATATTCGATTTTCACTAAATTGAGCTTCTTGTGTTTGAATAATATAAGTTGGCATTTTTAAAATAAGGAATTTGAAAGCTACCTCTTCCTCCCGGCACTGGCCGGAAGGACTTTTTAAAAATGTAACTGAATATAAAGTTTGATTAAATCCCGTGCATTAGTTTTTAAGATAGAGCTATCGCAAAAATCGTAAAAAAAGCACAGCAGCGCCACCTCTTATATGATTTATACGAAAATCTAATCAACACCAATTTATGTCAATGTCTAGCTGGATGCGAAGTTTGATGAATTTCCATGCACTAGTTCTTGAGATAGGACTATCGCTAAAGTCGTAAAAATCTAACCTAGCAGCGCCATCTGTTGGTCAATTTACACCAAAACCTAATCAGCAACAACTTACGTCAATGTCTAATTGAATGTGAAGTTTGATGAAATCCGTGCATTAGCTTTTGAGATAATCTGTGCCAAGTCGTGCTTCCTAAAATCCGCATATTGGTTTTCCCATAGGAATCCGGAAATGCTGGAGGCAATAGTGCAGGTACTCTTGTGTCAGAAATGTCGATTCTCTTAAATAGAACTTACTGCAACAATGCATTTCACAACAATATCATTATTGTCCTATCAACAATCACATATCTTTGTCCTAATAATGGATTTTTTTATTATTGTTATTGTTACTCTGAAATTCACAACAATAACTTTCAACGATCAGTGCATTTTCTTTCACCACCATGAAAAATTCAACAATACAGACAATCGTTTAATCCAATAATTCATTTATTTATTTATTTTAAATACGTATGTTTCGTCCCAACTTACCAAATTTAGGATATCAATCCCTGTTTTCAGGTAAATTTGAAAATATTGTTATAGATTTACAAATAAGCTTTTTTTTTTAATATGAAACATAAATATTCTCATAATAATATATTCAAACACAAATATGGCTTAGATGTGTTTGTGGTCCACAGAAGGGGGGGGGGGGGGAGTGAAAATTAACCTGCGGAAAAGAAGACAAAATTTTGGTGATAATCTTTCATTTGTGGTTCCTCAGATTATAGCAACCATATAATGTTTTCCAAATATCTAAAGTAAAAAAGTTACCAAAAGTTTGATAAATCGCTTTTATGATTTTGCAAACCCTGTTTTTTCCCTACAGGAGTGGAGAAGAGGAAGAATTCTTGTTGACTTTTGACCTTTCTAGCAGGCATCGGCCGCTACTCTGGTCAACTTTTCCAAACAAACCTCGAATCAAACGAAATACGTCTGTGAATTTGACCTTGTGTTTCAAAGCAATATGGACCTTTTCGTGTAATGTCCTTCACCATTCCGGAAAACGATACCAATGTCATTGCGCTGTTATACTTTCTAGTGTGTCAAACAAAATTTAGGCTTTTAAGGACTATTTATAATACGATTTGGTAAGGAACGATAGAATGGCATGCACTATACTAAAACCCTCCCTGAAAAAGTATTTAACTAATAGTGCAAGTCTGCTCCTCATCTGTCCAGTAGAATAATTTAAAAAAAAGTAGTCTTTCATAATCGAGTTCAACTGATTATAGAACTTAATAATTATATAACTAAGAAATGTAGAACGCTATATTATATACTAAAACCCTACCTGAAAAATTATCAAACTAACAGTCTAAGTCCCATCGAAAAACGTTCAGCTGAATTCAAGTTATAAGTAGCTGGAAAGAAATTCTCATTTTCATTTTATACATAGATTAATTTTATATTGTAGTATTTTATATATTTACGCACTCATTTACTCTTATTTAAAATTATTTTACATTATTTTACACGCACATTTAATTTTATTATAATACACATATATTTTATTATAAAACACTAGATTGCCATAGGAAGAAAAATCGATGGGTTATTACGCCAGCAAAAAATCGCCAATTTGGCACTTAGAAAGGAAAAGCATGAAGAACCCATACATGTTTTATCGAGATCGTGAAATTTCCGAACTTTGTGTATTTATGAAATTCCTATACAACGAGGATGCTGCATCCAGTCGCGTTCTTCCCCCCCCCTTTTTTTGTATACATGTGCACGAAGTGCACACTCATGACTTATAGTGATCACGACATTACACAATTTTGTGTATTTTTGAGATCTCTGTACAACAAAGTAACCGAATCTTGCTATTCAGTAGCATCGTGAACTCGTTAATTCTACGAATTTCAAAACCGGGATACATTAGATAACCCAGTGATAGAACAGTGTAGCAGCAGACAATCAATTGACACTGCAAAATTGTATTAGTATTCTTCCTCTAACTTCAGGACAGAATTTCTGAGATTTTTGAAGGCAAAGAATACTATAAAAATGTAGTGGTGATAATCGATCAATTGCTGCGTCACTGTTCCATCACTGGATAACCTCTTTCAAATATAATTTCAGAAATATTTGGGAATATAAGATGCTGTCTTAATTAGTAAAATCTCATAAGCAAATTTTTATCAATGTAATTTTTCGTAGATTTCATTTATGGAACTATCTCTAATCCCATAAGTTCTAAATAAATATTTCTAAAAACTAAATAAATTCTAAATAAGTTAATAAATAAGCCTATCTTACAGTGTACGTTTAAATTTGTCACGTACGACAATTTACTTCGTTTTTCTACAACATATTTTATTTTTATAGTTCAAAGATTGTTTTTTTCCTTTTTATTATTATTACTAGCGAACTTGCCCGGCGTTGCCCGGGTACGTCAAAAAAGGCAGGAATTACGAAAAAGCTCTGAAAATCACAATGAGATATCGCGAAAAAATTTTAAATCGCTCCACAAATTTCGAAAAGAGAAAAAAAATTATGTATTGTGCTCAAAGATTGAAGTTGATTCCTTCCACTAATGTGGAAAAATGGTAGGAAATCGCTAAAATACACTAAAAATCACATACAAAATTCCCGAAAAAATCGAAAATTGCTATACGAAATCCGAATAAACTTTATTGAAATGAGGGAAGAATGTACTTTAAGTCAAAAATAGAATGCCAAAAAATTGCAGCAGATCGCGAAGAAACGTAAAAATCGCATTAAAAATCACAAGAAGTTCAAAAATCACGAAAGTCAAAATTTACTATAATTGGATAAAAGTTTCAAATCTAATTCCTTTGACCTGTGGGCTCTCTTAAAATTTATGTTTTGGAAATCATGCTAAGCATTAGATTATGTTACTTTTATTCGTAATTCATTTACTTGGACTCCCTTAAATATAATTAATATAATCCCTTAAGTTAATATTAGTTTTTGTTGCATTAAAATATCTCAATTTGTTGATTTTCTGTAAGCAAGTAAACCCTATTGTTTTATAGTGGAAGTCTATGGGATTTTGGTGAAATATTAGAGATATCGCCAAGTTGGCGGCATTTGGCGACAGAACTGTGTCCCTCTACGGTAACCCCCCCCCTCCCTTATAGGTATGGAGATGAATTACACGCTGTTCAATAATCGCATAAAAAATTCACTAAAAATTCAAAAATTGCTCTACGAATTCCGGACAAACTTTTAGGTAGATTTCGTAAGAAATACTACCTATTGCAGTCGTTACCATGCTGCGCTTTTGAAAAATTCCTTCATAACTTTTCATTATAGGACCCCAGGAACTCAAAACCACCCCCACCTAAAAAGTTTATATATATATATATGTATGTATGTATGTATGTACTAAATTTTGTCCGCACGATAAAAGTCGCAATTATGCACGGATCGTCTTCAAACTCGCCAACAACTTTGAGATGGCTAATATCTCGGCGGGGATTGAAAATGGGTAAAATCGGACCAAGGGAATGGAAATGGGAGGGTTCAAAATTTTGAATACCATCTTAACATGATTCCGATAAAATCAGCTCTTACAAAACAATGACAGAAAAAAATAAATATTTTTCGTTATTGCAGTTGCCAACAATTTAAAAAAAAAGCAATAAAATTCTCACCACAACAATTGCTTTTCTTTTGCGAGAATTTCACGTGAAAAATTAAATAAAATAAATAGTTTGACGAATTGAAAACAAATTGAATATTACGTCATAAGTTTCCTAGAACAAGATTTCTGCATGAAAACTCATAATGAAATAAATAGTTTGACGAATTAAAAAACAACAACAAAATATTGCGTCATATTAGAAATAAAATGGACCTCAGCAGGTGAATAGGTAACGTCATGTGAGTTTGAAGAAACGTATTAAAACATGATAAAAACCCGACTATGGAAATATTAACTTATTTATCATTTTGAGATTCTCTGAATTTGCTTTAGCTATTTTTTAAACCTATTGCATATGCATGCGTGTGTGTATTCGTGTGTATTAGAATTTTCACAAAATGTTTAGCTCCCTAGAGCTCATTCTTAGTGGGGGAGCTGGGTTTATCTCTAATCTTGATTTAAATTTTGTTGGTTAATTTAGTACTTAACTTCGAAATCTACCTCCGCCTGTAGGCCCGAGCTGGCAGGGATTTTTTTTATTTGAGAACAAAATTTACTATGTCAGGTTAAAAGAAAGAAACCGTATTCTTTTCCCTAATGTGGAAAAATCGAATTAATACTATCCCTTAAGTTAATATTAGTTTTTGTTGTATTAAAATATCTCATTTTGTTGATTTTCTGTAAGCAAGTAAACCCTATTGTTTTACAGTGGAAGGCTATGGGAATTTGGCGAAATTTTAGAGATATCGCCAAGTTGGCGTCACTTTTGGCGACTCATTTTGGTCGCCAAATTTGGCGATATACCGCCAAGTTGGCGACAAACTTGGCGGCATTTGGCGACAGAACTGTGTCCCTCTACGGTAACCTCCTTATAATGTTAATGAATGAAAATGCATTAAATGCTGTTCAATAATTGCATAAAAAATTCGCTAAAAATTAAAAAAATCGCTGCACGGATTCCGAATAAACTTTTTTGAAAAGAGAACAAAATTTGCTATACTGGGTTAAAAAGAAAAAAAAACATATTCTTCTCACTTATATGGAAAAATCGCCTCGAAACTTAAAAAAGTGCTAAAAATCGCATAAAAAATGAAATAAAAAATATCTAATCAAAAAATCGAAAATCAGGCTTCGAGGTGCAAAATTTCATATATAGACGTATCTTTTCCCCAAATTTTGTAGCTCTACGTGCAGTGGTCTCTTCAGAACACCGCCGACACACTCACTCACACACAAACTTGTTTCCTTTTATTATAGATTACTATTATTATTCAGGATCTTACCTTCTGCAAAAAAAAGCAATACACATGCAATGCACAGCAAATTTAAACACGCTTTTTTCCGATCAGGATGACAAAAATCTTGCCAGAGTTGTGTGATATTAACTGCGCACTCACAAACTCTTGAGTAAGATTAGATTATCTGAACTGGACATTATTATAGACTACAAGTATCTACATTATAAAATTTTTAATTTAGTGTACCTGTATCTTAAGTTTTAATATTTGTTCGATTTACGATCTCCCTTTATGCTTAAATACAAATATTTATAGTAGGGTGCCAATTACTAAAATTTTCATCATCATCATTGAATTATAGAATGTTTTGATTTATTTTTTCCCCTTACAATTCAATTAAGTTTTCATTCATAATAGGATATATGACTGTAAATTTAGATAAACAATGTTAATGGAATAATAAAATACAAAAAAAGATGGAAAATAACGAGTAAATCGATTAATTAATAACCTCTTTTTAAATTTGCTACCGAAAATATTACTGGCGTTTAATATGATATAAAAAGGACGATAGAGCGATAAAATCAAAACAAGTGCCAATCAAAATCTTCCGTTTTTGCCTGTGATGATCTGGCAACCCTTATCTAACATTTCAGTGGTAACATGAGAAAGTAAAAGTTCTGTCATAAAAATACTTTAATTGGTATTTAGAACTGGAAGTTGACAACATACTTTAAAAAATGTAAAAAATAAAATAAAATTTGTGGCAAGTCACAGTCACTAAAAGCCGCAGTTTCGGTTCTGGGGAACCGGCGCTGCGAAGAGATCCATTGATCTTGTCTGAAATATCGATTCTCAGAAAAGCAACTTACTGAAACAATGCATTTCAACAATGTCATTATTATTTTATCAACAATTACATAACTTAGTTCTAATGGAATTTTTTTTTTATTGTTAAGCTGAAATTCACAATAATCACTTTCGGTGCACAATGCATTTTCTTTTACGATGTCAAACTCAACAATGCAGACAATTGTTTAAGCCAAATAATTAATTTTATTTTATTCAAAAATACGTACCTCTCATCTGAAGTTACCCAATGTAGAATATTAATCCCAGATTTCAGGTGAATTTTACCATATTATTATAGATTAAAAAATAAGTTATTTTAAATGTGAAATATAAATATTTTTATAATAATATATTCAATAACAAAAAGTCCTTCCGGCCAGTGCCGGGAGGAAGAGGTAGCTTTCATAATCTTTATTTAAAAAAAGCCAAATTATATCATTCAAACACACGAAGCTCAATTTAATGGAAACCGACTATAGGAGATTCAATACTAATTTTTATCAATATAATGAATGAGAATTTCGCGAAATTAGTCAGCTTTATCCAAGCTGCTTTTCTTTAAAGTAACATATATTTGGCTGCCAAATTCGGCAATTTCTTAAAGTGCCTGTCATTTTAAGACAACATGGTGGATGAGGCTAAGCAGTGAACTTGGTCGAGACCTTAGTAATTGCTGTGCACATGCTCACTCACATCGGAATCGGTTAATATATAGGAGTGCTGTCGCATGCAAAAAATCAGATTTTTCAAAATGTCACCCACAATAGAAATTGAAACTGCTATATCTGAGCCATTTTTTAAGGTAAAGACAAACAAAAAATGCTCCTAAATCCTTATATCAAGGTCAAATACTTAAGAAAGAAACCTTTTTCAATTTCTAATTTTTTTGCACCTCACTTTAAATATATATATATTTTTTAATTTAATGGTCACCATTTTGAAACAAGATGGCTGATGAATCTGGCCAGCGAACTTGGTCGAGGTGTTGATATATACTATCCACATGCCTTCTTACATCGAAATAGGCGAATACGTGTGTTTTCGCGTGACAAATACAAGATCGTTTCAAAATGTTAGCCATGCTAGACATTCAAAGTGCTATAAATCAACCATTTTTTAAGATATAAACAAAAGAACAAATTTTCAGAAACAAAAACTGCTCCGGAATCTTTGTATTAAGGCCAAATACATAAAAAAATCTTTTTCATTTTCCAATTGTTTAATACCTCATTTTGAATTTTAAATTTAATTTTTTTTAATGGCAACCCTTTTGAAACAAGATGGCGAATGAAGCTGGCCATCGAACTCGGTCGAGACATTGGTATGTACTATGTACAGACCAAATTACATCCAAATAGGTTCATAATTACGCCTGTTATCGCGTGACAAAAATCAGGTCGTTTTAAAATGTCAGCCACAAGAGAAATTCAAAATGCTATTACTCAGCCATTTTTTTTTAGATATAGACGAAAGAAAAACTGTTCCGGAATCTTTGTATTAAGGTCAAACACATACAAAAAAAATCTTTTTCACTTTCCAATTTTTTGGTATCTCATTTAAATTTTTTTATTTTTTAATTTTTTTAAATGGCCGCCATTTTGAAACAAGATGGCGGATGAAGCCGGCCAACGAACTCGGTCGAGATATTTGTATGTACTATGTACACCAAGGTACATCCAAGTCGGTTCATAAATACGCCTGTTATTACGTTAGAAACATCAGGACTTTTCAAAATGTCAGCCACTCTAGAAATTCAAAATGCTATAACTCAGCCATTTTTTAAGATATAGACGAAACAAAAACTGCTCCGAAATCTTTGTATAAAGGTCAAATACATAAGAAAAAATATTTTTCCATTTTCAATTTTTTGGTACCACACTTCAAATTTTAAATTTTTAAAAAAATTTTAAATGGCGCCATTTTGAAACAAAATGGCGGATGAAGCTGGCCAACGAACTCGGTCGAGAGATTGGTATGTACTATGCACACACTGAATTACATCCAAATCGGTTCATAAATACGCCTTTTATCGCGTGACAAAATTAAGGACGTTTCAAAATGTCAGCCACGCTAGAAATTCAAAATGCTATAACTCAGCCATTTTTTAAGATATAGACGAAACAAAAACTGCTCCGAAATCTTTGTATAAAGGTCAAATACATAAGAAAAAATATTTTTCCATTTTCAATTTTTTGGTACCACATTTCAAATTTTAAATTTAAAAAAAAATTTTAAACGGCCGCCATTTTGAAACAAAATGGCGGATGAAGCTGGCCAACGAACTCGGTCGAGAGATTGGTATGTACTATGTACACACTGAATTACATCGAAATCGGTTCATAAATACGCCTTTTATCGCGTGACAAAATTCAGGACGTTTCAAAATGTCAGCCACGCTAGAAATTCAAAATGCTATAACTCAGCCATTTTTTAAGATATAGACGAAACAAAAACTGCTCCGGAATCTTTGTATAAAGGTCAAATACATAAGAAAAAAATATTTTTCCATTTTTAATTTTTTGGTACCACATTTCAAGTTTTAAAAATTTTTAAAAATTTTTAATGGCCGCCATTTTGAAACAAAACGGCGGATGAAGCTGGCCAACGAACTCGGTCGAGAGATTGGTATGTACTATATACACACTGAATTACATCCAAATCGGTTCATAAATACGCCTTTTATCGCGTGACAAAATTCAGGACGTTTCAAAATGTCAGCCACGCTAGAAATTCAAAATGCTATAACTCAGCCATTTTTTAAGATATAGACGAAACAAAAACTGCTCCGGAATCTTTGTATAAAGGTAAAATACATAAGAAAAAAATATTTTTCCATTTTTAATTTTTTGGTACCAAATTTCAAGTTTTAAAATTTTTTAAAAATTTTAAATGGCCGCCATTTTGAAACAAAACGGCGGATGAAGCTGGCCAACGAACTCGGTCGAGACATTGGTATGTACTATGTACACACCGAATTTCATCGAAATCGGTTCATAATTACGGGAGTTACAGTGTGACATATGTCAGATATATATATATATATATATATATATATATCAATTTTGAACGGAGGGTGGTTTCGGGGTCTGGGGGTCATGATCGATGAAAATATACCAAAATTTTTTGAAATCGCTTTCCTCCGAACGGCTGCAATAGGTAGCTTTTTTGTAAAGAAAGCTACCTAAAATTTTGCTAATAGTGTATGAAACATTTCAATTACATATTTTATGTAATAAAAATATGTAACCTTTTTTGGCACCTAAGAATGAAAAACGTGAAGTTCTCATACTTGTACCAGATGTCATGCTTTATCGAAATCGTGACATTTCCGAATTTCATGTAGTTATGAAATTCCTATACAACGAGGTTACTGCATCCAGTCATGTTCTTTGCTTTTGTACTCATGTGCGCGAAGTGCACATTCACGCTTTATAGTGATCACGACATTACACAATTTTGTGTATTTTTGACATCTCTGTACAACGAAGTAATCGAATCTTGCTATTCATTAGCGTCGCCGCCAACTCGTTAATTTTGCGAGTTTCAAATTCGGGATACATTAGATAAACCTGTTCAAACATAATTCAAAAATCTTTAAGGGCTTAAAATGCTGTCTTAATTAATAAAAGCTCTTCCGAAAATTGTTATTAATGTAATTTTTCGTAGATTTCATTTATGGAACTATATTCCATTCATTACTCTTATGGTATTCAGAGCAATTTTTCATAAATACTTCCAATTATTTTATTAAAAAATTTAAAGAAAATCATTTTACTTGCCTATATAATAAACTTTTTTTATCTTTTTTTACTCTTGTGAACATTGGTCACAAGGCAAGAATTTGATTTATTATATAGACAAGTAAAATGCTTTTTGTTACAAATTAGACATATTTTATGCGAGTAGAACACAACGGTATTTAACTGGTTATATCATTTTTATCGTAATTATATTTTGTAAAAAATAATTGGAAGTATATATGAAAATTTGCTCTGAATATCACAAGAGTAATGAATGCACGTATTTGCCATATCTAACATTTCAATAACAACATGAGAAAGCAAAATTTCTGTCATAAAAATTCTTTAATTAAGATTTAGAACTGGAAGTTGACTGCATGCTTTAAAAAATGATAAAAGTAAAATAAAATTTGTGGTAAGTCACGGTCGCCAAAATCCGCAGATTCGGTTCTGGGGGTCCGGTTATGCGAGGAGACGCAAGTTCTGATCCATTGATCTTATCTGAAGTACCGATTCTCTTAAAAGCAACTTACTGCAACAATGCATTTCAACAATGTCATTATTATTTTATCAACAATCACATTTCTTAGTTCTAATGGATTTTTCTATTGTTACGCTTAAATTCACAACAATCACTTTCGATGCACACTGCATTTTCTTTCACGATGTCAAATTCAACAATGCAGACAATTGTTTAAGGCAAATAAATCATTTTTTTTTTTATCAAAAATACTTATCTCTTATCTGAACTTTCCCAACTTAGGATATTAATCCCAGATTTCAGGTAAATTTTAACTTATTATTATAAATTAAAAAACAAGCTATTTTAAATGTGAAATATAACTATTTTTATAATAATATATTCAATAACAAAAATGTTGCTAATAGGGTATGGAACATTTGAATTACATATTTTTATGCATTTCTTTGCTACTACTTGATCATGCGCTGTAATCTTACCATGAACAAATTGGATACAGATGTCATATATGCACCGGGGTACCTAATTGGCGCCAAAATGGCGTTAATTTACCTGACATGGTAACCCGGCTTTTTTGCGTGGTTTTGCTTTGTATGTCAACCTAGTAGTTCAGATCATTTTATTAAATGCATTGATATTTACTGTGATATTTATATTTGGAACTGTTTATTTATTAATGAATTGTTTATTTACTTTGAATTTCTTTTTTAAAATTATATAAATTGTTTTGTTCTATAGTTATTATTAAACTATCGTTTATTTATTGTTAATTACTTTTTTTTAATAATAGAAAATGTTTCGTTTATCAATTTATTTTATTTTCATTTTGAAAAAAAAAAAATAACATGCTATTATGCACGCCATATGTAACTGGAATTCAAAAAAGAGATTTTCGCCAAATTGCCGTAAGAAAAAAAAAAACAAAATCACGCCAAACCCGGTGCTAAATCACATCTGTGCCAAAAATTGTTATAGCGAGTGTAAATTGCGTCATTTTGGTGAAATCGTAGCAAAATGCTTCAGATTTGTGAGATAAATACCCATTTTATCTAATGTAGGATGTTATTATTGATAAAATATTTTTCTTCATAAGGGCATGTGTGATTTATGACCGTATCCTGTATAAAAAAAAGACAGGTACTTTTCGGTTAGCCGTGCGCCAGTGATATATATACATATTTATACACATATATATGTATATATACATATATATTTAGATATATATGTGTGTGTATATATACAATATGTGTATATGTATATATATGTATATATACATATATATTTACATATATATGTGTGTATATATATACAATATGTGTATATGTATATATATGTATATTTACATAATATGTATGTATATAAATATGTATATAGTATATCACTGGCGTCCGGCTAACCGAAAAGTACCAAAAGACAAACATTACTTAGATTAATTTAAACGCAATTATTAAAATTTTTAAATAATTCATATGAGTTGTAAATGCCCAAATGGGTAAAAAATGTACGGGCCAGGATTCGAACCAGAGACCTCTTGCCTAGGTGAAATAGATCCACCAGAACTATTATTTTAACACAATCAAACTGATTGGCTACCAAACGGCCAATGCTTTACCGTTTAAGCTAACTAGGCCGACAACCAGCCAGCATATTTCGCTCAGATAACCTTATTGGTAGTAACATCTGGTCTGTCATGTAGACAGCTCAACAGAATAAACCGCAGATAAAGGAACTCCGTATAAACGATGGATACGTAGATGAACTATTATTATTTAGAACTATGAACTATTTTTTTCGCTCAGTTGGAAATATTAACTTCGTATGATATCTTTACCAATCAGTTTGATTGTGTTAAAATTCACCTAGCCAAGTGGTCCCTGGTTCGAATCCTCGCCCGAACATTTTTCACCAAATTGGAACTTTACAACTCGTATCTTTTATTTACCAATTTGAATAATTGTGTCAGAATTAATCTAATGTAATTACTTATAAAGTGTTTACTGCAGCTCCATAACCTGCGAGTTATTCTGTTGAGCTGGTCCATATATAAGACCAAATGCTACGATCAATTAGGTTAGCAGGGTGAATTAGGCCCTCTAGATTCGTCCGGGATCACTCAGTTGGCAGAGCATTGGCATCTTCAGCCAAAACATCCCTGGTTCGAATCCTGGTCCGGACATATTTCACCCACTTGGAAAATTACAACTCATATAAATATTACTTAGTAAAAAAATAGAATATACTCGTAAACACAAACGAAAATAACGATTAACCTTTTCCGTGCTACCCACGATTCCGAAAATCGTTCGTTATCTTTAGAAACTTCCGAAGCAAATATAATTTTGAGATTGAAACAAGCATTAAACATTCTTATAGTAATATTCTGAAACATTACACTAGCGTTTCACCATTGTTAAATGATTGTTATTTCTCTATCAGTTATTTGGTAAATGTGTGCACTTATCATATTTAAAATTTTAGTAACAGAAATTGTTCATTTACAAAATATCACTTTATTTACAGATAGCTTTTTTACTCTAATTTTCTCATGTTCTTATTCCAGAAGATAATTTACAGATAATTCATGTTATTTTTAAATAAAGCACATTTTCTATGTATAAAAAAATCTTGTTTTTATCATTTTGTTTATATCTATACTTTATTAAAATTATAAAAAAGTTATGTTTGTGTATTTGTTTGTAAAAGATAATCTCTGGAATTACCGCACCAATTTCAACAATATTCGTGGCAAAAAGCTGATAACAATGTCCGCTCCAACATAGATTATATTTTATGTAGCTCCAACAACCTCGATGCGGGATCAAGAGCAAAAACGTTCTAAAATTGCGATTTGTGTGACATTGTTTGGGGTAGAAATTTGAAATTTTGTGTGGTAGGTACTTTTAAGAAGTAAATACCTTGCTATGAACGGTTTCTAAAACTTTCGAAATTTTAAAGGGTGAAATGAGTCAAAAAATTCTAAATTACGATTTGTTTGGGACTGTTAGGAATATAAATTAAAAATTTGGCATGGTTGTTTCTTTAGAGACGTAAATTCTCGTCAGAGCATTTTTTTAAAATTATTATTCGAGATTTAAAAGAGTGCAGAAGCAAATGGCGTTCTAAAATTGTGTGATGCAGTTGGTATAGACGTTTGGAATTTGACATGGTGGCGTATTTTAAGATATAAATGCAAGCTAAAGACGGTTTTGAAAGAATTCGAAATTGAAAAGCATGAAATGAACGAAAAACGTTCTAAACTACGATTTATTTGGAACTGTTAAGGATAGAAACTTGAAATTGGGCATGGCTGTTACTCTAAAGACGTAAATGCTCGCACAGAACAGTTTTTAAAAAAATTCGAAATTTAAAAGGATGCTGGAGTAAAAAACGTTCTAAAACTGCGATTTGTGTAATATTGTTGGGGGTAGAGATTTGAAACTTTGTGTGCTAGATACTTTTAAGAAGTAAATACCTTGCTATGAACAGTTTCTAAAACGTTCAAAATTTAAAAGGGTGAAATGAGTCAAAAATTTCTAAATTACGATTTGTTTGGAACTATTAGGAATAGAAACTTAAAACTTGGCATGGCTGTTAAACTAAAGAGGTAAATGCTCGCAAGAGTAGATTTTTTTTAATTCGAAATTTAAAAGAGTGAAGGAGCAAATGGTGTTCTAAAATTGTGCGATGCAGTTGGTATAGAAGTTTGGGATTTGACATGGTGGCGCATTTTAACATGTAAATGCAAACTAAAGAGGGTTTTGAAAGAATTTGAAATTTCAAAGCATGAAATTCTAAGCTACGATTAATTCGGAACTGTTAAGGATAGAAACTTGAAATTTTGCATGGCTGTTACTCTAAAGGCGTAAATGCTCGCACAGAACAGTTTTTGTAAAAATTCGAAATTTAAAAGGATGCTGGAGCAAAAAGTGTTCTAAAACTGCGAATTATGTAATACAGTTGGTATAGAAGCTTGAAATTTGGCATGGTGATTAGTTTTAGGATGTAAATGCTTGCTATGAACGGTTTCTGAGAAATTCAAAAATTAAACTGGTGAAATGAGCTGAAAACATTCTATAAGCGTTCAAAATTGCGATTTAGTTGGAAATGTTAGGGATAAGAAATTAAAATTTGACATGTCTGTTATTTTTAAAACGTAAATGCTAGCATAGAGCAGTTTTTTAAAAATTCGAAATTTAAAAATGTGCAGAGGCAAAAAATGTTCTAAAATTGCAAGTTTCGTGGCGCTGCTGGGCTAGAAATTTTAAATTTGATGTGCTGGTTATTTTTAAGATGTAAGTGCTCGCTAAGAACAGTTTTAAAAAAATTCTAAGTTTAAAAGGGTGAAAACGTTTTAAAAATATTGTAAACTTTAATTTATCTGAAATTGTTAGGGATATAATCTTGTAATTTGGCGTAACTGTTATTTTATAGACGTAAATGTGCCCACAAAACAGTTTTTAAAAATTTCGAATTTTAAAATTTTTTAGAAACAAAAAATTCTGTAAAATTTCGATACCTGTGATATAGTTAATATAGAAGCTAAGCGGAAGAAATAAGCGGAAAACCTTCAAAATACGTTCTAAATTACGATTTATTATGAATTAATTTTAGATTTTCTAATTAATCTAAGTGTTATGTTCTCCTAATACAGCATAAAAATGAAGTTTATTCAAAATGTGGCTTAATTGAGTATTTTTAATTATCAGTATAGCAGTATAATCTCTCTAATAAAAATAAGCACATAAATACCACTATTTCAACCACTACTGTTGCAAAGCCTCATATTTTGCTAGTTATTTTATATTTTTTATACATGTGTTTATTCCAGATTACAATTTTCATATTATTTGGGATCATTTCATTTAGCAGGGGTTTTTTAATTTAAAAATAACCTTTTTTTTTTTCTTTTTCTTTTTTTTTTTTGGCAAATGCTTTTTTAAAATGGTTGTTTTTTTTTATTTTATTACTAAAAATGTTTCTTATTAAAGTGTTTAATCTTGATCTTATTTTTTTTAAGCTAAATTATTGTGGCATGCACGTCCCCTTACTTACAGACAAAAATTTATTTTACTACCGTTTCTCCATTTTTTAAATTCCGGATGATATCCTATATTTATATTATAAAGATGAAACTTTTGTTTGTTTATAAGGGCAGTGATGGAACAGTGGCGCAACAGTTGGGCGATTATCACCGCTAAATTTTTACAGTATTTTTCGCCTCTGTAAGTCTAAGAAATTCTATTCTGAAGTAAAATAAACAATACTATTAAAATTTAGCGGTGTGAATTGATTCTTCGCTGCTACACTGTTCCATCACTGTAAGGGTAATCTCTGGAACTAACGAACCGATTTGAAAAACAACGGTGGCAGATTGCTGGGGACTATCTCCGCTCCATTATAGTCCATATTTATGTCGGTACAAAAAAACCCAAGAGGGTGCAGGAGCAAACTGAGCTCTAAAATTGCGATTTCTATTACATTGTTGGGGCTAGATATTTAAAAATTGGTGTAGCTGTTCAGAATAATTGTTGTGAACGGCTTCTAAAAAGTTTGAAAATTAAAAGGGCAGAAAAGTTCTAAAATCGTTCTAAACTACGATTTATTTGGAACTGTTAGAGATAGAAACTTGAAATTGGAAATGGCTGTTACTTTAGAGAAGTAAATACTCGCCCAGGATAGTCTTTTAAAAGTTCGAAATTTAAAAGAAGCAAAAATCCTTCTAAAACTGCAATTTATGTGATACAATTGATATAAAAGCTTGGACTTTGGCATGGTGGTAACTTTCAAGATGTAAAAGATCGCTAAGAACAATTTCTAAAAAAATCGTATTTGAAAAGGTAAACAGAGCTAAAAACGTTATGAAAAAATACCAAATTATGATTTAGTTGAAATTATTAGTATTAGAAACTTGAAATTTGACAAGGATGTTAATTTAGAGACGTAAATTCGTGCCCAAAAGAGTTTTCTAAAATTTCGAAATTTAAAAAAGCGTTCAAAATGTTCTAAGATTGCGATTTCTGTGATATAGTACCTGATATAGAAACTTAGATAACTAAAAGCTTGGAATCTGTCATGGTGGTTACATTTAAGATGAAAATACTCGGTTTCTATAAAATTCTAAATGTCGAATGTAAAATTAAATGACCGGAAAACCATAAAAATACATTCTAAATTAAGATTTATTTGCATTTAATGTTAGATTTTCTCATTAATTTTAGTCACATGTTCGTCTAATGCAATATAAAAATTAAGTTTACTCAAAATATGTCAGGATTTTTTTTTAACTAACCGTCACAGGAGAAGTTCCTCTAATAAAAATGCGCATACAAATACCACTTGGCATATTTCAACATTTATGCATATACAAAGCCGCAGTTTTGCTAATTTTCATATAATTGGTACTATATTTTGCTAAAGCTTATTCATTATTTATAAAAATTCTTCATATGTCATTGTTTATGTTAATTTTATTAATATGTTTTTATTATAAATTATAATTTTCAAATTATTATTGCAATATATTATAACAGTACTATATCTTATATTTCTCTGATTAAGGCTATGTTTTTATAGTTGAAAGTACTGAGGATATTAAAGTAATTTAATATCTTTTTTAAATATTGTCTCATCTTTTAAGTAGTTTTGCACATAGTATAAACTTAAATTTAACTTTTTAAAGATGAATTAAGCATTTTAAAATTATTTCTTGTTTATTTTTCCATATGCTATTACAATTTTCATATTATCATTGTGTATATGACATAATTATTTATTATTTATGTAAAATTTTCTAATTTCAATTATTTAACGATATACGTAATTTATGCCAAATAAGTTAAAAATTTATTTATTTATTTATTTTTTGAAAGTGACTTATTTAACATTATTTGTGATTATTTTAATCTAATAAATTAATTAGTAAATAAAAATATTTTTAGTAAAACTATTTTTAAAAGACAGCTTAAAAATAGTCAGCCCTTCTCATTGCAGAATACAAAATATACAAAAAAGGAAATAAACGCTAAAGAAAAAACAGTAAAGGATAAACAATGAATTGGCAAGCATCAAAGAAAACGCTATATACACAAATATCGGAGGTATGTATTACTATATTCGGTAAGTAAAACTTTTCCTTATTGTGGTTCAATTTATAACTGAAAATAACTTTTGATTTCAGGAATATCAATTTATAAAACATATAATAGAAATAGATATCCCTCGGAAGTGCAGAAGATCAAAGATTCAGAAAAGAAATGAACAGCGCAGAAAAGAGATTGGGGGATAATCATGGAATGACAAGCATCGAAGGAAATGCTGGAAACATAAATATCGGAGGTATGTACTACTATATTTGGTAAGTAAACATTTTGTTACTTATGCTTTAATTTATAACTGAAAGTAACATTTTTATTTCAGGTATATCTATTTTCAAAAGACAGACTGGAAATAGATATCCCTCAGAAGGGCAGAAGATCAAGGATTCAGAAAAGGAAATAAACACCAGAGAAAAGAGAGTAGAGGATAATCATGGAGTGACAAGCATCGAAGGAATTGCTGGATACATATATATCGGAGGTATCTACTACTATATTTCGTAAGTAAATATTTTCTTTCTTATGCTTAAATTTGTAACTGAAAGTGACATTTTCATTTCAGGTATATCTATTTTCAAAAGACAGACTGGAAATAAATATCCCTCATAAGTGCAGAAGATCAAGGATTCAGAAAAGGAAATAAACACCAGAGAAAAAAGAGTAGAGGATAACCATGGAATGAAAAGCATCGAAAAAATTTCTGGATACATAAATATCGGAGGTATGTACTACTATATTTGGTAAGTAAACATTTTGTTACTTATACTTTAATTTGTAACGGAAAGTGACATTTTTATTTCAGGTATATCTATTTTCAAAAGACAGACTGGAAATGGATATCCCTCAGAAGGGCAGAAGATCAAGGATTCAGAAAAGGAAATAAACACCAGAGAAAAGAGAGTAGCGGATAATCATGGAATGGCAAGCATCCAAGGAATTGCTGGATACATAAATATCGAAGGCATGTACTACTATATTTAGTAAGTAAACATTTTCTTTCATATGCTTTAATTTGTAATTGAAAGTAACATTTTTATTTCAGGTATATCTATTTTTAAAAGACAGACTGGAAATAGATATCCCTCAGAAGGGCAGAAGATCAAGGATTCAGAAAAGGAAATAAACACCGCAGAAAAAAGAATATAGGATAATCATGGAATGACAAGCATCGAAGGAATTGCTAGATACACAAATATCGGAGGTATGTAGTACTATATTTGGTAAGTAAACATTTTCTTTCTTATGCTTTAATTTATAACTGAAAGTAACATTTTTATTTCAGGTATATCTATTTTCGAAAGACAGATTGGAAATAGATATCCCTCATAAGTGCAGAAGATCAAGGATTCAGAAAAGGAAATAAAAACCGCAGAAAAATTAACAGAGGATAATCATAGAATGACAACCATCCAAGGAATTGCTGGATACATAAATATCGGAGGTATGTACTACTATATTTGTTAAGTAAAAATTTTCTTTCTTATGCTTTATTTTGTAACTAAAAGTGACATTTTTATTTCAGGTATATCTATTTTCGAAAGACAGACTGGAAATGGATATCCCTCAGAAGGGCAGAAGATCAAGGATTCAGAAAAGGAAATAAACACCAGAGAAAAAAGAATATAGGATAATCATGGAATGACAAGCATCGAAGGAATTGCTGGATACACAAATATCGGAGGTATGTACTACTATTTTTGGTAAGTAAACATTTTGTTACTTATGCTTTAATTTGTAATTGAAAGTGACATTATTATTTCAGGTATACCTATTTTCAAAAGACAGACTGGAAATAGATATCCCTCAGAAGGGCAGAAGATCAAGGATTCAGAAAAGGAAATAATCATCAGAGAAAAGAGAGTAGAGGATAATCATGGAATTACAAGAATCCAAGGAATAGCTGGATACACAAATATCGGAGGTATGTACTACTATATTCGGTAAATAAACATTTTGTTACTTATTCTTTAATTTGTAACTGAAAGTGACATTTTTATTTCAGGTACATCTATTTTCAAAAGACAGAGTGGAAATAGATATCCCTCAGAAGTGCAGAAGATCAAGGATTCAGAAAAGGAAATAAACACCGCAGAAAAATGAATAGAGGATAATCATAGAATGACAAGCATCCAAGGAATTGCTGGATACATAAGTATCGGAGGTATGTACTACTATATTTGTTAAGTAAAAATTTTCTTTCTTATGCTTTATTTTGTAACTAAAAGTGACATTTGTATTTCAGGTACATCTATTTTCAAAAGACAGACTGGAAATATGTATCCCTCAGAAGGGCAGAAGATCAAGGACTCAGAAAAGGAAATAACCACCAGAAGAAAGAGAGTAGAGGATAACCGTGGAATGACAAGCATCGAAGGAACTGCTGGATACACAAGTTTCGGAGGTATGTACTACTATATTCGGTAAATAAACATTTTGTTACTTATTCCTTAATTTGTAACTGAAAGTGACATTTTTATTTCAGGTACATCTATTTTCGAAAGACAGACTGGAAATAGATATCCCTCAGAAGGGCAGAAGATTAAGGATTCAGAAATGGAAATAAACACCGCAGAAATAGAGTAGAGGATAATCATGGAATGACAAGCATCGAAGGAATTGCTGGATACACAAATATCGGAGGTATGTACTACTATATTTGGTTAGTAAACATTTTGTTACTTATGCTTTAATTTGTAATTGAAAGTGATATTTTTATTTCAGGTATATCTATTTTCAAAAGACAGACTGGAAATAGATATCCCTCAGAAGGGCAGAAGATCAAGGATTCAGAAAAGGAAATAAACACCAGAGAAAAGAGGGTAGATTATAACCATGGAATTACAAGAATCAAAGAAATTGCTGGATACATAAATATCGGAGGTATGTACTACTATATTCGGTAAATAAACATTTTGTTACTTATTCTTTAATTTGTAACTGAAAGTGACATTTTTATTTCAGGTACATCTATTTTCAAAAGACAGACTGGAAATATGTATCCCTCAGAAGGGCAGAAGATCAAGGACTCAGAAAAGGAAATAACCACCAGAAGAAAGAGAGTAGAGGATAACCGTGGAATGACAAGCATCGAAGGAACTGCTGGATACACAAGTTTCGGAGGTATGTACTATTTTTTTTGGTGAGTAAACATTTGTTACTTATGCTTTAATTTGTAACTGAAAGTGACATTTTTATTTCAGGTATATCTATTTTCAAAAGACAGACTGGAAATAGATATCCCCCAGAAGGGCAGAAGATCAAGGATTCATAAAAGGAAATAAACACCAGGGAAATGAGAGTAGATGATAATATGGAATGACAAGCATCCAAGGAATTGCTGGATACATAGATATCGGAGGTATGTACTACTATATTTGGTAAGTAAACATTTCCTTTCTTATGCTTTAATTTGTAATTTAAAGTAACATTTTTATTTCAGGTATATCTATTTTCAAAAGACAGACTGGAAATAGGTATCCCTCAGAAGTGCAGAAGATCAAGGATTCAGAAAAGGAAATAACCACCAGAGAAAAGAGAGTAGAGGATAACCGTGGAATGACAAACATCCAAGAATTTGTTGAATACACAAATATCCGAGGTGTGTACTACTATATTTGGTAAGTAAACATTTTCTTTCATATGCTTTAATTTGTAATTGAAAGTAACATTTTTATTTCAGGTATATCTATTTTTAAAAGACAGACTCGAAATAGATATCCCTAATAAGTGCAGAAGATCAAAGATTCAGAGAAGGAAATAAACACCGCAGAAAAAATAATAGAGGATAATCATGGAATGGCAAGCATCGAAGGAATTGCTGGATACACAAATTTCGGAGGCATGTACTACTATATTTGGTAAGTAAACATTTTGTTACTTATGCTTTAATTTGTAACTGAAAGTGACATTTTTATTTCAGGTACATCTATTTTCAAAAGACAGAGTGGAAATAGATATCCCTCAGAAGTGCAGAAGATCAAGGATTCAGAAAAGGAAATAAACACCGCAGAAAAATGAATAGAGGATAATCATAGAATGACAAGCATCCAAGGAATTGCTGGATACATAAGTATCGGAGGTATGTACTACTATATTTGTTAAGTAAAAATTTTCTTTCTTATGCTTTATTTTGTAACTAAAAGTGACATTTTTATTTCAGGTATATCTATTTTCGAAAGACAGACTGGAAATAGATATCCCTCAGAAGGGCAGAAGATTAAGGATTCAGAAATGGAAATAAACACCGCAGAAATAGAGTAGAGGATAATCATGGAATGACAAGCATCGAAGGAATTGCTGGATACACAAATATCGGAGGTATGTACTACTATATTTGGTTAGTAAACATTTTGTTACTTATGCTTTAATTTGTAATTGAAAGTGATATTTTTATTTCAGGTATATCTATTTTCAAAAGACAGACTGGAAATAGATATCCCTCAGAAGGGCAGAAGATCAAGGATTCAGAAAAGGAAATAAACACCAGAGAAAAGAGGGTAGATTATAATCATGGAGTGACAAGCATCGAAGGAATTGCTGGATACACAAATATCGGAGGTATGTACTACTATATTTGGTTAGTAAATATTTTCTTTCTTATGCTTAAATTTGTAACTGAAAGTGACATTTTCATTTCAGGTATATCTATTTTCAAAAGACAGACTGGAAATAAATATCCCTCATAAGTGCAGAAGATCAAGGATTCAGAAAAGGAAATAAACACCAGAGAAAAAAGAGTAGAGGATAACCATGGAATGAAAAGCATCGAAAAAATTTCTGGATACATAAATATCGGAGGTATGTACTACTATATTCGGTAAGTAAACATTTTGTTACTTATACTTTAATTTGTAACGGAAAGTGACATTTTTATTTCAGGTATATCTATTTTCAAAAGACAGACTGGAAATGGATATCCCTCAGAAGGGCAGAAGATCAAGGATTCAGAAAAGGAAATAAACACCAGAGAAAAGAGAGTAGCGGATAATCATGGAATGGCAAGCATCCAAGGAATTGCTGGATACATAAATATCGAAGGCATGTACTACTATATTTAGTAAGTAAACATTTCTTTTCTTATGCTTTAATTTGTAATTTAAATTAACATTTTTATTTCAGGTATATCGATTTTAAAAAGACAGACTGGAAATAGATATCCCTCAGGAGGGCAGAAGATCAAGGATTCAGAAAAGGAAATAACCACCAGAGGAAAGAGAGTAGAGGATAACCATGGAATGACAAGCATCGAAGGAAATGCTGGATACACAAATATCGGAGGTGTGTTCTGCTATATTTGGTAAGTAAACATTTTCTTTCATATGCTTTAATTTGTAATTGAAAGTAACATTTTTATTTCAGGTATATCTATTTTCAAAAGACAGACTGGAAATAGATATCCCTCAGAAGGGCAGAAGATCAAGGATTCAGAAAAGGAAATAAACACCGCAGAAAAAAGAATATAGGATAATCATGGAATGACAAGCATCGAAGGAATTGCTAGATACACAAATATCGGAGGTATGTAGTACTATATTTGGTAAGTAAACATTTTCTTTCTTATGCTTTAATTTATAACTGAAAGTAACATTTTTATTTCAGGTATATCTATTTTCGAAAGACAGATTGGAAATAGATATCCCTCATAAGTGCAGAAGATCAAGGATTCAGAAAAGGAAATAAAAACCGCAGAAAAATTAACAGAGGATAATCATAGAATGACAACCATCCAAGGAATTGCTGGATACATAAATATCGGAGGTATGTACTACTATATTTGTTAAGTAAAAATTTTCTTTCTTATGCTTTATTTTGTAACTAAAAGTGACATTTTTATTTCAGGTATATCTATTTTCGAAAGACAGACTGGAAATGGATATCCCTCAGAAGGGCAGAAGATCAAGGATTCAGAAAAGGAAATAAACACCAGAGAAAAAAGAATATAGGATAATCATGGAATGACAAGCATCGAAGGAATTGCTGGATACACAAATATCGGAGGTATGTACTACTATTTTTGGTAAGTAAACATTTTGTTACTTATGCTTTAATTTGTAATTGAAAGTGACATTATTATTTCAGGTATACCTATTTTCAAAAGACAGACTGGAAATAGATATCCCTCAGAAGGGCAGAAGATCAAGGATTCAGAAAAGGAAATAAACATCAGAGAAAAGAGAGTAGAGGATAATCATGGAATTACAAGAATCCAAGGAATAGCTGGATACACAAATATCGGAGGTATGTACTACTATATTCGGTAAATAAACATTTTGTTACTTATTCTTTAATTTGTAACTGAAAGTGACATTTTTATTTCAGGTACATCTATTTTCAAAAGACAGAGTGGAAATAGATATCCCTCAGAAGTGCAGAAGATCAAGGATTCAGAAAAGGAAATAAACACCGCAGAAAAATGAATAGAGGATAATCATAGAATGACAAGCATCGAAGGAATTGCTGGATACATAAGTATCGGAGGTATGTACTACTATATTTGTTAAGTAAAAATTTTCTTTCTTATGCTTTATTTTGTAACTAAAAGTGACATTTTTATTTCAGGTATATCTATTTTCGAAAGACAGACTGGAAATAGATATCCCTCAGAAGGGCAGAAGATTAAGGTTCAGAAATGGAAATAAACACCGCAGAAATAGAGTAGAGGATAATCATGGAATGACAAGCATCGAAGGAATTGCTGGATACACAAATATCGGAGGTATGTACTACTATATTTGGTTAGTAAACATTTTGTTACTTATGCTTTAATTTGTAATTGAAAGTGATATTTTTATTTCAGGTATATCTATTTTCAAAAGACAGACTGGAAATAGATATCCCTCAGAAGGGCAGAAGATCAAGGATTCAGAAAAGGAAATAAACACCAGAGAAAAGAGGGTAGATTATAACCATGGAATTACAAGAATCAAAGAAATTGCTGGATACATAAATATCGGAGGTATGTACTACTATATTTGGTGAGTAAACATTTCTTTCTTATGCTTTAATTTGTAATTTAAAGTAACATTTTTATTTCAGGTATATCTATTTTCAAAAGACAGACTGGAAATAGATATCCCTCAGAAGGGCAGAAGATCAAGGATTCAGAAAAGGAAATAACCACCAGAGGAAAGAGAGTAGAGGATAACCGTGGAATAACAAGCATCGAAGGAATTGCTGGATACACAAATATCGGAGGTATGTACTACTATATTCGGTAAGTAAACATTTTGTTACTTATGCTTTAATTTGTAACTGAAAGTGACATTTTTATTTCAGGTACATCTATTTTAAAAAGACAGACTGGAAATATGTATCCCTCAGAAGGGCAGAAGATCAAGGACTCAGAAAAGGAAATAACCACCAGAAGAAAGAGAGTAGAGGATAACCGTGGAATGACAAGCATCGAAGGAACTGCTGGATACACAAATTTCGGAGGTATGTACTATTTGTTTTGGTAAGTAAACATTTGTTACTTATGCTTTAATTTGTAACTGAAAGTGACATTTTTATTTCAGGTATATCTATTTTCAAAAGACAGACTGGAAATAGATATCCCCCAGAAGGGCAGAAGATCAAGGATTCATAAAAGGAAATAAACACCAGGGAAATGAGAGTAGATGATAATATGGAATGACAAGCATCCAAGGAATTTCTGGATACATAGATATCGGAGGTATGTACTACTATATTTGGTAAGTAAACATTTCCTTTCTTATGCTTTAATTTGTAATTTAAAGTAACATTTTTATTTCAGGTATATCTATTTTCAAAAGACAGACTGGAAATAGATATCCCTCAGAAGTGCAGAAGATCAAGGATTCAGAAAAGGAAATAACCACCAGAGAAAAGAGAGTAGAGGATAACCGTGGAATGACAAACATCGAAGAATTTGCTGAATACACAAATATCCGAGGTGTGTACTACTATATTTGGTAAGTAAACATTTTCTTTCATATGCTTTAATTTGTAATTGAAAGTAACATTTTTATTTCAGGTATATCTATTTTTAAAAGACAGACTCGAAATAGATATCCCTAATAAGTGCAGAAGATCAAAGATTCAGAGAAGGAAATAAACACCGCAGAAAAAATAATAGAGGATAATCATGGAATGGCAAGCATCGAAGGAATTGCTGGATACACAAATTTCGGAGGCATGTACTACTATATTTGGTAAGTAAACATTTTGTTACTTATGCTTTAATTTGTAACTGAAAGTGAAATTTTTATTTCAGGTATATCTATTTTCAAAAGACAGGCTGGAAATAGATATCCCTCAGAAGGGCAGAAGATCAAGGATTCAGAAAGAAATAAACACCAGAGAAAAGATAGTAGAGGATAACCATGGAATGACAAGCATAGAAAGAATTGCTGGATACATAAATATAGGAGGTATGTACTACTATATTTGGTAAGTAAACATTTTGTTATTTATGCTTTAATTTGTAACTGAAAGTAACATTTTTATTTCAGGTATATTTATTTTCAAAAGGCAGACTGGAAATAGATATCCCTCAGAAGTGCAGAAGATCAAGGATTCAGAAAAGGAAATAAACACCGCAGAAAAATGAATAGAGGATAATCATAGAATGCCAAGCATCCAAGGAATTGCTGGATACATAAGTTTCGGAGGTATGTACTACTATATTTGTTAAGTAAAAATTTTCTTTCTTATGCTTTATTTTGTAAATGAAAGTGACATTTTTATTTCAGGTATATCTATTTTCGAAAGACAGACTGGAAATAGATATCCCTCAGAATGGCAGAAGATCAAGGATTCAGAAAAGGAAATAACCACCAGAGGAAAGAGAGTAGAGGATAACCGTGGAATGACAAGCATCGAAGGAATTGCTGGATACACAAATATTGGAGGTATGTACTACTATATTCGGTAAGTAAACATTTTGTTACTTATGCTTTAATTTGTAACTGAAAGTGACATTTTTATTTCAGGTACATCTATTTTCAAAAGACAGACTGGAAATATGTATCCCTCAGAAGGGCAGAAGATCAAGGACTCAGAAAAGGAAATAACCACCAGAAGAAAGAGAGTAGAGGATAACCGTGGAATGACAAGCATCGAAGGAACTGCTGGATACACAAATTTCGGAGGTATGTACTATTTTTTTTGGTCAGTAAACATTTGTTACTTATGCTTTAATTTGTAACTGAAAGTGACATTTTTATTTCAGGTATATCTATTTTCAAAAGACAGACTGGAAATAGATATCCCCCAGAAGGGCAGAAGATCAAGGATTCATAAAAGGAAATAAACACCAGGGAAATGAGAGTAGATGATAATATGGAATGACAAGCATCCAAGGAATTGCTGGATACATAGATATCGGAGGTATGTACTACTATATTTGGTAAGTAAACATTTCCTTTCTTATGCTTTAATTTGTAATTTAAAGTAACATTTTTATTTCAGGTATATCTATTTTCAAAAGACAGACTGGAAATAGATATCCCTCAGAAGTGCAGAAGATCAAGGATTCAGAAAAGGAAATAACCACCAGAGAAAAGAGAGTAGAGGATAACCGTGGAATGACAAACATCGAAGAATTTGCTGAATACACAAATATCCGAGGTGTGTACTACTATATTTGGTAAGTAAACATTTTCTTTCATATGCTTTAATTTGTAATTGAAAGTAACATTTTTATTTCAGGTATATCTATTTTTAAAAGACAGACTCGAAATAGATATCCCTAATAAGTGCAGAAGTTCAAGGATTCAGAAAAGGAAATAAACACCAGAGAAAAAAGAGTAGAGGATAACCATGGAATGAAAAGCATCGAAAAAATTTCTGGATACATAAATATCGGAGGTATGTACTACTATATATGGTAAGTAAACATTTTGTTACTTATACTTTAATTTGTAACGGAAAGTGACATTTTTATTTCAGGTATATCTATTTTCAAAAGACAGACTGGAAATGGATATCCCTCAGAAGGGCAGAAGATCAAGGATTCAGAAAAGGAAATAAACACCAGAGAAAAGAGAGTAGCGGATAATCATGGAATGACAAGCATCCAAGGAATTGCTGGATACATAAATATCGAAGGCATGTACTACTATATTTAGTAAGTAAACATTTCTTTTCTTATGCTTTAATTTGTAATTTAAATTAACATTTTTATTTCAGGTATATCTATTTTCAAAAGACAGACTGGAAATAGATATCCCTCAGGAGGGCAGAAGATCAAGGATTCAGAAAAGGAAATAACCACCAGAGGAAAGAGAGTAGAGGATAACCATGGAATGACAAGCATCGAAGGAAATGCTGGATACACAAATATCGGAGGTGTGTTCTGCTATATTTGGTAAGTAAACATTTTCTTTCATATGCTTTAATTTGTAATTGAAAGTAACATTTTTATTTCAGGCATATCTATTTTCGAAAGACAGATTGGAAATAGATATCCCTCATAAGTGCAGAAGATCAAGGATTCAGAAAAGGAAATAAACACCGCAGAAAAAAGAATATAGGATAATCATGGAATGACAAGCATCGAAGGAATTGCTGGATACACAAATATCGGAGGTATGTACTACTATATTTGGTAAGTAAACATTTTCTTTCTTATGCTTTAATTTATAACTGAAAGTAACATTTTTATTTCAGGTATATCTATTTTCGAAAGACAGATTGGAAATAGATATCCCTCATAAGTGCAGAAGATCAAGGATTCAGAAAAGGAAATAAAAACCGCAGAAAAATTAATAGAGGATAATCATAGAATGACAACCATCCAAGGAATTGCTGGATACATAAATATCGGAGGTATGTACTACTATATTTGTTAAGTAAAAATTTTCTTTCTTATGCTTTATTTTGTAACTAAAAGTGACATTTTTATTTCAGGTATATCTATTTTCGAAAGACAGACTGGAAATGGATATCCCTCAGAAGGGCAGAAGATCAAGGATTCAGAAAAGGAAATAAACACCAGAGAAAAGAGAGTAGAGGATAATCATGGAATTACAAGAATCCAAGGAATAGCTGGATACACAAATATCGGAGGTATGTACTACTATATTCGGTAAATAAACATTTTGTTACTTATTCTTTAATTTGTAACTGAAAGTGACATTTTTATTTCAGGTACATCTATTTTCAAAAGACAGAGTGGAAATAGATATCCCTCAGAAGGGCAGAAGATTAAGGATTCAGAAATCGAAATAAACACCGCAGAAATAGAATAGAGGATAATCATGGAATGACAAGCATCGAAGGAATTGCTGGATACACAAATATCGGAGGTATGTACTACTATATTTGGTTAGTAAACATTTTGTTACTTATGCTTTAATTTGTAATTGAAAGTGATATTTTTATTTCAGGTATATCTATTTTCAAACGACAGACTGGAAATAGATATCCCTCAGAAGGGCAGAAGATCAAGGATTCAGAAAAGGAAATAAACACCAGAGAAAAGAGGGTAGATTATAATCATGGAATTACAAGAATCAAAGAAATTGCTGGATACATAAATATCGGAGGTATGTACTACTATATTTGGTAAGTAAACATTTTGTTATTTATGCTTTAATTTGTAATTTAAAGTAACATTTTTATTTCAGGTATATCTATTTTCAAAAGGCAGAGTGGAAATAGATATCCCTCAGAATGGCAGAAGATCAAGGATTCAGAAAAGGAAATAACCACCAGAGGAAAGAGAGTAGAGGATAACATTTTTATTTCAGGTATATCTATATTCAAAAGACAGACTGGAAATAGATATCCGTCAGAAGTGCAGAAGATCAAGGATTCAGAAAAGGAAATAACCACCAGAGAAAAGAGAGTAGAGGATAACCGTGGAATGACAAACATCGAAGTAATTGCTGAATACACAAATATCCGAGGTGTGTACTACTATATTTGGTAAGTAAACATTTTCTTTCATATGCTTTAATTTGTAATTGAAAGTAACATTTTTATTTCAGGTATATCTATTTTTAAAAGACAGACTCGAAATAGATATCCCTAATAAGTGCAGAAGATCAAAGATTCAGAGAAGGAAATAAACACCGCAGAAAAAATAATAGAGGATAATCATGGAATGGCAAGCATCGAAGGAATTGCTGGATACACAAATTTCGGAGGTATGTACTACTATATTTGGTAAGTAAACATTTTGTTACTTATGCTTTAATTTGTAACTGAAAGTGAAATTTTTATTTCAGGTATATCTATTTTCAAAAGACAGGCTGGAAATAGATATCCCTCAGAAGGGCAGAAGATCAAGGATTCAGAAAGAAATAAATACCAGAGAAAAGATAGTAGAGGATAACCATGGAATGACAAGCATAGAAAGAATTGCTGGATACATAAATATAGGAGGTATGTACTACTATATTTGGTAAGTAAACATTTTGTTATTTATGCTTTAATTTGTAACTGAAAGTAACATTTTTATTTCAGGTATATTTATTTTCAAAAGGCAGACTGGAAATAGATATCCCTCAGAAGTGCAGAAAATCAAGGATTCAGAAAAGGAAATAAACAAGGCAGAAAAATGAATAGAGGATTGCAGAGGAAAGTTGTTGCAGAGGAAAGTAGAGGATAACCGTGGAATAAAAAGCATCGAAGGAATTGCTGGATACACAAATATCGGAGGTATGTACTACTATATTCGGTAAGTAAACATTTTGTTACTTATGCTTTAATTTGTAACTGAAAGTGACATTTTTATTTCAGGTACATCTATTTTAAAAAGACAGACTGGAAATATGTATCCCTCAGAATGGCAGAAGATCAAGGATTCAGAAAAGGAAATAACCACCAGAGGAAAGAGAGTAGAGGATAACCGTGGAATAACAAGCATCGAAGGAATTGCTGGATACACAAATATCGGAGGTATGTACTACTATATTCGGTAAGTCAGAAAAGGAAATAAACAAGGCAGAAAAATGAATAGAGGATTGCAGAGGAAAGTTGTTGCAGAGGAAAGTAGAGGATAACCGTGGAATAACAAGCATCGAAGGAATTGCTGGATACACAAATATCGGAGGTATGTACTACTATATTCGGTAAGTAAACATTTTGTTACTTATTCTTTAATTTGTAACTGAAAGTGACATTTTTATTTCAGGTACATCTATTTTAAAAAGACAGACTGGAAATATGTATCCCTCAGAAGGGCAGAAGATCAAGGACTCAGAAAAGGAAATAACCACCAGAGGAAAGAGAGTAGAGGATAACCGTGGAATAACAAGCATCGAAGGAATTGCTGGATACACAAATATCGGAGGTATGTACTACTATATTCGGTAAGTAAACATTTGTTACTTATGCTTTAATTTGTAACTGAAAGTGACATTTTTATTTCAGGTATATCTATTTTCAAAAGACAGACTGGAAATAGATATCCCCCAGAAGGGCAGAAGATCAAGGATTCATAAAAGGAAATAAACACCAGGGAAATGAGAGTAGATGATAATATGGAATGACAAGCATCCAAGGAATTGCTGGATACATAGATATCGGAGGTATGTACTACTATATTTGGTAAGTAAACATTTCCTTTCTTATGCTTTAATTTGTAATTTAAAGTAACATTTTTATTTCAGGTATATCTATTTTCAAAAGACAGACTGGAAATAGATATCCCTCAGAAGTGCAGAAGATCAAGGATTCAGAAAAGGAAATAACCACCAGAGAAAAGAGAGTAGAGGATAACCGTGGAATGACAAACATCGAAGTAATTGCTGAATACACAAATATCGGAGGTGTGTACTACTATATTTGGTAAGTAAACATTTTCTTTCATATGCTTTAATTTGCAATTGAAAGTAACATTTTTATTTCAGGTATATCTATTTTTAAAAGACAGACTCGAAATAGATATCCCTAATAAGTGCAGAAGATCAAAGATTCAGAGAAGGAAATAAACACCGCAGAAAAAAGAATAGAGGATAATCATGGAATGGCAAGCATCGAAGGAATTGCTGGATACACAAATTTCGGAGGTATGTACTACTATATTTGGTAAGTAAACATTTTGTTACTTATGCTTTAATTTGTAACTGAAAGTGAAATTTTTATTTCAGGTATATCTATTTTCAAAAGACAGGCTGGAAATAGATATCCCTCAGAAGGGCAGAAGATCAAGGATTCAGAAAGAAATAAACACCAGAGAAAAGATAGTAGAGGATAACCATGGAATGACAAGCATAGAAAGAATTGCTGGATACATAAATATAGGAGGTATGTACTACTATATTTGGTAAGTAAACATTTTGTTATTTATGCTTTAATTTGTAACTGAAAGTAACATTTTTATTTCAGGTATATTTATTTTCAAAAGGCAGACTGGAAATAGATATACCTCAGAAGTGCAGAAGATCAAGGATTCAGAAAAGGAAATAAACACCGCAGAAAAATGAATAGAGGATAATCATAGAATGACAAGCATCCAAGGAATTGCTGGATACATAAGTATCGGAGGTATGTACTACTATATTTTTTAAGTAAAAATTTTCTTTCTTATGCTTTATTTTGTAACTGAAAGTGACATTTTAATTTCAGGTATATCTATTTTCGAAAGACAGACTGGAAATAGATATCCCTCAGAATGGCAGAAGATCAAGGATTCAGAAAAGGAAATAACTACCAGAGGAAAGAGAGTAGAGGATAACCGTGGAATGACAAGCATCGAAGGAATTGCTGGATACACAAATATCGGAGGTATGTACTACTATATTCGGTAAGTAAACATTTTGTTACTTATGCTTTAATTTGTAACTGAAAGTGACATTTTTATTTCAGGTACATCTATTTTCAAAAGACAGACTGGAAATATGTATCCCTCAGAAGGGCAGAAGATCAAGGACTCAGAAAAAGAAATAACCACCAGAAGAAAGACAGTAGAGGATAACCGTGGAATGACAAGCATCGAAGGAACTGCTGGATACATAAATATCGGAGGTATGTACTACTATATTTGGTAAGTAAACATTTTGTTATTTATGCTTTAATTTGTAATTTAAAGTAACATTTTTATTTCAGGTATATCTATTTTCAAAAGGCAGAGTGGAAATAGATATCCCTCAGAATGGCAGAAGATCAAGGATTCAGAAAAGGAAATAACCACCAGAGGAAAGAGAGTAGAGGATAACATTTTTATTTCAGGTATATCTATATTCAAAAGACAGACTGGAAATAGATATCCGTCAGAAGTGCAGAAGATCAAGGATTCAGAAAAGGAAATAACCACCAGAGAAAAGAGAGTAGAGGATAACCGTGGAATGACAAACATCGAAGTAATTGCTGAATACACAAATATCCGAGGTGTGTACTACTATATTTGGTAAGTAAACATTTTCTTTCATATGCTTTAATTTGTAATTGAAAGTAACATTTTTATTTCAGGTATATCTATTTTTAAAAGACAGACTCGAAATAGATATCCCTAATAAGTGCAGAAGATCAAAGATTCAGAGAAGGAAATAAACACCGCAGAAAAAATAATAGAGGATAATCATGGAATGGCAAGCATCGAAGGAATTGCTGGATACACAAATTTCGGAGGTATGTACTACTATATTTGGTAAGTAAACATTTTGTTACTTATGCTTTAATTTGTAACTGAAAGTGAAATTTTTATTTCAGGTATATCTATTTTCAAAAGACAGGCTGGAAATAGATATCCCTCAGAAGGGCAGAAGATCAAGGATTCAGAAAGAAATAAATACCAGAGAAAAGATAGTAGAGGATAACCATGGAATGACAAGCATAGAAAGAATTGCTGGATACATAAATATAGGAGGTATGTACTACTATATTTGGTAAGTAAACATTTTGTTATTTATGCTTTAATTTGTAACTGAAAGTAACATTTTTATTTCAGGTATATTTATTTTCAAAAGGCAGACTGGAAATAGATATCCCTCAGAAGTGCAGAAAATCAAGGATTCAGAAAAGGAAATAAACTAGGCAGAAAAATGAATAGAGGATTGCAGAGGAAAGTTGTTGCAGAGGAAAGTAGAGGATAACCGTGGAATAAAAAGCATCGAAGGAATTGCTGGATACACAAATATCGGAGGTATGTACTACTATATTCGGTAAGTAAACATTTTGTTACTTATGCTTTAATTTGTAACTGAAAGTGACATTTTTATTTCAGGTACATCTATTTTAAAAAGACAGACTGGAAATATGTATCCCTCAGAAGGGCAGAAGATCAAGGACTCAGAAAAGGAAATAACCACCAGAGGAAAGAGAGTAGAGGATAACCGTGGAATAACAAGCATCGAAGGAATTGCTGGATACACAAATATCGGAGGTATGTACTACTATATTCGGTAAGTAAACATTTGTTACTTATGCTTTAATTTGTAACTGAAAGTGACATTTTTATTTCAGGTATATCTATTTTCAAAAGACAGACTGGAAATAGATATCCCCCAGAAGGGCAGAAGATCAAGGATTCATAAAAGGAAATAAACACCAGGGAAATGAGAGTAGATGATAATATGGAATGACAAGCATCCAAGGAATTGCTGGATACATAGATTTCGGAGGTATGTACTACTATATTTGGTAAGTAAACATTTCCTTTCTTATGCTTTAATTTGTAATTGAAAGTAACATTTTTATTTCAGGTATATCTATTTTTAAAAGACAGACTCGAAATAGATATCCCTAATAAGTGCAGAAGATCAAAGATTCAGAGAAGGAAATAAACACCGCAGAAAAAAGAATAGAGGATAATCATGGAATGGCAAGCATCGAAGGAATTGCTGGATACACAAATTTTGGAGGCATGTACTACTATATTTGGTAAGTAAACATTTTGTTACTTATGCTTTAATTTGTAACTGAAAGTGAAATTTTTATTTCAGGTATATCTATTTTCAAAAGACAGGCTGGAAATAGATATCCCTCAGAAGGGCAGAAGATCAAGGATTCAGAAAGAAATAAACACCAGAGAAAAGATAGTAGAGGATAACCATGGAATGACAAGCATAGAAAGAATTGCTGGATACATAAATATAGGAGGTATGTACTACTATATTTGGTAAGTAAACATTTTGTTATTTATGCTTTAATTTGTAACTGAAAGTAACATTTTTATTTCAGGTATATTTATTTTCAAAAGGCAGACTGGAAATAGATATCCCTCAGAAGTGCAGAAGATCAAGGATTCAGAAAAGGAAATAAACACCGCAGAAAAATGAATAGAGGATAATCATAGAATGACAAGCATCCAAGGAATTGCTGGATACATAAGTTTCGGAGGTATGTACTACTATATTTGTTAAGTAAAAATTTTCTTTCTTATGCTTTATTTTGTAACTGAAAGTGACATTTTTATTTCAGGTATATCTATTTTCGAAAGACAGACTGGAAATAGATATCCCTCAGAATGGCAGAAGATCAAGGATTCAGAAAAGGAAATAACTACCAGAGGAAAGAGAGTAGAGGATAACCGTGGAATGACAAGCATCGAAGGAATTGCTGGATACACAAATATCGGAGGTATGTACTACTATATTCGGTAAGTAAACATTTTGTTACTTATGCTTTAATTTGTAACTGAAAGTGACATTTTTATTTTAGGTACATCTATTTTCAAAAGACAGACTGGAAATATGTATCCCTCAGAAGGGCAGAAGATCAAGGACTCAGAAAGGAAATAGCCACCAGAAGAAAGAGAGTAGAGGATAACCGTGGAATGACAAGCATCGAAGGAACTGCTGGATACACAAATTTCGGAGGTATGTACTATTTTTTTTGGTAAGTAAACATTTGTTACTTATGCTTTAATTTGTAACTGAAAGTGACATACATTTTTATTTCAGGTATATCTATTTTCAGAAGACAGACTGGAAATAGATATCCCCCAGAAGGGCAGAAGATCAAGGATTCATAAAAGGAAATAAACACCAGGGAAATGAGAGTAGATGATAATATGGAATGACAAGCATCCAAGGAATTGCTGGATACATAGATATCGGAGGTATGTACTACTATATTTGGTAAGTAAACATTTCCTTTCTTATGCTTTAATTTGTAATTTAAAGTAACATTTTTATTTCAGGTATATCTATTTTCAAAAGACAGACTGGAAATAGATATCCCTCAGAAGTGCAGAAGATCAAGGATTCAGAAAAGGAAATAACCACCAGAGAAAAGAGAGTAGAGGATAACCGTGGAATGACAAACATCGAAGTAATTGCTGAATACACAAATATCGGAGGTGTGTACTACTATATTTGGTAAGTAAACATTTTCTTTCATATGCTTTAATTTGCAATTGAAAGTAACATTTTTATTTCAGGTATATCTATTTTTAAAAGACAGACTCGAAATAGATATCCCTAATAAGTGCAGAAGATCAAAGATTCAGAGAAGGAAATAAACACCGCAGAAAAAAGAATAGAGGATAATCATGGAATGGCAAGCATCGAAGGAATTGCTGGATACACAAATTTCGGAGGTATGTACTACTATATTTGGTAAGTAAACATTTTGTTACTTATGCTTTAATTTGTAACTGAAAGTGAAATTTTTATTTCAGGTATATCTATTTTCAAAAGACAGGCTGGAAATAGATATCCCTCAGAAGGGCAGAAGATCAAGGATTCAGAAAGAAATAAACACCAGAGAAAAGATAGTAGAGGATAACCATGAAATGACAAGCATAGAAAGAATTGCTGGATACATAAATATAGGAGGTATGTACTACTATATTTGGTAAGTAAACATTTTGTTATTTATGCTTTAATTTGTAACTGAAAGTAACATTTTTATTTCAGGTATATTTATTTTCAAAAGGCAGACTGGAAATAGATATACCTCAGAAGTGCAGAAGATCAAGGATTCAGAAAAGGAAATAAACACCGCAGAAAAATGAATAGAGGATAATCATAGAATGACAAGCATCCAAGGAATTGCTGGATACATAAGTATCGGAGGTATGTACTACTATATTTTTTAAGTAAAAATTTTCTTTCTTATGCTTTATTTTGTAACTGAAAGTAACATTTTAATTTCAGGTATATCTATTTTCGAAAGACAGACTGGAAATAGATATCCCTCAGAATGGCAGAAGATCAAGGATTCAGAAAAGGAAATAACTACCAGAGGAAAGAGAGTAGAGGATAACCGTGGAATGACAAGCATCGAAGGAATTGCTGGATACACAAATATCGGAGGTATGTACTACTATATTCGGTAAGTAAACATTTTGTTACTTATGCTTTAATTTGTAACTGAAAGTGACATTTTTATTTCAGGTACATCTATTTTCAAAAGACAGACTGGAAATATGTATCCCTCAGAAGGGCAGAAGATCAAGGACTCAGAAAAGGAAATAACCACCAGAAGAAAGAGAGTAGAGGATAACCGTGGAATGACAAGCATCGAAGGAACTGCTGGATACACAAATTTCGGAGGTATGTACTATTTTTTTTGGTAAGTAAACATTTGTTACTTATGCTTTAAATTGTAACTGAAAGTGACATTTTTATTTCAGGTATATCTATTTTCAAAAGACAGACTGGAAATAGATATCCCCCAGAAGGGCAGAAGATCAAGGATTCATAAAAGGAAATAAACACCAGGGAAATGAGAGTAGATGATAATATGGAATGACAAGCATCCAAGGAATTGCTGGATACATAGATATCGGAGGTATGTACTACTATATTTGGTAAGTAAACATTTCCTTTCTTATGCTTTAATTTGTAATTTAAAGTAACATTTTTATTTCAGGTATATCTATTTTCAAAAGACAGACTGGAAATAGATATCCCTCAGAAGTGCAGAAGATCAAGGATTCAGAAAAGGAAATAACCACCAGACAAAAAAAGAGTAGAGGATAACCGTGGAATGACAAACATCGAAGTAATTGCTGAATACACAAATATCGGAGGTATGTACTACTATATTTGGTAAGTAAACATTTTCTTTCATATGCTTTAATTTGTAATTGAAAGTAACATTTTTATTTCAGGTATATCTATTTTTAAAAGACAGACTCGAAATAGATATCCCTAATAAGTGCAGAAGATCAAAGATTCAGAGAAGGAAATAAACACCGCAGAAAAAAGAATAGAGGATAATCATGGAATGGCAAGCATCGAAGGAATTGCTGGATACACAAATTTCGGAGGTATGTACTACTATATTTGGTAAGTAAACATTTTGTTACTTATGCTTTAATTTGTAACTGAAAGTGAAATTTTTATTTCAGGTATATCTATTTTCAAAAGACAGGCTGGAAATAGATATCCCTCAGAAGGGCAGAAGATCAAGGATTCAGAAAGAAATAAACACCAGAGAAAAGATAGTAGAGGATAACCATGGAATGACAAGCATAGAAAGAATTGCTGGATACATAAATATAGGAGGTATGTACTACTATATTTGGTAAGTAAACATTTTGTTATTTATGCTTTAATTTGTAACTGAAAGTAACATTTTTATTTCAGGTATATTTATTTTCAAAAGGCAGACTGGAAATAGATATCCCTCAGAAGTGCAGAAGATCAAGGATTCAGAAAAGGAAATAACCACCAGAGGAAAGAGAGTAGAGGATAACCGTGGAATGACAAGCATAGAAGGAATTGCTGGATACACAAATATCGGAGGTATGTACTACTATATTCGGTAAGTAAACATTTTGTTACTTATTCTTTAATTTGTAACTGAAAGTGACATTTTTATTTCAGGTACATCTATTTTCAAAAGACAGACTGGAAATAGATATCCCTCAGAAGTGCAGAAGATCAAGGATTCAGAAAAGGAAATAAACACCGCAGAAAAATGAATACAGGATAATCATAGAATGACAAGCATCCAAGGAATTGCTGGATACATAAGTATCGGAGGTATGTACTACTATATTTGTTAAGTAAAAATTTTCTTTCTTATGCTTTATTTTGTAACTGAAAGTGACATTTTTATTTCAGGTATATCTATTTTCGAAAGACAGACTGGAAATAGATATCCCTCAGAAGGGCAGAAGATTAAGGATTCAGAAATGGAAATAAACACCGCAGAAATAGAATAGAGGATAATCATGGAATGACAAGCATCGAAGGAGTTGCTGGATACACAAATATCGGAGGTATGTACATAAGGAGATAAATAGCTGAGTAAATAAGTAAAAGATGAATATAAAAGGAATTCCTGAATCTTTTTGACAATTATCGATGGAATTGCTGGATTAACAAATATCGGTGGTGTGTACTTCTATATTTTGTAAGTAAACCTTTTCTTTCTTGTGCTTTAATTTGCAACTGAAAATAGCCTTTTATTTCAGGTGTAAATCTATATTTTAAAGGCAGCTTGAAAATAGTTATCCCTCCGAAGTGTTCAAAAATGAAGGATTCAGAAAAGGACATAAAGAGTGGAGAAAACGGAGTAAACTGTGATCATGATGGTATCAAATGAATCCGTGAATCTTCGACAACCATCGAAGCAACTGCTGAATGTTGGAATATAAGGGGTATGTTTTACTATATTCGGTAAATAAATCTTTCCTTTCTTATGCTATAATTTGAAACTAAAAGTGATATTTTATTTCAATTATATCTATTTTTATAAGGCAGCATGAAAATAGTTATCCTTCCGAAATGCATAAATGAAAGTTGTTTTTTGATTTTCTTCAAAAGTGATTTTTTAGCCCCCGGTACGGTATGCTATTTCTTTCTCATAGCTTATTTTTTCTCCAAAAAATAACGATACCTTACAGAAGCCAGCAATAAAAAAAGCCGATGTATCATTGTACGATAAAATGCTCTATAGCAATTTTTTAAATTTCTAAGCATCGCACATTTTCAATTTTTATATCGTCGTATTGGAAAAAAAAAAGTACTTTTAAATGCAATTTGTTTGAAAACTGTATCTGCATTTATTCTTGAAATATTAATTTTTTTGTAGTTTTTAGCACCATTTGTTTAATTTTGGCAACTCAATTACTACATTTATGTAGGAAGTAAAGGGAAAATAGTTGAAAAAGAGCAATTATATCTTTTTGTTACCGTTTTCTCATAACAACCGAAGGAAAATGTAATTAAAATACGAGCTATTTTTAAAAAATATAAACGAATAATTTCTTTTAAAACATGGAGCTATAATAAAATATATTTAATTTTAAGTATCTGTAGACGCTTTCAGTGTGACGTCAGTCATGACGTTTTGGTTGGAAACTGACTCCAAACGAACGGTTGCTATGCGTCATTTCTTTTTAAATATAAATCGTGGAAAATGTTACCACTACATATCAAGTATTAGAACACTTACATGTGAGATATAGATATAAGATATAGGTGCAAAACTCAAACAAAATAGAAAATACAACATAGCAACCGTTTGTTTGGAGTTAGTTTCCAACCAAAACGTCATGACTGAAATCGTCTATATTAATTTTACAAACAAATGAATGTGTATGAATCATTAGACAGCCTTTTTTTGTCGAGTTTCTTTAATGACGGCATCTTTTTGCTCCATTTGTGTATTATTTTGCGATAGTGACATCCTATGCATGCTTTACTGTAGATGTTTAAGAGTGGATCGTAAATGTGGAATTCTTAAGCGGATGCGAATGACGTCATTTTACATAAAATGAAAGTGTGTGCTTTAAGTCTTAAAAGTGAAATATGTTTTGTACTATTTATATATACATATTTTTTTTTCATCGGGGGCGACACAAATTCTGAAATTCCTGTTCCCTGCAGAATTCCTGTTTTCTAGTATTTTTTGTTTTTTGTAAAAATGTGTTGGAAAAATTGTCATAACTTAGTATATAATAGTCGTATTAGCACAAAATTTTTAAATATATCTTCAATTGCAGTAGACTATTCTTTTGATTGATTAAAAAGTTTATGAATTACACAGTTTTAATTTACGAATTATTAAAGTTTTTTCAAGAATTTTCAGCGTTTATTGTTTTTTTACATCTGTAACTTTTAAACTATACATTTTATTGTTATATACATAGTCTACTTCCTGTATAACATTTTTAAATGCGTTCGTGATTATATAAATACGTAGCATCTATAGTCGTCGTTCAGTCCGTCCGTCCGCATATAACAGAGCAAAAACTACCCACCCGAATGCTCTGAAATTTTAAATATATAATTGTTGCAATATTTTGTGGAGTCATTTCAAATTTTATGAAAATCGGATGCATAGTTTAATGACAGGGACAATCAAAAGTTTTCTGTTACATTACGGTCAATGGGAAAAAATATTTTAAGTCCATTTTAATGATGTGACAGCCTTTCGAACAGAATAAAATTGATAGGCACTTATTGAAGGACACTAAAATATACATTCAGTACGCTATGCAGTGCAAAAAATCATTAAAAAACTAGCTATAGTACGAATGCACTTCATTTGCCACGTTTGACGTGCAATTTCCAACTTGTTATATTTATTTTGAAATTATTAAAATGTATTTATATTTAATAGTTTTTAAAAAATAACAGTTTTTGGTTAATATGTTATACTATTTTTTTAATAATAATAATAATTAAATGACTTAATTGTATGTTTGTGTCACATTTTTGAAATTTTTAATAATAATTAGCTATTTTAAACTTAAAATTTTCAAAAATTCAAAAAGTTTGTTCCGAAAGCGAGATAAGTTAAGCATACTTTAAAAAGAAAAAAACTTTATGCGTCGTATTTTAGTCTTTGCGTCATATTTTCCTTTCAACTTTTCAATTAAAGAGCAATCTAATCCGCCTTGGAACGAGGGAATTTTCTGATCCAAATCCCTTATGCAAGATACAATTCCGCCGTTTCCTTCCTATTCATAATTAGTTTCCGTTCCTCCAATCCTGTGACGTCACACGGAGAAATTTACCGTCCCTTTTCATATTGCTTTCTTGTGAAATATTAAATGCTGACGACGCCATTTAATTATAGAGCATAGGGGTGAATATCGCAAAGTGTGAGATTTTGAAAACAAAAATTTTGAAATTTTAAATCGTTTCAAAGCTTCTGATTTTTTTTAAATGTTGGTTGATCAGCTAAATAAAGAAATTTATATGTAAAATTGTTGAAGTTGGAAGAGCTTAAGTTCATTTTTATGTAATTATAATTATATGTCATTTTCTTGGCATATGTATGCCAGGATAATGGCAATTTCATTCTAAAACATTTTCCCCATTTTTTTTTTATTTTTTTTTATTTTTAGATCTAACATTTTAATTTTGTTTAAAGGAACATGTTTCCTCTATAGTACCTCAAATTCAGTGTAATGTTCAGTTTTATTTTTAATTTATATAAGCCAGGAAAATGACGTAATAAATGTCTACTCAATTTTTACAAATCCTTTAAACACATTATTTTCAAAGAAATATCTAAAAGATTTTGCAGGTATCAATGATTTTACTACTTCTGACTTGAACTATCTCAAGATGTCAAGAAGAAGAAGAATTTCTTTGCAGCGTCATCTTTATAACTAAAAAAGAAATAAAATGAGCAGGCCAGGACAATGATATTCATTTTCAGTGACAATGATATTTTAATAATGGAAAATTATTTGTAACATACAGAACTTGTTTCCTTCCACATATATGTGTTATATAAGGTATAATTATTAATTAGAAATAAAAAATTAGAAAAAGATATTTGTACACGATAGCAGAAAGCCTTTTACTTTTCAACGCATCACAGTGTGACATGCCAGGAAAATGACAATCTGAAATTTTAAGTCTTTTAATTGCTTTATTTTTGTGTTATTATGAATATAATATGTCTTGAAAATACTTCTAAGAATATGTTTTATTAGAATGTAAAAATGAAAATTGCATTATATAACATTAAATAGAAATTTTATTGTGCGGACTGCAGTTTTCGTATTTTGTGATATTGTTCCATAGAGACCGAGATTTTCGTATTATTCCGCAGACTGATTCAATTCAAACATGTTTGAAGGTGAAATTTTATTTTAAAATATAAAATCTAATAAGTACCCCATAGATGAAAGATACATTCCTCCATTTTCTATTTCCAAACATGTTTAACTTGCACCCGTTTAAGATGATGATTGTCAAATCCACTTCTCAACAACGCGATACTTTTTGACATATTTTCTGACTCATTTTAAACGTAAAAGCATACAGAAGCCAGGCCTGACTATGGAAGCGATTTGAAATCGAATGGCATTTTCCATGTTTTGATCACTAAATTACTAGAGTTATGAGCAATTGTGGTCACGTGACGACCGGTTTTTCTCCTTTGCTGGTGTGTCGCATCCGGAAATTCGGTTCAAAACGTCCACTTTGACGGTACTTTCGGAAAGATCTTCTTCTGCCTTTACACATAAATGGAAAACGCTATTCAGTTACATAGTTTCTGAATAAGAACACCTGACCATTTTATACGTTTCCGAACAAAATTGAATTCAGAAAGTAGCTGTTTTGGCAGTGAGAATAGCCTTAATTATAGGGCATATACGCCGAGATTTTGGTGCTATTCCACAGTCTGACTCAATGCAAAAAAGTTTTAACCAGAAATTTTATTTTAATATATAAAATCTAGTAAGTACCACATAGAAATAAGACATATTTCTCCAGTTTTTGTTTCCAAACATGTTTGTGGATTTTGAATGTGGCGCATGTTCATTTTAGAAAAAAAAAAAAAAAATAGTTAAAGCTAAATCTTATTACAAGATAACGATATTTATGGTTTTAATCAATTCACAATAGAAATATGTTTCAATCTATACTAATATAAAAAGTGACGCTTATTTGTAAGGGATAAGCTCCGGAACTACCGAACCGATTCCAAAAATAATGGCGGAAAATTCTGGTGAATCTCTCTGCTCCAACATAGGCCATATTTTACGGCAGTACAGCACGCAAGAGGATGCAGGAGCAAAAAACGTTCTGAAATTGACATTTCTGTGATAGTGTTGAGTGTAAAAATTTAAAATTTTGTATGATGGTAACTTCTAAAATGTAAATACTTTCAATAAATGGTTTCTAAAAATCATCTGCCTTTATCTAAAAATGAGAAACGGTATTTCATTTCATAGTTCCTGAATAAGAATACCGTCTCGTTTTATGCATCTACGAATAAAAATTAATCAAGCCTTTTTCAGAATGTAGCCAGTTTGAATTTGCATACAGGCTTAAGGGGACAAAGGACCTTCAAACTCATTTTTTTATTTTTTGTAAATTTTCATTTTAAATACTAATCAAGGGCACATTATATGCATTATGGCATATATTTATAACACAAGAAATTATTTTTTTTTTTTTTGGAGCAAAATAAGGAATTTCCTTGAATATTTTAAGCATATTAATTAAACTAATAATTAATAATGTATCATTATAATAATATATTAATATTATTAGTGATAATTAGTCTAATAATAAGCTCGACGCATATATATTAAATTATAATATTATGTATAATATAATATTTTTATATATTATATAATAAATTTATGTAATATATATTAATATCATAATTAGACTAATAATTAATAATGTTAGTAATGATACATTAGGACATAGACTAATAATAATCTCGACACAGGAGCGGTCGTTCGGTAACTTCAGGGCACCAAGCCCTCCCTTCCCGCTTTTCGGTGTCTTTAATTCGTGTAATTTCCCTTTTAAATTTGTCCGGCTTTAATTTTTGATTTTTTTTTCAACCTGGCTTCCGCTAGTCTCTTATACTCGGGACGTGGCCTGGGAACCTATGAACCTGGCTTCCGCAAAAGAGTCAGAATAAGAGAGGAATAAAGGACCGCGGACGGAAGGAGGCCGTTCACCACGGCTCAATATAGTGGTATAGTAATGTAATAGTAGTGGAATTTAAAACCCGACAAATTTGAAAGGGAAATTACACAAATTAAAGACACCAAAAAGCGTGAAGGGAGGGCTCGGGGCCCTGAAGCTACCGAACGACAGCTGCTGCGTCGAGCTTATTATTAGTCCAATTATAAGTTATTAATTAGAATAATAATAATTAGTATTACATTATATTATATTATAATATTAATATATATTAATATATTAATTATAATATAATGTATATTATATATATATATACGTCGATTATATAATAAAATTACGTCGATTAATTTCATATTATATATATTATATTATATTATATATTATAATAATGTAATATATGAGTAGTATTATATTAATTAATTATCACTAATAATAAGCTCGACACAGCAGCTGTCGTTCGGTAGCTTCAGGGCCCCGAGCCTTCCCTTGACGCTTTTCGGTGTCTTTAATTTATGTAATTTCCTTTTAAATTTGTCTGGTTTTAATTTTTTTATTTTGTTTTTCAACGTGGCTTCCGCTAGATTCTCTTATACTCGGGACGTGGCTGGGGACCTATGAACCCGGCTTCCGCAAAAGAGTCGGAATAAGAGAAATAATGCGTTAATATATTATATAAAACCCACAAATTCCCCCCCCCGGGGGGACATGAATGGTGTCCGCAAAATTTAGAAAAGTGCCACCCCGGAGGCCAAATTGTGGGGGGGAGGGGCTCAGAATGTGCATAACATGAATAAGTGGTCACAGGCCTTTCCAATTATATGCCACATGTGGGGGTCGGTAAAGGTTAGAAAAATGCCCCCCTTTGGGCCTACTATCGCTCCTCTTGGAATATATCCTCCCCCCTCTTTTTGAAATACCGTTTGCAGAAATGTGTTACTATGCACGGTGACTCTATAGAAAAAGACTAATACAATGTTAGCAATTTCATAAAGTTTACTCAATTATTTTTACGTGAGGTCAAAAACTTATCGATACACACCCGTACTTGAAGGAAAGGTTCCTCTTTTGCAGGACATCAGTCAGTTTACATTTAAAGTCATTAAAGATCAAAAACCCCATGTGGCCAAAAGAAAAGACGCCAACACTGACAACAATAAGAATGATTGTCTATTCGTACCTTAATAAAAAGAAGAGAATGTAGTCCACCGCTGCAAAATTTGCGACACTCTTAGGGAAGAGGAGGGGGTGGATAATTTCAATAACTCAGAAACATTTATATTTCTCAAATGTACTCGGTATTGAACACATACATCTGACTTGTGTGCTTGACATCAGTGCCCGCTTATAAGTCATCGTCAATATACAAGGACGAGATAGCACATGGAAATTTACACCACCAGAGTGTTACATGCAGGAGAGTGTGCAACGGAGCCAGCGGGAGTTGAACCCGCAGCCCACCTACGCTCTCAGGCGATTAGATGCCTTAACCACTCAGCCACGGTGTGCCCCTTACACTGTATGTCTTTATATAAACAAAACATCTTTTCACTTTGTAAACATTTTTATTGGCATCTAACACATTCTACAACAAACAGCACAACTTATTTTACAGACGGACATTTTTCATAAAAATTTAAAGAATGCAAATAACAAAAATCACAGTTTAAAAAAATATCTTAAAATAAATTGTTTAAAAAGAATGTAAGCTTAAATATTTTAATGGTTTTATAAAAAGTATAATTACAAATACACTGAGCATAAAGAATAAGTGGAAGCAAGTGGAAGTGTTCTCTTTTTTCCATTGGATGGAATAAATGTATGTATAGTATTCTTCAGAATATAAGGCGCACCAGAAAATTTAACTCATTTTTTACGAGGGGGGGGGGGGGCATTAAAATAAAAGAATGTCGGTACCTAATTAAAAATATATATATTTATAGAAAAATACCACAGCTTTTTTATAGTACACTGACTTTTTAAAAATCTGAAAATGCAATTCATTCACAAAATGGCAAGGTTAAGTAACTGTTATTAAAATTACATTCAAAACTATTAAAAGTATTCACTTTCTTAACTTAAACATATTTCTTCATATATAAATTACGTTTTTCAATGGAACTAATTATGCATTTGTTTTTCATTTCTGAATAAAATAGTAAAACAATCGTAAAATAGTACATCTTACATACCAGAAGCATACGAAAAAAAGTACGCAAAGAAATAAAAATCTGGCTCCCCTTTTTTTAAGAATACACATTACGCATTTTAGAGGTCCTCTGTGCGTTACGTAACGCAAAACTTCTGGGGGTTTTCATCCCTCCCTACTATTATGCTACTCACTGCCACATTCCAGTGGGACCCTCCCTCCCCTATTGCGATGTTACATTTTTCTTAGAAGCTAATTTCATTAGCTAATTTCAAATTCCAGCTAATTTCATGCAGAAAAAATATTATATACGGATTATAGTATTATCAACTAACTGAAATATGCACTGTAAAACCGTTAAAATCTTGTGTGCTTTTGTTTTAACCCTTTCGAGGGCGGTGTCCTTAAAAAAGGACACCTAATTTTAATTCCAAAACCGACAAACGGCACCGAGAATATTTAATTAAAATTTTCCTGTTATAATGTACGTGAAAATAATCAAGTTCATATTTTCTAATAACTTTGTTTATAAATTCTGGTGTCAGTTCATTATTTCATCAGCTTATAAACAGAATTACTCCGCGCTGGAAAGTGTTATGCCTGCTGTAACTCAAAGAAAAAGGGGAGAAATGTATAAACATGGATAAAAACACATGCTTTTTTTGTAAGAGCTTTATTATGCTACTGGCAAAACCATGCCTACTTCATAGTTTGCATATTTTAGATGTGACGAACATCGTCTTAACCCACAATCCTGTCACACTTTCTTTATCCCACCCCCCTCCTCCAGTTTTCGCTGTTGAAGTTATGCCGCCTTAAAGGTAAAAAAGTGCGCCTTATATACCAAAAAATACGGTCTTGAAAACCATTACGTTTAAAAGTGAGCTAAAACAGTTTTAAAATTAGGAACCACAGAAATGAACTTTGAATGGACAGGGTCAAAATTGGAATACATCCAATTCTGATTTTAAACGAACTTTTTATTTATATAATTATGATTGAACACTTTTTTTAATTGGATTTTTAAAACAATTGAAAGACAATGATTAAAAAAATGACTTCCTCTATTAAATATGCAAATATTGGATAGGGTTGTTTATATCCAAGTAATTAACTTTTTGACGAGTGTTTTGTTTTGGCGTATTCTACATGGCTAACAAGTACATGTACTCGCCAAAAGATTAATACTCAACTGATCGAAATTTTATGAAATTCGTCAGAGTGCCTTTATTATACAGGATGCATAGGAAAGTCCCTTTAACCTGAAAATACTTGCGAACTAAGAGAGCTACAGCTATGCAAGTGAGGTAACGGTATAGTAAAATGACTACGCCCGACATAATGCAAACGACATCAGCGCCCCTAGTGGCGAAATTTGGAAGATAGCCATTGCAAATCGAAAACAAAAAGAGATAGAGCAAAATTTCCAGTTAGAAAGTTTTAGAGTATCATTTAATTAGTACGAAACGATATTTGGTTCACAAGGATAAGATAAATCGTCGCCTGTATACACAAAAATGTCTGAAATCGATGAGTGACGATTCTACTTTGCATATTCACATTTCGGAAATGTAGCAATGCGCAATTGCAGATTGTGACGTTGTACTGTACTACAATGTCTATAAAAATTTAATTGACAATGCATTTAAAATTTTAGTTTAACCCTTTCAGGGGCAGAAGAATTCTATTCGTAAAATGATGAAATAATTGACTGACACCAGAATATTCAAACGAATTTTTTAGAAAATAAAACCCCGCTAATTTGAACTTTCATTACAAAAGCAAAATTTTATTAAAATATTCTTGATGCCATTTGTCAGTTTTGGAATTAAAATTAGGTGGATAGACCGTCTAGCCACTGATCTTGAAAGGCTTAAATCTATGTCGTCCTATTGAAGAGGCTTGCAATAGACGTTCCATGCTGAGAAATGTGCATGCAGAATTACTCTGACGAATACAAACGTGTATCGTGAGCAACGGCGAACTTTTCGAATCTACTGAATATTAACTTTTTATCACTGTGAGACAGTTTGTCTTTTTTTTGTGTGTGTGTGTGATGTTATAAAAATGCATTGAGATAAGTACGTATCTATACAATAAATTGTGCGTATTTCTTCATACTTCTGGCTATTCCATTCAAACGTTTAGACAAAATGGAGTGCATCGATTTCGGACATTTTTGTGTATACAGGCGAATATTTATCTTATCCATGTAAACCAAGTATCGTTTCGTACTAAATAATTGATGATCTAAAACTTTCTAATTTGAAATTTTGCTCTGTCTCTTTTCGTTTTCGATTTGCAATGGTTATCTTCCAAATTTTGCCACTAGGGGTGCTGGCGTCGTCTGCATTAAATCGGGCGTAGTCGCTTTACTATACCGTTACCTCACTTGCATAACTGTAGCTCTCTCCGTTCGCAAGTATTTTCAGGTTAAAGGGACTTTCCTATGCACACTGTATACTCATTTACACTGAAGCATGGAATTTCAGAATTTCGACATTCATATATATTCAGCAGTAAATGGAAACACTCTGGCATTCAAAAAGTGAAAAGTAAACAAAATTTAACCCGTTTTTGCCTAGTTTCAATTTTTTGGGACGCTTCGAATTTTAATAAATTTGTATAATTTTTTTCTTCTTTATAACATGAAAATTGTATGAAATAATTATCTATAAATGTCTTTATCTGCTACCGAAAAATGACAGCATAAGATGAAAATTTATTTGTTTAAATGAAGTACTTTTTTCGGTGTTTATAGATTTTTGATTTTTCAAGATGGCGAAATGTAAAAAGTAAGTTTATTTGTGTTTTTTCTTCCAGATTATCCAAATAAGTAAGTCATAATATTAGTTTGTAGACTTCTTTGAAATACGGTTTTTTTTTTTTTTTTTTTTTTTTTTTTTTTTTTTTTTTTTTGTGAAATTATATGTTCAAGCCTATTTTTATGCATTTTTGTAACATACAAAATAGAGGGCGCTAGGCCTGAATGGGTACATATTTTTATTAGCATTTAAGGGACAGTTATTTATGTAAAGTTCTTTTCAAAATTATTATGAAACAAATTGTTTTTAAGCGTCAAGTGGGATTATTCTTAGTTTATTATTACTAATACTTATAATGTTATTAGTCTCTGTAAAGAAATAAATATTATTTTTTTAGTAATTCATAAAAATACTAATTATAGTATATAATAACAATTTAAAAGCTTATATTATATAAATTTAGACAAAACATATAATTATGCATATAATACTTTTACAAATATTATGCATATTCCCATATTTAGTACATTTGCATTTTATCAAATAAATACAAAAAAAAAATAGTGTATTTTTTTTTTTTTTTTTTTTTTTTTTTTTTTTTTTAGTATTTTTCAAGTACATTTTGCAACATTTTAAAGTGATTTTACCAATAAATTTGAGGAAATTCAGGCACAAATGAGTTAAAATCAACGCTAATGTCAGTAGATAATGAATTTTAAATAACTTTTCAAATAATTGAACAAAATTAAAAGTAAAATGAACACTAATTATAAATAAGTATTATTTTTATTTTCTGTAACTTTTCACTTAATTGAGCAAAAGTAAACACAAGTAAAATGAACACTTATCACAATAGATAATAACTTTTCTATCTTCAATAACTTTACGATTAACTGAACAAAATTAAATGCTAAATGAACTAAAGTTAAAATTAAACAAACATAAAATGAACACTTTAAATTTTTAGTAATGTTTCAATTAATTGAACAAAATTAAATAAAAAGTAAAATCAGTATTGATGACAATAATACTCACACAATTTTTTATAACTTTCTATCAATTAATTAAAATTAAATAAAAGTAAATTAAAAAGGAATATCAAGGAGTAATTTTCTATTTTTAATAAAGTTTCAAATTAATTGAACAAAAGTAATATATTTATATATATTACTTTAAAGTATTATATAAGTATATTACATATGTAATAATTTTTTGTCTTTAATACCTTTTTCAATTTTTAACTAAGTTAGATGAAACTAAAGTAAAATGAACATTATATCAATAAGTAATAATCCTTAATATCAATAAGTAATGATTTTAGTAACTTTTTAATTAAATAGGCAAAATTAAAAGAAAGTAAAATGCACGCTAATATGTTTATAAATAATTTTTCAATTTTTTAATAATCTTTCAATAAATTGAAAAAATTAAACAAAAGTGAGATGAATATTAGCAAAAATAAGTAACGAGTTTCATATTTTCAATACTTATTCAATTAATTGAACAAAATTAATTTAATATTAATAAGTAATAATTTTTCATTTTTATTAATTTTTCAATAAATTGAACAAAAATCACTTAAGCGTAATGCAGAAAAAAAGTATTTAGACAATATGAATCACTCACAAAAACTTCAATGTAAATAAATTGAACAAAATTAAACAAAAGTATAATGAATTATTAACAAAAACAAGTAACAAGTTTCATATTTTCAATACTTATTCAATTAATTGAACAAAATTAATTTAATATTAATAAGTAATAATTTTTCAATAAATTGAACAAAAATAATTTAAGTGTAATGCAGAAAAAGTATTTAGACAATATGAATCACTCACAAAAACTTAAATGTAAAATAAATTGCAAAATATATAAAAGAGCAACAGCAATAAATGCACACAAAACAGTGACTAGACTTCACATTATGTTATATTTTGTTCCCAATCTCGAGTTGAAGCTAAGATTAAAAATGAAAACATGCTTAAATAACATCACAGGTTTCTTTTTGACATAGAAGTATCACATTTGACTTTGGCACGAAAGGTCCATCACTAGTTTCACCACAAATACAAAGGAGAACTGGCGGGTGTTACAGTGACATAAACTACTGTATCATTACAATCTACAGCACAAGAAAGTATGTAACGATAGCGAATTCATATAAACTACAAAGCACTCATCTACAGTCGGTCAAAAAACAAAGAACCCCATACTATTTTTTATTATCAAACTAGCTAAAGTACCTGGCGTTGCCCGGAATTTTAAGAAAGTTTGTTTTGAAAAATCAATTTCAAAATTGAACATACGACATAAAAAAAATAAAAAAAATAAAAAAAAAACAGTCGAAGTGTTGTACACATGAATCAAATGAAAACCCAGTATAGAAACGTATAAATTTATATAACAGACGCAAATACAGCTATAAATGAATTTATTTCCATTCATTATCGGGGCAATAATGTTAAAATACGCCAATATTTTCATATTGGAGTTTTTATCATGCTTCAATACATTTTTTCACACTTATAGGACGTTATATATTCACCACGTCCTTTATATTCCCATCATGGCGTAATATTCCATTTTCTTATTCGTTAAATTAATTAAATAAATATAATTTTTCACATGGAAATCATAAAACAGAAAAATTATGACGTAACATTTACTTTTGTTTTTAATTCGTGAAACTATTTATTTTATTTTCATTTTTTCACTTGGAAATCTTGCAGTAGAAAAGTTATAATGTAATATTCTTTTTTTATTAAATTCGTCAAACTATTTATTTCATTTTTTCACGTGGAAATCTTGCAAGAGAAAAGTAATTGTTGTAATAAGAATTTTATTGTGGATTTTTAATTGTTGGCAACAGCTATAACGAAAAATGTTTCAATTTGATGGCTGTTAAATGGGTGGTTTTTTATTTATTAAAAATGAACTATGAGTTATTTCGATCCCGGATTACTTTAGTTGCCTCGGCCGTGTTTCAATACACATATATGTAACATTTCACAATTCTGGCTTCCAAACTTTGAATTTGTATAGCATTACAAACTAACAGACAGACAAATTTTCATTTTTATATATTAGATTATCCCAGAGAGGTGCAAAAAGTACTGTAGCGATACCATCTCGCAGTGGCTGTAAAACAAGTTTCTCGCAGAGAGCAATCGAGCTATCCTTTTGCCCAACGTTATAGAGCTCGTCTGCTGTTTCGGAGTCTTTGGTTCAATCCTCGCCATCCTGTTCCTTCATTGGTGACCTTGGACAAAACAAGCACACACATTCGCCATCATCATCATTTCCTCTCGGAAACAACAGATGGCAGCACTGAAAAAAACCACCAGCATGCAAAACCTGTTTGCATTTCCTTCTGTAGCATTCGGCTGTAAATTGTATTTTTTTTTTTTTTTTTTTTTTTTTTTTTTTAAGATTTTGAAGTAAGGATCATCTACATTTAAAACTTGTATCAAATTTTCTTCTTTTAATGGTAACACGCATTTTTGACGCCCTATTTGAGTTTCTTGGGTCAAATCAGCCCGGGAAAAGGATTATACACTTTTTCTTAAAAAACAGTGTGTAAAAGTTTTTTCCAAAAATTTCAGAAAACAGATTTATGATCTTGTAAGAAACCGAAAATACTCAATAAATTACCAGAAAACGTATGCAAAAAATAAACTCAATTTATATAAAAGAAAATTCTGTAACATTTTCTGGTAAATGTCCAAGATTTCGTTTCTCTAGATCCTTTAAAAACAGAAAAGATTCTTAGACTATCGAAAAATAAAATTTCATTCTTAAAAACATAATGACAGAAATGAGTTGTAAAATTACATAAACATGTTTTGGCAGATACTGATACTTTTTATTTAGCAAAATAATGTACGTCCAAAAAAATGTGAGACTAGCTGCTTTTTTTCACATTTTTATCCCAAAAAATATTACTCAAGTCCTTGCTTGTCTGGAAGAGTTATACAACATTGGAAAGTTACAGGCGTCATTCTCTCGAAAAGCTACAAAATAGCAAGAAAATAATCGAATATTAAACATGTGAAAATTTTCACATTGCTTACTAAGCGTAAACCAACAGAGAGAAATATGTCCAAGCCATGAATCGAACACGGATCCCTGGAATACCATTCCAATGCTCTACCTGCATTGGGCTTCGAGGACGATACCCAGCTTGGTATCTCTCACTCATAAAAATCAGTAAGGCTGCAACCTTTCACAAGATGGAATAAACACACTAGAGGTATCCACGGGCCGAAATTTTCAGGCCCGGGCCCGGCCCGACTCATAGAAAAGAAAATTCGGCCCGGCCCGATATAAAAATTAAAAGTTCGGCCCGATCCCGGCCCGGCCCGGTAAAAAACTTAAAAGTTCGGCCCGAGCCCGGTCCGGACCAGAAAAAAAAGTTAAAATCTCGGCACGGCCTGAGTGAATTTCTACGAAACATTGATTTTTACGTCGATTTGGTTAAAAATTTGTCTCGTACGAGGAGTTCTGACCAAAAATATTTATATTAACTTTTTTTTCATGTTTATAATCTTCATTTTTATGAAAGTGCCGCAGGCTGCATTATGAATCTCTATTTCTTGTATGTAAATGTTTCGGTTATCATTAATATTGTTAATCCATATTGCATGCATTGAAGTGGTAAAAATCTGAAAAATGCTGTACAGTAAAATCTTCTAAGACGGAATTGCATAGAAAAGGGAAAAAAATGCGTTATACACAAGTTCCCTTCTTAGCAAGTGTAAATGTATTATATATTCTTTTCCTACGTATTAGTATATTAATTTTGCATGGACGTTTTTCAGTTTAAAACAGGTTCCGTCAGAGGCAGTTTCTTTTCACACGTTTTACTATATTTTAATTTAGCTATATTTTAATAAACGTTAAAAAGAATAAATTTCAACGTTAAAGTGTAGATTAATGGCGATTTAAAAATTATGCCTTTTTTGCAAAAAATTTTGGGCCAGGCCTAATTTTACTGACCTTTGAATGGACCAAGCCACGCTGAGACAATGATTTTCATACGAGCTGGTTCAAAACTAGGACTCAAAATTTTGGGCCTTGAAGACTAGGAATGAAACCAGTCCCGGCTCTGTACAGAAAAAATAAGTTAAGCCCGGCCCGGCCCGAAAAGAGTGGAGACCAGGCGAGGCCCCGGGCGGCTTCAGGCCACGGGCCGGTCCGCGCAGATCTCTAGGATACACAACCCTGCAGCAAACATCAGACGAAATAAATAATTGATAATAAAATTGTAGATTTGTGGAATAAAATTGTAGATTGTAGAGATAATTTGATAATAAAATTGTATGGCCGTTCTTTTTTTTTTTTTTTTTTTTTTTTTTTTTTTTTTTGAGAGAGAGAGAGATTCATTGTCTTTCTATTTACAGTATTCACACACAAAACAACAAACTTTCTTAGTGCAAAATAAGAAATGGAAAATTGTGAACTAATGTATTATACAACCGCTATTGATTTTTTTTTTTTTTTTTTACCACGCAACTGCTTACATTTGGTGTTGCAGTATTTGGTTGATTATTTTACATTCATAAATAGAAAGTTTTACTTATAACAGGGTAAAATGGGAAAATCTAAATTAATATTTAGACACAAAAATGACTAGAAATGTTTTAAAAACCGCTTCCAAACATTCATGAATGCATATTTTAGAATGTTTTACTCAATTAAAACTGGTTTCTAAATAATTTAAAATAACAAAAAAAAAAAAACTTTTACAGGCAAAAAAAAATCTAATCATTTTTTTTTTAAACTAAAAAACTAGTACTAGATAACATTCTCTTTTGTACATCTTAAAGCAATCTGATTAAAATTTCAAAGTAAAGATGTAAATAAACATGTAGATCGCCTGAGTTAACTTGCGTAATCACCGACGTTAATTGGGTAATATCAGTAATAGGAACATATTCATATTTCAAATCGGTACCTGCCGTTCTATTGACGCTTCGACTTAACCCTTCAGCTCCCAATGAACTCTCCAGGTATATTTTCTCTTTGCCCCAAAATTCTTCAAATAAAAACCCCACAGGTAAGTTCAGACCCATTTCTGGGTTCTTGGAGAACTCATGAAGATATTGATATTTAAACAACACACCATTATAATCAGATGCATTTTATAGATTCCCAAACTTTCACGTCGCTTTTTAATTCAGGACTAGTGTTGAATTCAGATGTTTTTCTCCGGAAGGGATTTCTAAAGCTCAAAAAGGAAATTTGTACCTTTCATCATTAAAAAGCATAAAATTTATAATTTTACGAGGGGATATTCCGATGCACATCCCCCCCCCCCCCTCTCGGCTACCCCCTAGAATTCAACACTGTACGTGACGCTTTGACGTTGTTTAGATATTTTATAAATTTCATTTGCTGAAACATTGAGTGAGTAAATTGTCAAAAGTAATGAAAAATAATGGCCGGAATTATGACATAAGTTAGTTGGCAGATTGACTTGCAATGTTTTTAACAAATATTTATAAATTTGTAAAATAGATATAAAAAACATTCTAAAACAATAATTAAAGACATAAAATGTACTGCTAGGTATTAATTCTCATATTATCACAATTAAGAATAACCCTATCAGGCCGAGAGCTTTACTTTATAAGTGGATATGGAATTTTCATATTTCAGTTAGCGATTAGAAAAAAATGTTCATAAGAACAAAAGTATAACTGTTGGAATTTAAATAAGATCAATGATGTTATTTTTCTTATCAAGATTTCCTTAATCATATCCAAGTATACAATTTCGTAGAGTTTTTTGTCTACTATTTTGTTTTTCTTGTACGAAAAAATTTTTTTATTTTGCGCACTAAAAGTGCCACTACAAATGGTATCCTGGGCTGCACTTTTTTGGATTGGTGTGCTATAGCGCCTGCCATTGTTGCCAAGCCTTAGTTACAAATTATTAATATTTCAGTTTGAAATTATCATACGAAAACTGCATCACTCTGACCTCAGTATCGTCATAAAACAACTCAGTATAGTGGGCTTGTAGTTCAATAAAGCAAATGTCACCACAAAGAATCTTCCGAATATTCTAGAAGCTTCCTTGTCATTTTTTCAACATACTGAGAGCAATTTTAGACGTACAAATGCAACAACGTCTATCAAATTAATCCATGGACTGATGATGAAATGTCGGCAATGGTTTTATATGATAGACGCTTGATGGATGGACCGAGGTAACAACCATTTTGCGGTTTTGTTGGTCATTACTATCACCCTTCAAACAGTCTTTTCTCTTAAACATAGCTATTCCAGAATATTCCAGAAGGTTTCTTGTATAGTGGGCTTGTAGTTCAATAAAACAGATGTCACCGCAAAGAATCTTCCGAATATTATAGAAGCTGCCTTGTCAATTTTTCAACATACTGAAAGCAATTTTAAGACGTACAAATGCGACAACAGCTATCAAATTAGTCCATGGACTGATGAAGAAATGTCGGCAATGGTTTTATATGATAGACGCTTGATGGATGGACCAAGATAAAAACTGTTTCGCGGTTTTGTTGGTCGTCACTATCACCCTTCAAACAGTCTTTTCTCTTAAACATAGCTATTCCAGAAGATTCCAGAAGGTTTCTTGTATAGTGGGCTTGTAGTTCAATAAAACAGATGTCACCGCAAAGAATCTTCCGAATATTATAGAAGCTGCATTGTCATTTTTTCAACATACTGAAAGCAATTTTAAGACGTACAAATGCAACAACGTCTATCAAATTAATACATGGACTGATGATGAAATGTCGGCAATGGTTTTTTATGATAGACGTTTGATGGATGGACCAAGATAACAACTGTTTCGCGGTTTTGTTGGTCGTCACTATCAACCTTCAAACAGTCTTTTCTTTGAAGCATAGCTATTCCAAAAAATTCTAGAAGTTTTCTGGTCATTTTCCCATCTTCCTGACAATGATTTTAAGAGGTATAAATATGACAACTTTTATAAAAGGGACTGATGAGGGTAATGAGACAAGCACTCGATGGATGGACCAAAGCAACAACGCCGTTTACTGGTTGTTATTTCCATCCTAGTATTAATCTTTACTTTTGAACATGGGAATTCTAGAAAATTCTAGAAGCTGTTAGAAATTTCTGAAATTAGTTTGTTGTATATCAACGTTTATAAATGCAATAACGCTTATCAAATGAGTTCATGGACTGATGAGGACACGGGACAACCACTGGATGGATGGGCCGGGGTAACAGCGGGTTACTTATCGTTATAGTCATCGTTCGAATAGCATTTCCTCTTGAGCATGGCGATTCTAAAAAATTCTAGAAGTTTCCTCGTCGTTTTCCTATCATAGCTTAAAGATGCGCAAATGTAACGATGTTTATCAAATAAATCCACGGACGATGAGGAAATGTCTACAATGATTTTATGGGACAAGCATTGGATGGACCAAGGTAATAACGGTTGGCTACTTGTCGTTAATGTTATCATTCAGATAATCTTGATAATTCTCTTGAGCATGGCGATTCTAGACGATTCTAGAAGTTTCCGGAATTTGTTTGTTGATTTTCCAACCAGCTGACATTAGTTAGCCCTACTGCAGAAGACGTCACCAGGAAAATTTTAAAGCAATTTTCTCTAAGCAAGAAACATCAAAGAGAGGGTTTGGGTAGGCTGGAGAGTTTAATACATCGAGGACCAAAGCGGTTTTCACCTCACTCATTGCTCGAAGCATTCTTTGATGTCATTAGCATCTTCATGTACAAATGTAACAACGTCTATCGAACGAGTCCATGGACTTATGAGAGAACGGGAGAACCACTCGACGGATGGACCAAAGTAACAACGGTTGGTTACTTGTTGTTATTGTCATCCTTCAAGTAGTCTTTTCGCTTGAGCATGGCGAAGTGGGTGAGGTGCAGGCCACCTTTCTTCTTGTTGCCTCGTTCTAAGGTGCCAGTCATGCTGTAACCCTGCCGAAAGTCAGCCGAAGTCACGTGGGTTGTGAGATACATCCTGGAAATATATAGAAAAGATACACGTGGTTAACATTAATTACATTAATGATATAAATATATAATAACTGTGTACAAGGTAGGGTCATGCACCCGACCCGAATTAGAAAATCCTATTTCTATCAACCCGAATTCGACAAATTAATTTTGATTATACACTGCTCAAAACAATTAAAGGATATTTGAAGTTTTATATAAAATAAAGATATAAACGAAATTTTTTTTGCCGAAAATAGAAGAAGAGAATCACAAATGCAAATTTTTCTGGTTTTCAAACTGTGGAGTATGCAAATTTTGAGTTCGACGTCAAAAACGTCGCTTCAGCGGCAGCGAATGAAATTTGACTTTCAACTGGATAAAAGAGAATGAAGACAAGGATGATCGGCATTCAGTGATTGCTTTGTTTCGATGAGTACGATGTCTCAGCGAAGTCATTTGACAGATTCAGAAGCTTTGAGAATTGTTGGTAGGTTAGAAGGGGGCCAAACTCAAGCCGAAGTAGCGCAAGCCATTGGAGTGTCACAAAGTGTCATTTCCAGGATCTAGAACCGTTTTTTGGAGAGTGGATGTGCAGGCCGAAGACCAGGGCAAGGTCGTAGACGGGCAACAACGCCCAATGAAGATCGGTATTTAGCGTTAACAGCTCGGAGACACCGAACCATGAACGCTACTCTTCTCCAACAACACCTTCGCTCGGCTACAGGCACCACGATTTCAACTCAGACTGTCCGAAACCGGCTCCATGCTGTAGGTCTGTATGCTCGCCGACCGATGGTATGTGTTAGATTAACATCAAGGCATCGTCGCGACCGCAGGGAGTGGGCAACCGAGCATGTCAACTGGAGGAGAAATGAATGGAGCAATATTCTGTTTTCTGACGAGTCCCGTTTTTCTGTGCATCCGGATAATAGGCGTATTTTCATCTGGAGGGACCGTGGCAGTAGGAATAATCCTGCGTTCGTGCACGAAAGTGTCAGATTTGGCGGTGGAGGAGTGTTGGTGTATGGTGGCATCTCCATTGACGGGCGCACTGACCTCTACATCATTCGAGATGGAGCTCTGACTGGTCGCCGATATAGGGATGAGATCCTCAGACCTATTGTAGTCCCTTACGCTGCAGCAATCGGAGATAACTTCATTTTAATGGACGATAACTGCAGGCCACATCGTGCAAACCTGGTGGAGGATTTCCTTTTCGAGGAAGGAATCGTTCGAATGGAATGGCCAGCGTGTTCTCCAGACATGAATCCAATCGAGCACGTTTGGGACGCTCTAGGAAGACGAGTTTCTGGCCGCCAACAACCCCCACAAACTCTCCAAGAACTGGAAAGAGCTCTTCTGGAAGAGTGGGGCAGAATACCCCAACTCGTCATTAATAGCCTCATTGAGTCCATGCCTCAAAGGTGTTCAACGTTGCTGGCCGCCCGTGGAAACCATACCCCCTACTGAAAATGATTTTCTTTGAAGAAAACACCATTTCTTATTCTTTTTTTCTCATATGCACAAATTGTGTTTTTTTCCTTTAGTACACAAATGCGCAATAAAATGCATTTTTTTCTGCCAAACATGTGTAATTTATTCTCATATAACCTACTATGTCTGCCGACCATGTATCAATCAGCTAAACAGTTTACCAGATACAAAATCCACCTAAAACTGCAATATCCTTTAATTGTTTTGAGCAGTGTACCTAAATTTTCAGAATATTGTTTCAGATGAAAAACTATGCATTTTAATATCAATGAAGATAATCACGACACATATTTCAAATCTAAAAAAAATTAAAGTTAATTCGCATTTTGATGCAAGTATATAAAATAGTCTACTATCTTTTAGTGAATGTCACTTTTCTCTTTTATGTATAAAACGAACATGTATAGAAGGTGTTTCATAAAAGATGGACAAAACTTTACTAGGTGATAGTACACATCCAAACAAACAACTTCCGTCAAAGAATGCACGGTCGGAAATAAAGCGCAGAGATGCTGGCGCGTTTGGCAACTTGGTCCATGCAAACGTTAAAGCACCATTTCTGTTGCGAGTTATCGGAAGAAGAACGACACTAATAGCATGCCATTGTGTTATGGGGAAGAATAAGAATGCCTATGTAAAATTTCGCCTCGATTAATGCATAAAAACCGCTGACCCGAGTGTGCAACTGTCAATCGCGTTAGGAACGTATCGGAAAATGTTGCCTTTCACTAATAGGAAAAAGGTTGATATGCATTTTATCGACGGAACTGCAAATGGAAAATGGCTCAGATGCTTAACGATTGTATGGGGAGCGAATTCCCAATTTGCTATTGTCACTTAATTGTTGTTTGGGTGCTTTTGTCTCGTATAACAACATGACCTTCGGCGCCCTCTAGCATCTTTGCGTTTTAATTCCAACCATGCATTCTTTGATGAAAGTTGTTTGTTTGGATGTATACTATCACCTCTTAAAATTTTGCCCATCTTTTATGAAATGCCTTGTATGCAAACTGATACTTACATAGGATTTTCTTAATCTAAAGAGATATTCTGGACTTCCTTTTGGAAAAATCTAGCCACCCGCAGCAAAATAGAAGGTTAACTCTACTTGCAATGAAAAAAATTAGTGCCAACGCGACCCGAACTGCGTATCTGTTAGGGTTCGGATAAAATCAAGCTACCCGACCAATGCAAGATAACAATCAGCTGTAGTCAGACTATCAGGCGAGACTAGCAGACTAGCAGACAATCAGCCGAGCAATACTTAATAGATACTTTGTATATCAAGTAATTTTTCGTATTTAAAAAAAAAATCTGTATTTTCATCTGACATACAACATTTTAGCGTGTCTTGTGTCTTTTGCCTATTTACACTACACTGAAAGAAAAAATATACCGCCTTCATCTAGAACAGTGGTTCCCAAACTTTTAGACCAAAGTACCACTAAATAGAAGTTCATACTTCCGCATACCACCAGGTGACAAACTGAAAGCTAATACAGAAAAACCTGTGTAAACGGAATATGTCTAAAATGAAATATTTTTCCAATCTTTTGTGCTTCCGTCTGAGGAGATTTTACTGATTTACATGATTACATTATTAAATTGGTGCTTACATTGACTTTAATATTTTTAATGTATATAAAGTGTGTCGTTTTTGGGCGACAAATAAAGATGTATTTAAATATAAAACTACTGCATAGCTTTGTTAAACATGGAAAAAAGTACACATTTGAAGTCGCCTTGATCGCCAATTTTTTGTTATATGAATACTATACACAGAAGAACAGAAGAAAATTTAATGAGTTAGCCTACATAAGAAATTTGTATACCTTCTGAAAGTAAACTGTGCTTATTAATGCGAGATCGAAGTTCGTTGAAATAAGTAATATACACACATACAACATAGTAATAGAATAAAAAAAATTTTCGGGGTGTATGACAGTTCAACATCTACCAAATATTAGTTCCATTTATCTAAAAATTCTAATCGAAATTACATGCAAAACGTCATCAAAGCAGTAACAGAATGCAAACACCGAGGCGGTGAACTGACACATCAAGAAAAAGGAGGGAGGTGGGATTGAGCCGCTTTTTGATTTCACATGCTGTAATTTTTATTTCATTTCACGTACCAGCATCAGACTTTCGCGTATCAGTAAACAGAACTTTACGTACCAGTACTGGTACGCGTACCATAGTTTGAGAACTCCTGATCTAGAACAAATAGTTATAATTTTCTAAACTCCTAAACTAGAAATTTAGATTTCCGAGTTATGCGAATAAGGTAAACAAATAAACCGCATAGGCGAAATGGTCGAGAATTTTTAGTCTATAGTTTCCTAAGTGATGAAACGATACATTATATTATTAATCGTTTGAATTGCGAGAAATTAGGGTAAAAGGCCCATATTTCGTCCCCTCTTCTAATTTCGTCCCCCTTAACTTCTCCGGTTCTGCGAAAGTGTCGCAACTTATGACTGAAACCACAGGGACGGAAGGTAAAAGGAGTCAGTATTGAAAGTTTCGTTCGTCAAGACGCATACATAAATTAACAACGCCAAATTTCCTATTTCTGGAAGACCTGAGTTCTTATTACGTCGTTTGTAGAACCTTATTTACTGTACTGTAAGTATTTATTTCTTTTCATTGCATGTATTTCACGTAGGTAAGATGCTGACAGTAGAATATAGTGAGTTTTAGGACGCTCAGTTCATCTTACGGGAATTGAAGCTCCGCCATATTGGACAGTAGCGTGGTCCCAATTTCGTCCCCCCTGCAGTTTTTATTTTCGTCCCGGGGACGAAATTAGGAATGCTTTTTCATGACAATTTTTTCCTCATGTTTGGATGGCTAATGTTTCGTTATGTTATTTTTCCACTGATAATTAGTACATTTCTTTGTGCCTTACTTTAATGTAAATTAAATTACTCAGGTAGAAATAAATTTTGATTTAGTTATAAGTTAAGCCTCGGCTTATTGGATTTTTTGGGGAGACGAAATTGGGGCCATTTTTTTTTCTTTTGCATTTTTTAGATACTTTTGAAAAAAACAATTTTTCGCATTGTTAATTTTTTTTTGTACGATATTTGCCTATGTTTCTATGTGCGTGGATAGTTAGTCTATGTAAAATCCAAATTTGGTAGGTTTTCACTGAAAATTACAACATTTAGGGCCTAAAAGTGATTGGGGAGATGAAATATGAGCACTTTACACTATCACTTGATTTCTAGAATTAATTCATAAACTAAGATTATAGTTACCAAATCTCACTTCTTGTGTTCGCATTTATTTCCAGAGATTTTTAAATAAGTTTGACCACGATAATACAGGAAAATGCCCTTGAATTTTAATAAGGAGAACTAGAACTCTCTAGCAAAGGGAACTAGAATTTATAATGATGACCTGGAACTATTTTTTCTAGAGACACAAATTATTTTCTGGATGTCAGTGGCAGAATTTTTTTTTTTTTTTTTTTTTTTTAGTGTACAGTCGGAAGAAAAAAAGTAAACACCCCTACTAACTCTGCAACTGATTATAATAGAAGAAATTTAGTGGTACCAAACGATTGAAAATAATGTCTACTTTTAAATGATGTATATAAAATTTGTTTAGGAGGTCGTATACAAATCAATACCACACCAAACTTTGTTTTTTTCAATGGCAACATCCAATTTTAATACTATATTTTAAATCTTCGGTTCAAACTATGCCTAGAAACGAAATTTCAGGTCATTTGGATGATAAGTTTTTGAATTATAAACATTCAAAATTGAGAGCTTCTAATGCTCAATTACATTTTCATATTTTTATTAATATCTCCTGAAATTATAATCCTAATGTGGTAATTTTTTTTGTTTTGCTATAATACTAAAAAATCGAAACATAAATACATTGAATTTGTAAATTTAAAAATTCTATAATATGAATTATGAAATTAATAATCGAAAAAAATATGAAATGCAACCTACAATTTTTTGGATAGATTGATATTTATTATGTCCTGCTTGATGCGAATTCTCAATTTCCAGTGTTTCTTCCAAGTAGTTTTCGAATTATGAGTAAAAAACATCAAATTATCGCTTGATTTCTAGAATTAATAGGCACCTTAAATCATAAGAGTTAAGGGGCCGTCTAGGATGTCCAGAAAAGCATCATTTAAAAAATATATATTTTAATCATTTTATTGAAACATTTGGGCTGGCAAGAGTCGAAACATATTAAGCGAGTGAAATGGCCATATTGGCCAGAAATAATACATTAATAGAAGTGACATAGTCATTCTGTAGCATTTAAACCATCGAATACCGAACTTCAATTTGGATACAACCCCTAAAATAGGCTCATTTTTAAATAATTAATTACGTGGAAACTAATCATACGAATTTCATGAAAAATTGAATTTAGGCTAATGGAAGGGTGCAGAATCTATTTATAGTGTCAAACATGTGCACTGCTATTGAAAAAAAAAACGAAGTTTGGGTTCGTTTTAATATGTAGATGGACCCCTAAGCAAATTTTATATACATCATTTAAAAGTAGACTTTATTTCCAATCGTTTGGTACCAGTGAATTTCTTCTACAATAATTTGTTGCAGAGTTAGTAAGGGGTGTTTACTTTTTTTTCCCCACGACTGTACGCGTATTACCACACCTTATGTACGAGTAGAGTTGAATGCTTATCTCAGAAAAAGTGACAGGTCACACCAATCACCGATTTATTATCACTATTTCCAAACAAAAATCTTCATGGTATATTTCAACAACATTTGTAATAAAAAACGTGTTATTGTTTGGAATTTCGGAATGTTGCTTGGATTTGGCCCACATTTGGGATCTTGCTGCATCAATGCAATAGTTAATTTTATCAGAGTTGTATTTGCTACTTATTAAACTTTTAATCTACCATAGTTGAATTTTAGTTCATTTTTTTGGATATCTTAATTGATTTCCTTTCCTTGGTTAACTTAATTCATTTCAGTTATCCTGTGTGTTTTCGATAGGTTATAATGAGCTTAATGTTGTTCCCCAGCAAAGAAAGAAACAGTGGGCCATCAGCTGGAAAAAAGATGGCAGCCAGCAGTGCCATCAGCGGTAAAGTGCAACGGTGCCATTACTTAAACCTGTCGAAAAGTGTCCGAGCCGAATGCAGCTGGCCCATCAGGGATGGTCAACAGCAGGCCAGCATTGGTATGCCATCACATTACTTCAATCCGGCACTTTTCCTGCAGTGCTAGCACCTATCCCACTGCTATTCCTTTGCTGGCCCAGCACTTTCCCTTACAAAAATTTCTTATAGAATTCTATTAAAAAAAACAAAGTATTATATAATTATGGCTCTTTTTTCTATAAGCTAGTTTCACCAAGAGCTATAGAAATATCTGCAGAAGTATCTATAATAGAAATATTTGAACTTTTAGCGGTTTCTATGTGGTCACCCTCCCAAGTACTAACCGCGCTCGATGCTGTTTGGTTTTCGTGATCGGACATGAACAAGTGCTTTCAGCGTACGCTACGACTGCTCGCAGTTTTCAAGCTCTCATTACACTATTTCAAGTTTGTTTCTTTTGTGATGTACGTTCCCAATCATTAAACTGGTATAGAAATTATTCTATTGTATAGAAATCCTATGTATTTTATACGCTTTTTTTTATTATTGATTCTGAACTGCATAAATTATGAAAACCGAAATCATTTGTAACCTAGTAAAAGCAGATTTAAGGAGAAAAAAAAGTGCGTTGAAATAAAGAATTTATTTATTTATTCATTTAGTTATTTATTTTGTTGGTGGCAGTGGTGCTATATTTTTTACAGTTTAAAAAAAATTAGCTTCACAGCTTAAATTGTGTTAAGATATTCATTTCAGATTTGTGTTCAAATACTCAATGTCTTCTATATTCGCAGCGCCACCTAGCGTAAGGGCTCCCAGCACTAATACTGCAAAAGTTCGTGCACTTCCATGTAGTGGTGGGCCAGCGCATGAGATAAAATGGAGGCCCACCAGAATTTTATCTGATGATTTCAAACAGCAAAGTTGACTGAAGCTGACCAGCAGTGGTCATGCAGTGGTAGACCATCAGCCAGCACTTCTCCATCATTGCCAGCACCTATCTTGCTGCTGGCCAGCAATTTCCTCTTTGCTGGGTCTCTTTAGGCTTAATGACGTCAATATTCGACGAAGTAACATATCTTTATATGAATTGTGCTTATGTAGCTCCTCTGAAGAATTCATGACATATTCGTCGTTATTTCTTTTTGTATTTTCACTCTCCTGTGTTTAATTTTTGTATTTTCTTTTCCGTTTATTTGTACACATATGACTTACTTTTAATTATATATCCTCAGATATTACAGATCATCATCATTTTTAAATAAAATTTAAAAACTGAGTATCAAGACATGATATAGACGTATTAAATCGTATCAACAATTTTCAAATTAACAAATCACTAATGAATTTTATAATAACTAGTTCCAATTACTTATAAATGAAGTATTAAAAAATCATAACATTTAAAATATGCGAAAGGTAAATATTATCAGGAAGGTGAATGCATAAGAATAAGATAAATAAATAACGTTAAATATGTAGGAAATCCTAAATATTTGAAATATTTTGTCAAGCTTTATGTAACAATAACAATTTAACCAATGAAAAAAGACCAGAAAAAAAATGAATCATTCTCAGCACCAATAAATTCACTGTACGAAATATAGGCTATAAAAATTGAATATACATTAATTCAATAAGAAGAACTACAAAATGAATGTAAAAAGGTAGAACTATCATGCATAAAAATGGATAAAATTGGAACTAATGATTCGTAACTCGTATTCAAGGGCAATATTACGTTATCATTAGTAAAATACGGTTAATTTCTGAAGTATAAATAATAACAAGCACCGCTTAAATGCATATTTCTACTATTGCCCGATTAACAGGTACCAGAAAAAATATGAAAGAAATATATCAATAAATAAATCCATAAAATTTGGACCATCAAGCCATGCACAATAAAAATGAAAATTAATCATGTGAGTTAAAAACTTACTCATTAATATAAACAGTTAGTAATTTAAATCTCAGAATTTAAATAAATTCATGCATCCATACCAACACAGCTAATACCTTTACACGTGTAGTTAGATGAGTTGCAGTTAATGGCGAATTCTGACAGTTTAAAAAGAGCATATTAAAGGTATACTTTTATTAATAATATAAATATAATAATTACTAAGTATTATCGTAATAAAACTAAACATAATGAATTATTTTACACTCTATTTAAAGGATCTGAGAGAAATTTGATTATAAATAGGATTGAAGAAATACAGTTTTTAATTTAGGAGTAGGAAGTCACGTAATACTTATTAACTGGTAACACGTGATATTTTTTAAGAAAAAGGAATGTGAACAATTTATAGTGCCTCCATCTACTGGTGATATTTCAAGTTATAAATGATTTTAAATTAGTAGTAAGTAAAACACTTTTAGTGCTGCCATCTACATTAGAATATTGAAACCAAGAACGGAGAATTACTTTATAAGTTGTTGCAAATCAAAAATTCATTTTTATTCTTAATTGCAAAAACCCAATTTCCCAACATTTTTGTATAATTCTAAATCAGCTAATTAGGATATTGATTACAAATAATCAGGTTCTATAATGCAACATTCTTCACGGCATGTTTTAAATTGTAATTCAGAGAAAAAATATATTAAAAATAAAATAAATAAACAATAATATTAAATATATATATATATATATAATAACAATAATAATAATAATAATAAATTAAATGTTTCCTACACGTCCCTTCCCATTATAAAATTAATTACTTTTTCTTTTTTGTGGGGGGCTGTAGATAGAACTAAAAATAAATAAATAAATAAATATATATTTTTTTTTACCTGAAATCTGGCTCTTCAGCGTCCTTGAACTTGCCTTTGATGCACATGTGCCCTTTTCCCATGTCTACTATTTTCCCGCGGGCAGACGATTTTCGGGTAGCCGTGATCTCGGTGATCTTGCAGTGGGTGCGGCTCCACCAGGGTCGTTTCAGGATCCAGTGGGCGTTGGGAGCCGTCCGCGCCCACCCTTCGTCTGCGAACAGGAAAATCTTGCTGGGCGATCCCTCGTGGTTCAGCACTTTCCGACAGGCGGCGCCACGGCACTCGTAATAGAACATCTGTACCATGACTGTAGTAGTGGGTTAGATACTGAAAGGAACAAGTCACACCAATATAACACCGAGTGATACATATATTTAAAAAAAGTATTGTAAGAGATAAGATTAAACCATTTTTTCAAATTGGACGATAAAGGAAAAGCACAAAAATTTTATTTTTATGCTATAATCAAATTATTTTAAATTTTAGAGCCGTGCGTTTTTATGTTTCGCTAACTGTGTTAAAATGAAATCGGCTGGGTTCGGAACCAGAATTTCCGTTTGTATGCTGGAGACGCTACCGCTAAGCCATAAAGTCTTTTTGACTTCGTTGCTTTTTAATAGAAGTGCTATTTACAAGCATTTTGAAGATATGCGTTTATATTAGAAAGCATAGGTTGTGTAAACAATGCTTTCTGGAGTAAAGAGAAACTGGAATAAAACATCCAGTGTGCAAATACAAGTGGGTGTTGAGATGCCGTCCCAACCCACCCTTCTTCATCAAACAGGAAGTTTGTTGAGCAACAGGTTTGTTTCTAACAAACCTTCGTGGTTGAGAACTTTCTAGCAGGCGGCACCATTACTGCAGATTAAATACCAAAAGGGAAAAAAAAGCATTTTAAACAATTTGTTTTAAGAAAAAATAACTCCAACTCTCAGGCATTGTTTCTCAACTTATTACATTCATCTTTACTTATTTCGCGCCAGGTGGCGCATTTTAGTGAGAATGATTTGTCCCAACGGAGCAGTGGCGCACCCAGGGAGGGGGCCAAGGGGCCCTGGCCCCCTCCAAAAGAAAAGGGAGAAAACACTAGAAAAATATTTAAAATATTTACGAGACCAAAGTTCGTTTTTTGAGTGTGTGCGTTTGTGTAAAAAGTTAATTGACGCCCTATAAATACGTGGGTCTCCCCAGCCAATTTCAAAGATGCACAACCACAGAAATGCGTTTGCTTGAGACCACATTTCTATATATCATTGGTAATTCTCATTACACGGCTGGCTATTCTTATACGTATTGTGAAAAAACTGCAATGCTACCATGCAGTTAAAAAAAAGAAAAAAAAAGACTTCAACAGTTTTTTTTCCATATTGCATGTAGTTTTAGAAAACTTTTTTTTAAATTGCGAGAATGAAAACAGAAAGTTACAAAGAATGCTATCACCGCCAAAAAATGACATCCTTTTGGTGATTAAAGCTGAATCATGTTTGTTTCAAGCTTATCCCAGTCGAGCATTTGAGATCCAGCGTCTAGATTCAGAAGGTCCAGATGTCATATAGTGAACTTCGGTTTGGATCATTATAGTGCAAAACCCTCAGTTGGTTCGGTTGCATCCTTACCCATTCCTTTTCCTTTTGCTTGGACTTGGAATACTATACAGAGTTATATGCGAGTACACAAAAGTTACACAAAAATTTATTTTGTATTTTACACGGCTATTTTGCAGTGACTTTATTGACAATCATATATTAATCTTCAAACAAGTTTTTCAGCTGCTAAAAGTAACCTGCATGGAAACTCTTCAATGACATTTGCAAATTAAATTTGTAAAATATTCTTTTGAAATTGAATTATTTCAAATTATAAAAAAAGGATGATTTAAATGCTAATACTAATGACGTTATTAACACGATAAATACCGATTTGGATTCCGTTTCCCTAGTCGCAAATCAGCCAAAGCCATCGAATAAACATGAAGAATAATATTTCCTTAGATGATAGCAATGAGCAAGACATCGTATTGTTGAAAGAACAAATATTCAATAATTTAAATATTATGAAAAAGTTGTGGAAACCAGAAACAAATTTTAATTTTCCCGCAACCTGTGCTACAGCTGCAAATCACAAACAAAGTTTTCAATATACATGGTTTAAAAAATATACTTGGCTTGTGTATTCTCAAGTTGAAAATTGTGCACGTTTTAAATACTGATTATTTTTTGCACCTCCTAACGTTAGAAAATCTAAATCGGAAGTAGGTGGGTAGTTGGTCACGCAAAGTTATAATAATTAGAAGAAAGCCATTGAGAAATTTAATAATCAACATAAAACAATATCATTTCAGGGCCATTGCAACTTACGAAAAACTACACAATATTCGAGAAGGAAATACATTTCAGTCCATAGAAAAATTCATGTGGGTCAGGCATCACAAGTTGCAGTAAATCGGAACTGATTAGAAACTATTATAAAAATTGTAATTTTATGCGATTGAGCAGGTGGGAATCGCCAATGAAGCCAACTTTCGAACTTTACTAAAACAAGAGTCGATGCGGGGAATGAAAACCTCACTGAACATTTTAAATATTCTGCCAAAAACGCTACCTTTATTAGCTGGAAATTAGAAAAACAAACTAAAAATGCCGGTAAAGATATCATCTTGAATCGTTTGGTAAGAAAAAATTAATTCTGCAAAATGTTTCTCATTTCTTGATGGTGAAACTTGTGACATTCCTACTACTGAACATCTTTCCTTGTGTGTCTGATATATTGATGAAGAGAATGACAACAAAATTTGTGAAGAATTCTTACAATTTATTCCTGTAGCAAGCACTGGAGAAAAAACTTGCCAGGCAAAATATTAGAAGGATTAAAGACATGTGATATCGATTTGTCCTATTTACGTAGGTTACGTAGGCCAAGGTTATTATGGTGTCCCATCAATGAGCGGAAAGTTTAACGGATTTAGGTCTGTCTCACGTATAAGTACATATTCGCAAGCTTTATATGTTCATTGTGTCTCACATAGTTTTAATTTAGCACGTGAAATGTTGTATCTGTGATAGAAATAAGAAACTGCATTGGCATAATTGAAATGACACACAATTTTTCGATACTCCTAAATAGACAAGACGTCCTCCTCAACAATATTTACAAATGTACACCGGAAATTAATAACTAAAAACTACAAAAAGTTTGTCCAACTAGGTGGGTGGGACGCCATAAAGCCATCATGACCATGGTAGAATTATATGATGCAGTGACTGATCGCTTTGAAACAATCGCATCTTGGAAAGACAGAGATTCGTCTTCTAAGGCAAAACTTTTTTAAAAATTCGTTATGTAAATTTGGTTTCCTAATTTCTTTACTTAGCTTAAAGAATATATTTGCATACACTTTACCATTGTCTAAATTATTGCAAAAATCTGCCAGTGACCTTTTAATTGCCTGAAATTTCGTTAACGATGTTGTGGCTCACTTAAACACTATTCGTAAAGCCTCAGATATTTCTTTCAAGGATATTTATCATAAGCTTGTATGAAAGACAATAACTTTCATATTGACATTAAAATGCCAAAAACTGTATAAAAAAAAACACAAAGATCCATTGTTCCAGCCGATTCTATAGAAGAACATTTCAGGAAAAATATTTTTATCCCATTCGTTGATCAAACGTTCACTCAACTTAATGGACGTTTCACTCGGCACAGCAACATTTTGATTTTATTCTACATAATAAAAAGTGCTGCAACAGCTAGTGAAGTAAAAGATTTTCGTTAATTGTGTGAATTTTATATGCATGATTTACTTTCTACAAATTCAGAAATTTTGAATGCCGAATTCAAGTTCAGCTACAGAAAATTTGAGAAATAGCTTCTATAACTCGATGCAAGAATGCCATTGAAACAGTTTCGAAATGGGACAAAATGTTGTACACCAACACCTACAAATAACTAAAGATATTTGTAACACTTCCCGTTACAACTTGCCTCAGCGAAAGGTAATTTTTGACATTACACATTTTAAAAATTTACTTAAAATCCATAATGACAGAATCAAGATTAAATGGGCTGGCTTTGTTATATATACACAGAGAGATTAATGTAACTGAGACTGAAGTAATTCAAGAGCTTTGTAAAAAAAAAAAGATTTTATGTGTAACAATATTTTTAATTGAATTTTATTGAATTTTTTAAGTAATTTTTTATCCATTTAACTGGACCCCATAGTCGGTTAAGTCACGGACATTGTAGGGACATCTACCCTTTCCACGACTAGAGATGACAATGCTTCTACAAGAATTTATTGCCATACCCCACAAGAAATTAAATTCTGTATTAGTTTATTAATTCCCATACAATTCTGAGTGACGAGTTAAATTTAAATGAACTAGCCCAAAAATTTGCATCCAATAATTCATCTCGTCAAAGCTATTTTGGATATTTTTCTTAAACTACAATGTGTCTCACAATCAGATAGATATAAACAGGAAATTCTATAAATGTTTATTTATGAGGCCTTTAAATGTTTAACTTCTGCACATTCAAAAATTAGTACATTTTCAAATTATTAATAAAATTAAACTTTAAGTATAATAATTTTAATTAAAATAAATAACCAATTAATTGATACTGAATTAATTACGGTAATTTTATGATTAATTAGTGTATCCTTGTAATTTCTTACTGTAATCAAAACTTGAGAAATTTTGCCCCCACTAATTTTATTTTGTTTCGCTACCAATGTTCGACCCCCTCCAAAATAAAATCCTGGGTGCGCCACTGCAACGGAGTATCTTTCTGACAACTTTTTATTGTGATTCACATTGACTTTAATTCCCTTTCCTATAAATGGCATCCAACAATGGGACTATAACAGTCCCATTGTAGCATTTTGGCACACTGTAGACTGTAGAGATCTCTTATTGATATAAATGGGATCCAACTATAAGATTGATATTGATGTCAATATCAGTCCCATTGTTCCCTTTTGACGTACTGTAGACGATCTTATTAAACAAAAACATAATTTGAAGAACAAATTAAAAAAACAAAATTTATTTCCTACATTGTTTAAGCCCGAGAAGGGACAGATATTAAGTTATTTCATTCAATTAGTTCTACATTTAATGTTAAATTTTTGAAACAAGTTAGTTAAGCCAATTGAAGATTGAAAAATAAAAATAAAATTCATACAATATGATACTTAAAACACCCTATAAAATTATGTTCCGTTCAAATGAAATCGAAATAAATCTTGGACTTCTTCCATTTTTAATTGAAAGTATTTGTATTGCAGATTTAGTATTATGTTTTTGACAATAGTGCATAAAATGATAAGATGCATGCAAAATACAAAACTTTTAAAAAAAGTCTAAGATTTATTTCGATTTCATTTGAACGGAACCTAATTTTTTAGGATGTTTTAAGAATCATATTGTATGAATTTTATTTTTATTTTTCAATCTTCAATTGGCTTAACTAACTTGTTTCAAAAATTTAACATTAAATGTAGAACTAATTGAATGAAATAACTTAATATCTGTCCCTTCTCGGGCTTAAACAATGTAGGAAATAAATTTTGTTTTTTTAATTTGTTCTTCAAATTATGTTTTTGTTTAATATGTCAAGTTTTTTAATAACTAATGCACTCAGACGAACGCATTTCAAAATTAATAGAGAGTATCATCATCAGGCTTTGATGTATGAGGTATTGCATCACAATGTGAGATGCAGTTTACCAATGTGTAATTCAAAATGTTTCACCACTGTAGTAATGCAGGTTCCGGTAGTTTGGACAAAAACTTCTAATCTGAACGTAAAAAATCTAATCAAAACATAAAAAAATTAACTTCACTTAAATTTAGATATCCTATTTCCCACTCAGGAACGTTATGAATGTAAATGTAAATTGTGTTGAATTCTTACTGCTAATATTTAGCAATATTATAGCTGTGATACAGTAAAAAATAAAAAATAAAAGTTTTACTTAAATTTTTAAACCTTATTCTCTCCCTAGTGGTAATGTAAACACATCAGAAAATTATTACCCAAGTTTAACTTGGGGTATGAATCGTATTCATCTCGGAAAAAAAAATACACTTTAAAATTTAATTTATGTAATTCCCCACTATAAGTTAAAATTAAATAAAAATTGCTATCCACTAAAAACTTTTTACTAAAATATAAACTTGACCAAAGCAAAAACTTATTCTGAAAATATCCTTTTTATTTCCACTATGACGCCATATTCACCTTTTTAATTTTCGAAAAAAAAAAAAAAAAAAAACTAGCTCAATTTAATATTTCACGTGAAAATCTTTCAACTAAAAATAAATAAATTATTATTACGGCTCTTGAAAGTTTTGCAACAATGAAGTAAAATTTTTACATTTTCTATGAAAAATGTCCGTTGATTTTCAATGAAAAAAGCGAAAATTGGAATTATTAAGAAAAATATTTGAATAATGTAAAAAAAAAAAAATGGCCAATGTTTCTCTCTGGGTTATAATTCACCCATATGCAAAGGCATATTACCATTCGTTTTGGCCCTGACGTCAGGCAAACGTTTTTACACTTTAAATTTATAATATCATTAGAATTAGTAAAGAATAAAAAATGAGTGGCATCAGAGACAAAAAAAGTGGGAAGAAAAAATGAAAAAAGTTATGATCTCCATAGGCTTTTCTATGTTAAATTAACATTGAGAAGTGACACTGGAAATAAATAAGTATTGCGCTGCCGCGCAATACTTAAATATTAAAATTTTTGGACATGTCCCTGAAAAAATTAATTTATCCATGATACGAAAACTATTTTAAATTTAGAACAGTACTATATCTTAATAATTTTGTGACGAACCTTTGCAGGCAGTCAACTTGAAAAGAAGTCATGAAACAAAATTTAACAATGACAACAATTTATTTAAAGCAATAAAGATGGACAGATGGCAGTAGAATAGGCGATTTTAACTGTGACCAAAAGAAATAAGTTTAAAACCCTAAAACTGAGAGGAGGAATGTTTTAAAACTCCAGCTTAAAACAAATGGCAACGCTGATCGGTTGCCGGAACCTTAAAAAAAGTTCATTACAGTTCACTATAAAAATTCCCTAAAAGCATAGTAATTAGTATTTTAAAATGTCACTTCAAAATTATTGTAATAGTCATGGATCAAGTGAACCCCGTGTACCCCAATACTCTTTTATTTGATACTAACCGCCCTTGGCGATCAGTTTGGTCTGCCTAAAATGTAATACTAAGCGTTGTATCATGTTACTTTTATTCATAATTTAATTTACTTGTTCAATCCTTCACCAAATCAGAAGATTTTGATAGAGAAATCAAGAACTCTGTATATTTATGTTAGCCGGATGCAGGGGATAAATCGCCAAACATTGTTCCCGTCACATTTTTTGTTTGTTTGTTTGTATTACATTAAATTCATTTAAAATATAATCCTTTCATTCATTTTATTTAAAATACATAACTTTAATCTAAAACTGAAACATTTAAAGTTCATGACTTTTACTCATTTCTTACAAAAAAGGGAAAAAGAAAGACAATAAATAGAAAACAGGAATTCTGCTTTTTCAAAATTTAGTGTCCCCCCCCCCCAACACCGAGGAAAAAAAATATATGTATATATAAAAAGTATAAAACATATTTCAATTTTAAGACTTACAGCACACGCTTTTATTTTATGTAAAATGACGTCATTCGCATCCGCTTAAGAATTCCACATTTACAAGCCACTTTTAAACATCTACAGTAAAGTAGGCATAGGAAGTCGCTATCGCGAAATAATACACAAATGCAGCATTCGTCATTAAGGCTCCTATCCCTGCTTGTGAAGACACTCACGAGCTAATGCTAATCCTATGGGGAGGGATTTTTCTAATATCTCGTTTGCATTTCGACATTTTTAAATAGTTTTTTTTTTTTTTTTTTTTTTTTTGCATTGGATAACCGAGGTCCATCTCTAGAGCGCACCTTTTTTACTTTTTCGATTTTGGTTGCAGATATTTTATTAAATGACACTTTCATTTTCAGAACCGGTTTTGAAAGTGAAAGTAACTTTATAAAAAATATCTGCGACCAAAATCGAAAAAGTAAAAAAGGTGCGCTCTAGAGACGGACTTCGGCTATCCAATGCAAAAAAAATTATTTAAAAATGTCGAAATGCAAACGAGATATTAGAAAAATCCCTCCCCATAGGATTAGCATTAGATCGCCAGTGTCTTCACAAGCAGGGACAGGACCCTTAAAGAAACTCGACCAAAAAAAAAGTCTGTCTAATGATTCATAGACCTTCATTTGTTTGTAACATTAATATAGATACTTAAAATTAGATATAGTTTAAAATAGCGCCATCTTTTAACAGAAATCATTCGTTTACATTTTTCAAAATCGCACGTATCTGAATTACATTTTCTTTGAAATTAATTACATTTTGCTATGAAAAAATGGCAACAAAAATATATAATTAATATTTTACAACTATTTTTCCTTTACTTTCTACAAAAATGGAGTACTTCCGTTGCCAATATTAAGCAAATGGCTCGAAAAACTACAAAAAAATTAATATTTCAAAAATAAGTGGAGATGCAGTTTTCAAACAAATTGCATTTAAAAGCAGTTTTTTTTCCAATACGATGGTATAAAAATTGAAAATGTGCTATGCTTAGAAGTTTAAAAAATTGCTATAGAGTATTTAATCGTACTGCTTTGTTTTACGGCTGGCTTCTGTAAGGTAACGTTATTTTTTGGAGACGGCACAAAATAAGCTGAGAGAAAGAAATAGCATACCGTACCGGCTGCTAATAAATAATACCATAAACCATAGCATGTAATTTCAACATCAAAGCATTGATTTAATTTACCACGCGAAAAATAAAAAATGCTAACTGGCGAGTTAAAAAATACTATTGGCGAGATTTTTACCCTGCTAGCATAACAGTACCAAGAATTCTTTGTGATCATGGCAACTTTTTAGTTTTATTCGAAAAAAATCATTTTGATTAAAAATGGCTGCCTTGCATATGAAAAGAATAATTGTTTATGGCAATCACATGACTTGAACTATTATAATATAGATGAAATGATGGCAATGGAACAATATTCGGCGATTTATCACCTGCGACAAGTAACCAAATTAGCCGCCTGGCATATAAAAAGCGAAGTGGTCAGCTCGGAACGTTTGATGACAGTCACATGATTTAGGTTATTATTATAGAGATGCCAAACTTCTTACCACGCTGTCGAACTCACAGAAGAAGATTCTATTTCATAAAACGCTCACTGGAAAACTTCGCTTGCTTCATAGCTCGTGGAAGGCTCGACAATGCTCGTTTCTAGTCTAGGCTACCACGGGCCACGTGCAACAAAATCCATCAAATCTGACTCATACAGCAGAATTTATAGCAGCTACACAACCACAGATGTCTAATTTTTATATAATTTCAAAAAATAACCGTGAAAATCAGATTACGGAGATTCAAACACACTTTTCGAAATTTAAAGGGATGACAGAATAGGTAGCACATTTACGCACAAATGTCAGAATTCAGGTCACCACGATCGCACGCAAAATTCAAAACTCACTTGACCATTGGTTACCTTCATAAGAGAGTAGCTGCGAATTTAAACACCTACTCAGTTTGAGTGACGATTAAACAATGTTTGTGGAAGATAGGGCCAAAAAAAATTTTTTTAACTAGTATGTTATGCTAGAATAATTTTAACACAACTATCTAGTGTAATTTCGTATCCAGCGATTTCTGGAGTTCCATTACTTGAGATTTATTCTGTTAAGCTGAACCAGGTTTCAGACCAGATGCTATAATCATTAAGTTTAGCTGGGTGAAAAAGTTCCACCAGATTCGTCTGGGATAGCTCAGATGGCAAAGCACTGGCGGCTTCAGCCGGGAGAACCCTGGTTCGAATACTGGTCCGGACATTTTCCGCCCAGCTCGAAATTTACATATAATAGTATGTTATGGCTATCACAAATACCCAGTACACCAGGCAATACTATTCAGACAGGAAATATATTTTTGTTTGTCTGTGTTTACTTTCTTCTAACTTTATAAGAAGTATTGGATTCGTGAAAATTTTCGACTTCTTGTTTTCGACGGATTTGCACGTTTTAAGGGTCAGAGATCCCGAAAATCATGTTTTTACAAAATGTCTGTCTGTGAATCTGTATGTGACACAAATTTTGTGAGCGCTCTTTCTCAAGAACCAATGCACGGAATTTAATAAAAATTTAGATTCAGGTAGTCCCTGATATAAATTAGTGCTGATTAGTGTTTGGTGTAAATCACTCAATAGGTAGTGCTGCTATGCTGCATTTTTCACGTTTCCGCAATAACTCTATCTCAAAAACTAATGCACGGATTTTCTTCAAACTTCAGTTCAGTTAGTCCTTGATATGAATGGATGCTAATTACGTTTCGGTGTAACTCACCCAAAAGGTGGCGCTACTATGCTGCATTTTGCAGGATTGACATGATTTTAGTGATAGTCCTCTCTCAAGAACTAATGCACGGAATTTCATATCTTTAGAATCCTCTTGATGACCATAGATTGCCATTTAATGTTACCACTGTCACAGCGAATTTTAAAGTATTAACATGTATGAGACAGAAGAAAGATTTGGGATTGGCACATCACATCTGACTAGTTTTGCTAGTTTTACACTGTTCACATTATACTTTAGCATACACGGTAAAAAAATCACATTTTCGAAATAACTGTTTTTAACATCATTTCTGCTTATCAGCCGAATCTATTGATTCGGGGAAGTCTTACGAGCGTCATCTCTTTGTGCCGAGCTACCCTTCCCTCTTTTAATCTGTGAATCAAACTTCGTGATGCCACCACGGTATCGAGTGTCCTCAGATTAACGCTATTTTGTCGACTGAAGTTCCTTTTTTTGCACTTCTCCTGACCTGTCAAAGTCGCAGACTTCCTAAATCCTTATAGATGAGCTGCTGATTAAAAACAAATCCTTCAAAAAGTTATTTGACAAGTTTTCGGCAGAAATAAGAAAGATGAATAAAAAACAAGTTGGAAATATTAGGTCAAACGTGGCAAATGAGGTGCGTTCGTACTATAACTAGTTTAAAAAAATATTTTTTGCACTGCATAGTGTACTGAATGGCTATTTTAGTGCACTTCATAAGTGCATATACATTACATTCTTTTCGAAAAGCTGTAACATCATTAAAATGCACTTGAAATAATTTTTTAACCATTGGCCATAATGTAACAGAAAACTTTTGACTGTCCCTGTCATTAAACTATACATTTGATTTTTATAAAATTTGAAATGACTCAACAAAATTGTGCATCAATTATACATTTAAAATTTCAGACCATTCGGTTTGGTAGTTTTTGCTTTGTTATATGCGGACAGCAGGACCGAAGGACGACTATAGGTGCTACGTATTTATATAATTACGAACGCACCTAAAAAAGGAATAAGGTCACTGTGCCTAAATGAGACGAGATTCCCCACAGTTTTGTCACATTCAGGGTAGAAATTGCATTTTATTAATAAATTTATATTTTTTTAAGCAGAAAATTATTGAATACCGTTCGTTTAGTTCAAAACTAACTTGTTTTGTAGAAATGGAATCATTATCTGTAGTTTATACCTACAAAGTACTACTGTCCCATTTACGTCCTTTTTGTCGCATCTACGACAGTTAAAACCTAAATGAGACATCCAAAGTCCTAAATGTGACAATGCGTTTTATACATGCCAATTCATCTAAAAATACTCATTTAACCATTAACTGCTGTGACATAAATTGTCACATAACAACTGTGAGCGATCTGCGAGACCGCTCCATCAAAAGATGTTTAAAAGGTGCAATTAACTCATAGAATACTGTTTCTGCACAAAACATTTTGCACAGGATTAATTCTAATTAAATTTCACCTACTCAAATATTTCTAATGATAGTACTAGGACTACAATCGAAGCAAAATCTCCTTAATAGCTATAATTAAACTACAAATTACAGATTAAACTGTGAAAATTGAAAAAAGCAGCGGTCAGTGAGATTGCCAACAGCAGTTGATGATTAATTTTGTTGCAAATATAATGATAATGAAATATAACTACATGATTCCTATACGAACCTTAACCCTTTATCTACTGACGGTACTTATAAGTACCATTAAAATAACTTATTATAAAATTCCTTTAATACGTCGATTAGTTGTAATACAATTTAGAATGAGTTATAGATACATTACTTTATCTTGTTCCAAAAGTATTAGGGGTTACACAAAACAAAAATACTTTTAAAAGGATGATTTCTTTTGTTTTTGCATCTTTTCAGCTTTCTTGGCGTTCAGGGGGGGGGGGGACATTTTTCAATTCGGAAATATTTCTATATTTCTATTGTAAGAACATTATATTTGTCCATTTCCTAATTCTACAAAATACTAAGAAAAATATTTAAAATAAAAGATATGAGTGGGGGTTATAAATATGGCACAAAATCTCTATAAATTCAAATTTAGTGAATGCTTCTAAATCCTTCAATCCTTCTAAAATTTATTAAATGATTATGTAAATTTCCTAATGTAGTTTAAACAGTACGCGAAAAATGCTTTAGAAGATAAAAATGTCCATGAATTCATGATTTAGTACATAAAGGGTTAATGAGGAATCTAACAGGGATATTGATTTTTATCAAAAATCTTATTTTGTTATTGAAAAATACAAATTAAATTAAGAATGTTTTAAATAACGCCGACATTTTAAATTTTGGTCGGTGCGAATTCGCGTTAGTGCGAAATTCACGGTTTAAAAGGGTATTTACAAAATATTTATGACACTGTTATTTATTACATTATAAATCTATGTACTATAAAATGTCACACGGTAAAAGTATTAGACATAAAAACAGATAAAATCTTGCAATGTTTCTAATAATTCTATTTAAGCGGGCCTTATTAACCCCTTGAATAGCGCCGGCATATTATATATACCACTTAAATTTAATCCCAAAATGGCACGCTGACACCAGTATTTTGGATTTAAATTTTGAATTTATAATGTATACATGAAGAAGAGCTTTTACCTATTTTCAAATAAATTTGTTCGTAAATCCTGGTGTCAGTCAATATTTTAACATCAGCCCCTGAAAGGATTAAATTAAAGGATAGTATTAATTCTGATTCCAATAAAATTTTTAATTTTTGCATCTGTACAGTCCTTAATGAATTATTTTTTTAATTAGAAAGTATTAAAGAATTTAGTCATAGTGTTTATCCTCACTGTTTTCTGCCCAACAACAGTTGAAAATTTCCCTTCTGCAGTTTCCGTCAATAATTCTTTTGTACAGCCCTGTATAGGATGTATAGAATTTGTACACAACAAGTAACATATCAAAAATTAGTTACATTTAAAAACGCTTGAAAACACATTTCCAGCAATTATTCCTCACACACAGTACCGCAACTGGATTCTTTTGTCTGATCCTGTAAATAAACAATTAATACTATGCACACCCTATTCTATACTAAGCATCTTCTAGTGCACCTCAATCATATATGTGAATTTCAATATGTTTGAAATAGTGTAACATCATTAAAATACACTGCAAACAATTTTCTCCATGGAACATAATGTAACGGTGTTCTGTTGCCTGTAAACGAACTACAAAGGCTATATGCTTTATTTTCAACTAGCTGACACGCCCGGCGTTGCCCGGGCCCGTGATGAATGAACTTTAAATGAACCTCAAATTTGTATGACTTTATATCTTTAATTCCCTTTTGTCTAAATTTGTATTTTTAAATGAAAAAAATCGCAAGAAAAATATTGAATTGAATGTACATGCTAATTTGCGTAATTTGATTTTTGGAGTCTATGCGTACCGAAAGCGAGCAAAACCGCGACAAAACACTCAGGTTTTTACAGGTTTCGTGGACATTTTCACACATTTTATTTTGTAAAAAATAAAAAATATTTCTACCCGTCCAAACGTTTCAAAATTTTTGCATGAGATGTAAATCCGATCTATTTAGATGCCCCAAAACTAGTGTGTTAAAATAAGGACGTTGACTAAAATAAGAAATTAAGAAATTTTCTTAAATTCCAATTCGAAAATAGTGGTTAGCTCTACTTTCCACCGATCGGGAGCGCAGTGTGTTCTATACAAACACTACTCTACGAAACAGGGGTCAAAGGGCTGTTATAACTTAACTGAAAGTTTTAAGTCGATCGATTAGTTCATTTTCCGAATTTTAACAAATTCGCGTTCATTCTCTATTAAAAAAAGCTCTTCGTTTTCTTTCTGAAAATCGATTTTTTTTTTTTTTTATATAAAACAAAAAGTTCTGAATCAATTTTTTTTTAATTTATATATTCTTAATTAGTGTCCAAATATAGGCCTAGATACATAAGTTTTAAATCTCTAAATGCTACATTTTTAAAAATTTGATTTAAATTTGAACTTCCATTAGCATTTTAAACAATGGTTTTTTATCCACTCTCCACAATAAAAACAGATGTTTTTTTTAAGCAGACATACTATCTTTAACTTCTGCAAAACAGTTCTCCTCATCTCACAGCTAGTGAGATTTCAAGGGGAGCGGTTTGATTGGACAGTCTTGTGCTAGCCTCGAATCGAGGTCCAAATCTAGTCAGAGTGTGTTTTGAGGAAATAGATGCTTTTTTTAATTGGATCGTTTGATGGCTTTTTAATGAGAGTGAGTTACGGTTGTTAATTAATAACCCAAATAATTATAAGAATTTTAAAATTCTGAGACTCAGGTACATTAGGAGAGGCCTTGGACTATCTTCACAAAAATTATGAGCCTCATCCCAGCAAAGAGGGAATTGCTGGCCAGCAGCAAGATAGGTGCTGGAAATGATGGAGAAGTGCTGGCTAATGGTCTACCACTGCTGGACAGCTTTAGTCAACTTTGCGGTTGGAAATCATCAGATTAAGCTCTGGTGGGCTTCCGTTTTATCTCATGTGGCCCACCACTACATGGAAGTGCACGAATAAAAGTTCGTGCAGTATTATTGCTGGGAACCGTTACGCTAGGTGGCGTTGCGAATATCGGAGACATTGAGTATTTAAAGACAAATCTGAAATGAATATCTTAGCACAATTTAAGCTGTGAAGCTAATTTTTTTTAAACTGTGTATAATATAGCACCACTGCCACCAACAAAATAAATAAGTAAATGAATAAATAAATAAATTCTTTATTTCAACGCACTTTTTTTTTCTCTTTAATTCTGGTTTTACTAAGTTACAAAGGATTTCGGTTTTCATAATTTACACAGTTCAGAATCAACCCAGCAAAGGAGAAATTGCTGGCCAGCAGCAAGATAGGTGCTGGCAATGATGGAGAGTGCTGGCTGATGGTCTACCACTGCATGACCACTGCTGGACAGCTTCAGTCAACTTTGCCGTTGGAAATCATCAGATAACATTCTGGTGGGCAACCATTTTATCCCATGCGCTGGCCCACCACTACATGGAAGTTCACGAACTTTTGCAGTATTATTGCTGGGAACCCTTACGCTAGGTGGCGTTGCGAATATCGAAGACATTGAGTATTTGAACACAAATCTGAAATGAATATCTTAACACAATTTAAGCTGTGAAGCTAATTTTCTTTAAACTGTGTATAATATAGCACCACTGCCACCAACAAAATAAATAAGTAAATGAATAAATAAATAAATTCTTTATTTCAACGCAGTTTTTTTTTTTTCTCCTTAAATCTGGTTTTACTAGGTTACAAAGGATTTCAGTTTTCATAATTTACGCAGTTCAGAATCAATAATAAAAAAAGCTTATAAAATACATCAATCAAAGGTGGTCAGATTGTTCTTCTCGACAAATCTTCGTATTTGGAAAAATCCCATAAATTAATTAAAGATTAATTATGGGTCTTATGGGAACTTCGTAAAGATTATGTGGACATCCGCAAAGATCCTTCCACTAGTGAAATTAACTCTATTAAGTCTGCCATCAAGTCTTCTTCCATTATTCCTGCTAACTTTAAGAAGTCTCTTATTCCATCTATTGCGCATTGTGCCAGGTTTTATGCTTTACCTAAGGTCCATAAACCTGACATTCCTTTTAGACCTATAGTCTCTAGTATCGGTACAGCTTCTTATAAGCTTGCCAAATATTTAGTTTCTGTTTTTTCCCCACTTTTGAGCAGTAACTGTTTCACTGTTAAGAATTCTTTTGATTTTGTTAAAAAACTTCATAATTTTAGGCCGCAGGGTCACATGATGGTTTCTTTTGATGTTAAATCATTATTTACAAACGTTCCGGTTGAGGGGACTTTAGACTGTCTCAAGAAGAGGCTTTGTGAATTTCATTTCTCTTATTTTGAAATCGAGGAACTTATCTTTCTCACTCGCACTTGCTTATCGCAAAATACTTTTTTTTTCAATGGTAATTTCTTCCGCATGATTGATGGTTTGGCTATGGGTAATCCTCTTAGTCCAATTTTATGCGATATTTATATGCACTATTTTGAGATCAAACTTTTTGAAATTTTAAAATTCCCGTTCTATGTTCGTTATGTTGATGATGTTTATGTCCTGGTTGAAATAAATTCGGATATTAATCATATTCTCTCTATTATGAATTCCATTGATCCCTGCATTCAATTTACCTCTGAAATTGAGACCAATAACTGTCTTTCTTTCCTCGATGTCCTTGTTATTCGTTGTGAAAATGGCTTTCAGACTACCGTCTTTCGTAAACCTTTTGCTGTCAGTCTCCCACCTCACAGGTATTCTTCTCATCCCCCTAACCAGAAATTCGCTGCTTTCAATACTTTTGTTTTTCGGGCTACCAATATTTGTTCCATTCCTCAGTTACTTAGTGCTGAACTTAATTACCTCAAAGCTATTGCTATTGATCGTGGTTATTCCTCTAATATTATTGATTCTATTTATAAGAAATTGACGAAACCCGTCCATTCTGAAAAGCATTCTAATTCCAATTCTAATACTTCAGTTGTGTTACCATTTTTTCCTAAAATCAGTCAGCAAGTTGCTAAAATCTTAAGAAGGTTTGATTTTAATGTTATTTTTTCTCCTGATACTAAAATCACTTTTTCAAAACACAAACACCCCGTTGATCGTCTGGATAACTGGGGTATTTACCAAATCTCTTACCAGTGTGGCCTTTCTTATATTGGCCAGACTAAACGTGCTCTTAGATTTCGTTTAAAAGAGCATGAAGGTTATGTTAAAAATCAGGAGCTCAAACGTTCTTCTATTGCTCAACATTCTTGGTCTTCTCAACATAGGTTCGATTTTTCCTCAGCCACCATTATCCAAAAATGTTCTTCTAACCTTGATCTTTGGGAAGTTCTCTTTGGGAAGCTTACCACATCATTAAAAATTCTCACTCTTTAGTCAATGACTTATCTAGTACTCCAGATTTTCCAAGTATTTGGAAAGCATTAATTTAATTTCCTCTTTTTTGGTTTCTTTTTTCTCTCCTTCTCCGGTAGATGTCGCTACTTGTCCACCCAGTCGTTTCCACTGCTTCTCTCTCATTGGTTGTTTCTGGCGCTTTCGCTACCCGCATAGGGTATATAAGGCAGCGCGTCTCTGTCTACCATTTTGCTCAGCCTTGCTTTTTCTAGCACGCTGTTTTTTCCCCTATCTTGGCACTGAAGAAGAATCTCGCTGTAGATTCGAAACAGCTGTTTGCTGCTTTTCACGCATTATTTGTGTATTTTAAACGTTGGTTTACTGCTTTTTAGCACTTGTTCATGTCCGATCACGAAAACCAAGCAGCATCGAGCGCGGGTAGTACTTGGGAGGGTGACCACATGGAAACCAATGAAAGTTCAAACATTTCTATAGACATTTGTATTATAGACACTTCTACAGATATTTCTATAGCTCTTGGTGATACTAGATTACAGAAAAAAGAGCCATAATTATATAATACTTTGTTTTTTTATAGAATTCTATATGAAATTTTTGTAAGGGAAAGTGTTGGACCAGCAAAGGAATAGCAGTGGGATAGGTACTAACACGGCAGGAAAAGTGCCTGATTGAAGTAATGTGATGGCATACCAATGCTGGCCTGCTGTTGGCCATCACTGATGGGTCAGCTGAATTCGGCTTGGACACTTTTCGACAGGTTTAAGTAATGGCACCCTAGCACATTACCGCTGATGGCACTGCTGGCTGCCATCTTTTTTCCAGCTGATGGCCCACTGTTTCTTTCTTTGCTGGGAATAATAATAAAAAAAAGCATATAAAATATATAGGATTTCTATGCAATACAATAATTTATATACCAGTTTAATGATTGGGAACGTAAATCACAAAAGAAACAAACTTGAAATAGTGTATTGAGAGCTTCAAAACTACGAGCGGTCGTAGCATACGCTGAAAGTACTTGTTCATGTCCGATCACAAAAACTAAACAGCATCGATCGCGGCTAGTACTTGGAAGGGTGACCACATGGAAACCTCTGCAAGTTCAAATATTTGTACTTCTACAGATATTTCTATCGCTCTTGGTGAAACTAGCTTATAGAAAAAAGAGCCATAATACTTTGTTTTTTTATAGAATTCTATAAGAAATTTAAGGAAAAGTGCTGGGCCAGCAAAGGAATAGCAGTGGAATAGGTGCTAGCACTGCAGGAAAAATGCCGGATTGAAATAATGTGATGGCATACCAGTGCTGACCTGCTGTTGGTCATCACTGATGGGCCAGCTGCATTCCGCATGGATACTTTTTGAGTGGTTTAAGTAATGGCACCATTGCACTTTACCGCTGATGGCAGTGCTGGCTGCCATCTTTTTTCCAGCTGATGGCCCACTGTTTCTTTCTTTGCTGGGGTAGTGCCGTAGATTTTGCTAAGCATCGCAGACGCACAGACAGCCAGAGATATATTTTTTTATTGGTATAGATACCGCTCATTCCATGGTAAACCTAAATCACAGTTAATTACATGATAATCTGGGTATATTTATGTGTTTTAGAGACGATCAGACCAATCGAATTCATAAAAACTTTTCAACTGTGTCTAAAATGTTAAAAATCCATCCTTAAAAAGTACGACCTGGTGCAATTTTTAAACCAAAAATAAATATAAAACTCGGTCCTGTTTTCAGGAAAACGCGATAGTAAGAAAATCAAAATTTTCCAATATTCATAAAATGTGTTGTGAAAAGAAAAACAGATAGACGGAACGATATCAATTAATAACTCGGAGAATATATGAATAGAGAAGGGGTGGCGATGCATAACAATAATTATCTTCTTTCTATAATGCATCTCCCCAACAATGGCCAGAACTGACAAACATAAATCTCAGAGCATAACCAGTGGGTGTGGGGCGAAAACACAGAAAAGGAGTTTCTCATATCACTCTATCATGAAGCTCTAGGACTGCGTATAATAATAATTGTTGTAAATAGGAGTCTATCCAGGTAAATTTTGGGCCCTATTTTGGGCGCTTCGCAAAAATGCATACAATAAAACAGGCCAACTTCACGAAATTCCTCTTAATAAAATAGGTCCCTTCACAGAATTCCATTTATTAGATTTTAAAATGTGCCATTTGCATACAAAGCAAGTTTAGCAGAAAGGAAAACTTTAGCAGAAGGACGTAAAGAAGTTTTTAATAATAAATGCTTGATTCGAATATGAGTAACTCAATTTCATCTTTCTTTACGAAATATTATTTTTCACAAAAATATAATATTTTTTTTTTTAAATAGGGTAACAGGAAAAAATATATTTTTGCTCTTTTTTTTAGATAAGGGCAACAGGGAAAACATACATATAGATAAATTTTGCTCTGTTTCTTTTTAAGATAGCGCAACAAGAAATATATATATACAATTTTTGCTCTGTTTCTTTTTTAAGATAGGTCAACAGGAAATATATATATATATATATATAATTTTTGCCGTGTTTCTTTTTTTAACCTCTTCGTTCCCTGGGTCACCGTACGGTGACTTCTGTTCTTTTCCTTATAAAAACTAAAATGTCCGATTTTTTTTTTTTTTTTTTTTTTTTTTTTTTTTTTTTTTTTTTTTTTACATTTTCACAACACTTCTTAATAGCTGAATGTTTTTTGCGTTTAAATGGCAGCATCTAAGCTGATTCCACATAAAATAAATGTTATTTTCATCTGAGTTTGCAAAATGCCTAAAAATGCCCAAAAGACAGTATGACCTAGAAAGTGAGAAATTTTCATAAGTTTTTAATTTAGATCTTTTTCAATAAAAAAAATTATGAGGTTCTGTAGATTATTTACTTGTGTAAAGCTCTTAAATTTGTGATTGCGTTCATTTAGGTTAATGGTTATAAAATCGATGTTTTTAAGGGGATTGTAGTTTTAGATCCACATGTTTGAACCTAAATTACTAAGCGCCTAAAAGATCCATTTCAGGAAAGATATTCTTTCTTTTTTTAATATAGCGCAACAGGAAAAATATACATAATATTTTCTCTATTTCTGTTTTAAGATAGGGCAACAGGGGAAAAAATGTAATTTTTGCTCTGTTTCTTTTTTAAGATATGGCGACGAGAAAATATGTGTAAATAAATTTTGCTCGGTTTCTTTTTTAAGATATAGCAACAGGGGAAAAAATGTATAATTTTTGCTCTGTTTCTTTTTTAAGCTAGCACAACAGGGAAAAAATATATATAGATAAATTTTTCTCTGTTCCTTTTTTAATATAGCGAAAGAGTAACAAAATATAATATTTGCTCTGTTTCTTTTTTAAGATAGGGCAACAGGAAAATATAGAGAGATAAATTTTGCTCTGCCACTTTTTTAAGATAGGGCAAAATGAAAAATATCTATATATAATGTTTGCTCCGTTTCTTTTTTAAGATATGGCAGCGAAAAAATATATATAGATACATTTTGCTCTGTTTCTTTTTTTAAGATAGAGCAACAGGAAAAAATATATATAATTTTTGCTCTCTTTCTTTTTTTTTAAATAGCGCAACAGGGAAAAAAATACATTTTTTTTTTTTTTTTTTTTTTTTTTTTTTTTTACCCTGTTTCCTTTTTAAGACAGGGAAACAGGAAAATATATATATGTAATTTTTGCTCTGTTTCTTTTTTGAAGATAGAGCAAGAGGGAAAAAATTATATATAGAAGTTTTGCTCTGTTTCTGTTTTAAGATAGAACAGGAAAAATATAGGTATAATTTTTGCTCTGCATCTTTTTAATGATGGGGCAACAGCGAAAAATAATGAAACCTTATTGAAACTATATTTTTAGATTTATAATTGATTTTTCAACGTGTAATAGTAAATTAATTAATATTAATCTACTAGCTGTTTAACCCGTTCTATGCACGGGAGTTCGTGAATTTAATTCTAAAACCAAAACCAAAATTAAAAATAACTATTCGATTTAGTAAATATTTTTCTACTTTTCTACTACTGTGCCTTTTTTTTATTAATGGGGCATTCCACGTCAAATCAGGCAGTAAAATATCAATATGTAACCCACCATCACAGATTTTAATGAAACTGTGTGTGTTTGTTCTTACTATTAAGATATGATCACCAGTAATTTTTTTTTTGCTCCTTGGTGAAATAGTTTCTGAGAAAAAAATTGTCAAAATTTTGAAAAACTGCCGTCAGTTGGCATTCTTGATAGCTCGGTTTTCAAATGTAACATGTCATATATATAATCATATTTCAATATCTACTCTACAAATCATCTTCAAATAATTTATGCACAATATTTAGGGTACGCAGCTTATGAAAAAAATATATTGTTACGCTTATAACATTTTAAGTGTGTCTAAAAAAATATTTAAACTTTGAAGTCGTGAATTTTTTATGAAAAATAATGCATTAACAAAAAAAGCATTATCAACAAAAGGCGGTATTTTTATTAAATTTATTTTTTATGGGAGATATACTTAAAGGTGTCCTTTACCTGATTCTGAAATAAAAATAGTGGGATTTTGGGTGTTTTTGGTAGTATTTCCTATTTAAAAATATTTTGAGGTGCATTTCATATCAAATCAAGCAGAGTCATTCCATGTCAGTTCCCCTAAGCCATTTAATCACTGTCACAAATTTCAATGAAATTGGGTTTGTTTATAGCTTATTTTAAGACGTAATCACCTTTAATTTTCTTGATCCTAAGTAAAATATTTTTTAAGATAAAAAATATCAAAATTTTGAAAAATTGTTTTAAATTTTTTTAATGACAGTTCGATATTCAAAGACTACATTAAAAAAAAAAAAAAAAAAAAAAAAAAAAAAAAAAAAAAAGTCATTTCAATATAAAATCACTAAATAGGTTTCAAATAATGTATATGTGACAAATAATGTAGGCTGATTATTATTTCTTGTTTTTTATCATGTTTAAACACTAAGAGTGTCTTTTATCTTATGAATTTTTAAAATCAAGAATTTTGTCAAAAATAATGTGTTAATCAAAAATTTATTATTAACCGAAGGCAGGGTGTTATTGCTTTTTTTTTTTATTGTACGTAAAAATATCTTTTAAATGGTTATAAAATAAAAATAGTGAACATATGAGAAAAAATTATCAAAATTTTGGAAAAATGCCACGAGTTGCCATTAATGATTGTTCAATTTTCAAAGGCCTCATTTTATATATAAAATCATATTTCAATAACTAATAAAGAAATCTTCTTCGAATAATTTAAGCAAGGTAAATAAAGTATGTAGATTATGAAAAAAATATTGCTGTAATGTTAAAAAATATTTAAATGTGTCTAAAAAATTGTATAATCTTTGAAATCAAAAATATTTTACAAAAAATAATGAAATTATTAAAAAATCTTTATCAATCAGAGGCGGAGTTTCTATGACTAATTTTTTAATTTTAAATTGTACATAATACTACATTATAACTGGATCTGAAATAAAAATAGTGGGATTTTGGTTGGTTTTAGTAGTATTTAAATCATATTTAAAATTATCAATATTTTCAAATGTAAAACCTATCCAATGTATCATCCCTGGAAATATTTTTATTCATACATTTATTTTATTTTTCAAATTATCTTTTATGTTCGTTTCTTAAGGAAAAAAATAAACAATATTGTTTTTTAGTAAAACTTCTAGGGCGAAGAGCAATTATCCCTTTCCAAAAAAGAGAAAAATCACTAGCTCCTCACCGCCCAATAGAAATTTTCAAAATGACAGTCCTAATCTTTAAACTCATATTTGGCTGTTAATATTGAAAATTTAGCATTGAGCTGCTAATATTGAAAAAAATACCAAATTTCACTCTGTTGAAGAAAATTTTGACGTATTGTGCTTTAAATATATGCAAAAAATGCATAATCCATTATATTTATATCTTTCAAATAACTATATCTAAAAAAATATTTAAAACTTAATGAGTTGCACTTTTGTAACTTTATTCAGTTTCTAATGATAAGTACCGTAATTTCGGGTGTATAGCCCGCAGATCAAACAATTCAGTTTGGACCCAGAAATTTTATTCAGTATTTGAAGACCAATATTTACTGTGATCTAAAAAGTTACATTTTATTTTTAAAAATTTCTGGGTCGAAACACGATTGTATGATCAGCGGGCTATACACCGGAAATTACGGTAATTTGATTTATTTCATCACAATATTGCTGAAAGATGGATTTTCAACATATATATGTGTGTATATATATCCCTGTCCTCAAACAAATTATTTAAAAATTATTCATTTATGCTTAATAAAGCATATATATATTGTTTATACACTTACAGAAAATACATATAGTAAATTTTATGACATTATGTCAATAATGTCTAAAAGTAAAGAACTTATCTAATAGTATGTAACGAAAAATTTAACATCTGGTGTAATGACAACAAAATTTTATAATTGTTTTACTTAATTTGGATGAATGAAAAAAGCTTACATGTTTATATTTTATTGAAGTACAGGTGAAAATGTCACAAAGACATACCTCAACAACCACTGAGTATGTCACATTCACACTACAGATGATTTTTTTTTTCTTTTGATCTTTCGGGTTTGATTTCAGATGGTAATGAATTAATTAGTTTTGTTAGAAGTGTCATTGCAGCCAGCATATTAGGCTCACTATTTTTTTTTTATATAATTTGTTTTGATTGACTCGATGAACAACACTATTTAAAGGGACCATTTCATGACTTTTCAATTAAAAGCTGATTTATAAATTCATCATGTTGCTTAGTTATTATTATCGTCTTAAGATAATAAGTTGATATTAAAATTTTTAAATGCAGTTTATTTATTATTTGAACAGTTGAAAGTATTTTTCAATAAGAGTGCGGGCTGTTGATTTTAAGTCGGCTGTTGAGCAATGTAGTGTTGGTAAAGGAACTGGTACTATTTAATTTAATTTTTATTGCTGTAAATAATATTTGTTATTTTATTATTGTATGTATTATATTTAAGCAAGAGTAGAAATACACGATATCGTAGTCATTTTAGTACATCTTAGCATGAAAAGCTTCAATATTTATCATTAAACATTCACATTTTATGAAAATTTTGTTAAAATTGCTCATATTTTCACTATTTTTATTTTATAACTATTGAAAAGATATTTTTACGTACAATTAAAAAAAGTAATAACAGCCTGCCTTCGGTTAATAATAAATTTTTGATTAACACATTATTTTTCACAAAATTCTTGATTTTAAGAATTCACAAGATTAAACACACTCTTAGCATTTAAACATGACAAACAACAATAAATAATAATCTGCCTACATTATTTGTCACATATACATTATTTGAAACTTATTTAGTGATTTTATATTGAAATGACTTTTTTTTATGCAGTCTTTGAATATAGATCTGCCATTAAAAACATTTTTAAAAAAATTTCAAAATTTAGATATTTTTTTTATCTTAAAAAATATTTTACTTGTAATCACCTTTAATTTCCTTGATCCTGTCTTAAAATAAGCTATAAACATACCCAGTTTCATCGAAATTTGTGACAGTGAATTAAATATCTTAGGCGAACTGACATGGAATGACTCTGCTTGATTTGATTTGAAATACGCCTCAATATATTTTTAAATATGAAATACTACTAAAAACACCCAAAATCCCACTACTTTTATTTCAGAATCAGGTAAAAGACACCTTTAAGTATATCCCCCACAAAAAATAAATTTAATAAAAATACCGCCTTTTGTTAATAATGCTATTTTAGGTAATGCATTATTTTTCATAAAAAAATCACGACTTCAAAGATTAAACATTTTTTTTTACACACTTAAAATGTTATATAAGCGTAACAGTATTTTTTTTTCATAAAATACGTACCTTATATATTATGCATAAATTATTTGAAGATGATATGTGGAATAGATATTGAAATATGATCATATTTATGTCATGCTACATTTGAAAATCGAGCAGTCAAGAATGCCAACTGATGGCAGTTTTCAAAATTTTGACAATTTTTTTTCTCAGAAACTATTTGACCAAGGAGTAAAAAAAAATACTGGGAATCATATCTTAATAAAAGGAACAAACACACGCAGTTTCATCAAAATCTGTGATGGTGGGTTACATGCCTGCCTGAACTGACATGGAATGACCCTATTATTAATGAAATTTAATTTATCCTGTTACTGTGGCAGCAGACGATAAAACGATATATTTGGAATAAGGGAATAAATCATGGAGGAAAGATGTAGATGGAGATGCAGTATTCCAAAGAAACGGTTTGCAATGTGATGCGCGTTATCGCTCAAATTTAAATGCTCTCACTAGGCTCAAACAAAACAGCACCTCGAACAGGGACCGAATTCTCTGACATCACCCGTGTATTTTTTTCTCTAAATGAAAGTGATATGCTTATTTTTAGGCATTCTAAAGGAGCATTCCATTGTATTATGAACTAAAATCTATATTACTAAAAGTTTTCTTCTTTTTTCGTGAAAGAACTTGCTTGTGTTTGGACCTACTGTAGCGGATTTTAGGGTTACTTTTTTGGCGTCACCCCCAGCCACCTTACTGCATCTCCATCTATCTCTTTCCTCCATGGGAATAAATAGAATAAAAAGTTTTGATGATGCTTGTGATAAAATATGTTTCTTTATTTTTAAAAATTTATAATAATTAAGCGCAATTAAATAATCTATAATTATTTGCATGTGAGGTAAAAGAATGATCGCAATATTCGCTAGAGCTTTAAGTGTTGCAGCGTGGCGTACATAATATGTATATCTCTAATTATTTGCATGTGAGGTAAAAGAATTACCGTAATACCCATAGATTAATATACAAGATTTACGGCAAAATCTGGAATGGCAATAGTATTAGCGTCAGTACCGACAAGGGGAGGAATTAACAAGCCTCCGAACAGGGCTTAATTTCTAACAAAAGAAGTACCGGAGCCCTAATATTATGCAGTACTAAGAACCGTAGCGCCCCCCCCCCCTTCCGCCACTCCAATCTGCATATTTATATTTCATACATTATTTGCAAAATTTAAAGGATTTTGTTTTTCTTTAGCAAAATAAAAATTTTAAATATGTATCAGCATATGCTTAGATGTCAATTATTCCACTTTTTATTTATCACTGCTTCCGAATAGAAATCTTTGCCTAATTTTAATATTAAGTGCAGAATTCTTCAATTAAATATGGTAAGGATTATGATTCGGAAATAGCGTTAACACAAGAAAGGAGTAGTTCGCAGCTATGTATTTTAATGAAAAAAAATTAATGAAATTTACAGAAATTAATATTTATATGCTGAAGAATGGAACAACGTTTTTCAATTTCCTATAAAAGGCGCATATCTTAAACTATAATCGATTCCTTCCGCATAGCAATCATTTGTGATGGCGAGTCCCTGAAAATCAGATTAAATTACAAACTTGACACCGTTATCGGAAAGATTCGATTCTTCTACAGGAAAAGGGGGAAAACTGCTCGATAGCTTTCTATCAGAATGACAATACATTGGCAATTACATCAATTTGGAAACGCTATTGCACTGGGCTCCCGAGCCCTATATTTATGAGCTCCGGCTAATTCCGACCAATATTTAAATATTTACTAAAAAAAGAGAAGTACCGCGGCTGAGCTCCGGTGGGCTCCGGCGCAAATTAAGCCCTGCCTCCGAAATTTACCTATGTTGATGAATTATGTTTACACTCTATGTTTTGGGTATCTATTCTTTCCTAAATCGAAGAAGAGGCAGGCGATTTTCTATTTATGCTTTATTTATTTAGTTTTTTTTTTTTTTTTTTTTTTAATGTACTTGTATTGTTCAACTTTAACTTACAAAATGATAATTAGAATAATAATATAAAAGAACAACCCTAGGAAATTCTGTAAGAACGTAAATATGTAAGTTTATGAGATTAAATTGTAAAAAATCAAATTCAGGTATTGTGTTAATTTATTCGTATCGAATAAAATTTTATTGAGTCTAATGTCAGTACCTCTATTTATTTTTAACTTTTAGATTTATATAATTCTAAGAATTTGTCGAAAGAAATTTTTCCCCATCTGTAATTTTATTATTATTTCTTATATTTTAAATATTATTGAATTGTATGTTATTTACATTAAAAACAATATTTCTATTTTATCTGTAAGAAAGTAAAAATACGTAAATTTTAAAAGATTATTGTAACGATTGGTTAATACGTTAAACTTCATAAATTAATAAAACATCGGCTATAAAAATTTTCCTACCAAATGGGAATATTTATGAAATTTTCTGGGACATTTAAAGTGCAATATTTCGTATATTTTTATATTACACCATTGCTTTTTATATATAGCATTCAAGACGAAATTTTTACCTTGTTTTTCATTGCATTTAAATCTTTCACTCATCACATAACAAAAAAAAAGGCATATATCCATGCATGAACATAGAATAGATATTTGATATATAAAATAGAATATCTATTCTATATTCACGTATCGGTGTAAGATTCTGTTGAAAATGTAAACATGCAACATTAAAAAAAGAAAGATCAAAATAAGGTAGATATTCAATAATAAGAATATTACAAGGATAGGGTGTTTCTTCCCCCATTGTCACTAAAGACGTTACGATCGCAATCGCATTACCATTACGCTCTATGGGAGTGTCCGATCTTGTATGTTAATCTATGGTAATACCCGCTACAGCTTTTTAGTATTACAACGTGGCGTACGTAATATGCAATGCGTCTTGCAATAGAAAGACAATTGTTGTGGTAAGAATTTTATTGTGAATTTTTAATTGTTGGCAGCTGCTATAACGAAAAATGTTTAAATTTGATAGGAGATTGGTGCTAAATGGGGTTTTTTTTATTAATTACAAGTTAACTATAAATTATTGCGATTCCTGATTGCTTTAGTTGCCTCGCCGTGTTTTAATACGCATGTACATAACATTTCAGAATTCTGGCTTCCAAACTGTGAATTTGTATAGCATTACGGACAGACAGACAGACAAATTTTCATTTTTATATATTAGACTAGCTAAAGTAACACGGCGTAGCCTGGAATTTTAAGCATGTTTGTTTTGAAAAATCATACAGCTATAAATTAACTTATTTTCATTCTTCATTGGAGCAATAATGTTAAAATATGCCAATATTTCCATAATCGAGTTTTTATCATGCTTCAACACATTTTTCACACTTATAGGACGTTATATATTCATCCCGTCCTTTATATTTCCAATAGGACGTAATATTCCATTTTTTTAATTCGTCAAATTAATTAAATAATTATAATTTTTCGCATGGAAATCATAAAACAGAAAAATTATGACGTAACATTCACTTTTGTTTTTAATTCGTCAAACTATTGATTTTATTTTCATTTTCCACGTTCTTGCAGTAGAAAAGTTATGATGTAATATTCCCTTTTTTAAATGCGTCAAATTATTTATTTCATTTTTTCACGTGGGAATCTTGCAATAGAAAATAACTGTTGTGGTAAAAATTTTATTGTGGATTTTTAATTGTTGGCAACAGCTATAACGAAAAAAATGCTTCAATTTGATTGGAAACGGCTGTAGAATCGATTCTTTTTTATTAATTAAAAATTAGCTATAAGTTATTCCGATTCCGGATTACTTTAGTTGCCTTAGCCGTGTTTTAATACACATGTACGTAACATTTCACAATTCTCGCTTCCAAACTGGATTTCTATAGCATTACAGACAAACTGACAGACAAATTTTCATTTTCAAATATTAGATTAAGTGATAAAAGCATATTTTAAAAAAATATTACTTCTCAGTTTTTATTTATCATTTATTTTCTACTTTTTAGTCTTAAAAATGTTTCATTGTTGCCCTTTCACAGCAATTCGGTCTATTTCGGGGAGCATTTAACCATACCACAGGAACGGTGCCTGGAATAGTGAGGTCTAGTGTGGTGATGCTGCACTTTGACGCTAAACTGAAATCTGTCAACGAAAAGACAGATTTTCCTTTTAATGTCGACCCTAAAATTAATAACATATTTCACATGCCTAACTCATAGCTGGCAATATTTACGCTTTTTTTTTTTTTTTTTTTTTCCTACCACTATTTTTGAACAGAAAAATTTGCTTTATTTAATCCCAAGCTTTCGAGTATTAAATAAGACTTTTTTTTTTTTTTTCAAAAATAGAAGTAGGATAAACGCGTAAAAGTTGGTAGCTATAGTTTCTGAATATTGTATCTCTGCTGTACGAACGATATCTGCTGAGCAGTGGGGAAATCAAGAAGTGCTGCGGGAGGGAGGCATGGCCCTCTTCCGGAGCCCCCATAATGAGATGAAATATTCCCAAAAAATTAGGATTGTATGCTTATTAACACGTTGAGTGCCACGTCAGTCACCGGTGACCGACACTGAACATTCCGTTTAGGCCGCGTCATTCACCGGTGACCGACACTAAACATTCCGTTTAGGTCGTGTCATTCACAGGTGACTGACACTTATAGATTGTGTAACGGGAATCTTATTTCGTGGCTCAAACGGAAAGACAGACAAAATAGACTTGGCATCATTCAACGTGTTAAGAGGCTACTTCAGTCAAACGAAAAGACGCATTCGCTAATGCTAATCCCATGGAAGAAATTTATAAAGATATCTCGGTCGCATTTCAATATTTTTAAATGGTTTCTTTTGCATTGAATAGTTGAGATCGAGCTGTATGCAGGCCGTTTTTTACTTTTTCGATTTTGATTGCTGATATTTTTTATGAGGAGGTTTTTACTTTAGAAACCGGTTCCGAAAATGAAAATATCCTCATAAGAAATACCTGTAAACAAAATCGAAAAAGTAAACAACGGCCTTTGTACAGATCAATCTCAACTATTCAATGCAAAAGAAATCATTTAAAAATATTGAAATGTGATCGAGATATCTTTATAAATTTCTTCCACAGGATTAGCATTAGCGGACGGGTCTTTTCATTTGACTGAAGTAGCCTCTTAATAGTGAAATACGATTTCTCTCCCTGCGAAACTCCACAGTACCAACCTCCCAACCCACACACACCCCTTCCGGAATTTCATAAATCCTTCACCGAGAAAAATGTCTGATATTAACACTACCACCGATATTTTTAAAGAATAAGTTATGAAGTTCATTTTAATGTTAATAAAATTATTGATTTTACTTCCAATTTTATAAGATCTCTCTTTACCTTTAACTGGAATGAATCCAGAATTCAGAATGAAGTTAAACTGGAAATTGAAGGTTTCTTATAATCCTAAAGATAAGAGTAAGATATTTTTAGAAAGGTAATAACTTGATAGTTTAAAAGTAAATAAAACTCGGTTTGATATTTATTTATTTATTTATTTTTTAGTTTCTGACACCTTTAAAGTAACTCGGCACCCTTTGAATATTTTATTTTTTTCACAAAAGCATTTTCACTTACCTGTTATGCATATTATTTGAAGTTATTATTACATTAATGGAAAAATAATAATTTTGTCCGTAAAATTTAAAATATTCAAAACAAATTTTTAAAAATGTAACGATTTTAAAACATTTTCTTCTTTTTCAATTTACAGTAATAAGCACCGATTTTTTTAAAATTATTATTATGTTTATGAAACTTTATTCTTAACTTTAAGGACGTACTTTGCACGTAATTAATTGGCTTTAGAGAGAAAAAGCTAGTATGTTGTGGCCATCGCAAAACTTTCTTCTACATAAATCACGTCAATTAAATCATTTAAATAGTACAAGAATTTACATCAATTTAGCACCAATTCATATCAAAGTATCTGCGTTTAATGAAAATTCATGCATTAGTTCTTGAGATAGAGCTATAGCGAAAATTCTGAAAAATGTAGCATAGCAGCACCACCCGTTGAGAAATTTGCACCAAAACATAAACAGCACTAATTCATATCAAGGTATACCTGAATCTGAAGTTTGTTGAAAATCCAAGCATTAGTTCTTAAGATAGAGCTATTGCAGAAATCACAAAAAAGGCAGCATATGAGCGCCACCTGTTAATCGATTTACACCAAAATTTATGAAACGTCAATTCATGCCAAGGACTAACTGAATCTAAAGTTTGATAAAAATTCGTGCATTAGTTCTGGAGATTGAGCTATTGCCACCTTTAGGTAGAGCTATTGCGGGAATCGTGAAAAAGGCAGCACAGCAGCGCCACCTGTTAAACGATTAACATCAACACGTTATCAGCAGCAATTCATATCAAGGAGTAACTGAATCTGAATTTTGATGAAAATCCGTGCATTAGTTCTTGAAATAGAGCTATTGCAGAAATCGTGTAAATCCTGCAAAATTCAGCATAACAGCGCCACCTGTTGGGCGATTTACACCAAAATGTAATCAGCACCAATTCATATTAAGGACTAACTGAATATGAAGTTTTATGAAAATCCGTGCATTAGTTCTTGAGATAGAGCTATTGCGGAAATTGTGAAAAATGCAGCATAGCAGCACCACCTGTTGAGCGATTTACACCAACAGCTAATCAGAATCAATTTGCATTAGGGACTAACTGAATATAAATTTTTATTAAATTCCGTGCATTAGTTCTTGAGATAGAAGTTTGTGTCACATACAGACAGACGGACAGACAGACAGACTCACAGACAGACATTTTGTAAAAACATGTTTTTTGGAATTCCTGACCCCTAAAACGTGTAAATCCGTCGAAAACCGGAAGTCGAAAATTTTCACGAATCCAATACTTTCTTCTTGTAAAGATAGAAGAAATGAATAAATAAAACCCAAAATATGCTGGAAAAAAAACAAGAATTATGTTGCATTTTTATTTTTTATTTTATTAAAATACATGCCTAATTATATTAATGATTAATGACAACCTTTTCGATTATGTAAAAAAACTATATATATGTCGTTTCTTGCAAATCTGGAGTTTAAGGGGTCTCAGGACTCTTAAAGCTTCAAATTTTTAATTTTTTTAGATGTTAAACTCTTATCTTTTTTGAACATTTTGATATAACTGTAAGTTATGGCTTTTAGAATTATATCCGCTCAATAGCTGAAGCGGCATTTCCAAAACTTTATAGTTTTCTTTCCTCCAAGTGACATTTTTGGGCATAACGCGCAGGATATCTCAAAAACTTCGGAATATTTTTTCATGAAATTTTCAAAACGTATGTTTCATGTTAATCTGTATAAACTGAACCTAAAATTTTCTTTTTATTGTTCACGAAAACATTTTTTGAGGCGATTATACTGTTGAAATTTTCAAAATTTTGTATTAGCTAAACCAACTTTGTATTAAAAGAATAAAATGCTTTAAATACATATTTATTTGAGTTCAGGGCAATTATTACAATCTGTAGTATAAGTAGGCACCAAAATTTTCATCCTAGTTGTCAATTATAGTTGATTTGTAATCATGCTGTTATACTAATTTTCTGCTCGTCAAATATCTAACAGTTTGGAGACCCCTGTGAATGCATTTTGCATCTTGCAATTTTTTAAACACATGAAACAATAAAAATTGAATTTTAAAATCATGTACGTTTTAAGATGTTAAATGTTGAAAATGGTCCTTTTTACTTTCTTCTATCTTGACAGGAAGAAAGTATTGGTTTCATGAAAATTTTCGAATTCCAGTTTTCGTCGGGTTTACACGTTTTATGGGTCAGAGATTCCAAAAAAACATGTTTTTGCAAAATGTCTGTCTGTGAGTCTGTCTGTCTGTCTGTCGGTCCGTTTGTCTGTCTGTATGTGACACAAATTTTGTGGGCGCTCTATCTCAAGAACTAATGCACGGAATTTAATAAAAATTTATATTCAGGTAGTCCCTGATATAGATTGGTGCTGATTAGTTTTTGGTGTAAATCGCCCTGCAGGTGGCGCTGCTATGTAGCATTTTGCAGGATTTCCGCAAAAGCTCTATCTCAAGAACTAATGCACGGATTTTTATAAAACTTCAGATTCCGTTAATCCTTGATATGAATTGGTGCTGGTAACGTTTTGGTGCAAATCGCCCAACAGATGGCGCTGCTATGCTGCATTTTGAAGTATTTACACGATTTTCGTAATAGCTCAATTTTAAGAAATAATGCACGGATTTTCATCAAACTTCAGATTCAGTTAGTGCTTGACATGAATTGACATTTTGCCTCTTGTGGTGTAAATCGCTCAACAGGTGGCGCTGCTATGCTGCATTTTTTGAGATTTCTGCAATAGCTCTATCTCAAGAACTAATACTTGGGTTTTCAACAAACTTCAGATTCAGGTATACCTGGATATGAATTAGTGCTATTTATGTTTTGGTGTAAATCGCTCAACAGGTGGCGCTGCTATGCAGCATTTTTCACGATTTCCACAATAGCTCAATGTTCAGAACTAATGCACGGATTTTCATCAAACTTCAGATTAAGTTAGTCCTTGACATGAAATGATGTTTTGTACCTTTTCGTGTAAATCGCTCAACAGGTGGCGCTACTGTGCTGCATTTTTGTGATTTCTACAATAGCTCTAGCTCCAGAACTAATGCACCGATTTTCATCAAACTTCAGATTCCGGTGTACCTTAATATGAATTAGTGCTGTTTGTGGTTTGGTGCAAATCGCTCAACAGGTGGCGCTGCTATGCTGCATTTTTCAGAATTTCCCCTACAGCTCTATCTCAATAACTAATGCACGAATTTTCATCAAACTTCAAATTCAGGTTTGATACGAATTGGTTCTAAATTGATGTGATTTTTTTTTACTATTTAAATGATTTAATTGACGTGATTTATATAGAAGAAAGTTTTGTCATGGCCACGACATACTAGTTTTTTATTCTTTCCAATTTTAAGAGTCCTTAGACCCCTTAAGCATTTTACAGATGGTAAAAGGTCTGAAACACTTCAAGGGAGAAAAACGAAATTAACCCTTTTCGACACAACAACTCCGATTTGAACAATACAGTAGAACCCCACTAATCCGAAATTTTGATTAATCCGAACCGATTTTATTTTCGGAAATTATACTTGAACAAATTAACTGAAAAGATTATCTTACGAAATTTTCTGGATTGTAGGATGAATGTCAGGAAAAACATGTAGAAGTTAGAATTAAACAAAAAAAAATGGGTGCAAAGCATGTTTTTTACTTTTTAAACAGCTTGAATAGAATTTTAAAAATACTCAGTAATGTGTACAGTATCAGTACAACATATCGCTCAAACGCAAGAAAAGTTAAACATCTCGCAAAATTCATTTTGCGTTTTATTTCACAAATAGGTTTGTCATAGATGTGTCTTGCTACATAAAAAGTTTCATAAGTGTAGTTATACGGAAAATCACTTTATTACGCTATTTGTCCATTCATGACCACAAAAGAAGGGTGGATTGTGTGGGGAGGCAAATTTATCCAACCCTCCAAACCTCATCATATGCCTTCGTTCTTAGAGTTTTTATAATTTTGTACGCATTTTTACTCCTGCATGCAGAGCTAAGTGCTATAATTTCATGTTACAGTAAAATCATGCAAATTTTCCTTTTGCCTCTCCTGTGAAATTTACTTTTGTCGAGATGTGTCACTTTTCTTGTGGGTGAGCGATATGTACACGAATACAAAATGAAAGCGTGCACTGTAGGCCTACTTGTAGAAGCCAACTTCAAAAAATCTCGAACATCAGTTTCTTTGCCAGTCGGTATAAAATTCTTTTCTAAAATGCAAAAAGTATTTAATTTAGATGACAAAAATTTATTTTTCTTTTCAACAGTTTGATTTTGCAAATTATCTACAGGAATGTTTGTTTTCCCCCATTGTCGACGTGGTGACTGAGCTACTTATAGATTCGCGATTATGATCCGTTTGTAATGGATTGTTACGTAATTTCTCATTCTGGAGTTCCATTAGATTATTATAAGCATCAGGAGTGATGAAACGAGGAATACTATTTTTTTCCGAAAATCGTGCCGGATTATCCATCATGCCGGACCTCAAGATGCCGGATGAGAGGATGTTGGCTGCACTACTGAGTACTTATCTACCCTTTAAATATAAAATCCTAATTAAACGAATTTATGAAACGGAAGTATGAATCGACTGATTAAATAACTGATTATGTTTCACGGCGATTTCTCCTAAAATATGGAATACTTTGCGATGAAATTAACACCAAAAATCAATATTGATCCTCAGATTTCAAAACTGGTATTAGAATTTTTAAATTCGAATTAGTTTTCGAAATATTAATTTTTTTCTAATTTTATATACATTTTTCTAATGATGGCAACTCAAATTTTAATCAAACAGATATTTTTTTTTTTTTTTCAGAAAAGGTTGACATGGTAACCCCGCTGTTGTTGTTTATTTGATAATAAATGTTTATTTACTTTTATTTCTTTTTACAAATTATATAAATTATTTTGTTCTATGATTATTAATTATTTTTTTTATATTTCCTTTAGAAAATAATAGAAAATAATTAAGAAATACAGTACTACTTAGTTATTCCTTCGACCAATTTCGCCAAATTATATAAATCGCCAAAACACTCGCCAAATTATACAAACTGACATAATTTTTATTTTAAATAACGAAAGAACAAATAAATTAGTATAACATTAATAAATATACCAATAAAACGTCGAAATAAAAATCACTTGATGACGTAAACACCAGTAACTTGCTTAAAGTCAAGTGAATGTGACATTTACGATCAACCATTATTGGCATTTAATCTTACAGTTTGGCAATAGATTTTTGGTCGTCGGGATATCTAAGGAATACCAAAAATGCATATGTAACTGGTATTTGAAAACGAGGTTTTCGCCAAATTTTCGTAAAAAAATAAAAATCACGCCAAACCTGTATATCTGTAACCTGTATAACCGTATCTGGCCAAATATTACCACTCGAGAAAAAAAAATGCTAACTGGCGAGTTGAAAAAAAGCTATTGGCGAGATTTGCATCCTGCTAGCGTAACAGTACCTAGAATTCTTTGCAACCATGGCATCTTTTATGTAGTTTTATTCGAACAAAAAATTTTGATTGTTTAATCAAAATGGAAAACTTACGGTCCCATATTGGCGCGATTTTTTTCTGACGCCAATTTCATATATGGAGCGGGCACATAACTGGCGCCAAAGTATCGTTATTTTGCTTCATATGGTAAGCCGGATGTTGCTGTTTATGCTGTTGATGCGTTCCCCAAATTGGCGTCGTTAAAAAATCACGCCAATATGGGACGTATATGACATCTTTGCCAAACTTTCATATGAACGGCGAAGGGATCAGACCGTATTTGTTTAATGCAGTTGATGACTTCAACTATTATAATATAGATGAAATGATGGCGATAGAATAATATTTGGCGACTTATCACCTGTGCCTGGCTAACATTAAAGTACCAAAATGGCACCTAGAGTATAAAAAGCGAAGTGGTCCGCCTGGAACTGTTGATGATAGTCACATGACTTAGGCTATTGTTATAGAGATTGTTTTAAAATACCGGGAGACAAAGACTCTTATAATTAATTTATTTTATTTTAGCTTGTTTTCAAATGTTTAACTGATCCTCTTTAATCAAAAACGAAAACAACCATTGGATGTCTTAACAGCAACTGCTTCGCCCTTAAATTTTTGCAATCAAAGAGAATTGAATGGAAACCCGTTTACAGGGAGATCTGCACAGCTTTTTTCAGTATAATCCAATCTTCTCTAATATTTTTAAAACCCATCAGATTAGCGTGTTTTTTAGATTCTGCGGTGTCTGAACGGGGGTTGGCGAGCGCAGCTTGCAGGGGGCAGAGCCCCCTAGTAATTTATATATTTTTTAACCCTCCGAGCGTCTTGCAAAAGGGTAAAATTGTAATGTTGTGTTCTTTGCATTTCGTTTTAAATGCTAAGAAAATATGATTCTTTCAACAATATAAAAAAACTCAATTACAAACATGAATGTAATCCTTGAGAGTATTAATCATTCTTGAATGTATTTAAAATTCATTAAATCTATAGAATTATATTATCTTAAATATTGCTTGTACTGCTGTGAAACCTGGAGCTTACTGAATGGAATATTACGTCTCAAACACTTAGAGGGTTAACACAGATCTTTTACATTTATATTTTTATCGGAATTTCGGGTAATCCGAATTTTTCGTAATTCGAACAGGCACCGGTCCTAATTAGTTCGGATTAGCGAGTGATTCGGATAGCTACTCTATTTACTCAGATGTTAGAATACATCATTTTAGGCATGTAAAAAATAATTTTTTAAAATGTAGAACATAAAATAAAAAACCTTGATCAAAAAGTGGTTTTTTCTTCATATGAGCAATACACAGAAAATGACATACTTCTCATAAACAGTGTCCATTTTCTAATGCAAAACTCTAAAGTATATCAATAAAACTACTATGCTATGGCCATCACAAAACTTTCCTCTATATAAATCACTTCAATTAAATAATTTAAATAGTACAAGAAATTACATCAATTTGGCACCAGTTCATATCAAAGTATATCTGAATTTGAAGTTTGATAAAAAATTCGTGCATTAGTTCTTGAGAAAGAGCTATTGCGGAAATTCTGAAAAATGCAGCATAGCAGCGCCACCTGTTGAGCGATTTACACCAAACCATAAACAGCACTAATTGATATCAAGGTTTACCTGAATCTGAAATTTGTTGAAAATCCAAGCATTAGTTCTGGAGATAGAGCTATTGTGGAAATCGTGAAAATAGTTGCATAACAGCGCCAGCTGTTGAGCGATTTACACCAAAAACTAATCAGCACCAATTTGTATCAGGGACTAACTGAATATAAATTTTTATTAAATTCCGTGCGTTAGTTCTTGAGATAGAGTGCCCAAAAAATTTGTGTCATATACAGACAGACAGACTCACAGACAGACATTTTGTAAAAACAAATTTTTTGTAATCTCTGACCCCTAAAACATGTAAGTACGTTGAAAAACGCAATTCGAAAATTTTCATGAATCCAATACTTTCTTCTTGTAAAGATGGAAGAAAGTAAAAATCAGTTTGTGGATGAACATTAAGTTCGAAGCCGCAACGGTCGACCGATGGCTTCAGGTCCCCGAGCCCAGCACTTTCCGCTTTCCGAATGTAGTTTTAGAATTATGGAGGAAAGTTCTATAATCAGGTGAACCCGATTATAAAAGATTAAGCTTTCCAAAAAGTGCTAATGAACGGATTTTGGTGAGACTAGCATTGTTATTAGATCATTTTTACTTTCCTCTATCTTTACAAGAATAAAGTATTGGATTCGTAAAAATTTTCAACTTCGGGTTTTCGACCGATTTACACGTTTTAAAAGGTCAGAGATTCCGAAAAAACATGTTTTTACAAAATGTCTGTCTGTGAGTCTGTCTGTATGTGACACAAATTTTGTGGCCGCTCTATCTCAAAAACTAACGCACGGAATTTAATAAAAATTCATATTCAAGATATGTGAAGATATTTTGATAAAACAATTACGCAGCGAGAGAGTTAACAGTCCAAATTACATATGTCTGAAATATTAGAAAATTTAATAGCGCAATGGCATTCGTATAGTTTTCAGCAATTCGGAAGGATATTCCAGATAAACGTCTTTATTGAATTAAAATACAGTGTCATATTCACTGATATAGTATTTCGTCTGGATCAAGGATGCGTTGGGAAAAACCGACCAGCGTAACGAGTGAAACCTGCTAGTTTAAAAATGAAATAAACTCGGTTCAATATATTTTTTAATATTTTGAGGTTGAAATGTTTTGACACCCTTAAGGGGTTTCAGGACTCTTAAAATTGGAAAAAATGAAAAAAAAAAGACCATTTTCAACATTCAATATCTTAAAATGCATATGATTTAAAAACACAATTTTCATTGGGATTAAAAGATATAAGTATGCTCTTTCATTTCATGTATTTGAAAAATTGCAAGATACTGCATTAGTATTTATAGGGGGCTCCAAATTCTCAGACATTTGTCGAGCATAAAATTGGTATAACAGCTTACCCGCAAGATTACTGTAACTAGAATGAAATTTTTTGTGCCTAGTTATACTTCAGATTGTAATAATTACCCTGAAACTAAAAAAACATTGTATTTAAAGCATTTTTTATATTTTTAGTACAAAGTTGTATTTAGCTAATACAAAATTTTGAAAATTTCAACAGCATAATCACCTAAAAAAAATATTTTTTTGAACGATAAAAAGGAAATTTTAGGTTCAGTTTATACAGACTAACATGAAACCTATGTTTTGAAAATTTCATGAAAAAATATTCAGAAGTTTTTTAGGTATCGTGCGCGTTATGCCCAAAAACGTTATTTGGAGCAAAATGACTTTCGAAAACACCGCTTCGGCTATTGAGCGGGTATCATTCTAAAAGCCATAACTTCTGTTCTAACGGGAATTTCAAGGAAACAATTATATCAAAATGTTCAGAAAAGACAGAAATTTAACATCGAAAAAAATTAAACTTTATAAAATTTTGAAACTTTAAGAGTTCTGAGACCTCTTAAAGACGTATTACCATTTGAAGAATTTTTTTTTACTGATGTACATTTTCCTATTCTATACACGTATTAATTACAAGTAATACTTAGAAAAACTTATTTTGACCAGAAAAAAAATCATTTTGTCAGTAAAAATTGGGAATTTTATTTTTTTTTTTTTTTCAATTTAAAGAATTTTAAACTTTGCTGTTTTTTTTTATGCATTACCGTGTTTAAAACACTAGAACTTCAACCGATGTTTGTCAAATCACTCCTTTTTTTTTCCCTTTGTAACTTCAATAGAGTATATTTAACAAAATTACGGATCAATTTTACAATTAATTAATATATATATATGTTAGAAAAAGTATGTATATATACAAACATAGGCAAAAACTGAGCAAAAACACGATTTCTTCAACGTTTCGAGTTTTTTTTTTTCTTTTTTTTCATTATATTGTAAAACCTACACTTAATTTTATTAAATACACTATATTGAGGATACAAAAAAATAATGAAATGATTTGACAAATATTGGTAGAAGTTTAGTATTTTAAACACAGTAATGTATGGAAAAACAGCAAACTTTAAAATTCTTTAAATTTTTTTTTTAGCCCCCGATATGCTATTTCTTTCTGCCAGCAATTAAAGTGTTGTCTCTAAAAAATAACGTTCCGTTGTGTAAGCCAGCTGTAAAACAAAGCAGATGTATCACTGTGCGGTTAAATACTCTACTGCAACTTTTTAAACTTCTAACCATCGCACATTTTAAATTTTTATATCGTCGTATTGGGGGAAAAACTTACACTTATACATATACACGCTTGGTTACATGTATTTGTTTATAGTTTTAGGTAAGAAATCAATGAAGTATTGAATGCTATTATATCTGGATCCAAACATTATTAATTCAATATTTTTTTTTCTAAAACCAGTTTCTTAGGATATATATATATATATATATATATATATATAAAGCCGTTATAAATGTAAAAGATACCTATATTTTGATGTTTTAACAATATTTAGAATTATTGAAAATTACAGTACTCGAATGAGTGAGCTATACCAATGTTTTACCAATAATAATTCACAAATACGAGAATATTAGCCATAAATTTTCTAATTGTAAATACCCCAATGTGAGAGAAACACAGTTCAAAAATATATTTAATTCTGCAACAGTATTGTTTTTCTAAATTAATATTTACTGAAATATCATAAAATATAATGCAAAATATCATATCAAGCAATAACATAATACCATAGCAACGCAATAAGTCTAGTGTACAAGGAAATTGAATGTAATGATTTGTTTATCGTTTTCTACAAGCAATCGATAAAGTACTTACTCTAGCACTATCCAAATTCAAAGGAATTCTGGTAACTAAATAACGAAATATTCATTGATTAATTACCAATTCATTATTAATTTTAGTTATAATATTAGGGGTATTCATAAATACGGTCGCTTTGATATATATTTATAATAAGCGTTTTGCTTTAGGGGTTGCTTAAACTAAGGTATAAAACTTAATAAATAGATGGGTGGAGTTATAAAAATCTTACGGTAATTAAGCTGATTCAAAAAGTGTTGCTTTAAAAAATTACATTTCCCAAAGAAATAAACTACAATAATTACTATAGGTAATTCTAATAAAAAGAGAGGATGTTTTAAGACGTTATAAACGTAAAAAATATTGATATTTTTATGCTTTTATAACATTACATTAAAATTATTCTAATGATATACCTTTTTTTACCAATATTAAATATACACGAGGGTGGTTCAGTAATTATTGTACCTGGTGTATATAAAATATTTGTACTGCGATTGTTGTTGTGGAATATCGAAGCTTAATCTTTTAAATGCCTATATGCTCATTAGCTGCTATATTTACATAGTTTTGGAAGGAGGGGTGAAAGGCTGATTTTTAGCTTATGAGGCTAGATTTGTGACAGAGGATGAGACGTAACTACTGTCGTTTGGACTCTGGATCATAGTGATGTAGCCACATCTCATACACTGTCCAAATGTAGCCTCATAAGCTCCGAACCAGCATTTCACCCTCACCCCCCTTCTTTAAAAACTCCCCCAAAAATAAGTCTTTAAAACTTCACCCCTCTCTCCAAAGCTATGTTAATATAGCAGCTGCGGTTCTGAAATTGAGTACGTAGACATTTAAGAAATTAGGCTTCGATATTCTACATCAACCATCGCAGTACAAATATTTTATATACATTAGGGACAATAATTATTGAACCACCCACGTACATATATTACATACATATAACCAATATTGCATACCTATATTATGATATACTGAATTGTAAAATTATTTCAATATTTTATGACTGATTCAATGTTTTAAAACATATTTTAAAATTGTAAACACCTCAATATTAAAGCTACCACATTCAATAGTGTTTCAATTCTACTATGTTAAAACTATGCCAATTTTTTTCACCAATATTACATAATTATATAATATTGATTTATAAAATTAATTCAATATTTTGTGACTGATTCAATGTTTGGAAGCATATTTTAAATTGTATATACCTCAATTTCAGAGAAACCTATTCGATATTCTTCGAATGCTGTATCAATTATTTTTTTTACCAATATTACATTAATGTAATATATTTATGTAACATTGAATTGTAAAATTAATTCAATATTTTAAGATTGGTTCAATGTTTCGAAACCTATTTTAATATTATAAACACTTCAATATTAAATAAACCACATTCAATAATGTACCAATACTATTTTGCTGATATAATATTTACCAGAATAATTAAAACAGGATCCAGAATACCAAAGGAAGCAACACGTATACAACAAGAACACTCCCAGAGTTTGACGAGCTCTGCACAGGGTCTGCTTGCAACGACTTGTTTATCATTTTAAATAAAGCAATCAATAAAGTACTTACCTCTGATTCTGTGTAAATCTAAATCCAAAGAAGGTGTCAAAACTGAATCCGACGAAATTCACTTTCCCCACTACTCGCATTTCATTTTATCATCATCCCGAAAACGCTGGAATTCGGCAGATATTGATTCAGCCTGGAAACATTCGAGTTGCCGCTGAACACCCCCGCGAAGTCCGTAGATGGGTTGCTTAGTAACAAGGGAAAGAGGATGAGGATCAAGGGATGTTAGGAAGTGAAGAACCAATAAAAATTTTCCTTTGCCAGAGAAGAGTTTATATTTTAGAAGGAGAAAATGAGTCTTGTGCACTTGAATAGTTTTGCTTTTCTAATAAATATTGAAAAAAAATCATAGATATTTATTCTTCTTTGGAATAGTTTTGGTTATTTAATTAATCCGTATACGCGTTGCTTAGTAACAAGGAGAAGAGATGATAGGAAGACCCAATAAATTTTTGCCTTGTCAGGGGCTTGTCTGTGTTTTAGATGGAGAAAATTAATCTTGTGCGTCTTGTGCGCTTCAATAGTTTTGATTTTCAAGTAAATCTTGCAAAAAAGGGATATTTATCCTTCCTTGGAATAGTTTTAGCTATTTCTTCTTCTTTTTTTTTTCTTTTTAAGGACGGTTGTGACCATGGAATAGTTTTTGTTACTTAATAAATCTTTGAATAAAAAATGGACAGCTGTTCTTCCCTGGTCAAATGGAATAAATTTGGCTATTTAATAAATATGTATATGTGTTGCTTAGTAACAAGAGCAAGATGCAGAAAAGCAGGGGATGATACGATGTGAAGAGTCAATTAATTTTTTCCCTTGTCAGAGGATAAGTTTATGTTTTAGACAGAGAAAAATAATCTTTTGAGTCTTGTGCTTTTCAATAGTTTTGATTTTCAAGTTAATCTTGCAAAAAAGGGATATTTATCCTTCCTTGGAATAATTTTGGTTACTTCTTCTTCTGTTTTTTTTTTTTTTTTTTTTTTTTTAAGGACGGTTGTTCGACCTTGGAATAGTTTTTGTTACTTAATAAATCTTTGGAAAAAAAATGGACAGTTGTTGTTCCCTGGTCAAATGGAATAAATTTGGTTATTTAATAAATATGTATATGTGTTGCTTAGTAACAAGAGCAAGATTCACAGAAGCAGGGGATGATACGATATGAAAAGCCAATTAATTTTTTCCCTTGTCAGACGATGAGTTTATGTTTTAGACAGAGAAAATAATTCTTGTGCTCTTGAATAATTTTTATTTTCAGGTAAATCTTGCAAAAAATAGATATTTATTGTTCCCTTTGGAATAGATTTAGTTATTTATTTTTTTTTCTTCAAAAAATAGATGGTTGTTCCTCCCTGGAATAGTTTTGGTTACTTAATAAATCTTTTTTTAAAAACGGACTGCTGTTCTTCCCTGGAATAAGTTTTTTGTTTAATAAATCAGTATATGTGTTGGTTAGTAACAAATGAAAGATTCTGAGAAGTAGGGGGGTTTGAAGAAACAATAAAATTTCTTCCCTGGTTCAATTGGAAGAACTCATGTTTTAGACATGGAGCTGCATTTATTTTCGAAATATTTTGCTCTTGAATATTTTTGCTTTTCTAATAAATATTTTTAAAATAATTGATAGTTTTTCTTTTCTGGTTACGTAGAATAGTTATTTATTAAATTTTTGTGAAAAATGGTTGATTGTTCTAACCTGGTTAAGTAAATAGTTTTACTTATCAAATGATTCTTGGAAAAAAAGGTTGTTTTTCTCTGGTCAGACAAGTTAAGTATTAAAAAAAAAAGTAAATATTCTTATCTCGTTCGGTGCAACAGTTTTGGTTACTTAATGAATCTTTCAAAAAATGAAGTTCTTCCCTGGAATAATTTTGGTTATTTAGTGAATCTTTCAAATAATAGTTGTTCAAACTTGTATTCTTGGATTCTTTTGATCTTCTAACAAATCTTGCAAAAACATGCACCTTAACCTTGAAATATTTAAGTAAGACAGTCGTAAATCTAAATGTTGGGGTTTCCTTCAATAAACAGTCGTTTTCTGATTCATTCACAAATAATTCGTTGTAAATAATCCTCTTATTTTCGGCATAGAAAATAATTTTTATGATCTTGAATAGTTTTGGTTATTTAATGAATCTTGCAAAAAATAAATTGGTCGTTTTTCCATTTGCAGATTGTATCATTTGGATTATTTAATAAATTTTTCCAGAAACATATGGCTGTTTTTTCCTTGTTGGATTGAATAATTTTCGTTATTTTACAAACTTGGAAAATGGAACCTTGGAGGTCGTTAAAATAGTTTTGGTTACTTAATAAATCTTGCAAAAAATTCACCGTGATCTTGATATTTTTAGATATAACAACCGTAAATACGTATAAATGCTGCGACTTAGTTTTATAAACCGTTATTTTTTTGTTCGTTTGTACATAGTTCATAAAATGATTATGTATTTCTTCTTTTAAATAAACAACCAGAGTAAGGAATGGTTTGTCAAGATTTAATCCAGAACAAGAAGAAAATTGATACAGTGAGAGAGCTATGTTAAATTGATAACTTAACAATTTTGCTGTAAGAATAACTTTTAAATATGAATTTAATTTCTGTTATAACAGAATTATTTTGAGTTTTATAATTTTTCATTTGATCGTTTAATAATATCTTGCATTGTAATGGTATTTTGTAAACTCAAATCCATTTATATTTGACTCTGAAAGTTTTTCACATCATTACATATTTAAAAGAAAAACTATATTCTTTTATCATTTGATAAAAGTAGTAATTCGTAATTATTTTTAATATTAACTGACATTTAAAATTTACGTTTTGCACTACATTTAAAATAATTTTAAAATTGGATAGCCATTTTTTAAAAATTAACTCTTGAAAATTGAGTCTATAATCTTGACTTTAATACTTTATGATGGTAAAAAAAGTGATATTAATACATCATAATTATTAACATAATGACTTTATTACTTCATGATGGTATGCATAATCATTAGATAATGATTTTAATAATTCCCTACGTTTTAGTAAAGCTTCAGTAATACAATTTCAGCTGCATACATCTATTTGAAACAAAAATCTGTAACTTCTCCTAGCAAAAACTTCTGAAACAAATTAAATCACCGCCAAGCATCATTTATCCAGAACGTGACAAAAACAGAAACTAAACTGACGAAAAATACTCTAGAAAAGCAGGCCTGTGACAACACAACTCACACTATCGAACTGTCAGAGATTCACTCAGAAAAGCGTTTAATCCAATAATACTCTTTTGTTTCAGTTCTATATCATCATCACGGCAAAACGAAATCGTACAAGTGTTTGCCAGCTCAAAGCTGCCGGCATCCCCCCAGATGAGTGCCGGATCAATTGCCAGATGCAAGCTCGCCCCTCTGTAGAAAAGAACCCGACTTTGCGCACGCGTGAAGCCTTTCGAATTTCAGGAACAATGTAATGAAAAGGGGAAGGGGGGGGGGCTTCTGTCATAGGCTACCTCCCTCCCTTTGGGGGATTTTAATAAAACCCTTTCGGCTGTTATGGATGGATATTGGCGCGTCATTTTCTATAGATTTTGAAATAGATGAAAAGAAGTCTCGATTTAAAGAGAGGCGAATAGCTTTTGCATGATGTAAAGTTTTGGATTTTACGAGGACAAATGGTTGCAAGAGCAGACACTAAAAAAAATTATTAAATTTCTTACCCTTTCCGATGCAGTGGTCCCACATCGGGACCACCTAATTTTAATTCCAAACTTACAAAGGGCACCAAGAATATTTTAATAAAATTTTGCTTTTACAATGAAAGTTTAAATTAACAGGTTTTTAATTTCTAAAAAAGTCGTTTGTAAATTCCGGTGTCAGTCAATCATTTCATCATTTTACCATATTTTTTAGAATATTTCTGTGTCGGAAAGGGTTAAGGCTGTTCTCAACTGCTCTTCTCAACAAGCGCAAAACGTTTCGACACATTTACAAATTCATTTTTTTAACGGAAAGATATAAAATTGGAAGGCCTGACTAGGGAAGCGATTTGGAATCGAACTGTGTTTTCCATTTTTTTACCATAAACTACTTATTGAATTATAAGCGATTTGGATCGCATGACAAAGACGTTTTTCGCCCTTCCTTGAGTGGTTATTCTTCTTTCGCGCGGAAATTCGGGTCAAAACGCCCACTTTGACACTATTTTCTGAAAGGTCTACTGCGTTTGCAAAAAAACCGGAAAAAACAGTTCTGTTACATAGTTTCTGAACAACAACCCCTGCTAAGTTTCATGCATTTCCGCACAAAAAGTGAATTAAACCTTATGTGATAAAGTTGCCTTTTGGATTTGAGAATAGCCTTAAGGCTGTTAATCAGTGAATTTCCCAATTCCCCTCACTAATGTTAAACCTATGGTCGTAGAATGCATTCATATATTTAAAATATCTCCTCAGGAAATTAGTATTTTAACTCATTTTTTCTGTGAACTCTACTTAGGGTATCTGCCTACGTTCGGAGTGCTTTTTAGATGCGTTCGTAATTATATAAATACGTAGCATCTGTAGTCGTCATCTAGTGCGTCCGTCTGTCTGTCCGTCCGTGCGCATAGAACAGCGCAAAAAAACTACCCAACCGAATGCTTTGAAATTTAATATGCAAAATCGTTCAGAATTGTGTCGAGTTCTTTCAAATTTTATGAAAATCTAATCAAAACTTAAAAGGATATGCGTAAAAGTTTTCTCCATTCTATTCAATCCCATCCTACGTCATTAATTCAATCCTATCCCATGACAGATAATGATTCTAGGTTGCCATGGTGATAACATCCTAGTTAAGACGGTGTCCTATTATTTCCGTATTACTGAATTCAACATACATAATCGTAATTTTTATTAATGCATTTTTGCGTAAGAGTGTAATAACTATTGCAGCAAGATCTGAATATTCATAAAACGAGTGTTGTACTTTTCCTTAGTCCACACGCTGAGGAATTTTCCTAGACCCCCGATCACCACTTGCACAGATTTCGAAAACATGTTCTTTTATTTTGATATGCTACCACCACCGATATATATACGTGATATCGGGCACGTTGGGAGAAAGATTATCGAAAAGAATGCTACGCATTAAAATTAACGGACAATTCATTTACAAATTATTTACATATAAATAAAACATTGTTTACATTTAAGAGCTCGGTTATAGACGATCCGGCCCGATACTAAGCTACATATGGCAAGTACTTTCTGCGCACTGGGTTAACCCTTTATCTACGACGATACTTATAACTACCATTAAAATAACTTGCTATAAAATTCTTTTAATACATCGATTAGTAGCAATACAGTTTAGAATGAGTTATAGATACATTACTTTATCTTGTTCCAAAAGCATTATGGGTTACACAAAAAAAAATGTTTTTAAAAGAATAATTTCTTTTGCCTTTGCATCTTTTCAGCTTTCTTGGAGTTGGGAAGGGGGTTGGGAATTTTTCAATTCAGAAATATTGCTGTATTTCTATTGTGTGTTGTTGTATTGTATTTGTACATTTCCTAATTCTACAAAATACTATCAAAATTATTTAAAATAAAATATTTGAGTGGTGTTATAAATATTGCACAAAATCCCTATAAATTCAAATAATTAATCCTTCTAAAATCCTTCTAAAATTTATTAAATGATTATGTAAATCTTCTAATGCTGTTTCAAAAATTCACGAAAAATGCTTTAGCAGACAAAATTTTCATGAATTCATAATTCAGTACATAAAGGGTTAACTTATTAAACTACTCTATTTCCCACTCATACTATGGTATCTCATGAATTTTTATCGGAGGATCACCCTTGACCTCCCCGTTGCTCCGGCTATCTTCGCAAGAGTCTCAAACTTCTTCCCGAAAACTCCACTCAAGAAACACCAACCTACTACGTTGAAGTCTACGTTAGAACTAACTGCTTTCTCTTTCTCAGCGATGCCTTCCAAACCGAGCCTACTGGGATCTTCTCCTGTGAACGGGGACCCCTTCGCTTATCTAAAAAATTCTCCCTCAGATGGCCTTTAGTACTTACGATATAGGGAATTTTTTTGTTTGCCTTATCTGTGGTATGCGTTCTTAAATAGCAAAGGAAGCAGGGATGCATTGACACAATGAACTTGTTCATACAATCCTATCTAACTAAAAACAGTTCGGATCAACTTCAAGATAAGGAAAAATATTACTTTAAAACCTGTACGCAGAAAGTGATACATATAAAAAACAATAAACAAGTAAAAAGATAATACCAATCTTAATTAGTTATCTGCTCATTAGCGTCAGAAACCAGACAACGAGTTATAGTACAAACGCACCTCATTGGCCGCGTTTGACGTACAATTTCCGACTTGTTTAAAAATATATACCATATTGAATAAACACACATATTTTTAGTTCAATTTTAATACAGAATGATGAAAAAACATAAAATTCTAACAATATCTTCATAACATTTTAAAATATTGTGGTTTATTACCCTTTTTTGAGAAAAATTTCATGCTCGCAGGACAGCCTACACTCCATTCAACTATATGTATTTCAATTTCCTCCGCATTTACATACTACTATTAAGCTTGCTTGTGCACTAAACTAGCAGTTTTACAATATCTTCAAAATTAATTGAAATATTAAAAAAATACGTATTTTTTTAATCAAAAATTATCATTTTTAGGTGTGTTCGTAATTATATAAATACTTAGCACCTATAGTCGTCGTTCGGTCTGTCTGTCTGCATATAACAGCGCAAAAACTACTTAACCGAATCGTTTGAAATTTAAAATATGTAATTGTTGCATAATTTTTTCGAGTCATTTCAAATTTTATGAAAATTGGATGTAAGTTGAATGACAGGGACAGTCAAAAGTTTTCCGTTACGTTACGGCCAATGGTAAAAAACTATTTCAAGTGTATTTTAAGGATGTGACTGATAGAAATGTAACCACTCTCAGATAGGCAATAAATAACGAAACAGGAAATTAGAGTAATAACTTTCAAGGACACCAACTCTTTGATGCTTATAAAAATAGACTTGACAGCAATCCATCATTGTGCAATCATCAAACTTTTTACATTTCCTAAATTATGCTCATCGAAAAGAACAATTACAGCCATAAATAAAAGATGTTTATATCATCCCACGTATGAAGCAAGAGTTTGACGTCACAACCAAGAAAAGAACTCAAAATGACTTAAAAACTGTTTTATTATTAATTTAGTTGTGCTGTTAGTTTTTGTACGCAAAACATGTAAAAATATAAGTAAAAGCTGCAGTATGAAACAGCATAATTGTGTTTGTTAAAAAATAGATATTATATAATCAAGTGAAATACAAATTAAGCTCATTACTTAGTTTACTTCAATGTATTCACAGTATTTAAACTCAACATTTCTTTTCTCCTTTTACACTTTAGTGATAAATTTAAATTATGAATTTCTACAAGGAATAAATATACAACTCTGGATTATAGCGGCCCATACATCCAATCAAGGAATTGCTGAGCGACAACATAAAGGTAAGAAATTTACCTATATTATTATTAAACAAAAACATAATTTGAAGAACAAATTAAAAAAACAAAATTTATTTCCTACATTGTTTAAGCCCGAGAAGGGACATATATTAAATTATTTCATTCAATTAGTTCTACATTTAATGTTAAATTTTTGTAACAAATTAGTTAAGCCAATTGAAGATTAAAAAATAAAAATAAAATTCATACAATATGATACTTAAAACAACCTAAAAAAAATAGATTCCGTTCAAATGAAATTTAAATAAATCTTAAACTTCTTCCATTTTTAATTGAAAATATTTGTATTGCAGATTTTGTATTATATTTATGACAATTGTGCATAAAATGATAAGATGCATGCAAAATACAAAACTTAAAAAAAAGTCTAACATTTATTTCGATTTTATTTGAACGGAATCTATTTTTTTAGGGTGTTTTAAGTATCATATTCTATGAATTTTATTTTTATTTTTTAATCTTCAATTGGCTTAACTAATTTGTTACAAAAATTTAACATTAAATGTAGAACTAATTGAATGAAATAATTTAATATATGTCCCTTCTCGGGCTTAAACAATGTAGGAAATAAATTTTGTTTTTTTAATTTGTTCTTCAAATTATGTTTTTGTTTAATATGTCAAGTTTTTTAATAACTACAGCACTCAAACAAACACATTTCAAAATTAATAGAGAGTATCATCATCAGGCTTTGATGTATGCGGTATTGCATCACAATGTGGGATGCAGTTTATCAATGTGTAATTCAAAATATTTCACCACTGTAGTAATGCAGGTTGCGGTAGTTTGGAGAAAAACTTTCAATCTGAATGTAAAAAACCTATAATCAAAACATAAAAAATTAACTTAACTTAAATTTAGATACCCTATTTCCCGCACAGGAACGCTATGAATGTAAATGTAAATTGGGTTGAATCCTTACTGCTAATATTTAACAATATTATAGCTGTGATACAGTAAAAAATAAAAAATAAAAGTTTTACTTAAATTTTTAAACCTTATTCTCTCCCAAGGGGTGATGCAAACACAACAGAAAATTATTACATAAGTTTAACTTGGGGTATAAATAGTTCTCATTTCGGGAAAAAAATACATTTTAAAATTTAAGTTATGTGATTCCCCACTAAGTTCGCTACCTGCGTAAAAATAGCTATCCATTAGAAACTTTTTACTAAAATATAAACTTGACCAAAGCAAAAACTTATTCTGAAAATATCCTTTTTATTTCCACTATGACGCCCATATTCACCTTTAAAATTTTTGAAAAAAAAAAAAAAACTACCTCAATTTAATATTTCACGTGAAAATCTTTCAACTAAAAAGAAATAAATTATTATTACGGCTTTTGAAATTTTTGCAACAATGAAGTAAAAATGTTACATTTTCTATGAAAAATGTCCATTGATTTTCAATGAAAAAAAACGAAAATTGGAATTATTAAGAAAAATATTTCAATAATATACAAAAAAATTGGCCCTTGTTTCTCCCTGGGTTATAATTCCCCCATATGCAAAGGTATTTTGCCATTCGTTTCGACCCTGACGTCAGGCAAGCGTTTTTAAACTTTAAATTTATAATATTATTAGAATTAGTAAAGAACAAGTGGGTAAGTGTGATCATACATCGCACAAAGTGTTTCGTTTAATATTCCTTTCAAAACACTTTCTTTCAAAACGTGCAGTACATTTATCGCCATGGAATACCTTCTAAATTTTGGCAAACACATCCTAAACTATGTTAAAGTTTCAAATATATTCGCCTTGTTATATTTCCTAATTTTGTTCGCCCCCCCCCCCCCAAAATGCTACGATATATCACATGACGGGTATCTGCCAAATTTAGAAAAGTGCCCGCCTTGGGGGGGAGTGGGCAGATGATCAACATGATTTTTGAGGCGGCCTGGTTTTAAAAATTTATGTTATGTTTTATAAGCCATATTAAAGTTTCAAACAGATCGTCCAGTTATATTTCATAATTTTGTTCGCGCACCTCCCTCAGCCCCCCCCCTCCACGAAATGCGACGCGCCCTTCTTCTTTATAATTTATTATCGTGTGTTATAAAGTATCTTAAAGTTTAAAACAGATTGAATTGTTAGATTTCCTACTTTAAATGAAATCGCGGTCTGTTAATTCCACATTCCACCACCAGGGAGCGCACTGTATTCTTAACAAAAGCGTATCTGAACGAAACTCCTTTACACAACCCATTAGTAGATATGTTACTCGAGGGGGTGGCGGTCTTCAGCAAGAATTTAAGATAATTGTTGAAATTACTATTCGGAAATAGTGGTAATTTAACTTTTGACATATTTATTTTTAATAAGTATAAGTAGCATGTATCTGAGGACTCCATCAAAAAACGCACCTGAAACGGTATGAAACAAAAAAGAAATATTTTGCCCCTCCCCCTCTCCCCACCTTCCCGAAATTTCACGCGCCATTTTTTATAAACTTTTTCTAATGTGTTATAAACTATCGTAAAATTTCAAACAGATCGCCTTGTTATATTTCCTAATTTTAACAAAAATGTTAGTTCCACATTCTACCACCACGGAGCGCACTCTATTCTTAACAAAACTGTATCGGAAGGAAACTCCGTTAAAAAACCTATAAGTAGATATGTTACTCGAGGTGGTGGCGGTCTTAATAAGAAATTAAGATATTTGCTGAAATTACTATTAGGAAATAGTGGTAACTAAACTTTAGACAATTTTATATTAAATAAGTAGCATATATCTCAGGACTCCCTCAAAAAGTCACCTAAAGCGGTGAGAAACGCTAATTTTTTAAATAGAAATCTAGCGCCCCCCCCCCCCTCCCCGGAATTTCGCGTGTCATTCTTTCTTACACTTTATCTTATGTGTTATAAAATATCTTAAAGTTTCAAACAGATCGACTTGTTAGACTTCCTAATTTCAACAAAATCGCGTTATGTTAGTTCCACATTCCACCACCAGGGAATGCACTCTATTCTTAACAAAAGCATATCTGAACGAAACTCCTTTACGCAATCTTTCGTAGATAGATGGGTCGGGATGGTGGCGGTCACAAACAAGAATTTAAAATATTTGCTGCGGTAACAAACGCTAAGATTTTAAAAATAATTCTAGTTTAACAAAAATGTTAGTTCCACATTCCACCACCAGGGAGCGCACTCTATTCTTAACAAAACTGTTTCGGAAGGAAACTCCGTCAAACAACCTATAAGTAGATATGTTACTCGAGGTGGTGGCGGTCTGAATAAGAAATTAAGATATTTGCTGAAATTGCTATTAGGAAATAGTGTTAACTAAACTTTAGACAATTTTATATTAAATAAGTAGCATATATCTCAGGACTCCCTCAAAAAGTCACCTAAAGCGGTCAGAAACGCTAATTTTTTTAAATAGAAATCTAGCGCCCCCTCCCCGGAATTTCGCGTGTCATTCTTTCTTACACTTTATCTTATGTGTTATAAAATATCTTAAAGTTTCAAACAGATCGACTTGTTAGACTTCCTAATTTTAACAAAATCGCGTTATGTTAGTTCCACATTCCACCACCAGGGAATGTACTCTATTCTTAACAAAAGCATATCTGAACGAAACTCCTTTACGCAATCTTTCCGTAGATAGATGGGTCGGGATGGTGGCGGTCTTAAACAAGAATTTAAAATATTTGCTGCGGTAACAAACGCTAAGATTTTAAAAATAATTCTAGCTCCCCCCCCCCCCCCCCTCCTCGAAATATCACACTCCATTCTTTTTTACACTTTTTTCTATGTGTTATAAACTATCTTAAAGTTTCAAACAGACTGAGTGGCGGTCTTAACCAATAATTCAAAATATTTCCTGAAATTACTATTAGAAAATAGTGGTATGAAGTAAACTTTCTGATGATGAATGAGTTATACTTATCTCATATCGCTGTTCAAAAAGCCCAGGCAAATTATTAGATTTCCTAATTTAAGTTAATTCGTGGTTAAATAAGCGCGTCTCTTCATTTTAATCGACGCATTTGATAGGAATAAATCGATTAATTAAATAATAATTAATATTTCAGCTTGTAATTAAGATAGGACTTAGATATGGGTATCAATGAAATCAGCGAGAAATTTGACATCGGGATGCCAAAAAATTTAATCAAAAAATTTAATATTTAAAAAGTTAAAATTTCGTATTAAAATATGCTATTATGGAAAACCGCAGCGTCGTCATGTCTACCTGCTTTCCCGCCGAATTGAAATCTTTTTATTTCCTTGTCTTTCCAATTAAAGAAATTAAATTTTTATCGATCGATTTTTAGTGGATATTTTAACTTATACAGATCGCAGAAATGTGAACTTTATACCAAATGAAAGTAGATTTTTTTCTGCGTCTGTCTATTCCATTTACAAATTTCTCGGACCAATATTTTCTGATATACGATTTCGCTTTAAAATCTCCACTTCATTTTTCGGCTTAATTTCCTCTGTGGTAACCGTGCATTCGGTTGATTTTACTGGCAACCCTTAGGAGAAACACGGATGATTTCGAGAAAGTCCGTTTGAATTTGCGTTAAAAAGGTGGATTGGTTAATTTTAGAAGTTAATTAGCCCGTAATTCGGTTAATTACCAACTTTTTCAAAATTTTATGATTTGTTGTTTGATGTGAGGTGTTCAGCTATAAGTACCCAAAATTTCAAGTCTCTAACATGTATAGTTTCTGAGAACGGGCTCTGTGACGGACAGACGGACAGACAGACAGACAGAGGAGCGAGACGAATAGGGTTTCGTGAGATGAACGAAACCCTAATAATAAAAAATGAGTGGCATCAGGGACAAAAAGGTGGGAAGAAAAAATGAAAAAGTTACCATCTCCATAGGCTTTTCTATGTTAAATTAACATTGAGAAGTGAGACTGGAAATAAATAAGTATTGCGCTGCCGCGCAATACTTAAATATTTGATTGACTTATTATGAAAGGCCAGATTTATACTGATTTAATTATCTAAATATTAGCGCGCTTGTCCTTCTGCGCAAAACTGAGGTAGCTTTTTTGCCAACAGTGACAGCCTTTCGAACAGAATGAAATGGATAGGCACTTATGAAATGCACTAAAATATGCATTCAGTACACTGTGCGGTGCAAAAAATATTTATAAAACTAGTTGTAGTACGAACGCACCTTATTTGCCACGTTTGACGTGCAATTTCCAGCTTGTTATTTTTATAATCGAGTAACTATAAAGTAACTACACTATCATATAGAGCTTAGATTCTAGTTCAGAACAAAGTGAGTCTTATGGAAAACATTCAGACGAATTTTCCCTGAAATACGTTTAAAACATTTTATATAATGAAGTTTATCGTACAGGGAAATAACGGAAAAAATGATTTTCCAGTAGTCGCATATAGATTTCTTATCTATAAAATTAATCGATAAGTATTAATGAAGGTTTATGAGTGTTCCAATGTAAAAAAAAAAGTAAGATAATCATGCATAGAAGCATTGTTTACATTTCCCATGTCCTTCCTCCTCACCTCCAGTATTTGACACATGAATCTCTGTTTATTAAATGGACCATATAACAGGATCTTTGAGAAAACTCCAGAGCCAGAAGTCACAAGGAATCAGATCTGGTGACTTTTGGTGAGGTAAAGATGTCTGGTGACCATAACTCCTCTTCTAATAATCGTAGAAATAAAATTAAAACAGATTTTGGTTAGTAAAAATTGCTCTAACAAATAAAACAATAAAAAAATTAATTTTCACCAAATCGACCATATTAACTTAGGCAGATTCCTTAACCCCTTTGGGGCCATGGTTGCATTTATGCATCTTCAAAAGATGACTATAGCACTTGTTTTCAATTCCGATAATAAAGAAAAGTCACATTCGCTTTATTTAAATAAGTCTTTTTTGTGAGTAATAAAATGAAATTAACTGCTTAAAAAGGGGGTGTCAATCGACCAAAGTTCGTGTAGGTGATGCTGGTCCCGAACGGGTGAAAGAGTGTCTCTCTTTTTTTTCATAGTTCTCAAAATATTTGTAAAATCTGGGCTTAATTTAATATGTTATACTTTAAAATCTAATGAGCTGCCGATAAGATTTTGGCACTTCACAAAAAATTACGTATCTATTTCAAAAAAGTTTTGGCAGCTAAGAAAAAAAGAGAGATCCTCTAACAAGAGAAACAGAAAACAGAAATTAGAAACATTAACTTCCTAATGAGATATTTTCAATAGACAACTGCATTCCACTCTCACAGATTTAACACTCACTGACAAGCCCGTGTTAATACGTTCACTAAGCTCCAGGTTTCACTGCAATACAAGCAATATTTAAAGTAATATAATTCTATTGGTTTAACGTATTTTTAATACATTGAACAATGATTAATACTTCCAAGGATTGCATTCATATTTGTTATTAAGTTTTTTTTTTTTTTAAAGGTTCAATGAATCATTTTTTTAGCATTTAAAACAAAATACAGAGAAAACAACATTACAATTTTGCCCTTTTCCAAGACAGTCGGAGGGATAGTGAGGAAAATAGTGAGGGAAAATAGTGAGGGAAAATAGTGAGGGAAAATAGTGAGGGAGTTCACTGACTAACACCCTTAATCTACGAAAATATAATATAACCACGAACGAAAATATGTACAATAACTTCTTCTAAGTTTCCCATGATTCCGGAAAAGCGTTCTTTATCTTTAGAAACCTCTGAAACCAGTCGAATCTGAGATCGGAATATCGGTAATTAAGATACTGTCTATTCTTAATTAAACTTTTCCAGCTGTTTCATTGAATTCACACTCACACATGCAAGAATAAACTGGTCGGATGTGTCAATCCCAAAACTTTCTTCTATCTCATAATGTTAATACTTCCTGGAAAATGCAGTATAGTAGTGCCACCAGTCAGATGATTTACACCAAAATCTAATCAGCAACAACTTTTGTCAACTTCTAACTGAATTTGAAGTTTGATGAAAATCCGCGCTTTAGTTTTTAATATAGGTCTATTGCGGAAATCATAAAAAATTCTACATATCAGCGCCACCTGTTGGAGGATTTACACCAAAAACTAATCAGGACTAATTTATATCAGGGACTAACTGAATCTGAAGTTTGATGAAAATTCGAGCATTAGTTCTTGAGATAGAGCTATTGCAATAACCATGAATAATGCCGCGTAGTAGCGCCACCTGCTGGTCGATTTACTTGAAAAAGCAATCAGCACCAATTTATATTAGGACTAACTGAATCTACAGTTTTATTAAATTCCGTCCATTGGTTCGTGAGATAGAGCGGTGATTAAATTTGTGTCACATACAGACAGACTCACAGACAGACATTTTGTAAACACATGTTTTTCAGGATCTCTGACCCCTAAAATGTGCAGATTCGTCAAAACCGGAATTCGAAAATTTTCACGAATCCAATACTTTCTTCTTGTAAAGATAGAAGAAAGTAAAATATATATATATGCAGTGTGTTTCATAAAAGATGGGCAAAGCTCACTCTCAAAAATAATTTACTTAAAAATGAGAATTTCCATGTACTCGTATTTTTTTAAGTACAATTGTTTCAAAAAGAAGTACATTGTTAAAAATTATCTACTTAAAAATGAGCATTTCTATGTACTCATATTTTTTAAGTACATTTGCTTCAAAAAGGAGCATTAATCTACTTAAAAATGAAAATTTCTTTGTACTCGATTTTTTTAAATACAATTAATTCAGGAACGAGTACATGATATTTTGAAGTTGTGTATACTTATACTTGATTTATGCAGAATGTATGCAGAAATGAATACATATATTTTGTATTTTAAAGTCTTAATATTCATGTTTAAATCCTATGTGCTCAAAAATATGAGTTTTCTGATAAACCCTTTTCTTATACCGAATTGACAGTAGGGATTTCCAAGCTTTTATTTAAAGACCTGTCGATCTTTGTTATAATTTTTAATTTATAATACACACTTTTCAAATTTATTTACAATTTCATTAGAAATGTTAAAGGAGAAAATTTAGTTTAAAAATTGTTTTATTAGAAATTGGAATATTTAAGAATGGTAAAATTCATCTCTGCTGTTAGCGATCTTCCGTCGCTGATTCATAAAAGGTGTCATTTGGAAGCAGCTAGAAACTGCTCTTATAGCACAGTCAGTACAATACTGATCTCCCACCTAGAAAACTTGGGTTCAAATCACGGGGCGGCGCGTACACAAAATTTCAAGAATTAAAATAGTAAATCCGTTGTTCTTTGCTCCAAAGATTGTAGTTCTTCGCAATTCAAAGTTACCGTAATTAAAAACGGTGATTTGTCAGTTCTCTGTAATTTCGCTTTTTTAGGTAGATTTCGTATGAAATACTACCTATTGGCGTCGCTCCTATGTTGGAATTTCTGAAAAACTTTTGCAGATCTACACCGATCATGACCCCTAGAACCCAAAACCACCATCAGTAAAAAACTTTATATATATATAATATATATATATATATATATATATATCACTTTCTTCTGGGCACGATAACTTCCACAATTATGCAGAAATCTCTTCCAAATTGATACATAAAATCTCGGTCAAGTTCGTGAATGGGCAAAATCGGACCAAAGGGATGGAAATAGGGAGGGGTTTTTTGTGAAAACAGAAAAAAAACCCATAACTTCTTAATTTTTGTACATATCAAATCAGTTTAAAGTTTTTATTACTTCTAAAAATAGGACCAAAAAATTATGTATCACAGATTTTGGATAAAATTAAAAATGGGCTCAAGGGGCGCAAAAAATAGGGTTTTGGGGAGAAAAAAATTCATAACTTCGTCAATTCTCAAGATATCATATCCAATTAATTTTATTGTACATCTCCTTAATATTATCTACAACTTTTGTATTCACAAGTTTTTGATAAGACCAATTCGCACCGCAAAAAAAATTAAAAACGAAAACCAAAAAAAGGGCGTGAAGAAGAAAAATTTCTAGAACTCCGTCAATTCACAAGATATAAAATTCCCATGAATTTATCATATATCTTCTTAATATTGTCTTCAACATTTATATAGACAAGTTTTTGATAGGACCAATTCTTACAGCAAAAACAAATTAAAAATACATAGCGGTTGAAGAAAAAAATCATCTTATTAAGAATGTATTCAAATCCAAACTGCTTATTTTCTGACTCATTTTTAAATTAATTTTTGCTCTCAAACGCGTCCAATTGATAGAATCTCTTCTTCAGAAACTATATAATGTACCGTAATGATCGATTTTTGATAGAGGCAGAATATATTTCAAAAAATGATGTCAAAGTGGGCATTTTGAGCAGAATTTCCCGAAGCGATTGTGTTAGAAACGAAAAATATTGCCCTACTGAGAAAATAATTGTTTTTTAATCAAGTTTCAATTAATTGAAAGAAAAATAAAAACACATGTTGCTTATAAATCTTTTCAAAAATCACGTCAGCAAGTTTCGTTTTTTTTTTCTATTAAAAATTAATCTGAAAATGTGCCAGATAATTTCGAGTTGTTGAGCATGGAAAAGTATTCTTTTTTTTTAATACCGCCTTAACATGATTCTGATAAAACCAGCTATTATGTAAAAATGAAATAAAAATTCGTCAAAAGCGGCCAGATAAAACTGTTAAAGTGGATTTATATGTAATCATGATTTAGTTTTATTGGTTCAATTAATATACTTAACTTCGAAATCTACCTCCGCCTGTAGGCTGGGCCGGCAGGGATTTTTTTTTTTCTTATAGTGTATGTGTGTTTCTATACATACTTATTTTTGAGTCCCTGTATGTACTCAAAAAATGAGTAGTACATGCGTTTTTCAAATTTAAGAGTTAAGTACTCAGAGCTATTTTAAGATCGGGAAGTGCTCAATAATTAGTACAATTTACTTATTTTTAGAATAATGTTTTAACAGTGCTTTAAGAGATGATAGTACACACCCAAACAAACAATTTTTATCAATAAATGCATGGTTAGAATTAGATCGCAAAGGTGCTAAAGGCCGCTGAAGGTGATGTTGTTATACGAGGCAAAAAACACAAAGAACGATTAAGTGACGAAAGCAAAGTGGGAAACTGCTCTCCGTACAGTCGTAAGCCTCTGATTCATTTTCATTTGCAGTTCCGTAGATAAAATGCTTATCAGCCTTTTCCGAAGAGCAACATCTTCCGGTACATTCCTACCGCGATTGACAGTTGCACACTCGGATCAGCGGCGTTTATGTATTATTCGAGGCGAGATTTTGCATACGCGTTCTCCCAGATAGCATTTTTAATTTGCAGCAGTCTTGCTTTGAAAACCTGCAAAGTTGCAGCAAGCTCAGCATGACAAGACTGAAAGTTCATAACAAGACTGCATCAAGATAACGCAAACGCTGAAGTCACCACACTTTGGACTTGCAGCTAACTTGTCGTGCAAGTTAAATTCATGCTGTATCAAATTTATTGCAAATTAACGGCAAACAAATAATAAAAATACTGCAAACTTATTGCAAAGTGGTAATCTTTCCTCGCCCCACTGTCTGTTTACAACTATTACACGATAAGTTTATCCCCTTCGGAGAGGTCCATAGACCTGATCAGGTCTATTGATGCTAACACACCGTCAGAAGGTGCATGCATCATTTTCATCACCATAAACAAGGTAAGGTAATATTTATACTTTTCAATACGAGCCTTTTTTGGTATTTGAGAAGTATATCGTTTAGAAAAAGCGGTGCCAACAGAATAAAATTTCTGCAATTTCTGCGTATGTGCTGATTGTCTATTCTCTCAACAGAGGGATTTTTGGCTTTCGTCACTTTCGTGAATTAAAGACAGCCTTGCCATCAGTTTCACAACAAACTACTCATGCAAGTGGGAGATGGTATACCTTGCGGGAAATTTGCTGCGAATTTCTCAATTCAAATTTGTCACGGCAAGATAATGTCAGAAATAATCAAACTTGCTGCTAATGTTCATGCTATCTGAGCTTCTTCTTCCCCATATCACACTTGCATGCTATTAGCGTCATTCTTCTCCCTATAACTCGCAACAGGAATAGAGCTTTAAAATTTGCATGGACCAAGTTTCCAAATGCGCTAGCACCTTTGAGTTTTATTTCCAACCATGCATTCTTTGATGAAAGTTGTTTGTTTGGATGTGTACTATCAACTCTTAAAATTTTGCCCATCTTTTATGAAACACCCTGCATATGGATTTTTATTTTAATGCTGTTAATGCATCCCTGTTTTTCTGTACAACATGTTTGTTAAACAGGAAAATGTTTGCTTGAGAATGGATAGCATTCGCAAAAAAAAAAAACGATATCCCGGTTTGAGAAAACTGATTATTACGCTATAAAATACATTACGTTAAATATGTAAAAAAATACGCTGTAAATATACATTTTCCGATAATCAGTTGCAGCAAAAAAATAAATAAACAAAATTTAAAACTAGAAAACAGGAAATTCTGCTTTTTCAGAATTTAGTGTCGCCCCCGATGAAAAAAAAATATATGTATATATTATATAAACGAGTTGGAACCCGTCGAAATTCGACGTATTAAAATGTTTAGAATGGAACTGTTAGATGGAATTTATAATAAACCTACAAAAATAATTACAATAAAAAATTTGTCTTGCATTGGTTATATAACTCTTAAAACAAATAATGTTTTTAACCTAAAATTACCAAAATATTATTTCCAAAAACTTCAACTGCTTAAATTATTGAAAAATTAAACTGTATTGGAATACGTAATCAAGATGAGTAATTATGTTGAAGTTATCGATTGAGGCTCTTACGTTTGTTTTTATGGGATGAAAAATCAGTAAAAAGGATTTCGCTTTGTCTCATTATAAAATTTCCCTCCATAAAATCTAAACTGTACATTATTTTCAGATTCTCAAAATTTACATACGTATCACTCAAATTCACAATTTAAGTATTTTAACGCGCAATACATTATTAATGAATGTATTTTCAAACTTAAAGTCACGTTTGTCTGATACAACTTTTCATGTGAACATTCGCATTAAATTTAAGTTCTAATCTCAGTACCCGCGAAAATTTACCGTTGAGAAATTTGCCTTTAGTTGCCATAGTATTGGCCATTTAGTATTCGTCAAATATTTAGTTTTATCAAAGAAAATGATCGTTTTGTTTTAAATATGACATCATTTTTACTCACTGAATTATTTTGCCGAGCGGCTCAAACTCAGTATCAGCGTAATGTAAAAATATTAAAATATCTTCTTCAATCTTTTGATTTATGAAGAAGAATGCGTGTTCTTTTTAATGGCTGACGTAATTTTCTGTTCAAAAATTAGAAATATAAGTTACTTTTATTTGTAATGTAAAAATGGCATCAATAAGGATATAATCAATAAAAATAAATAAGCCATGACTATTTTCCCTTTACTTTTAATAGAAATGGAGTACTTCAGTTGCCACAGTTACAAAATTGGTACTAAAAACTATAAAAAAATTAATATCTCAAAAATAAATTGAGATAGAGCTTTCAAACAAATTTCATTTAAAAGAACATTTTTTTCCCTATTCGATGGTGTAAAAATTAAAACTGTGCGATGTTTAAAAGTTTAAAAATTTGGAGTATCGAAAATTGCAAAACCGAAATTTCATTTCAAATTTCAAAGTGTTGCCATTCGCAGAATGACGTATGCGTTACGCACAGATATGTTTGTCCTTTATAATATAGATTTATAATATAGATAGTACAAAACTATTTCAATTTTAAGACTTAAAGCACACACTTTTATTTTATCTAAAATGACGTCATTCGCATCCGCTTAAGAATTCCACATTTACGATCCACTCTTAAACATCTGCAGTAAAGCATGCATAAGGATGTCACTATCGCAAAATAATACACAAATGCAGCAAAAAGATGCCGTCATTAAAGAAACTCGACAAAAAAACGGCTATCTAATTATTCATAGGCATTCTTTCGTTTGTAACATTATTATAGACGCTTTCAGTCGCGACGTCAGTCATGACGTTTTGGTTGGAAACTGACTCCAAACAAACGGTTGCTATGTTGTATTTTCTATTTTGTTTGTGTGTTGCAGCTATATCTTATATCTATATCTCATATCTAAGTGTTTTAATACTTGATATGTACTGGTAACATTTTCCACAATTTATATTTAAAAAGAAATGACGTATAGCAACCGTTTGTTTGGAGTCAGTTTCCAACCAAAACGTCATGACTGAGGTCACACTGAAAGCGTCTTTCAGATACTTAAAATTAAATATTATTTATAATAGCTCCATGTTTTAACGAAATTATTCGTTTATATTATTCCAAAACAGCACGTATTTTAATTACATTTTCTTTCGGTTGTTATGAGAAAATGGCAACAAAAAGATATAATTGCTATTTTTCAACTATTTTCCTTTTACTTTCTATATAAATGGAGTATTTGAGTTGTCAAAATTAAACAAATGGTGCTAAAAACTACAAAAAAAATTAATGAATCTCCATTTCAAAAATAAATGGAGATACAGTTTTCAAACAAATTGCATTTAAAAGTGCTTATTTTTTCCAATACGACGGTATAAAAATTTCAAATGTGCGATGCTTAGAAATTAAAAAAATTGCTATAGAGCATTTAATCGCACAATGATACATCTGCTTTGTTTATTGCTGCCATCTGTAAGCTAACGTCATTTTTTGGAGACAAAATAAGCTGGGAGAAAGAAATAGCATACCGTCCCGGGGGCTAAAAAATAAGAAAACTCCGTTTTTATAACTGCTTCTTTGAATCTCGACAACAGATTGGTATCTGGGATTTCTAACAATAAAGATCGCTTTTCGGAATCGTAGGTAATTCGGAAGTGATTATTGTATAGATTCGTTTCTGGTTATATTATATTTCGTAGATTAAAAAATATAGTACCCATCAAGATTTGACGATAAATAACTTGAATGTTTCATTAGAAAAATTCTTGAATTTTTAATCAGTTGGTTGAAATGAAACAGCACCCAAAAACTGGCGATAAATCACAATTAAAATAATAAAACTTTGTATAAATTAACATATATAACCACCATTACGCACAATAGAGGATAATCCTTCGACAAGTTCGAGAGCTGTTGGACGTGCGTTGGGTGGGAGCACATTTACTTGCGCAGCCCCATATATAAAATGCATGTCGGCAAACTCCGCATTGATGTAACGATGCATGTTGCTCGAAATCCGTGCGTAGAATGACGATTTAAGTTAGCAAAGTGTTTTCATCCGCCGATCTCAACAGCACCCCCTACTTCTACAATGCTGCATTTCCGCACCCGCATTTCGATACGAAATCTGTTTATTTAGGTCCCCTCTACCTGCACATAATTTTGAAACCCTCTATATTACATGAATTAGTATTACAGTATACGTTGAGTCCCACTAAATGCTTTGCCAGGGCCCAGGGCCCCGCACGACCTTACACCACCCCTGATTCCTGTCATCCACAGAAAGTTTCTTTGCATGTTACGGTCAGAGGTTTGTTTTGAAATAAATTTTAATGGCTGCAGTCTAATTGAAAACGCAGTGAAGTTGCCAGGGTGTATTTATTGTATGGACAAAATTATTATATGAGCAGGCCCGAAAGCCAAAAAAATATTTAGATATTTTTTCTTAAAATGTGTACAAATTGTATCTAAAAACATGTTACAGCGGTCCTCAATTTGATCTTTGTCCCGGGTCTCCATCTGTGTTTAGACAGGCCCAGGAAATTACCTGAAAGAAAATTAGTAAATGATAAAGTTATGTTTCTGTTACACACTCAGATACAGGAAATAAGACCGTTGTTTAACCCTTTATGTATTGAATTATGAATTCATGAAAATTTTATCTTCTAAAGCATTTGTTGTGAATTGTTTAAATTACATTAGAAAATTTACATAATCATTTAATAAGTTTCAGAAGGATTTAGAAGGATTAATTAAATTTGAATGTGTAGGGACTTTGTGTAATATTTATAACCCCATTCAAATCTTTTATTTTAAATATTTTTCTTATTATTTTGTAGAATTAGGAAATGTACAAATATAATGTTCTTACAATAGAAATACAGTCGAACCTCGATTTAACGAACTGTTCGGGACTAGCAACTTTGTTCGTTAAATCGAGATTATTCGTTAAATCGGGATAATCAAAGGAATTTTTTTGTACAACAGCACAAGTTAAAAAATGGCTATAAATAAAAAGAATATTGCTCACTTACCTTAATAATGATTTTAAACATTTGTTGCTTTGCGAAAATACATTGTATAAAAATTCATTTTTTTATGCACAATCATTTTAATTAAGAAAAAATCTCATTTATTCAAATTTTGTAGGTAAATTTATAAGATATTTTTTGTATAGATGTTTGTTTGCTTTATTTCAATTTTATATCCCAAACTTATTTATCGTTTTTTTCCTAAAGCTGTAAAAATAGTATTATCAACATTATAAGCCATCAAATTCCGTTTCAAAGAATCTAAACTGCTAACTGCTTCTTTGAATGTTGAAGGCTTCATCTCTATTTCATCTTCTTCATCCGATCCATTACTACAGCATGAATAACCTCGGTATAATGTACATTTTGGCATGTAGATATTTTTGCGTCATATGATACATATTCAGAAAATCGACAATCAAGAACACTGAAAATATTTTATAAATATTAGAAAATTCCTTCAATTTTTCACATTTTTTCCATAGAAAGTTATTCGTTAAATCGGAGTATTTTTGTTCCATTTTTCGACGGAACCATAAAAAAAATTATCTAAATCGAGAAATTCGTTAAATCGCGATTCGTTGAATCGGGGCTCGACTGTATTTCCGAATCAAAAATCCCCCCCCCCCCCCCACCAACGGCAAGAAATCTGAAAAGATGCAAAGGTAAAAAAAATCATCCTTTTAAAAATACTTTTGTTTTGTGTAACCCATAATGCTTTTGGAACAAGATAAAGTAATGTATCTATAACTCATTCTAAACTGTATTACAACTAATCGATGTATTAAGTAAATTTTTTAACAAGTTATTTTAATCATACTTATAAGTACCGTCAGTAGATAAAAGGATAATCCAAGGCTGACATAGCCAACTATTTTTTAAAGGTGTATTCGAATCCAAACTGCTTATTTTCTGATTTATTTTTAAATTCATTTTTGCTCTCAAACGTATCAAATTGGCAAATTCTCTTATTTAGAAACTACATAATGTGCCGTGCTTGTCGATTTTCTGATAAATGCAGAAAATATTGCAAAAAATGCTGTCAAAGTTGGCGTTTTGAACCGAATTTTCCGAAGCGGGATATCTGGGGATGAAAAAAAAAGTCCTTCCGGCCAGTGCCGGGAGGAAGAGGTAGCTTTCATATTCCTTATTTTAAAAAAGCCAACTTATATTATTCAAACACACGAAGCTCAATTTAGTGGAAACCGAATATAGGAGATTCAATACTAATTTTTATCAATACAAAATCATTATGAATGAGAATTTCGCGAAATTAGTCAGCTTTATCCAAGCTGCTTTTATTTAAAGTTACTTATATTTGGCTGCCAAATTCGGCGATTTCTTAAAGTGCCTGCCATTTTAAGACAACATGTTGGATGAGGCTAACCAGTGAACTTGGTCGAGACCTTAGTAATTGTTGTGCACATGCTCACTCACATCGGAATCGATTGATATATACGAGTGCTGTCGCAGGCAAAAAATCAGATTTTTCAAAATGTCACCCACATTAGATATTGAAATTGCTATATCTGAGCCTATTTTTAAGATAAAGACAAACAAAAAATGCTCCTGAATCCTTATATCAAGGTCAAATACTTAAGAAAGAAACCTTTTTCAATTTCTAATTTTTTTGCACCTCACTTTAAATATATATTTTTTTTAATTTAATGGCCGCCATTTTGAAATAAGATGGCTGATGAAACTGTCCAGAGAACTTGGCCGAGATATTGATGTATACTATCCACATGCCTTCTTGCATCGAAATAGGCGAATGCGTGTGTTATCGCGTGACAAATACAAGATCGTTTCAAAATGTTAGCCATGCTAGAAATTCAAAGTGCTATAATTCAACCATTTTTTAAGATATAAACAAAAGAACAAATTTTCAGAAACAAAAACTGCTCCGGAATCTTTGTATCAAGGCCAAACACATAAAAAAAATCTTTTTCATTTTCCAATTTTTTAATACCTCATTTTAAATTATTTTTTTTTTTCAAATGGCAACCCTTTTAAAACAAGATGGCGAATGAAGCTGGCCAACGAACTCGGTCGAGACATTGGTATGTATATTGTACAGACCAAGTTACATCCAAATCGGTTCATAAATACGCCTGTTATTATCGCGTGACAAAAATCAGGTCGTTTTAAAATGTCAGCCACAATAGAAATTCAAAATGCTATAACTCAGCTATTTTTTTAGATATAGACAAAACAAAAACTGTTCCGGAATCTTTGTATTAAGATTAAACACATACGAAAAAAATCTTTTTCATTTTCCAATTTTTTGGTATCTGATTTTAAATTTTTAATTTTTTAAATTTTTTAAATGGCCGCCATTTTTAAACAAGATGGCGGATGAAGCTGGCTAACGAACTCGGTCGAAACATTGGTATGTACTATGTATAAACGAAGTTACATCCAAATCGGTTCATAAATACGCCTTTTATCGCGTGACAAAATTCAGGACGTTTCAAAATGTCAGCCACGCTAGAAATTCAAAATGCTATAACTCAGCCATTTTTTAAGATATAGACGAAACAAAAACTGCTCCCGAATCTTTGTCAAATACATAAGAAAAAAATATTTTTCCATTTTCAATTTTTTGGTACGACATTTCAAATTTTAAATTTTTTAAAATTTTTTAAATGACCGCCATTTTGAAACAAAATTGCGGATGAAGCTGGCCAATGAACTCGGTCGGGACATTGGTATGTACTATGTACACACCGAATTACATCTAAATCGGTTCATAAATACGAGAGTTACAGTGTGACATAGGTCATATATATATATATATATATATATAGCCATTAATTAAACATAACCTACCACCATCAAATATTATGAATTAAAGCTGTAAGTATAAAAAAAAAATTCAACTAATTCATTATAAGAATTATTATGGAAGAAAAAGAAAAAAGTGGACACCGACAAAAAATGGAAAAGCTTATATATTGAATTACGTTCTCAAGGGCACAGAATTCAATGATATAAGCAATATGGTTTTTTTCTGTGAGAAAAATAAGCTAAAGCTAAAAATTATTTTCCCCTGTGCGCAAACAACCATTAAAATCAAGTGAATTGATTAAAAATGAAAACATAATAGAAACAAATAATATGAAATGGAAGAATCAATAAAACCTATTTAAATATTTATAGGATATAAAATAGAAATAATAAACACCATACCGATTAATATTTCAGTATTTTACAAATATCCACGCGCACATGGCTGCCAGAATATCATAAAGATTAAGGTGAATAAAACAGTTAAGAAATCACAGTAATTGATACCAAAGGACGCAGTTAATACATTTTGAAATAAATTTTGAAATACCATGTTAAATACATTTAATATAATATAAAATAAAATAAATAGATAGTAATTACATTATTTAAAATGCACTATTAAATTAATTAATAACTGTTTAACAATATCGTCAAAATTTAACTAAAAATTCCCCCTGGTGTAGTAAATTATAACTGAAATGGAGCTAGAAAAATTAAAATTTAGAGCTATCTTCAAAAGACAAATTTTGGTGCTGCCATCTAGTATTACTTTTATTATTCAAATGTCACAAGATAAACATTTGTAAGCATTTGAATGTAAATAATTTTTTTAACAGCAAAACCAAACATATCCTTATATATAGATAATTATAAACCTTATATATATATGTCAATTTTGAACGGAGGGTGGTTTCGGGGTCTGGGGGTCATGGTCGATGAAAATATAACAAATTTTTTTGAAATCGCTTTCCTCCGAACGGCTGCAATAGGTAGCTTTTTGTAATGAAAGCTACCTAAAATTGTCGCACTGAGAAAATAATTGTTTAAAAATGAAATTCTAATGAATTGAGCGAAAAATGACATCACACGGCCTCTTATACATCTCTTCCAAAATCCCCTCAGCAAGTTTCATGTTTTTACTTTTAAAAATGAGTCTGAAAATGTCTCAGAAAATTTCGAGCTGTTGAGGGTGGTGGTTTTCGAATACACCCTTAATTCTACTTCGCACCATTTTTTCAAAACAAAGATCTTTTACATACGTTTTGACAACATTTGCAAAAGAAATACAGTGTGGCTTCAAATAGGGGCGCCATTTGAGTGTGGCTGGGGGGGGGGGGGGGGCAATCTCCCCCCCCCCCCCAAGGAATTTGATATTACAGAAAATTTATCAACCATCAAATGCAGGGATGCACCGAATAGTGATTTTGGCCGAATGCCAAATATTCGGCCAGCCGAATAGTAACTGTTAGGCCGAATACCGAATATTAGGCCAGCCGAATAGTATCTATTCGGCTGGCCAAATACTTTTATATCTCAGTGTTTAACGTTAAAAAGTTAAATTTTAAATAATTTTATATAATATTTAGCACAGATACTTCCATTTTGACAAACAAGACTATTTTTATGAGTAAATTTTGTACTAAAAGAAGTATGTTTTGAGTTATTATTTAAAAAGAGGATGGTTTAAAAAAATTTTAGATAACAAAATTTAAATTCCATACCTTCTTCAATTAATTCAAACAAATGAAAAGAATTCTCTCATATTGAACAAGAAGCAACCTATCATTCCACTTCTTTCATCAAAAATGAAAGGTGTACAAGCCGTAGCAGAATTTTCGTTTATAACTGTATAAAAATGAAGATATTTTAGCGAAATTTGCATCACATTAATTTGGTTGTATAGAATGTGATGATATCCTTGGAAGTGACTGGATTTTTGCCAGTGGTACAGTATAAGTATTGTTAGATGCATTCTTAATAAAATAATGTGTAGCTCAGTGCTGTTTATATATGAATGGTTGCTCTTTCCAGCACTTCTCGTCATGTTATCATATTTCACAGAAATTAAAGTAACTCTGTTGACAATATAGTTACAATACCTTCATTATTGTTAAAGTAACAAAAGAAAATTAAAGTTTGACTTGGGGATACACTGTATTTTTGACTGAATAAGTAAATTGCGATCCTGATTTACTGAACAAAAAATTGCCTGTTTTGATGCCTATTATTACCCCTGAAATTTTCTTCCATTTTGTTTAGAAACACCCTGTTTGCGAAAAACCAAGAAACGGATTATTTACTAGACAATGCTGAGTAACTTGCATTTCTGCATTTAATAATTCCCGTGAACAAATGACATGTCCTTAATGGTTAATTTTCTTAAGTGACATTTTTAAAACAACAAATAAATAATATAAAACCATTTTCTTTTATTTAAAGATTCTAATTACTCTGAATATCTTTATTAATTGGCAGTTAAAAGTAGAAGTTGTGTAATGTTTTAAAAAATATTTTAAAGAGGTTTTTTAAGTATTCTGTTTGGGTGATAGTTTGATATTCGGCAAACTGAATAGTTTGATATTCGGCCTAACCGAATATTCGGTAGTATGGCCGAATACCGAATATTAGGTGCATCCCTAATCAAATGCCAGACTCAAACAAACATTAGAATATTGTTCAAACTCTAAAATAACTTATCAGATTTGATTGCAGTAAAAACGTATGCATTAAATAAATGCTTATGCATAGAAATTAACAATTATCAAAAAAATTTCCCAAAGCCTCACTATTCGAAAAACCTCAAGGTGAGACATATATCTTTAATGAGTACTTTGGTTAATTTTAAAAATACATGTAAGAATTTTTTTTATCAGTTGCTTCTCAGCTGTGTGCAAATTGATCATGGAAAAACTCGTCAAAATCACTGACACAACAATCACAATGATTTTCTTCTAGCCAATTATCGAATAAGCGCAAAGAAAATAATAACATTTAAATCCTACTGATGACGGTCTTGTGATGACTGAAAACGTTCTGGGTTTTTCTAATGTATTTTAAATAATTTTAAATTATATGCATGCACATGAAAGTAATTCTTGTACATTTATTTGTGCTTTTTATATGAATATTAATTATAAATTTTACCTTTTCTGTAGAAAAATGAAAATATACATAGTATTCATTAACGTTCAAATATGCAGTTTTTTATCTGAAAAATATTTAGAAAAACTTCTTTTTCTTTGATTTTTCTTTGAAAAATCGGATTAACATGAAACCATCTCATAATAGTGAAAACACAATCCGAAACAATTAACGCTTTACGTTTACTTGCAGAAAATCACTAACGAAAATTTTCTTATACTTATAGATCACAAAATTTGCAAATTTCGTGACCTATTCATTGGCTGATTATCTCATGGCTGATTGAATTTCGTGAATTTTGCATTTTGTGAATTCGAATTTTACGATCATCTGACGAAATTTGCAATTTTTTCCGCGATCGATTCACGGAATTGACGATTTTTTTCTGGAAGCGTTATGAGAAATGAATTTTTTTCGCGCGAGCACTTGCCGAAATTCACAATATTTTTCCTCGACCAACTGACGAAATTCGATATTTGTTTTCGCGATTTTTTTTTTTTGACAAAATTCACGATTCCTTATTACTATCATTTATTGAAATTCGTGATTTTGTTTCTGCCACCAACTTATAATGTTTATGATTTTTTTTGCGCGAGAGTTAGACAAAATTTTGGATCTTATTACGCGATCGTTTGACGAATTTCTCCTCGACTTTATTGCGCGATTGTTCGACTAAATTTTTTTTTTTTTTTTTTGCGCAATCTTTTGACGAAATTCGCGATTTTTTGCGCAATCCTTTTACGAAATTCGCGATTTTCTTCGCAGTCCTTTTACGAAATTCAAAACTTCTGTTTGTGAAATCATTTGACGAAATCTGTATTTCTTTTCGCGATCTCTGAGGAAATTAGCGATATTTTCCACGGTCGTTTGAAGAAATTAGCGATTTTTTAAGAGACCATTTTGGAGACTATTTTTTTCAAAATTTCCAAGATTCGCGATTTTTTTCTGCGACCCATTGACGAATTGATTTTGCGTATTTTGAAAGAAAGTAAAATCGCGGACTTTCACGAAAATTAAAAAAATTGTGGAATAATCACTTGGGATTTTCTTTCTGTGTGATTTGTTCAGTTCTGCAAGTTGTGCAACTTTCCACGTTCCCTGTTCCTCAAAGAAAAATTTTCCTTCTTTTTCGTCAGGAAACTCATGAACACTGTAAGTAAAATTTCGAAAGGGACTAGAAAAAAGCTCCATTTAAACAGGTCTCCGTCCTAGCAAGTATAATTGTATAATGTTTTTTCAACGAAATTTGATTTTTTCCCCTTCTAGAAAGAAATCTGTCATACACAGGTTTCGTTTTCACAAGTTTTACTCTAATACATCTCTTTTCAGAGCTATACTATAGAGCGGATGGTTTAACAGTCATTGAGCATACTTGTAAAAATGAAACCTGTCTATAATAGATTCCTGTCTAAAAAGAAAAAAATCATGTCCAATATATTAAAATTTTACCTTCTAAGACGGAAACCTGTTTAAAACGAAATTAACACATTGGTTCTGAGTTTCCGTATTCGAAGTTTTTACTGTTATTGTAAGAATAAGTCAGTAATCGTTTCTCATACGGGGAGGGGGGTGTTAGACCCCTAGACCCTACCCTTAGCTATATAGAATTCCTCAAAAAGTGTTTGCCCCCCCAAGAAAGTTCTGAAATGGCGCCCCTGGCTTCAAAATTCCGGCATCAAAACCATGTTTTCCCTTCCTTTTCCTTTTACATTTTTAAGTTATGGTAGAAGAAAAATAGAAATTGTTTATGGATTAAAAACTTCAAGTTCGAAAGTAAAAATGCAAAAAAATGATATTTGACATTTTTTTCATTTGTCAGAGGCGATTACTTTCTGATGAAATTTTCTGGGAGCTGCACCGTTTTTCAACAACGGCGTGGACATTAGTACGCAAGTTCTTTGGAGTCTCTCTTGTGATGCTGTGCTAAATAGAACCGCCGATAACGCTAGCAACAGCTCCGAAGACGAGGATGAACAACAGGCAGAAGAAAAGCTGTCACTAGAAAAATGCATAAATTTGGCTGGAGAATTAATATTTCCTTTAGAGAACAAGACTATATTTCCGAAATAGACATTCTTTATTTGTATAAAATACAAGAAAAACTTGTTAAGGCTGTTCTTAACTGCTCTGATCAACAAGCGCAAAACGTTTTGACACATTTACAAATTCCTTTTTTAACGGAAAGATAGAAAATTGGAAAGCCTGACCACGGAAGCGATTTGGAATCGAACTGTTTTTTCCATTTTTTGATCAACCTATTACCTATTGAGTTATAAGCGTTTTTGATCACGTGACATGACATTTTTCTCCCCTGACTGACTAGATTTTCTTCTTTCGTTTGGAAGTTAGGTTCAAAATGCCAACTTTGACAGTATTTTCTGAAAGATCTATTGCGTTTACGAGAAAATGGAAAAAACAGTTCAATGACATAGTTTCTGAATAACAACACCTTCTAGTTTCATTCGTTTCCGAACAAAAATGAATTAAAACTTATGTCAGAAAGTTGACCCTTTGGATTTGAGAACAGCCTTAAAGAACGGCCAAAAACATTAAAGCAAAAAAATTTGACATCGATGTTTCCGAAATTACAGGAGACGAAATAATTTCACTCTTTATTAGATTTTTCTTTCTGTAACATAGAAAATACCAATTAATGTAAGTTTTTTTATGTTTAATTTTCTTTATTTCTTGCATAATTATCTGTTTAGTAATGAATTAAATTATGGCTCTAAAGGCAGCATTAAGAACATAGTACTACTTTTGATATTTCTAGTTACTACTTTTGTCATTCCTGTAAAAATCCGGAATTTTCAAAAATCCGGCATAGTCTCGGTCCCGATGACACCGGATTTTTGAAATTATACTGTATTCTATAATTTTTTTTTATTTTATTTATTATTATTTTTTTTTTAAATAGTGGTGCGAACAGAATATTGAAAAGTCGCCTGTGGCAGCCCTGTTCTGAAATATGAACATAGCATTTGTTTAATGCTGCCATCTGTTGTTACACTGAATATGGAATTAAAATAGTGTCCAGAAATAAGAAAATGAGATGTAATCCATAATACTCCATAATCCGGAGTATTCCATAATCTGCACAACCTTTGGTCCCAACTTGTGCGGATTAAAGAACTTTGCCTGTACTTTTGATATTTCTAGTTACTACTTTTGTCATTCCTGTAAAAATCCGGAATTTTCAAAAATCCGGCCTAGTCTCGGTCCCGATGACACCGGATTTTTGAAATTATACTGTATTCTATAATTTTTTTTTTTTTTTTATTTATTATTATTTTTTTTTTAAATAGTGGTGCGAACAGAATATTGAAAAGTCGCCTGTGGCAGCCCTGTTCTGAAATATGAACATAGCATTTGTTTAATGCTGCCATCTGTTGGCGGATTCCCGAGCAATTTATGTGTGTATTTTATAAAGAACAAACATGTGTCTGTCCGTAACGCTGACTTCATTTTTATGTTGTCAACAACAGACTATTCAATTTCGCTTTTATTTCCATTTTTTAAATTTCTAAACACTCACTTTTTTAATTTTTAGCGCTTCGAATGGAGAAAAAAATGCACTTACAATTGCAGTTTGCTTCAAAACTTTATTGCAATTTGTTTAAAAACTGTATCGCAATTGACTTATTTTTTATGGTTTTTAAAATACTTTTCGGCTTAGATGTGTTATTATCCCGGGGTCGGCCATATTGGATTTTTTTCATGCATGAAAACTCCTTTTTCGCCAAGTAGTGATGTTGTCAATGGTTAAAAATTATTGATAGGTTAATATAATAGTGAAAAAACTGGTATATAATAATTATAACTATTAATAAAAAAATAATTTTTAATTCAAGCCAAGAAAAAAATCCAAGATGGCGGACCTCGGGATAATAACACAGCTGTTCCTAATATTTAAGCATGAATTTTTTCTTAATCTACGTTTGTTGCGTGCAGGCGATTATGAAAGATAAATCCGTTTTTATTAATATAAATAGGCAGTGGTCTCCACGTTTAGAACATTTTCATTTGTTAAGAGAAAGCTTTATTCATTTTTTATTATTTTTAATTGACTAAATGTTATCTCATTATATTGTCAACCCAACAAAATGCTCAATTTGGAATACATTGTATTATTTAGCTCAGTTTCAAAAATCGATGTAATTGTAAGCTTTCGCTTTTTAGTAAGTAATATGCTTTATTAGTTTGTTTCATTACTTTATTACTAAACTCATTTTTACTGTCCCAGATTTTCAAAAGAGTCACAAATTAAGTCTTTAAAAACCATATTACATAATATTATGTACATCTGTCTCTGTGTGTGTGAGCTAAATGAATTCGAGAACCGCGTAGTACTGCCAATTTAGCAGATTTTTTTATTCAGAAATTCCGAATAATAATTTTTACTTTCTTTAATGAAAGGCATTCCGTTATAAAACAAAAAGAGCTACTTGGAATTTCTGATATTAATTCGTAATTTCTGAATTAAAAAATCCATTAAATTGGCACGACTGAACTTTAAATCCTATTATTTATTTTGCCCTAGCGAGTAATGAGATTATATTTAATTCAATAGCCAATAGATGGCAGTACAGAACAAAATACAAGGCAGATTTAAGAAGATTTGAAAAGACTTTTCTTTTCTTCTTATAATTGTATAACGTATATGTTCTATGTGTTTGTTGTTATAGATCATTAATTTATAGGGACGAAAAGTAAGTTGTTACCATTATTTATCATTTTATGATTATTGATTTATGCTGGAATATTGTTTCAAAATTATTATTCCTCATTTTACCTGTGCTCATTTTGTTGTCATTTAACCCTTCCTGATAAGGGAAATCCCCTGATTATCCTGGGGTTTTTTTGTTTGTTTGTTTGCCAATTTTTGTAATTTAAATTTTTAGAACGTACACACAATACTTTTAGTACAAATTGAGATTTTTATTATGAGAAAAAGATTGTCATAAATCATAATACTGATTACAATTACAGATACTGAATACAGATCACTGTGTGATTGCCCCCCCCCCCCTCCTCCTAATTTCACGATTGTAAAGAGTCCTTTGAAAATAACTTTTAAACAGGATATTTTTGGTAAAAACTGCATAAAAGTTAGTTATCGAACTTTCGTAAGATTTCTTACTACTAGTATTTAATTATATTTTTGTTTTGACGCTATAAATGTACACTTTTTACATTGAAAAAATTCTACTCATAATTGCTTTGTTTTTCTTTAAAATGCAGTCGACGACGTGACTTTTTCAGTTGTTTCAATAGAATTATGATTGCATCTTCATCTAGTACAGGTAAAATCACTGAGCTCTATATTGTTGTGTAAAATAGACCAAAAATTAACTAAAATAAAACAACTGATGTCCATTTACGAGCATTTGGGAAAAACCTCATTTTGGCACTAGAAATCAAGATCCGATGAGTCCCCCCCAAAATAAAGTTGTTTTATACCTGTTTTTTCTTTTTTTTTTTTTTTTTTGGAGGTGGGGGAGGGGATAAAAAAAATTAACTAGGTAAAGTGGTATGTCGTTTATTATGTATTTTTTAAATTTGAATCGAATGACACTATATGGAAGTCAATACGATGATTCATTTCAAAATTACGCAGGTTTTATGAATACAAACTCTGTAATTATACTTTATGCAGGTAAACTAGTATGTTTATACAGTAGCAACTGATGGCCATTCTCGAAAATTCGTTTTGGCACTAGAAATGAAGATCCGATGATTACCCAAAAAATAAAGTTGTTTTACCGTTATTGTTGTTTTTGTTTTTTTAGAGGGGGGGGGGGGGGTGCATTTCAATTCAATGGGAGAATTCAACTTTTTTTTATTAGGTCAAGTGGGGTATCGTTTGTTACGTATTTTTTAATTTGAATCGAATGGCACCATCCGGAAATCGATACGAACACTCTTTATAAAGTTAGGCTGTGTTTTCTTTTTCTTTTAATGAATACAAAGCCATGAATGGTTTTATGAATACGCAGATTTTAACAACTTTAATGACCTTGAAAAAGACTTAGATGATCCTGATTTTGATTACTGTTATTTTGAAGACATTTAATATGTTTGAGATTATTTGATATGATATAAAATAACGAACATGTTTTGAACGTAAAATAAATATGACATAGCTGTGCTCAATAGTAAAGTATAATTTTCGACTTTGTATTCATAAAACCTACCCTGACTTTGTCGATACTTCTCGTATCGACGTATCGATCCTTTGATTCAGAATTAAAAACTACATAACAAACGGTACCTCATTTAACCTAATTAAAAAAGTTGAATTCCTCCCCCATGTTAAAATGTTCCCTTTTGTCCCCCAAACAGAGGGGTCGCTATGGGGGGTGACCCTCCCACTCCAATATGTGTCAACTTGGAAAATTTGAGCTTAGAGTTGGGAAATTCTAGATTTTTGAAACACTTTTTCTTTTTTTAGATTTAAAAAAAAAAAAAAAAAAAAAAAAAAAAAAAAAAAAAGAATTTTATTGTTTTGCTGACTACCGTTCTGAGTCCTGTTACATTAAACTAGTTAAATTTTCAAAAGAAATACAAAAAGCAACCAGACTGAATTTGTCATTGTGTTTTCTGTGCTACGAAAATATCAATCATCTACCAGCCCTGAATTTTCCTACTTTTGTACACCAACAGTGTCTCTAATCTATTTTCTCCAAAAATTTGTTCCTTTCTCAAAATATCATGAGGTCATTTTCATATGAAGTACGATTATGACTCGTACACAATGGAAGACAAAAACTTTCATTAAAGTAACCAATAATTATAATTTTTATGTTTTTAGATTCAATATTTTTTTCTTTGGAAAGATTTTTTTTTTTTTTTTTTGCATATAAGTATTATTATTATTAAACAAACATTGCACGTATAATTTTAGTTGGAAAATAGAGCAATTTGTTTCAAGTTGGGAAATTTTTTAATTATAAGTTGGGAATTTTTTTAATTCTCTCACCGCCCCCCACCCCCGAAAAAATATTTGTAGCTACGCCCCTGCCCCCAAAACACGGTAAAACAGCTTCATTGTTTGGGGACTCATCTGATCTTCATTCCTAGTGACAATGCGATGTTCTTCCTAAATTTTCGTGAATATCTATCAGTTGTTACTGTAAAAACATATTTTATCAGTATAATTTTCGACTTTGCATTCATGAAACCTACCATGATTTAAAAAAAAAAAAAAATGATCGTATCGACTTGCGGAGGGTGTCATTCGATTCAAAATTTAAAAATACATAACAAACGATACCCCACTTGACCTACTTAAAATAATTTAAATTCCCCCTCCTTGGGTGAATACTGCCCCTTTCTGCGCCCCCCCCCCCAAAAAAAAATAATAATTAAACAACTTTTTTTTTTTTCTTTTGAGAGGAGGAATCATCGGATCTACATATCTAGTGCCAAAACGAATTTCCTCCCAAATTTTGATAAATGGCCATCAGTTGTTAAAAAAAAAAAAAACTATTTTATTTGTACTAATTCCTGAAAAACTTCATTAAGAGACTGCTTCAGTCATGCGAAAATACCCGCTCGCTAATGTTAATCCTATGAGAGAATTTTTAAAAAATTATCTCGGTTACCTTTCAATATTTTTTTTTTTTTTTCATTTTGATAGCTGAACGTCGCGTCGATCTCTGCATGCATAGGTCGTTTTTAACACTTTCCTACAAAGTTGAAAAGTGTTTCCGCTTTCTAACTCGCGTAAATATTGTTCGATTGCCGTAAAATACATCTATGTTATTGAGCATCACTATATGGTATTGAAAATGAAGAGTGTAGCATTTACGGTTCATTTAACAGGGACACACAAAAGAATTCCGTTGTCCAGGAAAATAGTTTGCTGTGTACTTTAATAATAGGACACTATTTTAAACATTCTGAAATTTATATATATATCACTGAGATGTACTACACGCTACACAACGATTACTCTAGAATATGACGTGCATGGAATGTATCGGGAGTATGCAGGGATACACAAAAGAATTTGGCTACAGAAGAAATTGAAGCTTATGAACAGTAATGGCTGCAGAAGAAATTGAAGCCTATGAACAATGGCTGCAAGTGCGTTTTTAGTTGTTATAGGCGTTTTTAAATTAATCTAGTTTTGTTTTTTGTTTTTTATCATTAGTTGGTGTGTAAAATTCGGATATCATACAGATATGCACAAAAGTACATTTCGTTTATTCACGGAAGCGGTTGAATGGAAAATTTCAACTGTTCTATTCGTTTAATTGAACTAACGTTTACCATATTATGTGGGTAACATAACTTTTGGCACGTATACAAATCTATCGATCATATACAATACTACACAAAAAAAAAAAAATCGGATATTTTCCCGATTATCTATGTTATAAAAGACAAAACGAGTCTGTGCATAACGCTCAGTTATTTTCCACATGCCAACAATTGACGATGAAATTTCGATTTTGCAATTTTTGCTACTGCAATTTTTTTAATTTCTAAACGTCAACATTTTCAATCTTTATACAGTCATATAAAGAAAAAAATTTACTTTCAAATATAGTTTGAAAACTGTATCATAATGGACTGATTTATCTTTTTAAATAATTTTCAAGCATGATTTTTTTTTAAACCTCCCTCCATCGCGTGCGGGTTCCATTACGAAATAATCCATTTGCACTTAAAACAATATAAATAGTTCAGCATTTGTCTGTCTAATTTTTCATAACGAAATTAAAATTTCATCAATCTTTTATATTAAAAAATAACTGTCCGTTTGTATTTCACAGTTGCTCTTCCTAGATACGAAATACTGGGAGATCAAATAACGGCCAATTATCCGAATGGGGCCAATGATGTCAAAGGTGGCCTTAGAATTAAAAATTTAAAGTAGTTTTCGAAATATTTTTTTTTCGTAACTTTTAATGACATTTCTGTATGATGGCAACTAAGTTCCTCCATGATTATTAAATTTCTTTGTTTGACAGCATTTTCAAATTGAACTTAATTTTTATTTGAATAGTTAGTGAAAATAATAGTGTGACTGAATTCTATTTTTCTAAAAAAATTTAAGCAATACAAGTTTATCTTCACATATTCAGTAGGGTGGGCCGAAAAAATCTTTTTTTCGGTTTTCGATGATCGGTGTGGAAAAGAAAAGGTGGCACTAAGTTCACACAAAAAGTTGAGATTTTTTTTTTTTTTTTTTGGACAATTTCTTGGTTTGCCACAAATAGCTTGAAGTTTTGCTAAAATGCTGATTTTTAGCAAAAAATTTTTAAATATTAAATTAAATTTATTTTAGTTGAATTTACTTGAAAAGTCATGTTTAGTGTATCAAATGTTTAAATGAGCTCTGATTATGCATTATTTAATAGTTATGTGTATTTTAAATTAGGCGATTTTTGTAGCCTTTTCGCGTGTAAGTGAGCAAAAGTTGTAAGTCTTGTTTCGTTCGTTCGTCGGTTTCTCTCGTCTTTATTCTATTCCTCGCTCTTCCTTCTTTTTTTATGCGTTCAGGGTCACATATTTGGGTGACTGACACTGACCACAGAATGTCTCGACGACAGAACTGGAAGGAGAGGAGAAGGTTGAGTAGAAACCAATGAAAACGCAATCAGTCATCATGAGGATGAGGGAGGAAATAGGAGATGGGGGAAACTGCAAAGATGTTGTTTTTCTTCTCTATGGGATGTGTTTTTCTCCTTTAAAATACAGATATTGATAGGAGATTCAAGTACTGGGAACTTTGAAGCAGTCCGACTGAATCAGAATTTGAACCTGGGCCTTCAAAAGCAGACGCTCCCAAACGCAAATCCCTTTCTCACACAGCGTTGGCCGCATTTAGAACTGGTATATCAGATAGAGGAATTCCGTTAAGAGCTTCAGCCTTGCTTCAGGATGCAAGAATTGTGACAGCATATTAGAAGGATCTCGTCATCAATAAAGACAAAGGACACTAACAATAAAGACAATAAAAACAGGAGGCAAAAAAAAAAAAAGAAACTTGGAAAGAAGATACAGAAGGAGGAATATCTTAGAGGAAGAAAAATTACAAGCATTTTCTTTGATGGTAGAAAATATAAAATGATCTTCATAGAAAAAAAGGGGTCAAGCGGCACCGTCGAGAGAAAGGCGAATCACATATCAATAGCGGAATGCGAAAATCTACGTATCGATTTCTACGAGCCTATTCTTGTTTCGTGGACATCAGAAATGCAAAAGACTGAAGATTTGAGTATTCCATTAGTCTAGCTCGGATTGGGCTGGTAAAAGGTCTTGGGTCCTGTGATTCCACCATCTAGTTAACAGTTGATGTCGGTGTCGGAGTGGAAGCTCGTATGTATGAAGAATATATATCAAATATTGCAGTTCTCTTCTTATTTTTTTTCCAAAACAGGTTTTATTCTGGCTTAGGAAATTATATGATTTTGCTATTTCACCGCAGTGACCGGAATGAGGTGTCAAGTGACCCAAATATTCCTAACAAGGTGATATTTGCTTAGTTTTTCTCTCGAGCGTGCCGCTTGTCCTCTTTTTTTCTATGAAGATCGTTTTAGTTTTTCTACCACCAAAAAGTATGCTTGTAATTTTTCTTCATCCAAAATCGATGACGAGATCCTTCTGCTCTGCTGTCACAATTCTTGTATCTTGAAGCACTGATGAAGCTCTTAACGCAATTTCTCTATCTGATATACTAGTTCTAAGTGCGGCGAACGTTGTGTGAGAAAGAGATATGCGTTTGGGTGTGTCTGCTTTTGAAGGCCTTGGTTCAAATATTGATTCAGTCGAACTGCCTGCGTCAAAGATACCACTACTTGAATCTTCTGACAATATCTGTATTTTAAAGCAAAAAAGAAAAATTATTACCCCATCTCGCAGTTTCCTTCATCTCCTATTCCCTCCCTAATCCTCAAGATGACTGATTGTATTTTCATTGGTTTCTACTCCACCTTCTCATCTACTTCCAGATTTGCTGTCGAGACATGCTGTGGTCCATCACCCAAATATGCAGGTTCGGACTGGCCCGATGGCCGGTGCGCTCTCGACCAGGGAAAACTTTGCGCTCCTAAGTTCCTAAATGCTAAAATATGTTTTCCTTCGTTGTACACATATATTCTGATTAGCGTACTAAATTTTGTGAATTTGTTTAGAGATAACCATCAATTAATCAACAAGACTGCACAAGCGATATTTTCTATTTACACAAGAAACTTAAAGATACATAGAAGCAGTTTCAGTACTGGAAACAGTAGCGGATATCTTAGCATACAATTGAGAGAGAAAATATGCACCCAGGGAGAACTTTGGTAGCCACGGCGCTCTGGGCGAGATTTTTTTTTTTTTTCATCGCTTCTTTGAATATCTTTCTGGATTTTAACCAAATATTTTGCATATTTTCAGTCCTTTAGTTTTTAGTACCATGTCCCTCCTTTCACCTTTAACACCTTGAATGCCAAGTCTATTTTGTCTGTCTTTCCGTTTGGGCCATAAAATAAGATTCCCGTTGCACAATCTATAAGTGTCAGCCACTGATGACTGACACGGCCTAAACGGAAAGTTCAGTGTCGGTCACCGGTGACTGACGCGGCACTCAACGTGTTAACCCCTTAAGGACGTGAGACACGAATACGTGGCGCATAAGACACTCAGAACTCTTCGTTATTCCCACCAGTTATTTTTAATTGTAAACTTTACCTTATTTAATAAGAGCCTTTCTGAGATTCAATTATAGAATTTTTTCTATTTTGAAAAACTGGTCGTAAAAGATTAAAAATTAAACAAAGGACTCTCGTCGCGAAGTGGTTAAAGCCGGCCCTGAATGCACCTATAATTGAATTCGTGCTTTAAAAAGGAAAAAACAACTTGAGAACAAAAAGAGATAAATATCAGAAGGCAAAAAACTTTTTGTGTGTATTTCGTTATTGATTGGAAAACATGAATTTTATTTTCGAGGCATACAAACTCGATGACACTTCTGGATTACAATCCTACAAGCTGTGAGATCCCGCGGCCAGCATTTTTCATTCAAAAAATCTATTATAATTTTCGAATAGTAATTTTCGCTTTATTTAATGACAAAGTTCCCATGGTTAAATAAGTATGAGGAAATTCTCGCATGCATTTTGAATAAAAAATTGTTTAATTTAATCACCGAAAATCTATGATTATTATTCATAAATTATGAAAGGCTTTTTGGATAAAAAGATGCTGGCCACGGGATTCTGCAATGCATGAATACAATCTTTGGTATACTTCTCAATTATGGAAACTTAAATATATTTCCTTGGATTTCTAATTATGAAAAGAATTTTGCAAATCATGGGGAGAGAGTACTGAGAAGAGTAAATTTACTCAATTATTTTAGTGATTTTAAACTAACAAAGGGTCTTTTTACCCGACTGAAAAGAAGGGTTATGTGTTTCACGCGTACCTGTGTATGTAGATTTCTTTATACCCTCGAAACATCAAAACGGCTGGATGGATTTTAATGAATGAGGTCTTTATCGATTCGTCTTAACGACCCGATGGTTACAGGCTAGGTTTTGTTTTTATAAATTCAAAATGGCGGTAGAGACGAAAAAAATACGCAGCCTGAGTGGCATATCATTGGATAGGTCTTTCAAAATGAAGACGATGTTTCGTTGACTATTTTACAATCAGAAGCTCCGTTAAAATATTATAAAACCTGGAAGTTGTGTAGGTAGGATCTCTAGCTTTACTGCAACTCTAACCATCATAGACATCTATAGACCTCATCAAAACAGCGTTTATAGATAGGAACTAACAATTAAACACAACTTAAAAGCCATCAATACAAGTAAATAAAAAAAAAATAGGTAAGTAATATAAACAAGTAATATAAAAAAAATATTTTATGTCAATTCCTACTTGGGTCAATAAGAGAATTTTTTTCTCCCATTCTTCTTTCCTACTGAGTGGCGCTTAAAACGCCTTGCTCAAGAAGAGGACTCTCTCGGTCTTAAAAAACCTTGATCAAGAAGAAGGCTCTCTCGATTATTGGAAATTAATTAATTTAATTTAATTAATGAATTAATGTTTGAAAAAACTGAATTAACATCAAGTGCCATCCACTACAAGTTAAAAAAAAATTATTTAATCTTGATTGGATGAATAATAAGTATTTTATTAACGATTGAAAATTTGAACAAGATATATATAGCGAGAGTGTGAGCTAATAGTAGAAATTGAAAAAAAAATAGTTTCACATTGATGAGAAATAATTAATTAGTTCGCTTTTCACGCAGTCGGGTTTTTTTATTTTTTTAATTTATTGTGTACTTTTTTCTGTAGAAAACTTTTTATGTTGAGATATCAGTTCATAATTTTATGGATATATGAAGTCATTTTTTAAGAATACACAATATCTCTTCCCCTCCTGATACCAAATGTTGCAAGTGTAATAAGTATTATTTTCAGAAGTAAGTGTAATTTTCACATTAAAGTATCCTTATATTAAAAAATTCAAATACCATATAATATGTGCTACTTTTAAAAAAAGAACAAAAGAAGCACGAGCTTTAGTTTTCAAAATTCTCATTTCCATATGGAAAGTACACTTTTGTTCTAGAAATAAATATTTTTCAAACGAAGTTTGCATCCTGATTTTTTTTTAACCATTTGGAAAAATGGTTATTGTTCTCGTCAGGATGGGAAATCAAAAGCATATCTGAAGGTTTTTATTGGTTTAATCCGCATTTTATTCGTCTTCTGATTGGTTTATACAGCAATATGTATTTCCCTTTTTTTTTCAACAGAGATATGTTGCCACTATGACAAAAAAGTAATAAAAACTACAAAAAAATTAATAACTCAAACAAATTGAGATACACTTTTCAAACAAATTGCATTTAAAAGTACATTTTTTTCTCTATACGACGGTGTAAAAAGTAATATTATGGGATGTTTAGAAGTTTAAGAACGAAATTTCCTTTAAAATGGGTTGTCAGATTTCTTGGAAATCTGACGATGGAAAAGCCTTTTCCCGAACAGCGAATGAAATGCTTGGATAATACATAAGTTTCAGGTGCATAATACGTACGAGTCGCAGGCGATTTCCGTCGCTTGCAATTTTTGCGTGTAGTAACACTATTAATGTTTAATTCATGGCGTACGTAATGTAGGATCAACTCCGTGCTATTTTTTATGTCTTAAATTTTAGTCTTTGAAAAAATCATTTTCCAAATGGTCGTTGTAATTTGTTAAATTGCATTTTTTTTTCTTTCTTTCCTTCTTTTTTTTTTTTTTTTTTTTTTTTTTTTTTTGAGTGTGTGGTGAGGGAGACACCTGCAGATACCACCTTTTAAAATGCTACTTTGTTAAAAGAAAAAAAAATTGTAGTAAGCAGTAATTGCCGTCAGATTAAAATGCTACTTTGTTAAAAGAAAAAAAAATTGTAGTAAGCAGTAATTGCTGTCAGATGGCAAGAGAAATTGAATTTATCAGATTTTAACGTACTTTATAACTAATTCACATTATTTTAAAGAAATATATATATATTTTAAAAAGGTTTAAGCAACCGCAGCAACTCTTTTTGGAGCCTGGTGCAAAAAACCTTGTTATCTTTTCTTCCAATCCTTAGTGCATCAGTAGTCATAAGTGGAAAAAAAAGTGTTTACCCCTTACTAATTCCGCTAAAAATTATCGCGAAAAAATCTATAGATACCAATCGATGGAAATAATGTCTTATAGTTATTGTTATGCACAAGATATGCTTCCGAAGTCGTCCATATATTAAAATTTATATCAACTTTGAATTTTCAAACAGTAAGAGCCATTTTTTACACCTTATATTTGAGTTTCTTGGATCAAGACAGCAAAGAAAAAAACATAGTTTATATATATATATATATATATATATATATATATATCATCATCATCAACCGTTTTCAATCCACTGCTGGATGTAGGTCTCCCCCAGATTTTTCCAATGTTTCCTGTCTAGTGCTTTAGTCATCCAATTTACACCGGCTACTTTTCTGATTTCATCACTCCATCTTACTTGAGGTCGTCTTCATGGCCGTTTTACATATCTGGGATACCACTGTAGGGTGTTTGTGCTCCATCTATTGTCTTGTCTTCTTGCGATGTGCCCAGCCCATTTCCATTTTAGCCGTTTAATTCTTTCAATGATGTCAAAAACTTTCGTCTGACTTCTTCCAGGTTATTCTTTTTCTGTCTCTTTTAGTTATACCTAGCATACATCTTTCCATACTTCTCTGTGTTGTTTGTAATCTTTGTACCATCCGTTTTGTTAGCGTCCATGTTTCTGCTCTATAAGTTAGGACAGGCAAAACACATTGGTTAAATACCTTTCTTTTCAAACACAGGGGCATGCTACTCTTCAGAATAATATTGTTCTTCCCAAAAGCACTCCATCCATTTCTTATTCTTCTATTGATTTCATTCATGATACTATTATCAGATGATATTTCTTGCCCAAGGTACACATAACTTTGCACTTCTTTAATTTCAGTGTTGTTGTAGACGATTTTCTTTTTTGATGCAAATGAATTGAACATCACCTTAGTCTTTTCCAAGTTTATTTTTAATCCCACATTAATGCTAGCTTCTGCCAAATCTTTTAGCATATTTTCCAATTCTTCAGGACTGTTACTGGAAATTAAAATGTCGTCAGCGAATCGGAGATGACTTAAATATTCCCCATTTATTCTAATCCCTTTGTTTTCCCAATCCAGCTTCTTGAAAATATTTTCTAAGACAGCAGTAAAAAGCTTAGGCGAAATGGTGTCTCCTTGTCTTACCCCTCTTCCAAGCTTGATCTTTGCTTTTCATTTGTCCAAGCGGATGGTTGCTGTTGCTTTCTTGTAAATCTTCTTTATAATATTGATGTAAGGTTTGTCTATACCAATGTCCTCCAGAGATTCTACTACTGCTGATGTGTAGACCGAATCAAATGCTTTTTCATAATCAATAAAGGCAGGGCAAAGAGGTAAATTATATTCCTATGTTTTTCTATGAGTTCCCTTACCGTTTGGATATGATCCATTGTGCTGAATCCACTTCGGAATCCTGCTTGTTCTCTATGTTGAGCTGAGTCCAGAGCTGATTCAAGTCTTGTCGTTAAAACTTTGGTGAAAATTTTATAAATCACTGACAGTAAGCTGATTGGACGGTAGTTTTTAATGTTTTCCTTCTCTCTTTTCTTGTAAAGTAGCACCATCACAGCATTATTCCAATCTTCTGGTACATCTGACTTCTGGAGACATTTGGAAAACAGTAAGGATAGCATTTTTGCAAATTCTTCTCCTGCTTCTTTGATAAGGTCGATTGTAATTCCATCTTCTCCGGGGCATTTACCTTTTTTCATAAATTTAATGGCTTGTAAAACTTCGTCTGTCATCACTGGGATTATGGCATCGGTTTCTGTTAAGTTTTCTCGTGGATCACATAAGTTGATTTCCCTCTGATCTTCACATTTATATAAATCGTTATAGAATTTTTCGACAATGTGTACTATTTCTTTATTGATTTTGGTGATTGTTCCATCTGCCCTCTTTAGTGCAAAAATACCTTTTCTTCCAACACAAAGTTTTCGCCTAGCTGATTTTAAACTTTTGTTATCTTCTAGAATTTTCTTGACAAGATCAGAGTTAAATTTTCTGATATCTTCTGTAACACATTTTCTTACCGTTTTACATAATTCAGCATATTCAACTCTTGATTTAGGATCGTTTTTCTTCATTTTAAATTCTCTGCGTTTCTTCATCAATCTTCTTGTTTCTTCTGTTATTTTCTTTGTCTGCTTTACTTGTGCATCGCCGGCTATCTTCTTTGCAATATCTTGTAGAGTACTGGTTAGTTTCTTGTTCACTACTGTAACATCTTGCTCTTCTTCTAAAGTTGATTGAAGTACTTGGAAACGGTTTTTAAGTTCCAAATGGAATTCTTCTTTATGTTTCTGGAGATTTATTATATCGATTGATTTCTTTGAGTGTTGCAAAAGCTTCATTCTTTCCACTTTAGTATTTAACAGCAGTTTGCATCTAACCAACCTGTGATCACTTCCTGTATTGAAGTTATTGAGAACGCTGCAATCCTGAATAAGATGCTTTTTGTTTGTTAAGATGTAGTCGATTTCACTTGTTGAGCCATTTGCACAACGCCATGTCCATTTTCTTTGTGGCTTTTTCTTGAAAAATGAATTCATGATATACAGCTGTTCACATTCTGCAAACTCAATCAATCTGTTTCCTCTTTCATTTCGCACCCCATATCCATGATTTCCTACTGATAACTCACCTTTCTCTTTTTCCCCAATTCTAGCATTCCAGTCTCCCATTATTAATTTTATGTAGCATTTTCCCTTTTGATGCATTGAAGCTACTTCTTCATAGAAATCTTCAACTTCTTCATCAGTATAGCTTACTGTTGGTGCATAAACTTGGGTAATTTGCAGCTTGTATCTTCTGGACACCTGTATTACTAACCTTGCAACTCTATCTGATGCACTGTCATATTCTAAGATGTGATTCTTCCACCTTTTATGAATCAGAAATCCTACACCGCTTGTTCTTCCATCTTCTGTGCCTCTGTAGTATAATACATGTCCGCTGGCAAGATCTATCTTCTCTTCTCCTTTTCTTCTTACTTCACATAATCCTAGGATGTCCCAGTTGATTCTTTCTAATTCTTCTTCAAGTTCCTGTAAACGATTTTCCGAAGATAGGGATCGTCCATTATACGTAGCCAAGGTCATCAACTTATGGCAGCCTAGCCGAGCCCGGTTATTCTTAGCACCCTCTGTCTTCATGTCTTTCTGATCGCTGCCGTAACCAGGAACATTCAGACCGCCGGGAATTAAGGGCCGTGATTTATTTTGTGAATTCATGGTAAAATAAGGGGGGGGGGGTAGGTGGCCAAATTCCTCCACGCTGGCCAAGCGGGTTGGAGGAAGCCCATCCGCGTTCGTTCCCCATGCACTAGGCAAGGGTACTAACAGGCTGTACCGGTGGAAGGTGCGGATTGGACATTAAGTCTCCGCTCCCAGTAGATTCCTTTAAGTCCTCCTCGAAGGCAATTAAAGGGTCTTCTCCTGGTTAATAAGCAGAAGCTATTAAACAGCCCATATATATATACATATATCATCTTAAATCTTGATAGAGTAAAAAGAGTGTGAATTTGAGCATCCATCTGAGAAACATTTAATTTATATTTTCATAAAAATCATCGGATTGATTTTTTATTAATTTATTAAACAGATATACTGAATAAACCCAAACATATCCCAGATTTTCTTTTCTGTTCAAAAACATTTTTTTAATTATGAAAACTATTAACAAATTCATATTAAAAATATGAATAATGACCTACATTAATTTTTGCATACAACAAGTCACAATCGTAAAAAACATTGATGTGTAAGATGATCTCATTTGAATAATTATTTTTCGAGATACAGAGAAATTTTGCCTTTCCATAATCTGACAGATCCATCTTCTGTTATCAAAAGAGCCACAGAAAAAGAATGTTGACACGTACCAGAAACATCTTGTAAGATTTTCTTTAATGCAAAATAAGTCTATAATGAATTCATATGCATCTGTGGACTATAACATGTTTTCTGTAGAGTACGAAATACATTTACAGTTCCTTTACAGGGAGACGTGCAAATATATTCTATTACATTATGTTCTATGAGGGAAAGTGTGTTTTAATTATGTTACGTGCTTTAAGCATAATAAAATTGACATGGATCACTGAGGTATTTTACAATACGTTTGGTACAGATTATAGAGAGCGTGATATTTATCGTTCCCTTACAAAGACACTAAAAAAAATCTGTCACAGATATGACTATGATCGATAATTGTTGAAAGTGCCTTTTTAACTGTTAAAATATAGGGGAAGACGGGGTACAATGAAACAAGGGGTACAATGAAACATTACTTGTAAAATCAATCAAATTTGTCATAGAGAGTTGCAATTTATATATATATGTTGTACAACTATATGTTCCAATTACTGATGTGATTTGGATACATTTGCACTTCTACAACAGTAGCAATAGAAGATTATTGCTTTTACACCATTAAAAGTAACTTTCTTTGCTAAAAGTAATTTTGTTTCTTTTTCCTTGTTGTTATATGTAATAATTATTTTTTCTATGCATTGTTATCTTTGGGTTGTTGTCTTCATACCTCCAAAACCAAACTAAAAATAAATAAATATTAGAAGTTTGAAAATAAATTTTTATTTAGTAACCTCAGTGCGCGGTACAATGAAACACTTGCAGGCGGGGTACAATGAAACATGTTTTATTATAGTAATAAAAGTAGTAAATAGAACATATTAGAAGTAAGAGTAGGAAAACAGAAAAAAAAAAAGAGTTTTGTTCTAACCAGGTCAGTAAAAAATGCTCTTGTTAAGCAATTAAAAAACAGAAAGAGAAAAAAAGCTGAGAAGGGATTGTTTTGTAAACAAACTCTGCCTGCTACAGACTCTGATGATGATCCAGATTTTTTTCTAGGCCCAGCTGGTCATCGAGGTACTAAGAATGAGATATTCACACACAACATGTATGGCACAAGCAGTATCCGTATAAATGAAAACATAAGGAAATATATACTGTTGGAGAAATCATACATTTAAATGAAGTCAAATGTGAAATACTTGATATAAAGACTCCAACCTAGGGGTTTTTTTTTTTTTTAGAAACTTACATTTAAAAAAAAACTCATTCTGTTGAAACTACCACCCCATATTCCTTCAGGATCAACTGAAATATAAACAGAAATGCTAATTTTTGAAACTGACTTGCGCCAATTTAATGTCAAATGAAAGGTATTTCTTAAACTAATACAATTTTCTTATTTTTCATCTTAGACTATACTATTTTTATCAATTTCCTTATTAATCAAGTTTTGTTTTTGTATTTATCTCATTTTTCATAAAATAAACTATACTGGGTGAAAATTGCTTCTATCATTTGGAGTGCTTCATTGTACCCCAGTATGTGTTTCATTGTACCCCGGCATACGGGGTACAATGAAACACTGTAAGCCATTTATTTTTTGTTATTTTTCAAGCATAAAGATATTGTTTAGAACCTAATAAAAATTTATTTAGATGAGGAAAATACAAGATTAAAAATATGCATTAATTATATTTTTGTGCATGCAAAATTGTGGATAGGAAAAAAAAAAATTAGTAAATTTTGTTTCATTGTACCCCGTCTTCCCCTATATTTCCCATCATAACTCACGCGTATAGTCCGACTTTAAGATTTAATGTATGTGTCATGATATACATTTATTTACTATGTATGAGGCCTGCACTAGAGCCATAAGAAATTTACTATTTCAGCCGTTGATTTCGAAAGTGGGTCATTTCATTTTATGTTATTGCTAGATTATCACTTTGAAAATCAACGCATTTGAAATTTCGTTGACTAGAAAGGACTAGGAAGAAATTAATAGTCATATTTAAAGTTATTTATTGTGGATTGATGAAAAACGTATTTTTTTCAAGTCTAATTCATATTTTTTTTCAAGTCCTTTTCAAGTCTAATGCATAACTTTATATTCTTTTCGATGGTACAATAAAGAAAATGGTACAAAAATCGCTATTACAACGCCCCTTTACGGCAGAATTTTTCAAATTCAGGGAGGACCTGCTTGCCATAGCCAAAAACGTACACAAAAAATTTTATTCAATTCTATGCATAACTTCATACACTTGTAAATAATGAAAATGACACAGACATCGCTATTACAGCGCCCTCTACCAGCTGAATATTTCCAAATTGAGGGACGACCTGTTGGCCATAGTCAAAAGCATGCACAAAAAAAATGCTTCAATTCTATGCATATATAGCTTCATACACTTTTCGATGGTACAACGGCGACACACGGACAGATAGACATTTTGTATAAACGTGTTTTGGGGGATCTCTGACCCCTGAAACGTGTAAATCCGTCGAAAACAGGAAGTCGAAAAAAATATCCATTAGAATACTTTCTTCTATTGAAGATAAAAGAAAGTAGTAAATAAAACCTTAGACTAATTTTAGTAAGGTAATTTTTTTCAACTTGTTGAAAATGACCTCACGTTCTAATGAAAACACGTACTTTCATTCATAATTCTGCAAGTATGAGATATTTTTTTATGAATTTTAATTCCATCCTTGCTTAGATTAAGACCAATGAAAATTAAAATAAATATTGAAATTGAGTTTACATTAGTTGTGAGTTTTAAGTTGTTTTAAACGCAACTATTTCGCAATTTTTTTTTCTTAAATATGCGTTACATAAATCTCCACACTCTAAAAAATAAATTAAATTATCAATGATGTATTCATAAACTCCATTAAAACTTAAATGTTAGGTAAAATAACATAAATTTTGAAAAATCACCCCAACAAACGCACTATCTCCATTTCTTATTCTCTGTTGTTATCGAATGTTGTTGTCCGATGTTATTTCCTGTAGAGTTACTATATATACTCTAATATGTAGAGCTACTACATATCCATAGTACTATATATATATTTCCTGTCCATATTATCTCTGCACTCTCTTAATCTCGGTGTTGCTGAAGGCAATTTCCTTTGTTTGGTGCAAATGAATTGAACATGATTTTCTTCTTTTCCAAATTTATTTTTAATCCCGCGTTAATGCTAGTTTCTGCCAAATCTTTTAATATATCTTCCAATTTTTCAGGGCTGTTATTGCAAACTAAAATTTCGTCAGCAAACCGTAGATGTAGATGATTTAGGTTATTTGTATATACAATAGAACCTCTTTTCTCCGAAATTCTTTTAACCGAAACTCTCGGTTAACCGAAGCCCATTTTTTAAACTTTTTTTTTTTTCACTATCATATTCCATGTGTACAAAATCCCTTTTGAAAGTCTTTATTTTTTTAACTATCATATACTCCTTGTGTGCAAGTGGTCCTTTCCAAACAACGAGTACATATAAATATTTTCCATCCCCTTTCTTAGAGTTCTTTTGAATTTAACTTGAGCTCCCGTAAGCTGCGGAGAGGAACGAAGAAAACGAACACATTAGCAATTCTGAAGCTTTTGAATGTTTTGCAAAAGGTTTGGCATGCCTGGAGCAGCAGAAAGACTGTGATAACTGGTAAACTAATAATATTTAAAAACTCCGTGATAGAGCTTCAAAGCAAAGATAATCGAAACTGCGATAAACAAAGCATTTTTTCAAACGCTTGTGATATATCTAAAAGGTATTTAATTTCAGGTAATTTATTCTTGTTTCTATTTTGCTATTGCTTTATTTTTGTTAAGCACTGGTTACCATAATAAGAAATATCGCAAAATTGAAGCATTCTCGATTTTCCGAAAGATGGTCGGTACCAGTTACTTCGGATAATCGAGGTTCTACTGTATATATTATTTCTGTTGTTGTCAACATCCCTTTTTCTCAAATAATATGTAGCGTAAAACTATGAGTGAGGTATCATTGGATAGGATTTTTCTACTACATATGACACCACACACTCAATATAACTAATATATTGCATACAACGATGAATGAGGTATCATTGGATAGGATGTTTTGTTCACTTCTGACATCGTATACTTTTAGGCTAACTGTCATACATATTATTTCTGATGTCACCTTTTCTATGCACATACAAAACATACAGCGATGAATGGAGTATTACACGAAAGGTTTTTGAACAGGATTTTGACATTTCACATCCATATTTCATTAAAACAAGTTGTTTGAATGAAAAATATTGTAGTTAATTATAAAATAATGAAAAATATATACCAGAAAGAAAAGCTCAAAGATTGTAGTGCAAAAGCCTCGCACAAGTCTAGAGTTATATATATAGTGCCCTAAAATTAGATTAAAATTTTTAGATTAAAAAGGGTCTAGCCGGATAAGCATAGCAAAATGGCCCCCCACGGCCGATGTTTCAAATAACATGTGTGATAATAAAGCTTACCATTTGATTACAATATAGAGTGTTTTTTATCCCTGATTTTGAACTGTCATTGAGATAATTGGGAAAGTATGCACCGGCCCCATTATTTTTCAATACGTTTTCTCAAAAAGTATAAAAATTTAAAAAAAAATGAAACCAACACCAATTATTAAAGAATATATTAGTTCATCTTATACATTTTTTTCAGATTTTTACACAATTTTTAACATTGAAAAATAAACAAAAATATATTTTTTTAATTATAAATAGAGTAATATTATATTTACACCAACTAAAAAATTATACAATATTGCTCAAGGTATGCCCTATTACCATGTTATTTCAAAAATCCGCCGTGGGGGTCATTTCTCTATGCTTATCCGGTTAGACACTTTTAGATCTTTATATTTTAGATTATAAAATGTTTACATTGATTATGTAACTAAATAGAAAATTTCTATTCTCACTTAAAAGATCGACATTAGACTATCTGAAATTTGATTTTACATGTGAGTGAAAATTATTCCATAGATGTGGGGGGAAAGTGACTCATTCTGATGTAAAAAAGACTTAAAGATGATAGCAGGGCTTCAAAACTCAATTGTTAACAACATTTTTACGATTTCGGTTAAGAATTTTAGCGTCATTAACTGATCATATTTGAAATGGGTACCAAATTATTGCATATAGATGTTAGTATTTTAAATGCCAACATATTGAAAATTCTCCTTGTACAGTCGTGGGAAAAAATAAACAGCCCTACTATCTCTGCAACTAATTATAATAGAAGAAAGTTAGTGGTACCAATCGATTGGAATTAAAGTCTAATTTTAAATGTTGTACATAAAATTTGGTTACGGCACCATCTACATATGAAAACGGACCCAAGCTTCCCCCCCCCCCCAATAGCAATACCCAGATCTGACATCATAAATAAATTCTACACCCTCCATTAGTCTAAAAACACATTTTCGTGAAATTCGTACGATTAGTTTCCGAGAAACTAATTACAGTGACCTATCACTTATACGACTTTCAGGGGACCGTGGAAAAAAGTCGTCGAACTGAGAGAGTCGTATAGTGAGAGACCGCTTTATTATACATGTTTCAAACTTTATATGCATTAATTATTTTACCTACATTAAATACGATACGTTTGAGTACTAAGAACATAATTTAACAAAATGTATAAAATATATTAAAAAATAAAGCATAAAATATATTTTAAAAAGTGCACATAATAGTTGACTTATTACTATGTTTATTTTAAAGATTTACAAATCAGATTTTCTCAAAAAATTAAGTGATATTATTTTAATTAATTATTCAACTACTTTTCAGCAGTGAAAATACGCTTGAAATTATTGAATATTAAAGCAGTGAATTATCACTTTGCTAACAAGACGTAAACTGACATAGTGAAAAATGTCCAAGCCGAGAATCGAACCCGGGCCCCTGGAATAGCGCTCCAGTGCTCTACCACTAAGCCACGAGGACGGATGCCCAGCTTGGCATCTCTCACACATATATGTCAGTACGGCGTAAACTGACATAGTGAGAGTGTGATAGTGACATAGTGAACTGACATATTCAATAATTTCAAGCGTATTTTCACTGCTGAAAAGTAGTTGAATAATCAATTAAAATTGCATATTCACCGATGCTGGGTTTATTTGCGTCTCATGTTTCGCCGCAAGATTGTGTGCTCATGAAGACCTTTCCATCTAGTAGCTGCGGTAGCGGCCGTACTGACATATATGTGTGAGAGATGCCAAGCTGGGCATCCGTCCTCGTGGCTTAGTGGTAGAGCACTGGAGCGCTATTCCAGTGAACCTCCAAGTCTAATAAGGGAAGCTCCTTAACATAATAAACTGTTATACCAAATTTGAAGCAAATCAGAAAATTCAGCATGAAAAAACCATTTCGCTAAATTAAGGGGGTATTAGCTCCCCCATTTCCCCCTTTATGCTTAACCAATGAACCTCCAAATCTAATCAGGGAAGCTCCTTAACATAATAAACCGGTATACCAAATTTGGAGCAAATCGAATAATTCTGCATGGAAAACCCATTAATCTAAATTAAGGGGTGGACTAACCCCTTTCCCCCCTTTATCCCTAACCAATGAACCCCCAAATCTAATCAGGGAAGCTCCTTAACATAATAAATCGGTATACCAAATTTGGAGCAAATCGAATAATTCTGCATGGAAAACCCATTTATTAGGATGAGCGAAGCGAATCCTCTACTAGGCTACACAAATTACATTTTGTCGTACACTTCACAAAAAAACTATTCAGTATTTTGACTTGAAATTAAACATAAAAATAAATTAAGATCTGTAGATTTGCACAATATTATTATTTTTTTTTTTTTTTTACAGAATAACCTTTAAAAAAATTATTATTTTAATTAATTTATTTTACATGTTTTTCCATTACGGACTTATTTTTTCAAATAAAAAATGAAACACGTATATTTTCAGAAGAAAATATAAATCATGGAGTTACGATTTCTTTTAGGAAACTTTTAAAATACTTTTTTTATGAAAATTATAGCCTATTTTTAATGAATTAAAATTTGTGAAAATTCAATTATTTACATTCAATTATAAAAGTATTTTTCAGTGTTAAGAATTCAAATACACAATTTATTCTTATTATGGTAAATCATTTACGCAGGCGATATTTACGCATTTAAAAAAAATTATATTAGGATTTTTTTTTTTTGTAAAGTGGCAACGAAAGAACTGTAAACAAATAAAATTAATTGTTAAATTCGTTATATAAATATTTTGTAAAATTTTGCTTCGAAATTATTTTTATTTATACCAGTCTTATATCATAAATAAAAAATTCCGAAGAAATTCTTAGTTATTTGGCTCATTTACATTTCTAAAATTAAAATGCGCCAAAACTTAAAATAACGTTTTTGCTTAATAAAGATGCCAAAAATAATATAAAAAAATATTGTTACTTTCAAATATTTAACTTATTAAATAATGCTACGCGAATCCAAACAAAGAATGGCTTTTGCTAGGCTAAATTAAGGGGGGTGGACTAGCCCCCTTTTCCCCCTTTATCCTTAACCAATGAACCCCCAAATCTAATCAGGGAAGCTCCTTAAGTGGCATGGACATAACAAGAACAGGGACTAACACCATCATTTTGATATCATTACTTTTGAAATCAGTTTGATACTTCCTGAGATTGCGTTGAACTCGACATTTAGAACGTTTTTAGAACACATTTTACGCATTGTCACCTGTTTTAAATTTCGATTTTTTTTTTAAAGAAATGTTCTTAGAGATCATTTATACCTATTAAGTAACTATCACGCCAAATTTCATGTTTCTAGGTCCTTCAGTAACACAAAAGTCGCATTTTTAGAACGTTTTTTGCGCCAGCACCCCTTTTGGGATAGTGGCACCGGTATAAAATATTACCTATGTTGGAGCAAGGGCTGCCACCATCATTTTGACACTATTATTTTTGAAATAGGTTAGGTACTTCCTAGAATTACGTAGAAATCGCCATTTAGAACGTTTTTTAGAACGTGTTTTTGCACATTTTCACCCCTTTTAAATTTCGAAGTTTTTAAGAAATGTTCTTAGAGATCTTTTATATTTTATAAGTAACTACCATTCCAAATTTCATGTTTCTAGGCCCTTCAGTAACACAAAAATCGCATTTTTAGAACGTTTTTCGCTTATGCACCCCCTTTGGGGTAGTGGCATGGACATAAGATATAGCCTATGTTCGAACATAGACTAACACCATCATTTTGGTACCATTACTTTTGAAATCGATGTAGTAGTTCCAGAGATTACCTCCTACAAATAAACAAACGAATTTTATTTCTTTGTAATATTAGTATACATTAGTTACTTACATCAAAATTGTCTGTTATCTTTTCTTATTTTGTTAAAATACTTAAATAATTATAAAATTATTTAATTCCAAAATGTGGAATACCGCAAAATTTGGCATTCCTCTTCTTCTGTCATGTATGTATGAATGCATAATCCGCTATTCGGGAAACTAGGTCCGAAGTATGTTTGAAATGTTGTGTAAAATAGTAAAGAGAATAGAAAGAATGTTGTCCACTTGTTTTGCTGGTAAGAAGTTCTGCTTCCATGTGGGATCAAGTGCAATAAGACATTATTACTGTTGAATGCATTATGTAACAAAAAGCTATTATTAAATACGATTAAATATTAGCTGTTTTTTTTAAGTGTTATTTATATAAAGTTATTTCGTATACATATAACAGTGTTTTTTTACTGACTTATCTTTATTTGAATCAACAAACTATAACGAATAATAAATGTATAACCATATCTGTTTCTGTATGTCACTGCAAACAAAAGAAAAAAATTGCAAAAATAAAAGTAATTTTTAGACATTGCTAAAGATATCATAAGGGAGGGGGGAAGGGAAAGTTCAAGGAATGATAACGTATGAACGTATAACGTAAGGGCGGGAGGGGGTCCAAAATTTCCAAAAAGTTGATAAGGTTATATATGCACAGCCCCTTACTGAAATGCACTACAAGATACATACTGTAGAATAAGGTGTGCATAGCATTTATCATTCATTGACAGGGGCACACAAAAGAATTTGATTAGTACTGCTTATATACGATATGTGATGGAAGTTCGTTTTCAGTTACGGTATGCGTTTTTAACTTTAACTCATTTTTTGCATATTACTTGGTATGCTATAGAACTTACACAGGGATGCACACAAGAATTCGAGTTATTACGGTATGCGTTTTTAACTTTAACTCATTTTTTGCATATTACTTGGTATGCTATAGAACTTACACAGGGATGCACAAAACAATTCGAGTTATTACCGTTTATTGACGGGAATTGCTGAAAGGAATTTTTTTTTTTTAATGTGTTACTTGTTTCCTAGCTGAACTCAGTTTTAAAACACTAAATCTATACATACAAATGTATAGATTCCATACAGGGTGCACAAAACAATTGGATATTTTATGGACTATGTCATCCATATATATGTCTGCCCGTGCTCTAACTTGCAGCAATACAGTCGGATTGACATGCAATTGATATATGCTACTGAGGTTTAGCACGTCCATGTTTGGTATTGAAAAGGAAGTGTATAGCGTGTATAGTTCATTTACAGGGACACTCAAAAGAATTCCGTTACAGGACGGTCTATATGGGAAAATCGTTTGCAGTGTATTTTAATGATGTTACTCTATTTCAAACATATTGAAATAAATATATATGATTGAGGTACACTACAAGAGGCTTATTACATAATAGGGTGTGCAATGTGCATAGAGCATCGTCCATTGACAGCGACACACAAAAGAATTCGATTATAGTACTGCCTATGAACAATAATTGCTGGAAGTACGTTTTCAGTTGTGGCACGCGATTTTAAATTGATCTAATATTTTCCCTATTACATGGTGTGTATAAATTCTATCGATCCTATACAGGGTAACATAAAAGATCTGGAGTACATTTTCTTTTATTGACGGAAATGGCTGAAGGGGGATTTTGAACTGTGCTATGCGTTTCCTAACTGAACTCAATTTTAGCATACTATGTAGTACTATATATATATATATATATACAGCTCGTATACACAGGGCTGCACAAAAGAATTCGATTATTTTCCTGACTATGGATGGTAATTGTTGAAATTGGGTTTTCAAATATGTTGTGGATTTTGAAAGTTCTTTACTTAGACATACATCATCGGTCACCTTATGGAAATGTGAAGTTTTGTTACACTTTTCTGACTGTGCTGGAAAGTGTTTCATAATCCATGCTCGACGCATTAGTTTTTTTTCTGTTTTATTTTTAAATGTACAGTTTTTCTTATTCGAGTTCTTGGAACAGTTTTTAGATAGGCAATTGTAACTTTGGGAAGTTAAGTTTTCAGTGTGTGAAAATAAAATTTCAAATTTCAAAGAGATTTCAAATGAAACATGAAAAAGAAAAGTTAAGATAATATTTTTGGCCGGAACTCCTCGTAGAGGACAATTTTTTTACAAAATCGACGCACAAATCAATGTTTTGTAGAAATTTTCACCTTTTTTCCGGGCCGGGCCGAATTTTTTTTTCTATGAGTCGGACCAGGCCTGTAAATTTCGGCCCGTGCAGACCTCTAATGTACGTACGTAACTCTTGATAGAACTATTCGATTTGCTTCAATTTTTTTTGTCTAGGTTCATTCTCATAAGGCGCTTTCCTGATTAGTTTTGGGGGTTCATTGGTTAAGTATAAAGAGGGTTATGGAGGCTAATCTCCCCCTTAACTTAGATAAATGTGTTTTTCATGCAGAATTATCAGATTTGCCTCAAATTTGGTATACCGGTTTATTCTGATAAGGCGCTTCCCTGATGAGATTTGGAGGTTCATTGTTTAAGCATAAAGGCTGGATCGGAGGGGGGGGGGGGAGGTGCTACCCTCTTAATTTTGATAAATGGGTTTTTCTATCCGATTTGCCTCAAATTTGGTATACCGGTTGATTCTGATAAGGCGCGTCCCTGAAGAGATTTGGAGGTTCATTGTTTAAGCATAAAGGCTGGATCGGGAGGGGGGGGGGTGCTACCCTCTTAATTTTGATAAATGGGTTTTTATATCCGATTTGCCTCATATTTGGTATGCCGGTTTATTCTGATAAGGCGCTTCCCTGATGAGATTTGGAGGCTCATTGGTTAAGTATAAAGATGTAAAATAGGGGGGGGGGGGGGTAATCCCCTTAATTTATTTTTTGAAAGGCTGTGAAGTAATTTCTTTGAAGTAAGAATAGACTATACATTTAGTGCGAATAGGCTGTGAGCTCAATGCCATCAATTTAACTGAGCACTTTTATTTTTTATTTTTTTCTTGTAGAGCATCTGCTGTTAATAAATTTCCAAGTTAGGAGCAAAAATAATCGTCTTAAATGAGTCATACATCAGTCCTTTTTGGGTGCGTTCGTATTTACATAAATGCCCAACACCGTCGTCAGGTCTGTCCGCATATAACAGCGCAAAAACCACCCAAACGAATGGTTTGAAATTTAATACAATCAACTCTGTGAAATCCGCTGATGTATAATCCGCAAATGTCTATTATCTGCACTACACGCTGCAATGTAAACAATGACAATTATCATTAACAGTTAAACTCATAAAGCTAAATTTGGTATATATATATTTTTAGTTATCAGTTATCCAATGAATAAATAGTTAATTATAAATTGGATATAAATATTTAAATTTCCTTTAACAAAATTTTATCTTGGAGCAAGAAGTAATGAGTGTTAATAAACTACAGAAAAAAGTTATTGACAACAAACCAAAACAAACTATTATTGTATTATGTCAATGTTTAAAATAAGGAATAATCAGTAAAATTTGTATTATATATAATTTAATTTTTCTTTAATATTTAAATTTAATATAATTCTATAATTTTTTTTAGTCATTAAATATATTAAACCAATCTGGCATTATGTTTTTCTTTTCCATTGTAATTTTTGTGTGGTTGATACTAATTTATTGTCAGACTTAAAAAAATAAAATGTAAACAAAGGGATGATCTGCAAATATGTATAATCCACAAAACCCTCGGTCTCTAAGTCTGCGGATTTCACTGAGTTCATTGTACAATCGTGGGGGAAAAAAGTAAACACCCCCACAAACTCCTCAACAAATTATCGTAGAAGAAATCTATTGGTACCGAACGATTGGAAATAAAGTCTACTTTTAATTGATGTATATAAAATCTACATATTAAAACAAACCCAAACTTCAATTTTTTTTCAATAGCAATACCCAATTTTAACAAGATATTTCAAACTTTAGGTTCAAACTATGCCTAGACACCAAATTTCAAGTCATTTGAATGAAAATTTTTTTAATAATAAACATTCAAAATTGAGTGCTTCTAATGTGAAATTACATTTTCATATTTTTATTAATATCTCCTGAAATTATACTCTTAATGTGTTAATTTTTTGTGTAGCAATAATACTAAAATACCCAAACATAAATACGTTGAATTTGCAATTTTTATAATTTTATGATATGAATTATGAAATTAATATTCGAAAAAATGATGGATTGCAACCTACAATGTTTTTGATGGATTTGGATTTATTAAGTCCTACTTTATGGAAATCCAAAATGTCACATTTTTCTTCCAAGTAGTTTTCAAATTACGCTTAAAAGACTGCAAAATGATGGTTTAAGGGGTCGTCTATGATATAAGTGACTTGATATTTTGAATTTTTTTAATGTAGTTCTGTAATCTAGCAGTCTTCAATGACTGCTTGAGTGGAGCTTAAGATGCTTGATCAAGAAGGTGGCTCTCTCGGTCAACAATCGAGTATGGAACTTCAATTTGGGTACAGTCCCTAAAATACGCTCGTTTTAAAATAATTAATTTTCCGGAAACTTGTCGCACGAATTGCATAAAAAATTGTTTTTAGGCTAATGGACGGGTGTAGAGTTCATTTATACTGTCAGAATTGTGTACTGCTATTGAAAAAGACAAAGCTATGGTTCGTTTTAATATGTCGATGGCCCCCTAAGGAAATGTTATATACGTCATTTAAAAGTAGACTTTATTACGAATGGTGTGGTACCAATAATTTTCTTCTACGATAACTTTTGCAGAGTTAGTAAGGGGTGTTTACTTTTCTTTTTACACGACTGTAGATAGAATCGTTGCAGAATAGTGCCGAGTAATTTCAAATTTTATGAAAATCGAATCAAAACTTAAAAATATATTAATAAGAGTTTTCTTCATTCTATTAAATCCTATCATACATAATGAATGCAATGCTATCCCATTTAACGTCCTATTTAAGATGGAGTCCTATTATTTCTGTATTACTGAATTTAATCTACAGATAATCGTAATAAATTTCATATTCATGCATTTTTGCATAAGAGTGCAACAGCTATTGCACCAAGATCTGACTATTTATAGACCCAGACAAATATTATACGATATTGTTATATTCTGGTGGTATTGAAACGGGAACACCTGCAGACTGAGATTTTTCCAACAACGAAAAATTTGTATGATCTCCTTCGTTGAAAGTCTATTTTTTTTTTTTTTTAATGTTGATTAAAATGTTACCAGTAGGGGTAGACCGGGGCTAGTTGGCCCGCTTTTTATTCTAATAATTTTTAAAAAATTACAATTCAACATTTTAAATTTCTTTTTATGTTACCACTATCAGTGTACTTTCAGGAAGAAGTCATAATAATAAAACTTGAAAATATTAACTATAAGTATTAGTTTAGAAGCTCAAATTGACACCAAGTCGCTTGGGCCAACCTGCCCCGATTGCGGGGTAAGTTGGCCCACGTCACTTTTCAATGTTCTGATAGTGTAGTGTAGAAGTTTAAGAAATGATCAAAATTTTACCAAATCTTAATTTTTATTTCTTGAGAACGAAAACACAATGTAACCTCCTAAATTAAAATAAAAAATTTAAATATTAAAGCTGTGAGTTATTCAAATTATTAACTTCGACCAAAAATTGCTTTAAAAATTGATTTTATTTTCTCATAAAAAATGTCTTTAATACATTACGGAACAGTAATAAATTTTAATAAAGGCATGCTAGGTATTAAAACACCGTAAATCGTAGAGTACAGTAATTTAAGAAATCATTCATCCTTAATTAGGTGATTTATTATAAACACCAGATGATAAATAAATTGTACAGGGTTCCCAAATGGTCCGCCAACTGAATACCAATAAAATTTTAAAGAAAATTTTATGGTAGGTTTGCGCTAGAATTAACTTTCAAAGGAGATTCCGGGACGGTTTATAAGAGAAATCTAAAAAGAAAAATTTCCTAAAAAAAATATTGGAATTCAGTTGGAGGACCATTTGGGAGATTGTATCAAGGCCTCTGTACATTTGTTAAGTGCAATAATTCTTTTCTTTCGTTTATTATGTTTTTCTAACGCATCATTCATTTCAAATTTTTGTCAGTAAAATGTAATATTGCTTCATGATGCTTTGGGCATGTTGGCCCGGCCCCGTGTCAAATGGGCCAACTAACCCCGTATCGCCATTTTTGTTTTTCATGACTGTAAGGAATTATTCTGAAAGTATTGCAGTAAAAAAACATGCCCTACAATAACTACGAACAATTATTTTTCTGAATTGTTATTTATTAAAATCTAAAATGTAATCTACAAACAAATAAAAAGCGATTATTTATAAGAGATGAAATTTACTTACCTTTGCAAAATTTTGAAAATTCTCAATAATTCTTTAACGGACGCTCCAACTTCAATGGTGCTGATGTTGGAGGAGGAAAGCGAAACAACGCATACTTGGCTGGACTGACAATGTCATCTAACGCAAAGTTTAAAAAATATCGCGAATGGGCCAATATGCCCCTGTGGCCAACTAGCTCCGGTCTACCCTATTCATTCTCATGAACTTTCTGACGCAAAAAATAAACAACTGAATTCACCCTTAGATACTAATTTCTAGTTATTACCGTTTTCGACTGTTGTTGTTCACTTAATATTTTTTTACAGGTGTAATTAACATATGTCTTAATTTATTATTATTATTTTCATATTTTGCCTTCTGATGAGTTTAAAAATGTCAGTCATTGAAATGTGAAGAAATAATAATTTTTTTTTTATGAAATATATGTCTCGCTGATCGGTAAATCTACCCTCGGTATATAACATCCTAATGAAGCGAATTTATGAAATGATTTTTATGAAACGACTGATTATGTTTCACGGCGATTTCTCCTAAAATATGGAATATTATGCGGTGAAATTAACACCAAAAATCCGTATTGATCCGCAGATCTCAAAACTGGTATTAGAATTTCAAAATTTGAATTAGTTTACGAGATATTAATTTTTTTCTAATTTGAATTTAATTTCTCTAATGATGGCAACCAGATTACTCCATTTTTGCGGAAAAATGGAGAAAACGGATAAAGATAGGGATCATTAGATTTCTTCTTTTTCGCCATTTTCAAATTAAAATTGAAATTATTTCTTATTTCAGTCGGTAGTGATGACAATATTACGATTAAATTATGTTTTTCAAAAAAAAAAAAAAAAAATTGATAAAATGAAATGTTTTTTTCACATTTCGACCGTCAAGAATCAGTTTCTTTTAAAAATCAAAGATAGTCTGCCATACACTTTGACATAATTTCCACTCACATAAAAAAAAATTATTTTTTGTTGGAGGAAGAAAAGACAGGAAAGGGATTATTGGATTTCTTTTTTGTTGTCATAGTGAAATTGAAAACTGAAATTATTAAAAATAGAAGGAAAACTTTAAAATAAGAATTAAATGACCACGTTTTAAAAGCAGAAAATATAGAAATTTATGTCACAATATATTCACACGTAAATATGAAAAAAGTACGAAAACTTTAAAATAATAAAATTACTGCACGCGAAACGCATTTAAAGGTGATAATTACGTCATATGTAAAATGTCTTAATATTAAATATCGTCATATTTAAATTGTCTGAAGTAATTAAATTATTACACGTGAAAAACTTTTAATGGTGAATATTAGGTCCTATTTAGAAAGCTCAAAAAATATTCCCTAACACTTTTAAATTATATAATATATGTACCCGTGAATCGTAAAAAAGAGAAAAACTTTTAAAATAAACAAATTATTACATGAGAAATGCATTTAATATTGAAAATTACGTCTCATATTAAAAAGACACATTTAAAATGATTTTCATTCCCGAGAATTTCAATGTTACGTCATATGGTATAAAAGTAGTGCAACTAGCAGATTTGTTTATATGTACTAGTGATGGGCGATAACGAGATGTTTTTCTCGATTTTCTCGATTGTATGGACAGCTCGATATTTTTCGATTGTGTAAATTTTTTCTCGATGACTCCAGTTTGCCAATGCTTTTTATACGTCATATATTATATATTATATACGTCATACATTTATCAAGAATCGTCTGCGGGTGAACTGGAATGAGTCGGCGTTAATAAAGTCTAGGTGACTTTGCGCGCTAGTGGGCCCCTCCTTTAATCGGAGCCCCTAAGTTATACGTAATTTTGTGATATGAAATCACGAACAGGTTACCCGCTATATACGGCACCGTATAGCAGGCGTGGTGTGCACGCACTACAAAATCTTGTAAAAAAATATAATCTCGAAACGAACAAACCTCGGACCAGATCTCTTGGGGGAGGGGTCAAAGTGAGCGAAGGGGAACAGTAGCTGCATAATATGAATAAGTCGTCTCAGGTCTTTAGGCCTTTCGAACCATATGTCACATGAGTGGTCTGGATCTGAATTTATAAAAATGCCCTTCCCGTGGGGGCAAAGAGGGGGAGGGGTGCGGGAGGTGGATAACATGAGTAAGTGGTCATAGACCTTTCCAACAATATGTCACATGAGGGGTCTCGGCTAAATTTAGAAAAGTGTCCCCCGTGGCGAAAAAGTGGGGGGCGGTCACCGGAAGTGCAGAACATCAATAAGTAGTCACAGACCTTTCCAACAATATCTCACATGTGGGGTCTTGGCGAAATTTGAAAAAGTGTCTCCCGGGGGGGCAAAGTGGGGGGACGGACACCGGAGGAGCATAACATCAATAAGTAGTCACAGATCTTTCCAACGATATCTCACTTGTGGGGTCTTGGCTATATTTCTGGAAAAGTGTCTCCCGTGGGGGGGGGGGGCAAAGCGGGGGTACGGACACCGGAGGAGCATAACATCAATAAGCAGTCACAGACCTTTCCAACGATATCTCACTTGAGGGGTCTTGGCTAAATTTGAAAAAGTGTCCCCCGGTGGTGCAAAGTGGGGGTGGCTGTTACCGGAGGAGCATAACATCAATAAGTAGTCACAGACCTTTCCAACGATATCTCACATGAGGAGTCTTCGCTAAATTTGAAAAAGTGTCCCCCGAAGGGGCAAAGTGGGGGGACGACCACCGGAAGTTCATAACATCAATAAGTAGTCACAAACTTTTCCAACGATATGTCACATGAGGGGTCTTGTCTAAATTTAGAAAAGTGTCCTGAAATTTCATATAATATAAATAATAATTATCGGTGGGCTCCATAAAAAAATCCGATCTAAAATGATAAAATCGGACAAAACTACCCCCCGCAGTGGGGGCCAAATTGGGGAGGGGAGGAAGAAAGTCTCATAATATGAAAGAGTCATTCGAGAGCTTTCCGATAACATATCACATGACGGGTCCAAAAAAAGTTTGAAAATTGCTCCCCCTCCCTCCCCTCCCTTGGGCCCACTCTTTCGCCCTGGAATTCACACAGCCGCCACTTTAAAATTTTTATGTTCAATAAATAATATTTACGGGAAGACTGCATAAAAAACCCACATCTAAAGTGATATTTAAATTTATTATAGAAATCGGCTACGGTTTTAAAAATTTGTTCGCCCCCTCCCCACCCTCCGAATTTCACCTTCGGGAGAAGAAAGGTTCATAATATGAAAGAGTTATCAAAGGGCTTTTCGATGATATGTCACAGGAAGAGTTCGGTAAATTTTTTTAAATTGCGCCCCGCCCACTCTCACGTCCTCGGAATTCACCCGACCCACCTTCCTCTTTGAAATTTTTATATTTAATAAATAATATTTATCGGGGGGCTCCGAGTATGTGACAGCTTGGTAGGGCTAAAATAAGAAAAACATTGAAAATTAAAGCTTCATTTCACAGCTCTTTGCCATGCCTATTTCTCTGTCCAGCTCGCCCCTCGATATCTCATCTCGGCCCTTCTTGGCCGAGCGTGAAATGACAATCATCGAGAGTAACATTTCGAGGAAGGACGAAAACTGATTTCTCATTCTCGACAATGTCATATGAAATGTTGAACAGAGACCGAGAGCGAGAAACGAGAATGACAATGGGAAGCAATGAGTTACAATCGATGAGATATCTCGAAGTAAGCGAGAGGTTTGCCATCGAGAGATGTCTCCTCGAGGTAAACGAGCAGTTTGCAGCAGCAGAAAATATATCTCGAAGTGTGAGAGAGTGGGCGAGAGAAAGGAAGCTTTCAGAAGAGTCAAACTTACCGCGCTTCGGGTGTAAGTCATGATTTCCCAAAGGAGTACATGTTCTTTTCCATTGGCTTTTGTTATTAACCGATATGGGTTAGGAGGCATAGTTGTTTAAGTTATCAGTTCCGATTTCAGTTGTTGATATAGAAGTTTTCTAGTGAATTTGGCGGCGCCAGTTTGTCTTTAATTTTCAATGTTTCTCTTATTTTACCCCTCCTAAGCTGTCCCATATCTCTTAATATTAGAATGCTATTGTTAAAACAAAACTGCACTGCAAATTATGTGTTTTCAAGATTTTAAGTGTCGCCTCAGGAAAGAGGATTTTTCAAAATTATTTTACCCCACTCATGCAATATATTAAAATAAGGGTAATCTCATAACCTTTCTAAATCTACCTTTCTTTTGTCAATCCACCGTTAATTTTAGACCCCTGGGCTTAAAATGCTCTAAAGGAATATACTTAGCGGCGGTTTTTTTCGTACTCTGGTACGGTATCTTGCACTGATAGGAAAATTATAAGACTAACATCAAATTGTGTCTAAAATCGAATAAAAAATATGGACATATGTTTCTTAATTTTAACTCCCTCCTTCGCCTCAAGAGGGCACTTTAAACTTTTGTTTCTTCAAACCTTTAGTATACTGTTTGTCCAAAAATTATAAAATTCACAAAATAAAGTCTTTTCACTCTCCCCTATCTTCTCGTATCAATTTTATTTTTACTACCACCAGGGGACGCCGTCCAGTGAAACATTTTACTTTTAGCCTCAGGCTCTTGGTATTTTTCATCTGTTTTTCATAATGTTTTGTCTCATTGTTTTTCTTCATTGCAGATACTATTCTCCAAGTTCTTGACCCATTCTGACTATTTGGGCACTCATTCTGGACCAGCTGTGGCCCATCGGGCCCATCTTCATTTGTCTGGCTCTAATCACACGCTTCACTTGTTCTTTTACCATTTTTCTTTTTCTTCAATTTTTTTCTTATTCAATGGTTTAGTTTTTTTTATCATTCTCAACTTCCCCTAGTCCTCTCTCACATGAAGTTAACTTTCATCCTTGGTCTGCCCTACTGTCAATTTGGGGCCCAATGCCCCTTTTTTTGGCGGGGGGGGCGTTTCTTCTACCTTTTCCAGACCCATCATCTAATACCACGTTGGTAAGGATTGGAAAATTAAAATTATCCAAAATACCAAAAATGAAGTCCATTGAAGTTTTATTTTAGTTATAGAATTCTTTATCAGCGGATATATTTGTCTGTTTACTTTTCTATTTTTCGATAACATTCCTTTTGTTTTCGATAAACGGAGAAATTCAACAGCATTAGACACACTTTAGACATTTAGGGAACTTTCACTTGATCAAACCTTCTGCCATTATCGAAAAGAAGAAAATGCTAATCGATTCTAGCTAATGCGCCTAAAATAAAAAATGAGCTAGTAAATGTGTCAGAAACAAAGGGCGTAGGAGCCGGGGGAGCTGGGGGAGCTGTGGCTCCCCCTGGAATATTTCAGACGGGCTCAGCTCCCCCGGGAGAAATTTTCGCACCACATCTGTTTACGATACACTGCTGCAATAAAAAATAAAGTATACTTTTTCCAGGAAATTCACACAATAAACAACAAAGAGAAGAGAGAGAGGGGGTGCTGAGCACACTTGTTTGTGCCTTCACCCTTTTTATCATTGTTTACAACCCTCCCGATTTCCAGTAAAAAATGGGGTCTTATATAGGTCTACTACAAATGACCTGCACCGATAACATATTTATAAATAGGAGGCCTTTAAAATTGATTTGGAAGAGATTTGTAAAGAATTTGTAAGCAAAACAACAGAAAGCACTTTAATTTTTGGTAAATGGAAGCGGGAGAAGCCTTAAATTTGAATATTGCATTCGGGATCACACATAAATTAACTTTCTATGTATCAAGTACATCTATTAAAAATTATTTTAACTGGATTAAAGACTTGGTGATCTTTAGATATGCTTTTATTTTATATTCCTGTTTGTGAAACGTGCAACACTATCAAGGAACCCTCCAAAATGAACGAAATGATCCGCGCCACTAGCTTTCCGCAATATGCCCCCCCCCCCCTCCTGTTTGCACAAAGTTCCTACGCCACTGTCAGAAACTAGCTACTTTGGATTTTGATACAGATTTAAAGAGTCATGTTGGAATCCCTAGACACTGGAAAACAATTTCCGTGTTAGACAGGTTCCCTCTTAGCAGTTATATTTGTCTGGTTGCCCTTATGTTTCTCGATAAACGGAGAAAAAAAAACAGCATTAGACACACTTTAGACATTTAGGGAACTTTAACTTGTCTTTATCGAAACCTTCTGCCTTTATCGAAAAGAAGAAAATGCTAATCGATTCTAGCTAATGCGCCTAAAATAAAAAATGAGCTAGTAAATGTGTCAGAAACTAAGCTACTTTGGATTTCGATACAGACTTGAAGAATCATGTTGGAATCGTTAAGCACTGGAAAACAATTTCCGTGTTAGGCAGGTTCCCTCTCAGTAGTTATATATGTCTGGTTATCCTTACGTTTTTCGATAAAGCTGTCTTGTTTTCTATAAACGGAGAAATTCCACAGCATTTGATACACTTTAGACATTTAGGGAACTTTAATTTGTATCAAACATTTTTCCTTTATCGAAAAGAGGGAAATTCTAATCGATTCTAGCTAATGCGTCTAAAATAAAAAATGAGTTTTTAAATTTGTCATAAAGTAGCTACTTTGAATTTCGATACAGACTTAAAGAGTCATGTTGGAATCGTTAGGTACTGGAAAACAGTTTCCGTGTTAGGCAGGTTCCCTCTTGGCAGGTATCTTTTCCTTACTATCCTTACGTTTTTCGAAAGAATTTTTTGTTTTCGATCAAATGAGAAATTCCACAGTATTTGACATTTAGGGGAACTTTAAACTGTATCAAACTTTTTGGAGTTATCTAAAAAGTAGAAAGGTTATTTGATTCATCAAATGCGCCATAGTTACGCGATTTGGACATTGCAGTTTCATAAAGAAGAAAGGAGAATTTATTCCAATGCAAAGAAAATCATTTTAAAATACTGAAATTCAAATGAGATATCTTTATAAATTTCTTCCATAAGATTAGCATTAGCGAGCAGGTCTTTTCAATTGACTGAAGTAACCCCTTAAGAGGCTACTTCAGTCAAATGGAAAGACGCATTCGCTAATGCTAATCCTATGGAAGAAATTTATAAAGATATCTCGGTCGCATTTCAATATTTTTAAATGATTTCTTTTGCATTGTATAGCTGAGATCGATCTGTACAAAGGCCGTTGTTTACTTTTTCGATTTTGTTTGCAGATATTTCTTATGAGAACACTTTCATTTTCGGAACCGGTTTCGAAAGTAAAAGCATTCTCATAAAAAATATCTGTAATCAAAATCGAAAAAGTAAAAAACGGCCTGCATACAGATCGATCTCAGCTATACAATGCAAAAGAAATTATTTAAAAATATTGAAATGCGACCGAGATATCTTTATAAATTTCTTCCATAGGATTAGCATTAGCGAATGCGTCTTTCCCTTTGACTGAAGTAGCCTCTTAAGCCTAAATCAGGAGAAAATAATTGCGATAGCAGAATTATCGAGCAAACCCTATCACTACTATGAAGTTTTCGGCCAGAATAATAGCTAAGTTTTCCAACAATTGTTTTTAGCTTCTCTCGTTATAATCGATTGTAAAACATCTCGATTGTAGATTCTAGGAATTAATCGATGGCTGTATCGATTGTGATTTTTTACGATGACGATTTTTCTCGATTGTCGAATTTTCGAGAATCGCCCATCACTAATATGTACCACTTGATGCAGCACAAATACAGGTAAATGTAAGCGCAAAATATTTTCAACTGATTTTGTAGAAATTACTGTTTGATAAATCCATATTCGGAAATTCTGATATTCATATTAATTAATATAAGCAATATACATTGTAAAAATAATATGAAAATATGCATGATGGTGTATTAAAATAGGGAAAAGAATTCTTGAATAAGCTATACCTGTTCCTGAAAATGTCTAAAACTCGATCAAAACATAAAATGTAAGCGTAACGTGGTTCTGAAAGTTATTCCCAAGCAGACGCAGATTTAAACGGCGAACCTAAAGGAAGAATAATGTCCATAGCGCGTTATAAGTCAGAAAGATAGCGACATTTTTCACCTAACCATTTTATGCAAGCTGTTTTTCAAATGAGTAATTGATCTTACTTATTAGTCCCAAAACAACCATCAGTTGTTAAGACAGCGATGGATGAGGCCATAGTAACAGAAAAATGCCACTTTCAAACAAAGAAGCATGGCACCCCGATTACAGAAGATAGCCGCCGTTATATTGATAATATCATTCAATCATCCATAATGCGGTAATATTCTTTAAACAGGGCATATTACTATGTTTTTAGAGGTTGCGAAATCTGAACGAGAGTTGGCGGGCGTAGCTCGCAGGGGGCTGAGGTCCCTAGTTCTATATAAAGTTAAAGGAAAAATTTAAATAGGTTATTACAAATCCCTTAATATAATTATAGAAAATCGATATCAAAATTATTAATGTTTGAAAAAAATGTATTAATTTAACTTTAATATATTTGCTAGATATTAGATGGTAAAAATTAACAATGTGACTTGAATTTACAATATTTTTTCAATAATAGAAAATATAGGGTAACACTACTGTATAGCAGTTTTTTTTTTTTTTTTTTTTTTTTTCTTTGCAAGCTATTTAATTCATTTTTTCTTATAGATTAAAGATTTTTAAAATATACCTTGTTTTCGTATTGTATTTTATTGTTTTAATAAGTAATGATTATTTTTTAATATTTTTAGATTAATTAATGTCTTAACTGTAACTGTGGTAAATAAACATGTTAAATGTTCCATGATTCGAATGCTTATTTTAACATGTTATTTGGAATGCGAGTACAAATCGTTTTCTCTTAGTATTCTTGGATTCCTAATTCTTTATTCTTTCAATGTATTATATTGGCATCATCTTGGACGTTTAAAGCCTATTGCTGCTCTGTTATATGAAATCATGATTTTCCGATATAATTGAGTGTTCTTGCAAAACTGGTGATTAAGCTCTTATATCTGTCATTTGATTTTTATTTTTCATCTCCGTTTTCTTTATTATTATTTTTGTTTTGTTTTGTTTTCTGAGTAAATCCTTTTTAATTTTTGTTTGGCATATCTGTCTTTAAAGGATTATAATTCATAATATTATGATTTCATGGTAGGTTATTTTTATTATGATTTTTGCCGCATATTTATTTTTTACTACAACAATTAATGAAATACAATATATTTATATATAATATATAAATTTATGTATACAGGGTGTTTCTACGATCATGGAACAAACTTGGAGGGGTGGTGTAGCTGACTAAAACAAACGTGTTTTGTATAGGAATGTATGGTTGGAAAGGACGTCCTATACATATGATAATCTGATGTATACAACCAGGACTTTTTTCCATAGTATCGGCTTTTTATATCCTATTTTTTGTGTTCGTGCCTCAACGCGTCACTTCCGACCATACACTTCTATACAAAATATGTTTGTTTTAGTCAGCTGCACCACCCTTCTGTCTCATGATCGCTGGTGCACCCCTGTATGTATGTATCTGTGTGTTTAAATCGTGCTGTTTTTTCAGTTAGTGCATTGCTTATTGCAATTTACTTTTCGATTACAGGTAACTCTTAAGATAGAGAATCGCTCCAGTAACTGAGGTATCGGAATCAAGCTAAACGACGTCGTATTAAAGCAGATCTCATGGCCACGCGTGGAGATGGAACGTTGTGTGAGTTTCCAGGAGAGTTAAAAATCGAATGGAAAGTTGAAGATTGCTATCCTCACACGACTTTTAAATCTCCCCCCTTCTACTTCGCTGGTGCATCCTGGAAATTTAGATTATACCCCGATTCTTTTAAAGATGATTATAATCTCTGTCTCGAACTTTCGAGATTATCCTTCGGCTATTCATTCAACTTAGAAGTTACCGTGGTAAAGAGTGCGGGCGGAGAGAAGGAGCAGCCAAAAACTGACAGCTACAATTATATTGATAACGAAATCTCCCATCTTATTGCTCAATGGCCAAGTAATCAGCTATACAAGAAGATGCGGATTTGCGATGATTCATTTCCGCCTATCACCCTAACTTGTACACTGAAGAATAAAGAGATGCTTAATATCACAAGTAAGATACTTAAAATAAAAATATTAATTATTGTAAGCAATATATACAGTATATACTCGCATATAAGCCGACCCCCCCCCCCCTATTTTGCATGACAAAATATTGGTAAAATTCTTGACTCGCGTATAAGCCGATGCTAAAAAAATTCCAATGTGTGTTGACAAATATCACATTTTTAATGAAATACTAAACAAGCAAAAATAATTATACAAAAAATTGAGATTCGTCAAGCGAATCCTCCACATTCGGAATCAATATCTGAATCTCTAAAAATTAAGATGATGTCCGGTTCCGTTGCTTCCTCGTCATAAAAATCGGACTCAAGATCTGATCAATTTTCATCATCACTTTCGTAAATAAATTCATCCATTCATTGCATTGCTAATCACTTTTTAGTTGATTTCCCAATCATATCCCCTGGAATTGACATCCTCGCCTCTTTAACCCAAGAGGCGACAATAGAGGTCAGCACGGGCCGAAATTTCCAGGCCCGGCCCGACCCGACTCATAGAAAAAAAATCGGCCCGGCCAGGCCAAGCCCGATACTAAAATTGAGTTCGTCCCGAGCCCGGCCCGGCCCGAGTGAATTTCTACAAAACAGTGTGATTTTTAGGTCGATTTGGTTAAAAATTTGTCTCGTAGGAGGAGTTCTGACCAAAAATATTTATCTTACCTTTTTTTTTTTTTTTTTTTTTTTCATGTTTATAATCTTTACTTTTATAGAAGTGCCGCAGGCAGCGATATTTAATTTTTTAGTGAATCTCTTTTTCTTGTATGTAAATGCTTCAGTTATCATTAATATTGTTAATCCATATTCCATGTATTGAAGTGTTAAAAATCTGAAAAATGCTATACAGTAAAATCTTCTAAGACGGAATTGCATAGAATAGAAAAAAGACGTTATAGATAAGTTCCCTTCTTAGCAAGTGTAAATGTATTATATATTCTTTTCTTACGTATTAATATATTAATTTTGCATGGATCAACACGTTTTTTAGTTTAAAACAGGGCTCCGTCATAGGCAAGTTCTTTTTCACATGTTTTGCTGTATTTTAATTTAGCTATATTGTAATAAGCGTAGAAATCTACTATTCTTTAAAAAGAATAAATTGTAATGTTTAAGTGTAGAATAATAGCGATTTAAAAATGTACACATTTTTTGCAAAAATTTTTGGACCAGGCCAAATTTTACTGACCTTTGAATGGACCAGGCCACGCTGAGACAATGATTTTCATACGGGCTGGGTCAAAACTAGAACTGAAGATTTTGGGCCGTGAAGACTAGGACTGAAACCAGTCTCGACTCTGTACAGAAAAAAAGTTAGGACCGGCCCGAACCTTCAGAATAAAGTATGGCCCGGCCCGAGTGCAGTGAATGAAAATCGGCCCGCGGGCCGCCCCGTGCAGATCTCTAGGCGTCAACATCGATTACAGCTTTTTTCAAATTGTCGTCCTTTATTTTTTGCACATCCGACGAAAACACAAACCCAATTCAGATTTTTCGCTATCTGTCTCTAAATGATTTGTCGGTGCAAACATCTGTTCGCTTATGCCGGGCAGAAAACTCTATGGCGAAGAACTTTTCTACCAAAATCTGACCCGCGTATAAGCCGACTCCCCCTTTTTAAAAGACAACTGTTGGTCAAAATTTTTCGGCTTATACGCGAGTATATAAGGTAATACTTATATATCATTATATAAGGGTACTTTTTCCATTATCCCGTTGACCCCTTTCCATTTAAAAAAATCTTAACTCGCTAAACATAAACTGTAATGCTCAATAAAGAAATAAAAGAATTTTGCAATTGGAATCTCAAAAAATACAAGAAATTCAGAGAAGCATCACTCAGTTAAACCTGAATTATCAGTAACTTTAAACAATAAAATAAAATTTACAATATATTAATAGAAACAGAAAAGAAATCTCGGATATTTTTTTATTTACAGTACTAGGAGGGCTCCGCCCCTCTGTTCGCTACGCTCCCCCCCCCCCCCCCCCCGCGTAATCGCTTCGCGACTCCATTCGGTATCGGGAAGCAATCACTATTTTCTAGCCCACCCCAGACGTAATTGCTTCGCATTTCCATTCTTGATTCCATTCTTCCACTTGGTTAAAACGCGATCCTCCCCAACTCCTGACAATTTTATTTCCTTATCTCCAAGCCCGTAATCATTAGAGCTTACAGAGTTTCATAATTATAAGCAAGGGCGGCGCCAGAGGGGGGTCCGGGGGGCATATGCCTCCCTGTCGAGCATACCTGGCACCCCCCGTCGGGGTCAAATTTATTCGTCGTCGGGGAAAATTTTTTGACTTGAGTGTAGAGTCCTGCATCGGGTCGGGTAACCCGATTTTTCCCGACCCGAGTCATGTCGAGTCGGGTGCATGTTAGTTTTTTTTTAAAGATCTCTGGTTAGTTTATAGAAAACCCGTCCCACGGATAAGTTTGCCGCTGTTTTTTTTTCTTTGGAAGTCGGATTGGCTTGGAAATATTTTTTTCCGTTTCGGGATGAGTTTTGATTCTTGCGCGTCGGTCTTGTTTAAGCTGATTTTTCAAAAAAGTGCCTAGAATTATATCCCAGATTAGAGTTCTGCATCGATTCAGGTTAACCGATTTTACCTACACCCGACCCGACCCACGGTTCGGATTGAGGATAACATTTTTCGTTGTGGTTGGGTTGGGTTTCGGGTTGAGTTTTGATAATTCCGAGTAGTGTTGCCAAGTGTCCCGATTTTTCACCATACCCAAATTATGTCAATTTTTCACGAGTTTAATCTAAATTAAAATTTTATTCCTTAGTCTGCGATGAGAACATTTAAGAATTTAACCACATGTCGGTTACAGTCTGTCGTCACAACGACCGGATGTTACCGAAAGCCTTATACATTTTTTGTCTGGAACTCATGTTCACCCCTGTCCAATGTTTATTTGATTGACCGCAAACTTAGGCGCCTATAAGAAATACGATTTTAGGAAGAGACAGGACGCGGAAATTCATCTGCTCACTTCGATCTTCTTATTAAAAAGCGTAGGGTAAGTATTTTTTTTTTTAATAAATGAATGAGTATATAAAAAGATAGTTTTGTATAATTATTCAAGCTAACTTAGTATCAAACTAAAAGTTTCTCCTTTGTTCATTAATTTTAATATACAGTCTAACTTTATAATATGGTATGATCCATGTCAATTCAGGCAGCCAAAGAAAAAATCTTACCTTCATAGTCTCAGAAGTTTTTGAATTGAACATATGTTAAAATTCAATAAAAAATAAGATACTTGTATATTTTGGTTTTGCCCCAAAAAATTCCTGGCCCGAGATACAGGCCGCCAAAGATGGCATCCCGGACACCATTTCCAATTCGCCATTTTCGATAAAAATTTTAAAGTGCTCTATCTCTAGAACGGTGCAAGATATTTTGTTGCGGTTTTTTTTATTTTAAAGATAATATTCTTCTGTTTAAAATGATATACCCAAATGTGAAAAAAGTATTCAACTTTTCTTGTGGCAACCTTTTGAAAAAAAATTTTTTTTTTCAAAAAAAATTTTTTTTTTTGAAAATGCCAATCCCAAAAATTTTGATTTTTTTGCTGTTGATCAATACCATTGGGAACTATCTTCACTGTAAAGGAGAACTTCCACTTTTGAGTTTAACAAATTTTAGAAACATTTTAAAAATTCAGAGAAGTTTACAGGAACTGTATATATACAGTTCCAGTAAAAGTCACTGCATTTTTGCTTATTTGTATCATATTTGTAAGGATAAGCCTACTATATATCCTAAACAAGTTAGAAATTGCAATATCAAATGTGGCAAATGAGGTGCATGCATAGTATTAACTAGTTTTATAAATATTCAGATCTTAAGGCAATAAGTGTTACACTCTTGGGCAAAAAGGCATGAATACAAAATTTACTATAATTCCATATATTAAATTCAGTAATACGGAAATAATATGAATCCATCTTAAAAGGACTTAATCGCCATGGCAACCTAGAATCATTGCCTATCATGGTATATCATTGAATCAATTATGTATTATAGGATTTTTATATAGAATGAAGAAAACTTTTATTAATGTCTTTTATGTTTTAATTTGATTTTCATAGCATTTGAAGTGATACATACTTTATTGCAGAGGTTTACAAAAAATTACTTCCTGTGTCATAGAAAGTGCATAGTGTTTACAGGGACACACAAAAGATTTCGGATACTTTACCTTATTGGAAATACTGTACATTAGCGATGATTGCTAGAGGTGCATTTTTAGTTGCGATATGAGTTTTCAAGTTTAATTAAATATTTCCATATTACGTTGTGTGTATAAAGGCTGTAGATCATATACAGGGCTACACAAAAGAAATCGTAAGGGTATTGCTGGAAGTGCATTTTTAGTTGTGTTTGAGTTTTTAAGTTTAACTAAATTTTTCCATGTTACGTTGTGTGCATAAATGCTGTAGATCATATACAGGGCTACACAAAAGAAATCTTAAGGGTTTACTGAGTATGAATGAAAGTAGCTTAAAGGTGATTTTTAAATGAGTTATGCGTTTTTACACTGAACTACATTTAGTATACTAAGAATTGTTTGGAGAATATAGATAAAATGATATACAGGTCCACACAAAGAATTAGATACATGGGCGTCTATGAATGATAATCTCTGGAAGTGTGATTTCACTGGTTTTAAGGATGTTTTAATCTTAATTAAATATTAGCTAAATAGTGGCATGTATATAAAGATAGTAGGTAAAATACAGGGTTGTATGAAAGTATTCAAGTATGCTTCCGTCTATTGACATAAATTTCTAAAAGTCAAATTCCGGCCTATTTATGTGTTTTTAACAATTTCCAACATAGTTGAAAGTCTTTATGGATTCGATTTGTCTGCCCATCTGTCTGAACTCTAACTTGTATTAATATAATTTGTATTGCTGTGTAATTGATATATGTTATTGAGATTGTTTTACTATGTTCGGTATTGAAAATAAAGTATGTATCACTTCAAATGCTATGAAAATCAAATTAAAACATAAAAGACATTGATAAAAGTTTTCTTCATTCTATTTAAAAATCCTATAATACATAATTGATTCAATGATATACCATGATAGGTAATGATTCTAGGTTGCCATGGTGATTAAGTCCTTTTAAGATGAATTCATATTACTTCTGTATTACTGAATTTAATATGTAGAATCATAATAAATTTTGTATTCATGCCCTTTTTGCCCAAGAGTGTAACTTATTGCACCAAGACCTGAATATTTATAAAACTAGTTATAGTACGCACGCACCTCATTTGCCACATTTGATATTGCAATTTCTAACTTGTTTAGGATAGTATATAGTAGGCTTATCCTTACAAATATGATACAAATAAGCAAAAATTCAGTGACTTTTACTGGAACTGTATATATACAGTTCCTGTAAACTTCTCTGAATTTTTAAAATGTTTCTAAAATTTGTTAAACTCAAAAGTGGAAGTTCTCCTTTACAGTGAAGATAGTTCCCAATGGTATTGATCAACAGCAAAAAAATCAAAATTTTTGGGATTGGCATTTTCGAAAAAAAAATTTTTTTTGAAAAAAAATTTTTTTTTTCAAAAGGCTGCCACAAGAAAAGTTGAATACATTTTTCAAAATTGGGTATATAATTTTAAACAGAAAAATATTATCTTTAAAATAAAATAAACCGCAACAAAATATCTTACACCGTTCTAGAGATAGAGCACTTTAAAATTTTTATTGAAAATCGCGAATGAGAAAGGATGCCGGGGATGTCATCTTTGGCAGCCTGTATCTCGAGCCAGGAATTTTCTTGGGCAAAATGAAAATATACAAGTATCTTACTTTTTCTTAAATTTTAACATATGTTCAATTCAAAAACTTCTGAGACTATGAAGGTAACCCCCCTGCCTGAGTTGATATGGATTCAGCCATATGGATTTTAATCTATATTTAATATATGGAAGGTATAAATGAGAAAATAATTATATACATACATAACTTCATTATAAACTGCGGGAAGATGTATATATAGCAACAACTAAAATATTTTATCGGGTCAGATAACCCGATTCTACCCGAACGTGTTGGCCATTGGCTCTAAAATTTTGCTGCGGATCGGGTTGATTAGTGTTTCCATTTTCGACTTACTTGATAATTTAAACTTGGTTGTATTATTAGATTGAACAATTTTAATTAATAACTTATTGTTAGTTATACTTTGTAGGGATCTGTATGGGTCGAAATTGCCAGGTCCGGGCCCGGTCCGACTCATAGAAAGAAAAGTTCGGCCCGGACCGGTATAAAAGTTAAAACGTCGTCCGAGCCCGGCCCAGTATAAAAATTAAAAGTCCGGCCTTGCTCAGCCTGCTATAAAAGCTAAAAGTGCGGCCCATGCCCGGCACAGAAAAAAGTTAAAATCTTGGCCCGAGGTCGACCCAGCCCGATGGAATTTTTACAAAACCTCGATTTATACGTCGATTTTCTTAAAAGGATGATTTCTGACCAAAAATACTCATTTTAGCTTTTCTTTTCATGTTTATAATCTTCATTTTTTAAGAAGCGTCCTAAGTTGCGATATACATTTTTTTTTTTTAATGAATCGCTATTTGTATGTAAATGTTTCAGCTATAATTAATATCGTTAATCAATATATTATATATCGGAGACTTAAAAATCTGAAAAATGCTATACAGTAAAATCTTCTAAGACGGAATCGCATAGGAAAGAAAAAAATGCATTTTTAACATTAAATGTATTATATTATTTTCACACGTATATTCATTTTGCATGGATGAATAAATTTTTCCATATAAGACGGGATTCCGTCGTAGGCTGGGTTTTTTTCATACGTTTTACTGTATTTTAATATTATTGCCTAGAAATCTGCTATTCTTTAAAATGAATACATTTTAATGTTTGCTGATAATTGTAGAATAATGTCGATTTAAAAATATATACACTTTTTGCAAAAAATTTTGGGACGGGTCAAATTTTACTGATATTTGCACGGACCAAGTCATGCCGAGACAATGATTTTCATACGGGCTGGATCGAGACGGGGGCTGAAAATATCGGCTTTTGAAGACCTAGGAAGAATGAAACCTGTCCCGTCACGGTAAAGAAAAAAGAAGTTAGGCCCGTCCCGTTTCTTTAGAAAAAGTAAGGCCCGAGCCCGGCACGGAAAGAGTAGTGATTAAGCCCAGCTGCACCCGTCCCAAGTGACATGAATGAAAATAGGCCCGATCCCGACCCGTGCAGACCTCTAAACTTTGGCTGTTTCGAAATAAGCATGAATTTAAAGATTTTTTTTTAAACATCAACAAGACTTTGTTTTATGATTGAGCTGATATTAAAATAATGAACTTTTTCATTCTAGACTATTTTACAAGTTTTCCTTTAACTTAAATTCTTCTTAAGAATTTTGTATATCAGTTTTAGTCTCAGATTTAATTTATGTATTCTATATCTTATCAGAAGTTGCAGGATCACGCTGTCTGGTTTCGATCAATATACTTATACACTCTACAAAAAATACGTGAGTTGAAAGTGTTTCTTCAATTGCTTTTATTATTAAAACACGAAAATGCCTGTTTTGATTTACCCGTTTTCCTCCAAAATATAGAAAATTCATTAATCTAAAGTAAAAATTGCCTGAAGTTACATTTTCGTCTAATCACAGGGGTGTTCCCGTAACGGTGCTGCATATGTTACTTTTGCGTTCCGGCAACTTGCTGCCTGTGTTTTTTACGTTTGACGAAATGTTTTCTTGAGAGTTTACGTAATAATAATTGCATTCTTTCAAAAGCGGCTGAAATGCAAAAGAATGAAAATAATAAAATGCAGTATTTATCAAGTGAGCATTGTTGTCATAAAATTAATGTTAATTATTTAAAAAAACTCTAGTTCGACTAATTAATTTCACATCATTCCTTTATGGATAAAGTATAATTCAATACGAAGAAAGGAAGCTATTTAATACAGCAACCTGTTAAGATGGAACGACAAAGAATCGGAAGAACTTTCCAATTTAGACAGGTTTTAATCTTGGCATTATAATTGTATAGCATTGTTTTAGCCGATATTGTGAAATTTTTCAGTTTAAAGCATTATTCCGTTACACTGGATCCGTTTTAACAGGTTTTATTGTAGTGCTTCGAATGTTTCGATTTTCAAGCACCTGTCCTGCTTTTTTTCTCTCTCTGGCCCGCTTTTTGCGATACTAGACCTGACAACACTATTTACGAACCAAATTAAATTCGAGTTAGCTCAATTTTACAAAAAGAATATCTAAGCTATTGTTTTAGATGAAAAATTATGTATTTAAATATGAATGAGTCACTTTACATGTTTATTTTATTTGATAAAAGATAGAATTGATATAAGACATATGATTGCAGATTATTTTTTTCATAACTGTATTAAATTATAGGTCTTCTTGTGTCGAGTTGGGTTCGGGTTAAAGTGTTTCGGTTAGGGTCAATAGAAAAATTGTTGTCGGGTTTTGGGTCAACGGAAATTTTTTGGTAGGTTTCGGATTGACTTTAAGTTGAATGTTTGGTTCGGATATAACCCAGGGGTGCCCAGAGAGGGGTTTGGTGACGCAAAATGCGTCATAAAATTAAATTTTGGGGGGGAATTTAGAGAAAAAGTACATTTTGGGGGGGATTTTTAAAATCTTAATACTATTTCCTTTTTTTTTCACTATTAAAAAAGTTTTTGACTTTTTTAATATCACTTTTAACTTCTTTTCAACATTCAATTTCCAGAAATGGTCATGTTTTTTACACTCTTTAAATTCTAGATAAGGGCAATAAGAACCGATTTTGCATCTTAATATATTTGAAAGTGCAGGAATAAAAAAAAATACTTGGTATACAGGTGGGAAAATGTTTAACACATTCTGAAAGGCGATTAGGACCGCAAGACGTGATAAAAGGAATAGCTTTCCAGAAGCGTCTTAAGTAATTTATTATATTGTTTGACAGGGTCGAATCGTACAGTCCGAGTGCAAAAATACATTCTTGATGGGTATGATAAGAAATAACAACAAAATAAGCATTTCAGAGACAACGCTAAAATTACTTGACGATTTTCAGAAAACTAGGATTTAAGTACAGTATATTTTAGTGATGTTAGAAGAGTAGTATTGTATGTCATTAAAACAGTATAAGGTAAACAACCAGTACAGAGAAAAAGACTTCCAGCTAGTCATGGGCGAAAACGAGATGTTTTTATAGATTTTATCGATTGTATGGACGTCTCGATATTTTTTTATTCTGCAAAATTTTTCTGGATGACTCCAGTTTGCCAATTGCTTTTATAACATACACGATTCGATTTTATCAAGAATCGTCTGCGGGAAAACTGCAATGAGTCGGGTTAATAAGGACTAGTTGGCTACGCCCGCTAGTGTGCCCCTTCTTTAATTAGGGCCTCTAATTTATACCTAATCTTGTAATATGAAATCTCAAACTGGGTCCCCGCTGCATACGGCACCGTATAGAAGGCGTGGTGTGCACACACTGCAAAATCTTGTAAACAAAAAAAATCTCGAACCGAACGAACCTCGGACCGGATCCTTGGGGGTGTCAACGGGCGGGCACAGGAGCTGCATGATATGAATATGTGGTCGCAGAGCTTTCCAACGATATATCATATGAGGGTTATAGGCAAAATTTAGAAAGTGCCACCGGGAGGGCAAAGTGGAGGAAGGGTCATCGGAGGGTATAACATCAATAAGTGGTCACAAGCCTTTCCAACCAAATGTCACATGAGGGGTCTTGAGCTAAATTTATAAAAATGCACCCGGGGTGACAAAGTGGGGGGAAATCGGCGCGGGAGGTGCATAACAGGAGTAAGTGGTCACAGCCCTATCAAACAATACGTCACATGAGGGGTCTCAGCTAAATTTCGAGAAGTGCTTCCCGGGGGGGCAAAGTGAGGGGAGGGACACCGGAGGTGCATAACATCAATAAGTGGTCACAGGCCTTTCCAACCAAATGTCACATGAGGGGTCTCGAGCTAAATTTATAAAAATGACCACCGCACCGTGAGGGAAAAGTGGGGGGGGGACGCGGGAGATGCATAACAGGAGTAAGTGGTCACAGTCCTATCAAACAATACGTTACATGAGGGGTCTCAGCTAAATTTCGAGAAGTGCCTCCCGTGGAAAGTGAGGGGAGGGACACCGGAGATGCATAATATCAAAAAGTAGTCACGGACCTTTCCAACGCTTTGCCACATGAGGGGTCTTGGCTAAATTTAGAAAAGTACCCCCGTGGGGGCAAAGTGGAGAGGAGCTGCATAACATGAATAAGTATCATAGTCCTTTCATACAATATGTCACATGAGGGGTCTCGGCTAAATTTAGAATACCCTGGGTGTCAAAGTGAGGAAAGGGGCACGGTAGGTGCTTAATATGAATAAGTGATCGCAGGACTTTCTAATGATATACCACATGAGGTGTGTTGGCAAAAATTAGGAAAGTGCCCCCCCCGGGGGGTCCAACTTTCGCAACCCCCCAGGAAATCAGCCCCCCTTTTTGAAATTTCATATATTATAAGTAATATTTTTCGGAAAACTCTTTAAAAAATTCGAATTAAAATGATGAAAACGCTAAAAAGTTCAAAAACTGCCCCGCCGTGGGGGGCCAAATCGGGGAGGGGAGAAGAAAGTCTCATAATATCAAAGAGTGATCCGAGGGCTTTCTAATGATATATCACATGAAGGGCTTAAAAAAGGTTTAAAATCCTCCCCTTCCCCCCGGTTTGTCCACTCTTTCAGCCCGGAATTCACGCATGCCCCACTTTTAATTTTTTATATTTAATAAATAATATTTACCGGAGGACTCCATCAAAAAAACACATCTAAAATTATATTCATTGTAGAAATCACTACGGTTTTAGAAATTTGTTCGCTTCCTCCGCACCCCCCTCTTTGAAATTTTTATATTTAATAAATGGTATTTATCAGAGGGCTCCAGGTATGTGACAGCTTGATATGGCTAAAATAAGAGAAACTTCGAAAATTAGGGCTTCATTTCACAGCTCATTGTCATGCCTCTTTCTCTATCTCGTCTCGATAAATCTTCCCACATCTCTTCCGTGCCCAGAACGAGAAATTGAATTCTCGTTCTCGGCAACCTATGAAAAGACACTAATCGAGAACAACATTTCGAGAAGAGAAGAAAATTGATTTCTCATTACGAAATGTTGAAAAGCGCGAGGGGAATAATCGAGAAGTCAAAAGTCGAGATGCCGGTGAAATCATCGAGATGAGATTTACGGAAATGCCAGAGAAAGAGAGAAATGAAGCTTTCAGAGTCAAATTTAGCGCATTTCTGGTTTAATTCATAATTTCTCGAAGGAGTGCATTTGCTTATCCAATCTCTTTTGTTATTAACCGATATGGGTTAGGAGGCATAGTGGTTTATTTATTCAGTTCTGTATAGTCCTAATTTCAATAATTACTATTGAATCTAGTGTCATTTTGCCCCAAATTTTCAATGTTTCTCTTACTTTAGCTCTGTCAAGCTGCCCCATACCAGGGGCCCTCAGATAAATATTATTTATCAAATATAAAAATTTCAGAAGAGGAAGGTGAGTGAATTCTGGAAGGCGCGAGAATGAACCGACGGGGGATTAATTTTCAAACTTTTACCGAACTCCTCCTGTGACATATCATCGGAAAGCCCTTTGACCACTCTTTCATATTATGAACCTTTCTCCTCCTGGAGTAAATTTCTGTGGGGGGGAAGCAGTAAGGGGGTGAATTTTTTAAATCGTTGCGATTTCTACAAGAAATATAATTTTAAGTGTGTTTTTTTTTTTTTTTTTGATGGAGCCCTCCGGTAAATATTATTTATTAAATATAAAAATTTAAAAGTGAAGGTTGTGTGATTTCCGGGTGTATTCTGGGAAGAAAGAGTGAACCCATGGGTGAGGGGTAAATTTCAAACTTTTTGGGCCCGTCATGTGATATGTCATCGGAAAGTTTTCGGCCCACTCTTTCACATTATGAATCTTTCTTCCAACCTCCCCAATTTGGCGCCCCGGGTGAGGCGCTTTTCGAACTTTTTGAAATCGTAGCGTTTTTATCATTTTAGATCGGATTTTGTTACGGAACCGTCAGATGAATAATTTATAATACATTAAAATTTCAAAGAGAGGGGAGGGGAGGGTGTGTGCCGGGGGCACTTTTCTATCTTTTGCCGTCACCCCGTCATATGATATGTCATTGGAAAGCTCTGTGACTATTACTTCATTTGTACATACCTCCCGCGCCCTTCTCCCATTTGACCCCGCGGGGGGTCACTTTTCTAAATTTAGCCGACACCCCTCATGTGATATATCGTTGGAAAGCCTTATGACCACTTATTCATATTATGCATTTATTGCTCCTCCCCTACTTCCCCCCAGGGGGGTCGTTTAACGCATTCCAGTAGATGGTCTTCTAATAAAGGGGAAATCATAGAACTGATTTCAAATGACGTAAAAAAATCAATAAAAAATATTGATACCATTTACCATCCTTTTAGTTCATGTTTTTACCACTAGGGGTACTTTTTATTCTTATTTCTTTGGCCAATTTGCTGCTAATTGTCGAAAAATTCTAAATTTTGATTCTTAAACTCCCTTTACCGTTTCATACCTACTCGCGACTTTTCAACTTTTTGCAACCAAAGAACGCCGTCACATGACTTTTCCACTATTATGGCTCCATTATAGCCTCCCTTCGGTTTGTTGTTTTTTAAATCCATCTGTTTTCAGTTACCATGTATTTACTAAATACTGCTTTATAAACATATAAAACAATGATTTTAATAAACGATTGTAGAACATCTCGATTGTAGGTTCTCGGAAGTAATCGATGACTATATCGATTGTGTTTTTTACGATTACGATTTTTTTTTATTGGTAAATTTTTCGAAAATCTCCCATCACTACTTTCAGCCACAAATCGCTTTAGGGGTAAGGGAGAAATTTATGGAAGAATTAGATTTTTTTGGGAGGGAAAGGAGGATTAATTACTAGGTAATAAGACTGAAAAATTATAGTGTGAAAGAAAAACATACCTATACAGAATACAGGGGCTTATAATAGATTTAGGGCTATGTTTTAATGGTATAATGTCTCCCATTTTATAAGAATCGGTACTTGTATAAGAGTATATTGTGTGTTGTTAAAGCAGTATAAAGCAACACTTGTACTGAAATAAACGCTTCAATCCACAGTTTATTTATTTATTTATTTTTTTTTTTTTTTTTTGGGGGGGGGGGGGGGGAGTGATTTAGAGAATTTTTTTGGAAGGGTGAGATTAAACTGTATGACTAGATAGTATTAAAAAAATGATTGGGAAATCTTAAGCGTTAAGATTTAATCTTAAACAAGGGCGTATGTACATGCAAATATATTTGATATGCGTTTGATAGAAACGACTCGTCTTTAATATTTTAGTTTTCTTAAAACGATATGCAATCTTTATATTTAAGATTTATTTTGTAATAATATAAAAGATTTTTATTTTGAATACTTGTAAGTAAATATTTATTTTCATAAAAAAGTAGCTTTATTTATTAAAACGTATATAGTGATGTTATTAACACGGGCTTGTCAGTCAGGACTTATAAATGTGAAAACAATCAGACTGCTAATAAAAAAAAATATATATTTTATTATTTATTACGCTGTTAAAACTTTTATTTTATGACAGTACGTAAGAATACTATTATTAAATAATTTAATAATAAGAATATATCTTACAATTGATGTTCTGTTTAGGGGGGGACTCAGTGTTAATGTATGAAGATTTTTTTTTGGGGGGGGGGGAATTTGCGTCATTGAGTTTGGGGGGGATGGTCACCACTGATATAACCCAACAAGCGCAGGAATCTATTTCGGATAAAAACTACGTATCTGAATATGAATGACTCCTTACATGTTTATTTTTCTACATAAAAGATAACATTAATATTAGAGATATGATTGCAGACTATTTTTCTATAATTACATTATATGTATTTTGGATCAATTTTCTCCGATTCGAGGTTTCAGGTTGGGATTAGAATAAAGTATTTCGGGTTCGACCAGGTTACGGGTAGACGGAATATTTTTGGTTGGGTTCGGGGTCAACGGAAATTTTTTGGTAGGTTTCGGATTGACTTTAAGTTGAATGTTTGGTTCGGATATAACCCAACAAGCGCAGGAATCTATTTCGGATAAAAACTACGTATCTGAATATGAATGACTCCTTACATGTTTATTTTTCTACATAAAAGATAACATTAATATTAGAGATATGATTGCAGACTATTTTTCTATAATTACATTATATGTATTTTGGATCAATTTTCTCCGATTCGAGGTTTCAGGTTGGGATTAGAATAAAGTATTTCGGGTTCGACCAGGTTACGGGTAGACGGAATATTTTTGGTTGGGTTCGGGGTCAACGGAAATTTTTTGGTAGGTTTCGGATTGACTTTAAGTTGAATGTTTGGTTCGGATATAACCCAACAAGCGCAGGAATCTATTTCGGATAAAAACTACGTATCTGAATATGAATGACTCCTTACATGTTTATTTTTCTACATAAAAGATAACATTAATATTAGAGATATGATTGCAGACTATTTTTCTATAATTACATTATATGTATTTTGGATCAATTTTCTCCGATTCGAGGTTTCAGGTTGGGATTAGAATAAAGTATTTCGGGTTCGACCAGGTTACGGGTAGACGGAATATTTTTGGTTGGGTTCGGGGTCAACGGAAATTTTTTGGTAGGTTTCGGATTGACTTTAAGTTGAATGTTTGGTTCGGATATAACCCAACAAGCGCAGGAATCTATTTCGGATAAAAACTACGTATCTGAATATGAATGACTCCTTACATGTTTATTTTTCTACATAAAAGATAACATTAATATTAGAGATATGATTGCAGACTATTTTTCTATAATTACATTATATGTATTTTGGATCAATTTTCTCCGATTCGAGGTTTCAAGTTGGGATTAGAATAAAGTATTTCGGGTTCGATCAGGTTACGGGTAGACGGAATATTTTTGGTTGGGTTCGGTTCGGGTTGAAGCTTGATTTTAAATCAAATTTGCAGGGCTGCAAATTTTACCTTATCGGGACCCTAATTAGGTGTAACGTTTAACTGCTAGTTTCCACGATGACACTTTCACTAACAAATGTAAATAATTTTATATTAAAATAATTTTTGGTCATTGCATGCGTTTTCGGTAGGGATTTGTCAACTGATTTTTTTTCAATTACCTCCGACATTAAAATACATGGTTAACCCGCCCTGAACACGAAATGCGTTTCGAAAAAAATTGGTTACCCACCTTACCTAATGCCGGACTCTTGTTTCTAGGCCTTTGCATTTTCTTAAGGGGCGGGGTGGTCCGCCTCATAACCGGAGAACTGTTGCATACGTTGTCGCTGGCACGCTGCTGTGTATGGGCCATGTTTGTGCACATAAAATCTGTAATATTGAATGACCTCTTATTGAGAGGCTGTTGGGTGGAAAAAAGAGTACGAAACAGATTTTTTTCTTTCGGGTAATGCTCAAAAGTGTGGAAACTTTTTCTTTTGGGGATTCGTCCGCCTTTAGGGCTTAATTTGCGCCGGAGCCCACCGGAGCTCAGCTCCGGTAGTTCTATGTTTTTAGTAAATGTGTAAGTATTGATCGGAATTTAGCGGAGCTCATAAATACAGGGCTCCGGTACCCAGTACAATAGCGCTTTTTTTTATATCATTAACGTTATCCATTTTAAGGCACATTTACGAAGTCATTTTCATTTGTAAGTAGATATAATTGCCATGTTTTGTTATTCTGATAGAAAGCAACCGAGAGATGTGTCCTCTTTTTCTATAAAAGCATCGAATCTTTTTAATTTAATCTGATTTTCAACACAAAAGATTGTAAAGCGGAAGGAATCGATTATAGTTTAAGAAACGCACGTTTTATAGGAAATTGAAAAACGTTCTTCTATTCTTCAGCATATAAATATTAATTTCTGTAAATTTCATTCTTTTTTTCATAAAAATGCATATCTGGCGAACTATTCCTTTTTTGTGTTGCCACTATTTCCGAATCATTATCATTACCATATTTAATCCCAGAATTCTGGAATTAATTAACATTAAAATTAGGCAAAGATTTCTATTCGAAAGGAGTAGTAACTAAAAAGTGGAACAGTTTACATCTAAGTATTATTTTCTGTTAGATACATTTAAAATTTTTATTTTTCTAAAGAAAAAAAATGCTTTAAGTTTTGCAAATAGGGTATGGAATATAAATATGGAGATTGGAGTGACGGGGGCACGCTACTGTTGTTAGTACTGCAGAATATTAGGGCTCCGGTACTTTTTTTTGTTAGAAATTAAGCTCTGCCGCCTATGAAGATTAAGTGACTAGTAGGGTGTTTCCAAAATAACCTTAAGAGCTATTTTCACTTTATTTATCTACAACATTCTTTGACAAGATTTATCTACAACATCCGAAATTTATATTTGGAATAAAAATGTTTTGGCCCTTTAAATAGCAGTGCGAGTGTTAGAGACCTGCGCGTTTCGGGATATGCCAAATCCGGACGCGAAACATATTCCACCTGTTATTTAAAAAACGAAAAAAAAAAAGAAACAAAGAAATGTTTTATTGTTCATTTAAACCACTAATAAAGGAGACAAGTTACCACGACATGGGAAAAAAATTAAATACAGTCCCGGTCCGGCCCGAATCAACAGAAAAAAATATAAGACTTGGACGTGTCCCGGGAAGAATGAAGTTCGAGCCCGGACCAACTTTTTTAAAGCTAAAATTTAGCTCGAGCCCGTACCGAGTTTTCAGATAAAATTTAAGACCGGCCCGAGTTTAATGAAAGAAACTTTTACCGAGCTCGGGTTTCGGGACAGGCCCGGGTTCGTGGAGATCTCTTATACAGTAGAGCGCCGATTATCCGGACCGGTCAGGACCAAGACCGACCCGGTTAATGAAAAATCCGGGTAATTGGACAACTTTTAAAAACACCTAATGGCAATGTTTTTCAGGTCACCTTCCCTTCACACTTTTTCCAGGTTTAGGACTGGCAATTGTGGTAGTCCACATTTTAGCGTATTAAGGCGTGTTTAGAAGTTATTTTTTTTTTTTAGTTTTTTAAAATTTTATTTTCTACAAAATTGGTACAAACTTATACTTAGACGTACGCATAGAAATTATTACATGTATATATACACACACTGTACAGTACGTACGTTTAAAAAAAAAAATCATTGTGATGGGGAAAAGAATAGACTTCTGCTTCCTAGAGGGCATTTTTTTTTCTGCATGGGACTCTCGCGCGTTAGAAGTGAAACTTCTTAGGTTCTAGAAACAGTTGATTTTATGCATTGCTGTTTTTGCATTTGTTGGCGATTTTATTATTTCCTGATTAGGAAATCGTTATTAACTTTCGTGACATCCAGCCAAATTCACCTTGCCGCACATAAAGAAGTTTCACTTAAAATTTTTTGGAGAAGGTTGGGAAAAAACGTATGACCCTTGATCGATCCGGTTTATTGGACAATCTCGTTAATCGGCGTCCGGATAATCGACACTCTACTGTATATATTATAAATGAGGCCCCCTGTCGGGGATACTGTGCCCCCCCCACCACGTCGGGCAAGTTCTGGCACCGCCCCTGTTTATAAGAATTTTTAAATATAAAATCATTAAAAAAAGGTAACATTTATAATTTATTTGAATAATTACAAATTTATTTAAGTTATTTGGATTTTTTTCCCTTTCTTTTGTAATGAAGTTTATAATTTGTAGTTACAGTAAATAATCTTATCATATAAATCTCCTCTCCTCTGAAATTTTCACTTAGCCGCCTTTTCTCCGCCAACATATATGTGTAAAATTATATATATAGTGTTACGAATATTGTAAATAGTAGTGTTTGTGCTTAAAAATAAAGTGAATAGTTCAATTAAGCTCTATTCATATAATATTAGTTTTTGTTGCATTGAAATATTTCAATTTGTTGATTTTCTGCCCGCAAGTAAAACCTATTGGATTTCAATGCGAGTCTGTGGAAATTTGCGAAATACTGGAAATAGCGCCAAGTTGGCATCACTTTTGGCGACAAACTTGGCGACGTTTGGCGCCAGAGCCGGGTCCCCCCCCCTTGGTAACCCCCCTTATAGCGTCAGAAAGTTCTGACCAATCAGGTGCGTTTCACGGTATCTATGCAGATTTTCATTGGTCCATTTCCAAAGCGTTACTTTTATATATATATAGAAGGATTTTTTTTTAAATATCTCTCTCGGCTGGTGGATAAATGTTTGTGACGTCACTTGAAACTGACCTATTGTATGTCACTGTGCATCGCAACATATTTTCAATGCTTTTTCTCGTTTAAAATTATGTTTTTGCAGTTCGAGGGCGTAATTATTACTACTTTAATTAATGAAATTATTAATAAATCAGTAAAATATCGTTAAAAATATAGATAAAAGCCAAATTAAACATCACATGATGACATAACAAACACGTGTACCGCAAATAAAATCATAAGACGAAACGCGGTATTTCATCTTAATTCAAACATAAAATATATAATATCAACTTTAAAAAGCTCATTAGTAGTAGAAAAATAACAGTTATGGGTCAGGAGCCTCCTGCACCCCCGCTGCCAACACCGCCAACACCCGATTCGAACGCCGCTAGCGGGAAAAATGATATTTTTAGATTGAATATTGTACTATAACCAGGCCCCGATCATGACTAATTGGGGGCACTGGGCAAAGATAAAATTACGGGGCCCCATTCGAATCGTTGCAACATTATTCAAATAGAGCTGATTGTCAGTCATATTTGTAATACATAAACAATGTTTTCGCACCTTGGATTTTAAAAAGAAGAAAATTCTTAGTTTCGTCAATTCTAAATTAAGTACATTAATTAATAAAAATACTTTTTTCTTAGTACAGAACAAAACTATTTTATAAAACTTTAGCAACTTGTTATACTACTTTAAGATGAATTTAATAACTTCAACTTATGGAAGAGTGTTAAATATGTAGTAAACATGTAAATATGTGTTTATCAAATTAGTTTCTTTTACACCTTTTTAAGTTAAACTACACACAATATAATGTCAAATCAAATACATTCTACTTCACAACTAAAAAGTGTTTTTTCAATAAATATAAAAAGATGGCAATTTTGGGTTTGTTTTTCATATTTACTCAAAGTTAAAAGAAAAAAAACTTTGAATACAGAAGAAAATTTAGCTCATGACAGTTAGAACTGATTGTTTTCAACCACTAAAGTTTAGATTTGATTAAAGTTCATTGTTAATACAATCTATTAAAATCAAAATATTAATTCTTATTTAATAGTGGTTGAGGTTAGCTTTGCGAAAGCATTGAGTTCTGCGTGTTCAAAATGAAATTTGTTTTTCAGAGAGTTTAGTAGAATCTTTTAAAAAAGATGAAATTCGTGTTTTGTATTTGAAAATTTTCAGAGTTGGAATTGCGGAGGGGGGGGGGGGGGAAGTAAATATTTTATAATTAATGTACGGGTTTGGGACCCCTTGAAGTCCGGGGCCCCTGGGCAAAGTCCCGATTTGCCCATGCGATAATAAGGGGCTGACTATAACATGACGGGTGAACGTTAGAGCGACTAGATTATCATACTATAAGATTAAGATTAAATTTACATTTGAATTTTGAATGATCAACACCTTAATGAATATTAATAATTAAGCAAAACAATGGAAAATACAGTGAAATATGTTTAACACGAAACTAAGGGGATCGAAAAATTTTTTCGTGTTAAAGGAATTTCGCGTTAAGAGATCCGTAAAAAAAGAACAAAACTTACACATATTTTCTACGTCGTCAAATTTTATTTCGATTTCCTGTTAAACTACTAGTAAGTTGCATCCATTAGGATAAAAAGCAAGTAAAAAAATATTGTTTTTTTTTTTAGAAAAAAGTCAGATATGTTTTTTTTAAGTGTATTTGTCAGCATTCTGAAATCTAGCTTGTTTGAACCAAATAAGCAAAGCTGTCTCTAAATCGTCGTGCTTAACAGTTCTCATATGTTTTCTCTCTGGCTTAAACATACTGCGCTCAAACCTTAACGTAATGGGATCCTTGTTTTTTATTATTGTGTATAAAGTAAAATTGGCAATGCGAAACTCTTTGCAGATTTCTGTTTTCGTCCTTCTTTTTCATCAACTGCATTAAGCAGCTTCATCTTCATTTGAAGCGAAATAGCAGTTTGTTTTCGCACCGATTTCTCAGCCATTGCGCTCATAAAACATAAGCTAATTTATAAAAAACACGAATTCACTGATTTTCACCCAAAATTCAGTGGTTTTAACACAAAATTTACCAATTTCAACTCAAACTAGCTAGCTCGAAAGTGAATTTTTTTCGTGTTAAACGATTTTTGTTTCGTGTTAAAAGAAATAAAATGCGTTAAATTGCATAGTATACTGTCCAGACCGCTATATCATTTCGTGTTAACCGATTTTTCATGTTAAGCATTTTCGTGTTAAACATATTTCACTGTATAAATTTCTAAGGAAAAAGACTGATTTCTTTAGATTTTTTCAACTATAAGATCATAATATCAACTTAAAAGAGGAAAGTTAAACATACATTTTAGTTTCTGAACAGCCATCACTTCAATGAGTATAATTAATTAACCAAAACGACGGAAAGTAACAATTTTAAGGAAAAGACTGATTTCTTTAGGGTTTTTTTTAACTATAAGACGATGATTAAATTTTTATTTGAATTTCGAATAATCAATACCTTAAACTGTTCTCAAATCCAAAAGGGCAACTTTGTGACATAAGTTTTCATTTATTTTTGTTCGGAAATGCATGAAACTAGCAGGTGCTGTTGTCCAGAAACTATGTCATCGAACTGTTTTCTCCTTTTTTTGAAAACGCAATATATCTTTCAGAAAATAGTGTCAAAGTGGGCGTTTTGAATCGAATTTCAGCGCTAAAGACGAATATCCGCTCAAGAATGGGTGAAAAACGTGTTTGTCACATGATCAAAATCGCTCTTAACACAATAGGTAATTCATTTATCAAAAAATGGAAAAAACAGTTCGATTCCAAATCACTTCCATGGTCGGGCTTTCCAATTTTATATCTTTCCGTTAAAAAATGAATTCGTAAATGTATCAAAACGTTTTGCGCTTGTTAAGCAGAGTAGTTGCGAACAGCCTTAATGATTATTATTAATTAAGCAAAATAACAAAAAATATCAATTTTTAATGGGTAAAGCAGATTTCTTTAAATTTTTTCAACTGTAAGATCAGAATATCAACTTAAAAGAGGAAAGTTAAATATGCATTTCAGTTTTTCAACAACAATCATCTTAATAAGTATTATTAATTAAGCAAAATAATGAAAAATATCAATTTTTAATGAGAAAAGCAGATTTATCTTAAAAGGGAAATTTAAACATGTATTTTAGTTTTCCAACAATCATTACCTTAACCAATTTTAATAACTGAACAAGTAACAAAGGAAAATATTGATTTTTTAATGAAAAAAGACGAATTTAAACGAATTCGTTTAACTTTTACACTAATTTTGTGATTTTATCATGCTTTTAGACGCTAGTTATGTAAGATTTAAAACCTTGGAGGGTATACGTCCTAAGAAATATTCATAATTAAACATTAATTTTCAGTCTTATCAATAACAGGAAATTTCGCATTTTTAAAAAAAATCACGAAAACACATATAAAATACGATTTTTCAAACTACTTCCTTTGGTTTTTATCAGATTCAACAGGATTTTTTCGATGGGAATCAGTCTCAGATAACATAATTCTAAACAAGAACTCTTATCTCCCACTCGCATTCCAGAAACTTGTGGGAGTTACAACAAAGGAGTTTTAACGTCACAAATTACAAAGGTATATCAGAAAATGTTTCCATTCAAGAAAAATATCAAATTTTAGGTAAAAAGAGACTGGTTTCTTTACAATTTTTCAACTGTAACATAAATGATATTAACTTATATTTTAGTTTTTTGAACAATCATCACTTTAATGATTATTATGATTTAAGCAAAACAATGGAAAATATCAGTTTTTAAGGAAAAAAGTTGATTTCCTTAGATTTTTTTCAACTAGAAAATAATGATATCCACATAAATGAGGAAAACTAAACAAATATTTCAATAATGAATATTAATAATTAAGCAAAACAATGGAAAATATAATTTTTTTAAGGAAAAAGATTTTTTCAGGTATAAGATCAGAATATCAACTTAAAAGAGGAAGGTTACGAGAATTTCAACTTAAAAGCGAAATGTAAACATATATTTCAGTTTTTGAACAACCTTACCTTAATGAATTTTAATAATTGAACAAATAACAAAAGGAAAATATGATTTTTAAATGAAAAAAGACGAATTTAAACGAATTTGATTAACTTTTACAGTAGTTTGAGATTTTATAATACTTTTAGATCTATGTAGAATTTTAACCCTTGAACGAGGTACACTTCAAGAAATACTCATTACTAAACAAAAAGAAATTAATTTTAATGTAATCAGTAACTGAAAATTTCACATTTTAAAAATATTTTCATGCATGTATACACAAAAATACGAATCTACAAACTAATATCTTTATTTTTATTACACTAAGGGGTTTAGGCCCCTACTCGCTCACGCTCACCAACCCCCGTGAATTGCTACGCAATTCACATTGGGACCGCTACGCGATCCCAGATCGCTTCGCTCGCTCGCCACTATTTGTGTCAACTCTAGCCAGAATGAGTGCTATCATAAATCATTATAACATATTAAATTTACAAATATTGTTAATGTACAAAAAAATAATGGAAAACTTTGTTGAAAATCTAAATAAAAATGTATTACGATGGTGCTGCTAAAGATTATAAATCACTTTAACATTATTAAATTAAAAAAATTTTGAAATGCAAAATAATAAACTGAAAAATTACCTTGGAAATAGAATTAATTTAGAACATCGGTCAAAACACAATTAATAATTCATAAAAAAAGTAATTGAAAATTTTGTTGAAAATGTAAATAAAAATGCATTTATCAAAAGTTTGGCCCTATGACTTGTTGATCGTCATTGCGAAAGCTAAGTGGACTGAAATTGAGGCCGTTAATATTTAAATGGCATGTTAGTGTCAGAAGGGTGTCCTTCTCCTTTCATTTTGCCTATAGTATTGAATAGCACGGCTTAAATTCATTTAAAACGATAATAAGACACTATAATAGATGCTACGTAACACGCAAACAAACTGTAAACAAAACATTTTCGGCTGTGTCTAAATACAATCTTGAACACAAAGCTGATTCACTGAATTCACCACGTCACCGTAAAACGGACCAATAGCAATTGTTATTCATGCATCGCTTAAACGGTTTGTTAAAGAGAGATTCCAACTGGATTTTGATTTGCTGCATGGGTCGGGACATGTGACCGTAAATTAACCACTGAGAATTGTCGCTGTGGTTGTTGCCAAATAGCAAGCTACAAATACAGCTTTTTTTCGCGCTACGTAAGAGAAATATATATATATTGATTTAACTGGATTTTTCAACATTCAAGTATATTTTTTTATACATAAAGCATTATTTAATCAAATTCAATACTTTCTGATTTAACGAAATTCAGTGATTTTTCACTTTTTAAACAAATCCTATGAGTTGAAAAACAAGAGCGCCTCCTATAATTCTATAGCTTTGGGTAAAACAAGACGAATTTTTCATAGTGTTCGCTGTTTTCGTTATATGAAGACGTCAGCTTATATTCTCTAGTTTAACTAAAATGAGTAATATGCAAGAAATTTCTTTATTACAGGAGGATTCAAGTCAATCTCACTTAAGGGACATGAAATCAGCTATACCCAGCGAAGAAGCACATGCTTCGAACATTGAAATGATACCCTCTTCACCAGAATGACTAAAACCACCTTTTTTTTTTGCAATCAATGCGAGAAATCCTATTCCAAAAAGAATGCATTAAGAAGACATCAAATATCCCATTTAAAGAAAACACCCTTTGAATCTGAAATATGCTCAAAAACATTCATTTAAAGTAGTGATTTAAAACGACATAGTGTAACTCACTCAAAAACAAACACTACATATAAATGTGAACAATGTGGGAAAGACTATTTACGAAAGTTTCTGTTAAGAATCCACAAGAGATCTCATAAGAAGTTTTGTGATCGTGGTAAATGGTCCAACTCGTTTTTAACAAAGTCTGCTTAACTAAACATAAAAAAGTTCATTCAAACTAATATAAATGTAAGCACTGTAATATATTTTATGACAAGATTGGGATTTTACGTCATAAAAAAGTTCATCCAAGAAATATAAATGTAAACCATATAACATTATATTTTATCTCAAGAGGGTGTTTATTCTTCATCTGATCAAAATGCATAAATTAAAAAATGCAAACTTTGTTAAGTCATATAACTTGATTTGGATATATGTGCATTTTAAAAATTTATATGTCTTCCTATAAATATTGAAAATGATGAATAAGTATTGTTTAAGTGAAAAACCTTCTGTCGTTTATTTTTGCTATATCAACTTGTGATTTTTCTTGACTCTATCTCATCAAGTGAAAACAATTTTACTACAATTTTTAAATACGTAATTTTTGTTTTTAAGTTTATAATTTAATTTCTTTTTTTTTAATTTCTTATCAAATGAAACATGGGTTAACTATCTTTTATTAATTTCATATTTAAAACCCAAAGTTTTCCATATAACTTTTATTATGGTCCATCTAAATTTTATATACCCAACTAAATTCTATAAACCCTTCTTATTAGCAAACATTAATATTTAACTGAAAATTTCACATTAAAAAAATATATCTTTTTTTTATGGTTGTACATTTAAAAATAAGAGTTTACAAACTAATTTCCATAATTTATTGCATCCGAACTTATATTTTTATATACAAAACATTATTTAATCAAATTTTATACTTTCTGATACAGTGAAATTCGGTGATTTTTCAGTTTTTAAACCAGTACCACAATATTTATCTACATCAAGCCTGAGTCTTTCCCTGTATATTTTTACATTACACAATTGAGATAAATACTGACTTATGACAGCAATAGAGTTGAAAATTGATTCTACTCGATTTTCACCTTATATGAATTGCTCCTACGTGACATTTCTTACTGCTACAACCATTTGACATATTAAAACTGGTCAGAGTTATTTTCCTCATATTATTAATCAAATTATCATATGTTTCACGTTTCACTTTACACTTTTGAGGATTCTGAATTACCATCCATCAAGTTCTTTAAAATATAAATACTATCCTTATAGTTTTAATGATACATGACTAGTCTGAGTTATTCTGTCCATATTATTAAACAAATTATCATATGTTTCATCTTACACTTCGAAGATTTCTGAATTATCATCCATCAAGTTGTTTAAAATATTAATACTATGTTTATAGTTTTTAATTATACATAGCATACATGAATACAATCTTTAATTTTAACATTTTATATTTCAAATAACCTATTTTCAAAACCAAACTCTATGAATTTTTACTACAATGCTTATCAACATCACAGAACGATTTGTGCTTCACACTTTAATAATTATCAGATATGTATCCCTCAGAAATATTACTATCATATGAATAAGTAAAGAAAATGTAATATATATTAAATAACCTCATAAAAATATTATATATATTAAATTACCTCATACACGAAAAGTATCACAGAAGGAAAATACTAATTTAATCAATTAAAATAATTAGCTATTGCATAAAATTCCATGTATTACATATGAAATTTCAACTGATGAATGAAAAAATACATAAACTAGCAAAATGAAATTTACAAAAGTTAAGAATAATTACAAATGGTTAACTAACCATTATACTACTATTTAAAATAAAAAAATTTGAAACTTTTGTCATACCTTTTTCGAAAATTTTTTCAAGCTTTTTTTAAACTTTTTTTGTAATTTGTTACTTTTTTTGTATTTTTTTTTTTTATGTTGTAATTTTTTTTTCCGCTTTTGTAAAAAAAATTTTTGTTGTAATTCTTTTTCACTTTTGTAAAAAAAAAAAAAATGTAATTTTTTTTTTTTTTTTACTTTTGAAAAAAAAAATTATGTAGTAATTGTAATTTTTTTTTACTTTTAGAATTTTTTTCTTTTTTCTTTTAAAAATTTTTATGTTGTAAATATTTTTGTAAATATTTCTAGAAAAATTTGAAATTATTTTGTGAACTTGCATATTTTTTCATTCATCTGTTGATTTTTGTCTGTTCCTATGAATTTTTTTTAGTTGTGAAAGCGTTTTTTCGTTTAAAATGTTAGGAGATATATTCCAATAGTGAAATAGGCTTTAGAATAAATAAACGCGCCGATATGTATAGATAAAAGAATCAGAGAATAACCATTTAATGAATACATTGTGAATGGTATCTACATTCATGTTAGTTATAAGAATCACGGATAACAAAATTTCTTTACATTCAGTGTGTATGCCTTCCAAATTTTAATTTTGGGATATTGTGGTAACTCTTATGAAATTAGGTTGGGTAAATAGTCTAAATCTCTTCCTTGATTGTTATATTCTTCAAATGTCTTATTATTTTTGGAATATCTTTACAAAGTTTACATACAAATGGTGATACACTATATAACGTGCTATGCATTTCTTATTCATGTTTTCTTGAAAATGGCTTTTGGCAATCTTCGCAAGTATAGGGTTTTTCATCTGTATGGATCTGTGTATGTTCTTTTAAATTCCATTTACTTAAAAAATGTTTGTAGCAAATAGAATACATCTGTAAGAGAAATAAATGTAAACAATTAGAATTCTCTTCGACAATATGGATAAAAAAAACACTTGTTAAAGTATAGAGAATAAAATATTTCATTTTAAATTTACTCTAATTACGTTTCATATGAATTCTAGTATTTCACATACACTATATGGCCAAAGGTGACCGGTCACTTGCGATTTTAGACGTTTTGTTAAATATCTAGAAAAATACATGAGGAATTAACCTAAAACGGCAGGTGTGTAAGCAGTATAGTATTGGACATATATTTCCGCGAAGATTTTTTCTCGAAACCCGTTAGGGGACCATCAACAAATTGAAAAAGTACGAATATCTTTTGTATAACCCTGTAAAGACTAATGTAGCAAAAGCGTTCAAACTCCAGATTATTAATAAGTGGCTTATTGTAATGTACTGTGTTCATTTTTATGAGGATAGCATGTATACTAGTACATAAATTAAGGTTTTTATAAAAACAGTCCCAATTTCGCCAAGTTTTTTGCTTATAATTTGCAGAGTTCTTAATATAAAAAAAAAAAAAATTCTTTTCAGAAAATATGACAAACAACGTTGTACACAATATTCTGCAATCAGAATTAAAAAATAATAAAAATTGGATGACAAATGAGCAGGTTTACTACAAAATGTTTCCCTGTGCATGCGCGAATGCAATCAAAATATAATATGCATAATGTATTAGCTAAGTATATAAGGCAACTTTTGTGAAAGTCTCAAAATCATAGCTTGAAAATTCTGAAAATTATCGTCGATAGAATAAGCTCAAAACCCGTTGTTCCCAAAAAGAAGCAAAAATATGAGGGGTTGTATCAAATATCTGTTGATTAGTGCCAAGATAGCGTACACAATATTGCCCGTACTACTATGTATTTTGATTGCATTCACGCATGCGCAGTGAAACATTTTTTAGTAAACCTGCTCATTTTTCATCCAATGTTTATTATTTTTTAATTCTGATTGCAGAGTATTGTGTACAATATAATTTGTCATATTTTCTGAAAAGAACTTTCAAATCATCTATCAATTTACAGAATTGAGCTCGAGCTTTCTATCAAACGTCAATCAAAGCGGGTTTGATGCAGACGTCATATTCAAGAATTTTATCGGAAATTGTTTGGGAAAAACGTGAAATTGGGCATGATTTTTAAAATAAACGTTGAATTCTGATGTTATTTCTAATTGCTAAAAAGGTGTAATATTAAAATTTTTAAATCGCTAAAAAAGCTTTATTTCTTTGTTGACATGTTTCAACTCTTCCCGAGTCATTTTCAAAACAATTAAAAATGATATTCTGAAATTGAACGGTCTGTGATGCAATGAACTGAAACGCCATCATTCAGTTTTTCATATAACGCACGTTATTTTTTGATTTTATTTGAATGTTTATTTCTATTTTCGAGACCATTGAGTATAATAATGATATCTGATGAAATAAATATCCAAATAAAATAAAAAATAACGCGTGTTGTATGAAAAACTGAATGATGGCGTTCCAATTTATTACATCATAGACCGTGTAATTTCCGAATATCATTATTCATTTGTTTTGAAAATGACTCGGGAAGAGTTGAAACATGGCAACAGTCAAATAAAACTATTTTACTGTTTTAAAATTTTTAATGTTACACATTTTTAGCAATTAGAAATAATGTAACCATTCAACGAAAATCATTAAAATTTTAATTTTACACCTTTTAGCAATTAGAAATAATATATTATTACAAGATGTTAATTTGTTATATATTTATTGAATGCTTATTTAACCCTCTCATGCATACGGACCTCATATGAGGTCGTATAGTTATTGCATTATTAAGCAAAAAAATTTTGAGCATTCATTTATGCAGATTTAATTTGTGGACAGATAATACCTAGCATGCAGTACAATAATAAAATTATTTTATAATCGTTTCTCATTTATCACAAAAAAAGATTTTTTGTGAATAATGAAAAATAATGAAAAATAATTTATGCACGAGAAGGTTAAAAAAGTGTTTAAAAAACTATTTTTATTTTTACATTTATTTTTATTTTTATTTTTATTTATTTTTTTATTTATTTTTTCAGATTCACTGGTGAAAAGATTATCAGTTTTGACCGACGATCTTAAGGAACTGAATAAGACGGCAAAAGACGCCGATCTCACGCTTGATGTGGGAGGATGCAAGTTTCCCGTACACCGTCTGATCTTGGAAGCGAGATCCGCCAAGTTTGCGCAGAATATACAGAAAATGCAAGCGGATGAGGATGAGCTGCATATAGATGACATCGATCCAAAATTAATGGAGATTGTTTTAGATTACATATATAAGGGGGATACCAACTTAAAAGCTGGATATAAGAGAATTACCAACTTAAATACAGAATTACCGGCGTTGGCATTTTCTACATACATCGTAGCCAAAAAGTACGAGCTGGAAGAATTGAAAGAGATTTGCTCGGAGTACATTCGACAGCATTTGACAGTGGATTGGCTATTTGATGTCATGAAATTTGCCGATGAGCAAGAAGCAAAAGAGATCCATGATTTTGCTACAGAATTTTTCGTCGCAAACGTTGCCGAAATTACTGAAACCCATAGCTGGAAAATGTTTTCGAGAGAACATAAAGGTAAAAGCATCGAGCTCCTTACTTGCTCGGTGAAAAAAAGAATCACTTAGAAGCAGCGGAGTATATTAAGGTGTTTGACATCCTTTAACGTTTCTCAATCCGTCAAACAGATCTTTTTCTACTGCACAATAATACTGTGAAAACACTTTTAAAGAGTCTTAATAAAATATTAATAAAATACTGTTTATGTTGCTATGTTATGCTTCAAAAATATTAATAGATTAAAACTTTAATTGATTACTTTATTTTGATTACATGTCACTGGTTCCTGTATTTTCAAATACTAGCCCCCTGCGAGCTATGCTCGCCAACCCCCGTTCAGACTTCGCAGCCTCTAAAAACGTGGTAATGTATCCTGTTTTCAAAAGATTACCCGATTACGGATAATTGAATGGTGTTATCACGAATTGAGACTACCTTCTGTAGTCGGGTTGTCATGCTTTTCCATTTGAATAAGGCATTTTTCGGTTACCATGGCCTCATCCACCGCTGTCACGACGTCTTACGGCTGTTTTGAGGGTTGATAAGTAAGATCAATTACACATTTGAAAATCAGCCTTAATAAAATGCTTAGGATAAAAATGTCGCTGCTTCTCGAACTTTTATAATGAAACTATGGACAATATCCTTCCTTGAACAACTGATGACAACTGTGCTTTCCATAGCTTCAGAGGTTAATTGGGCGTTGGATACGATAAGTTCTCTAAATTTCATACAAGCTAATTTGCGGCGCTTCAATTGTGGATCCTTAATTCAACTTAGTTTAATGAAAGAAGTTTTGCGTTTTTATAAGGCAAAAATTTGTATCCGGAAATAGTCGTGACAAGACAAACTAGTTTCAGGCAAAATGTTGACTAACATTGGTCTACACATCAAAAATTCATAACTCTATTCAAGAATTTATCAAGTGCTGCTTTGTTATTGCCTGATCTTTAGAACACTGAGATGGTTCAATTTCTTTTATTAACTTATTACACAAATTAAGGATCGACCGAAACTGAAATCGAATGTCGGTAATCTTCCTATTTTCGGCCTAAAACGAAAATGTCCAAATTTATTTTAAGTAATTAATACATGCATAAATATACATAATTATTAATTAATTATACGTGTGGCCCCAATTGGTTCTGTATGCCTCCGACCAAAACTTTTTATTTTCATCTAAAATAAAATATAATTAATTCATACACGAGACAGAATGTTTTCTAATTGTACTAATTTCATCTCATTAAAAAATATTTTAGGTATGCATACCTCGATTTATCAATTATAATGATTTTTGTAAAGGATCCTCTGCTATACTAAAACTTTCTCGAAGAGCATTCGAAAATTTCTCCGATTTCAAATTAAAAATCCTCTGTTACTGTTAAGTCTACAGCTTTTAATGAGCACGTGAAAAGAGTCTTGAAAGTTTTGTCATATAGGCATTTCTTGCTTTATAATTTTCACTCGCGGCTTTAGCGAGTGAAAATGACTGATAACTATAAACAGTGAAGTTCAAAGCAAAGAGTGTCTCTTTTCACCCGATATAGCTCAAATCAATTGAAATTTTCAGAAAGAAGAAACGAGATTTTTGGAATACAAATAGTTTCAGTCTGCCTGAATTTTCGACAGCATTTTCGGCGAAAATGAATGTTCGGCGAAACTCGGTTTTTGGTCGAAAACGAAACCGAATTTTTGGTCGATCTCTAACATAAATACACTAATACAGACAGTTAAATTATTATTATTATTACCTTTTATTTATTGTTAAAACCAAAAATGAAAAGTGCATTTTTGAGTTTGCAAAAATGGGAGGGGGGGGGGGGCGATTTCATATTATTTTGGATTATAAGCGTTCATTCTGCACATACTTTATATATATGTATATATAAAAACGACTAATTAAGCAAGTTGGAAATTGCACGTCAAACATGGCAAATGAGGTTCGTTCGTACTATAACTAGTTTTATAATAATTATTTGCACCGCATAGTGTACTGAATGTATATTTTAGTGCACTTCATAAGTGCCTATCCATTTCATTCTGTTCGAAAGGCTGTAACATCATTAAAATGGACTTGAAATGTTTTTTTTTTTTCCATTGGCCGTCATGTAACGGAAAACTTTTGACTGTCCCTGTCATTAAACTATGCATCCGATTTTCATGAAATTTGAAATGACTCGACACAATTTTGCAACAATTATATATTTGAAATTTCAGACCGTTCGGTTGGGTAGTTTTTGCTCTGTTATATGCGGACGGACGGACAGACAGACAGGCTGAACGACAACTATAGGTGCTACGTATTTGTATAATCACGAACGCACCTAAAAACGAAAGGTACGATTGTTAATATCTGGTTGATACCTGTTACAAAATTTGCATTCATATTTCGAAACAAAATAAACTATTACCAGTCAAATAGCACATTTCGTATTCCTCTGCGAATGCGACAGTTTGCTAATTAAATAGTGTGATGAGTTCTTTTTTTTTCTTTGACTGAAATTAGGAATTTTTTCCTGTATATTGTTAAATAATGTGCTTTGCAAGTGGGGAAAAAAAAAAGGATTATAGCAAGGATACATTTCACCTTATCGTTGGTATAGATCTGCTCGGGCCAGGCCCGGGCCATACTTATTTCTGAAGGCTCGGGCCGGGCGGGGTTCGGGCCTTACTTTTTCCTGAAGATCGGACCGGTCCGGTACTAACTTATTTTCTCTGTACAGAGCCGGGACTGGTTTCATTCCTAGTCGTCACGGTCCAAAATTTTCAGTCCTAGTTTTGACCCAGCTCGTATGAAAATCATTGTCTCGGCGTGCCTGGTCCGTTAAATTAAATGGTTCAGTTCCTGGTCAGTTAAATTAGGCCTGCACCAAAAAATTTTACAAAAAATGCATACATTTTAAATCGCTATTATTCTACAATTAAACATTAAAATTTATTCTTTTTAAAGAATAGTAGATTTCTACGCTTTTTAAAATATAGCTAAATTAAAATATCGTAAAACGTGTTAAAAAGAACCTGCAAATGACGGAATCCTGTTTTAAACTGAAAAACGTGTTGATCGATGCAAAATTAATATACTAATACGTAAGAAAAATATATATCATATAGTACATTTACACTTGCTAAGAAGGGAACTTGTCAACGCATTTTTTTTTTCTTTTCCATGCATTTCCGTCTTGGAAGATTTTACTGTATAGCATTTTTCAGATTTTTAACAATTCAATATATGGAATATGGATTAACTGTATTAAAGATAACTGAAACATGACACTGAATTGATGACACATTAATGATAACTAAAACATATAAGAAATAGAGATTCGTTAAAAAAAATAAATATCGCAGCCTATAAAAATGAAGATTATAAACATGAAAAAAAAAAAAAAAAAAAGTTACGATAAATATTTTTGGTCAGAACTCCTCGTGCGAGTCAAATTTTTAAACAAATCGACGTAAAAATCAATGTTTTGTATAAATTCACTCGGGCCGAGATTTTAACTTTTTCCCAGGTCGGGCCGGGTTCGGGCCGAATTTTTTTTTTCTATGAGTGGGGCCGGGACCGGGCCTGGAAATTTCGGCCCGTGCAAACCTCTAATCGTTGGTCAAATTACCTAGCACTAGCTTTGTTTTTGCTTTAACAAAGAACATATGCTTTGAAAGACGTAGTTGTATCCGGCAGTGTGTAGGAATATTATTCCATGCGAAGAGAAGGCAATGAATACGAATTCCTCAACAGTAAATCAAAATTAAAATAAAATCCCTACATTTATTTCAGGTGTAGTAATCCAAATAAGATTGATTTCTTCAAAACATGAAAACACAATTTTTTTAAATTGAAGAATACCACATAAACACTGAATACAGCCTGGAACTTGGAATACGCACAACACAATAACAAAAAAGTTGAGTAGAAATATTTATACATTAGATTAATAAAATTTAGCGTAGCATAATTCCTTTAGAATAAATTCTTGTAGTAAGTGATGTTATGTTATGAAATTTTGATCAGGACCTTTGCTAAGAGAGGGAGCCCCCCCCCCCCCCAAAAAAAAAAAATAAATAAATAAATAAATAAAGTTTGCGAATGCTGTTACACTTGGCAAATTTGTTAAAAACTTTAATAAAAACTATAATACAGGGTGTTTATAAAGTCCCGGACCCATTTTGATGTTTAATAACTCATAAAATTATAAAGATAGATTAAAATTAATAACATAAATGGTTAGATAGTCTCAAAAAGTTTCATGACCCTTGTCAATGAACTTCCACGTGTGCCCCCTTCGTCGCACGGAGAATATCAAGTCGATAGTCAATTTTACGCCAGGTAGCGGCAAGCATGTCGGCATCCACAGAGGCTATTGCTGTTGTAATTCTGGAATACCCAGATCACCTGATATAACGCCGCTGGACTTTTTCCTTTGGGGATTTGTAAAGGACAGTGTTTACAGGAGGAGAGTGTCGAACATTGATGACTTAAAAGCCAGAATTACAACCGCAATAGCCTCTGTGGATGCCGACATGCTTGCCGCTACCTGGCGTGAAACTGACTATCGACTTGATATTCTGCGTGTGACGAAGAGGACAGAGCACACGTGGAAGTTCATTGACAAGGGTCATGAAACTTTTTGAGTTTATCTAACCATTTGTTATTAATTTTAATCTATCTTTATTACTTTATGAGTTATTAAACATCAAAATGGGTCCGGGACTTTATAAACACCCTACTTCTGATAGACAAGGCAAAAGTTACAAATCTAATTGCGAATATTATTAAACTTTTTACAAACGAGAACTATATTACGTGTTTTAATTGTTGTAACTTGGCAAAATTATAAAACTAGTTGCCAAATACTGAAATTTTACTTGCCAATTTAAGGTCCTCTCCCCCACCAATAAAAAGTCTTAGCAATGGCCCTGATTTTGATCCTTGCAGTTTTTTAAACTTTTTACGCAATAAAAATATATAGCACTGACTGAGAATTTTTGGAAATAGATTCGAGTACATATGTTTGGTGCTGTCATCTGGTGGCACATTTAATAAACAAAACATTCTCTAACACAGAGAATATCAATTATTTTGTTGATTAGAAAAAATACAATGGCTGAACTCGACGGAATAAAAAAGTTTTACAAGGAATTGTTAAATGAACTTTATAAAATAAACTATAAAAATAATTTCAGTGGAAAATATTAGTCTCATATTCGCTAATTTAATTTCAAAATCAATTATTTTAAGCTATTGAAATATTGAATTTCATACATTTAATGTATTGTTTACTTCAAAGGCATATAATTATAGGCGTAACCAGAGCGGGGTGCCCTTGGTGCCCCGGCACCCCCCCGCCCCCCGCTTGCGCAGGCTCAAGCACAATTATTTAAAAAAAATGAAATCTACAAAAAAAGAAGTGAAAGAAAGCAGAATTCAATTAGTTTAGTTCAGAAAACTAACAGCCTAAGTTTTGAACCGTGATAAAAGAAGAAACCCACGTTTTTTGAAGTGAAAACTTCTTTAGGCTCGTTGAGCTTTTTTTTGAGATGGAGAAAAACCACTGATTTGGAGACACTGTTACGTAACCGACATGCTAGCATTTTGGCACATAGACACTAGCGCGCCAAGCGGTAAATGACAGGAACTTTTCCCTCTTCAGCTCAATCCGCAAAAGAAGAACGAAGCTAAAACTCACTTTTTCTCCCGTCGTTCACACAGGAACACACACACACATTATCTGTTTTCGAAAACTTCTTTAGGCGCGTTGGGGTTTTTTTGAGATGGAGAAAAACCACTGATTTGGAGATACTGTTGCGTAACCGACATGCTAGCATTTTGGCACATAGACACTAGCGGGCCAAGCGTAATATAATTGTGGTATTGTATTCATTAATAAAAATACTTTTGGATAGTATTGAATTGGAGTATGGATTTCAATATTTGGATAGTATTGAATTGTAATGATTGCCGTTTATATTTCACCGGATAAATCTTTAAATGCAATACGAGAATTTTTGTACGAAAATTTGTTTATTTATATGTACATGTATAATTTAATAATATAATTTAATATAATAATATATATATTACAAATTATTAATATTTATTTATGTGTAATTTATAATTAAATTATATTACTATGAAAATTGTAATATAATTTTGGTAGTAATAGTTTATAATAATGAATAAAAAAAACACTACATTTAAAAGTATTTCCTGCACAATAAAACATTTCCTGACGATTAAAAAAACACACACGTAATTGTTGAAGTTTTCACTTCTATTGGCACTCCCGGAGCAAGGTTATTAGACTATAAAGGTTGGCTCGTAACTTTTCACCCAATCGGAGGGGTCTTTCTCTGCTACGTCACAAGAATCCACAGTCGGAATCCATCCTGTGCTAATAGCGTTATATACAGTTGAATTGTTATGCAATTTTAAGGGGAAAAAATTTTTAATACTTTTTTTTTACGTGTAAAGAAATAAGAGACCTTAGTTTTAAAACTACATAGAAGAAAATTAATAAGTTTTAAAATCTTTACAGTGACACGGGGTGAAAAATTAAACATTTTTGAAAAAAAGAGTAAAAACAGTTACAGCTGCTCTATATTATCTCTCACTCTTTCTCTCTTATTTTGTTATTATGATATATATTTTTTACTTACTAGTTGACAATTTCTTATTTTTATATATATATTTATTTATTTAATTAGCAAAATAGTGAGTTGCAACTTGAATTCATTTAATTAAAATGTACGTTTTAATATGGAATTTCTACAAATTAGAAAAACAAAATAACTTCTCAGAATTACGTTTATAAAGACTAATAAGTTTTAAAATATTAGTAAGTTGTAAAAAACAGTAAAAAAGACTTAAACATATGCAATTATGATTCTTTTAAAGCATATATTAGTAAAGTACAAAGTCAAAAATTCGGAATCGTCCAGAACTCGTCGATTGGACTTTTCTGAATTTTTGTTCATTTGCATAATTAAAAAAAAAAAAAAAATGAAAACTTTATCCACTTTCACCGGTGAATTATTTACGCATTGGAAAGCATTTTAATACTAAAAAGAAAACAATTAATTAATAATTAAGAAAATAAATTAAAATAATACTAAAGAGATATTTTAATTGGGGAATAAGTGTTTTTCAAAAAGTAAAAACTATCTCAATTACAACATTTTTTTTTTTTAATTTAATTTTTTACGTGGTTTTTATCGTTTTTATGAATTTTGCGAAAAAAATTTTACTTTACTAACAGGATTCTGATTACAATATTCTAATTCAGTATAATAAACTTTGACCTCTTTTCAGTGAAGTTTATTTGGAAATCCTACATCGACCTTTCAATGTATCGCATTTTTTAAGCGATTTTAAGAGTTTTTGTTTTCGTTATACGGCGATTTTTTGACATTCGTAAAAGTAATTCGATTTCAAAGTTTTAGCCCCGTGATTAATGACTTTTTAGGGATTTTGAATGCGTTATTTTGCGATTCACAAAAGCATTCTGGTTGCAATGTCTTAGACAATAAATTTATCTACAATAAATTTTGTTGTTTGCGATTTTTAAATTAAAAAAAAAAAATTTTCCTTCTTTTTTCGCGCGGGTGGCACTTTTCCCAAATCATTAAAAGGTATCTGGTTTTAGTCTTTTAGCTTAATATGGTAAATGTTGTCCTCTTTTTAATAATGTTTATTTGGAATTCGTACAGCGTTTCTTGAAATTTTCGCGAATTTTTTATGTGAATTTTAGATTTTTAGAGGCAATTTTTTGACATTCGTAAAAGGAATTCATTTTCAATCTTTTAATTCAATATAGTACATTTTATCCTACACAATTTTTGAAATTTGGGCGATTTGCAATGCGAATTTTTGCGTTTCGAGGCAATTATTTTGGCATTCATGAAGGAATTCCAATTACAATGGTATTGTTCACTATAGTAAATTATGTTCTCTGCAAACTTCAGACGCTTAAAGTTTGCTATTTTTTCTGTCTTTACGTTTCGCGGCGATTTTTCCGCATTAGTAAAAGGAATCCGGTTTTAATCTTTTAGTTCAGTATTATAAATGGCCTCTTTTTAATAAAGTTTATTCAGAATTCTTGCAGTGATTTTTAATTTTTAAAGATTTTTTTTCCGTGTGATATTTAGAGATTTTTTTGGCATTCGTAAAAGGGATTCGGTTTCAAACTTTTAGCTTAATATAATATTGTTTTATGCGATTATTAGCGGTTTATTTTACTTTTCGCTAAAATAAAAACGCTAATTACGAAAATGTCCGAATTTTGGAGAATTCCGGATTTCGGACGTCCGGATTTGAGACTTTGTACTGTATATAAAACACATAGTATCTTCCTACAGGTTTTTTTAACCAAGTATTGGTTATTTCCAGAGGCTGATACAAAGGAAGGGGAAGGGGGGAGGGAGTAGTGGAGAAATTAGCCCTCACAATAATTAACACCATCAATTTTTTATATTTAATATATCAATAATTAAAAAATAATAATATTTACAACAGTTCAACTGTTCACATATTATTTACAATTTAAAGCATTTGATTTTATATAATAAAGAAAATACTAATGAAAAATAAAACAACTATACAATAGTTTTTCTCATTTTTTTTTTTTTTTTTTTTCTACACAATCCCTAGTGCTAAATTTTAATTTTCTTTTTAATGATTTCATCTCTTCTGACTTAGCATTTAAATATTTTACGCGGATAAAGATTCGTAATTTAGAAAAAAAAAGTTATTAACATACTGTCGATATTTAAATTGGATGTGTTTGATTATATATATTCAACAGTTTTCTTTAAAATATCTTTCTTTTCATTGAATGTCTCTTTATGAAATAAAATATTAAAAGAGAGCTTCAAATTCAAGTTTTTATGTATTTGACTTTAAATCTAAAAAGAAAAATATTTTAGACGAACAAACATAAAAATAGCAAACACGGGTTGCGGCCGACAGGAAAATAAGGATTCTTGGATTCTTGTGACGTATGATTTTGCCTAGCAACGAGAGTGGGCGGGACGGAGTCCATAGTGACGAGCCAACCTTATATGTCTAATAACCTTGCTCCCGGAGTGCGCCTATTTTTTTTTTTTTTTTTTTTTTTTTTTGTGTGTGTGTGTGTGTGTGTGTGTGTTTTAATTATCTTGTTTATCTTTTTTTTTTTAAACTAGAATATTTACAAGAATCTGTATTAGTCATAGTTAGTCAAAAAGATAGTTTTATAATCCCACTTTAACGTCTTTTATTTGTGGGAGATTTTGTTAAACACCGTTCTTTCTATTGCATGTTTCTGTCATTTCATGAGAAATTAACGCAAGTTCTTGACGAGGACAGAAACATAAACTATTTGTCTCTTTGCTTTCGTATTCTAAAGTCTAGAAAGAAGCAAAAGAATTTGAAAGGGAATGCAGATGTGAAACAATAATTCCAAAATGCGATTAACCGGGGTGGGGGTGCACAGACCTTTGAAAATGAGAAATAATAGCACAGAAAATTCAAATTAATCTGGGGATTAGTTGGTTGGTTGGTTGAATTGCGTGTTTCGCGACCATTTTTTGACATTCGTAAAAGGAATATGTTGCAGTCTTTCAAGTCAATAAAGTAATTTTTTCCCCTGAAAATTTTTATACGATTTTTGGAGTTTCTTCTCGTTTTGCGGCGTTCTTTTGAAACTAGGAAAAGGACCCGGTTTCAATCTTATATCCCAGTGCAGTAAATTTTGACGAAATTCGTAATATAACTCTGCGATCATTTCATGACATTTACAATTTTTTCCCAAAATCGTTTGACGAAATTCACGTCTTTCTACGCGATTTTTTGTCGAAATCCGCCCTTTTCACCATTAACCTTTGACAAAATTCGTGTTTTTTACCGCGATCCTTTCACGAAATTCGCATTTTTTACCGCGATATTTTAACGAAATTGGCATTTCTTTAGAACGATCCTTCGATGAAATTCGCATTTTCTTTTCACGATCTTTTGATGAAATTCGATTTTTCTTTCCGCAATCTTTTGATGAAATTCGCGTTTTCTTTCTGCGATCCTTTGACAAAAATCTCGTTTTTACCGCGATCCTTTGACGAAATTCGCATTTTTTACCGCGATATTTTGACAAAATTGGCATTTCTTTAGGACGATCCTTCGATGAAATTCGCATTTTCTTTCCACGATCTTTTGACGAAATTCGATTTTTCGTACCGCAATCTTTTGACGAAATCGAGTTTTATTTCTGCGATCCTTTGACGAAATTCTCGTTTTTACCGGGATCCTTTCACGAAATTTATTTTCTTTTGCGGCTGATTGGCAAAACAGACTTGTTTACAGGGGTCATTTGTCGAAATTCGCGATAGTTTTGCGCGACCGATCGGGAAAATTCTCGATATCTTTCCGTACCAATTAACAAAATTCTCTACTCTTTTCCGCGATCTTTTGACGAAATTTGCAACATTTTTTCGTCAGTTGTTTATCGAAATTTGTGATTTCTTTTGCGAAATTCGCGATTTCTTTCTGCACTCCTTTATCGAAATTCACAATATTTTTCCATGATTGCTTGAAGGAGTTCTCAAAATTTTCCGGGACCGAGTCACGAATGGATTTTGAGGAATTCCATAAAAGAAATAAAATTCGCCAAAAAGAAAAAAAAATTAAAATACTCACTGAATAATCACAGATCTGCGAAAGAATCTGGAGTGGTGAAATATTGCACAGCATTATTTATTATGCGGGACTTTTTTTTTTTTCTGTGCACAAATCGCGCGATCCCGCACGTTATTTAAAACTCTGCCCGTCAAAGAAAAATTTATTACTAGTGGAGTTTCACCGGTTGTTTTTTTTAAACGAACATGGAATTAAACAAATCTAGGATTGTGGGGGAGGGGGGACTGCCTTCGGCAACGTACTCCCGAGCAAGCTACGACCACTTCTGTCTCGAAACAAATGAATCCTGAATTATTGCGATTTTTTATTTCGAGCCAAATTAAATTTTCAGATTTTTTATAAGAACTGATTTGACATTCTTCCAATTCTAATTTAATCACAGCAATTTCAAAAAGTTACAGGAAAGTTTTTTCTGTTTCAAAAAAGTCAAAAAAATTGCCTCAAAGCACGAAAACCCCCACTAAAAATTGCATTACAAATTCGGAAGAGCTTAAAAAACTACTCGGAATGAAATTAACTAATTGTGTAAAAGATTTAAACCGGATTCCTTTTAGGAATGTCAAAAAAAAATCACCTCGAAATGTGAAAAAAACCCTCTAAAAATAACATTAAAAAATTGTTACAAATTGGAAAATCGCTGGAAGAATCTCGTAAAAACTTTATTGAAAAGAAGACGAAGTTTACTGGATAAAATATTGAAATCGGATTCTTTTTTACTAATTTGAAAAAAACTGCCGCAAAATGTGAAAAAATTCGCATAAAAAATTAATTGAAAAATTCCAGAAATTGTCTTCGATATGCATGACATCAGGCTAAAGCTGGGCCGTCGCGAAACAACTTTCTTCTCTTAGAAGTAAGTTGAAGAGAAGTAAGTTGTTTCGCGACGGCCCCGGCTAATACAGGTACTTTCCCGTCAAATCTTGCAGCTGTGAGGGCTGCATTGTTTTTCAGAGTTCAGCGCACGCGCACACACAGACTAGCATCATCTTTATTACTACAGTTGCATCATGATAATATAATTTTTATCATCTTGATAAAATTTTGTGTTTATTATCATGACCTGCTTTACCTAATATATTTGACACATTCTGAGGTAAAAACATGAATTATTAATGAATATTAAAATTATTTATAATATTACAATAATTATTTATATAGACTTTCCTCCAAAATTTCTTGGGTCCCTCCGGTGATCCCTAAGAAGTCATGGAGTGACATTCTGTAAAACTTCCGTGTGTATGTACTGGTATACCGCATGTATTGTCTGAGATTTACTATCAGGCGAAATTTCATCTACAAGACTTTGACTGGGATAATTTTAGACCTCATGCAGTGTTCCTGTGCCATAGAAGTTTCCAGCATGATTAAAAGCCTTTTTTAGGTGCGTTCGTAATTATATAAATACGAAGCACCTATAGTCGTCGTTCAGTCCGTCTGTCCGCCCGTCCGTCCGCATATAACAGAGCAAAAACTACCCAACCGAATGGTCTGAAATTTTAAATATATAATTGTTGCAAAATTTTACCGAGCCATTTTAAATTTTATGAAAATCGGATGTATAGTTTAAGTACAGGGACAGTCAAAAGTTTTCCGTTACATTACGGCCAATGGGAAAAAAATATTGCAAGTGCATTTTAATGATGTTACAGCCTTCCGAATGATCTGAAATTTTAAATATATAATTGTTGCAACATTTTGTCGACTCGTTTCCAATTTTATAAAAATCGGATGTATAGTTTAATTACAGGGACAGTCAAAAGTTTTCTGTTTCATTACGGCCAATTGAAAAAAATTATTGCATGTGCATTTTAATGATGTTACAGCCCTTTGAACAGAATGAAATTGATAGGCACTTACGAAGTGCACTAAAATATACATTCAGTACAATATCCGATGCAAAAAGTATTTATAAAACTAGTTATAGTACGAACGCACCTCATTTGCCACGTTTGACGAGCAATTTCCAACTTGTTAATCTTTATAAGAAGTTAGGGTGCCAAAAGGTTTAATACTTGTGACCACACTTAGTCACTGCTGTAAGGAGATTTACATATCTTTTTTTTTTACCATTAGATTTAGTTTTGATGTTTTGAACCCCTTTTCATCCCCCCTCACGCAAACAAAAATCGCGTTTGAGCCCTTTTTAAAAGAAATACCACACAATTATACATTCTAAAATGAAAACCTGTCTAAAACGAAAATTCGACCGGTTTAATGGGGTTCTGTTTTAGCAGTTTTTACTATATAAGATATTGTTTGTATCCAACATGTTCAGGTTAAAAAGTCTGGGCACCTTCCCCCCCCCCCCCCGTTCAAAAGGCTGGTTACGCCTATGTGTAATCAAGGTAAATGATAAATATAAACTAATTAATAAAGACTTTAACATTCTAATTTTTGTAAAAACGAAATGAAAAGTCAGCAAAAATTACTTCACGTTGACAGAATTATACTTTTTAAAAACAAATGCATAAAAAGACAATTTAATTAAACAGTTTAAAAGCACACAAAAATCTTTAAAAATTAATGTTATACGTTTCTAATTTATTTAAAGCTCCTCATCAGTAATGTAAATAAGCACGGATCCACGAGAGATGAAATAAAATCAACTTGCAGTTGAGAAATTAATCTAAGTAAAAATTGGTGTGAAGCAGTAAGAGCGAAAAGAACTTTTAAAAACACCATAAAAAAATATATAAATGCACAGTTTTGCTCCGACTTCCAAAGTAGAAGCACTTCTCATTTGCGCCTGATGAAGAAAGACTAAGTAAGTTGTTTCGAAAGGCCTAGCACATTTATGTGTTTTTTTATGGTGTTTTAAAAAGTTCTTTTCGCTCTGAAGTTGAGACGGGGGGAGGGGTCATGACCCCCGTGACCTCCCCCCATTGGATCCGCCATTGTAGATTGCGTAGTTCAGTATTACATATTTTATGATTACATATTTTGAATTTTAAAATAAGTGGGCTATTAGAAAATTAGTAAAATTCTCTTTGTAAATATACTTTGCGAAAGAGGGGGCAGGGGGGGAGCGCCAAAATCCATGTTTGTCCCGAGTGCAAAAAAGGCTAGTTTTGGCCCTGCTCAATAGCAAATCAAAATTAAAATAAGTTCTAAAAGCTTTACCTCTATTTTCTTTGTGTAATCAAAGTAAGATTAATTTCTTTTTAACATGAAAACACACATTTATTTAATTGAAGAATATCACATAAACATTGTGTACATCTTGGAACTTGGAACATCCGGAACATAATAAAAAAAAACTTGAACAGAAATATTTATATGTTAAATTAATAAAATTTAGCATAGAAGAATTCCTTTAGAATAAATTCTTATGGTAGGATCATATATTATAAAGATCATATATTATATATAATATATCATATCTTATCCTCACATCTTGTTACACTAAAAAACATTATAGCACTGGGAGTTTTGCGGAGCAAGCCAAAGTACATATGTTTGGTGCTGCTATCTAGTGGCACTTTTAATAAACAAAACCCTCTATAACAAAGCAAAACATCAACTTTTGCCAAGTCAATCAGAAATAGAAAGTGCAACACAGTTTTTATTAAAATTTGAAATAAATTTGCCAATTAATTTTGTAAATTTGCCAAGTGTAACAACATTCACAAAAGGTTTTTTTTTTTTTTTTTTTTTTTTTTTTTGGGGGGGGGGGCTTTTTTTGCTCCCCCCTTAGCGAGGGCTCTGTTCGTGGGCGATGTTCGCCAGGCCCTGACCTTCACCCGGGCCCCGAGCCCTGGGCACAAATATTCTGAAGGGCATGAAATTTTTTGTAATTTCATCTAAATTTCTATTGAAAAAAAACATAATTGTGAAAAAAAGTGATATATTAGATAAACGATTTAGATACGATGAAATGAGAAAAATATATCTCAATATATGGTTAAAAGCACATTTTAATAAATTATAGAAAAAATATTTTATTTTTATTCCTGAAACAGTTTCTTAATTTTCCGGAAAACTTAATTTTTTGAGTTGACACTTTCAAATAAGTGTGTAACGTAAAAAAAAAAAAAAAAAAAAAAAAAAAAAAAAAAGTTGACACTTACGAATAAGTGTGTAATAACAAAAAAAAACTAGTATCAGTAAATCAACCAATCTAAGAGGTTGCGAAAAATTGAAAGTGCCCTGGGTACAGAAACTTGCTAAGTCGGGTCCTGATGTTCGCCGAAATAAAAAAGTTAAAAAGGAGCACTTAAATGTACTTTATAAAACAAACATATAAAAGTAATTTCAATTTAAAGTATCAGTCTTATATTGACTAATATAAATTCAAAATTAATTATTTGAAATTATTGAAAGATTAAATTTCATTCATTTAATCTATCGTTCACTTAAATGAATTAATTAGTGGCGTGTAATCTAGGTAAATAATCAAGATACTGTAACTAATAAGAAATTTGATATTCTAATTTTTGTAAAAACGAAATAAATCAGTAAAAATTACTTTACGTTGACACAATTATATTGATATTTTATAGTTTTATCAGTGAAAAAATTATGTAATTATTTAAAGCTAAAAATAACATCATTTTCACCAACGCAAGCTTTCTATATGTACAGTCGTGGAAAAAAAAAGTAAACACCCCCTACTAACTCCCCAACAAATTATCGTAGACGAAAGTTACTGGTACCGGACGATTGGAAATAAAGTCTACTTTTAAATAGTGTGTATAAAATTTGCTTAGGGGGCCATATACATATTAAAACGAATTCAAACTTCGTTTTTTTCAATAGCAGTACCCAAATTTAACGAGATATTTCAAATCTTCGGTTCAAAATATGCCTAGAAACCAAATTTCAAGTCATTCGAATGATAAGTTTTTGAATTATAGACATTCAAAATTTAGTACTTCTAATGTTAAATTACATTTTCATATTTTTATTTATATCTCCTGAAATTATGCTCCTAATGAGATAATTTTTTGTGTAGCAATAATACTAATATACCCAAACATAAATACGTTGAATTTGCAATTTTTATAATTTTATGTTATGAATTATGAAATTAATATTCGAAAAAATTATGAATTGCAACATACAATTTTTTTGATGGATTTAGATTTATTAAGTCCTGCTTTATGGAAATCCCAAATTTCACATTTTTCTTCCAAGTGGTTTTCAAATAATGCTTAAAAAATGGCAAAATGATGGTTTAAGGGGCCGTCTATGATAGAAGTGAGTAAATTTTTGAAATTTATTCTGCTATCCTGTAATCAAACAGGTTCCATTGCCGCTGAAACGTGCCTTGATCAAGAAGGCGGCTCTCTCGGTTAACAATCGAGTTCGGAACTTCAATTTGGATACAGCCCTTAAAATACGCTCGTTTTAAAATAATTAATTTCTCGAAAACTTATGGAACGAATTGCATAAAAATTTGTTTATAGGCTAATTGGAAGGTGTAGAGTTAATTTATGCTGTCAGAATTGTGTACTGCTATTCAAAAAAACAAAGTTATGATTCGTTTTAATATGTAGATGGCCCCTTAAACAAATTTTATATACATCAATTAAAAGTAGACTTTATTTCCAATTGTTCGGTACCAGTAACTTTCTTCTACGATAATTTGTTGAGAAGTTAGTAGGGGGTGTTTCCTTTTTTTTTTCCACGACTGTACCTTTCATATTATCCGTGTATATTTTTATGCGTTGTATGTTAGTGGGCAATAGAAAAATACTGTCTTCTTAGGAAGTCGATGGTCCCAAAACTGTTGAGATCCACAGGTTTGAAAGATTCAGATTCTTCTTTTATACATCGAATTAGATGCCCTGTCTATTACTTTTTCTTATTATTTTACTTTTGATTCTTTATAAACCATTTATTAGCAATCCCGTCACATTCGCCGAAAGGTATCCCCTTATCTCTCCTGCCATTCCTCGACAACCCCAACTAACGAATGCTGGGAAAAAAAGAGGGATGTTAAAAATTAAAACACCGAACAGAGATAAGGAGACTTTCTTTCGCTTTTAACTGTTCTGAAATGTACAGACTGGTTTTCGAATGACCATTAGGTAATCTTATTTTATGGAAAATGTAATTTTAAAAACATCTGTTTAACAATTCGCAATAAAAATAATTCTATTCTAAAAGCCTCCGCATTATTATATCTTTGCGAATCTGAATACAATGGAAAAAAAAGGTGTGAATTTAAATTTTTAACATTCATTTAATGCGAAATGATCATTCATAGCTTTTAGTTTTTTCTTCGCGATTTTGTGACCATTGTCTTTTTTTTTTTTTTTTTTTCGAAGACGATTTTCACTTATCCCAGACTTGTATTATTTGTTTTCTCTATTTTTAAATACCATAACAGCCGTTAAAAAAAAAAAAAAAAAAAAAAATGTTTATTGAGCAAAATCTGATTCAACAAACTAACGGCTGAAAACACTAGTACTCATTTTGGATTTGTTTAATAAAATTTGATAATGTGATTAATTAGTGATTCAAATAACCGGTAATTATTGATTGGTATTTTTTTTTTTTTTTTTTTTTTTTTTGGCTGGGGGAGGGGGAGGTTGAAAAATTATTCCGTTTGATATTGTTAAAAATAAATATTTTTTTTTCAACAAAATTAATGTATAAAAATGATTAATATGCAAGCGATTCCTTTGCACAGCATGGCGCAAAAGATAAACCACATTATTGAATAATTACATTTCAATGCATAATATAGGTTCAGTGAAAGTATACTTAACAGTGTATTGAAAAATTAAATGTACAGTTTGGTTGTGTTAATATATTTTAGAAGAAAAAAAAACCGAAAAATAGTTTAAATTGAATCTTAAAACAAACCTATTAAAGTCACATCAAGATGTCATTTAAAACTCATTTTGAATTTGTGAGAGAATGAATGAAAAACCATCAGCGAATAAAGTTTTATACATCTTTTCATGTTGAACATAATTTTTGTATATGTGATTATAAATAGAAAAAAATGATGAAATAAATCATGCATATACATATTAATTAATAGCATAGCGTCACTCAAGATTTGATATTAGTTTTAAGATCCATCTATAAAATTTTTAGAAACATAAGATTAAGTATTGAGTCATAAGCTTTTAACATATTTTGATATCATTACTTTTTTTAAGTTAATGATCAAAAGATTTAAAAAAATTAAAAGATTTATGCTATTTGATGCAGAATTTAAGAAGATAAAATCGAAAAACTAATGTTTCCTTCTCATTAGAAATATCCTGTATTTCATAGGCTTTAATCCCGAAACATATGTGATTTAAAATAGATGAAAACGATGTCACTCTGAAAACCTGAAGTAATTGTTATGAAAAGTTTCCCTTTTATAAATCAAAGTGCAAGTGCGCTTTTAAGTCTGTTTTCAAATCCAAACTACCTATTTTCTAACACATTTTTCAATTTATTTTGTTCTGAAAAATTGTCAAGATCTCTTATGCAGAAATTGTTAATCTAGTTTCATTTTTCAGCAAAGGCAGAATATTTTTTAGAAAATACCGTGAAAGTTAGCGTTTTTAATCATATTAGTTGGCGACAGTGAGGGAAAGGAAAAAAACTGGTGTCTTGTGACAACAATCACTTTTAACTCAAGATGTAATTCATTTATTCAAAAATGAAAAAATTTCTCAACCACCTTAAATGGCCATTTTTAAAGATTTCTATCTAGTAAGAGGCAGTGTGTGTGTTAGGGAGTAGATTGAAGGGGGGCGGGGGGTAGTTTATGTAAAGCATTTTAACGTTGTTGTTATTTGCAGGTAATCAGACGTAACAAATGCACCACTCTAAGCAAGTTTCTTACACATAATTACCAGACGCGACAATGGAGGAAAAAGAAATTTTTTCAAAAAAATTGTGCTGCATTTTTTATTTTGCAGTACTAAGTTAAAGATTTCTGTAAATTCTCTGCATCGCAGCACGTAGCTAATCTTAAAAATTGCATGGAGGTTTTCATTTATGCACTCTAAAAAATAAATGTGTAAATTAAACATAAAAACAGGTATAGCGATGATACAAAAAAAATTTGTCTATATGTATAAAGTAGTGAGTAAATTGCCAAAATACAATTTTACCCATAATGTGTAAGTTTCAAAATAAGCATTTGAGTGTGTAATTTGATGATATAACACTAAATGTGTAAAAAATTATCTGATCACTCTTGAAATACATACTTGAACGTGGAAAAGTACACAAGAAAACACATACGTCTGTGCAATATTCTTACACATATATATCTGCGTAATATTTTGTTCTTACATTTACTTTTGTCTAACATGTAAAATACATATATTTTTGTGTAATGTGTAAAATACACAGATTTTTGTGCAATATGTAAAATAAACAGATTTTTGTGTGATATATAAAATACACAGATTTTTGTGTAATATCCAAAATACGCAGATTTTTGTGTAATATTCTACTGTTACACATATTTCTGCTTAATATGCAAAACATACATTTTATTGTAATATTTATAAAAGACAAATTTTTGTATACATAATTTTATCTTTTAAACTTTGTCTTGTTACTTTCTTCTATCTTTACAAGAAGAAAGTATTGGATTCGTAAAAATTTTCGACTTCCGGTTTTCGACGGATTTACACGTTTTAGAGGTCAGAGATTCCAAAAAACATGTTTTTACAAAATGTCTGTCTGTGACTCTGTGAGTCTGTCTGTCTGTCTGTCTGTCTGTCTGTGTGTATGTGACACAAATTTTGTGGGCGCTCTATCTCAAGAACTAATGCACGGAATTTAATAAAAATTTATATTCAAGTAGTCCCTAATATAAATTAGTGCTGATTAGTTTTTGGTGTAAATCGCCCAACAGGTGGCGCTGCTATGCTGCATTTTTCGCGATTTCTGCACTAGCTCTATCTCAAGAACTAATGCACGAATTTTCATCAAACATCAGATTCAGTTAATACTCGATATGAATTGGTGCTGGTAACGTTTTGGTGCAAATCGCCCAACAGATGGCGCTGCTATGCTGCATTTTGCAGCATTTACACGATTTTCGTAATAGCTCTATCTCAAGAAATAATGCACGGATTTTCATCAAACTTCAGTTTCTGTTAGTGCTTGACATGATTTGACGTTTTGCACCTTGTGGTGTAAATCGCTCCACAGGTGGCGCTGCTATGCTGCATTTCTGTGATTTTCGCAATAGCTCTATCTCAAGAACTAATGCTTGGGTTTTCAACAAACTTCAGATTCAGGTATACCTGGATATGAATTACTGCTGTTTATGTTTTGCTGTAAATTGCTCAACAGGTGGCGCTGCTATGCAGCATTTTTCTCGATTTCCACAATAGCTCAATGTCCAGAACTAATGCACGGATTTTTATCAAACTTCAGATTCAGTTAGTCCTTGACATGAATTGATGTTTTGTACCTTTTGGTGTAAATTGCTCAACAGGTGGCACTGCTGTGCTGCATTTTTTGTGATTTCCACAGTAGCTCTAGCTCCAGAACTAATACACGGATTTTCATCAAACTTCAGATTCCGGTATACCTTAATATGAATTAGTGCTGTTTGTGTTTTGGTGCAAATCGCTCAACAGGTGGCGCTACTATGCTGCATTTTTCAGAATTTCCCCTATAGCTCTATCTCAATAACTAATGCACGAATTTTCATCAAACTTCAAATTCAGGTATACTTTTATATGAATAAATTGTTGTAATTTCTTTTACTATTTAAATGATTTAATTGACGTGATTTATATAGAAGAAAGTTTTGTGATGGCCACAACATACTAGTGTAAATTGTGAAATAAATGTTTTTTTGTTTGTTTGTTTTTTTTTAGCGCAAAACAAAACTGTATGAAGAATACACTCATATGCGGGATGAGTTTGCTCTTTCTGGTAAGTTTTATGACGACAAAATAGTGTATTCAGGATATATTTAGTCAATTCACACACCACATGTAGAGAAATCGTTTTCTTATCATCAACATACCTTTTTTACTTTCTTCTATCTTGACAAGAAGAAAGTATTGGTTTCATGAAAATTTTCGAATTCCAGTTTTCGACGGATTTATACGTTTTATGGGTCCAGAGATTCCAAAAAACATGTTTTTACAAAATGTCTGTCTGTGAGTCTGTCTGTCTGTCTGTCTGTCCGTCCGTCTGTCTGTCTGTATGTGACACAAATTTTGTGGGCGCTCTATCTCAAGAACTAATGCACGGAATTTAATAAAAATTTATATTCAGGTAGTCCCTGATATAGATTGGTGCTGATTAGTTTTTGGTGTAAATCGCCCTGCAGGTGGCGCTGCTATGTAGCATTTTTCAGGATTTCCGCAAAAGCTCTATCTCAAGAACTAATGCACGGATTTTTATAAAACTTCAGATTCCGTTAATCCTTGATATGAATTGGTGCTGGTAACGTTTTGGTGCAAATCGCCCAACAGATGGCGCTGCTATGCTGCATTTTGAAGCATTTACACGATTTTCGTAATAGCTCAATCTCAAGAAATAATGCACGGATTTTCATCAAACTTCAGATTCAGTTAGTGCTTGACATGAATTGACGTTTTGCCCCTTGTGGTGTAAATCGCTCCACAGGTGGCGCTGCTATGCTGCATTTTTTGAGATTTCCGCAATAGCTCTATCTCAAGAACTAATACTTGGGTTTTCAACAAACTTCAGATTCATGTATACCTGGATATGAATTAGTGCTGTTTATGTTTTGGTGTAAATCTCTCAACAGGTGGCGCTGCTATGCAGCATTTTTCACGATTTCCACAATAGCTCAATGTCCAGAACAAATGCACGGATTTTCATCAAACTTCAGATTCAGTTAGTCGTTGACATGAAATGATGTTTTGTACCTTTTCGTGTAAAGCGCTCAACAGGTGGCGATGCTGTGCTGCATTTTTTGTGATTTCCACAATAGCTCTAGCTGAAGAACTAATTGTTGGCAGCTTTTCATCAAACTTCAGATTCCGGTATACCTTAATATGAATTAGTGCTGTTTGTGTTTTGGTGCAAATCGCTCAACAGGTGGCGCTGCCATGCTGAATTTTTCAGAATTTCCCCTACAGCTCTATCTCAATAACTAATGCACGAATTTTCATCAAACTTCGAATTCAGGTATACTTTGATACGAATTGGTTCTAAATTGATGTAATTTCTTAAACTATTTAAATGATTTAATTGACGTGATTTATATAGAAGAAAGTTTTGTGATGGCCACAACATACTAGTTTTTACATAAAACAGGACAGACTAAAAGACAAAATATTTTTTATTTAATTGATTCAGAAAAAAATTCTGAAATCTCCTATCTAAGCAGCGCCGCAGCAACACTATTTGGCGAATCGAAAACTCTTGTTTTTTTGGTTTGTTTGTTTTTTGTATATGGTTGCGCATTAGTAATGTTTTGATTAATAAAATTATAATTATTATAATTACAGAAATAATAAAAACGTCACATAAGTAATTTCATCAGTTAACACAAATAACAAATCAAACTAATATCATGGCAAGAATTTTTGCATTTCAACTTTTAAAAATTACTGTTAATACCATAAATCAAAACTTACATGCATGTATGTGCATGTTAATCAAAACAAATTATGAAAATGGGTTTAAACCATTAATTTATGCACACAAAGTAAATATGAGAATGACCAGTTTTATATTTGAAGTTACATTTGAAATCCACAAAGTAGCAGCATTAGATTTAAATATAATTTTTAAACTGAATGCTTTTTATGCCAGATAAGAACTTCCTTTTTACAAACTTATCGCATTTAATTTTTTATAAACATAATCATTTAAGAGTCATTGCACGAGCATATCAGGCAGAGGGTTTCCATCACCATCTCAGAATTTCTTTATTTTTATTTCTTGTGTTGCCTTGCCCAAGGAAAGAACAAATCTCAAACATTTTTGTTATATCTCTTTTAGTTTGGCAGTTAGGGGGTGTCAAAGTTCCCAAGACGAGGGGCGTAAAAAATTTTTGTGTCATTTTTGGCCACTTTATTCTCTCAACTGTCATTGACTCTGATGTGCTTCACAGATTTTTTGTTTTCTAACTAATACTATACCTTGAACATTAACATCTCAAATTGAAAATTCATTTGAAGATGGTCAGAGTCCCCAAATAGAGCGCCCCCAAATACTCCTAATTTCGTAAAAAATAAGTTTTTAAGAATGCTTTAAATCTTGGCTCTGATGTGGTACAGAGAAAATTTTTGCACAATGTAGTTAGACATTTTCATACAAAGGGAATTTGAGGTTAATATTTTTTTAAGGTCCCCAGAGCCATTCGGTATGGGGGCCCAAATACGGACCTGAACACTGATTTGTGTAATTTCAAAGCATTGGTGTAGCTGGCTCTGATCTCCTACATGAAAACTTTTTGCATGGAGTTGTAGCATCAACATAGTAGTTTCATATTATGAAAAAATATATTTTGAAGGTACCACCATTTTCAAGAAAAATCCAATTAAGTACACAGGTTTTGGTGGGGTAGCTATGTGTTTGAAGCTTTTTTTTTTTTTTTTAAATATAACTATCAAGTATTAGCTTAGTATTAAAAAAGTACTTTTAAATGCAATTTGTTTGAAAACTACAATTTATTTTTGAGATATTAATTTTTTTGTAGTTTTAATGCCATTTCTGTAATGCTGGCAACTGATAATATAAGCTCAATATCAGCAACTAAATATGTTTTTTCACCAGTCTGTAAAGAAAATTATACTTTTAAATGCAATTTGTTTGAAAACTACATCAATTTATTTTTGAGAGATTAATTTTTTGTAGTTTTTAATGTCATTTCGGTAATGATGGCAACTTATCTACTGCATTTTTGTAGAAAATAAAGGGAAAATAATAGATTACTATATCTTTTTGTTGCCATTTTCTCATAACTAAAAAAAAATTGATTAAAATACATGCTATGCCAAGATTATCGTCTGCTATAAAAATGTATTTTAAAGAACATTTGTGTGACGTATTTTGTCTGCATTTACTTAATTCCTATTAAAAAGCTGAAAAAATGCATATAATATTTTATATTAGCTGGTATATCTACACATATACCAGAGATTAACAACATTCACAGCGTTGAATACCATGAAAACCATATGACTGTTTTGAGGTAATATGAAATAGGAAAAGGGCATGAAGTACAATACAAATATCTGTCTTTTCGAACTGGCTTCGTGATAATATCCGATTTTGAAGAAGGCACTGTTCCCATTACTACTAAAGCTAAAAAGAAAAAAGCAGTAGAAGTCCAACTTCTCTGTCCTGAAGATAGCTGTACATGTGTCTTTGATGATGAACAGGATGTGCAGGGACATCTTGTTAGTGGAACCCATACACTAATTACTCCAACTACAGGACTTAATAAAATAAAGCATACTTATGTAAAACGCTTGAAAACAACATTTGTTGCTCCAAAACTAGTTTAAAATGTTGAAGTTTTAAGGCAAGCACAAACCAATCTGCAGCAGATTTTTTCCAAAACAGACACTTATAGCAACGGATGGGCCATTAGAAAGAAGAAAGAAACAATTGGACTTACAGAAAAACAAAAAACCTTCCTTCAAGAATGTTACGACATTGCTGAGAAGACTGGGAGCAAGTTAACAGCAGATTCTGTACATAAGCTGATGGGAATAAAGCGCTTACAGAATAAGAAATTTTTTGATCCAGATGAATACTTGACTCAGGAAAGAATAGTGGCATTTGCTTTTTCAGCCCTAAGAGATGATTTTTATACTCATTGCCAACATATAGAGGTAATCTATATTTTAGTATGTTCTGATATTTAAAAAAATGTTTTAACATTTTTACATCTTACATTGTTTTCAGCTTTTTTAAAAATATAATTTTCATTACAGACTGTTGAAAAACAGTATGTAGTTGCTGATATTGAGCTTATATTATCAGTTTCCAGCATAACAGAAATGACATTAAAACTACAAAAAAATTAATATCTCAAATATAAATTGTAGTTTTCAAACAAATTGCATTTAAAAGTACTTTTTTAATACTAAGATAATACTTTATAGTTATTTTTTTTTTTTAAGAGCTTCAAACACACAATTACCCACCAAAACCTGTGTACTTAATTGGATTTTTCTTGAAAATGGTGGTACCTTCGAAATATATTTTTTAATAATTTGAAACTACTATGTTGATGCTACATCAACATAGCATTTTCACATCTCCATGCAAAAAGTTTCCATGTAGGAGGTCAGAGCCAGCTACACCAATGCTTTGAAATTACATAAATTAGCATTCAGGTCCGTGTTTGAGCCTCCATACCGAATGGCTCTGGGGACCTTCAAAAAATATTAACCTTAAATTCATTTTGTATGAAAATGTCTAACTACATTATGCAAAAATTTTCTCTGTATCACATCAGAGCCAAGATTTAAAGCACTCTTAAAAACTGATTTTTTACGAAATTAAGGATATTTGGGGGCGCCCTATTTGGGGGCTCTGACCATCTTCAAATGAATTTTCAATTTGAGATGTTACTGTTCAAGGTATAGTATCAGTTCGAAAACAAAAAATCTCTGAAGCACATCAAAGCCAGTCACAGTTGAGAGAATAAAGTGGCAAAAATGACGCAAAAATTTTCGACGCCCTCGTCTAGGAAACTTTGACCCCCCATAACTCCAAATCTAAAAGAGATATAACAAAAATGTTTGAGATTTGTTCTTTCCTTGGGCAAGGCAACACAAGAAAAAAAAATAAAAAAATTCTGAAATGGTGATGGAAACTTTTTTCTTTTTTTGCCTGATTCGCTCATGCAATGACTCTTAAGCTAAAACATGTATTTAAAGCATTTTTTCGTTTATTCATTAAGGCAAAATACCCATAAAAACTTTACAAATTAGGTTAACTTTAGATTTCAATGCTTTTTTACACCGCTCTAAAAAATTTTATTTTTTTTAAATCACTGATAAATTAAAAAAGCAGGTTTAAATCACGATTTAAACACTAATTTTAATTATCTCATTAAAATCGTTGACATCCTTATTAAAATTATTAATATTATTATTATTATTATTATTATTTTACAAATAAAAATCAAATTTGGAGTTTATTTTTATTTTTATTGTTACTCGCTGCTTTTCCCGTATGAAAAAATACTTTTTTTTTTCTATTTGAGGGTTTTTTTTGTTGTTGTTTTTTTTTTGTTTTTTTTTTTAGATATAAATAAAAATTAAGAAAATGTTTAATCTAGTATGAAATTATTATAAAAATATAAGTATTTTATAAATTAAACAATTATTACATCAAATAATATTTGAATAGTGTGACTGCGCCAGTAGTTGATACCCCTCCATTAGTTGATCAAACGTTTGAAATATTGCGCCATTTTAGGCGGAAATGAATTTTACACGTGACACTAGACATAATATTTTTGTTTGAATGTTGGAGCACCTGTTGTCACATTGTTGTCAATTGCCTGCTGTAGGAGAAGCAATTTTATGATTTCTTTTAAATAGAAAATGTAAAAATTTAGTTTTTGATTAGTTGGAGACGATTACGATAAGTTAAAATAAACCACTTCCATCTTGTTTGTTTCAAATAATAGTTTTATATGAATCATTGTTAATCACAGCTTAAGCATGATATTTTAAAGATTAATTTTTGAATTTTCGACTGATTTCTTCGATTGATCAACTACTGGGTAAATGGCAATTAAAGAAACTATTAACTTATAATTTTGTTGCTATTTAATTTCAGCAGATTTCATTTTTTCCAATGATCGGGCATTCATTAAGGGTTGTTGGAATCATGTTAGTTTACTTCTAAAACTTAAAAAGAAGGAAATATAATAAAAACCCCGTAGCACGGACCTTATTTGATCAACTACTGGTTCCGTCACCCTATGAGTTTTTATCTATTTTTATTATTTGTAATATTTTGTCCTTGAAAGTTGAACTCTGAGTTAAATACAAAAAAGTAACTTTCAACTATTTTATATAATAAATACTTTTATCTTTCAAAGTATCCCGAAATTTTTTTTGTTTTTTATTTGTATGAATTTATTTAATTTGTGTATATATAGTCGTTTTCCACCACAAATTTCAAAAGGTATTCTTTATAAACTTTTTATCGCCTTATTTAATTGCAAAGTATCTGCTAGTAATAAGACATTTTTCTATATTGAATTAGGGGTAATTTGTCGGCTCACGGTCTTCAGGTTAAAGACTTTTACCTTAGAACCTACTGAAAGCAAATGTGTAGAATTTTAAGGGCACTCGGGGCTCTTAAAGCTTCAAAACTTTCGAAATTTTAGTTTTTTTAGATGTTGTTTCCTTGAAATTCCCATTTGAACACAAGTTATGGCTTTTAGAATATGATACCTGCTCAATAGCTGTAACGGTGTTTCCGAAACTTTAAAGTCATTTTTCTCCAAATGACGTTTTTGGACATAACATGCAGGATATCTCAAAAACTTCTGAATATTTTTTCATTAAATTTTCAAAACATAGGTTTCATGTTGTTCTGTATAAACTGAACCTAAAATTTACTTTTTATTGTTCAAAAAAAATTTTTTTTAGGTGATGAGATTTTCATAATTTTGTATTAGCTAAACACAACTTTCTATTAAAAATATAAAAAATACTTTAAATTCAGATTTGTTTAGGTTCAGGGTAATTATTATAATCTGAAGTATTAGTAGATACAAAAAATTTTATTCTAGTTGCAATATTTATTTTGTAATCCTGCGCGTAAGCTGTTATACCAATTTTCTGCTCCTCAAATCTCTGACAGTTCAGAACCCCCTATAAATGCTAATTCTGCATCTTGTAATTTTTTAAATACATAAAATAAAAGAATATATTTATATCTTTCATCCCAATAAAATTTGCCTTTTAAAATGATACATTTTAAGATATTAAATGTTGAAAATGGTCTTTTTTAGGTAGATTTCGTAAGAAATACTACCTATTGCAGTCGTTACCATGGTGCGAGTTTTGAAAAATTCCTTCATAACTTTTCATTATAGGACCCCAGGAACCCAAAACCACCCCCACATAAAAAGTTTATATATATATATATATATATATATATATATATATATATATATATATATATATATATATATGTATGTATGTACTAAATTTTGTCCGCACGATAAAAGTCGCAATTATGCACGAATCATCTTCAAACTCGCCAACAACTTTAAGATGACTAATTTCTCGGCGGGGATTGAAAATGAGCAAAATCGGTCCAAGTGAATGGGAATGGGGAAGGTTTAAAATTTTGAATACCGTCTTAACATGATTCTGATAAAACCAGCTTTTACACAACAATGGCAGGAAAAAATAAATATTTTTCGTTATAGCTGTTGCCAACAATTTAAAAAAAAGCAATAAAATTCTCACCACAACAATTGTTTTTCTAATGCAATGTTTTCACGTGAAAAATTAAATTAGATAAACAGTTTGACGAATTGAAAACAAATTGAATATTACGTCATAAGTTTTCTAGAGCAAGATTTCTGCATGAAAATTCAAAATGAAATAAATAGTTTGACGAATTGAAAACAAATTGAATATTACGTCATAAGTTTTCTAGAGCAAGATTTCTGCATGAAAATTCAAAATGAAATAAATAGTTTGACGAATTAAAAAAACAACAAAATATTGCGTCATATTGAAAATGTAATGGACCACAGCAGGTGAATATGTAACGTCATTGAGTTTGAAGAAACGTATTAAAACATGATAAAAACTCGAGTACGGAAATATTAACATATTTTAACACTTTGAGGTTCTCTGAATTTGATTTAGCCATTTTTAAACTTGTTCCATATACATGCGTGTGTGTATATTACAATTTTCACAAAAAGTTTAGCTCCCTAGAGCTCATTCTTAGCGAAGGAACTGGGTTTATCTCTAATCTTGATTTAAGTTTTGTTGGCGAATTTAGTACTTAACATCGAAATCTACCTCCGCCTGTAGGCCCGAGCCGGCAGGGATTTTTTTTTTTTTTTTTTCCAACTTTAAGAATCCTGAGACCCCTTAATGAAATTTAATGAAAATTTAAATGTGTAGAAAAGAAATCTTATTAAATTAATAAAGTTTTCTTTTCAAAATGTCCATAACTGACAGAACTTTAGCACATTAAGATTCAAAGAAACCATATTGTTTAAAGAAGTATTGTACTGATTGATGAATTTGGGCACTAAATTTTGATATAATTAATGGAAATTTACATCAACAAATTTTTCAGAAGGACGTGTTTTTACAAAATGAAACATATAAGTTAACGTTTTTATTATTATTATTTTAATTCTTTTGCCTTTTAAAGTTTTGTATATAACGGTTAACACAAAATAAAATCTAAAACTGAGTATATAGATTAAAATCAACAGATTATAACTATATATATTACTAGCAGAACTACCCGGCTTCGCCCGTGTCAGTTTTAAGGAGCCCTCCAGGTAAAATAAATTAAAACGAAGTACTACGGCATTGACAATAACTGAAATTTGTACATTCCCATTCACAAATCATTAAAAAAAGAATCAGAAAACATGACGTTATAGTCTCGCAACCATAGTAAAATCACTGAGCTTTAATAACAGTATACGCGTTTACTTTGGTGGGTGCAAGAGAAAAATATGATTAAAAAAAAAAAAATCCACCAAATCGCGCAGCATATAGTGAAATTCTCGTTTGTGTAGTATATATACACATTATAAAGTAAAAACACTATGTCAGTGCCCATAAATTGTGCCCCATAAATTGTAACCCATAAATTGTGCCTTTACTGACTTCTAAACACAACACAATTTAATTTTTTACAGTGTCAAATTGAAAAAAGTTCTTTCAAATAAAATTTGTTTGAAAATCGTGTCTCAATTTTCTGATTTTAATGGATTTTAAAGTAATTTTCAAGCATGGATATTTTTAAAAGTGCGTGCAACCCGATTACGAAAGATGAACCCATTTACTCTTAATGCAATAGTATAAAGAAAAGGCATGTCTATGAGTAGCGCTGTTATCATATTTTCGGTGGCAACAACCTAACACAACAATAAATTTCTTTTTTTACTGCAATTTAACCTCTAAACATCGCACATTCGATTGTTCCACCCGTCTTATAGAAAATAAAAGTACTTTCAGTAGTATTTATCAAAATTTTTTATGGATTAACAGATTTTTTATGGATTTTAAAGTAATTTTCAAGCATGAATATTTTTTAAATATGCTTGAAATCCAATAACAAATTATTTACTCAATTATTCAAAAACATTGTAAATAATTCAGAATTTGTTTGTTTTCGTGTAATATTCAATAACCGAATTGGCAAACGAAAATAAAGCACGAATTTAACAGATATCAAATCAAACTATTTAAAATAATCTAATAAGTATATTTTTTTAACTTTTAAAATTAAAATACATGTTTTCTTTGTCACGCGTAACAGAAATATACGATTTCTCACAATATGGCGAAAAATACAATACATGAATCAATTATAAGCTTTGATTAAAGTATTAGATCAAGAGGGTTTTCACTCTAAATAAAACATCACTCTTAAACGTAAACTTAAATTTTTCATTAATAGAAATTAAATCAACAATGATTAGATGAAATGATGTCATTTTCCATGAATTTTAAATCGTGACATCAGCCAAGAATTTTTTTGAAAAGGGACCTAACTTTTATCTTTTTACTATAAATCACAGAAAAGGTAACTACTGAGTCTAAATCAATACAACACTTAGCTATAACGTATAGCTATAAGATATGGCAGTAGTATACAATCGAAGTGGTAAACGAAATGTAGGAGCCATTTATTTTTACAGTTATTTTGACTACACGTTGAAAAGATTTGATAAAATGTGACGTCATATCTAGCCTTTATTTTCTTTTTCTTTAATTGTTTTCATGAAATTTTACTGTCTGTATTAAAAAAAGATGTTTTAATCTAAAAAAACATTCAAATTAAGGTGCTACGTTATTTTACCGCTCTTATAGTTAAAGTTTTTATTTTATATATAAAAAGAAATTGCATTTCCTATTAAGAACCACGTCAATTTCAAAAATGCAAAAATATAGCAAGAAAACCTGAATTTTTATTGGCAAATAAAAAAACGCATTATCGTTAATTTTTTCACATTTTTGTGTCATGGGTGTGGCAACAGAAAAGAAACGACTTAATTAGAAACTTTAAAAAGAGATATTTCTATAATGTTAAATTATGTAAGTTGGTAGAAAAAAGAGATAAATCCCAACAAAAAGTTTTCGGTTAAAAAAAAAAAAAAGCGCCAAGTTCTTCTTAATGTTTCGGCCAGAAAAAGTAATGATATCTGAAGTTCGCACAAGTTAAAAGCCAAACATCCCAAATCTTTCATTGAAAATGGCTTCCTGCGACTTGGCCGTTAATGCCTTCTATAGCATTTTCAATTTAATGATTGGAAATTACGAATTCATGAATTATTTAAATATTAAAAGTAATATTAGAATGCAAAGAGGCCATTTCACATAAAGACATTATAAGTAAAAGATTTCTGGTGAATACAACTCAGTTTCAACAAATATTAGTTTTCATTACAAACCATTTAGTCCTCTTGTGGTTTAATTGCCATTTTGTACTGTCTAAAGCTAAAGTCATTAACATAAAACCCAAGAAATAAAACAAAATTTACTTACTTCAAATCTCATAATATGTTACGTTATATTTTAATGTATAATATTGAAATCGTGTGCATTGGCGAAAGAGGTTTTTTTTCGTTTGAACATTTATTATAGTTTTTTTGCATACATTAAGAGGTATTCGATTTATAAACTGTTAAAAGCTGATACTAATTATGTTTTAGCAATTAGGGATATTATCTCATGAATACAAGTATTTTGTTATTTTTAACTTCTAAGCATTTAAATAGACTGAAGTTGTTTAAATGCTTTTTTCAAATGTGTATTTTATTTCTTTACTTTGTGCCACAAAATGCCTAAAATAATCAAAAAATTTAGTTGGCATATGTAGCTCATTTGTGCATACTTTAAAATTTGAAAAACTCTCTCGAAGGCATTAACGGCCAAGTCGCAGGAAGCCATTTTCAATGAAAGATTTGGGATGTTTGGCTTTTAACTTGTGCGAACTTCAGATATCATTACTTTTTCTGGCCGAAACATTAAGAAGAACTTGGCGCTTTTTTTTTTTTAACCGAAAACTTTTTGTTGGGATATCACTACTTTTTGTATGTTTTTTCAAGTTTGTTATTCTAAATTATATTAATATGAAAAAACTTAAATTTCGGTACTTTTATGTTAGCCGGTAGCAAATCTCCTCATTAGCCATTTGTTTTTTCGCCAATAGCAGTTTTCATTTTTCACATGTGTAAATTAGAAACAATGCTTTGATTTTCAAGTGAAATATTTTGGTTTATGTTATTATTTCTTATTTATTTATTTATTTCTATGTTAAATATTCTATCTAATAAAATGAGGGAAATGCATCTATTTTAAATGAGATGACTGAAAAGTTTATATTTTTAAATGAAATGAATGCAATATGAAGAATGGAGTTTGGAACAGAATTTGGCGATTTGCCACTTGCTTCCGGCTAACATAAAAATACCTAAATTTATTTTATTGAGCTTTACAAATTTATACTTTATTTCTTTTTATATTAAAGTACTAGCCGCCTCTAGCAAGCAGTATTTACTCTATCAATTCCACGTTAAACGTTGCATCATGTTACTCTTATTTATAATTTAATTTAATTGCCCATTCTTTCGCCAAGTCGGAAGCTTTTGATAGAGAAATCAAGAACTCTTTACGACCATAGAAGCACATCATATATTTTGTGTTGTTATGTATTTCATCTTTCGTAACAAATATCTCTTAACTCATTTATACATGTTTCTTTAGCTGTTACGGTTCGTTCTCTAATGCGGAAATTTTTAATCATATTAAGTAATCTTTTCTAATTGGGCTCACTGCCAATTGTTGTATTTTAACTGATACGACTGGGGTACAAATGAAATGGTTCTTATGAAATCCTTTGACGATATCGGCATTTACATTAAACCATATTGATGCTAATATCTTTTAGTTTCACGTTAACCTTTTCAATAGACTCGATTACGGAACAATAGAAGGTCTACCGGTTCACTGCCATGATCCACTTGAAAATCTATCATTCTTCTCATCTGGTCGTGTTAAAGAATTAATCAATGTGCCATGGTTTTAATATTTTAGCTTATTTTATTCGAAACCTGAAAACTAAAATGCGAGGAACCGGATTATAGAAGATTCATTCTAACGTACATATAGATTAACAGGTTACATATAATAGAATTATAATAATCATAAGGAGAACTGGATGTTTCAATGCTTTAATAGTTTTCGTAAATTCTCTTTATATAATACAGAAGTTTTAGTGGTGTAAAGATTAAGAACATAGTCAGAGTAAGTATAATAACAGTACAATATAATAACAATAGCAGAGGTTTTGGGTAGTGACTAAACTATTAGCACTTTGGAAATATTCGTACGTTATATCATTTAACTATTCAGATGATATGCGGAAAAATAAAAATAGATGTCTCGCATTAATAATTAACTCATTGAAAAATAGCCACTAGCGTCAAATATTCGCCAAGCTTGGCGACATTTAGCAAAGTTTAGCCAAATTTGGTAATACATCATGTCAATTCTCAAATTTGGCGGCAGAAAATGTTTTGTTTATTCTGACATCATAATGATGCATATGTATTATGTATTATACACATACCTATAATATTTATGATGCAAATGTATTACGTATTATATGCATATGTATAATATGTATGATGCATATGCATAAGTTCATTAACATCACTAAAACGCACTTAAAGGTATAGTGTTCCATAAATAGTAGGGATAATTGCCAGATTGACCAGAGTGCTATTGAGATTAGAATTCCGACATTTTTAATAGACCGGGAGGCGTCTGCACACACCATCACCTCATCGAGTTTACAGCTGAAATTTTAGGATTAGTAAAAACTAGATTAGCATATTAAACTGCAACTGGTCTGTTAAGTCATGTCTTGGTAGAAACTACCTGAAGACCTAATTTTAGTGGTTAACTGATAGGTTTACTATTGTATTTTCCTGCATCCAAAAGTTTGGAAACATGGAGGAATGGGTGCAGGAAAACACATTGGAAAATCCACCAATTAACCCGTAAAATCGGGTCTGTAGGTGGTTTCCACAAAAATATGACTTGGCAGACCAGATACATTTCAATACGCTAATCGATATTTAACTGATCCTAAAATTTCAGCCGTGAACTCGATGAGGTGATGATCTGTGTAGACGCCTCCCGGTCTTTAATAAAATTTGTTTTAAGGAAGTAAAAGATAGAAAGATGGACAGATAAACTGAAAGATTAGCCTTATTGAGATTTTTGTAAAAGCATATAAAAATTCATACAGCTTGAAATCATGTAACACCTTTATACCTCAGGCTAATTTTCTGTAATCGGATTTTGGCGACCAACATATCTTATCTATAACTATAATCTTTCTTTTACAGATTTAAAATTAACAGTAAGTAGGCTAATAATACAATAAAATAACATTAGCAGCGGACTTCGGACGCCGCATCTGTCGCACATCGTTAAAGACAGTTTATTAGTTACACATTTCATTTAATTAAAAGCAGATTTTTAAACTTTCATATGGAATTAGGATATTTTTCCACTATAGGGACCTTGGCATTTTTTAAAAATCTTGGCGCAATTCGGACTTCAAAAACTGAGATATGTTGCCAAATGATATAAACAACTATGAAAACAAACCTGATGAACTTTTATGTTATTTATATATGTATGTATTTATATAAATATAAACATTTTATTTACACATGAATAAAATATTATTTTTTATATACAAATTATTTATGTTGGTATATAAAAATAAATAAACGTGTTCCTTACATTAAATAAATTGTATACATATGAAAAAAATTGCTTGTGTATATGACACAGTAAATAGGTTGCCAGAAAATACGTTATTATCAAATTTCTTTTCTCGTCAAGGCTATTTTTTGTATTTTGCCAAGGCTACTATATCGGAAACGTAGGGAATTGCGGTTATATTTTGTTAAATGATTTATTGTTCTAATATCGTAAATATATCATAACCTATACTGATTAAAATTTTTAGGTATATTCATTTTTTCTATTTAACAAATATTTTTGGAAAAGCATATATATAAAATGTTATTCTTGTTGAAATCACGCGACCCCTTCAAAACTCTGTAATCGAGTTTTGGCGACCAACATTGGCACAATTGAATGTTTACAGCCAAATGAACACCCCCTGTTTGAAGGGTTTAGAGGCAAAAATTCTGTGTTTTCAGATTTTTCTCGTTAATTGTGCTACAAATACAAACCCGACTTACTTGTGAAATTTCATGCTTCTACGACTTTTAGAAGTACCTTAGTTATTTGATGATGCGAAATGAGTCAGTGACAAAAAAGCGCTTTTTCGGAATTTAATATTTCGAAAACTACTAAATACAGAAACATGAAATTGTGGAACCTTAGTTCAGTTTGACCATACAAACATGTGTATAAAAGAAAAATTTCTATATCTCTCCCTAAAACGACGTTATGAGGGGGTGAATAGTATGTCGAAATGGTTCAGGAAAAGGTAGCTTACGGCTTGTGCGAACTTGGCGGACGCACTGCCGTGCTCCCAGATAGTGGTCTGATGATTTTTTTAAAGTTGACAGTGATCTTTTCCACATTCTAAAACGTATGTACATGAAGTTTCGTGCAAATCGGTCAAAAATTGAAGATTTGTACAAAGGACATACACACAGAGAACGGCTTTTATGTATATAGACTAGAGGGCTCTGTCCCCTGCAAGCTACGCTCGCCAACCCCAGTTCAGACACCGCAGAATCTAAAAACACGCTAATCTGATGGGTTTTAAAAATATTAGAGAAGATTGAATTATACTGAAAAAAGCTGTGCAGATCTCGGTAACCGGGTAAACGGGTTTCCACTCAATTCCCTTTGATTGCAAAAATTTAAGGGCGAATCAGTTGCTGTTAAGACATATAATGGTTGTTTTCGTTTTTGATTAAAGAGGATCAGTTAAACATTTGACAAGAAGCTAAAATAAAATAAATTAAGTATACAGAGTCTTTGTCTCCCGGTATTTTAAAACAATCTCTATAACAATAGCCTAAGTCATGTAACTATCATCAAGAGTTCCAGGCGGATCACTTCGCTTTTTATACTCAAGGTGCCATTTTGGTACTTTAATGTTAGCCAGGCACAGGTGATAAGTCGCCAAATATTATTCTATCGCCACCATTTCATCTATATTATAATAGTTCAAGTCATCAACTGCCATAAACAAATAGGGTCCGATCCCTTCGCCGTTCATATGAAAGTTTGGCACAGATGTCATATACATCCCATATTGGCGCGATTTTTTAACGACGCCAATTTGAGGAACGCATCAACAGCATAAACAACAAAATCCGGCTTACCATATCAAGCAAAATAACGATACTTTGGCGCCAGTTAAGTGCCCGTTCCGTATATGACATTGGCATCAGAAAAAAATAGCGCCAATATGGGACCGTAAGTTTTCCATTTTGATTAAAAAATCAAAAAAAAAATTTTTAGAATAAAACTACATAAAATTTGTCATGGTTGCAAAGAATTCTTGGTACTGTTACGCTAGCCGGATGCAAATCTCGCCAATAGCCTTTTTTTTTAACTCGTCAGTTAGCATTTTTTTTTTTTTTTTTCGAGTGGTAATATTTGGCCAGATGTCATAAACGCACAACAGGTTTGGCGTGATTTTTTTTTTTTTTTTTTTTTTTTACGAAAATTGGCGAAAACATCGTTTTCAAATACCAGTTACATATGCATTTTTGGTATTACTTAGTTATCCCGTCGACCAAAAATCTATCGCCAAACTATAAGATTAAATACCAATAATGGTTGATCGTAAATGTCACATTCACTTGACTTTAAGTAAGTTACACGTGTTTACGTCATCAAGTGATTTGTATTTCAACTTTTTATTTGTATATTTATTAATGTTATACTAATTTGTTTGTTCTTTCGTTATTTAAAATAAAAATTATGTCAATTTGTATAATTTGGCGAGTGTTTTGGCGATTTATATAATTTGGCGAAATTAGTCGACGGAATAACTGAATAACTAAGTAGTGCCGTATTTTTTAATTATTTTCTATTATTTTCTAGAGGAAATATAAAAAAATAATTAGTAATTATAGAACAAAATAATTTATATAATTTATAAAAAGAAATAAAAGTAAATAAACATTTATTATCAAATAAACAACAGTAGCCTGGTTACCATGTCAACCTTTTCTGAAATATGAAAAAAAATATCTGTTTGATTAAAATTTAAGTTGCCATCATTAGAAAAATGCATATAAAATTATAAAAAATTAATATTTCGAAAACTAATTCGAATTTAAAAATTCTAATACCAGTTTTGAGATCTGCGGATCAATGCTGATTTTTGGTGTTAATTTCATCGCAAAGTACTCCATATTTTAGGAGAAATCGCTTGAAACATAATCAGTTGTTTAATTAGTCGATTCATATATCCATTTCATAAATTCGTTTCATTAGGATTTTATATATATAGGGTAGATATATATATATATAATTTCCCATGAAAATTCACTAGACTATCTGAAAAAAAGAGTTATGTATTGTAGATATTATGTTCCCTTAAAATGAGTAATTCATATTTCAAAAAGATTGATATATATATAATTTAAATATTTCTGATTACAAAAGAAAATTAAGCATTTTTTTTTTTTGTTTTTTTTGTTTTTTTTTTTTTGTTTTTTTTTTGTTAGCCACAAAATTGTTGAAATCTTATTATCTTGAAATTTTAAAAAACTTAGAGCTGTTTAATCACCAAAATATTGATTTTTCAAAAAATTATATATGAAAGAACAATATAGTATACTTTGTTGCATTTTAAAACATTTTGCATAGAAATATTTCTATTATTACGTGTAAGGTATGACTAAAAAAATGTATCCATCATTTTCACTGCAAACAATGATTGAAAAGACACTTTTAAAGTTATTTTTCTCAAAAAGATAAAAGCCATTTTTTTTATAATTGCGCATAAGATTCATTTTACATTAGTTAATATTTTTGCATGCAATTTATGAATTTGGATATTATATCTACAACTTAAGATTGGATCTAAAATTGTGCATATTTCAGTAAAATTTCTATTTAAAAAGTATTGTTGAAAGTATTGCATGCATTAAGATGTTTTTGTGCCTAGAATTACAAACGAACTTTGATTCAGTTTTACTAATATAATTCTTGCGTTACAGGTATTAGCGAGAACATAGCCAATAATATTTATTTTGAATTTTTTTTTTTTTTTATCTTGCTGAAATTCAGAACTGAACGTTGGCACTATGCAGGGTTGTAGTAGGTAGCTGCCCGGGTACCCGCCCAGCTGCCCGCACGGGCTGGGGTTTTTTTTTTTTTTTTTTTTTTTTTTTTTTAACCCATTTAAAAAGCCCGGGTTTTTTAAATATATTTCTGGAAAGAAACAAATGATGTATTTGTTGTTTATGGTTATTCTATTTTATTTATGATTCTTAGAAAATACATTTGTACTAATTTGCTTGCACTTTTAGATTGGGAACCCTATAATTTTAAAACGTTTTAGCTTTTAATTTAAAACGTAAATTTAAGCTTTTCAGTTAGCTTCAAGAGTATTATACTTACTAAACTTATTATATTTATTAAATTATTTTATGTACTTTTTACTGCTGAATCCGAAAATGACCTTCATTTTTAACCATCATGTAAGGAAAATTAAATAAAAAAAGTTTTACATCTGTTTTATAGTATCATTTTTTACTGCTGAATCCGAAAATGACCTTCATTTTCAACCATCACGTCAGGAAAATTAAATAAAAAAAGTTTTACATCTTTTTTATAGTATCAGATTTTTGCTATATTTTAACTTTGACATTTACGATTTTCAAAAAAAAAATTATAACGTGATGGTTAAAAATGAAGGTTATTTTCAGATTCAGTGCTAAAAAGTACATAAAAATCAATTATCAAAAGTTAAAAAACTCAGCTGTCTCCTCTATTTTATAGTATTTGATTTTTGTTTTTGTTTTTAAATTTGACAATTTATGATTTGCAAAACATCCTGAGATGATGGTTAAAAATTAAGGTAATTCTCAGATTCAGTGCTAAAAAACACAAAGTATAAGTCATACATTTTTAAAGTTTCATAACTCAGTCAATTTTAGCGTTATATGAAAGGGGCTTTTTCAGTGTGTCTTGTCAGTGTAATAGGAATATTTAACTAAATATAACTTATAGGACTGGGGACCGTATAAAAACTTAAATTTCGTAATTTTTTAAGAAATGTTTTTATTGACCCAAATCGCTTTTAAAATATTTCTTTCCCTCCACAATTTGCACCAGAATTTCTGAATAAAATTTACTTTTAACTTATTACAAAAAAATGTAAAATTGCATTCCTTTATTTTCAAATAAAAGTCTACGTAAATTCTAGTGGGAATGCAAATAACAGCAACGTAATTGTTTGCTCCTGAAAAAGCCAAATATTTCAATTAAACAAAAACCTAATTTAAAGAACAAATTAAAAAAACAAAATTTATTTCCTACATTGTTTAAGCCAGAGAAAGGACAGATATTAAGATATTTCATTCAATTCGTTCTACACTGAATGTTAAATTTTTGTAACAAATAAGTTAAACCAACTGAACATTAAAAAATAAAAATAAAATTCATACAACATGATACTTTAAACACCCTAAAAACTTAGATTCCGTTCAAATGAAATCGAAATAAATCTTAGACGTTTTCCATTTTTCAGTTGTAAATATTTGTATTGCAGATTTTGCATTATTTTTATGATGATTGTTCATAAAATGATAAGATACATGCAAAATACAAAACTTTAAAAAAGTCTAAGATAAAAAGTTTAAGTATTGCGCTGCCGCGCAATACTTAAATACTAAAATATTTGAATATATTGGCTGATTGCCAACGTTCGTGTCCGATTTCCGATGCATCGAGTTTCGAAGTGTAACCTAGTTGTTTTAAATGGCGAAATGCAGTCGAATGGTCAACATTTAGTCTTTTAGCAATCTTTTCAATAATGATCCGTGGATTATTATTCAGCTCAGACACAATGTAACGGTCCGATGCCGATCTCTCCGCTGCACATGTTATATTTCTGGATTGGCGTTAACCCATTTAAAAAGCTATCTCCTCGAAACTTTTTTTTCTTGCATTACTATGATACGTTAGAAGATGTATGTACTAAAAATAAAAAGATTTTTTTTTTGTTGTTAATTACGGCTAATTACTTGATGTGGTACTTCAAAGTACCATTGGGTCATAACACTTGGACAAAAATCGAGACTAAGAAAAAAAACTATATCCATTTTTTTCTTATTTTAATAGGACTTATCATGCGTATCTACTGTGTATATGTCTATGATGTATATACACAGGGCGGAAACTAGCCTTTTTTTTCCCGGGGCAAACGTGGATTTTGCCCCACCCCCCTTCCCCTCCACCGCAAAGTATATTTACAAAGAGAATTTTACTAATTTTCTAATAGCAGACTTAATTTAAAATTTAAAATATGTAATCATAAAATATATAATAGGGTATGATTACACATAGTGTGTCATTAAAATATGTGTATGTAATGAACTATGTTATCTGCTTCGTCAAATATTGATTCATTAAAATTTTGGAAACGGAATCGAAAAAAATTCCGCTTTATACAGGATCCTTATGCCATATCATCCTTAGATTCGTCTATGTTTCGGCATACACCAGGCAGGACGATTTTAACAATACCATGCTAAGCATAGACGTGAGAAAAATCGACAAACAAAATCTTCATTTAGCGCCCCTTCGTACTGGCGCCCGGGGCAAGCGACCCCTCTGCTCCCCCCCTTAGTTTCGGCCCTGTATATATATATATATATATATATGTATATATATATAACCATTAATTAAACATAACCATCCACCGTCAATTATTATGAATTAAAGCTGTAAGTATTTAAAAAAAAAAAAAAAATTAATATAAGAATTATTATGGAAGAAAAAGAAAAAAGTGGAAACCGACAAAAATTGAAAAGCTTATACATTGAATTACGTTATCAAGGGCACAGAATTCAGTGACATAAGCAAAATGGTTGTTTTCTGTGGGAAAAATAAGCTAAAGCTAAAAGTTATTTTCCCCTGTGCCCAAACAACCAAAAAATCAAGTGAATTGATTAAAAATGAAAGCAGAATAGAAACAAATATTATGAAATGGAAGAATCAATAAAACGTATTTAAATATTTATAGGATATAAAATATAAATAATAAAAACCATACCGATTAATATTTCAGTATTTTACAAAAATCCACGCGCACATGGCTGCCAGTATATCAAAAAGATTAAGGTGAATAATACAGTTAAGAAATCACAGTAAATGATACCAAAGGATGCAGTTAATACAATTTGAAATAAAATTTGAAATACCTTGTTAAACACATTTAATCTAATATAAAATAAATAGATATTAATTACATTATTTAAAATGCACTATTAAATTAATTAATAACAGTTTAACAATATCGTCAAAATTTAGCTAAAAATACCCCCTGGTGTATTAAATTATAACTGAAATAGAGCTAGAAAAATTAAAAATAGGAGCTATCTTAAAGAGACAAATTTAGTGCTGCCATCTAGTATTACTTCTATTAAACAACTAACGCAAGATAAATATTTGTAAGCATTTGAATGTAAATAACTGTATAAATAATTGTAAGCATTTGAATGTAAATAACTGTATAAACAGCAAAACCAAACATATCCTTATATATAGAGAATTATAAACCGAATATAAACCACACAATGTATTTAAAAACTATTGTAAATAAAATTTAAAAGCATACAATATATTCTATTAGCTAACTTATTTAAACTAAACTAAGAATTTAAATAATTCTAGAACATTGATATTATATAGCATATAGCTATATGCTATAAAACAAAATAAATTCAGTAATAATTAATATAAATAATTATTAAATTTAAAAATTATTTTTTAATGAATTATATATCAGATATTTATAAAATGAACAGGAAATAAAAAACATGTGGAAGTAAATAGAAGGTTAAATAATACTTAAATACCCATTACTTAAAAAGCACAAATATAGAGTGTGGATTATTTTCAGACATCCATAAAAAACCATAAAGTATGAATGTGGGACATTCAAAAACATTAAACCGATATATTTATATATATTCCCAGGTCGCTAAATTATTTAGCAATCTTTTAAATATGTATATATATATATATATATATAACCATTAATTAAACATTACCGACCACCCACAAAAATTGTGATAGCATGAATTGGTAAAAATCATTAAATGAATCTTTGCGATGATAAGAATGAAAAAATTAATGGAATTTCCCTATAGAGGTATCAGATAACAACAGAGTAGAAATCATATAGATAACATACAAAGATTATGCGCTATTGCAGCAGAGATCTAAGCATATAATATTTAAAAGATTGCTAAAAACATTTAGCTACCATGGTATATATTTAAAATATATATAAGATACCAATAAGGAATAATAATTCAAAATGAACTGTTGTATTCGAAAGGAAAAGATATCATAATTAATAACATCATATATATATATATATATATATATTATTCCAAAATTAATGATAAATTACTACATGAATGGCGCTACAGCAGCACATATCAAATGCAATAAAGCATATTATATCATTTCAAAATGCTAAAACAACAATATGCATTTGATATGTGCTGCTGTAGCGCCATTCATGCAGTAATTTATCATTAATTTTGGAATAAAATATTGTTATATGTGACTCAGATAAGCTGCATTATTGCGCTTCTGGCATATATATTTATTCAATTTCATTACGGTTTTGAAGGTTGATGTATCTTTGTTTATTTTGTTGTTTGTTGTTCATTGGCATATTAAGCCTAAGTGCTTACAAAAATTTTTTGAATAAATATGTTACGATATATATCTAGATAAAAATATGAGATATTATAAATGAAAAGATAAACGTTGTAAAACTTGTATTGTTGCTCATGCTGACAGTCCACCTCAATTAAATGATTATATTCCTTTTTGTAAATATAATAACGTAATTTATAAAATTAATTGTTTAACTTGACAGCAAAGTTATGTAGGGCAGACGGAGGGTGAACTACATGTTAGAATTAATCAGCATAGATCAGATGTATACAATGATAATAAGAAATGCCCCACATTTGAAATTTTACATTTTAGAATTCATAGTTTTAATAATATTAATATTCAAATTTTGGATCATGTTGAAGCTAAAAATAATAGATTGGAAAAAGAAAATGATTATATGTTGAAGTTTAAAACTATATATCCATTTGGATTAAATACATTGGTTAATAAAGTTAATTTATTGAAGGTTAAAAATGTATATGATTTATTTTATAATTTTAATGAAAAAGTTGATATAAAAAGAGGAAAGAGGGGTTCTCGTAAATATAATAAAAGTACTAATTATATAATTCCTAATATATGGATTAAGGATATGGAATTTGTTTTTGATAATAATTATAGTGTTAAAAATATTAAAATGGAGGTTTTTAAATTAAAGATAAATGTGCTTAAGAAAATTAAAAAATGTTTGGATGTTTTTAAATTTAAAAATTTACAGTTTAAAGATTTATTATATGATTTAATTAATTTTAAGTTAATGAATAGAGAGAAAGTTAATAAAGAAGTTATTTATTTTAATATAAAATTTCAACAAAAATCTTTTGATAATTTGAATTTAAATGCAATATGCAAACAGATTTACGACCTTTTTCCTCTTAAAGATTGTATCATTTCAGTTTCATATAAGTATCATAAACCATTAAGTAATAAGATTTTTAATTACAGACAAATAGCTTTTTTAAATGTTAATACAGTTTTAACTTGTTGTTGTAATAATATGGAATTTAAAGATTTTATAGATAATTATCATGGACATATAATTACAGGTAATCTTGATATAATCAAGAATAAAAATGTAAAATATCTAATGAATTTTGGTACAAAGTTTAGAATCAATAGTAAAATTAATAGTAATAAGGTAGTAAAAATTTTTAAGGATAATGTCAATAATTTTATAAAGAAATATAGTTATAAATTTAGTATGCCTTTGGAGGCATTTTTTGAATGGAAGTCTCAAATTTTGGGGCATTTCAATAATTTTTTAAAAGATTATTTAAATTCTGATGAATATGAATATCAAAGTTTTAAAGATGAAGATATAAAATTTATTGAAAGCTTACAAAATAATTTTGTTATAGTCCCAGTGGACAAAGCAGCTAATAATTATGCAATAGTATGAAAAAAGTTTTATGTTGATAAAATAGAGAGTGAATTAGGTAATGAAAATTTTTATTCAAAAATTAATATTGACAAAAATCCTGTAGTTAAAAAATTTTTTGCATATAAGAAGAAAGTTAAAAATATGTTTTCTTATAATTTTGATGTTTCTAATCACCACTGTTTGCCATTTATTTTCTTAACGCCTAAATTTCATAAAGATCCGATTAAATTTAGATTTATTTGTAGTACTTCTAGAAGCATTAACAAAAATTTTAATATTGGTTTACAGAATTTATTAAAAAAGATTTATGATTTTTTAAAGCATAAATTTAAGAAGTATAGTTATTTCTGGTCAATTGACAATAGTGTTGAAATTTTGAGCAAATTGCCTTTGACTCCTCTGACAATGCAGGTATTCGATTTTGAAAATCTGTTCACCAATATACCTATTGATTCACTTTATGAAGTTTTAATGAGTATTTTTGATGTTTTTTGTATAAATGATGAATTAAATATAAATAGAGATTTATTTTCAAGTTTATGTCATTTTTGTTTTTATAATAATTATGTAACTTTTAACAATAATACCTTTAATCAAATATGTGGTATAGGGATGGGAACAAACTATTCTAGTACAGCAGCAAATTTATTTTTATTTTATTATGAATTTAAATATACTATGAAATATAATAAGTCTTTAAAGGTCTTTAGGTATATTGATGATATTTTGATTTTTAATTTTGATTTTTCTAATGAATATGATATTATATATCCAAATTGTTTAAAATTGAACAGAGCAAACAGTGATGATTATAATGCAGAATTTTTAGATATTTTATTCAAAATTAGTGATAATAATTTGATTTTGGATTTGTACGATAAAAGAAATAGTTTTAATTTTTTTACTAGAAGCATGCCACATTGGTTTTCAAATTTGCATAAAAAAATTTACATAAATATAATTATTAATCAATTGATACGGTTCAATAAAATTTGTGGCAGAGACAGTAATTTTTATAAACAGATTTTTAAGTTATTGGCTAATTTATTTTACAATAACAATTACCCTATTAAGTTTTTGAAATATTATTTAAAGACAGTTCTTAAAAGTGAATGGCAACGATGTGGACTGTCGGCGTGAACATGTGATAGCAGCCTTCTGGATCTTTCTGTATGAAATGGGCATACTAAAGTCTTGATAAAAGAACGGGTGTCTATCGATGAATTGAAACGAAAGAATGTTGCAGACCTGGAATTTCTGGCTTTTGATAATGGATTTGGAAGAAAAAATTTATTTGTTTATAGTTGACGGGTGGAAAACATTATACAGGTATTCATGTTTTGAGAAATTTCATTTTGCGGGTTTGGGGGGGCGCATGTTTATTCTGCATTCATGCTATTTTCTTATATTTTTTTCTTTTTGTTTTCAGTTTAATGATAATTTAAGCATTCCTCTAAAAGACATTTTTATTAAAGTTTTTTGTTTTTGTATGGTTAATATTATGTTTGTTAGTTTTTAATTTGAGTTGTTTTAGTTTTTTAATGTAATTAGATTAATAAAATGACAATAGTTTTCAGTATTGAATGCGGGGTGAACATGTGTTCAGAAACCTGCAAATTTTAAAAAGTGGGGGGTGGAGTTAGTTTTCTGTCTGTCCTCCCACTGATGAAGAACAGACTGTTTTTGTTTTTTACCTGTCTTTCTTGTTTTTGTTTTTATAAATATTTTACTGTTTAAAAATTTCTACAGATATACACCTTACTTTTGAAGTTATGTTGTTTTAGCATTTTGAAATGATATAATATATATATATATATATATATATATGACTGGATGATGATGCTGTTGGTGCATCATCGGTGATCATTTCACCATCAGAAGAATTCCGAAAGATATTTCCGAACTTTTATTTGTGGAAAACTCAAAAGGATTCATAAAATTGCTAAAATATATTTTTACATTTATTTTCTAATTTATATATCTATATATTATTTTTTTTTAAATACACTATTGTTTCTAAAGATAAAAATAACATATTTTTTGCCTTATTATTCATCAATGCCATACATAAATCATGCAATATCTTTTCCTACATTGTATCAAAATCCACCTGTCTAGTACACACGCATCCCAAATAAATATATACCTTTTTATGCACCCTATGTATTCAAACGATAAAAATCTATGTAAAAATCCTGGTTAATGTAGTCCCGACGGTACTCAAAAGTACCGCTTTGAAAAGTGCTTCGTAAAATAAACAAACTGGAAATTATTATATATATATATTTTTTTAGCATAACATATTCTTAAGTGATCTAATTAAAATAAGGAAAAATATATGATAAAATAAATGTATAAAATTTAAGATGTTTCTAAGCAAAAGTTGAGGATAGCATTTCAGACAAGAAAATGGAAGAAAAATTGACAGTCACACGCACCAAAATAGCTTCATGAACAATTTTCAGATTACTGAAACTTCTATTGCTATCTAGTGATGGTCAAGGGAAGTATTTACTATTGTTTCCTTAAGGCTGCTCTCAAATCCAAAAAAGCAACTTCCTGACATAAGTTTTATTTTATTTTTGTTCGAAAATGCATGAAACTAGCGGGTGTTGTTGTTCAGAAACTATGTCATCGAGCTGTTTTTTCCAGTTTTTTGCAAACGCAATAGATCTTTCAGAAAATAATGTCAAAGTGGACGTTTTGAACTGAATTTCCGCGTGAAGGAAGATAGAGCACTCAAGACCGGCCAAAAAACGGGTTTGTCACGTGATCGAAATAGCTTATAACTCAATGGGTAATGGACGGATCAAAAAGTGGAAAAAACAGTTCAATTCCAAATCACTTTCATCGCCAGGCTTTCCAACTTTATATCTTTCCGTTAAAAAATGAATTTGTAAATGTGTCAAAACGTTTTGCGCTTGTTGGGCAGAGCAGTTAAGAACAGCCTTAAAGTAACATTGCGAATTCATTGAATGAGTGTGTTTTAATTGGGATAGAAAACTACTGTGGTACTGTAAAGTACCCTCGGGCATAAAGGGTTAACAAGCTAAACCCTCAGCTCGTCCAGCACATTTATGCTGTTCCAGTCACGTATTGAAAATAGTTGAAACTCGTATCGTATTGTATCGTATATATTGAATCGTATCGAGTTATATCGTATTGAAAATAGTCATCGGGCAGCGGTGGCCCAGTTGGCAGAGCATCGAACCCGCAGCTGAAGGCCGCGGGATCGAGGCCCACTGCTGACTGTAATCCGCCATGTACGCTAATGGCGCCTGGTGCATATGTAAAATCCGTCGTGGGTGCAAAGTCCTCCAAGTTACCTGAGTATCTGTGGAGATGCCTTGCCAGGTGAAGGGCTCGTTCCCTGACCGAGGTTCCAAATTACGAGATCAACATGAGTAGCAATGTGCAGGTTCCAAACAACAGGATATAAATGTTAAGCAACCTACATAACACCGTTCACAAATAAGCAATAGGCACTGCCGATACGATCTAGGCGCTCGTTAGGTTTATTGGCGATACGCGGCGATTAGACGGTCACCGGCCCCGATGCCAGGTATCAAACCCGTTAAAAGCCATCGAATGTTTTAACATTTGATTTTTGCTATTACTGTTCTGGCCGAAACCCACTGCCACTAATGTATATTTTATCGAATGCTCGGCTGCTTTTGAAACATAACCCACTGCCGATGAGGCCGCAGCCTATCTTTTCCTAGTTTTTGTTAAAGTTTTAATGTTTACATAGTTTTTTTCTTGTTCTTCTTGTTCTGTGAGGGAGGGGGGGGGGGGTGCGCTGGTTCAGGCTAAATATAATCTTATACTGCTTTATATTTAATTTATGTGTTTTACTGCAGCTGTTTGGCGCATTTCACATGAATTTATTTTGTTTTTTGTTGGTGATTACTGTGCTTTACGTTTATATATATATATATATATAGATAGATAGATAGATAGATAGATAGATAAAGTTTTTTACTGAGGGTGGTTTCGGGTTCTAGGATCGGTGTAGATCTGCGAAAATTTTTCAGAAATTCCAACATAGGGGAGAATGTAATAGGTAGTATTTCATACGAAATCTACCTAAAAGAGAACGACGCTGGGAGAAAAAAATTCTGAGAAAATCGGTTACCGCATGAAAGAAAAGACGTATAACGGACGTTAAACGTCGTATAAACGAAACATTAAAACATTAAAATACATAAGGATGAATCGGGACCGCATTGAAACGACGTATAAATTAAAAATGTATAAACGGTGCTTTACTGTACTTATTTTACGATGATACGTCGAGAAATCCATTTAGAAATCCTTTAAAGATAGTTTAAATAATGTTTCATTTTTCGTTTCCTATTTCCCCAGCTTAAAAAAGAAACAGAGCAAAAATGCTACTTTTCTAATAAATTCACTTGCTTGCGCTTTCTACCAAGGATTAAAAATAAAAAAGAAAAGTGCCCAGCTAAACTGATGACATTGAGCTCACAGGCTATTCACACTAATTGTATATTATACTCTTATTTTAAAGAATAATGACCCTCAAAAAAACAAGTGAAGGGGGATTAGCCCCCGTTTCCCCCTTTATACTTAACCAATGAACCTCCAAATCTAATCAGCGAAGCTCCTTAACATAATAAACCGGTATACAAAATTTGGAGCAAATCGAATAATTCTGCATGAAAAACCCATTTATCTGAATTAAGAGGGGTGGACTAACACCCCTTTATCCTTAACCAATGAACCCCCAAAACGAATCAGGGAAGTTCCTTAACATAATAAACCGGTATACCAAATTCGAAGCAAATCGAATAATTCTGCATGAAAAACACATTTATCTGAATTAAGGGGGTGTGGACTAACCCCCCTTTATCCATAACCAATGAACCCCTAAAACTAATCAGGGAAGCGCCTTATCAGAATGAAATTAGAAAAAAAAATTGAAGCAAATGGGATATTTCTATCAAGAGTTATCGCGTTACGTACATACGTACGTACATACAGAACCGGCGGGCACATAAGCTCTCAGGCTTTGCTAGCCTGTGAGCGAAAAAGCAGCGGATTTTTCATAATAGAATTCGGTGCCAAATGAATGCATTGCAGCGGAATTTTTTTAGGAAAATCATTCATTGCAGTCAAACAATAAGGCATGATTTTCAAGACGAACATGGAATGATTAAAGAGTGTTTTAAAAAAACTATTTTTATTTTTGGCCCTCGATATGCTATTTCTTTTGAGAAGCAATTAAAGCGTCGTCTCTAAAAAATAACGTCACTTTACAAAAGCCAGCCGTAAAACGAAGCAGATGTATCATTGTACGGTTAAGAGGCTACTTCAGTCAAGCGAAAAACCCCGTTCGCTAATGCTAATCCTATGGCAGAAATTTGTAAAGATAACTCGGTTGCATTTCAATATTTTTTAATTTTTTTTTTCTTTTTGCATTGGATAGCTGAGATCGATCTGTGCAAAGGCCGCTTTTTACTTTTTCGTTTTTGTTTACAGATATTTTATGAGAAGCCTTTCATTTTCGGAGCCGGTATCGAACGTGAAAGCAGCCTCATTAAAAAAAAAAAAAAAAAAAAAACTGAAATAAAAATTGAAAAAGTAAAAAAACGGCTTTTGTACAGATCAATCTCAGCTATCCAATGCAAAAAATAAATAAATAAATAAATAAAAATATTGAAATGCAACCGAGATATCCTTATAAATTTCTTCCATAGGATTAGCATTAGTGAACGGGTCTTTTTGCGTGACCGAAGTAGCCCCTTAAATACGGATAATCGCTACTGCAATTTTTTAAACTTCTAAGTATCGCACATTTTCAATTTTTATACCGTCGTCGTATAGGGTAAAAAAACTACTTTTTAATGCAATTTGTTTGGAAACTGCATCTCCATTTATTTTGAGATATTAATTTTTTTGTAGTTTTTTACGCCATTTCTTTACTTTTAGCAACTGAAGAATTCAATTTCTGTAAAAAGTAAAGGAAAAATAGTTGGAAAATAGCAGATTATTATATATTTTTGTTGTCATTTTCCCATAACTACTGAAAAAAAATTAATTAAAATACGTGCTATTCTGAAAAATTATAAATGTACGATTTCTGATAAAACAGGGATCTATTATAAATTATATTTAATTTTTAGCATCTATATTAATGTTACAAACAAATGAATGCCTAGGAATAATTAGATAGCCGATTTTATTTATTTATTTATTTTGTCGAGTTTCTTGAACGATGACATCGCTTCTTGCTGTATTTGTGTATTATTCTGCGATAGTGACGTCCTATGCACACTTTTCTGTAGATGTTGTTTAAAGGCTGGATCGTCAATATGGAATTCTTCAGCGGATGCGAATGACGTCATTTTGTATACAATGAATGCGTGTGTAAGTCTTAAAACTGAAATATGGTTTGTACTATCTATATTTATATACATATTTTTTTTTCATTGGGGGCGACACTAAACTCTGAAAAAGCAGAATTCCATTTTTCTAGTATTTTTATTATGCTTATTTATTTCCACCGATATTGTTACAAAAATAAGTTTTGACTCATTTTGAACTTTCGCATCCAACCCACTTTAGACAATCGTTTCTCAGAATTCCTAAATTTGCTGGTTCCCCGAAAAGCTGGTTTGACGTTTTCGTTCGCTAAGAAATGAGAAAAAATTCTCTAAAATAGTGTATTTGGAAATTTAACAAGCGGATTTAATACTAATTAATATGCTCAATATAATCATAGAGTAAGTAGAATTTTCTTAATCTTTTGAATGGAATTGTTATATCCTCCTGAGACCCAAAAAATTTGAAACACTTTGTCTTTACTGCTTTATTTTCATCAAAAGAGTAAAGAAATATTATTTTTAAAGATTTTTATTTTATTTTGTTTTTAAATTTGGTAAGGACCAAATCCATTTTAATGGATATTCAGGTCTTAAATATGAGGAAATGTAAACACAGTTCAACTTTTCACATGTAAAGTGATACTGAAAAGCATTAAATTAACAATAAATTGAAACATTATATATTTATTATAAATTTAATGAACAACACTGAATTATTTTACACATAATTAAGCCAAATATAAATCTTTGAAATAATTTCTTTCACTGGTAATGCACAAAAACATATTGCAACTTAGACATCTAAGTTTAGTTTTCTTTTAAAAACATATTATTATCAATGTAATGTCTAAAATAATGATGTGCTTTAAAGTTATGTGCACTTTTGCTTCTTGTTCTAGCTGTTGTGAAATATTAGGAGGATATGGAATACTTGAGCGAACCTAAAAAGAAACATAATTAAAATCAGATTTAATGATGCTTGGGGAAAATATTCTTTATTGTATTAATTTAATTTTTTTTCTTTATATTTATGAATTTCTAACAAAAGAAAAAGTTAGCCGAAATAATTGTCTTAATTTCCATATTAAAAAAATTATATGTACATAAGTCATAACTTGAACTTACTGCAAAGATCTCTTCCAAATCAAATTGGGCTTTTGAAATTTCGCTATTTCACTTCTGTTAGTTTGGCTGACTGAGCCATCAGCAAAATTATTGACTGATTCTTTAGTAGCCTCATTTTCAGCTTCAGAAGAATCTTCATAAATTTTATTAATATTAAAATAATCATTACTAGAATCACTAAAATCAAGAACAGAGTCATACCCATTTACCATTATTTCTAATGTTGTTAATCTTTAATATAAATAAATAAAACACAAAATTATGTAATATTTTATAAAAAATATTACATATATATGTATTTCTGTAAAATGTAACAAAACATTACAGAGAGATTAAATAAACATCAAAAACTTGGAAATCTTATACATGATTAAAACCAAAACTAATATTAAAACTGATTATATAACTTTACTCGGTTAAGGGGACCACGGACCTTTATTTGAGCAAAAATCGACCCCAAAATCGACATTTTCTTCTTTGAGTATTATTATTCTTCAATTCGTACTACGTCATTCGTGGAAAACCGCATGTAAAGGTGATTATTTTACGCAAAGTTACAAGCGTTTTAATTTTGTTCAAAAGCAATTTTTTGGCTTTTTAATATACTTTAAATCTGTTTTTCTCAATACTGATGTTTCAGCTTATTTTTTAATTTTCGAAATGCTCCTTGGTATTTAATTTTTGATCAAAATTCATGAAACTGATGAGGAAGAATCCTGATATTGCTTTAAAAGAAACTGTGTAAGCATTTTAAAATTAGACTTCATTAAGACAATTAAATTACATTTTTAACTTATTATAAGGCAAAATTTTGATGAAAATCGATATGGAATTCAGAAAAATATATCTAAAAAATTTACTATTTAAGGGATTAAAAAATCGATACACAGATTTGTTTGTAATAGAGTTTTACGTGATTAAAATCCAAAATTGAGAAAGTGTCTAAAAAATTAAGACGCAAGGAACATTTTGAAATTTCGTTTTAAAATTTAAAAATTTTTAAACGATCTTAAAATTATAATGAAATTGGAAATTTCCTTTAAGGTGTTCTATATACTTATGGTGAAATGTATATTTGCACAAAATTTCAAATCTCTATTATGAAAACTAAAAGAAATTTTTTTAAACGTCCACCATCCCCTTAAGACCCAACATTCATTTTAATGGATGTTTTTAAATTGAGCTTTAAAGCAATAAATATAGCCAAATTACAGTAAAAACTAGCTAGAGTACTACAAAAACATTAAAATTAACATATACACTCTAGAATGTGCTTAAAAAAATAAAATGAGTAAAGAAAAATTGGAACTTACTAACACCTGGTCGAATACCACGTTGACTCACCCACTTCGCCATATTACAAACAAGCAAGAAGTCGTTGCCAGATTCTAGAAACTTAAAAGTAATCTTTGAAGTGTATACACTATATGGCCAAAGGTGACCAGTCACTTGCGATTTTAGACGTTTTGTTAAATATCTAGAAAAACACATGAGGAATTAACCTGAAACTGCATGTGTGTAAACAGTATAGTATAGGTCATATATTTCCGCGAAGATTTTTTCCCGAAACCCCATAGGGAACCGTGAACAGATTGGAAAAGAACGAATATCTTTTGGATAACCCTGTAAAAACTAATGTAGCAAAAGCGTTCAAACTCGAGATTATTAATAAGTGGCTTATTGTAATATACTGTGTTCATTTTTATGAGGATAGCATGTATACTCGTAGAGAAATTAAGGTTTTTATAAAAACAGTCCAACATTTTGCCAAGTTTTTTGCTTATAATTTGCAGAGTTCGTAATATAAAAAAAAAAAAGTTCTTTTCAGAAAATATGACAAACAACATTGTACATAATACCCTGCAGTCAGAATTAAAAAATAATAAAAATTGGATGAAAAATGAGCAAGTTTACTAAAAAATGTTTCCCTGCGCATGCGTGAATGCAATCAAAATATAATATGCACAATGTATCTGCTAAGTATATAGAGCAACTTTTGTAAATTTCTCAAAATCATAGCTTGAAAATTCTGAAAATTATCGTCGATAGAATAAGCTCGAAATCCGTTGTTCCCAAAAACAAGCAAAAAAGGCGAGGGGTTGTGTCAAATATCTGTTGATTAGTGCCAAGATAGCGTACACAATATTGCACGTACAACTATATTTGGATACAATCCCTCATCTTTTTGCTTCCTTTTGGGAACAACGGATTTCAAGCTTATTCTATCGACGATAAGTTTCAGAATTTTCAAGCTATGATTTTGAGACTTTCACAAAAGGTGCTGTATATACTTAGCTAATACATTATGCACATTATAATTTGATTGCGTTCGCGCATGCGCAGTGAAACATTTTTTAGTAAACCTGCTCATTTTTCATCCAATTTTTATTATTTTTTAATTCTGATTGTAGTGTATTACATACAATGTTGTTTGTCATATTTTCTGAAAAGAACTTTTTTTTATATATTAAGAACTCTGCAAAATATAAGCGAAAAACTTGGCGAAATTTGGGACTGTTTTTATAAAATATTAATTTCTGTACGATTATGCATGCTATCCTCATAAAAATGAACTCAGTATATTACAATAAACCACTTATTAATAATCCCGAGCTTGAACGCTTTTGCTACATTAGTTTTTACAGGGTTGTCCAAAAGATATTCTTTCTTTTCAATTTGTTGACGGCCCCCTATAGGATTTCGGGGGAAAATCTTCGCGGAAATATATGACCTATGCTATACTGTTTACACATCTGCAGTTTCAGGTTAATTCTTCATGTATTTTTCTAGATATTTAACAAAACGTCTAAAATCGCAAGTGACCGGTCACCTTTGGCCATATAGTGTATTATATTGGAGTATCAGGAATTGCTTCCAAAGAAATATTTGATGTGATTAGTAGGTTAAAACAAAACATCCATTTTAATGGATGCGGGATCTCAGGAGAATATAATAAGTAAATTTTCTGCATATTTCAATATTTTTTTTTAAAATAAGATAATGTATCTTTATCAATAAAATATATGCAGAAACTCTATATCTCAAGTTGAAACGTCATATTCACTTTAAGAAAATAAAACAAACAACGTGAATACTTGATTCACAATACATTTATTACTAAATAGGTGCAAGTATATAAAAGTTTTAAAAGCATTTAAAAAACCATTCAAGATGTTTAAAACATTGATATCAGATTATCTCAAATATCCCTAACGCTTTCAGCTAAATTTTACCCATCACCAGGGGAATTGCTGTAGCTTAAAAGACATATGCTGGTTAAGTAGTAGAGGATATGAAACCAAAACCAGCAAATAGGAGGGAGGGAAGGAAAGAAAATAGAGAGGGTGCTACAGAAAAAATAGGAAAACACCGGGAGGAGGAAAGAAGAATTACTCAAAACCGTATATGGAAGGAAACAATCCTCCCTGGAAATATACATGTTCTGATATCAATGTTTTTAACATCTTGAATGGTTTTTAAACTTTTATATACTTGCACCTATTTATTAATAAATGTATTGTAAATCAAGTATTCACGTTGTTTATTTTACATCTTTATCTTAAAAATATTTTTATTGCATTCCTATAGAATGTCTATCATTTAATCTAAATTCTTTAATACATATCCTGCGGTTCAAATACTTTTTAAAGAATGCATGCATTTTTATTCAAAAAATAAAAAATAAATAAATAAATATAAATAAAAGTCTTTGAGATTCTTATGTCTGCAAGAGATATAATCTACTATATACAGGGTGTACGTTCAGAAAAGAATGTCCCAGTTTCAATGGTACATTATAACGGTTTAATTTAAATTATTTACAACAAATCGTACATCCAATTAGAGGTCTGCGCGAGCCGAAATTTCCAGGCCCGAGCCCGTCCCGACTCATAGAAAAAAATTCGGCTAGGCCCGGCCCGGTATAATAGCTAAAAGTTCGGCCCAGCCCGGAAAAATGTTTAATATCTCGGCCCGAGTGAATTTCTACAACACATTGATTTTTACGTCGATTTGGTTAAAAATTTGTCTCGTGAGGAGTTCTGACCAAAAATATTTATATTAACTTTTTTCCAAGTTTATCATTAATATTGTTAATCCATATTCCAGGGATTGAAGTGTTAAAAATCTGAAAAATGCTATACAGTAAAATCTTCTAAGACTCGATTACATAGAATAGAAAAATAAAATGCGTTATAGACAAGTTCCCTTCTTAGCAAGTATAAATCTATTATATATTCTTTTCTCACGTATTGCTGTATTAATTTTGCATGGTTCAACACGTTTTTCCGTTAAAAACAGCCTTCCCTCATAGGCAGGTTCTTTTTCACACGCTTTACTATATTTTAATAAGCGTAGAAATCTACTATTCTTTAAAAATAATAAATCTTAATGTTTAATTGTAGAATAATGACGATTTAAAAATGTATACTCTTTGGGCCCGGGTTAATTTTACTGATCTTTAAAAGGACAGGACACGCCGGAACAATCATTTTCATACGGGCAGGCTCAAAACCAGGACTAAAAATTTTGGGCCGTGAAGACTAGGAATGAAACCATCCCCGGTTCTGTACAGAAGAAATAAGTTAGGCCCGGCCCGATTCTTCCGGAAAAAAGTAAGACCCGAATCCGGCCCGTAAAGAGTAGTCGCTGGGAACGATCCGTGCAGATCTCTACATCCAATGGAAGGTAAACTAACCTAGTAAGGTAAGGAAGGTAACTAAACCTAATTTTTCTTCCAGATGTTCAATAGGAACCCCTTTAGTTATATGGCACACATCCAACCTAAAGTCTAATTCTTCCCACACTTCGGTTAACAAATCCGGAGTCATGAAAACTGATGGAATTCTTCTCATGATATGCGTGTTTTGTGACAAAACCCCTCCGCCCTTCAAACAGCCTTTTCTTGTGAGGTATGCCGTACATAATTATTCGTTTGTGAAATATGCTACCCGTGCTTCATATGAACCACATATTAACATTCCAATCCATAATAGTCAAGAACTTATTGCAAATGAAAATCAAATTTCAAATTTCAAAGTAATTGCTTAAAAGGCGCAAAGGCCAACATAGTGAAAAAGATTCCAAGCCGGGACTCGAACCCGGGCCATCAGTATAGCGCACTGACGTTCTACCGACTAAACCACTTGGAACGATACCTAGCTCGGAAAATTTCTCACTATTATATGTTGGCAAGGCTACAAACGCAGCACAAGATGGAATATTTATCGTGAGTCACCGACCTGGGACAAACACGAAACATAATTAAATCCAGCATCGATAGAAATTATATTACTACATGGAAATTATTCCAGAGAGAAACATTCGCCTTGCATACAATATTTCAAATGAAAATCAAATTTCAAATTTCAAAATAATTGCTTAAAAGGCGCAAAGGCCAACATAGTGAAAAAATTCCAAGCCGGGACTCGAACCCGGGCCATCAGTACAGCGCACTGACGTTCTACCGACTAAACCACTTGGAACGATACCTAGCTCGGAAAATTTCTCACTATTATATGTTGGCAAGGCTACAAACGCAGCACAAGATGGAATATTTATCGTGAGTCACCGACCTGGGACAAACACGAAACATAATTAAATCCAGCATCGATAGAAATTATATTACTACATGGAAATTATTCCAGAGAGAAACATTCGCCTTGCATACAATATTTCAAATGAAAATCAAATTTCAAAGTAATTGCTTAAAAGGCGCAAAGGCCAACATAGTGAAAAAGATTCCAAGCCGGGACTCGAACCCGGGCCATCAATATAGCGCACTGACGTTCTACCGATGCTGGATTTAATTATGTTTCGTGTTTGTTCCAGGTCGGTGACTCACGATAAATATTCCATCTTGTGCTGCGTTTGTAGCCTTGCCAACATATAATAGTGAGAAATTTTCCGAGCTAGGTATCGTTCCAAGTGGTTTAGTCGGTAGAACGTCAGTGCGCTATACTGATGGCCCGGGTTCGAGTCCCGGCTTGGAATCTTTTTCACTATGTTGGCCTTTGCGACTTTTAAGCAATTACTTTGAAATTTGATTTTCATTTGAAATATTATATGCAAGGCGAATGTTTCTCTCTGGAATAATTTCCATGTATAAATGTCATGAAGTTATTCCAGTATTTCTGCAGAAATCCACCAGATGGAGACACTACGTAGGGACCAAAGTGTTAATCGAAAGTGTCAACAGATGGCAGCACCGCAGAAATATGCTGTTGTATTCTTCTTCAACGGGCCAGCTCGTGTGTGCACGAGACGACAAAAGTAATTATGCAAAGTCCGCAGTTTTCTTTGTAATTAAACTTTTTCAGAACTTTTGAGAGCCCCATAGCTTCAGTTCGAATGCTGGTTTCGACCAAGCAACTACGCAGGGCCTGATTAATGCACGGGCCTCCGGGGCCTCGGTCCTGGGCCCGCCAATTTCAGGAGCCCGCAAATTATGTGTCCGATTTTTCCCCCCTAATCAAATACTTTTCAAATGATATTGTTCTATAAAATATGAAACGTAAAATTTAAATATTCTGAATGACCCAATAAAATTTTTAGAAGCTTTTAACCTTGGCGCTTTTACTTGAAAAAGTGAATGACCAAGAACGGAACATGGACTTCACTCACGCTTGATAACTCCCGAATGGTCATTACTCCCGATTTAGTAGTTTAATGTAATATATTTGTAATTTAATATTTTGTAATATATTTTAATTTTGTAATATATTTTAAACAAAATTTCATTGATATTACTTTTTTTAAACCCTGCGCATTTTTTTTTAAATTAAACTTTTGATTTATGATTAGTATATATGCACAATTTTTTTTTCTAATAATTGCAATTTAGTATTTTGAAAAATTGATAAATACTGTGAAGCCTAAATTATATGTTCTTGGAATTTGCGTTTTCCTGCATGTAAATTTTCTCACAATTTAAGTTTTTCCACTGTTTGCATTTTATATTTTGGTCCCTGACGTAAAAACAAAGTTTTACTGTAATAAAAAACCTCCACATTTAATTTTTCTGTAAAAGTCCTTTTCAATTTGAGAGTACCTATAATTTTCAAAACTTGCCGTATCCAGAAAATCAAATTTGTGGAAAATGTCAAAAACTCCATAGTGTGTCTATTGGTTTCAATATAAACGAGAATTTTATAATGTCAGAATTATAGTTTAAAATAATTACTAGACTGTTAGGAAAAACACAATTTTTATGAATTTGGATAAGGCGAGTTTAAAAAAAGACGTCCTCATTTATTCTGCAACATAAACTGTGGATCATAGATGTTTGTGAATTATACAAATGCTTTTTTGAGAAAGTGGACGGTAATTCCTTTTCTTGATTATTCTTGTAAGTTAATTTTTTTTTTTTTTTTTGTAAACTTGAAACATTCACCCAAACAACTTTGTCAACTCATCAAATAAACCTACTTTTTTCTGAAAGTGTCGCCGGTAATGGGGAGGTAGGGGAGAAGCAACTTTTTAATAGGCCCTGGGCCCAACTTCAGCTTGATCGGGCTCTGCAACTACGCACGAACTCGCAGTGCAAAAAACTATTGTTTAAAACTCACCTCCCCTGTCAGTATATGATGCTTAATTATTTTGTAATCTAACTTGTTTTATTTGTATTTTTATTCCAGAGTGTGTTAATTAAATTAAAAGAAGATTGCTTTAAAGATAGTATCTTTTATGAAGAAAAACCTTTCTCATACATACAGTGAATCAACACACAGTTTATCAGTAAATGAAATTATTTTAAACCTTTCAGCTTTTTTCAAGACTGACGAAAGAATAAAGAAAGCTCTTCGTCTACTTACCAGCAAAGGCAAGAGAAAATTTTGATACTCTATTGTTTTGATAACTTAATGAGTGTGCATCTAAAACTGGGCATCTGGCTCAAGCCACCGAACTCACTATAAACTCCTTTCAGTTTTTCATTAAAGACAAAAGCCTCTTCCATTCTGTATCTCAACACTGACAAATCATTAGGTAGCAGATTATTAGGATCACAATTAAACTTTAAACGAAACGCACGTCGAACTGAAATTTCAGATTCACTCTAAGCAAATTGCAGAACACAAAGCGCTTTACGCTCAGGAGTCACCATTTTGCGTATGTGGCATTGCAAGCGAGTTAATAACAAACCAGCCTTCGCGCATGCGCTTATCTAAACCTGTTTGAGTGTCCTTGAACCAACACTCTACAACGCTTACATCAGTTGATACTATTAAAATTTATAACTGGGACATTCTTTTGTGGAGACCCTGTAATTCCCAAACAAATTCATACAATTTCCCAAAAAGTCATATAATTAATTTCAAATCTCTGATAAAATTGACTAATTGAGTTACTGACTAATTTTCAAACCAATCAGATAAACTTCAGGTCTTCACGTCGAAAAACTTCTTGTAATACGCACGAAATATTTTAACACTTTCCAACAAAGTTGAAAAGTGTTTATGATTTCGGTTTGTCTGTCCGTCTGGCCATGCTCTAACTCCCATAAATAGACTCGGATTGGCCCGAAATTTTTCGATGTTATTGATGTTTATCATAGCACGTTCCATATTTCAAATGAAGTTTGTAGCATGTTTACTTCATTTACAGGGACAGTCATAAGTTTTCAGTTACATTACGGTCAATGGGAAAAAATCGTTTCAAATGATTTTTAATGGTGTTACACACTTTAAAAAATAATAAAATTGATATGTATTTATGAAGTGCACTAAAATATGCATTCTGCAGAATATGCGGTGTAAAGAATAGTTATTATTCAAGCAGACGAACTTTTGTAATCTCGAACCCAAGTGGAGAATATGGTCCATTAGCCCTAAAATTAAAAAATATACATTTCACAATTTGTGAAGGTTTCTGAAGAAGATGTGGCCGGGATCAGATAGATTTTGCGCTGTTAGCGAAACGAGATTAACTAATTAGAAAAGCTTCTTACTTAAAACAGCGAAAAGGTTGCAAAAATACAGGCTGCTGATTGGTCAATCTCGTATCGCTAACAGCGCAAAAAGTACACTGTTAAAAATATCGTGAAAAATTACCTCTGTTTTTAAAAGCTATCTATTTTCTGACCAATGAGAACGCTACATAAACACCTATCGAGCGTTCTCATTGGTCAGAAAATAGATAGCCTTTAAAAACAGAGGTAATCTTTCACGATATTTTTAACTCTGTACCTGGATTCCGGCTACACGGAAAACTATTTTCATTGAAAATTTATTTATTTTTTTAATTTTTTGTGTAAAACATAAACAGACTACTGTTCTTTTTAGTCTCTCTATGTTAACCAAATGATATGCAAAGGTTATTTAAAAAAGATCCAGCTTTCGTAACGATACAGATGAATCTTGAATGTAAACTGAATTGCCCCTTTTCGCTATCTTCATATTACGTGGCTCAGTAAATTAAAAAATTGTTGGCATCATATATATCGAGAATAGAAATGAGTTGATGAAATGAACGCCGAGTTTTGTTATGATTGAATTACTGTAGTATAAATAACCGGTGCATAATTCCCTAATACAAATATAACTCTTTATATTAACACCTAGTACGCAGTTTCTTAAAAATGAAAAACATTCTTCAAGTGCTTTGTTTCGTTATATTTAGTTTCACATTAACAGCAAGTGATGAACATAGCCACAAAGTGAGAAGTTCATATTTTTCATTTGCAATCTGCTAAAAATATTTGTATTTACAATGATCTTTGTTACGTTTATATATTTTAGCATGATCATTCACATTGGTAATGTTCACATAGTTGTTTTGATATGCAGCTTTTCTTGATGGTAATCGTGAATTAATAATTAAGTTTTGTAATATTTTACGCAACTACGAATTTCCCTTTGTTTTGTATCTCGCGATTTTCTAACTTTTATATCCTGTGTTTTCTGATTCAGTTTAATATTTTTATATGCAAGTTTTGATGATAATGATAGACGACTTCCACGTTATTTAATCCTAAATATATTTCTCGATTATATTAAGATTTATCGTAAAATAATCTTACTTAAAAGAGAAAAAAAAGAAGATCAGATAGGTGTAAAGAATCTCAGTAGTATGAGAAAGTAAATTGATTTCGAATATTTTATCTTTGCAAATTTCGAAATCTTTTTTTTATCCAGTCCAAATTTAAGCAATCATTTTCTACAATTCAAAGCCTTAGTCAGGAAAATTTAAGAACCTGCTGTTCTAGTAACTATTAGATTACTGATGGCTTTGGTATATATGGAGTAAAAAGATTCAAACCAAAACATGGTGGGCTTCACAGCATCAGAGACTATAATGCTTTGTTGGAAACAAACTGTAATATTTATAAGTAGCTAATTAACTAATCCTCCATGAATATTGAATACAGTTGATGCAAAATAAATTTTAATGTTGGGGAGGGTATGTTTGAGGTAAGTGTTACTATATTTAACAGTGTAAAAAATAAGAAACAAAAACCACGAAAATACCAGTAAAACAAAGGTTTTAATGGTCTCAATTCTGAGCACTGGTGGCATGAGTGATATTGAATAGAGGTGTTGGTTCTGAAAACAACAATAGGGAAATATATTGTTACAGTAGAGATCAGCATGCTTCTTTGATATTGAAATCTAACAATAATATTCAGAATCTGTCTTGATGTTTGTCACACAGAAAAATGAAATAAAAGTTACAAAATTTCAATTCAATGTTATTCTTAACATACCACTAAATGCCACCAATTTTATACTGACTATTGCAGCACATTTTTTCATACAGCAATTTACAATAAACACAACTTACAGTATAGATAATAATATAACACTAGCCGAGTTTCTCCTAGGCAGTTTCAGGAGGGTGCTGCACTCTTCCTACCCTTTGATTCACAAAATAGCAGCCTCAGAGATGTCTTTAGGAAAAAATTGGGTCTTTTAAAGTACAGATGCAACGAATATTCGGCCAAGGCCGAATAATACTGTAATAAATGTTTTTATATTTACACAGTATAACTTTTTAATTTGGCAATTTATATTCATCATGTATAATGAAAATTTTATTTGAAATTAACTAACACTTTTTTCCCCATTAACTTTCATACCCCGAATGGGTTTTACTACCCATCCCAGTGGCAGAAACACCGCGACACGGCGACATAGTCGCGGACAAAAAATATCTTTTGCGGACATTTATTGTCTGCACTAATGAAGTCAATTAAAAAAATTGTCCGCAACTTTCGGACAATTTTTTCCCGCGAAAAAAACACGAATTTTGGCAAAATATCGCGTAAAAAGCACGAATTTCGGCAAAAGATCGCATAAAAAGCGTTAATTTCGGCAAAAGATGGCATAAAAAGCGTTAATTTCGGCAAAAGATGGCATAAAAAGCGCGAATTTCGACAAAAGATCGCGTAAAAAGCGTGAATTTCGGTAAAAGATCGTGTTAATAACGTGAATTTCGGCAAAAGATCGCGTAAAAAGCGTGAATTTCGGTAAAAGATCGGGTAAAAAACGTGAATTTCGGCAAAAGATCGCGTAAAAAGTGTGAATTTCATCAAAAGATCGCGTTAAAAGCTTTAATTTCGCAAAAGATTGAGTAAAAGGCGTGAATTTTGGCAAAAGATCAGGTAAAAAACGTGAATTTTGGCAAAAAAGCGCGAATTTCGGCGAAAGATCGCGTAAAAAGCACGAATTTCGGCATAAGATCGCATATAAAGCGCGAATTTCGGCAAAAGATCGCGTATAAAGCGTGAATTTCGGCAAAAGATCGTGTTAATGGCGTGAATTTCGGCAAAAGATCGTGTTAATGGCGTGAATTTCGGCAAAAGATCGCGTAAAAAGTGTGAATTTCGGTAAAAGATCGCGTTAAAAGCTTTAATTTTGGCAAAAGATTGGATAAAAGGCGTGAATTTTGGCAAAAGATCGGGTAAAAAACGTGAATTTCGTCAAAAGATTGCGATAAAAACGCGAATTTCGGCAAAAGATCGCATGAAAGAGCGCGTTTTGGCAAAAGATTGAAAAAAAAATTCTAATTTCATTCAAGGGTTTTAGAAAAAACTCAGTGCTTTTTGCACTTGAGGCCTCTGAAGCTTCCGAAGGTTTTTAAAAGCATCGTTATTGCCTATGTGTGGTTCTGCTTATCCTTCACACTTTAGAAATTCTACAAGAAGTTAGATGATGAAAAGTTATAAGCAAAATTAATGAGAATGCATCATGCTTACCATGCTTTAAATAGAATGATAAAAAATTCCTAGTTTAATTTATTATTTATTCATTAAAATGACATGCAAAATTTGCAGACAGATTATGAAATTTTAAAAGCTTGTCGCAGAGAGCTACAAAACTTTCTGCCACTGGGCTACCCATTTTTATATAAGAGGCTAATTTAGGAATCATGTTAAAAAAATTTTGTGCTGTATCAGTAAGTACAAAAAGTACCTGCTTGTAATAAGCTAACATAATCTGTTAAATTTAAAATTAATCTATTCAAAATTGTTTTAATACAACTGTACAAGCAAATTCATTTTTTTTTTTTTTTTTTTTTTTTTTTTTTTTTTTTTTTTTTAATCATAATGGGAAGTTTAACATTTATCCCTTGTTAGTTGTTACATAAAAAAAATATTTCTTTCAATAATATTTTGAATTATACCTATAAAGAACTCTAGTGCTATCTGCTGACAGCAAAGAAAAAAAAATGATAATAATAAATGATAAAAATGTTTTTGTTAATTGTGAGCTTTATAAAGTCTACAATGATTTCTTTCCACCATTTTAGAGGATATTCCTTTCATCTTTTCTATCAGTGGTTTTTCTTTAGATATTAAGATTTCTTATTTTTTATTTTATTTCATCTGAAAGTTGAAACTTGTTTCCTAGTACTTTTCAAATTTTGTCATTATTTTAAAATGTAACAACAACACACATAATATTTATTAAAATGCAACTAGACAATACCTGATGAGAAACTTTTGCTAAGAATTTTTTTTTTTTTTTTGGGGGGGGGGGGGGGTCTGAATTATATTATTGAGGCAATTTTTAGAATCGAACATAGCCGAATATTTTTTCAGAGTAAAATAATGCTTTAAAAAATTAAAAATTTGTATATAAATATTTTTTTTAAAGAAAATAATACATTTTAATTGTGAAATATACAAGAATTGTGCATACAGTGCATACTATATTTTGTTTTTAGGCAAAAATAAGTTCATTATTCGGCGGCCGAATATTCGGTTATTCGGCCAAACCACTATTCGTTGCATCACTATTTTAAAGTACCCTTCACAAAATTTTTCATCTCAAAACAGGACCCTTCACAAAATTTTTCATCTCAAAACAGGATCCTTCACGAAACTTTTCATCTTAAAACAGGATCCTTCACAAAATTCTTTGTCTTTAAAATAGGCTTTTTACAAAAACAAAACAGGAAAAACAGGACCCTTCACAAAATTTTTCATCTCAAAACAGGACCCTTCACGAAACTTTTCATCTTAAAACAGGATCCTTCACAAAATTCTTTGTCTTTAAAATAGGCTTTTTACAAAAATTTTCCATTTTGAACATAAACTTTTCACAAATTTAACCATTTAAAAGTAAAATCCAACTTGACACTTTTACATACTATATAAAGAAAATATATATTTAACATACATATATCTTCATAAAAATACATAAACAAGAACCTGAATATAACGATCAATTCAAATTCACAAAATTATGTTATGACTAGATTTTTGCACAAATGTAAAAAATCAGTCTGGACAGACCCTTGCTCCTTGTCCTTCATCCAAAACAATTAGCATCTTTCATGTCCTTTTCCAAAAAATTAGCACCCTTTTTGCCCCTTATCCAAAAAATTAGCCATTATTCTTTCTTTGTTTAAAAAAAATTGTTTGCATAGTAAAAACTTCCCCATTGTTGTCTTGAAAAGAGCGACTTTAATTTTAAATATTAAAAGTGTCTTTAAAAGTTAAAAAAAACCTCAAAAAAGTACACTTTAGAATCTAAAAAGTACTTTTAGGAATAAAAAAAGTGCCCTTAAGGGGCTGTCCATAAATGATGTCACATATTTTTTGACCTCCCTCCCCAACCTTTGTCACAAAGTGTCACACTTAACCATATCCCCTCTCCAGTAGTTCTGTCATATTAAAATACAATCAGAATGATATAAAACTAAAAAATTCTTTGATTTTGCCCCTACATCTGAACTGAAAGTTTCATTGTTTACATCTACGATGATGTGCGGATTTCAGGCGTTTATGGATTTTATGGTTGCGGATTTGATGGAGTCTCCTGTATATGGTTTTTAATGTCATGATGTGGTACGTATTTGTGTGTTTGAACACAGATACGTACCACAAATCTACAAGCTACAAAAAAATACAAAAGTTATTGCAAAAAAAAAAAAAAAATGCAGCTTATATATTTATGATGCAACCTTTTTTTCTTTAATAAGCATCTTCTTATTTTAAAAACATAAAGTTACTTTATAAACTTAACCAATGTAAAACACACTTTAAGGCTGTATAAACTTTATAAAACAATATAAACATTTTGCCAGAGATTCATTATTAGTAAACATACATACGATAACGAAGATAAACTTTTATAGCTGACACATAGCTATGATAAAATGAAGTAGAAATAAAGCGACTGCTGGTTTGTTAGGATAAATATTATCAGCGTAACAAGGCTTTATAGTATAAAATAAAGTTTTGTTACACTGGGAGTACTTAAAAAAGAAGTAAAGAAGCAGTAAGTTTTGTGAATATCAATCTAAAATAAGAACAAACCAGACGAAGAAACTTGAAGTGACCTCACCTTAAATGCAAACCGAAGTTAACAGTTGATGCGTTAATCGGAAGTTACCACCTACACACTACTACACAAGACTGGGGAGGCGGGTTTTCACGTTACGTCATTCATTGATGAAAGCCATCTAGTGGTGAAAGGTTATGATTACAAGTGCTAGCACTCAGAAAGTAATGATGTCAAAACAACTGTTGTAAAAAGAGAAATGGATTTGCGGCAGGTTGAAATGATATAATCTGAAACAATCAAAAGTAGATTTAAATAAAGAAACGTAGGTAAATGGACAAATTGGGGGTTTAAATAAAGGAAACAAATAACTAAGTAATTGAATAGAATATAAGCAGGGTCTAACTATTCCTAACTATTATTTTACCCCCCTAAAATTCCTAAAATTTTCTTCTTGTTCCTAAAAAAATATATTAAATCATTAATTCCATAAGTTGCAAAGTATTTCGAGATTGCCAAAATTTCATGCAGAAATATTGTGAATTTCGACAAATGGTCACCAAAAAAGACACGTATTTCATCAAAAGATCGCTAAAAAACTGTGAATTTTGTCAAAAGATCGCGAAAAAGTGAATTTTGGCAAACAATCGTGAAAAAAACTCAAATTTTTTCAAAAGATCGTGAGAAAAAATGCGAGTTTTTTCAAAAGATTGTGGAATAAACGTGAATTTTGATAAAAAAAAATCCTGAAAAAAACACAAATTTCGTCAAAAAAAATCATAGAAAAAAGAGAATTTCATCAAAGAATCGCAGAAAAATGCGATTTTCTAAGAATCTCAAATTTTGTCAAAAGATTACAGAAAAAACACAAATTTCATCAAAGGATTGTGAATAAACACTAATTTCGTCAAAGGATCGTGAAAAAACGCAAAATTTTGTCAATAAATTGCAGAAATAAGGTGAATTTCATCAAATGATCATGAAAAAAATGCAAATTTCGTCAAAAGATTGTGGATAAAATGCAAATTTCACCTAAGAATTGCAAATTTTGTCAAAAGATTGCAAAAAAATGTGGAATTTTCTCAATAAATCGCAAAAATAAGCCAAATTTCATCAAATGATTGCAAAAAAAATGCAAATTTAGTCAAAATTTCCTGGAAAAAATGCAAATTTCAACAAAGAATTGTTATAAAAACCTTTCAGAAAATTTTCTGTGAACTTCAGAATTTTTTTAAATCTCATAATCACCCGTGCCTCCTACCTCTTGTTTCAACGTCCTACCTTTGTTACCTCTAGGTTCAACGAGAACATCCAAAAGAGGGAGAAGGAGAGTATTTATTCATTCATTCAGGTTAGGCTCAATGATGCAGGAACTCAAAATTCTAATTAGTACAGTTGCAATAAGCTTAAGCTGTCAAAACAGTTTCTAATATGAAGCCAAGGGCGTAGCTACAGATATTTTTTGGGGGGTGGAAAATTCAAAAATTTCCCAACTTGAAACTAATTGCTCTATTTTCCAACTGAAATTATATGTGTATAGCCCAGAAGCAGAATTTTCTGCATCAGTCTGCAGCAAACTAAAGTTTATCTGCGGCTTAACAATACTAGACTAAGCTTATACTATCATAAGAAGTAACAGAAACCCATAAAATAAGCAACACTTGCATCTATAAAGAAAATAACAAGGTTACAACAAGTACCATAAATCTAAAAGACTTAAAGTAAATTTCAGCTATTTTTTAAGCCCAGCATTCCTTTTTAAGCTGGTGAATTAATCTGCAAGCTTTAAAATAATCTGCAGCGCCCGCTTCCGTGCTGCACTGTTTCTGCTACAGGGGTGTATAGCCTGTTTAATGATAACGATACTTATGTGTAAAAAAAAAAATTTCCTTCAAAGGAAAAATACTGACACTAAAAACATAAAAATTATAATTATTGGTTCATTTAAGGTTGTTCTTAACTGCTCGGCTCAACAAGCACAAAATCTTTTGACACATTTACAAATTCATTTTTTAAACGGAAAGATATAAAATTAGAAAGCCTGGCCATGGAAGCAATTTGGAATTAAACTGTGTTTTCTATTTTTTTATCCATAAATTACCTATTGAGTTATAAGCGATTTTGATCACGTGACAAACACATTTTTTGCCCGCTCTTGAGTGGTTCTATTTTCGTGTGGAAATTTGGTTCAAAATGTCCATTTTGACACTATTTCCTGAAAGATTTATTGCGTTTACAAAAAAAATGGAAAAAACAGCTCGATGACATAGTTTCTGAACAACAACACCCGCTTTCGAACAAAAATAAATTAAAACTTATGCCAGAAAGTTGCCCTTTTGGATTTGAGAACACCCTTAATGAAAGATTTTGTCTTCTGTTGTGTACAAGTCATAATCGTACTTCATATTAAAATAGCCTCATGATATTTTGAGGTTTTTGTGAAAGGAACAAAGTTTTGGAGGAAATAGATTAGAGAACTGTTGATGGACAATAGTTAGAGAAATTCAGGTCTGGTAGATGTATGATATTTTCGTAGCACGGAGAAACACAATGACAAATTGAGTCTTGCTGCTTTTTATATTTCTTTTGATAATTTAACTAGTTTACTGTTCCAGAACTCAGAAAAGTAGTCAGCAAAACAATAAAAAATTCTTATTTTTTTTACTATTATTTAAAAAAAAAAGTGTTTCAGAAATCTGGAATTTCCCAACTTGAAGCTCAAATTTTCCAAGTTCACATACATCGGAGGGGGAGCCCCTCCCCCCCATTGCGACGCCTCTGTATGAAGCTGGTTATTGTTCAAATTGAAATGCCCTCATTTGCCCCAAACAAGACAAGCACAATGAACAAGGGCTGAATTCATTGGAATGATGGGAATATTGTTTGGCAGTATATAAAATTTGGGGGGAAAATTCTTAAAATTTTGAAAAATCCTAGTGCTAGCCCTGTATAAGTGAACAAGGAAGTCTTTATATATGATAACAAAGGGCACAGATTATTTTGTATTGTATGATTTTGTGTCACTCAAGGCCATCCACCAAAATGTTTACTGCCTTTCTAAGAGACATCCGAAAGAAGAGTAAGGTGGTACACAGATCATACTGATTTATAAAAGGTGTCCCCTACTTAAAAAAAAGTTTGAAAAACACCAGAGTTGTATAATATAGACGCACACGCGAATGCCATGTGCGGAAAATTTTCTGAAAAATTCGGGACTTTGTGGAAAACAGTTACGAAAAGAAAAACGTATGTTTTGTTTTTGTAACTTTTTTTAATACCAAAAATTTAAAATATTCCCTAATTTTATATACGATTTATATATTGTTTGCCCACAATTCAAAGTTTAAAGACTCAAAACATTGTTCTGATATTGCAGGCCCTTTTATTTCTATTTTCCGCTGACTAAAACTTGCTGCCAATCGATTTTCCGTCGGTGGCTGCAGTGACAATTTAGCCTGGCAGTGGCTGTTAAATCGAATAATTTCCTAGTGTTATAAGAGTGACTGGTATTTTTTGCGAAGAGATCACAATATTAAGGATTGGGTTGTTTCTAAATGCATTGACAAAATAATTGAAAAGAATTCACCTTGCTATCATTGATTTTTGCTTTATTATTTTTAAATTAAAATAATTATTCTTTAATTAGTATTAATTATTCTTTAATTTAAATAACAATTATTTTAAACTAGGATTTTTAGTTCATATTGTCAAAATAATATAACACGTAATTTTATTAAACATTAAATTAATTTGCGGAAAATTTTTGACCTAATATTTATGTGAACAGAAAGTTTTTGTTTTTAAACAAGTCTGAGAAACACTGGAATAGAGTATAATAGCATCACTGACTCTTGTTACACGATATTTATTTTAAAAAAATAAAATAAATAATAATAATAAATACAATGCAAAAACATAGTTATAGCATGAAGTAAAATAGTAAGATTTGTTGTTCATCATTATGTAAGATATTTTCTTCCTGAAAATTTTACTATAAATTAACTTGACTTTTAATTATTTTACTTGATAAACTGTTGTAAGTTTGATATTTCCTAGTACTATCATTTATTTTATGTTATTTTTCCTCCGTAGTATGAGATGAACGAAGAGGTTGTTTTGTGGATGAATACTGTGGGGCCTTATCACAATCGGCAAGAAACATATGCATATTTTTCTCTACCATTTTGTGCAGGTCCTAAGAAGAGCATTGACCATTACCACGAAACCCTTGGGGAAGCCTTGCTGGGTGTTGAATTAGAAATTAGTGGTTTCGAAATTCGATTCAGAGGTAGGTTGCCCCCTTTTTTTTTTTTCAATATCTTTTTGTAAACAATTTTATAATTTTATTCGGTACTTTTCGGTTAGCCGGGCGCCAGTGTTATATATACATATGTAAGTATACCTATATATACATATATGTGTATATATATACACAAATATATATATGTATACATATAGCTTCTATACATGTATAAATATACATGTATATGTATATATAGATATACATACATATGCATATATAACACTGGCGCCCGGCTAACCGAAAAGTACCTTTTATTCTTTAATTTTTGACTGATAAAATAATACTATAGTACAATCTACAAATAATTTTGCCCACTATTATTTACTTTTCTATATTTTAGATGGCACTACTAATCAATTTGCTAGAAACAGTGATAGGAGTAGAATATAAAAATAGTTCCAACCTGTAATAGTAAATTTATGATATGTAGATTAGTAGATATTGTGAAATCTTTTATTATTATTGATGCCGTCTGGTTTGTGGCAGAGTTCGTTGATGTAAATCAACTTGAATTTAATCGTGATTTAAATTAATTCATTTTTTTAAAAAAATCCTTGATTTAAATGAGAATTTTTAAAAACTACTTTTAAATAAATTGGTAAACAAAAATATTAATGTACTTTAATATAATTTAGTTTTGTATAATACAGATAATCAATCAGTTTTTAGAAAGATAAAGCTTAAAAGTACAATGTAAAGTAAAAAAAAAAAAAAATGGTTTCAAATTTCATTTCAATCAAATTGTAAAATAAACTTGCAACAGTAAGGAAATCTAAGCAGGTATGTATTAAATACAGTACAAAGTCTAAAATCCGGAATCCTCGGAACTTTACCAAGTCCAAACTTCGGATTTTTTTAACTTTGGGTCATCAAAATATTGCCTTTCAATAAAAAGAAAAATAAATTTAAGTACTTAAAAAGGCAAAATATGACGTTCATATATTAAAAATTGCATATAACAGATATTAATATTAAATTATACAATCATTTTCGTTAAATAAATCATAACAAAACAAAGAGTAAAACAAAAATATTTATTTAAGGGAACATACAATCTATGAACAAATTATAACTTACTTAACTATTGAACATTTCAGTTAATGTATGCTGCTTTATTAACTTGGGTTTATTAATAAGAAGTTTTTCTTTTATTCTGTACATAGATATCAGTTAAGATTCAGTAATAAAGCTTCTTTGCTCTAGATCTCTTTTTTTTCTTTGTTTGTTTCAGCAATGTTTTTTCTCTCTTTTCTTGAATATCTACTGCCGCTGGAAAGTCAGAACTTTGGACAATTCCGAACTTTGGTTGTTCAAAATTTAGACTTTGTGCTGTATAGTAATATTTACTTGCCTATTACGTAGTACATTTTAAAAAAATTCTGCAAGTTTAAGTAAAATAAAATTGTATGACTTTGCTCACTGCAAACAAGCATTGAGCCCAACACATTTATTATCCTATCTTTACAATCCCCATTATGCAGGTGAGAAATTAACAAGCTCTGAGAAAATATCAGCTATATTGTTAGCTAAGGAGAAATTCTCTATTTTGGTGATACCTATTATGTTAAAGTTTGAGGTAAAATCAGAACCATTCAATGAATTTTTGTCTCAATCTAATATAGTGAAAGAACGCTGTCCTTTACAATGGTGAAAGACACATGTTACAGTTATCAAAAAGGATAATACTAAAAAACTTAAAGAAGTCATAATCAACCAGCTTTTTACTACAATAGCTTCATCTGCTTCAGTAGAACAATAATTTCTGCTTTCTGTTTGGTACATTTGAAAATTAGGAACTGATAAAGCTGCTAAACTCATTTTTCTGTACAGCACTTTAACAACAACAACAACAAAAAAAAACCAAAAGTTAACATCTTAACTTGCTTCCAAAATTATTTAAAATTTTTATGTGCTGCAGTTATTTTAACTAAAATAGGTAAAATGAAATTGATTTTTGTCATTGATTTGTAGATTTTTATGCATTTTGTATAATAAAATATTTTGATAGCCTAAAATGTTACAATTTTAATCATTTGTGTAAATTGTGTAATAATATTGATATATTTTGTTAATACTTATATAGCAGGCATTTGTGTGTGCCTGTATATATAATTTTTATTTTATAAATTAAAAGTCAAATAAAATCTGATTAATTTGATTTAAAAAAAATTAAAGCAAGAACCCTGGTTTGTGGTAAGTGACTAAATTGTCGTTACTTCAGAAATTTTGGAAAATGTTATCTAGCATATATTTACTTGCCACTGTTTGTTAGGTCCAGCATTTCTTTTAAGCTAGTAATCTACAATGTTTGCTGCCGTTTTGCACAATTTCTTCTTCAGCCTGTATATTAAAAGTATATTAAATAAAGGTATAAAAGATTTGGTATTGAGAAAACTTATTTTTAATATGAAATATAATTTTTATGTATACAGAATTAAAGAAAAAGTTATTGCACTTAACCCATAACTATAGCAGGATTGTAAAAAACCTGAGTTTTTTATTAAAAAAAACCCAGCCCGGGTGGGTACCCTTGCAGCTACCCATTACAACCCTTAATGTTGTAAAAAACCCAGCCCAGGTGGGTAGCTGGGTGGGTACCTGGGCAGCTACCCACTACAACCCTGAACTATAGCCAAAAAAGAAAAAATAAATAAATGTTTTTTAATAATAGGAATAAGTTTTCTTTTTAATTTATAATTTCTACTTTTAGTCGTACTGTATGTTTTAAAATTGAATATGACATTTATTCCCGCAAATTCAACTTATTCTGTAATCCTAAAATATAACAAGTGGGTAAGTGTGATCATACATCGCACAAAGGGTTTCGTTTAATATTCCTTTTAAAACACTTTCTTTCAAAACGTCCAGTACATTTATAGCCATGGAATACCTTCTAAATTTTGGCAAACACATCCTAAACTATGTTAAAGTTTCAAACATATTCGCCTTGTTATATTTCCTAATTTTGTTCGCCCCCCCCCCCCCCCCCAAAAAAAAAAAAAAAATGCTACGATATATCACATGACGGGTATCTGCCAAATTTAGAAAAGTGCCCCCTTGGGGGGGGAGTGGGCAGATGGTCACCATGATTTTTGACACGGCCTGATTTTAAAAATTTATGTTATGTTTTATAAGCCATATTAAAGTTTCAAACAGATCGTAAAGTTATATTTCCTAATTTTGTTCACGCACCTCCCTCACCCCCCACCCCCCCCTCCTCGAAATGCGACGCGCCCTTCTTCTTTATAATTTATTATCGTGTGTTATAAAGTATCTTAAAGTTTAAAACAGATTGAATTGTTAGATTTCCTACTTTAAATGAAATCGCGGTCTGTTAATTCCACATTCCACAACCAGGGAGCGCACTGTATTCTTAACAAAAGCGTATCTGAACGAAACTCCTTTACACAACCCATTAGTAGATATGTTACTCGAGGGCGTGGCGGTCTTCAGCAAGAATTTAAGATAATTGTTGAAATTACTATTCGGAAATAGTGGTAATTTAACTTTTGACATATTTATATTTAATAAGTATAAGTAGCATGTATTTGAGGACTCCATCAAAAAACGCACCTGAAACGGTATGAAACAAAAAAGAAATATTTTGCCCCTCCCCCTCTCCCCAACTTCCCGAAATTTCATGCGCCATTTTTTATAAACTTTTTCTATGTGTTATAAACTATCGTAAAATTTCAAACAGATCGCCTTGTTATATTTCCTAATTTTAACAAAAATGTTAGTTCCACATTCCACCACCAGGGAGCGCACTCTATTCTTAACAAAACTGTATCGGAAGGAAATTCTGTTAAACAACCTATAAGTAGATATGTTACTCGAGGTGGTGGCGGTCTTAATAAGAAATTAAGATATTTGCTGAAATTACTATTAGGAAATAGTGGTAACTAAACTTTAGACAATTTTATATTAAATAAGTAGCATATATCTCAGGGCTCCCTCAAAAAGTCACCTAAAGCGGCCAGAAACGCTAATTTTTTAAATAGAAATCTAGCGCGTTATAAAATATCTTAAAGTTTCAAACAGATCGACTTGTTAGACTTCCTAATTTTAACAAAATCGTGTTATGTTAGTTCCACATTCCACCACCAGGGAATGCACTCTATTCTTAACAAAAGCATATCTGAACGAAACTCCTTTACGCAATCTTTCCGTAGATAGATGGGTCGGGATGGTGGCGGTCTTAAACAAGAATTTAAAATATTTGCTGCGGTAACAAACGCTAAGATTTTAAAAATAATTCTAGTTTAACAAAAATGTTAGTTCCACATTCCACCACCAGGGAGCGCATTCTATTCTTAACAAAACTGTATCGGAAGGAAACTCCGTTAAACAACCTATAAGTAGATATGTTACTCGAGGTGGTGGCTGTCTTAATAAGAAATTAAGATGTTTGCTGAAATTACTATTAGGAAATAGTGGTAACTAAACTTTAGATAATTTTATATTAAATAAGTAGCATATATCTCAGGACTCCCTCAAAAAGTCACCTAAAGCGGTCAGAAACGCTAATTTTTTAAATAGAAATCTAGCGCCCCCCCCCCCCCCCCTCCCCAGAATTTCGCGTGTCATTCTTTCTTAAACTTTATCTTATGTGTTATAAAATATCTTAAAGTTTCAAACAGATCGACTTGTTAGACTTCCTAATTTCAACAAAATCGCGTTATGTTAGTTCCACATTCCACCACCAGGGAATGCACTCTATTCTTAACAAAAGCATATCTGAACGAAACTCCTTTACGCAATCTTTCCGTAGATAGATGGGTCGGGATGGTGGCGGTCTCAAACAAGAATTTAAAATATTTGCTGCGGTAACAAACACTAAGATTTTAAAAATAATTCTAGCCCCCCCCCCCCCCCCCCCCCTCCTCGAAATATCACACTCCATTCTTTTTTACACTTTTTTCTATGTGTTATAAACTATCTTAAAGTTTCAAACAGACTGAGTGGCGGTCTTAACCAATAATTCAAAATATTTCCTGAAATTACTATTAGAAAATAGTGGTATGAAGTAAACTTTCTGATGATGAATGAGTTATACTTATCTCATATCGCTGTTCAAAAAGCCCAGGCAAATTATTAGATTTCCTAATTTAAGTTAATTCGGGGTTAAATAAACGCGTCTCTTCATTTTAATCGACGCATTTGATAGGAATAAACCGATTAATTAAATAATAATTAATATTTCAGCTTGTGATTAAGATAGGACTTAGATATAGGTATCAATGAAATCAGCGAGAAATTTGACATCGGGATGCCAAAATATTTAATCAAAAAATTTAATATTTAAAAAGTTAAAATTTCGTATTAAAATATGCTATTATGGAAAACCGCAGCGTCGTCATGTCTACCTGCTTTCCCGCCGAATTGAAATCTTTTTATTTCCTTGTCTTTCCAATTAAAGAAAATAATTTTTATCGATCGATTTTTAGTGGATATTTTAACTTATACACATCGCAGAAATATGAACTTTATACCAAATGAAAGTAGATTTTTTTCTGCGTCTGTCTATTCCATTTACAAATTTCTCGGACCAATATTTTCTGATATACGATTTCGCTTTAAAATCTCCACTTCATTTTTCGGCTTAATTTCCTCCGTGGTAACCGTGCATTCGGCTGATTTTACTGGCAACCCTTAGGAGAAACACGGATGATTTCGAGAAAGTCCGTTTGAATTTGCGTTAAAAAGGTGGATTGGTTAATTTTAGAAGTTAATTAGCCCGTAATTCGGTTAATTACCAACTTTTTCAAAATTTTATTATTTGTTGTTTGATGTGAGGTGTTCAGCTATAAGTACCCAAAATTTCAACTCTCTAACATGTATAGTTTCTGAGAACGGGCTCTGTGATGGACAGACAGACAGAGGAGCGAGACGAATAGGGTTTCGTGAGATGAACGAAACCCTAAAAATCATCAAAATCCATAATTGCTGGGTCAGAAATGATTCTGAGTTTTGGAGACCGTATAATGTCAAAGTTTCATTGTATAACATTGTGTATTTTCTGAATGTCTGTTATAGGGATGCACCGGATATTGATTTTGCCGGATATCGGATACCGGATATCCGAAGCTCCTTCGTCTGCCGGATTCGGATATCCGATCGGATATCCGGCCCTAGATATGTTTTTAGTTATATATTGAATTATTTCTCTATATAATGTCATTTCAAAACAATAAATTACAAACATGTTTCACACATCATTGAAACATTTTAAATGTATTGAAATATAATTTACAAAAACTATATCTCTTTGAATATCATGGCTTGAATTCAAGTTTTCCCAAGAGGGGAGTTTCGTACCCAAAATTTATAAATGCAGGGGAGTTGAACTGTTAGAAAGGGAAAAAAAAATCTTTACACCCCGTTATTTTTTATGTGCTACTTAAAAAATTACATTTATACAGACATGACAAAATACCATTGAAACAATTTAAATTAACAACTCAAGATAATTATTCAAAATTTTTATTTTATTAAAACAAAAGGAACAGAATCAAGCTTTATATATACATGTCTATTTTTCAATTTTCACCCAATGTTATGGGCAATTAACAATCGGTTGCTAAATGAATTTCTTAATTTAGATTTTATTCCATTTTGCATACTTTAGCCTCTTTCAGAAGTTACACTTTTGACAAACAGTACAGAGCAATTTTATAACTTTAGAAATTATTGGAAACACATGGTTATGTTCTCTTAAAAAGTTTTAGAAAACTTTGTAAAATCTGATGTGCATTAATTTTTAACTTACATGAATAATGCACATCTGTGATGGTATGTCACTTCTGAACAAATTTTTTTATTATATCCTTAATGGAATTATAGTCAAAACTGTAATCACTGGTATTTTCGTTAATTGAACTATGTTCTACGCTATGAAATCCATATCCAAAGTTTGAAAAGGGAATAGTCAATTGATTTCTTCTATTACACGAGAAAAGGTTGATTTCAAAAAGTCATGTCCTAATTTCTGTTAATTGCGAGAAACAACTAGTTTGTTGTTTCTAATTATGTTTTTTTTTTAAGTTCATCAAAGTTATTTTTTTTTCATGTGCATCACAAGTGTAATCTCATTTTGTTTAGTGCTGACTATTGGCCAATTTGATAGAGCTTAGTCTCCAGTGGCCGTTGCTGCCCTTTTAGTTATTTCCTATTTTGGGAAGACAGGTAAAACATCGCAAAATACGTAAAACGAGCATAGAAAAAACATTGCTGATTTCGTCAATCATGGTGAAAATAAATAAAATAATTTGTCGATTGGTTGCGAGAAAAAAACTGAAGTTCATGGGAAATCGACAGTGGGAAAATATCACAAAATTCGTCAATCGATCATGGAAAACTATCGTGAAATTTACCAGTCCGTCACGAGCAAATACTGTGAAATTCCTCAGCTGGTCGCAGAAAAACAATGCAAAATTTTTCAATCGGATGCAGAAAAACAATTGTTACTTTCATCAGTATGTCACAAGAACAAACAGGGAAATTTGCCAATCGGTCACAGAATAAAATTTCTAAATTTGTCAATTGATTGCGAAAAAAAATTTATGAAATTCACCAATCTGTCTCCAGAAAAAAATCAAAAAATTCGTACAGTCGGTTGCGGAGAAAAATCGCAAAATTTTTTTGTCAGATGCAGAAAAACAAACATGAATTTTGTCAATTTGTTGTAAGAAGAAACTGTGAAATCTGCCAATTGATAGTGGAAAATATCACGAAGTTTGTCAGCCGGTCCTGAGACTTCATCGTCGTTTTACAAAGAAACATTTTCAGAAAATGATTTTTTTGGAAACAGGAGTCTCCCGCCCCCAATATTCTTTAGGGCACGAATCCTACCATCCCATCTCGAAATTCAAGACATGTATCTGCCATTCAAGCCATGTAATGTATATTAATAATGTTGTATAAAAAATGTTATTTAAACATTAAAATATTCTGTTTATCTGTACAATGAAATGCTGATAATTGCTACTGGATTTGGATATGGGATTGAGTATATTGATAATTGCTAATAATTAATTTGTACAATGAAATGCTGATAATTTGTGTAACAAATTTTAACCAATTAAATATGCCTATAATTGTAGAGTATTTTCACAAAGAAATACATACATTCTTTTTATAATTTAAACATAAAATATCTACTAATATACCCATGATTAAAGAGTGGATTTTCTCCAAATAAAGGTTTAGTTGATGCCTTTTTTCTGTTTTAATTATTTAAGTGTTTTGCTTTGAATCACATTTAGTTTTATTTTAAGTTAAATTACTGTGATATTTATAAGTAAAAAGAAAATTACTTTTAATTTTAAATATTTTATTTATAATGAAGTTACAAACAGACTCGCATAAAACCAAAAACTTTCTGCGCACATAAATATTGGGTCAAAAACTTTCTGCAAATTTAATGTTTAATAAAATGACGTGTTATATTACTTTGACTGTATGAATTTTAAATAGTAGTTTTAAAATAATTACCGTTTAATTTCAGGGTTGGCTTTTTCCCGTCCAAAACTTGTTTTTCCCATCCTACTGGGAAAAACTGGTAAATACCGGGATAAAGTGGTAAATACTGGAAAAAACTTCCAAATGACAATATGTAATATTCTGGTTTTCTGAATCTGATGTGTAAAATGAAAATTGGAAATACATAATTATTAAAAATTACCTTTAGGTTTAAAATTATTCTGTAAGAAAGGAATACAGTAGAAGATCTGTATAATGAAAACCTAAAAATGCAAGGTTGTGCATTATATGGGTCACATTTTGCACATCATTAAATTTACCTTATAAATAAGGCGAAATATGTCTGAAACATATATGAAAATACATTAGAGTATATTTATACTGCATTCCTTGTCCACAGGAGTTTTCCAGATTATGAACTTTTTAAGGACATTGATTATTCCACATATTGTTAAATAAACTTTATAAACATGGTCAACTATACCTGGACAAAATCATTTATTATATTACTCATTTTCAAAAATGTCTGTTGTAATAATACCATTTTCTTTTCATTAAAGTTCTTAATTAAGGGGATAAAGTTGAACTAATGTAACAAATTCATAATAATAATTAACAATAAAGATCTTCTACTGTATAAATAAATAAGAATTATTGCATAAAACATCTTCAGGGATGTCCTGCATCATCAGCATCTTTGGAGCGTTTTTTTTCTAAATTTTCTTTCGTCCAAAACAAGATTAGAAATAGACTGGGTTTACAAAAAGTCTCTAAATTAGTATTTTGTTATATGATGCTAAAATCCAATGTGGATGACAAAGAATATGAATACGATTATGATTGATAAAATGTTTGGGAATCTGTGTACTAGTGTGTGAATATTTAAATAAATGCACTCCATTGTCTGTTTTTGTAGATCTTCCTTTTCTTTTCTTTTTTTTTACCTTTCAAGCTATTTTTTGGAACCCAATTTTGACATTTTTAAAGGTTGTTTTGAATTTATATTTGTTTTTAATAATCAGTTTTTCCCATGTGGGAAAAACATAGTATTTCCCAGGACGGTAAATACCGGTTTTTACCATGGTATTTACCGGAGGTGGGAAAAACCTTGCCAACCCTGTTTAATTTAAAAATTAATTAATATTAATTACAGAATAATTATGTTGGCTAAAAAAATAATAAAACTAAAAATCCATGATATGAAGGGGTGAATTCTTATCAGTTATTTTGTCAATGCATTTAGAAACAGTCCAATCCTTAATATTGTGACCTCTTCTCACAAAATGCAATAATGGACATTGCTTCTGAAACAACAGAATCACATTTTGTAAGGATAGGTCCATTCTTAGGTATCATTAAAGAGACCGATGAGTTTTTATTGCAGCCCTTTGACGAAATTCTCATTTTTTTCCGCGATCATTTGGCGAAATTTCCGTTTTTCCACGATATTTTGACGACATTTGCATTTTTTTGACAAAATTCGCGTTTTTTTAGAGATCCTTTGACAAAATGCACTTTTTTTCTCCTATCCTTAGACGAAATTTGCATTTTTTCGCGATCTTTTGACAAAATTCAAGCTTTTTTCACGGTGTTTTGACGAAATTCGCAATCCTTTGATGAAATTAGTTTTTTCCACGGTTCTTTGCCGAAATTTTCATTTTTTTCATGATCTTTTGACAAAATTCGTGCTTTTTCCGCTATGATTTTACGAAATTAATTTTTTTCCTGCGCTTTTACACAAAATTTGCTTTTTTCTGCGATTCTTTGATGAAATTCGCTTTTTTTTCGCAATCCTTTGACAATATTAGTGTTTTTTCTGTGGCCTTTTGAGAAAATTCATTTTTTTTCGCGATCCCTTGACTAAATGCGTGCTTTTTTCCGCAGCCCTTTTACCAAATTTGTGTTTCTTTCGCGATCCTTTAACGAAATTAGTTTTTTTCCGCGATTCTTTTATGAAATTTGCGGCACGATCCTTTGACAAAATTCGCGCTTTTTCAGCTATGTTTTACGAAATTCATTTTTTTCCTGCACTTCTTTGACGTAATTTGCGTTTTTTCTGCTATTCTTTGACAAGAAATTTTTTTTTTGTCCACGATTATTCTTTAAAGAAATTAGCGTTGTTCCGCGGTCCTTTAACGAAATTTTCATTTTTTCCGTGATGCTTTGACAAAATTGGGTATTTTTTCTGCGAACGATTGACGGAATTGGTTTATTTTCGGCGATTATTTGTTGAAATCCGCAATATATTTCAGTGATTTTTTTTGTGTCTGAATTTTTGGACTGATGGGCGATTTTTTTTTAATTTTCGGAAAATTCAGAACAGAATCACCCCTATCAAACAATAAATAAATCGTACATAAAATTGGAGAACATTTTTAATTTTTCGGTATTTAAAAGAAAAATACAAGAACAAAAACTACTTTTCTTTTCTAAGAAATTTTCCACAAAGTTCCGAATTTTGCGGAAAATTTTCCGCGCACGGCGTGCGTCTATATTATACAACTCTGGTTACAAATATAACTAATTGGATGTGCCAATCCCAAAACCTTCTTCTATCTCATACGTCTTAATATTTCTAAAAGTAATTTTAAATGTTAATACTTCGATATTATTAGTTCAATATTATACCAACTTTGATTTTGATCTAAGATTTCTGCTCGTCAATTAATCAAAATAAGAATAAGTTAATCTCAATCATGATATTTATTAAAATCAATAATTTTTTTCGTTATTCTGTTGTACATCAGCTGATTGTGAATAGACAGCTTAGCAGGATGCGAAGTTCCCATGACTTCACGAGCCACCAATATACAGTACAAAAACTGCAAAAAATTGAGAAAATTTTACAAAAACGCTGTCACAGTGACACCTTCTGGCAGAATATTTCCAAATTCAAGGAAAAACTGATGGCCATAGCCGAAAATATACATAAAAAATTGGTTCAATTCTATGCTTAGTTTCATACACTTTTCGATGGTAAAATAATGGAAATAACACAAAAATCATTATTATAGCGCCCTCTTCCAGCAGACTATTTTCAAATTCAAGGAGGACCAGTTGGCCATAGCCAAAAACATACCCCTAAAAATTGGTTCAATTCTATGCATAACTTCATGCAATTTTCGATGGTACATACAAGAATAAAAATGGCACAAAAATCACTGTTACAGCGCACCCTTCTGGTAGAATATTTCTAATTTAAAGGAGAACCTGCTGGACATAGCCAAAAACACACACAAAAAATTTTGTTCGATTATATGGATAACTTATTACATATTTAACAGACACTTTTCGACAGTAGAATAATGAAAATGGCACAAAAATTGCAATTACAGCAGCACTCCTTTCTGACAGAATGCTTCCACATTGAAGAAGGACCTGCTGGCCACAGCCAAAAACATACACAAAAATTTGGTTCAATTCTATGCATAACTTCATACACTTTTTGATGGCACAAAAATCACGATTACAGCACCCTCTTCCAGTGGAATGTTCCAATATTGAAGAAGGGCCAGCTGGCTATAGCCAAAAATATTCACAAAAAATTTGGTTCAATTCTATGCATAACTTCATACACTTTTTGATGGTATGATGACAGACAAACAGACATTTTGTATAAGCATGTTTTGGGATCTCTGACCCCTAAAACGCCCAAGCCCACCGAAAACCAGAAATCGAAAAAAATCTCAGTTACAATACTTTCTTCTATTGAAGATAGAAGAAAGTAAAAATAGGCCTGTTTAATTGTTAAACTTAAAAGAGAGAAAGAAAATTAATAAAGTCATACTTTAATAAACAACTTCAGATTTTGTTTCACATTCTGAAAGTAAAGGTACAATTTTCTAAAAGATGTAAACATAAATTCTTAAATTTATTATAGAGAGTTCAAATACCAATGTTAGGAAAGCTGGTAATTCTTTAAACTTTTGGGAATTACCTTTTACTCATAAATAGTGGACTTACTTTCATATTTTGCATTATAAACAAAAGTCGTTCGGCATTGTTTGGGTCAAATGATTTCTCTTATCCTTATATATTTGCTTTGTTACGCATTGCCGGATATCCGGCAGAGAAGTCGGATATCCGGTGATTGTGATTCGGATATCCGACGGTATTTCGGATATTGAAAAATCAGCCGGATGTGCCGGATATCGGATATTTGCCGGATATCCGTTGCATCCCTAGTCTGTTATTTCATAAATGTTCTCTTGAAGCCATATTTTAAAAACAGAAACACATATAAAAGATATAGAAATTCTTACCATACAGTCTAGCAATCTATGAGTGAGTGGTACTTGTTGCAAAACTCAAGTTGTGATTTTCTTGAAAATATGTTTTTAACACTTTCCAACAAAGTTGAAAAGTGTTTATGACTTCGGTTTGTCTGTCCGTCTGGCCGTTTGTACGCGCTCTAACTCCCGTAAATATACTCGGATCGTTCTGAAATTTTTGGATGTTAGTGACCTCTACCATAGCACAAACCCTATTGCAAATGAAGTTTGTAGCATGTTTAGTTCATTTACAGGGACAGTCAAAAATTTTCCGTTACATTACAGCCTATGGGAAAAAATCGTTTAAAATGATTTTTAATGATGTTACATGCTTTCATACATAATAAATTGATATGCATTTATCAAGTTGACTAAAATATGTATTTTCTGTACAATATGCGGCCCAAACATTAGTTATTATTCATTTACAGGGCCGCACAAAAGAATTCCTTTACATAATGATATAGAAGTAGAGGGAATTTTTTCCGACGCATTTTAATTATGTTAAACTATTACATGTATGATAAAATAGATATACGTCGCTAAGGTTTACTATAACTTATTTCATGGATAATACGAAATGAAGAGCATTTACAGGGACACACAAAAGATTTCAGATACTATATTGTACTCTAAGTACTGTAAAGTAGCGATGATTGCTGGAAATGCATTTTTGATTATGTTATGTGCTTTTATGTTTCACCCCCAAAGCAGAATACTTTGCAATGTTCTGCAACGGAATTTCAGATGATCAAAAATGTTCTGCAAGCGCAATGGGGGAAAAAAAGGGGGGGGGATGTTTATATACATATGTAAGGATGTAATTTCATCTTTTATGAAAATGCTAAAGATGTGTTTCGTAAAACACTGTCAAACGAAAGAAACATATTCTGGAGGCAAGATTTATTTCTAGAACCATGGCATTGACACAGAAGTTACTGACTTTGGAAGTGAGATATTTAGACATATTACTTTTATGAAGAAAATGTCTTTGAAAATTTGGTCCATACATAGTTATAAGGCCAGCTTTTACAAGTTTCCTAACAGATTTATGTCCAGATGGAGGTCCATTCATATAAATAAACATACGTTTGTCTGTTGCACCAATGGTCGTTTCGTTCCCATCAGCTGTATTGGGCCTTTTAGAAAATTTTTTATCGATTGTAGACTCCCATGATTTGCATATAGCTTCAGATACTGAAATAGACAAAATTTTAGTTAGAAAACTGCTTAATTTCGGGATCTCTGATTTTAAAGTATTCACAGCATTTTTTAACATGGTCTTATTTTGAAAATATATTTCACTCTCCCGGCACTCTTTGACAGTTTCATAAACCCAATCAAGAAATACAGTGTATTCAAAATACAGCTCCTTCCCTTCCTCTTTGGAGGGAGAACACAAGGGAGTACATTCAGAATTCCTAAAAAATTGGAAAGATCCAAGATTTTGTTTGTCAAATCTGAACGTGGAAAAATCAGACATTCAAAATTGAATAAATATTTTGTTGCTTTGATGATCTCATCAAGTTCTGTGCTTTGTCCAAAATAGACACTGTATTGATGCAGTGTATCAATATATTTCACTATATCTTTGATGTCACTGATAAAATACGATATACTAGAATTATCAGTAGTAGACCTTAACATTTTGCTACTTATTGGAAGGTGTGGCAGAGGTACTCCTTGGAAAGTACTTTCTTCTGAAAACATGTGCCATGAAAGTATTGTATTTTTGAAAAAACATTTTGGCAATGATCTGACAATATCAATAAATTGTTGTACAATCTCACAATTCTGAAGGCTTGTCAGATGGGATTTGATATTTAGCAAATAACAGTTTAGATTTGTAATTAAATCTGTATACTCCCAAGGAAGAAGATCTGTTACCTCAATACATTTTAACATGGTAGCAAGTACCGAAATTATATCAGCTATTATACTGAAGATATTTCTTTTTGATAAAAGTTTGTCCCTCAGACTTGCATTTTCTGTTTTATCAGAGGCTGCGACTAATGCCTTGAAGTCATTTAGGAATGTTTAAAAAACATTAAAAGCATGAGAAACAAATTTCAAAGTTTTAAAATTTTTAGGCTTGCAGCGAAACATTTGCAGTTCATCTGCACATTCATTTAGACTTTCAAATGATTTCCCCCACATGAATTCTTTCATGCCAGTATTGATAAGTGCTAAGGAATCTTCCACAATTTTACTATCTGAAAGTACCTGAACCAACTCTAGTCCGTGCATAAGGGTCCCAGGATACAGGAATATCTTCTCTAACCAGTATATAGGTTAAAATTAACATTTTTACCCACTGGCCACTGGCCAGTACACAGATTTTTTTCACTGGCCAGTAACAAAGTTATGTATGCTCCATGCAAAATTGTGTTTTTTCTAACTATCAACATTGTAATTTACTAATATATATTACTTACCATTCGATATGATTACACTCAACTGAAAATTTTTATTTTTACTATTAATTGCAATGAAATAAATTCACAGGAAATTTTCAGAAAGGTTACAGCAGAGGGGACCCTCCCCCCTCCCCCTCGGCACTAACTAATATGCATTTTTCTGTGACCATTTAATGAATTTTGCGATCTTTTGACGAAATCTGCGTTTTTTCCGCGATCTTTTCACAAAATTGCATTTTTTTTGTAATTTTTTAACGAAATTTGTGGGTTTTTTTCGCCATTCTCTGAAAATATTTGCATTTTTTTTTTTCAAGATTTTTTGACGAAATTTGCGTTTTTTCTGCGATCTTTTGATGAAATTTGTGTTTTTTTCGCAATCTTTTCGTGAAATTTGCGTTTTTTTCACAATCTTTTGACGAAAGTTGCGTTTTCTCCGCGATTTTTTCACGAAATTTGAGTTTTTTCGCGATCTTTTCTCGAAATTTGTGTTTTTCCGCGATCTTTTTTCGAAATTTGTATTTTTCCGCGATCTTTTTTCGAAATTTGTATTTTTCCGCGATCTTTTGACGAAATTTGTGTTTTATCCGCGATTTTGTCACGAAAGTTGCGTTTTCTCCGCGATCTTTTGACGAAATTTGCGTTTTTTCCGCGATCTTTTCTCGAAATTTGTGTTTTTTCCGCGATCTTTTCACGAAATTTGCGTTTTATCCGCGATCTTTTCACGAAATTTGCATTTTTCCGCGATACTTTGAAGAATTTGGTGATTGTTTTCGCGATTCTTTGTCGAAATTTGCGTTTTTTCCGCAATTTTTTCACGAATTTTGCCTTTTATACGCGATCTTTTCACGAATTTTGCGTTTTTCTTCGATACTTTGAAGAATTTTGTGATTTTTTTTCGCGATTCTTTGTCGAAATTTGTGTTTTTTCCGCGATCTTCTCTCGGAAATTTGTGTTTTTCCGCGATCTTTTGACGAAATTTGCGTTTTTTTCCCGTGATTTTGTCACGAAAGTTGCGTTTTATCCGCGATCTTTTCACGAATTTTGAGTTTTATCCGCGATCTTTTCACGAAATTTGCGGTTTTTCGCGTTACTTTGAAGAATTTTGTGATTCTTTTTCGCGGTTCTTTGGTGAAAATTGCGTTTTTCCGCGATACTTTGAAGAATTTTGTGATTCTTTTTCGCGATTCTTTGTCGATAATTGCGTTTTATCCGCGATCTTTTCACGGAATTTGCGTTTTCCGTGATCTTTTCACGAAATTGCCGTTTTTCCACGATACTTTGAAGAATTTTGTTATTCTTTTTCGCGATTCTTTGTCGAAAGTTGCGTTTTCTCCGCGATCTCTTCACGAAATTTGCGTTTTTTTCCGCGATGTTTTGACGTAATTCGCATTTTTTACGTAGTCCTTGGGCGAAATTCACGTTTTTTCGCGATTCCCAGCTTTTAAGCTTTAGTGAAAAACTTTCCCATCTTCGTTCTTTGACCATGCGCGGAAGAAAACTCCCGTTCGGAAAGAAATCGCTAGTTATTCAGAAAGTAGGTGATGAAATAGGAGGGAGGGAGAAAGATCGATTGCCGCGCGACATTCTTATTTCTTCCCTAAATAGATTCGAACACAACGAAAGTAGTACCCCCCCCCCCCCCCCCCCCCCCCGAATTCTTTTTGCTTTCACATCAATATGCACTTTTTTTTTTTTTTTTTTTTTCTTTTTTTTTTTACAAAAAAAAAAAAAAAGTAACATTTGTCTTGAAATGTTCTGCAGCACATCTCATTGTTCTGCGACGTACGTCGCACTTTTAAGCATATTCTGCTTTGGGGGTGTTTCACTATATTTATGCATTGTATATGGTGTGTATAAATGCTGTAATTGATATACAGGGCTACTCAAAAGAATTCATAATGGTTACTGGGTATGATTGCAAATTGCTTAAAGGTGATTTTTAAATGAGTTAGGCATTTTTACGCTGAACCGCATTTGGTTTACTAAGAAATGTTTGTAAAACATATATAAAATGACATACGGGGTCACGCAAAGAATTCCGGTAGTTTTAAGGGTGTTTTACTTTCAATTAAACTTTAGCTAAATAGTGGCATGTAATAAAGGTATTAGGTTAACTGCAGAGTTTTACAAAAGTATACAGGTATGTTTAAATCTATTAGTATAAATTGCTGAAAGAGAAATTTCAACCTGTTATGTGTTTTCTTGCTAAACTAAATTTCTCCATTATATAGTATATATATCAACCTACAGATCAAATACAGGCTGTTCAAAAGAATTGGAATACATATTTGCTATGGACGGTAACTGCTGAAATCAGTTTTAGGTAGCTTTCATTACAAAAAGCTACCTATTGCAGCCGTTCGGAGGAAAGCGATTTCAAAAAAATTTTGGTATATTTTCATCGATCATGACCCCCAGACCCCGAAACCACCCTCCGTTCAAAATTGATATATATATATATATATATCCATATATATATATATCTGGCCTATGTCACACTGTAACTCTCGTATTTATGAACCGATTTGGATGTAATTCGGTGTGCACATAGTACACACCAATGTCTCGACCGAGTTCGTTGGCCAGCTTCATCCGTCATTTTGTTTCAAAATGGCGGCCATTTAAAAATTTTTTAAAAATTTAAAATTTGAAATGTGGTACCAAAAAATTAAAAATGGAAAAATATTTTTTTCTTATGTATTTGACCTTTATAGAAAGACTCCGGAGCAGTTTTTGTTTCATCTATATCTTAAAAAATGGCTGGGTTATAGCATTTTGAATTTCTAACGTGGCTGACATTTTGAAATGTCCTGAATTTTGTCACGCGATAAAAGGCATATTTATGAACCGATTTGGATGTAACTTCGTTTATACATAGTACATACCAATGTCTCGACCGAGTTCGTTGGCCAGCATCATCCGCCATCTTGTTTAAAAATGGCGGCCATTTAAATTTTTAAGAGAAATTTAAATTTGAAATGTGGTACCAAAAATTGAAAATTGAAAAAATATTTTTTTCTTATGTGTTTGACCTTGATAAAAAGATTCGGGAGCATTTTTTGTTTCGTCTATATCTTAAAAAATGGCTGAGTTATAGCATTTTGAATTTCTAGCATGGCTGACATTTTGAAGCGTCCTGAGTTTTGTCACGTGATAACAGATGTATTTATGAACCGATTTTGATGTAATTCGTTGTGTACATAGTACACACCAATGTCTCGTCCGAATTCGTTGGCCAGCTTCATCCGCCATCTTGTTTCAAAATGGCGGCCATTTAAATAAATTAAAAAAATTTAAAATTTAAAATGAGATACCAAGAAATTAGAAAATGAAAAAGATTTTCTTTGTATGTGTTTGACCTTAATACAGAGATTCCGGAACAGGTTTTGTTTCGTCTATATCTAAAAAAATGGCTGAGTTATAGCATTTTGAATTTCTATTGTGGCTGACATTTTAAAATGACCTGATTTTTGTCACGTGATAACAGGCGTATTTATGAACCGATTTGGATGTAACTTGGTCTGTACATAGTACATACCAATGTCTCGACCGAGTTCGTTGGCCAGCTTCATTCGCCATCTTGTTTCAAAAGGGTTGCCATTTAAAAAAAAGTAATTTAAAATTTAAAATAAAGTATTAAAAAATTGGAAAATGAAAAATTTTTTTTTGTGTGTTTGGCCTTGATACAAAGATTCTGGAGCAGTTTTTGTTTATGAAAATTTGTTCTTTTGTTTATATCTTAAAAAATAGTTGAATTATAGCACTTTAAATTTCTAGCATGGCTAACACTTTGAAACGATCTTGTATTTGTCACGCGATAACACACGCATTCGCCTATTTCGATGGAAGAAGGCATGTGGATAGTATACATCAATATCTCAACCAAGTTCGCTGGCCAGCTTCATCAGCCATCTTGTTTCAAAATGGCGGCCATTAAATTAAAAAAAATTATATTTAAAGTGAGGTGCAAAAAAATTAGAAATTGAAAAAGGTTTCTTTCTTAAGTATTTGACCTTGATATAAGCATTCACGAGCATTTTTTGTTTGTCTTTATCTTAAAAAATGGCTCAGATATAGCAGTTTCAATTTCTAAAGTGGGTGACATTTTGAAAAATCTTATTTTTTGCATGCGACAGCACTCGTATATATCAACCGATTCCGATGTGAGTGAGCATGTGCACAGCAATTACTAAGGTCTCGACCAAGTTCACTGGTTAGCCTCATCCACCATGTTGTCTTAAAATTGCAGGCACTTTAAGAAATCGCCGAATTTGGCAGCCAAATATAAATTTAAATAAAAGCAGCTTGGATAAAGCTGACTAATTTCGCGAAATTCTCATTCATAATGATTTAGTATTGATAAAAATTAGTATTGAATCTCCTACATTCGGTTTCCACTTAATTGAGCTTCGTGTGTTTGAATAATATAAGTTGGCTTTTTTAAAATAAGGAATATGAAAGCTACCTCTTCCTCCCGGCACTGGCCGGAAGGACTTTTTGAAATGTTTTATGTGTTTTCTAAAATGTTTACTTAGTTCACTACCTTATTTCCCTAAATAACAAAGTTTTGTTAAAGCATTCAGGAAGTGTTGGGAAGTGTTTCATAATCTATGCTTAATGCATGATTTTTCTTACTTGTTTAACTCAATACCAGGTATATTTCAGCAAGAGATCAACTGATTTCTTTGTGGGTTTTTTTTAAATGAAAGTTTATAAATTTTCCCAGTGCTTGGTTGATGATTTTTTATAAAAATTAATTTGCTTTTAATTAGGGTGTCAACGATTTTAATCAATTGATTTAAATCAGCAATTAAATCATAATTTTAATCAACCCTTTTTAAAAAAAAAATCATTTGATTTAAATCAAAAATTTTCTAAATGTTTAAAATATCAAAAGAAGTATTAAAATCTAACATGAACATAATTTGAAAGTTTCTACAGGTATTTTGACTTATGAATAAACAAAAAAAGAGCCTTTAAATAATTGTTTCTAAGCTTAATTCATGAGTATTGTAAAAAATTAAAAACAGTTATTTGAGTTTGTAAAAAGCATTGTTTTTAAGTTTTTATCCAAATTAAAACAGTTTCATTTAAAAATTAATTTAAATCTAATATAATTTGCAATGTCATAATTTCCTTTAGGTAATCAATTTATGCATTATTTTATATAAAATAGCACACATAGCAAGTGTAATACATTCAATCTGTAGTTAAAGAAGAACATGACATCTGCTCAACAGCTAAATTGTAAATGAATGCATGCAAGAAAAAGAAATAATTGGTATAAAAATGCTAAGCACAAGCAAGTGCTTCTTCACTATAGGTTGAATAAATGCTTTTTTTTTTTTTTTGTAACTCATATATACTAAATTAAAAAAAATAATAATTAGGGATTGGAAAGTTAGCAAAACTTTTCTTAAAAAGAAAGAAAAAAGAACCATTGAAAGCTAATAATCCACACTGAGAGGTAATAATGCTGTTACTTAAATATTTTGAGGATTTCAGATGTAAGTGGCTAACTTATATTTATTCTATATGAATGGATTTAACTCATTCTCATAATTTTTTTGGTTAGCATACACATACATGTGTGTAAGTTTAGATTTTGGTGGTTTACAGTAATTTTCCTAAATACAAATGCAAAACGAGCTGCCAATAATATTTGTTAGTTTTGTTATTTGTGCTACTAACTAATGACATTACTTATTTGCAGTTTTTATTAATTTTGTAATTACTTATACTGTTTCTTCTTGCCCATTTTTTTAATGGTGACACACCATGCCACTTTTGAAATTGGCAAAAATGTTCCCTGCCTTAAAAAAAAAAAAAATCTGAAATTCACCTGTAGTTGTAGCTAGAGATTTCTTGTAAAAAACTTTCCCATTCAGCACCATTTCTAAATTCATGTGGCCAAGATCTTGCAAAAATAATAGAACTTTATTTCTTTACAAAAAGCAGGATATTATGAAAATATGTTATTTAATTGTATCTTTCAATTTGTTATTCATAAAATTATTAAAAATTAAGGACACTTTATTTATCATACTAAAAATTATTCTTTTCTTTCTTTTCTTATATCACTACTAAACACAACTACCCTATATATATAAAATCCTAATGAAACGAATTTATGTAACGATTCTAAGAAACAACTGATTATGTTTCACAGCGATTTCTGCTCAAACATGGAATACTTTGCGATGAAATTAACACTAAAAATCCGTATTGATCCACAGATCTCATAACTGGTAATAGAATTTTTAAATTCGAATTAGTTTTCGAAATATTTTTTTTCTAATTTTATATACTTTTCTCTAATGATGGCAACTCAAATTTTAATCATAACAGATATTTTTTTTCATATTCTAGAAAAGGTTATTATTTTAAACTAATTTGGCAACCAGTTTGGCCTTCTTTAAATGTATGCTAAGAAATGTAACATGTTACTTTTATTCATAATTCAATTTACTTGAACAATCTTTCGCCAAATCAAAAGATTCTGATAGAGAAATCAAGAACTCAGTATTCTTATGTTAGCGAGATGCAGGTGATAAATCGCCAAACATTTTTCCCGTTGCATTTTTTTATATTTCATTTAAAATATAATCCTTTCATTCATTTTATTTAAAATACAAAACTTTCATTTAAAACTGAAACGGTACTTTTCTGTTATACGGACACCATGCCAGAATGTATGTTAATGTGCTGATTATTTCAAACCTGATCGTGAAAAGGATTTTTAATTTTATGCCAGAAGTTTAATATGAGTTTTATTTTATTAGATTACTGTATAACAGTTATTTGTTCACTTATTTTAAGTATATATTTGTGGTTTAACAAAATAGTTCAAAAAGTCTGTAATTTTCAAATGTTATATTTTTAAAATGCTCACTTTACTGTCGACAATGTCTTTTCTTTTATTTTTCAAATGTTTAAATTCACATGATTTTCGTTTTGGGCCAACTATTACGCTTGGCGACAATAGTGTCCGTATAAAGGAAAAGTACCACTGAAACATTTAAAATTGATGGCTTTAACTTCTTTCTTTTTTTAAACACAAAAGTAAAAGAAAAATATTAGGCACAGATGTCATATATGCACCGGGGAACCTAATTCGCGCGAAAGTGGCATTATTTTGATTGACATGGTAACCCGACTATTGTTGTTTATTTAATAATAAATGTTTGTTTACTTTTATTTCTTTTTTTAAATTATATGAATTTATTTTGTTCTATAGTTATCAATTATTTTTTTTGTTATTTCCTTTTGAAAATAATAGAAAATAATTAAAAAATACAGTACTACTTAGTTATTCCGTCGACCAATTTTGCCAAATTATGTAAATCACGAAACCACTTGCCAGATTGTACAAATTGACATAATTTTTATTTTAAATAACGAAAGAACAAATAAATTAGTATAACATTAATAAATATACAAATAAAACGTCGAAATAATAAAAATCACTTGATGGCGTAAACATGTGTAACTTGCTTAAATTCAAGTGAATGTGACATTTACGATCAACCATTATTGGCATTTAATCTTACAGTTTGGTGATAGATTTTTGGTCAACAGGATAACTAAGTAGTACCAAAAATACATATGTAACTGGTATTCGAAAACGAGGTTTTCGCCAAATTTCCGTTAAAAAAAAAAAAAAAAACATGCCAAACCTGCGAGTGCATATATGACATATGGCCAAATATTAAATATTGCAACAAACCATGACATTTAATTTCAACTTCAAATCAATGCTTTGATTTACCACTCGAAAAATAAAAAAATGCTAACTGGCCAGTTGAAAAAAAGCTATTGGCGAGATTTGCACCCGGCTAGCATAACTGTACCAAGAATTCTTTGCGACCATGGCAACTTTTATATAGTTTTATTCTAACAGAAAATTTTGATTTTTTAATCAAAATGGAAAACTTTTGGCACAGATGTCATGTACGGACCCATATTGGCGCGATTTTTTTCTGGCGCCAATGTCATATACGCCACGGGTACTTAACTGGTGCTAAAGAATCGTTATTTTGCTTGATATGGTAAGCCAAATATTGATGCTTTCCCCAAATTGGCATCGGAAAAAAATCATGCCAATATGGTATATGACATCTGTGCCAAACTTTCATATAAAAGGCGAAGGGATCAGACCATATTTGTTTATGGCAGTTGATGACTAGAACTATCATAATATAGATGAAATGATGGCGATAGAATAATATTTGGTGACTTATCACATGTGCCTGTCTAACATTAAAGTACCAAAATGGCACCTAGAGTATAAAAAGCGAAGTGGTCCGCCCGGAACTGTTGGTGATAGTCACATGACTTAGGCTATTGTTATAGAGATTGTTTTAAAATATTGGGAGACAAAGACTCTGTATACTTAATTCATTTTATTTTAGCTTCTTTTCAAATGTTCAACTGATCCTCTTTAATCAAAAACGAAAACAACCATTAGATGTCTTAACAGCAACTGATTCAGCCATAAATTTTTGCAATCAAAGGGAATTGAATGGAAACCTGTTTACAGGGAGATCTGCACAGCTTTTTTCAGTATAATTCAATCTTCTCTAATATTTTTAAAACCCATCAGATTAGTGTGTTTTTAGATTCTGCGGTGTCTGAACGGGGGTTGGCGAGCATAGCTTGCAGGGGGCAGAGCCCCCTAGTTACTAATATATTTCCTCATGAAATAGTGCCCTTTTTTGGAACTAGCATCCTGTCCCTTTTCTTTCTAAAGTGAATACTACATTATTATCCTTTTAATAATTAATGCTTAAAAATGTATTATATGTTATGTTCCTAATTAGAGAGTTTATTGTTTGATAATTATTAATTTGAAGTAGCCTTAACTATTTAATATAAAATGCAGTTAATAATTTTAATGTTAAATATCACTAGTATTTATAAAGTTTTACATAATTATTACAATATTAATGTATATAACATTATTGTATGATACTACCTAATGAAATTACTAATTTCCAATTTTTATAATTTCTGTAATTACGAACTAATAATTATAATTTTATTACTTAAAGTGTAAAAACATAGATTATGTTAGCAATTAGTGGTTTAATTGTTTTGGAAACCTAAAACTCTTGGTAGCTATTCAGTATTTGAACGCTGGGAAAAGAATCATAAAAATCCAATTTAAATTAAAAAAAAAATCTGATTTAAATTTAAAAAATCTGATTTTTTTTTTTTTTTTTTAAACATGATTTTTTTACACCCTACTTTTAATAACGAAACTAAATAAGGTTTTTTTATTTTATTTTATTTTTGGTCAAAATCTAATACATTAGTTTCATAATCCTCCTACCTTTTTGTTGAAAATGCAAAATTTCAAAAACCTGTCAGTCTAGGTCTAGACAGTTACATGTATTTTAATGTGCTTTCTGTTACATTGGATTCATATGAAACCAACTGGAGAAATTTGTGATAGCGCTTGAACACTGTCAAAAAGGTACACTTTTCAATAAAAATTAATGCAAATGTTATTTAAAGTTCAAAATGTGCTTTATTATGTAAAAATCCTACATATTTCTACATCGTTCTTAAACATTAGAAAAAAAAAATCTTATTTTTTAGGCTGATATTTCTCATGCTTCCTTAAATAACATTTTATTTTTTATTTAATTGATAGACAGTTGCATGTTGCTTTTAGTGACTGGAAAAACATTGCCATTTACAGTAAAATAAAAACAATCCTGATTTTTTAAGTTTTAAAGAAAACATTTTTGCAGCAATTATTGCATTGTGGCAGGACTTAATTTGTGCCGGAGCCTAGCTCCGGTACTTCTCCGTTTTTAGTAAATATTTAAATATTGGTCGGAATTAACCGGAGCTCATAAATATGCTCCAGAGCCCAGTGCAATCGCGCTTCCGAAAAACCGAAGCCTTAATTACCCTTTTCTTTCCTTCCCATCTCCAAGCTTTTGCATACTTTTTTACCAAAACACTTATATGTGACACAATGTGTCGCACACGTAGGAGATGGAGATAAAACGGACTCAATTTTTATATCAGTTTTTGTGCTTGGACTGACTCGAGCTCAGTCTGTACTACATTCAAAATTTTATTTAGTCAATAATCGAAAAAAAAACTTTTCCTCCTTTAAAATTACATATTATATTCTATTTTAAATCATTTTAATGCTATTTTGATCAGAATGAAGGGGAAACAGAAATCGTGTTTTTCTATTTCAAATTTATGTCGCCGATGTGTTGATACGGTGCCCCTCAAGAGACTGAACAATGAATTTGCTTTCAATTCGATTTCCTTTTGTGACACTAGGATAATTTTTTATTGGCTGTTTTTTTTTTTTTTTTTTTTTTTTTCCTTTTTTTAGATGTCTAACCTGAAAAGAATATTTTCTGTTTTAGCCAACGAGCATCAGCTTGAGGTTTTGTTTGAGTTTTTTTGTCTTCTATTGTGTACAAGTATAAAAATCCTGTTAATGATTTTTCTAATTATTTTGTATCATTAACGGTATCTATGCTAAGGCTTTGCTCTGCACATTTACGAAGTCACTTTCATTTGTAAGTAGATATAATTGCTATGTATTGTTTTCTGATAGAAAGCAATCAAGCAGTGTTTACCCTTTTTCTATAAAAGCATCGATTCTTTCCGATAACAGTGTCAAATTTTTAATTTAATCTAATTTTCAGGAACTCACCACAAAAGATTGTTATGCAGAAGGAATTGATTATAGTTTAAAATATGCACCTTTTATAGGAGATTGTAAAACACTGTTTCATTCTTCAGCATATAAATATTTATTTCTGTAAATTTCATTTTTTTTCTTAAAGAGGCATAGCTGCGAACCATCCCTTTTTTTGGTGTTAACACTATTTCCTAATCATAATCCTTACCATAACCATATTTAATCGCAGGTTTCTGCAATTAATTAACATTAAAATTGGGCAAAGATTACTGAGTCATGTCACTATTACTTTTATATATTTGTATAGGATCTATTATCCAGAATGCTGAGATATTCTGGATAAGAGGTTTTTCCATAATTCAGAAAACTTTACTATAAGTATTAAAAAATGTACAAAATAATTGTGTGAAATGTATAAAAGATGAGAAATATATGTAAATACATAATTACAAATTTGTTAATTTAATAACTTATTACACAAAATAAAAATCATTCTAAATTACAATTCAAATTTTACAAAAGTACATCAACATATGAAACTTAGTTTTAGAACTTGAGATCAGAATCCTTTGATTTAGATTTTTGAAACGTTTCTATTAAGTTTATCTTCCAATAGCTGTTCTAAGTAAATATTATTCCTCATAATTATGGGTTCATCATTTAAAAATTCAGCCACAAACGTAAAGCTTGGAGAATATATATATTTATTCCGCTAAAAAAGTCACTGCTGGAGCAAAAGATCTTTATCTTAATAAAATACATATAGTAGCTCTATACCTTAAGTTGAAACAACATATTCACCTTAATAAAATAAATAAGCGATATGAATACTTAAAACACAATACATTTACACACAATACATACTCAATACATTTTTTTACTAAATAGGTGCAAGCATATATATGTTTTAAAAACATTTAAAACAATCAAGATGTTAAAAACATTGGTTGTCAGAAAGTGTTAAAAACCAAATATTGATATTGATATCCTATTTAAAGTCATTGCACATGCATCGCAATATAATGCAGTAAACTCTCTGTAAGGCGGACTTTGTGTAAGACGGAAATCTGTCTTACTCGGAAAGATTTTCAAGTCCCTCCAAATCCATAGGCATAGAGTAAAATTTGTCTAAGGCGGAATATTGTCTACTGCGGAAAATTTTCTTGGTCCCGATCGATTCTGCCTTAGACAGAGTTTACTGTATTTGTATAATCAGAGAGTTTCTGCTGGGAGTAACTGGTGAATTTGGTTTTGATTAACCCCCCCCCCCCCCCTTCCTCTCTCCTTCTTTCCGGTTTCTTTAGCAACTCCTCTATTTTCTTTCCTTCCCATCCTCCTGTTTGTGGTTTTTGCTTTCGCCCTCTGTATTTAACCAGCGGTTGTCTTTTCAGGCTGCAGCAGTTCCCCTGATGACGACTAATGTTTTAGTTGAAAGTGCTCTGGTTTTTAACATCTTGATTGTTTTAAATGTTTTTAAAATTATATATGTTTGCACCTATTTAGTAATAAAAAAAAAGAAAATGTATTGTGAATTAAGTATTCATATTGCTTATTGTTCTTTATCTTGTTTTGACAAAAAATATAAAAAATATCTTGCACAGTGATTATCAAATGTATGAAAATATCAAGAATCGTGATACTTTCAAAATATTGGATATATACCATGACATACATCCATTGATATATATATATATATATATATATCACCAAGCCCTGTTTTGAAGTATATTTAATAGTTCTAATACTAATATTAAATATTGTGATTAAATGAGGATATGCCATGTATACCTTATTAGTTTAGTATACTATTAAATAGGTTTTTTTAATGAATAATGTTAATTATTCCTTTATAGCCAATTCACCCAAAAATCCTTACTGTGATGTTGACTTGAATGAAGAGAAACTGCAAGCTTTTGTGTATGCTGTGAAAAATCACTACTGGTATCAGATGTATCTGGATGACTTGCCTGTGTGGGGTGAGTTAATATATTAATGACGTGTTATTTATTCTTTGCTATATGTTAAACTACTTCAACTATTTGTTTTTAAATTACATTCTATAATAACTTTTCAACCAGTTATCAAAGGTTCAGTCATAACATATAACTATTTTGTACTTGTCAAAGTTTGATGACTTATCTGCTGAATTTTCTTTTAAATGTTTATCACAATTATTTACTGCTCTACCAAATAGATCCATGGAAAAATCTTTGTAAAACTTCCACTGATTCACAATTTTAGTAAAGTTTCTAATGCAATTTTGACATGCCTATCATTTTTTATCATAAATACAATACAAAATATCCATCTCCCTTGATAAAAGGTACAGTGTTCCACCTTCCATTATTACTAGAAATAATAAACAAGCACAGTACTTTTATATTGTACCAACAGCATTGTCGGCAAGTGTAATAGTTGATGCCAAAAGATGATTAAATTTTTTCATTTGATTTGTGAACACAAAAAATTGGCACAACTTATCTAATTTAGTTTTTTTTTTTCTGTACTCTCATGTCGTGTTCTACTTGAAGCTCACAAGTTTTGGAGTTAAAGCTCACAAAACTCAATCTAAGTTAGCTCTTGGCACAACAAATATATAAATCTCAAAGCATTAAGAAATGGCATTTGTGATGCTTCAAACCCTATTTTATTTTGTATTCCTATGCCTTCTCGGCATAATCATAAGCTATGTCTTCATTTAGGATAAAATTCTGAAGTCATCTATAATTTCATTTAATAGTTTTTTTGTACAAAACCTTTCTTTATGTTATAATTCTATATTAAAACTATTGCATCTTCCTCATCAGTGGATAACTGCCAAATTGTAAAATCCATCTTAGCTCCAGCAAAAACTTTGTTATAATTTTATACAAAACTAGGGGGCTCTGCCCCCTACGAGCTACGCTCGTCAACTCCCGTTCAGACACCGCAGACTCTAAAAGTACGCTAATTTGATCGGCTTTAAAACGATTTCGGAAGATTGAATTATAATTTAAAAAACAGTGGCGATCTCCCTATAAATGGATTTCTATTCATTTCTCTTTGAATGGGGAATTTTAAGGCCAAATCCGCTGCGGTACTACATGATGAACCCGTCGACCAATTTCGCCAAATTATATAAATCGCCAAAGCACTCGCCAATTATATAAATTGACATAATTTTTATTTTAAATAACGAAAGAACAAATAAATTAGTGCAACATTAATAAAAATACAAATAAAACGTCGAAATAAAAATAACTTGATGACATAGACACGTGTAACTTGCTTAAAGTCAAGTTAATGTGACATTTACGATCAACCATTATTGGCATTTAATCTTATAGTTTGGCGAATGATAGAGTTTTGGTCGACGGGATAACTAAGTAGTACCAAAAATACATATGTCAATCGCTGTTGTGTAACAACATTTCAAAATAAGCTAATATAAAAGGAATTAAGTAAACAGAGTCTTTGTCTCCCGGTATTTTTTAACAAAGCGAAAAGAAAGTTCTTTTAAATAAGACTTTTTAAATTAATCGTTTTTAATCTGACGTAATTTTAACCAAACTATTCTTTCTCTTTTTATTATTCACGAGAAAATGCTTGTTTTAGAAATGAAATATTATTTGCGCTTTCCTAACAAAAATAGTTGAAAAGTATCCGCTCAAAATATCAAATAAATGTCTAGCGCAATTTCTGAATTTAAACCTTTTTGCAATATTATTTTGTATTCATTTTATGTAATAACTGTAATGTGACGTAAATATGACGTAATTTCTCCTATTTAAGACTTCTAACGCATGTTAATAAATTTATTATTTTACAAATTCCTTTCTCTCTTAAAATTCACGTGTAATTATAGTTTTTATGACATAATTTTTAATAAGTTCCTGCTTTTTGTACATAATTATTTAATTCTAATTCCAAATGTTTTTTTTTTCTGTTTATAATAGTCCCGTGTAAATAAATTTTTAATTTATTTACAAGTATAATTTTTTTTTTTTTTTTTTGAAGCAAACATTATTATTTCCACTGTTTATACAGTTGGCAACAGTTTAAATTAATATCACTTTCTAAAATCTGTAAAAAATATCTCTAGAAATGCTGAAAATTTGAATTTAAAATAGAAATAAAACCTCAAAAAATTAGTCAAATTAAAAAAAGAAAAACAGTCTGCACACCGGGAACTTCAAACGTATAAAATGATCTAAAAATGATTAAATTCCTATGAATAGTTTTTGCTCCTATAAAACTTTTTTAGTGGAACGATTTTGTCCAACTTTAGCATTAAATATCTCTTAAAATAATTCTTCGATTTGAAAACTGTCTGCCTCAGCGTGTTTATCAAACATTTCTGTATCATACTACCGATTTTCATATTTTTGTATCCATTATTTTTCTTAATATTAACGAAGAAAGACCTCCTGTCACAAAAAATTCAAAACCGGCGGCAGTGACAGCGGTAGTTACTTTTTTTTAGAATAGAGAGATATTTTCAGTTTGCAAATTAAGATGTGTGTGATTACAATTATTATTATTATTTTATTTTTTTTTAATCCTGTTTAATAAATAGCGAGTCAGTGTTTGATGCGGCTTGCAATAAAAATCCTTTGTATGGTCTTGGTTCAAATAAATACCGTATTAGCATACAATTTGGTATGGTGTTATGGTATAGAAAAAGTAAAGTACCACGAATATCAGAGTATGCTACATTCTTCAATAATGTCTCTGAATAGGCAAATAAACGTGCTTTTTTGTCTTAGTTTAAACAAATACCTTAGATATATTGTGCACGTGCACCTAAAGCCAGTTTCAAACATATCATTATTCATGCACAGAAAGACATTTTTAACTGCAAATTACCACTAATTAATAGTACCGTAAAATCCTGATTTTAAGCCCCCCCTCGAAAGTAAGCCCCCTCCCACTTTTAAGCACTTTTTATTTTATTTTAAATTTCCAAATATAAGCCCCCCCCCCCTTCTTTTCACAAAATTTTTTGTGGGAAAAGCCGCGGCGATTCCGGATTTTCAAATTTTCTGGATTTTGGAAATCTGTTAAAAAATATTTTTCACGACAATATAATAGCATACAAAATGCATTTTCCCCCTAGTGCAAAGAAACGACGATCAAATTGCCAAATTAAGTTATAAAATAGGAAGGATACACTAAAACATAACACTTGTGCTGAAATTAAATATACATATTGAAACACAATAAATTAAAATATAGTACACAATAGATAATACAGAAGCGATTTTATTCCGAATTTTCCGAAAATTTAAGTCATCCGGCTTCGAAAATTAAAGAAATATCAGTCACCAGTCCAAAAATTTGGACATTAAAGAATCCTCATAAAAAAATCTGGAAAAGAAAACAAATTTCTTAACATAAAATCCTCTTAATGGATGTTAAATATGAGTGAAATCGTGTAGTTACATCACAAGTTCTTTATCTGAGAAGGTTTAGTGCCATTTCTAGAGTTTCGTGAAGGGGGGGGGGGGGATGTTTGAGATGACATATAAAACTGCGCGATTCTTCTGAGAATATATTTAGAAAATTTCTTCATAATCATGGAAAAATATCGTGAATTTCATCACTTATCTAAGAAACAATTCGAGATTTTTTTTTCAACTGATCTCTGTAAAGAGTTGCTTTCAATAATCAATTAAAGGGAGAAAAAAATCAAATTTGTCTAACATTCGCTGAGAAAAATCACAAATTTTGTCATAGGTTGCAGAAAAAAATCAGTTTCAATAAACGATCAAGGAAAAATATCGCAAATTTTGTCAGGAGTGAGAAGAAAAATAGTGTATTTTGTCAGTCGGTCACAGAAAAATATCATGAATTTCGACAAACGATTGTCCCCCAAAAAATCAATTTGTTCAATCAATCACAGAAAAAATTGCCAATTTTGTCAAACAATCGAGAGCTGGAAAAAAAAAAATCCATTGCAAAGTTTGCAAAGGATTGCAGGAAGAGAAAAAAAAAACGAGAATTTTGTCAAAAGATCGCAAGAAAAAAAAAGCACATCTTGCTTTCTCATTTTTCTACTGCATTCTAAGTTCTTTTCAAAGAAACAAAACTGAAAGAAACAACACATCGAGATCGTCAAATGTGCTCGTCAAGGTCATAGGGCAATGTGCCCCTAGGTTGATCATTCTGTTGGAGAAGGAGTAGGTGTTAATAGAATGACTACCAAGTGTGATTATCTTTCAGTTCAATCAAAAGAAAATGAAATTGCATGTTTGTTTCTTTAGTTATAAATATATACTTTGGGGATTTTATTAGAATTAAATTATATGAAGCTTCGAGTCATCAACATACTAAGTCAAGTCTTCCTTTTTTATGTCATTTTTTAACTTTCCCATTTTTGTAATAATTAAAGTTTTTAATTAACGGTCAATCATTATAAAAATATATCAGAATATATCTATATTTATTTATTTAGTGTTTATAGTTGAAAGAATGTAACTGAATTTAATGAGAAATATCAAAGATACATCAGTCTTATTTTAAAAATTAATAAAACTGGTATCAGAAAAATGTCCGGATTTTAGACCAGAAATCATTAGTTAGGATTGTATCAAGGTGATTGATCTAAAATCTCATCTACATAATCTCATAACAAGTATCACTCATCTAAAATCTTCATCCTCTGTCTCCATTCTTTCTCCCCAAATGGCGGTGCTGTGGGGAGATTTCTAAACATGCAGAAGGAAAGCAAAAGATTTTTCTGCAGTTTGGCTGTTTTAACCCTTGAATTACATGTGTATTTTATGATTAAATAGGGCCAGAAAAAGTAAAAATAATTTGTTTTCAAATATACTGCGTGTGTTGGGGGGGGAAACAAAAAAGTAAGGGAGACATTTTTTGAGGGGAGCTTGCGAAATAATTTAGGTGGTTACTTAAATATTTTACGACAAAATCACAAATCAAGCAAAAATTTTTAAAAAAAAATTACAGATTTTAAACTGCATGAGATGCAGGGAGGGGGGGTAGGGGGGAGGATCATGATATGAGAGTCAGGGAGAGAATAATTTATCTGATAGATTATTTATTGTAACTATAGTAAAGTGTATTGGTATAGCATATTGTGTATTAAGAAATTTCAAGAGTTTTATAGGTTAAATTATTCATATTTAGTACCATGGGGGGCAAAGGGGGAAGCAATATTTTTGGAGGGGAAACTTAGATGATTGATTAAATATTGTTGCAGTAAAATAACAAATAAATAAGTTTATTTGAAAAAAAAAAGTAATTTTTTAAATTTTTGCATATTTTTTTGAAGGGAATTTTCTTTTTTTGGGGGGGGGGGGGGGGGGATTTAGATTTTTTTTTTTTTTTTTTTTTTTTACAAATCGGAAAGCTGTCAAAATATGGAAGATTCTCACCCCTGTATTTACCTTATTTACTTCTAAATTAATGATAAAAACAGGTTTTAAAATAATTTAAAAAAAAAATCTCGATTATAAGCCCCCCTCCCAAATTTAACTGCATTTTCTTTTGAAAAAAGGGGGGCTTACAATCGGGATTTTACGGTAATTAGGGTCACAAAACCTAAATTTGACACATCTATAGACTAAAATCTATAATTTAAAACCAAATTGAAGGAAATGGATGCAGCAGCTTTCTTTCACAGACTGTTGAAAGAATTGCCTTTTATTTTTTAAGTGTAAAGATTTAAATTTGTACTCTCATCATAATACTGCTAATTGCTAATTATAGTGGACATTCACAAAACCAGAGGTAAGTCAGAAAATCAAAATTGTAAGATAATCAGGAAGAAATTATCAAATACCTTTTCTAATTCTACAAATGTTAAACTATAATGAATAGCTATCGTTATAAAATAAAATAACTGTTATAAAAAAAAATTATGAATAAAAAAAGAACAAATTTAAAAAGAAAATTCATTAATTACATACCTTTTATTTAGTGTCATAAATATAAATGATACTTTTATGTTAATCGGCTGGGGGTGATAAACTGCCAAGTATTGTTCCCATCGCCACTATTCATATTGTATTAATTTCATTTAAAAAACAAACCTTTTACTCATTTCTTTAAAATATATAACTTAATTTAAAACATATATGTTATATACCAGGGAACTGTTTAGGAAGTAATTGGATCCTTTAAAGGACCCTTCACAAAATTTTTCATCTCAAACAGGACCTTAGGCATTTTACAAAAATTTTCCAGCTCTAAACAAAAACTTTCACAAATTTAATCATTTAAAAGTAAAATCTGACCTGTCACTTTTACATATATAAAGAAAACATATGTATTTTACATACATATACCTTCTTAAAAATATATATAAAAGAACCTGAATATAATGATCATTTCAAATTTGCAAAATTAAGACTAGACTTTCACAAACACAGGAGAGAAAAGTCTGGACAGATCCCTGCATATGTTTAAAATACACTCTCTTCATTCATTTCATGTGAAATAAATAAAGTGGGGAGGGGGGGGGGTGTAATGAAGAAAGTAAAAAGAAATAATGTCATAAACCGAGACATTTTATTTCAATACCAATACCTTCTTTCTAATTTACATACATAAAAAATAAAGCTGTTACTGGGATAAAAGAAAACTATTTGCGAGATTTGGAACAGCTAACATAAAAGTACCATGACAATAGAAAAGAAATTTTTTTTATTTATTTATCTTTTTTTATTGATGTACTTACAGCAATTCAGATTCTAATATAAAAGAGCTGGCATTACATTGCTTCTTCCTGATTTTCAAATCGCTTAAGCTCATATAATATTGAAAAAAAAATTAACAATATTGTGGTCATTTATTAGCATTTTTACTAGGTTTAAAGTTAAATGTCATAAGTTAAAAGATAATAAATTTTTGTTAGGAAGGAATTTCATAATTGTGCCACAAACACCTTTATAATAAAATATGTATGTGTATGTCAGATAACCAGTTGTCTACTTCTGAGGAGGTATAATTTTCTTTGTTTTGACAGATTCCTGCTTTAAAAAATTGAACTCCTCCCTCCACACCAAGTTTTTATTCTTTAAAACTCTCCAGTCAATTTTTTCTTAAATTTCCCCGTCATTTTCATTACTTTCTTTTTAAAAAAAATTCTATATATAAATAGAAAACATAATCTGAATCATATGAACATCTATTTACTTAAATTTTGAAAAAATATAAATTATACTTTTAAATATATTTTTAAGGATAAATCTTTTTGGTTTGATTTTTTAAATTAAGAATTTAATCTTAAACCTAATTTATTCAAGTATTTGTGTACTCAAAAAAAAAAAAAAAAAAAATATATATATATATATATATATATATATATATATATAATCATAATAAAACAGAAAATTTGAAATAAAAACAGAAAAAAAAGTAGTGTGTATTAGCTTGTAAGATAAATTGATGATATTTTTGTATATAAATGGTTGATTACACTTTATAATTCTGCACTATTTCTTTAAAAAAAAAAAAAAGAAAAAGAAAAGAGCATGGCAGGTATTTAATATAGGTCAAAATTAACATTTTTACCCACTGGCCAGTAACAAAGTTATGTACGCTCCATACAAAATTTTGTTTTTTCCAACATTGTAATTTACTAATATATATTACTTACCATTCAACATGATTGCACTCGACTGAAAAATTTTATTTTTACTATTAATTGCAATGAAATAAATTCACAGGAAATTTTCAGAAAGGTTAGAGGGACCCCCACCCCCCTCGGCACTAACTAATATGCATTTTTATGCGACCATTTAATGAATTTCGTGTTTTTTTAGCGATCTTTTGACGAAATTCATGTTTTTTCGTGACCTTTTGCAAAATCTGCGTTTTTTCGCGATCTTTTGACAAAATCTGCATTTTTTCCGCGATCTTTTCACAAAATTGCTTTTTTTTTTTTTTAATCCTTTAACGAAATTTGTGGGGGTTTATTTTTGCCATTCTTTGAAAATATTTGCATTTTTTTTTTTTCAAGATTTTTTGACAAAATTTCCGTTTTTAAGCGATCTTTTGACGAAATTTGCATTTTTTCGGCAATCTTTTGATGAAATTTGTGTTTTTTCCGCAATCTTTTCGTGAAATTTGTGTTTTTTTCACGATCTTTTGACGAAAGTTGCGTTCTTTCTGCGATCTTTTCACGAAATTTATGTTTTTTCACGATCTTTTGACGAAAGTTGCGTTTTCTCCGCGATCTTTTCATGAAATTTACGTTTTTTCCGTGATCTTTTCACGAAATGTGTGTTTTTCCACAATCTTTTCACGAAATTTGCATTTTTTCCGCGATCTTTTGACAAATTTTGCGTATTTTCCGCGATCTTTTCACGAGTTTTGCATTTTTGTCGCGATCTTTTCACGAATTTTGCGCTTTATCCTCGATCTTTTCACGAATTTTGCGTTTTTTCCGTGATCTTTTCTCGAAATTTGTTTTTTTTCTGCAATATTTTGACGCTATTTGCGTTTTTTTTCGCGATTTTGCCATGAAAGTTCGTTTTTTCCGAGATCTTTTCACGAATTTTGCACTTTTTCCGCAATCTTTTCACAAATTTTGCGTTTTATCTGCGATCTTTTCACGAATTTTGCGTTCTTATCTGCGATCTTTTCATGAAATTTGCGTTTTTCCACGATACTTTGAAGAATTTTGTGATTCTTTTTCATGATTCTTTGTCGAAATTTACGTTTTATTCGCGATTTTTTCACGAAATTTTCATTTTTCCGCGATACTTTGAAGAATTTTGTGATTCTTTGTCAAAATTTGTATTTTTTCCGCAATTTTTTGACAAAATTTGCGTTTGTCCACGATCTTGTCACGAAAGTTGCATGTTCTCTGCGATCTTTTCACGAAATTTGCGTTTTTTCCGTGATGTTTTGACGTAAAACGTTTTTTCGCAATTCTTTGACGGAATTGGTGATTTTTTTTTTCTATGAACGATTGACGAAATTGATTTTTTTCGGCGACCATATTGAAATTAGCGATATTTTTATGTCCGTTTGGCGAGTGAGGACAATAAAGTTAATCGCCACGTTTTAAGTGTTACTCGACGAGTGGCGAGTACTAATTTTGTGCTATAGTATTTAATGGTAATATTTTGGTTTGAAAGAGTTTTGAATAAATTTGTTATGCAGATGCACATAAAAGTAATTTTGGTCAAATACCAAATATTCAGCACATAGATAAACCGAACACTAAATATTCGTCTGGCTGAATAGTCCTGTATTTCAGGATTTAAAGATAATTAAAATTTTTTAAATAGTTTTACTTTATATTTAACACAAATCCTTCCTTTTATACAAACAGGACCTTTCTACAAGTAAATTTTATATATAAAAAAAAGAAATCTGTATTTTAAGCTATTATTTAAGTTGAAAATCTCAAAGGTTGTTTCCTCTGTGAATTGAAATAAGTGAATAAAATTTTCCTACGTTCTAAAACAAACGTTTTAAAATTGAAGAGAATTTTGTTTTTCTAAATCTCTCTCCCCTTTCCTCCAAGCTAATTATAATTGACTGTAAGGAAACTTTCACATTCATGTTATTCTAAATTGCCAGAAACGGGACTACCATAGGTAACTATTTTTTTATTCTGTTTGCACCATTATTTTAAAAAAATGCATTTTGTATTTGTAGTATATTTCTCTTGCAAAAGCTGTTAAAGCGTATGTAAAAGATTTTTGTTATGAAAAAGTTGTGTGAATTATAATAAAAAAATAGTCGCCTGTGGCAGCCCTGCAGAAAGGGACTAAATTAGGTGGGGGGGACGAAGCAATCTATTTAATTGCTGGCAACTGAAGAATTATTTTTTTGCTCCTGTTGATTTAGCAAGGAAGTTTTAAGTGTAACAATAAGCAGTGTCTGATTGAATGATTATTTTCAGAGGTTAGAAATATACAGGATGTTTCTAAATTAATGGACCAAACTTTCAGGGGGCGATTATGTGTATGAAGTCAAACAACTTTTGGGCTAGAAACCAAGTCACAGTTCACTTTTTTAATCAAAAAGAAGTGTCTCATCCAGTATTCTCACTGCCTTTTTACCAACATTAGCAATTTGAATAGAATTGCAATTGAATAGAATTGCAATAGAAATAAAAACATTTGCCTAATGAAAAAAATGTGAGCAAAATAAATTCCTGCGAAACATTGAGAATTCGATTTTTAAGTCCCCTTCCTACCCCGCCCCCCCCTTTTTTTTTTCAATATGACCTAAAATAAACTAAGTTTTTGTAACAGCTTATAGATCAGCTATTTATCTAAATTTAATTATCTGCTACTTAAAATTATATTCTAAATGTATTGTGCAATTCAGAAAAAAATCAAAACCTGATTTATACTCATTAATATTTTATGACATAAAACTTCCAATCCCAGTTAACTCAAGATTTTAAGATGATACATTCAATGAATTCTGAAAAAATTCAAAATATAAGCAACAGAATGTGTCTTAAAAACTTTATTTTTCTAAAATTCTTAAGCTTTTCATTGAAGCAAGGCCCATACTCCAAAGGCAGTTTCAAAATTGTACTGTTGCCAATTTAGTTTTTGTTGTGTTCGTCACATTGAAAGCACCTTCACAGTTTACTGAGTGCAGTGACAAGATTTTAATTGACAATTAGATTACTTTATTTTTATTGTTACAGTTGGCAATGAAGTGGGGGGGGGGGGTGTCCACTGTTTGACTGCAATATTTCCTTTATATTGGTTCACATTTATTAGAAATTTTGTAACTTGATTTTTCATTTTATGTCATTAATTGGGCCATGGAAATTTTCCCTTACTGTCATTCTCAAGTTTTGACAAGTGTAAAGTTCTGAATATTTTTTATGAATGGCACTCGCACATTTACCTGTAAATATGTGCTTACCATTTCTTCATTTAATTAGATTATGTAATTAATTGTTAAGTTTATTTCAGCCGAAGGTGGTGATAATTGTAAAATATAATTCTTTAGATTCTAATAAAAGAAAATGTTTCATACTGTATGCTATTTATTTAAATAGATTCTGTAATAGAATAATACATTTTGGCCAAATAAAGTATAGTCTCACATATAGTTTCAGCTGGAGATCCCACTGGCTTTTGATCAACCTTTGCAATTTGGGTAATCAGCTAAGAAAGATTTTAGCAAAATAAAAATAATGTTAGCAATAGATTCATTCTGAAACATTGATTCTAAAGTCATTCTGTAATCTCTCAAAATACCTCTATTTCCCTTTTTCAATATAGTCATGAAAAAGGGTTCATTGTTGTTTCATTTTATTCCGTAAAAGTCTTGTGCTATGATCAGTATAACAGTAAAAGTTGCTCTCTTCTATGACCAAAACCCACCAAGTTATGATACCTTGACTATAAAATTTTGGACTTTATTGGCATAGACAAATAAAATTTTTACTGTTTTACTTGCTATAGCACTAAGGTAATGTTTCTAAATATATCTATAACTTATAGGACCCAGAGACCTTATTTAAAAAAGAAAAACATACCTAACATAACAAGATCTCAGTACCAGGATTTTATATATATATATATATATATATATATATATATATATATATATATATAGTATGAAAAACCTATAAAAGCCAGGGAAATTTGTAGCTGAGCTGGACTAGACATCCTATCATACATACCTTGATATGATAATTCAAATTGAGAATTCTTCCAATAAATGTGTTACATATTCGACCTCCTTAATTTTTTTTTTCCTCATATTTTCACATTGACTTGTAATGTGCTAATAATTGGATTGTGTTCTTTTAAAAAATGTCTAATGGGTATGTGTTTTCTTTACGTAAGGCATTGTGGGAGAATATGAAGAATCTGACAATAGCTATCACCTGTGGACCCACAAGAAATTTGACATTGGCTATAATGGGAACCAGATAGTGGATGTCAATCTAACGAGTGAGGCCAAGGTTAAGCTTGAAAAAGGAAAAAAGATAACTTTCACATTCGAGGTATGTAAAATATACATATATTATTATTATTATTATCTGGTTGTTATTCATGTTGTTATTAGTTAATTGTGATTTTCTTTTTTCTGAAATTACCTAATCAAATAGCCACTCTTGGCTCTTTCTTTATAAAAAAAATATGTAGCTTTGTTGAATATTGTTAGATTTTGTTGCCTTTCACTTTTATATTTTGAGACTATAATGCAGTGTTTCTCAAACTGTGTTTTTTTTTTTTTTTTTTTTTTTTTTTTTTTTTTTTTTTACTTTAAAGCAGATGATGAAAGACGTAAAAAGAATATGTCATTTTTAATTTATTTACTAACACAAACACGATGTGCAGTCAAAAGCAAAAAAGAGGGCAAAAAATGTACAATTTGTAAATTATTTGTAATAAAAATAATGTTAAAATACTTTTAAACTTATTTTTTGTGTATGTTAACTCCTTCGCATTGAGCGGGTCTATCCGTTCCAAATCACTAAGATGTTGTCGCTCAACCTTTTTAATTTTCCTAATCTTTTAACCAAGCTTTATTCATAGTTTTCTAAGTTTAAAGACATGATTAAAAAATATTTTTATCATATAGTTTTTTTTGGGGTGACCTTTTTTAACAAGCTACACAGCCGTTTTTGGGTGGGAAACATGTTTTATGGAAAATGCTGTAACTGTTTTTTTTTTATACCTATCATGATGAATCAAAAACCAAACTGTTCAGCATAAAATTGTCGACATTTTATGTAATTATAAAATTTTTGTTAGACTTAAGAATCTAGGCCAAAAACATGCTTAAAAACTGGAGAAATAAAAGGGCAAACATCATATTTCGTTGGCATTATTTTTTATGAACAAGATCAGACTCACCTTAAATATTTTTTTTTTTTACACAGATCTCTTATAGGACTATGTATTTTTACAAATTTCAAACCTGAAAACCTTTTCCTTTTTTTTTGGTACAGCTTATCAAAAGCTGTGTTAAGGCTGTTAGTCACTTAGCTTCCGAATTTCCCTCAGTAATGTTTAGTCTATGGGCATTTGATGCATTCTTATATTTAAAAATATCTCCCCAGGGAATTAATATTTTTAACTTCTTTCTTCAGCGTTCTTTTCTTAAAGGATGACCCTTTTTTTCTTAGTTTTTTAAATAGTTCTAAAATCTATGCTTAATTTTAATTATGCATTTTATGTGTTAAAAGCGAATGAACTGGGAGTAAAATTTTAAGACTTTATTTAAAATTAAGTGTAGATTTTAGAAATATTTTGGCAACTAAGGAAAAAAGAGGCATCCTTCAAGAAGAGTACACAGAAAAAAGAAGTTATAAATATTAATTTCCCGAGGAGCTATTTTAAATATACGAACTATCAAACGTCCATAGACTTAACATTACTGTGGGAAATTTGGAAGCTGGGTGACTAGCAGCCTTAAGTCTGTTTTTGGCAATTTTCACTAATCTCAAAAGGGACTGACTAAAAAATTCTGAAAACTTAGGAAAATAAACATCTTCATAATATAAAGTTAAATTATAAATTTTATGAGTGAGACTTAACTGTTTTTTGAATAAAAGTTAACTAAAATGCACCAACCCCCCCCCCCCCTCTTTCCTTTTTCTTTTGCTCCAGTTACATAGCATTACAGCAATTTGCTTAGGTGCATTTAAATTGACGATAAAGACAAATTTTAAGCATTATTGCTTAGTTAAATATAAAGTTAGGCAATGTTCAAATATTCTAAAACTTGTATGGAACATTCTAAATAAAAAATGTTATGAATCAATGTGTAAAATAAATAATTTTTGGCAGTCGAAGTAATATTAAATTACTAATGGGTTTGAATAAAAAATAAATTTTAAACATTTTAATAAGAGGTGTGAAAAAACAATAGAAAATAAGAGTTAAACATACAAAAAAATCATTTTAAGGCATAAAAATTATTAAATATGATACTCAACTAAAAGTTTATTCAACAGGGATCATGTAATTTTTCAGTAGTGTTTTATATAATTTTTTTTCTATTTAAAATTTTATTTTAAATATTTTTAAAGAGGGCCTAGAAAGAATATGTTTACGTAAATTTAAAAGCTATTTTTAATAATATCGTGACTTTTTTCTTCCTAGTTTTTCAATGCGTGTGATCATGTAAAAAAAAAAAAATGCCTTTGTTTCATCGCATTTCAGAAATTTTTAAATATAAAGAAACATTTTTGATCTATTCACCTAATAACATTTTAATCGACCTCGATATGAATCCAAAATGTCAGGAATTTTATTTTGAGTTGGAGGGAAGGGGGAAGTCATAAAATAAGTTTTCAATACTATTTGATATACAATATTAAATTAAATTCTGTTACATTTAAAAAATTAACAGAATGTTGAAACGAGAAAAAAGAAAGATGATGATGATAATGAAGACTTAGATTTAAAGAAAAAATGTGAATCTTGTTAATTCAGATAAAAGGTTTATTAAAAATAAAAAATGAGGCAAACATGATAGTAGGCAAGGGACAGGGTCGTACGCAAACAAGATATTTTATAAAATTTTATTGGCGAGCGGGTGTTTTCGCATGAGTGAAGTGCCCTCTTAGTTACCCCACATGAGTTTTAGTTGTGATAACTTAGACTAAATTCAAAAATATGTCAGAATAAAACTGTATCTGGTTCTCAGCTGTGCACAATAAAATCAAAAGTATCCCACCTTCAAGAAAGTTTTGAAAGGGTGCAACTGCCCCTTACATTACCTCCCCACCCCTGCCCAATATCATATTTGCCTCATTTTGATATTTGAAATTACTCCTTTTAATCATATTAGTGGAATTCACATTTTTTTTACATTCGAGCCCCGATTTAACGAATTTCTCAATTTAGCGAATTTTTTTATGGTCCCGGCAAAAATGGAACAAAAACACTTTGATTTAACGAATTTATAATCCCGATTTAATAAATAATTTTTTATGTCAAAAAAATGAAAAATTGAAAAAATTTCTAATATTTATTATAAATTTTCAATGTCCCTGATTGTTACTTACTTACTTACACAATGGTGCTACAATCCATGTAGGATTTTGACCTCCCTCAATATACTTCTCCAGACCTTCCGATCTCTGGCCTTTACTTTATAATTTATAATTTGGTTTTCTGCAAGATCTTTTTCTATCTCTTTTATCCAACTCTTCCTGGGTCTACCAATACTTCTTTTTCCAATTAAATTACCACTATAAATCTTCTTTGTGCTTCGCTCATCCCTCATTCTGATTAGATGGCCTAACCATTGCATTCTTCTTATTTTTATAGTATTTATTATATCTTTTTCATTATATACCCTGATTGTTAACATTCTAAATATGTATCTTATGATGCAGAAATATCTACAAGCGAAAATGTACATTACACCGAGGTTATTAATAACAGTAGTAGTGGATCGGATGAAGAAAATGAAATAGAAATGAAGCATGCAACATTCAAAGAAGCAGTTTGGATACTTTGAAAAGGTATCTAATGGCTCATGATGTTGATGACACTGTTTTCACAGTTTCAGGGGAAAAAATATACAGAAGTTTGAAATACAAAATCGAAACACAGCAAACAAATGCATCTATAAAAGTTTTGTTATAAAATTTGACCAAACTTAAATTCAATACTTCTGATTTATAGCAGTGCATAAAAAAATAATCAATTTTTATACAGGGTATTTGCATTTTCTTAAAGCAACAAATGTTTAACCTCATTATTAAGGTAAATGAGCATTGTTATTCTTATTTATTGCCATCCTTTAACTTGTTTTGTTGCATAAAAATATTATTTGACTATCCCGATTTAACGAACAAAGTTGCTAGTCCCGAACGATTTATTAAATCGGGGTTCGACTGTAATTCTTTTTTTACAGCTTGTTGAGTATTTAGTATAACAGAATTAATTTAATTTTTTATCATATTTTATTGAGGGTTTATTTTACAAATTACCCCTTATCTCCAGCTCAAAATAGAAACCCTAGCATTTTGGGGTCATATCTAGATTGATTAAAATTTTATTAAGTAACTTGATGAAAAATGTTACTTTATGTTTAAAACTGCTGAAATAGGATGAAAAAAAAGTAATTTTTTTATATAATCCCAGACATTGAAAAATTAGAAAAAAAATATGTTATGATATTATTGAAAGTAGTTTTTAAATTTCCATAATAAAAATTCTTTCTAGGCCGGCCTTCTTTAAAAATATTTTAAATCCAGAAAAAATTATATAAAACACTGTTATGACCCCTGCTGAATAAACTTTTAGTCGAGTATCATATTTAATAATTTTTACCCCCTTAAAATGATTTTTTCATATGTTTAACTCTTATGTTGTAATGTCACACCTCTTATGAAATGTATAAAATTCATTTTTTATCTGAACCCATTAGTAATTTAATATTATTTCGACTGCCAAAATTTATTTATTTTACACATTGAATCATAACATTTTTCATTTAGAATGTTCCATACAATTTTTAGAATATTTGAACATTGCTTAATTTTATATAAAACTAAGCAATAATGCATAAAATTTGTCTTTATTGTCAATTTGAACATACCTAAGCAAAAAGTACCTGTAATGCTATGTATCTGGACAAAAGAAAAAGGAAGGGGGAGTTGCATTTTTAGTGAACTATTATTCAAAAACCAGTTAAGTCTCAAACATAAAATTTACAATTTAACTTTATATTACAAAGATGTTTATTATCCTACGTTTTCAGAATTTTTTAGTCAGTCCCTTTTGAGATATTATTAGTGAAAATTGTCAAAAACAGACTTAACACAGTTTTTGATGAGCTGTACAAAAAAAAGGGTGTTTTCAAGATTGAAAATTTTAAAAAATAAGTAGTTCTATAAGAGATCTGTGTAAGAAAAAAATATTTAAGGTGAGTTTGATCTTTTATTTCTCCAGTTTTTAAGCATGTTTTTGGCCTAAGTCAAATAAAAATTTTATAATTACATAAAATGTTGACAATATGCTGAACATTTAGGTTTTTGAGGTTTTTGATTCATCTTGATAGGTAGAAAAATAAAGCCGTTGCATCATTTTCCATAAAACACGCTTTTAATCCAGAAATTGGCTGTGTAGCTTGTTAAAAATGGCCACCTAAAAAAAAACTATATGATCAAAAAAATTTTTCAATCATGTTTTTAAACTCAGAAAACTATGAAGAAAACTTGGTTAAAAGATTAGGAAAATTAAAAATGTCGAGCGACACCACCTTGGTGATTCGAAATGGACTGACCTGAGCGTCTTTCACAGAATTTTTAATCTTTTATCACCGGTTTTTCAAAGAATTTAATCGGAAAAATGCCCTGGTTAAGTAAGGCAAAATTTACAATAAAAAATAACTGGTGCGAATAATCAAGGATTCTGAGCACCTTACGTGTCTCCAAAGGATTAATAAGAGATTGACTTAAGTAGCTCCCATTAGGAAAATTAAGAAGCTTCCTTACCTATTGCAGCTATCTGGAGGAAAGCACTTCTGGAAAATTTCGGTATATTTTCATCGATCATGACCCCAAAACCACCCTCCTTCATTCCACGTGTTGATTTAAAGTTTTCCAAGATCTTGATTGAGTCTGTGTGCCAGCTTGAACCTCCATCTTGTTTCAAAATTACGGCAATTAAAAAATTTAAAGCTATAAAAATTACCAAAAAAAATAGAAATCCAAATTTATTTTTTGTTTGAGTGTTAAGTCTTGATACAAGGACTCTGGAACATCTTTTGCTTTGTTGTTAGCTTAAAAAAATAACTAAGATAATAGTAGTTTGAAATTCTAAGGTGATTGACATTTTGAAACAAGCCAACAGATTAAAAATATCAGGGATTAATTTATGAGTTCGTGATTGTGGTTTCTCACAAATTATCTTTCATTGTTGTAATTATTTTTCCAATATGCATAAAACTATATATTCATATCCACTAACATCGAATTCTCTCCAAGCTTGGTCAAATATTGCCAAATTTTGTGATCAAAAATAAATCGCCCTAAATAAAGTCACACAAGTAGTTTTTCCAAATATTTCTTAAATTTATTTAATATAAAGAAGCCATGTATCTATTTCTGCACCCTTTTATTTAACTTAGGTATATATATAGACAAAATTTTGTAACCTGTTTTTCATCTGTTTCCTGATAGGTTAGAATTATAAAAATTAAGTACAGATATTTTTTTTAATAGCAATACAACCCTTTAATATTTTTAGAACTTAATGCCAAACCACTTTTGGCAAAATAGGCCAACTGGCTCTGAATATTTGAATATTCAATGATTTGAATAACAATCAATTTGAATAACAATGAAATATTTGAAACATTAAAAAATATATAAAATAAATGAATAATTAAATAGAAAGGGTAATAATTGTTTTAAAATACTATTTTATTCTTTAATAGTGTAATATCAATTATCAATTATGATTGAAAAAAAAATTAGAAATCATTAAAAAAAATAGATAGTTTAAATAGGGGTTATTTTTTTCCTGTCCTTTTGTAATATCTAAAGAAAGAAAAAGCAAAAATTATAAATTTTTTTATTAAATTCAATAATTCACACTCTCTTTCGAGTGTAAATCAAAGCAATGAATTTTCAATAATTATGGCTCATACCCAGTGATGTAGTCGAAAAAAAAAAAAAAAAAAAAAATTCAGAGGGTATCCATCTGAGAAAATACACTAGTGCTACAGATGATATATATAGAGTTATTTAGAGAAAGTATGTGGCATTATACCATCATATACCTTCCACTACATCTTTCGCTATGCTAAAGTAACATATCGTAAAGCAAAATTTTTGGAACAGCATGAATTCCGTCATGACATTAGGAGTAACATTAAGATAAACATTGAATGTTTATAAAAAAGAGAGTTTGAAAAAAGACTATTTGTACTTTTATTATTATATATACAAACACAGGCAATTTATCTAATTGATGTAGTCAGAAGCAAATTTTAATACCTACACAAACAAACCTAACAGTTCATCTGTTTTGTTTTCATAACTGTGTCTGTTATTTGGTAACAAATCTCACTTTCTGAAATACAAATTGCACAAAGTATCAATGCCCCTATAACAAAGAAGTATCAATCAAGTATAGAAACAGAATAATAAATTTATGACATTAAATCTCATTTCAAAGTAAATCACATAATCATATGTTAGATTTCTTAGTATCAATATTTCTTTTAGTTCTTTATACATAAAACTTTCACTTCAAATTTTCATGACACAACCCAAGTCTTATGACAATCTATGATCCATTTCTATGATCTATAGAAATTGACCATTGCATATTGGAATATTTGAAAAATTTAGTGGAAGAACATGTTATGTTACATTGCCACAAAATATATTTTATTTATTTTTTTTTTTTTATGCAGATTTTATGAGATATTCTATCATACGGTAAAGCTAAAATACCAAGATTCTAAGCAGACCTTCAAGACTGTTTAGATTCTTGGTATTTTAGCTTTGCCATATGATAGTATATCTAATAAAAGCTGCATCAAAAAAAAAAAAAAAAAAAAAAAAAAAAAACATATTTCGTGGCAGTTTAACATAACATGTCCTAGCTTAACATAACATGTTTTTCCACTAAGCATTTCATCTATTCTAATACCGCAAATAATGCAGTGGTTAATTCAGGGCTTTCTTGCAGGAAAATCCCTAATCCCAGAACTTTTATTAATCTGTGGCCTAGAAGAAACAAGTAAGAAACATCATGCGTTAAGCATAGATTATGAAACACTTTCCAACTCTTCCTGAATGCTTTAAAAAAACTTTGTTATTTAGAGAAATAAGGTATATAAGAGAACTAAGTAAACATTTTAGAAAACGCATGAAACATTTAAAAAACTGATTTCTGCAGTTATTGTCTATAGCCAAATATGTATTCCAATTCTTTTGATCAGCTCTGTATTTGATCTGTAGGTTAATATATATACTATATAATGGGAAAATTTAGTTTAGCAAGAAAACACATAACAGGTTGAAATTTCTCTTTCATCAATTTATACTAATAGATCAAAACATACTTGTAACCTTTGTACATCCCAGTAGTTAACCTAGTACCTTTATTACATGCTACTATTTAGCTAAAGTTTAATTCGAAGTAAAACACTCTTAAAACTACTGAAATCACATTTTCAGAAATTATCATTTATAGACGGCCATGTCAGAGATCTGCACGGGCCAAGCTCGGGCCGAGTTTCATTCACAGCTCTCGGGCTGGGCCCGGGCCATACTTTTTTCTAAAGGCTCGGGCCGGGCTGGGCCTAACTTAATTTTTCTGTACAGAGCTGGGCCTAGTTTCATTCCTAGTCTTCGCAGCCCAAAATTTTCAGTCTAGTTTTGAGCCAGCCCGTATGAAAATCATTGTCTTAGCTTGGCGTGGTCCATTTAAAAGTCAGTTAAATTAGGCCTGGCCCAAAAATTTTTGCAAAAAATGCATACATTTTTGAATCGCCATTATTCTACACTTAAACATTAAAATTTATTATTTTTAAAGAATAGTAGATTTCTATGCATAATAAAATATAGCTAAATTAAAATATAGTAAAATGTGTGAAAGAAAAGGAAACCTGCCTATGACAGAACCCTGTTTTAAACTGAAAAACGTGTTGATCCATGCAAAATCAATATACTAATAAGTAAGAAAAGAATATATAAAACATTTACACTTGCTAAGAAGGCAACTTGTCTATAACACTTTTTTTTTTTCTTTTCTATGCAATTCCACCTTAGAAGATTTTACTGTATAGCATTTTTTAGATTTTTAACACTTCTATACATGGAATATGGATTAACAATATTAATGATAACTGAAACATTTACATACAAGAAATAGAGATTCATTAAAAAAAAATAAATATCGCAGCCTGTGCCACTTCTACAAAAATAAAGATTATACACATAAAAAAAAAAAGTTAAGATAAATATTTTTGGTCAGAACTCCTCGTACGAGACAAATTTTTAACCAATTCGACGTAAAAATCAATATTTTGTAGAAATTCATTTGGGCCAGGCCGGGATTTTAACTTTTTTCCGGGCCGGGCTCGGGCCGAACTTTTAATTTTTTTATCATGCCGGGCCCGAGCCGAACTTTTAATTTTTGTGCCGGGCCGAATTTTTTTCTCTATGAGTTGGGCCGGGCCCGGGCCTGGAAATGTCGATCCGTGCAGACCTCTAGGCCATGTATCCAATTGTTTGCGTGACACTGTATATCATTTTATCTATGTTCTACAAACATTTCTTAGTAAACCAAATGCAGCTACGTGTAAAAATGCATAACTCATTAAAAAACCACCTTTAAGCAATTTACAATCATACCCAGTAACCATTACGAATTATTTTTGTGTAGCCCTGTATATGAATTACAACATTTATACACACCGTATACAATGTATAGATATAGTAAAACATAAAAGCACATAATATAATTAAAAATGCATTTCCAGCAATCATCGCTACTCTACAGTACTTCGGATACAATATAGTATCTGAAATCTTTTGTGTGTCCCTGTAAATGCTATGCACTTTGTATTATACATGAAATAAGTTATAGTAAACCTCAGCAACGTATATCAATTTCATTATACATGAATTAATTTAACATAATTAAAATATGCCACAAACAATTACCTCCACCCCTATATCATTCTGTTACGAAATTATTTTGTGTGGACCTGTAAATGAATAATAACTATTCTTTGCACCGTATATTCAACAGAATGCATATTGTAGTGCACTTGATAAATGCATATCAATTTTATTATGTTTGAAAGCATGTAACATCATTTAAAACCATTTTAAACGATTTTTTCCCATAGGCTGTAATGTAACGGAAAACTTTTGACTGTCCCTGTAAGTGAACTAAACATGCTAGAAACTTTATTTGAAATAGGGATCGTGCTATGGTAGAGGTCACTAACATCCAAAAATTTCAGAACGAGATCCGAGTATATTTACGAGAGTTAGAGCGGGGACAGACAAACCGAAGTCATAAACACTTTTCAACTTTGTTGGAAAGCATTAAAAAAACCTTCCCTATAAACAATCTCTGCCCCATGTGAATGGGGGGATTCTGGTTGATTGGAACAAGCTCCTCCCAACTGAATGTCTACAAACTGGTAATATGTTCATGCCTGAGCTAGAGATCTGTACGGGTCGAAATTTCCAGGCCCAGGCCGACACATAGGAATAAAAATTTGGCCCGACCCAGTATAAAAATTAAAAGTTCGGTTCGAGCACAGCCCAGACCATACAAAAAATATATTGGCCCGGCCCGGTATAAAAGTTAAAAGTTCGGCCCAAGCTCAGCCATAGAAAATTTTTTGGCCCAACCCAGTATAAAAATTAAAAATTTGGTTTGAGCCCAGCCCAGCCCGTAGAAAGAAAATATTGGCCTGGCCCGGTTTATAAGTTAAAAGTTCAGCCCAAGCCCAGCCCATAGAAGAATTTTTGGCCCGGCCCGGCTCAGTATAACAGCTAAAAGTTTGGTCTGAAACTGGCCCAGAAAAATGTTAAAATCTCGGCCCGAACCCTAGTGAATTTCTGCAAAACATTGATTTTTACGTTGATTTGTTTATAAATTTGTCTCGTATGAGGAGTTCTGAGTAAAAATACTTAGCTTTTTTCCATTCTTCAAACCTCCTTTTTATTGAAGGGTAGGCTGCGATATTTATTTATTTTTTTTCTGAATTTTTTTTTGTTGTATATGTAAATGTTTCAGTTATCATTAATATTGCTAATCCATATTCCATTTATTGGAGACTTAAAAATCTGAAAAATGCTGTACATTAAAATCTTCTAAGATGGAATTGCATAGGAAAGGGAGAAAAAAAATGTGTTATAAACAAACTCCCTTCTTAGCAGGCGTAAATGTATTATATACGTATTACTACATTAATTTTGTATGGATTATCACATTTTTCAGTTTAAGACAGAATTCTGTCATAGGCAGGCTCTTTTTCACACATTTTACTATATTTTATTAAGCCTAGGAATCTACTATTCTTTAAAAATAATAAATTTTAATGATTAATTTTAGAATAATGGCAATTTAAAAATGTATGCATTTTTTGTAAAAATTTTTGGGCTAGGCCAAATTTTACTGATCTTTGAATAGACCAGGCCACATCGTGACAATGATTTTCATACGAGCTAGGTCAAAACCGGGACTATAGGTGAAAATTAGCGGTCGCCACTCGCCACGTGGCGATTAAAGTTGTAAAAGTGGCGATTAAAAAATCGGCCATTGATCGCCACTTTAGTCGCCACTCGCCAAGTGGCGATTATAAATTTTGTTAACGATCGCCAACGGAAATACAGCATTTTACATGGAAATATGCATCTCTACTTTGATTACACCTAAGTAGCAAACTGGTTAATTCTTTTTCCTGCCGGATGCAAGCAGATTTCAACGATTTAGCTGTATTTTCAATATTTTGACTTTTCGTCATATGCTAGCTCTTCACTTATTTTTTACAAGAAATTTCTATTTTTTTTCAAGAATTCTGCAAAATATATTCATCAGCTTTGATTCCACATGCATTTCAAATAATTCATTCCTTTTTTTTTTTTTTTTTTCACTGGATGGAAGCAGATTTTAAGGACATTGCAGTATCTTCAATATTTCGACTCCTGCCACATTCTCACCAGTTAGATTATTTTTCTTCAAGAGATGCTGTTTAATCCGGCGAAATACACTCACCAGCTTAGATTTCAACTGTATGTAATGTGTGTAGTATGTTAATAGCACATTTACTTATTAAATAAAATCTAAATAACATTTTAGTGTGTTTTATTTGATTTTTTTTTAAATTATTATTATTGTATACACTTAGCTGTTGGAATTTTGATTTAGTTATTTTTTATATAAAGAAAGTAATAGTAATTTGGTTTGATAATTGTGTTTATAAACATATACACATAATCCAAAAATATATTCTAAAAAATTAATATAACAGATTTTGTGGTTTTAAAGTAATTTTCTTGAATTTTGACTGCTTCCCTATTCTTATCATGAATAGTTGGCTGGTATAAAACTCTGATTTATAGAAAAATGTGTATATATACAGCGATTATAGTTTATCTAGATGTCAAGAAAGTTTGAAACATTATAGTGGCCACTAATGAAACTGAGTCTACCGGCCACTGGCTACTAACTCAATTTCCCAGTTTTCACCTATAACCGGGACTGAAAATTTGGGTCCGTGAAGACTAGGGAGAATGAAACCAGTCCTGTTTTGGTACGGGAAAAATAAGTTAAGCCAGGCCTAGCCCGATCGTTCAGGAGAAAAGTAAGGCCCGGCCTGGAAAGAGTAGTGACTAGTGCCCAGCAAGAGCCTTCAGGAAAAAGTATGGCTTGTCCTGACAAGAAAAGAGTGGAGGCCAGACCCGGCCCGAGTGCCATGAATGAAAATAGGGCCCCTATGGGCCAGGCCTGTGCAGATCTCTGGCCTGAGCGATAGTACAGCAAGAGGTGGGAATCAGGGCAATATTTTTTTAATTAAGGATAATACTAAACAGCAAAATAATAAATAAATTGAATGTATGCAATAAATTATATACAAGTAGCAAATACATGTATATATATTTAACTTTAAAATGCATTCAAAAGTTAAATATATATATAAACAGTAGGAGAACATATTGGGAAAGTGAATGGACAGTATTATTGCATCTATAGTTGGCAGTATATCTTCTGCTGCAGATAATACGTAAAGAGCAAATTCAGTCATGATATAATGATAAAACATTTATGTGTAAAAAATTACAATGCCATTATTTTAAACTTTTAATAATGCAAGTAGAACCACATGAAAAAATCAGGTAAATGTGTTATTGTATCTAAATTTTGAGTGAAATTGCCTTTCAGAATTGTGCTGATGTTGTCCTTAACTTCACTAAAATCCCTATGTTATTATGTTGAACATCATGATATAGATGCAAATAAGTGATTAATTTATGAATATCTTGTGGTATCTTAACCATTGATGGTACAGAAATAGAAAGCAGTATCACACCACTAGGTGTGCTTGATCTGTGAAATATATTTTTGATAATTTATAAGAAAGCCAGTGTATTAAATATCATACAGAATAAAGGTCAAAATTAGCACTACCGGCCACAGGGCCAGTAAATGAAAAAAAGTGGCTCGTGAAGAATTGTCTATCAGCGGTCACTTTTTTACAAGGAAATAATAAAATTTTCTTCCATTTCATCAAGGATTTTACTTTTTTTGGTTCCGGTATATTTATATTAACATATTTATTTGGGCTACTTCTGTTTTAGATTAATACTTATAGAAATTTTACTATTTAGCATTTTGAAATAAAAAAGTGGCCGCTAGTTTAAAGAAAGTGGCCATTTTAAAAATTAGTCCTACCGGCCAGTGGCCGCTAATGAAATTTCGCAATTTTGACCTATGATACAGAATATTATTTGTTGTGTATTGATAGGATGTAATACTTTAAAAAGTAAAGTATTTGTAAGAATTTTGTTTGTTTCTAATAAATCATATTATACTTTTTTCCCTCTCCTTTAAATTATTTGCTTGTTTAAGATTAATTTAGCCAAGAATATTTTTTTTATGTTGTTTTGTTTTCAGGGGCTGAAAAATCTGTGTTTTGTCAAGTTCCATTAAAAAAAAAAAAAAAAAAAAAAATGTATTTTTCAGCACACAAAGTTAAAGTTTAAAATCTTGAAAACTTTCTATTGGAAAGAAAAAAAAATCCTTATTTCTTATTCTGTAGTAACAATAAAATAAAATCAATTTTTTTAATTAACTACTGCTTCTGGAATTTACATTTTCTCTATGCTTCTCCCAGCCAAGGTTTTTTTCCTTCTTTTCTTTATATATATAAAAAGAGGGGACAAAACAAACATTTTTCCTTCTCTGCTGTAAGGCTATTCTCATTCTGTGAATTACAACAAAAGTTTATAATAAGAAGTCATAAAAATTATAAATATTATTATTATTTTAAATATATAAACTGTCTTTTTTTCTCCTTTAAATTTAGTATTTACATGCAAAAAAAAAAAAAAAAAAAAAAAAAAAAAAAAAAAAAATTCATTTGGTAGTAGAAATTATCCTTTTTCCCAATACAGCTCACAAAACTACTGTATTATGAGGAATCATAACCACGTAAACCAATCTGTCATTTTAGACTGGCCTTGACCACTTAATAATGTTGCACTACTTTGACACGCAATGATACCTGTAACTCTGGCTCATCAAAAGTGTTTCAAACACCTCTAGTTAGCCTTGACTCAATGTCGACAACACAAGTTGAAGAATCTGACATGCTTGTTCAGATGTGCATGCCTTATTTAGTGTCTTAATGTTTGTAGGGTAAAAAGAAAAAAAATCTGAGTGATTGAAATTTGTAAGATGCTTGAAGTGCATACTTTCTGCATGGTTTTGTTATAAAATAACGCATTAATATATAGTTATATTGGCTCAGTGAATGGAAGTAGGATTAAATGTAATATCTGTTACAAGGCCTTTAAGCTTGGATGATGATTTAATATTAGTTCAAGAAAATACTTTGAAAACTTCATATTCAAATATAAGTCATTTTTGTTTTTGATATGACATGGGCAGAAAGGAATGTCACACATTGTTAAAGTGTCTTATGTGGTGAATGAAATGTTTGAAGAAACTTCACAATCAAATAAAAGTTCCTTTTATTTTTTATATAAAAAAGGGAATTCATAATTAGTCTATTATAAGGTGATTAAAAAGTTTGAAAAAAATATATATTTTAAGAAGAAACAATGATCAAAGTCACTTTTGTTTTTGATATAAATAAATTTCATTTATTGTTCAATGGTACTGATCCAATCATTTGGGACTAATTCAGTTTTAAAATTAAAATGAATAAATTTTAAGTTAAAAACTGGATTGATATAACAGTATTATCATTTATATATATTCCTTAATTAGTCCCACAGTCAATTGACATATTTTAGATAGAATGGTGTGGCACAAAATTAAATTCATTGTTATAAGCAGATTTTTTTTTTTTTTTTTGGGGGGGGGGGGGGGGGGGGAGAGGCAAACATATAATAGTATCCTAGTTGATCATTTCTTTGCAACAATTCATATTTCTTGCCATAATGCAAACTTTCTTTCCTGATTGTGGAATATTAGCTCTTTATACTTACCAATCCAGTTTTTTTTTTTTTTTTTTTTAAATTCAAATTTATAACTCATAAGGTAAACATGTAATGTTAATGTATGTATATGTTAATTTTGCTTGGTAGAAACATTATTTGCATTTTTTCTTAATATCATAATTTTTCTATGTCATTTTAGGAAAAAGGTGTGTAGCTTGATTGCTTTAAAATGTTTATCTCTTTTTGACTTAACACTGCTCAATTGAAATGTATTATTCAGGCATGAAAGAGTTCCTCCTAAAGGAGGGCTTCCACCTTTTTAAAAGCAAATTTGGACATTCTCTGAATTGATGCAAAAATGCAAAGAAATATTAGAAGCATATGGGGGGGGGGGGGGTCTAGAAAGCTTAATAATTAAACATTTTATCTACTCAAATCCTTGGAATTTGTTTCTGAATGGCTGTACTGTCAAATCAAAGGCAAGCTTTTATTATAAGCATCTGAAAGTCATGTAAATTAAGCTCTTTAACTAGGGAAAGTAAGTTTCCATAAGGTTCTTTTGGAATAGAATTATTCTATTTATAAAACACTTCTGGGTAATTTCAGTGATGCATTTTTGAAATTGTATTTCTGGAGTAAAGATCAATTTGGCATGCATATATTTAGTATAGAGATTTTTTTTCCTTCTAAGTAAAGTCTTAAACATTCAAATCATTTAAAATAATATTTTGAAAAAATAATCTCTGTACTTCACATAAGTTCATCAGATACATTTGGATAGATTTATACTTTTAGCAAACTGTTTCCAATTTTCTTTTTTGATTTAATGAATTTATACATTTATTGTTATTTATTTATTTATTTTTCTTATAATACTTTTTAAGGTACCAAAAAAAAAAAAAAAACATGTACAGTTATAATTTATTTTATTGTATGAATAACAGTTGAAATGCATCTAAATTATACAAGTTTGGCCTTATTGTATAGATGGAAAACAATTTCCACCTTTCTTTCCATTTCATACTTTCATGCCTGATTATTATAATTTTTATTTATTTATATTAATACCTACCTTGATGTTGTCATAAATAATTTCACCAAGGAATATCAGGGCAAAGTTTAACTTTTAAGGTTTTATATTATTTTTATAGTTGTGTTCTTATATGCTAATATCTAAATATGGGATTATATTTTTTTCTGTGTGTGATTGTAAACAGATATGTAAGATGTTATTAATATTATTTTTTATTTTCAAAATAATATAAGCATGCGTCAAAGAGTTTCTCCCGGAGGTAGAATTCCATCTTTTAAAAAGCAATTTGGGCATTATATGAATGTGCTAAAATACAAAGAAAATATTAGCAGCATATGGGAGGCTGGTAAATTTTATCCTCAGACATATTGTCTACTCAAAGTTTGTTTCTGTACTGCTGTATATAAGAGCCATCCAATCAAGGGACAGCTTATGTTAAGAGTATCTGAAAATCATATAAGGCTATTGTTACATGTTCTTGTCCAATACTGGTTCAAACTAGATATGTAAATTTTCCGGAAAAGTTGAAGTGGCGGAAAAAGAACTGTTTTTTCCAGTTTTTTTTTTCTGGAAAAATTGGTTTTTCACAAATGTTTCTACCAAATAAATTATATTTCTTAAGAGAATATTAAATTATAAAAAATTGTTTAATTTATCAACACTAAAATCAAATTGTTTTCACTTTATATGATTATATTGTTAAAAAAAAAAGGGGGGGGGGCAAGACCTGCTTTTAAAAGTTTAGTTTTTCAGTCTCAGACCTTTCACAGTGACATTCACACTTTATTTAACACTATTGTTTATTATATCATGTCTATGTTGAAATGATTTTTCAGTTTTATTTGTTAATTTACCAATAGAGCTAATTTAAAAAACAAATAAAAAACCTCATAAGTTTCAGCCAATAACTCTACAGTTTAAAAACAAATGTATTATACATCCCATCTATGTACATTGTGTTGAATTTTAAGTATATAAATGATGCCACTTTAAAAGAAACAAATTGTTGCAGTTCTGTCATTATTATACATTAAGAGATAAGAGATTTATTATAAGATTAAAAATTGCTTTCAAAAAAAATTTGCACTGGGAATTGCTTAATTTTTTTTTGAAAAGTTCTTTTAGCATATAGGATTTATATATAAAATATATATATATATATGCACAGTTAAATAAGTCTGAAAATCTATATTTAAGGAAAAGAAAGAAAGTAATTTCAAATGCATGTTGTTATTAAAAAGATTTTTTTTTTCTATTTAGTTAAATATTTTTATCTTGCCATCTGGTTACATGATTAATAGCAGCTATGACGTTAAAAATAAAAGCACATTTCAGATTTTATGTTGAATTTTCAACTTTACCATTTTCATTAATTGACATATTATTGAAATAATTTTGCACATGAATTTTCATTTTTAACAGAAGTTGCATTTAATTATCTTACCAGGAATCTGTTTAAATTTTTTTTCATGCAATCCTGTTTTTGTTAAATTGTGAACTTTTGTATATACCTGTAAAAATGTAATAGGAATTTGGTGAATTAGAAAGCATCGGTGTATTTAGGTTCCCATTTTAGTTAGTCTTATACATATATACAACTAGATAAGTTTCATTGGTAATGTGGGGTTTTATATTTTGATTCCCCCCCCCCCCCCCCTTGAATCATTTGTGAAATGTTCAGTTTGGAGATTGAAAAATTTTCTGAAATGTCCATTTTTAAGAGAAATGATTTTGTGAAGTGTCTTGTGTTTTAAGGTGAAAAAATTGTGAAGATTCCTGTAAAGGACTTGAGTTTTCTTAAACAGATTTTTGCTTAGAGATCAGATCTTCTACATTAATGTTTTCATGTGTGACACTTAACATAAAAATAAATATAATAAAAAATATCAGAATGTAGCTATTACAAAATTTTGAATATATTATTTTGTAAACAAAATTTCAATTTTTCCTATTTGGAAAAATTGAAAAATAGCCCTTCGGAAAAACCCCGAAAAAAAAAGGGTTTTTTCCCAACTTTTCCAGTTTTTTTCCGAGCACTCCCATCTCTAGTTCAAACTGAAGTCTGGACACTGTCAGGGTTATGGGGTAGGGAATGAAAGCAAAAATATTGCTCCAGCAGCTGGACCAGGGCTCGGTAATATATATTAATGGATATATATCAGGATTCTTTATATTTACATATACTTGATATTTATTTTCAAAATATCATGTATAATATTTTTGACATTTTCAGTCAAAATATGTGTAAATGAATTTTTCAACTATTATTGATTATGTCGTTCTGTAGATAAAACATTTTCCAAGCTTTACATTTTAGGCTGGCTTTTTAAGTGTAGAACCAATAATTATGAGGAACAATATTTTTTTAGAACAGCTCTTGGAAGATAAACTGTCTGATTTTCATTAGAAAGAAGCTTTGCTGGTTTTAGTTTTGTTCAGTTTAAACTGTACAACAAGTTAACCCTCCGACTGTCTTGGAAAAGGGCAAAATTGTAATGTTGTTTTCTCAGCATTTTGTTTTAAATATTAGAAACAAATGATTCTTTGAACATTTTATAAAAAAAAAACTCTGTAACGAATATGAATGCAATCCTTGGAAATATTAATCATTGTTCAATGTATTAAAAATACATTAAATCAATAGAATTATATTACTTTAAATATTGCTTGCATTGCAGTGAAACCTGGAGCTTAGTGAACGTATTAACATGGGCTTGTCAGTGAGGGGGTTAAGGAATGATAAAGTGGACAAGCTTACATTTATGTTCCCCAGAAGCAGAATTTTCTGTGTCAGTATGCAGCAAACTAAAATTTATCTGCAACCCAATAAGCCTACTATTATAAGAAATAACAGAAACACTTAAAGTAAGCAAAATTTCCATTTATAAAGAAAATATAATATAAGGATACAACAAATACTATAAATCTAGAGACTTAAAGAAAATTTTTAGCTATTTTTTAAGCCCAGCATTTCTTTTTAAGTTGGTGCATTAATCTGTAAGGTTTAAAATAATCTGCAGCGCCCGCTGCCGTGCTGCACTGTTTCTGCTACCATGTTATGTTCAAATTTTTCAATAGAAACCAATTATTTTGTATTTGTTGTATAAAACATATCTTCTTAAAACTTGGTACTACATCCTGTGGTTTGTTTTCGTGAGTGTAAAATGCAAAGTGTGACTGTTTTCAATTAGTTGATGACTTTTAGAATATTGTTTTACTAATTTTCATGCTAAGTGCTTTTCGTTTTATTTTCTACAGGGCTGACAAAAAGAACTTTTTTTTTTTTTTTCCAAAAAACTGATTTATTTGGTTTAAACTGGGTTTATGATATAATTTTCTATTGCATGCAGATGCATATCTGTTAATAAAATAAACATTATTGGATATTATATACTAATATAACTTCATTTGAAAATATTTCGATTAAATAGCTACAGTCAATTAAGTAGAAAATTGAAATAATTCTAATTTAAACAATATTAGTAACAATCTTTATGTTCAAAGAATAAACTGCTCTACATAGTGAAACATTGATACCTTGAAAATCGTATGAAGAATCTTTTGATTAATAATGTAGTAATCAATAAATATTTGATGCAGTTTCATGAGTATTATATTATTCTGTGGTTGTTGTTATTATTTTTTTTTTAAATACACAAATACTTCTGTTTTCTGAGTGAAAACTCAAAAATGTCTAAGTCAACATTTTTGGCCATTAGATTCAGCAAGTAGCAAAAAAGATTGATTGGTATTATCGATATGCATAACTAGCACTCAGTTTTTGCAAGCTGTGTTATTCAATTTAATCTCCCCCAATCCAGAAAATTTTCTTTCACAACTTGACAAAATCTTAAAGATCATTGTATTTTGTTATTAACTGCTGTAAATAATCTGCATTTTTTAAATGAAAATATTTTATGCTAAATATTGAAAATTATTTATCTATTTAATCTTTTCTAATTTCGTATGTTTTAAATTAAATCTCTTGAGTACCACAGACATATTCATCAGCACATGCTAGTTTTCATTCAACATGCATAGAAACATTACCTACAGAGGTCTGTCCAGACTTTTCTCACAGGGTCCTGTTTTTGTGAAATCGTGAAGTTTTCCTTATATTTGTGAAAATTCTAGTCATAATTTTATGAATTTTAAATTATCGATGTCTTCATGTTCTACCTTCATATATAAAAAGCTAAGTAATATGCTCTTTGGTGAGTTCAACTGCTTGCTTACAGGCCAGATTTTATTTTTAAATTACTAAATTTGTGAAAAGTTCAATTTGAAGGTGAACAAATTCTGTGAAAGGTCTATTTAAGAGACAAATAATTTTGTGAAGGGTCCTGTTTTGGGATAAAATGTTTTGTGAAGGGTCCTGTTTGGGGATAAATTTTTTTGTGAAGGGTCCTGTTTTAAGATAAATTATTTTGTGAAGGATCCTTTAAAGGACCTAAAATTTTCCTAAACATATCCCTGACCTAGATTCATTATTATGACTCATGTTGACTACTGAGATGAATTGTTAAAAGTAGTAATTACTTCTATCAATAATTTAAAACACTTAAAATTACAAAAAAGAGAAAATATTATATTAAATTTATTCTAAAAAAAATGTTTTTTTTTTTACAAAAAAAAAAAAAAAAAAAAAAAAATCCACTGGTGCTGTCTGTTCCCCATTTGTTCATCTGCCACCAGAGCAGCCACCTGCTTTAATCCACACAAGGAAGACTGAGCCGCACAGCCTTCTAAGTCCCTGAGTGGATTGAGGATGCGTGCACAAGCTACTCCAAGTGACCAACTATTCAGGTGCATATGTTCTGGAAATGAACTAGACCCCACTTTAGTCATCTTCTGAAACTAGAAGGGACTGCCACGGTGTTTTTGGCCAGGTTGATTCGAAACCACCTGGAGGGGCATGCACCTGAAAATCATATAAATGAAGTTGTTCGGAGTGTCTTTCTAAATTGATCTTTTTAAGGCTTTAAAAGGGAAAGAAAGTTTGCATAAGGTTCTTTTTGAAATAAAATATTTTGTCTCATGTAGCAATCATGCAACACTTTTAGATAATATGACCTACGTATTTTTAGAACAAAAATCACTTTGGTGTGCATATATTTAACAAGGAGAATTTTTTCCCCTTTACAACAAGGGGGGGAATATTAAACAGCCAAACCATCCAGTATAATATTTGTTGTAAAAAAAATAATCACCGTACTTCACATAAATTCAGCAGATGTATTTGAATTTACACTTTTATCAAATTGTCTGCCATTCAGTGCTGTGTTTGGGTAAGAACGCTGTTCCTAGAAACATTTGGATTGAACAGTCTAAAAAAAAATACTGCGCACAAGCACAAACGTTTCTTTTTTCCCAAGCGAAACAATAATTATTGTTATTTATTATAACGATAATTATAAAGTTTATTGATACTGGAGATGAGCCTAGAGAGCTTAATCCCCTTCTCCAGACTGTGAAAACTATACCCATTTAAACATATGACAGCGAAAGAGTATTCAGCTGTATGAATAACATCATGACCGATGCGAGAAATTCACTCCTTATTGAAAAAGCCAGTTCACTTATATTCATAATCTGTGTAGGACCTCCCTTAAGGCTGTTCTCAAATCCAAAAGGGCAACTTTCTGACATAAATTTTAATTTATTTTTGTTTAAAAATGCATGAAACTAGCTGGTGTTGTTGTTCAGAAACTATGTCATTAAGCTGTTTTTTCCATTTTTTTGCAAACCCAATAGATCTTTCAGAAAATAGTGTCAAAATGGATGTTTTGAACCGAATTTCCACGCAAAAGTAGAAAAATCACTCGAGCGGGCGAAAAACAAGTTTGTCACGTGATCGAAATTGCTTATAACTCAATGGGTAATTGGTTGATCAAAAAATGGAAAAAACAGTTCAATTCCAAATCGCTTCCATGGCCAGGTTTTTGAATTTTATATCTTTCCGTTAAAAAATGAATTTGTAAATGTGTCAGAACGTTTTGCGCTTGTTGAGCAGAGCAGTTAAGAACAGCCTTAAAAGAATTTTATCCTGAACCATATGTGAAATCTTTGTTGCGATCTTGAAGAGTATTAGCCGACGAGACAGCTTGTCGTAAAGCAAAGGGCACAGAAAACACCTCCCATTAACATTCTTTATGGAAACTTTTAGGTTACATGTGCCAGTAAGTAATATATGGATTTATTGCTGTTGGGCCTTTCCATTGTGACGGGTGTGACATCCAGACACAATTTTAAGAGGTTATATCTGTGTTTTGGACAATAACTTAGCTAATGAATCCCTGAAAAGTATTTAAAATGTTTTTTCATGCATTTGCTTGAATAATTGTGCAAACACGAAACTTCAATAGCTTTCAATTTAAAAAAAAAAATAAATAAATCTTGTGACGGGTGTGACTCTCTCCGGACATGAGTTTTCACTAGCATGTACATTTGTTAAAATTCCTGTGAATATTTTAATGTTTCATTATTAAAACAATTTTTTTCTAATAAAAGAAATTCAGATTAAACTTAATGCATAATTTTCATAATAAATTTTAATTATTTTAATGTATAAGAAATTTTTTTTCTGCTGTGACGAGTGTGACAAAGTTGTGACGGGTGTGACATCATGTAAAGTATACAATTTTAAAGTTATTTACAAAAACAAAACAGCGATCAGTATTGACAGAAAACTTGACAATAGCTAATATACAAACAAAATTTAATAAAACTAACATCTTTATGCAGTTAGTTTAAAGTTTGTAGTACCCTCTACTTGTTATAAGTGATGGGGTAGCTATTTGTTTTACAATGGCAAAAAAGTTTTCAATTGAGATATCATCTTTCTCTGATCAAATCCAGTGTGGTCCACTGGCTTGTGTGTATTTCAAGCTTATTTCTTCCTTATGGTAGCTGATATTCAAGTCATTACCGTAGTGCAAGGTACAGGGTATTGTGCTTTTTGTTACTGACCAGGGAAACCACAACATAGTCTCTGATATTTTCAAAATCTTTCTGGGGGGAGATTCACAATTAGCAGTGACTTACCTGCCTTAGTGTTGATTCCGTAGTTTTTCCAATTAAAAAGTTGGTACTATTAGCACTTACCTTAAAGTGGTGATAAGACTTGATGCCTTCCCATCCTTCTGTCAGCATTTGTTTAGTTTCCAGTATTTTCTCTGCTGACACATACAATGTCTTTATTGCACCAATCTCCTGTGCACATTTTAAAAAAAGCCAAAGCAGAATTAACTATTGCTTTTCTGGACTTAAGCAAAGCCCACATTCTTGACTTTACCAATCCTCCAATTCCGCCAATTGCTCCTTTACCATGAGAAGTGGCCAAAAAGTTCCACTCACATGTTAGCTTAAAATCTTTGATAAAGAAGCACAAGTTCGAAATGTTATTTTTAAACAGGGCTGCACAGCCATCAAATTTTTTTCACTGTTTTGAGTTGGGGAAACTCAGTTTTCAGACTAGTAGTAATGGCATTTAAAAATTCGCATACAGCATACTTATTTAACATGCTGCAATTTGTTATTAATTACTATATTACTATTGATTACTATATTATTACATAAGAGCGAATCACATTACCTTTCAACAATGCAAAGCATGTAAAAATGGTGATTTGAGGATGAGTCCAGTGAGCACTCTGGATCTCATTTTGAGAGACAACACTATAGTTCTCGGCAAAGCCCACTTGTATTATTGCTTCAGTGTCTCTCACATTATTTTTCGCTCCTTCAATGTAACTGGATTGAGTTACAGTTATGTAAAGAATATTAATAATAAATTTTCATTTTCTTGAAAATCTATCAAAAGTTAAAGTAAATTGCCACCAACTCACAATTTGCTAAAATAATTCAAATATATATATATATTACAATTTATATATTTTTTTAAGCCACATTTGTCTTAATATGTTTAGAAACAATAATGATGCAACCTTACACTTCATTTAAGAAACATTTAAACATATTTCTAAACAATTTAAAATGGCATCACACTTGTCACTAGGATTTTGTCACACCCGTCACACCAAAATTCCATACAAAATAAAAATTTAATGAATTTTTAATATTTCATATTTATTCAGATTTGCAATAATTAGACTTTCAGAAAGTTTCATGTATTTTTGAGAAAAAATAAATTTTGTATGATAACTTGAGCATCTTTTTTGTGATGGGTGTGACAGCGAGACAGTATAAATATATTTGCATTAAAAATTGGGTCTTTTAAATTATTTTGAAAAATTAAGTGTTTCAAAAGGTAAACAAAGGTCACAAATAGTAATTAATATATGCACGTAGAGTGAAAATGCTGCTGTTTTAACTATTGCATCTGGCAGAATGAAAATACCTTATTTTATATTATAGAAAGTTTTTGAAATTTTTCTAACTTTGACCCTAGATAAACCATAAAAGAATTGATTTTACAGCTTAGTTCTCTGTAATTTCATATGTGTCATATTTTTACCTTTAATTTTATATATTACTTGTAATAATAAAAGAAGTTTGAAATTTCAACACTCATGCCCACTTTTTCATGGAAATGCCCTGTTATTTCAATTAAACTTTGATTCATGATGGAAAATGTTGCTATGAGATTGATTAAATATTGCTTTTAGATGAATGCTATACAAATACTGTACTATAAAAACTAAAATATAATAATTATAACTGTTAAATAAAAAATTTAAAAAAAAGTCAGATTTGGCTATATGTTGGGTAAATTGGCTCTTTGCATAGTGAAAATTCGGTAGCACCAACATCTACTCTATGAAAAGGTGAGTTCCACAAATATTTTTTTCCAACTACAGCACTGCTGCCATTCTCTTTTTTAATTCAATGAACCTTATCATACATGTAATTATATTTACTTTTATTATATAAAGTTTGTTAAAATGTGCCTAAATTGTAAAAATTTGTCGCTATTGTGTATATGGAAAAAAATTCCACCCCACTTTTATGCTTGCCTAAAAATTTCGTACTTAATTTAACAATTTTTAGTTGTTTGACATATTCTAACTCAATGGTATGAATAGTATATAGATTTTCTACTTCCAGAAATAGCATGTCTGTCCATTAAATTTGATTTTCTATAGTTTTTGACAAATTTTTCTGATAAATTTCTGACACATTCTCTCTATATAAATGTATTTTCATCACTTTTATGTTAACCAGGGACAGGTGATAAATTGTCAAATATTGTTCCCATCACTGTCATTCATATTGTATTCATTTTATTTAAAATATAAACCTTTCACTTAAAATACATAAATTTCATTTAAAACACATATTATGTACCTTTAAAGCAAATGCTTTTCACTCATTTCATTTAGCATACAAAAAAAAAAAAAAAGAAAAGAAAAGATAATATCATTACCAAAATAATTTATTTGAATGTCACAGCATTGTTTCTGTTTTACACGATTGAAAAATAAAAGCTGCTATTGACAAGATTTGAACCCTGCTAGCATAAAAGTACCATATTTCTTAGGTGAGTATTACTAGAAAGTACATCTCTGTGTGTCGTACTCGAGAATTCAATTTTTCTTCCTTACCAAAATTTGTAAATGGTTCAGAGTGGAACTATTTAAGCAGTAGGAAAGAAATACATCTTTAACCATATATTTATTTTAACAAACTTTTTAAAGGAGCTATAACGCATTACAAAATAGTGTTTAAAGAGAATTAAAGTCCTTCCGGCCAGTGCCGGGAGGAAGAGGTAGCTTTCATAATCCTTATTTAAAAAAAGCCAACTTATATCATGCAAACACACGAAGCTCAATTTAGTGGAAACCGAATATAGGAGATTCAATACTAATTTTTATCAATATAGTGAATGAGAATTTCGCGAAATTAGTCAGCTTTATCCAAGCTGCTTTTCTTTAAAGTAACTTATATTTGGCTGCCAAATTCTGCAATTTCTTAAAGTGCCTGTCATTTTAAGACAACATGGTGGATGAGGCTAAGCAGTGAATTTGGTCGAGACCTTAGTAATTGCTGTGCACATGCTCACTCACATCGGAATCGGTTAATATATAGGAGTGCTGTCGCATGCAGAAAATCAGATTTTTCAAAATGTCACCCACAATAGAAATTGAAACTGGTATATCTGAGCCATTTTTAGGTGCGTTCGTAATTATATAAATACGTAGCACCTATAGTCGTCGTTCAGTCCGTCTGGCCGTCTGTCCGTCCGCATATAACAGAGCAAAAACTACCCAACCGAATGGTCTGAAATTTTAACTATATGATTGTTGCAAAAATTTGTCGAGCCATTTCAAATTTTATGAAAATCGGATGTATAGTTTAGTTACAGGGACATTCAAAAGTTTTTCTTTACATTACGGCCAACGAGAAAAAATTATTGCAAGTGCATTTTAATGATGTTACAGTCTTCCGAATGGTCTGAAATTTTAAATATATAATTGTTGCAAAATTTTGTAGAGCCATTTCAGATTTTATTAAAATTGGGTGTATAGTTTAATTACAGGGACAGTCAAAAGTTTTCCATTACATTACGGGCAATGGGAAAAAAATATTGCAAGTGCATTTTAATGATGTTACAGACTGTGCACTTATGAAGTGCAAAAAAATATACATTCAGTACAATATGGGGTGCAAAAAATAGTTATAAAACTAGTTATAGTACGAACGCACCTCATTTGCCACGTTTGACGATCAATTTCCTACTTGTTTAAGGTAAAGACAAACAAAAAATGCTCCTGAATCCTTATATCAAGATCAAATACTTAAGAAAGAAACCTTTTTCAATTTCTAATTTTTTTGCACCTCACTTTAAATATATATATATTTTTTTAATTTAATGGCTGCCATTTTGAAACAAGATGGCTGATGAATCTGGCCAGTGAACTTGGTCGAGGTGTTGATGTATACTATCCACATGCCTTCTTACATCGAAATAGGCGAATACGTGTGTTATCGCGTGACAAATACAAGATCGTTTCAAAATGTTAGAAATTCAAAGTGCTATAAATCAACCATTTTTTAAGATATCAACAAAAGAACAAATTTTCAGAAACAAAAACTGCTCCGGAATCTTTGTATCAAGGACAAACACATAAAAAAAATCTTTTTCATTTTCCAATTTTTTAATACCTCATTTTGAATTTTAAATTTAATTTTTTTTAAATGGCAACCCTTTTGAAACAAGATGGCGAATGAAGCTGGCCAACGAACTCGGTCGAGACATTGGTATGTACTATGTACAGACCAAGTTACATCCAAATAGGTTCATAAATACGCCTGTTATCGCGTGACAAAAATCAGGTCGTTTTAAAATGTCAGCCACAAGAGAAATTCAAAATGCTATTACTCAGCCATTTTTTTTTTTTAGATATAGACGAAAGAAAAACTGTTCCGGAATCTTTGTATTAAGGTCAAACACATACAAAAAAATCTTTTTCATTTTCCAATTTTTTGGTATCTCATTTAAATTTTTTTATTTTTTAATTTTTTTAAATGGTCGCCATTTTGAAACAAGATGGCGGATGAAGCTGGCCAACGAACTCGGTCGAGATATTTGTATGTACTATGTACACACCAAGGTACATCCAAGTCGGTTCATAAATACGCCTGTTATTACGTGAGAAAAATCAGGTCGTTTCAAAATGTCAGCCACGCTAGAAATTCAAAATGCTATAACTCAGCCATTTCTTAAGATATAGACGAAACAAAAACTGCTCCCGAATCTTTTTATCAAGGTCAAACACATAAGAAGAAAATATTTTTTCAATTTTCAATTTTTGGTACCACATTTCAAATTTAAATTTTTCTTAAAAATTTAAATGGCCGCCATTTTTAAACAAGATGGCGGGTGAAGCTGGCCAACGAACCCGGTCGAGACATTGGTATGTACTATGTATAAACGAAGTTACATCCAAATCGGTTCATAAATACGCCTTTTATCGCGTGACAAAATTCAGGACGTTTCAAATTGTCAGCCACGCTAGAAATTCAAAATGCTATAACTCAGCCATTTTTTAAGATATAGATGAAACAAAAACTGCTCCGAAATCTTTGTATAAAGGTCAAATACATAAGAAAAAAATAGTTTTCCATTTCCAATTTTTTGGTACCACATTTCAAATTTTAAATTTTTAAAAAAATTTTAAATGGCCGCCATTTTGAAACAAAATGGCGGATGAAGCTGACCAACGAACTCGGTCGAGAGATTGGTATGTACTATGTACACACCGAATTACATCCAAATCGGTTCATAAATACGCCTTTTATCGCGTGACAAAATTCAGGACGTTTTAAAATGTCAGCCACGCTAGAAATTCAAAATGCTATAACTTAGCCATTTTTTAAGATATAGACAAAACAAAAACTGCTCCGGAATCTTTGTATAAAGGTCAAATACATAAGAAAAAAATATTTTTCCATTTTTAATTTTTTGGTACCACATTTCAAGTTTTAAATTTTTTTTAAATTTTTAAATGGCCGCCATTTTAAAACAAAACGGCGGATGAAGCTGGCCAACGAACTCGGTCGAGACATTGGTATGTACTATGTACACACCGAATTACATCGAAATCGGTTCATAATTATGGGAGTTACAGTGTGACATAGGTCAGATATATATATATATATATATATATATATATATATATATATATATATCAATTTTGAACGGAGGGTGGTTTCGGGGTCTGGGGGTCATGATCGATGAAAATATACCAAAATTTTTTTAAATCGCTTTCCTCCGAACGGCTGCAATAGGTAGCTTTTTTGTAAAGAAAGCTACCTAAAAGACAATAAGTAAATTTAAAAAATATTATTATTAATATCATTTTAGAAAACCAAACTTTATGTACTTAAACTTATGTATAAACTTTAGGGTTACTTAAACCCAAAACAAAAAAAAAAGTGTTTAAAATTGGTCTTGGATCTAGTATGTTGAGAGTATTGACATAATTCACTAATGCTCTACAACAGTGTTGAAATCAGACATTTTTCCCTGGGAGGTATTTCATGCAATATCTGCTTTTCGTACAAGTTGAAATCATCACTGACAGCATAAAAGTGTACAAGAACTGCCAAAAATTGAAATGAAATATAAAAATATTCCAAAAAGCATATGGTATCAGAAATGATACTACTAGTATATACTATGTTATACCCACTCACAGAAAATATCTAGTATTCCATAAGCTGATTCACAGGCAAAATTGTCATCCAACAACAAAAAAAAAAAAAGCTAGCACTAATATTGTTTTAATTGTATAATCTTTATACTTACATTAATTCATTTACGCCAATTCACTTTGGACCCGATTACAGAAATTTTCGCCAGGAAAACCCTCCAGATTGAATTTTTTTCATTTATCCCAGGTGAAACTGCATCAATCAAATACTGATTGTTTAAATGTTGAAGATGAATTTTTTGGCTGAGTGCATTATTCCCTGTGCTGTACACTTAATACCTGATTGTTAATTATGTGTTTTTATAATATAGTATATATATATGTATGTTGATTTTGAATTCATGGAAAATTATGCGAGTGGTTTGTTTTAATGTATTTCAGGTTAATTGGAAACCATCTAGTGTAAAGTTTGAAGATCGATTTGATAAATATTTGGACCCTAGTTTTTTTCAACACAGGGTTAGTATAGAAAAATGTGTTTTGCATTTCTTTTTTTTTTTTAAGTTGTTTACTTTAATTGCTTAACCTTAAAAAAAGGATGTAAGATATAGACATGGGTGAAAGAATTCCATCCTGTGTCATAATTCCATCTTTTTTTGTATTTGAAAAGATGGAACTTGATTGGAAAAAGTTATTCTTCTCTAGCTGGAAGCAGTTTGCCTAGTAGCCTGTAACATAGAGTTTTATTTTATTCATGTGTGTTTATTTTTACATTATCTTTAAATTTATGAACAAAATATATGTTGGATAGCAATCTCTTGTGTTTAGTAAATCTATTTTAATCATAAATAATTTGAAATATTTTGCATGCCCACACTAACTTATAACACTAACACCATAGTTTGTTTACTTATGTATTATTACGCTGTGTTTGAGTTATTTATATATTATACCTATTTTATTCAAGCATTACAAAAACATATTACTATCCAGGGTTCATACTCATCAGGGGAATATGGGATTCCTGGGAAAATCATGGGATAAATTTTTGGTTGTAAAAATCAGGGGATACTGCAAAAAATTCCCAAAACCTGGGAAAACCTGGCAAAATGACTGGTTACTCTGGGAAATTAAGGACAATTGCTGCTGTTCGTGTGCTTTCACTAGATTCACCTTCTAACATCGTGAGGTTTGATAACAATTCAAGAGGAACTTTAAAAAACTAAAGGACGTTTTAAAATTGATATTGACATTTGCAGCCTTCATATTATCCATTCATAATGCTTTTGAAGAAGTAATACAATTGTGAAGTGGAAATTAAATTCTTGCAGCCAAGCTACCATGTTTTTAAGGGCAGCCCACAAGGAATACAGACTTCATCTATTTTACACAAATTAATGTTTTCCTTTAAGTTCTTTTCATATTGTTCATATAGGTGATATATAAACTTTATTTTTGAGATTATCTTGTTTTTATTTTATTTCTAAAAGGTGAGTGTCATGATACTGGTTTAAAAAATGTCGTTAATTGTTCACATGGAAAACTTATACCTCTCGAAAAATACATCAGGGGATTCTCAGGGGATTTTTTCTTGAAAAATGAGTATGAACCCTGCTATCTTTCCATCCAGTGAATCTCTTTCGCACATGGACATAAGTTATAGTAGATGTCCAGTGTGTCTGCCGTACCCTTTCAAGCATTTTTTTTTTTTTTCTTTTTTTTTAATACTCTTTCGAATGCTTTTTGGTATTTGATATTTTAAGCAATACAAATTCATTTTAATGTATGTTTCCTTTTTTTTTTTTTTAATCCCATTAATGTGTGAAATTTTTTTTGTAGGTGGCATTAAGTCTTCTTCCCTTATAAAAATTTTTGAGAAATGTCCCTTTTCAGAGAAATGTAATTCAAAATTTACTGTGATTTCTGTTTTTTTCTGCAATTTATTTTTTACGTGGAACTTCTGCATCTCAGGAGTTTCAGTCTATTTTTGTGAGCTCTATATGCATCATATAAGACATATTGTCGCCTCACAGCAACAGTAGGATATCTAGTATTAATAAAAAATGAGATATCTGACTTACTGCTATGAGAAAGTGTGTTTGCATGTAGTGGAACAACTTTTGAAACACAAACTTATGTTTAATACTATATCTCAGATGTGTTTTATAAAAATTCCCTACTGTTCCACTCGATGCAGACACAGTTTTTCGTAGCAATAAGTCAGACATCTCATTTTCGATTATTACTAGATGCTGTACTTTTGCTCTGAGGCGACGATACGCGTATTGGAACTATTGCTATAGTAACAAAATATTGTTGTATGTTCCAATCATGTGATTAATTAATGGTGACTTCATTGTTTGCCATTAGCTGAAATGTGCTCCTGGTTGCTGAAAGTTTGGACATGCTTGGAGGCCATCTTTCTCAAATGGTTATCTATATATGTAAAAGAAAGTCTTGATTGGGGATTAATCAACATGCAGTCCAAACTACTGAACCTAAAATCTTGAAAATTGGCGTAAAAATACTTCTTATGTATTAAGAAGTAATTAATTGTTCTAATGGGTGCTTATAATATTTCTAAAAAAAGGTTCACTACTGTCTTTTGCCTACTAGAAATGGATTCATTAGAATAAAACGCGATCGTCCAGTTGCCTCAATCACTTACATATGCGCTGTGAATGTACACTAATAACCCGATTCTAGTGGGTGATCAAGCTGAGAAGAAAAAGGAAATAAAATACAGTACCTCCACTCTTGCAATGAAAAACTAACACTTGCATATATTTTAAACAAGGAAGACTTTTATTCTTTCAGTAAAAGGTATGCAGGTGAAAGGTGGGGTCCACTGCTCGGCATCCGATGATCATGAAGCATCTGTGAGGCTAGAAATCAGTCTTGATTTTCACAAAGGATCTTCTTAATAATTCATGTGGATATACGCTAAAACTAGTTGAATAAAACAGTAAGAAGAGGTCCTTAGGAAAGGAGACTTAGCCTCGTTATAAAAATATTCTCTAGCAAAACTACGGCATTGACTTCCGACATTACCGGCACATCCGGGGCACGAGGCCCGCGAAATGCACGGCACGCTAAACTGTATGACGCTGTACCAGTAACTGCACTATGTCTGACTGACTGCTGCTAGAAGAGAGAGAGAACGCTTTTAAACTCGCACGCGGCAGCTAAAGGGTTGCCGTAAAAAGGTGAGAGCGCGCCAAGAAAAGACAGGAGCGAGACGACCTCGCTAAAACGGCGCAAAGAGGATCGCAAAATACGATTTACTAAACATCGTGTGCTGAAATGAAAACAGTGCTTAAACTGAAAATGGGAAATGAAACCAGTAAATTTAAAACAGAAAAGGTTAGATTAAATAAATAAGAGATGTTTAAAAGTGAGATTAATTAAACTGCCTGGGGAAAGTAAACAAAATATATTGCCACACAATATTATGACATAGAGTGCCACTAAGAAAGGATTTTCTAAAATTCCACCCCTAAGGGTGGTAAAAAAAAGAACAAAGTTTTAAAAAATTCCTTAAAAATCTAATTTTATAGTTATTTTTAGATCAATAGTTGTTATAGAATGTATTACATTTAATATTTTTATTACAATAAAATCCCGATTGTAAGCTACCCCCCCTTCTAAAGTAAGCCCCCCTCCCACTTTTAAGCAATTTTTATTTTATTTTCCAGTCCCAAATAAGCCCACCTCCTTTCACAAACTTTTTTGTGGAGAAAAAATTTATTTAAAAATCTAAGGGAGATAATATCGAATATTTTGACTTTTCTGGTAGATTTTCACATGTTTTGACATAATCTTAATGAAATCCCCCCCCCCACTCCCCCTCTGCATGAAATGTCTGCTTCTCTTTTCTGTTGTCCCTCCCCTCTGCTCAGCACAAAAAGTTTAAAATCTTGGAAATCTGAATTTCTTCGTTCTACTTGTTGCTCGCTAATAACAACAAGTAAATAAACAGTTATTTAAATTACATCCATTTCTCCTCTGCCACCACCCAGCAAAGTTTAAAATCCTTAAATTTAATTCATAAAAAAATCCTCCCTATTTCTTGTTTTGTAGTAAGGCGATTGATTGATCTAAAATCTCATCTACATAATCTCATAAAAGTATCACTCATCTAAAATCTTCATTCTCTTTGAAAATTTTTCTCCCCAAAGGGTGGGGTTGGGAAATTTCTAAATATGTGAAAGAAAAACAAAAGATTTTTTTTTTCTTTTTTTTTTTTTTTTTTTTCAGTTTGGCTGTTCTAACTGCCGAATTACTAGTATATTTTATGATTAAATAGAGCCAAAAAAAATTAATTTTATATATAATATATATATACACTATATGGCCAAAGGTGACCGGTCACTTGCGATTTTAGACGTTTTGTTAAATATCTAAAAAAATACATGAGGAATTAACCTGAAACTGCAGGTGTGTAAAAAGTATAGTATAGGTCATATATTTCCATGAAGATTTTTTCCTGAAACCCCATAGGGGACCCTCAACAAATTAAAAAAGAACAAATATCTTTTGGATAACCCTGTAAAAACTAATGTGGCAAAAGCGTTCAAACACAAGATTATTAGTAAGTGGCTTATTGTAATATACTGTGTTCATTTTTATGAGGATAGCATGCATACTCGTAGAGAAATTAATGTTTTTATAAAAACAGCCCCAAATTTTGCCAAGTTTTTTGCTTATAATTTGCAGAGTTCTTAATATAAAAAAAAAGTTCTTTTCAGAAAATATGACAAATAATATTATACACAATAATTTGCAATCAGAATTAAAAGATAAAAAAAATTGGATGAAAAATGAGCAAGTTTACTAAAAAATGTTTCACTATGCATGCGCGAATGCAATCAAAATATAATGTGCATAATGTATTAGCTAAGTATATAGAGCAACTTTTGTGAAAGTTTCAAAATCATAGCCTGAAAATTCTGAAAATAATCGTCGATAGAATAAGCTCAAAATACGTTGTTCCCAAAAACAAGCAAAAAGATCAGGGGTTGTATCAAATATCTGTTGATTAGTGCCAAGATAGCGTACACAATATTGCACGTACTACTATATTTGGATACAACCCCTGATCTTTTTGCTTGTTTTGGGGAACAACGGATTTCGAGCTTATTCTATCGACGATTATTTTCAGGATTTTCAAGCTATGATTTTGAGACTTTGACAGAAGTGGCTCTGCTCTATATACTTAGCTAATACATTATGCACATTATATTTTGATTGCATTCGCGCATGCACAGTGAAAAATTTTTTAGTAAACCTGCTCATTTTTCATCCAATTATTATTATTTTTTAATTCTGATTGCAAAGTATTATGTACAATATTGTTTGTCATATTTTCTGAAAAGAACTTTTTTTTTTATATTAAGAACTCCGCAAATTATAAGCAAAAATCTTGGCGAAATTTGGGACTGTTTTTATAAAAACCTTAATTTCTCTATGAGTATACATGCTATCTGCACAAAAATGAACACAGTATATTACAATCAGCCTCTTATTAATAATCTCGTGTTTGAACGCTTTTGCTACATTAGTTTTTACAGGGTTATCCAAAAGATATTAGTAATTTTTCAATTTGTTGACGGTCCCCTATAAGTTTCAGGAAAAAATCTTCACGGATATACACTATATGGCCAAAGGTGACCGGTCACTTGCGAATTTAGACGTTTTGATAACTATCTAGAAAAATACATGAGGAATTAACCTGAAACTGCAGGTATGTAAACAGTATAGTATAGGTCATATATTTCTGCAAAGATTTTTTCCCAAAACCTCATAGGGGACCGTCAACAAATTGAAAAAGAACGAGTATCTTTTGGATAACCCTGCAAAAACTAATGTAGCAAAAGCGTTCAAACTCAGGATTATTTGTAATATACTGTGTTCATTTTTATGAGGATAACATGTATACTCAGAGAGAAGTTAAAGTTTTTATAAAAACAGTCCCAAATTTTGCCAAGTTTTTTGCTTATAATTTGCCGAGTTCTTAATATAAAAAAAAGTTATTTTCAGAAAATATGACGAACAACATTGTACACAATACTCTGCAAACAGAATTAAAAAATAATATAAAATGGATGAAAAATGAGCAGGTTTACTAAAATATATTTCACTGCGCATGCACAAATGCAATCAAAATATAATGTGCATAATTTGTTAGCTAAATGTATAGAGCAACTTTTGTAAAAGTCTCAAAAACATAGTTTGAAAAGTCTGGTAATAATCGTTTATAGAATAAGCTAAAAATCCGTTGTTTCCAAAATGAAGCAAAAAGATGAGGGGTTGTATCCATATATCCATTGATTAGTGCCAATATGCCATACACAATATTGCACATACTATTGTATTTGGATACAGCCCCTCATCTTTTTGCTTTCTTTTGGGAATAACGGATTTTTAGCTTATTCTATAAATGATTATTATCAGACTTATCAAACTATGTTTTTGAGACTTTCACAAAAGTTGCTCTATACATTTTATTTTGCTAACACATTATGCAAATTATATTTTGATTACGTTTGAGAATGCACAGTGAATCATTATTTAGGAAACCTGCTCATTTTTTATATAATTTTTATTATTTTTTCATTCTGATTTCAGGGTATTGTGTACAATGCTGTTTGTCATATTTTCTGAAAAGAACTTTTTTTTATATTAAGAACTCTGCAAATCATAAACAAAATACTTGGCGAAATTTGGGACTGTTTTTATAAAACCTTAATTTCTCTACGAGTATACGTGCTATCCTCATACAAATGAACACAGTATATTACAATAAGCCTTATTAATATACAATAAGCCTTAAAATTATTAATAATCTCGAGTTTGAACGCTTTTTCTACATTAATTTTTACAGTGTTATCCAAAAGATATTCGTTTTTTTTTTTTCAGTTTGTTGATGGTCCCCTATGGGGTTTCAGGAAAAATTCTTCACGGAAATATATGACTTATACTATACTGTTTACACAGCTGCAGTTACAGGTTAATTCCTCATGTATTTTTCTAGATATTTAACAAAACGTCTAAAATTGCAAGTGACCAGTCCACCTTTGGCCATATAGTATATATATATATTGTGTCTGTGTTGTGTGGGAGGATGCACGCAAAAAGAAATTAAAACATTTTTTGGTGGGAGGGTATGAAATAATTTAGGTGGTTATTTAAATGTTTTTACTAAAAAATCATTAATGGAGTAGAATTTTTTTTTTAATTACAGATTTTAAACTGCATGATATGCAGGAAGAGGTGGGGGGGGGGGGTCATGATATGAGGGCCAGGAGACAAAAGGAGAGAAGCAGAGATTTTGGGAGGAGGAAATAATTCAGCTGATTGATTATTTATTGTAACTGTAGTGTATTTGTATAGGATATCGTTACTGTAGTGTATTAAGAAATTTAAAATTTAAAGAGTTTTACAGGTTAAATTATGCATGTTTGGTACCAGAGAGGGGGGGGGGGGAGCAAAAATTGAAGCATTTTTTTTTTTAGGGAGGGGTTGCTTAGATGATTGATTAAGTATTGTTGCAGTAAAATAACAAATAAAGAAATACATTTATAAAAAAGTAAAGTTTTTAAATTTTGCTACAGATTTTTTATTGGAGGTTTTTTGAGGGAGGAGGGTGGGTGGATTTATATATTTATTTTTAGAAATTGGAAATCTGCCAAAATATAAAATATTCTCACATCTGTATTTACCTTATTTACTTCTAAATTAATGGTAAAAACAGGTTTTAATTTTTTTTTTTCGTTTATTTTTTTCAATCTCACTTATAAGCCCCATCCGAAATGTAACTGCCTTTGCTTTTGAAAAAGGTGGGGGGGGAGGATGCTTACAATCGGGATTTTACGGTACATAATATTAACTACCAGTAGGTCTTTGCTTCGCTAATCGTTTTTCTAAATGAACCTGGAGCTGAGATTCCACAGATTTTGTCATCATACACCTATGTATGCTCTGGTTTCAAATCAACTAAACCTTGAATTATTGTTTTTCTTTTCCAATCTTGTAACAAAAGCTACCTGAGAGTTGTTCTTTGTTATATTGCACAGATGGCTCTTTTAAGTGCTTCCCAAGTAAATTGCTCTTAAAAAGCGAAATTACATCGATTTGGAAGTTACAAAGAATGTAAGGTCCGATATGGCTTTTAAAAAAAGTCTTGTTTTTATTAGAAGCAAAACTGTTAATATACTAACAATTTAATGGTTATACTAACAAATCTATATACCATTAAATTTCCTCATGAGTCAGGCTGGAAATTCCCCTCTCTAATGCTTCTATTATGGTCTTGAAATGCAATCTATATTTTTCTAATTTCTCCTTTGAAAATTAAAATTTTTACCTTCTGTTTTCTGTATGCTCTTCTTGGAGAATGCTTTTGCTTTTTTATTGGACAAAATATTTTTTAAATACATTGCTGTTTTATTTAAATTGTTATACTTGCCTTCTTCACTTACTTTTTAACACTTAAATATAAAATTAAATATATATTTTAGAAACATCTTGTCAAATAAAAAAGAAAGTTTTTAACACTTAAAATATAAAATGAAGTATATATTTTAGAAACATCTTGTCAAATAAAACAGAAAGAAAGATTCTTCAAGAAGAGCATACAAAAAACAAAAGGTAAAAATTTTAATTTTGTGAGGAAAAAATCGAAAAATACGGGCATTCCAAGCCCATAAGTTTAGCATTAGAGAGGGAAGTTTGTGTCCTGACTGATAACAAGCCTTAAACACAAATGTGTGCATCAGTAATGTTGATGTCATAATGATGCAGACAACAATGTGTTAAAAACATATCCGTTACAACAATGGAGCTAATTTTTCAATTAAAAGTAAACAATTCCTATGTTATTTCTATGGGAATAACTCAAATTGCTTTAAAATGTAATCAAAAAACTGGTTTTGAGACAGAGAACCTTCCTAACAATTCTTGTATCTCTGTGTGCAGTGGTTTCTTTAGAACACAAGAGACACACGTACTTTTCTCTTTAATATTATAGGTGCAGTTACAATGTAGAAAAAAAATGGGGAGTTATTGTAATTAGTATTATAGGTACCATTGTTGACACAGTCAAGTACCAATTTTTATTTAAGTGAAATTCCTTTTTTTTTTTTCCCTTGCATCACTGAAGAAATACATTTTGAAGTTCATTTCCTTGAAATTTATTTATTTTGTTATTATTATTGAAATGGCCTAGGAATTATTCTTATAGTAGGGCTTTGAACAAGAACTGGAAAAAAAATTTTTGTTCTATGTAATGAAAATCAGAACTGAAACTAATTTTGTTTCAGTCCCAGAACTGAAATTACTTTTCTGTTCTGTAAATTGTTTTGTTTCTGCTCAAAATAGTTTTTCATAGGTGTTTTAGATATTAAATTGGATGAAGTTGCATCTCATAGATGCATACCTGCCAACTGCTACGAACAAATCGTAGTTGCTACGATTTGGACCTATAAACTACGATGCTACGAAAATCGGTCTTAAACTACGATTTTTTTTGCAAAAAACGCAAAATGCAAAAAAAAACTTTTTAACATAAAACAGTCTAATCGTGTTTTTGTAAATATTTATACAGGAATTCCCTTCCTTATAAACAAGAGTGCCATTTTAAGAATTCTGGAGGGGGTTCCTTGAGGAGCAAGGTTTGAAATAGTGTGCAAAATCGCACGATTTGCGATAAACTATCGCGAATTTCGACAAATGACCGTTTAAAAAAAATCAATTTCGTCAATTGGTCGCAGAAGAAAATAAATTTCGTTAAAGGATCGTGGCAAAAACGTGAATTTTGTCAAAATATCGCAGAAAGAAAACGCGAATTTCGTCAAAAGATCAGTAAGATAATGCAAATTTCATCGAAAGATTAGTAAGAAAACGCAAATTTCACCGAAAGATCGCAGAAAGAAAACACTAATTTAGTCAAAGGATCGTGGTAAAAAAACCAAAATTCGTCAAAGGATCGCGTAAAAAATGCGAATTTCGTCAAAAGTTCATGGTAAAAAGTGCAGATTTCAACAAAGAATCGTGATAGGAAAATGTGAATTACGATTGTGGGGAAAAAATTGTGAGTATTCTGAAATGATGGCGGGAAAAAAATCGCGAATTCCGTCAAAATTTACTGCACTGAGCTAAAAAATTGTAACCAGGCTCCTTTAAAAAAAAAAAACGCTGCGAAACGAAAATAAACTCTAAAAATCGTATAAAATTTTTCAGAGGAAAAAATTTATTATATTAAGTTGAAAGACGGAAACCTTATTCCTTTTATGAATGTCAAAAGATGGCTGTGAAACACGAAAAACCAACCAACCAATCTCCAGATTAATGTAAATTTTGTGTGCTACGATTTCTCATTTTCAAAGGTTGGCAGGTCTGCGTAGATGTAAAGCTATAGCCATCATAGAAATAATGAAAAACATAACACAGCAGCTCTGTCTATTAAGTTATGTGATATCAGTGCTGAAATAAAACCTGTTAAAGCCCAGCTTTAATTGGATGATTCGTATATTGTCATTAAAAGATTTTATAAAAGCTTAAAAGCATAAAATAAATGTGAACATTAAAATGGTCCATAATCTTACTTAAAAGGCGACTAATGTAATGAAAAAGATGTTACAAGTTTAAAATATACATTTTATTTGAAACTTTTTAGTACTTTCAAACCTTCCAGGCTCATCATCAGCAAGATTGTGGACCCTTTTAATGTTCACATTAATATTTATTTTATGTTGAATCAAGGTGAAAAATTGCGTTTCGTCTTATGATATTATTTAAACTTAAAAGCTTTTTTTTTTTCTTGGAGGGAGGAGGGGGTAAGGTGGATTAAAAACCTAATGAATGCCAATTTATATCAAGGTTTAACTCAATATGAAATTTGATGAGATTCTATCTCATAGATGCTGAGATATAGCTATCATAGAAATCATGTAAAACAAAACAACTACTCAATTGGGCAATTTACACCAAAACCTAATAAAAAATAGTCAAATCTTATCCAGGGTTTTCCAAAATGTGCAAAGAATCCAGTACTTTATTTTTATGTCTGTAGGAGAAAATGCACAATTAAAAGTCAACCTGTCTTGCAGCAAATAAAATAAAAATGAATCCAACCGATGGGTCGTGTCAAGTAAAATCAGGCTATCTGAACTCATGCAAGAAATCTGATAAAATAATAGATAGCATTTGTTTGCTTTAAAGAGCTCTTGAGGTTTTCCCATAAAGTTTCTTATGAAACTGACTTTATGAACTTAAGTGAAAATTTGTTCTTAAAAAGTTTGCAGTAATTATGATTGATATGTAATTTTTGTATATTTAAAAGGTTAGGAAAAATTTTATTTTGTATATTGTAACTATACTTATTTTGCATATTAATGTACAGAGGGCTGAAAATTATTAGAATAATGGTGAAATTTACAATAAAATCTTGTTATATTAAAAAATAATACATTATTTAAAAAAAAGTTGATACATTTAATATTTAGTGTGCATCCCCTTGTTTTTTATTAAAGATTCGATATGTCTTGCATACTTTGTATGAGTTTTTGGCAATTAATTTGTATTTCGTTGTCATTGTGCCAGATTTGGATGAGTCTTTTTATCAGACCATTCTTGTTTGTGATATTGCATTTCTTTAATTTTTTCTTTACAATGGCCCAAAGATTCTCTATGGGTTTCATATCTGGACTGTTTCCAGGTCATGGAAGTGTTTTCTTTAATTAAAAATTAAAGAAATGCAACATCACAAATCAAGAATGGCCTGATAGAAAGACTCATCCAAATTTGGCATTATGACGATGAAATACAAATTAATTGCCAAAAATAAAAACTTATACAAAGTATGCCAAGACGTATCGAATCTTTAATAAAAACAAGAGGATGCACGCTAAATATTAAATGTATCAATATTTTTAAAATAATGTATTATTTCTTTAATATAACAAGATTTTAATGTAAATTTCACAATTATTCTAATAATTTTCACACCGCTGTATTTATAATTAATTGGGTTACTTTGTCACATTATAATAAGCTCTGCATTGTCTAACGTAACATTTTTATAATTTCAACTGTTTTTAAGATATTTTTTTCACATTTTTAAAGCTGTACTTTGTTATTTCTTTCAGATTCACTGGTTCTCGATCTTCAACTCTTTTATGATGGTGATTTTTCTTGTTGGCCTCGTCAGTATGATACTCATGCGGACCCTGCGTAAAGATTATGCTCGTTATAGTAAAGATGAAGAAATGGATGATATGGTAAGTTGATTTAATTTCTTTTGATAAATCATCTTATATTCTATTTAAAATGATTGGCTTATAATTCAGAAATATTTTTGGTACTTCCCTGCTTATAGGGTCCTTGTTTTGTTTTTGTTGGTTTTTTTTTGTTTTTTTTTTGGGGGGGGGGGGGGTATAATTTAGGCTTAAGAAAGTGAGATTTATTTTTAAATGATATGAACTAGGGATGCACCGAATGATTTTGGCCGAATACCGAATATTCGGCCAACAGTCATACTTAATATTCGGCTAGCCGAATACCAAATATTCGGCTTGTCGAATCCTTTTATATTTCAAAGTTTAAAGGCATTAAAATTTTAAATTAATTTTATGTAATATTTAAAACACAAACATTTATTCTAATAAACAAGAGCTTTTTTCAAGTAAACTTTATGCTGAAAAAAATCTGCTTTGAGTTATTTAAGAAGAGGATAGTTATAAAATTTTTTTAATTAATAAAATTTTAAATTTTATGGCTTCTTTTGGGAATTAAAGAATAAAATTGTCTTAAATTCTAAAACAGACATTTTAAAATCAAAGAGAAATTGTTAAAAATTGGAAGAAAAATTGTACAGGATCATATATTATTTGTTTGTCAGGCATAAGTAAAAGTAAATAAATAATACAATCTATTCAAATTTTATATGGTGGCAACTTAGCAAGAATAATTGTTCTATTCCCTTTGATTAAGCAAAGAAGTCTTTAAATGCACTAAGCCATTAGTAAGTTAAAGTGTCGAGTGGGCAATCATTTTCAGAAATTGCAAACGTCGTTCTTAAAATCTTAGCAAGAAACAGATTATTTAGTGGACGATGTTCAGGAACTTTCATTTGTACATAATTAATTCCTATGAAAATCCTCGTGATTGGTTAATTTTCTTAAATAATACTTAACAAACAGAAAATAAATAATGTAAAAACATTCTGTTTTATTTAAATATGATTCTGTTTCTAATTATTCTGAATATCTTTATAAGTTGACTGTTAAATGTAGAAGTTGTATAAGGTTTTTAAAAATATGTTTAAAAAGTTTTTTTTAAGTATTCGGTTCAGCCAAATACTTCGATATTCGGCCAAACCGAATATTCAGCATGCCAAATAATTTGCTATTCGGCCATGCCGAATATTCAGCATACCGAATAGTTTGATATTCGGCCAAACCGAATATTCGGTAACATGGCCAGATAGGCCAAATACCGAATAGATACCGAATATTCGGTGCATCCTTAATATAAACAACCGTAAGATCAAAATGAATGGACTATTATACTTGATATCTGTGCATTAAACAAAATGGATGTTAATAATTAAAGGTTTAAAATCGCTTTGTTACTTTCATTAATTTTCCATTATTAAGTAGCTTCCTTTTACAGCTGTTCAGGGGGAACCAATTCAGAAAAATTTAGATATATTTTCAATAATCCTGACCCCCAGAACCCAAAACCACCCTCCATCCAAATGTTGATTTATTTAACTACTGTGCAGCAGTGCAATACTTATTTATTTCCAGTGTCACTTCTCAATGTTAATTTAACATAGAAAAGCCTGTGGAGCTCATAACTTTTTCATTTTTTTTCTTCCTACCTTTTTGTCCCTGATGCCACAATTTTTTTATTCTTTGCTAATTCTAATGATATTATGAATTTAAAGTGTAAAAATGTTTGCCCGACATCAGGATCAAAACGGATGATAAAATACCTTTCCATATGAGTAAATTATAATCAAGAGAGTAACATGGGCTAATTTTTATTTACATTATTCAAATATTTCTCTTAATAATTCCAAATTTCGCTTTTTTTTCATTGAGAATTAACGGACATTTTCCTATAAAATTTAATGCTTTTTCTTCATTGTTGCAAATAATTCAAAAGTCGTGACGTTATAATAATTTATCTTTTTTTAGTTGAAAGATTTCCACATGAAAAATTAAACTGAAATAATTTTAAGAATTAAAAAGCTGAATATGGTGTCATAGTGGAAATAAAAGGGACATTTTCAGAATAAGTTTTGACTTTGGTCAAGTTTATGTTTCAGTAAAAAATTTCAAAAGGATAGATTACATAACTTAAATTTTAAAATGTATTTTTTTTTCCCAATATGGGAACTATTTATATCCCAAGTTAAACTTAGGTAATAATTTTCTTTTGCGTTTACATCACCACTTAGGAGCGAATAAGGTAACAAAATTTAAGTCAAACTTTATTTTTTAATTTTTTACTGTATCACAGCTATAATATTGTTAAAGATTAGCAGTTAGGATTCAACACAATTTATTTTTACATTTATAGCATTCCTGAGTGGGAAACAGGGTATCTAAATTTAAGTAAAATTATTTTTTTATGTTTTGATTTTTTTTAAAGTTCAGATTGGGAGTTTTTGTCCAATCTACAGCAACCTGCATTACTGCAGTGGTGAAATATTTTGAATTATACATTGGTAAACTGCATCCCACATTGTGATGCAATACTGCATACATCAAAGCCTGATGATCATATCCTCCATTAATTTTGAATAGAGTTCGTCTGAATGCAGTAGTTATTAAAAATCTTAACATATTAAACAAAAACATAATTTGAAAAACAAATTTAAAAAAAAAAATTATTTCCTACATTGTCTAAGCCCTAGAAGGGACCAGATATTAAGATACTTCATTCAATTAGTTCTACATTTAATGTTAAATTTTTATAACAAATAAGTTAAGCCAATTGAAGATTAAACAACTAATATAAATATTTTGTTTTTAAAGTCAATTCCTACTTAGGTCATCAAAGAAAAATTTAATATAATCCCTTAAGCTAATATTAGATTTTGTTGCATTAAAATATCTCAATTTGTTGATTTTCTATAAGCGAGTAGGTTTACAGTGGAAGTCTATGGGAATTTGGCTAAATATTAGAGATATCGCCAAGTTGGCATCACTTTGGGTGACTCATTTTGGCTGCCAAATTTGGCAATATATCGTTAAGTTGGTGACAAACTTGGCGGTATTTGGCGACAGAACAGGGTCCTCCCTATGGTAACCCCTTATTGAAAATACTTTCATTGATCTTCAATAACCAATTGCTGCCACTTTGTTTCCCATGCAAAACTAAAATTAATTAATTAAAATTTGAAAAACTGTATTAACATTAATTGTCATCCAGTACAAGTTTTAAAAAATTTATTTCAACTTGATAGGATGAATAATGAGTATCTTATTAACGATTAAAAATTTGAACAAGATAAATAAATATATAAATAAGTATAGGGAGAGTGTGAACTAAGATTCCATTCAAATGAAATCGAAATATATCTTAGACTTTTTTTATGTATTTTGCATGCTTCTTATCATTTTATGTTCCGTCGTCATAAACATAATACAGAATCTGTAATCAGGGGTCGATCCAGGCGAAATTTGGGGCCTATTTAGGGCCCTTTCACAAAATTCTATTTAATAAAATAGGCCCCTTCACAAAAATAAATTTAATAAAATGGGCCCCTTCACAAAATTCCTTTTAATAAAAGAGACCCCTTCATAAAGTTCCTTTTAATAAAAACTGTTTTAAAATGTCTAATTTGTAAATAAAACTAGGTCATGAAAATTTTTTTTAGCAAGAGTATTTAAAGAAGTTTTTGTTAATAGTATGAATTTGAGTAACTGAACTTAAACTTTCGTTACAAAATTTTATTTTCACAAAATGGGTCTCAAGAATAAAAACCTACATCGACCCCTGGTAATACAAATATTTTCAATTAAAAATGGAAGAAGTCTTAAGATTTATTTCGATTTCATTTGAACGAAATCTAATTTCTTAGGGTGTTTTAAGTATCATATTGTATGAATTTTATTTTTATTTTTTAATCATCAATTGGCTTAACATATTTGTTACAAATGTTTAACATTAAATGTAGAACTAATTGAATGAAATATCTTAATATCGGTCCCTTCTCGGGCTTAAACAATGTAGAAAATAATTTTTTTTTTTTTTGTTGTTCTTCAAATTATGTTTTTGTTTAATCTATATATATGTATGATTTTTGCCATGCGATAGCACTCTTACTTATGAACCCATTTGGATGCAGCAAAACATGTGTATGTAGGACTTACCAAACTCTCAACCGAGTTTGTAAGCCAACTTTTTCTATCATCTACTTTCAAAATGGCAGCCACTTAAAATTTACTACCGCTCAAATTTAAAAAAGATGTACGAAAAAATAAGAAATCCTAAAAATTTTTTGTGTTAAGTGTTCAGCCTCAATACAAGGATTGCAGAACTTTTTTTAGTTTTACTTCTATCTTAAAAAATGACAGTTGTTTGAAATTTTAGGATGGCTGACATATTGAAACAAGATAGCAGAATTTCTACATCAATAGGTTTAATTTTTGAGATTTAGTAAGCGTGGTTCTGCAAATTTTCTTTCAATGTTGTAACCATTGTTCCAATTCTCATATGCTTAAAACTATGTATTAATATCCACCAGCATCAAATTCTTGTCAAGCTTACTTGGTAAAATGTTGCCAAATTTGGCGGCAAAATCGGTTGTCATAAATAAAGCCAGCTTGGTTATAGCTGATTAATTTGGCCCAATTCTCATGCAAATTCAGTATTGACAAGAACTAGGAATGAATCTTCTGTTATTGGGTTTCATGCATTTTAGCTTCAGGCTTAAGTAAAATTAGCTAAAATCTTCTTAAAACCAAGAAATAAGGAAGTGCCTGGGAACCAGAGCTGCGGAGTCGGTGGGAAAAATAGACTCTGACTCTGGGAATTTTAACAGATCCGACTCTAACTCTTTCGCTCAAAAATGCTCTGACTCTGACAATGCAGACCTGCTTGTAAAATTTATGACTCCGACTCCTTCTCTCAAAAATGGGCCCGACTCAGACTCCGCAGGCCTGCTGGAAACAGACCTAAAGGGCTTTTTTTTAAATTTAAAAATTGAATAGCTTTTATGGAAATGAATTGTTGGAAAAGTTTATCATCTCTATAATAATAGCCTAAGTCATGTGACTGTCATCAATAGTTCCGGGCTGACCGCTTCGCTTTTTATATGCCAGGTCACCATTTTTTACATTTTTTATTTTTCGCGTCATAAATTAAAACAATGCTTTGATATTGAAATTAAAAGTCATTGATTTTGGTATTATTTATTATTTTTCTTTTCTTTTTCTTAAAAAAGGGGGAAAAAAGTGGAAGTCATGAATTTCAAATTAAAATTATGTATTTTAAATAAAATGAGTGAAATTATTATATTTTAGATGAATTTAATGAAATAGGAAAAAATGTGATTGGAAAGACAATGTTTGATGATTTATCACTTGCGCCTTGCTAGCATAAAAAGGTACTACTTAGTTATACCGTCGACCCATTTTGCCAAATTATATAAATCACCAAATTATACAAATTGACATAATTTTTATTTTAAATAGCGAAAGAACAAATAAATTAGTATAACGTGAATAAAAATACAAATAAAACGTCGAAATAAAAGTAACTAGATGACGTAAACACATGTAACTTGCTTAAAAACAAGCAAATATGACATTTACGATCAACCATTATTGATATTTAATCGTATAGTTTGGTGATATATTTTTGGTCAACGGGATAACCAAGTAGTACACATAAAAATACAGAGTTCTTGATTTCTCTATTAGAAACTTCTGATTTGGCGAAGTATTGAGAAAGTAAATTAAATTTTGGATAAAAGTAACATGGTACAATGCTTAGCACACATCTAACGGAGACCAAACTGGTCGCCAAGGGTGGCTAGTACTTATGATCACTTGCAATGTCAGCAGTGTATTTTTTTTTTTTATATTACTATTATTAACAAAATATTTATTTCATACTAACTTTCATAAATATTTAAAATGTTGCTTTATTAAAATGAACAAAAAGATGGCTATTGTATTGTATTTCTAAAATCTCCATTCTATCTAGGAAAGGGATTTAGGTGATGAGTATGGCTGGAAGCAAGTCCATGGGGATGTTTTCCGACCCCCTGTCTATCCCACCTTATTTACTGCACTCATTGGATCAGGCTACCAAATAACTGTTGTGATTTTCTGTGTCATCATATTTTCAATCCTCGGAGAGTTATACACAGAGTAAGTCCATTAATTTTTCTTATTTTCAGATTATTTTTTAGTACAGCCAAACTCTGTTAAAGTGAGTATGAAGGGACATTTTACTTTACTCATTATGACCAAGTTTTTACTATAGCAGCAGCGTTCAAGCTCTATTAACCCTTTCACCGTCCGAGGGTTTTGCAGTAATTTTATAAGAATGCTTGTAAATTCCAGGATATATATTTTTTAAATCTCAGTTTGATGCTATAATATCTTTAATATCACTACTTTCTATATAAGGTGAAAAATAAAATTCTGTTTAAAATATTTTTGTCTACAGCCATTTTAACATGGTTTCTAGAAACGGAAAAATCCGGGCCAGACGGTTAAAGGGTTAATTTATTCTCTATGAATTTAAAATAGTACATGATCAAATAATAAATAATTAAATCAATAATAATATCTGAATGATCCTGTTTGTAGAAATAAATTCATTGAGTAATTTAACTGTATGAAATAAAATTATTAATTATAATGCAGTGTAAAAATAGCAAGTAAAGCTTTTGTGCAAGAGTATTAAAAGCCAGAAAACGAACGTTTAAAAATGCACAAATAATGCAAAAAAAAGTAGCAAACAGATGCTTAGAATCCACAAGCGGAATTCTTCATCCGTGCAACAGAGATCAAGGCACAGTGTGCTAGGAAAAGCAAGGATGGGCTTTTTTGTATTATTTGTGCATTTTTAAATGTTGGTTTTCTGCCTTTTAATATAATGCAATGTTTTATCTTTGTACTGTTTTACATGCTTAAGTAAATGAATAAGAAAAAAAATGCAATGGAAGAATGAAAAGGCTACTTTTTTGTAAACATTTTAAAATCCTTTTTGTTACATACTCATATTCTCATTTAATTGAGCTCATTACACAGAAAATAACTATGACTTGCTTATTTTGCTTCTAAGAAGGTTTGAAGTTTCATACAAGAATTGAAAACAACTGCTGTTGTTAAAAAGAAACTATTTTTTGTGCTTATTTGTATCACAGTCATAATCATTATGAAATTCATCGATAGTATTGATGTACTTTGAAATGGTATGTTTTATTTTATAGGAATGGGGGATAAAAAACAAACTTCTTTAGTTAGTCTGATTTTTTGGCCATTAAATTTTCATTTACCCAGAATTCTCCCCCAACCCCAGTCTGTTTCATGAGGGTGTTACACCCTGCATGCACTTTGATTTAAAAACAGCACCCTTCTTGGCCTCACTCAAATAAATGTGTTCTTACTGCCTGGTGAAGTGAAAAATTTACTTGCATAGTTAAAACTGACTCATTCTTTTGAGTTGAAAAGAGTTCTGTAACTTAAATATTAAAAGTTCCTTAAATTAAATAAATTAAAAGGAAAATAAGTGCTCGCAAGGATCTGAAAGTATACGACATAATTTCAAATATAATCTTAAAAATCTGAAATGAGTACTTAGAGAGTTTTTTTTGTTTTCCAAGTATTTTTATATTAGATTAGATCAACCATTTGCTTATTTATTCCTCATTAAAACAGAATTCATATTACATTTGATCTTCGTATAACCAAATGGACTGTATTGTTATTTAGTTGTAATTTGTCATATTTGGTAACTTTTCTATAATCAAGTGCAGTGTTGACACATGATGTTTTTTACCAGATTTCACATCGTTTTTGCTATCATGTCAAAAAGTCTTTTTTTTTTAGCTAGCAATGCATTAAAAATTTTCATTTAATTCTAATAACTCTAATAATAATAAATTGTTGTATGTAAAACATTCTGTATTAAAAAATCTGTGAAAGAATACAATCTCAAGACAAAACAAAATATTCTGCTACTAATTAGCTATTTGGCATAGTAAAAACAAAGTGTAAAGTTTTTCTGAAGAAATCCTTCAAATATTAAGAAATAAATATAAAAAATTATATTAATCATATTTTTATTATTTATCAACATAAGAGAGATATTATATGAGATTTGTATATTTTTTTTTTTATAAACCAGTTAGTTTTAAACCCTGCCAACCTTTATTTTAAGTCAAGTACAATTATGATGTAGTACAATATTATTACAAAACCTTAATATAGGCACATGTGATATTATTTTCAAACAGTGTGCGTGCATATTTAAATTTGTAGCATCCAATGCTGTAAACATGCTAAATATTATGGATTTTAAATACCACTATTTACAGATAGTAAGATTCACCTTATTAAATCATGGATAATAAATAAATATTTGGTTTAATTTACTGAATGTGATATATTTTCTTGTGGCTATTCAAAAACGTTTCTTTGAAATACTTATTATCTGAGATGTCCTATTTTCCTGTTGTAACACACTATGTGAGCAATTATGATCTTAAAATGAACAGTAGTTTTACAAAAGTTGCCATCCACTAAAACATTTAAACAGCCATCAGACTTAATAAACATGCTTTTTTTTTTCTCGGGTACTTTTATAATACACATTACTTTTGAATGACTTAAACAGCCATCAGACTTAATAAACATGCTTTTTTTTTCTCAGGTGCTTTTATAATACACATTACTTTTGAATGACTAAACTAAAAAATTAATAATATGTATTTTTTAGGTATTTTTATTGTGTCTCAAGTGAACCTTATCTCGATTTCCTCCCCATTTTCTTGTTAGATTCAAGATAGTGGTATAGAGTAATTAAATATATCTTGTTACACATTTTACTTAAAAGTAAACAGGTACTTAGACAACAAAATTTTGATTTAAAAATTTAAAAGGAAAAACTTTTTTAATCTAATCTTTTGTGTGATTCTGATTATAGAACCCCAAACTAATAAAAGATTTTCTCTACCTTGACTGTAGTATTTTTTCTTTACCTAATCATTACTTCCCATTTATAAACAAATTCATCTCAAGATGAATCTTTAGAATGGATAACTTTTTTATATAAATATCACTATCTAAGGTTGTTAAAGAATTTTTTATATTCAAATATTTATTGGAATTTGGTTTTTGAGTGATAACTAACTCTAAGTCAATATTTTTGCCATTAGATTCAGCAAATGCCTGAAACAATGAATTAATATTATTGAAATGCTATAACTGGCACTGTTTTATGTCCTTTTATTCGACTTCATATCTTGTCTCAGTTTATTTCTGTTACAATAGTTTCTTATTATAGTATAGCTGAACTGTGTAATATAGGTACAGTTCATTTCTTTCTGTTATCAGAAATGAGATAACCATTAAATGTTTTAGCTTGCCTTTACTATCTGTTTATCTTAAATTAACCCTTAGAATTTTTTTAACACTGGTTGATACAGGATTGCTTGAGACAGCTATGGTTTTACTTAAGGGTCGACCGAAATAGGTTTTTAAGACTGAAACCGAATTTTGGTAATCTTTCTATTTTCGGCCGAAAACGAAAATGACAATAAAAATTTTAAGTAATTTATACATACATAATTATTAATTAATCAAACATGTGGCCTAAGGTGGCTTTCTTTGCCTCTAACCAAAACTTCTTATTTTGATATAAAATAACATGCCATTAATTCATCGACGACACAGAATGATTTTCTAATTATATGAATTTCATGTAATAAAAAAAATGTTTTAGATATACATACCGTGATTTATTTTTCATAATTTTTTTAATTTGGTCATCTGATATACTAAAGCTTTCTTAAAGAATATTCGAAATACTTCTGTGGTTTCAAACTAAAAATTTTCTATTACTGTTAAGTCTTCAGCTATTAATGAGCACACAAAAAATGATAAAGTTGAGTCCTATAGGCGTTGCTTACTCTATAATTTGCACTTGCATCTAGAGTCAGTGATGACTGATAATTGTAAACAGTAAAACTCATTGCAATCAATAAAGAGTGTCTCATTTGAGCCGATACAGATACAGCTCAAATCAAAGAATAATGTTGAAACAAGATTTTTGGAATACAAATAGTTTTGGTTGTGTTTCGGTGTGGCCAAATTTTCAGCAGCATTTTTGCCGAAACTCAGATTTTGCACTGAAAACTAAAACTAATTTTTGTCCGATCTGTAGTTTTATTATTTTGTATGGTAGATTTCTACTAGAAATACACCAAGAGGATCATTGTTGGATTATTTAACTAGTAGTAAACAAAAACAAAATAATAAAGTTATCACTTTTGGCAACCCTATTGGTACACATGTGTATCTTCACTAATTTAAAGATTAAAGAAAAAAAAATCGTATTTAGGCAGGAGTTTTCGACTGTTGTTCCATGAGGAGTCTGAAGAGTGTTGTAAAATTTTATACAAATTTTGTCAAAATTTTACCAATAAACAAAAGTATTAATTTTTTTTAATGCAATATGTTAATGCTTTGTTATGAAGATTAGTCTAATGTTATATTATAAAGTGATGCAGGGGTGAGGAAATATATCATTTTACTCACCACTGGCGAATGAATTTTTAGACAATCTTTAAACAACTGCAGGCTATAGAAGATATGGCAAAAACTTTATTTTGTTTATTTTTTTTTTTTTTTTTTTTTTTTTGTTACTAGTTGGCTCTATCTTGGAACTTTCTAAATTATCAGGATGTAAGCATAGTGTACTAAATTCTATCCTATACTAAACTTTAATTTTATAGAAAAAATTATGAAAATTCGTTGTAGTAGTTGTATTAACTGTTTTTGTAGTTGCATACATTTTGTTATAAGAATTTTTAATTGCACGTTTCTGGCTGGTAAAATAAATCCTTGTCTGGTAAAAATTTCGGAAAATTCCCCACCCCTGAAGGAAGAACATGCCTGTGAGTAATGCTGATGTCATATCGAATGTAGTGACAGCCTGATTTTGCTTTTATTGGAAATTTTTTAATTTCTAAACATCACGCAATTTTCAATTTCTGCACTGTCGATTGTACTTTCTAATGCAATTTGTTTGAAAACAGTACCTTAGTACAGTGGACTTTCGATAATTCAAACTCGCGGGGACAATGAAAATAGTTCGAATTATTGAAAGTGGGTAGAGAAAACAAAATTACAGGGAGAAGTATTGTGTGAGATTTCATTTCAAGATAAAAACTTTTTTTTTTACTGTTTATACAAATACAAAATACAAAAAATATTTTCAATATTGTTATTGATAATAACAGAAATTAAATTCGTCATTCTCTAACAACTTAATTTTATTTAAAAATCAATTACAGAAAAAAAAATAGGAAATACCACCATAATGAAAACTATTTATTCAAGGTTGTTTACTTAGGCTGATTGTTTTTAGCTTTAATTACTATCTTTTCTATTTGCAGCCAGTGAAGTTTCTTTTCTAAAGATGGTTGCATTTGTATGAATTTGTGTAAACATTTAATAGACGGAGTTTCAGATTATTCTGTTGGACGTGAGAATGGTTCATTACTCAATGTGTCTTCAGGATCCGAATATTCGTGATACATATCACAAATTTCTTTCTTGATGTGTGAATTGCTAAGACTTTCACAAACTTCTAAGTTATTAACAACAGCCTCGTAATCTGCATATGATACATTGTCACAATCAAATGTTTTGCAAAATTCTGGGAAATAAGGTGTCTTCACACTGAAAATTTTTGCATGTTTTTTCAGAGTATTCTGTCTGGTTTTGTGTAAATCCAGTGTGTTTAAAACATCCTGCTATTGTTGACTCTAACAGCATCCCAAGCAGCATTGAGATCATTTATGGCAGCCAGATATTTATAAACTATACCTCTGAAACTAGCTATTATGTACTTGAAATTCAAATGAAAAAAATAGAACTGTATGATATAGAAAGTAAAATAAAAAGAGGAAAGAACCTATAAATCAGTTCGAATTATCTAAAGACATAGAAATTGAGTTCGAATAAGCAAATGTAATTTTACATTGTTTCCTCATACGAATTTTCGGACTTTCTCTTTTGTTTAAATTAAGAGTTTAAATTATCGCAAATACGCTGTAATTTTTTTTTTTTTTTTTTTTTTTCCCCCAAGAATGATTATGGAAGATTTTTTACTTAAAACATTATAAATTGTTCGGCATTTATTTTTGGCTAATATTCCATAACAAAATTAAACCTTCAATAAATTAATAAATGAACACAAGTTTAACAGCTGTGTAATCAAACTACATGCTTAAACATTTTAATAATCAGAATAAAAAAGATTGTTATAAATAGTGAAATCTTTAGTGATTTTTTTTCATCTGTAACCACTGGCATGCAGCTGATACGAAAGCACTGATTTAATAAATTTCAAAACTTTATTTCAATACATAATTGATATTTTGTATATAAAAAAGTTTTTTGGTATTGATAGTTGGTAGTTAAAACATATATATATAAATTAAAAATGGTTTTCAGCTATCGTCTTAAAAAATCTGAGTTTTCAGGATGACAGTGGTAAAAACCGTGTTTTTACCGGTTTATTCCGTCAAAAACCTATCATTTGTGATTTTCCTCCAATTTATAGTGTAAGTGTAGCATACAATACATTTCTAGATTAATTTTTCCTTGTTGTTCTTGTTATTACTATTAACAATTACTTTATTAAATTTATTTAAAAGAAGAGCATTTCCTAAATGGGAAAAATTTTAAAATACAAGAGTAAAAGGAAAGAACAATATTTGTCATAATCCCCACTAATGTAGATTCTACCAACTGCAATGAACATTAATGTTATATGATAATAAAAGGTTATTATAATTATTAAATAACATTCTACATACATTTTTAATAAAATACATTAAAATTATTTTAGAGATGCAAAAGTGCTGTTATATGGTATGACAATAGGTGTCAAGCATGGACTGTGGCCATTGGATAAATTTGAATATTCTTAGATATAATATTTGCAAATGCATATCTTATGTATTTCATAAATGCAATTATTGTGATTTTCATTTTCACTTCAATAATCATAATCTTAAAATTTTAAATTAATAATTTTTTTATACAAACAAGTAGGACCTGATTTCAGGTGAAAGCTCTTAGACTTAAAATTTAACACATAACAAAACAATATTTAAGAAAAATCAGAATATAATGTCCTGTTCCTGTATACATTTTACTTAAAATTATTTAGGCATTATTTAAAGTGAATTGAAAGAAATAACACATTGCATATTTTTATTACATATGACTGTATGAGTAAAATTCTTTTATCGTTAAAATTATTCTTAAATTATTATTAAATTTAAAGAGATTCTTCAACGTTTTATTTATTTTTTAATGCAGTTAACTTTTTAATTAATGGATCTACAATTCTGCTTTAACGCATTCACGCCGGCACAGTGGGTCACACTCGACTGTCTCAGAGTTGTCAAGTTTCCGGCTTTTTGCACACCACTGTAATTTTAGAGAAAATGTTGTTCCTTTAAATCGCCTAATTGTTCTAATTAAATAAAACGACATTTTCTGTATTAAAATACTGGTATCCAAAAGGCTGGAGACTTGCCAGCTCTGAGACAGTCGAGTGTGACCTACCGCGCCGGCGTGAACATGTTAAAGTAATATTTAATTATTTATTTATTTATTTATTTTAAGGAAATAATTAAATTACTTAACAAAATAACAAATAATAAATTACTTAACAAAAATATATAGTTAAAAATTAAGTTTTCACATGGTTTAAAGTTTATGGATTTGCAATTTTAATCTCTACAAGATTTAACTTTGAAGAACAAGTCTTATTCCTTTATCCCAAAAGATGTATGTAATTCTCAACTATCAAAATATATTGTATTTCATTTATTTATATATTTATTTATTTAAATCAAGTTTTGCTATATAGAAATAAAAATAATCAATGAGCAATTTTGATTTAACACTTTAAGAAATCTTACTTCTGAGGAAATTTCTGAGAAAGCTATTTAGTTTTAAAGAGTGTAATAAATTCTGCCGAAATTATACACATTTTTTAATCTTACACTTATGGGTTATAGAATTTCTTTAAAAAATGTAATTTTTACAGAATATGCCAAATAGCTTAAGGTTATTATAGAGATCTGCTAACAGAGATGTATATGTATTATTCTAATGCAATTCTTTTTGTTTTTCTCGGATAGATAAATATACTTCAGAGTCTTTTCGATATTGAATATTTCATGTAAAATAACTTAATACTAAAGACAGAATAAAAAAAGATAATGAAAAAACAAACTACTACTAAAAAATGGGTTTTTGACAGTTTTCGACCTTTTTGACAAAGAGGTTTTTGACATGATGGTAAAAACCATGGTAAAATCTGGTAAAAACCGTCATGCATCAAAAACTTGCCAACCCTGTGGGTTTTATCTCTTGCTGTTTATAATTACGTAAATGTACTGTAAAAGTTTAGTTAAGGGTTAAGTATTCCACGAGAATTTAACTATTGACTCAAGTATGCATTAGACAAAAAAAGTTGAAAAACTTTGCTTTCAAGTGACATTTCAAATTGTCAGAAATATAAAATTTGCATAAAACCATTATCATGTAGTTGTATAGCTTTTTATATATATTTATGTATTTCTTGATACAAGTAACTAACATTATTTGATTTCTTTTACAGACGAGGTTCTCTTCTAAGTACATCCATATTTGTTTATGCCATTACATCACCCATTAATGGTTACTTTGGTGGTAGCCTTTTTGCTCAGATGGGAGGTATGATAGTTTTTGTTATGATTATTTTAAGTGTGAATATCTAATTTCTATGGTATAATTTAAACCCTTTTGATATATGTATTGCTCCTAAGTTGTCTTATTGCTTAGAAAATTGGCACAGGTGTATACAATAGTGTTGCTTTGATTGCAAGAATGTTGCTAAAGTTCTAGTTTTGAGTAATCCTAAAACTGAGTTTCTCTTTTGCTTTGTTTTCAATAAGGGTAGGCTCTACTTCTTTGGACTGAAATTCACATATTTTTTATGATTTTATTTATTTTATTTTTTAATTGTTATTACCAAGAAAAGAGCACACTACCTTCAGACTTTCTTCGTTATATTTGATATTTCACTTAAAATTAAATTTTTGTGTTTAAAAAAATGAATAAATACGCCTTGTGCGATGGGGAGTACCTGAAGGTGCAGATCGTTTACTTCCAATTTGGTGACCGCTTTTCTGCAGTCACAAGCATCTGAGAAACACAGTCACCAAATTATGAAAGGGCATTAAGTTCTTTGTAGTTTAGACCAACATTTAGTTTTTAAAGTTTATTTTTGACAAAATAGCAGTCATTTGAACAAAAAAAAAAATTCTCTTTTTTATCAGGGTTCATACTCAACAGGGGATTATGCGAAAATCAAATTTTTGGTTTTAAAAATCAGAGGAATCTCAGGGGTTAATACAAAAAATTCCCCAAACCTGGGAAAACCTGAAATAATGACTGGTTACTCTGGGAAATTGAGGGCAATTGCTGCTGTTCACGTACTTTATGATATTGCATCTGTTGACATCTATTCAATCAGTAGACACACCTTCTAACATTGTGAGGTTTGACAACAGTTCAAGAGGAACTTAAAAAAAAATAAATGACATTTTAAAATTGATATTGGCAATTGTAGCCTTCATATTATTCATAATGTTTTTCAAAGAGGTAACAAAATCATAAAGTGGAAATTAAATTCTTGCAGCAAGTTACCAAGTTTTTAAGGACTGCCCCACAAGGCATACAGACTTCATCTCTGTTTTACACAAAATAATCTTTTCCTTTAAAGTTCTGTTCATATTGTTTATGCATAAACTTTATTTTTGAGATTACCTTGTTTTTATTTTTTTATTATGAAGAGGTAGGAGTGTCAATGATACTGGTTTAAAAAGTGTCATTAATTGTTGACTTGGAAAAATTATACATCCTGGAAAATACATCAGGGGATTCTCAGGGGATTTTTTCTTGGAAAATAAGTATGAACCCTGTTTATTAATATCTGCTTATCTATATATATATATGAAATAACACCAATTAAAGTATTTACCTGTCATTCTTATTTACTTGAAGCAAACAAACGACACTTTTTCCAGATAATCATCTTTATTAGGTACTTCAGCAGCATAATAAGTTATCAATTATGCAGGGCTATTAAGAGAAAGTAGTCCAGGAATCAGCTTTAAAATTAATTTTGGGAAGATGGCTGACATACGTGTAAATAATTATGCATCAGTATCTCATCTGGAATGAGACCCACTATTTTATGCATGTTAGCTATGCAAGCAACAAAGCACAAAAGAGAGTGTGATGACCCTGAATTTGACTTTTATACTCAGCCGTCATGGGAAAATTTATGCATACTTTTGCTAGCATGTGTTTGAAGAATACCGAGACACTGAACACATGTCTGCACTTAAGATTCTCAAATTGGCATCAGACAAAATGAAAACAGACTGTATTCAGTAACATATATATATATATATATATATATATATATATATATATATATATATATACCTTTTGCAAGCTTGAAAACATAATTAGCCAATGAAAATTACAGTTTTAGGTTGTATAAGCTTCAGCAAAAATAATTATTATTTATTTATTTTTAATAGAAAATGAGGGAAATAGGTTGAATAGTTCTTGAGATAAAGGGCTGCCCAATTTGAAAAGACTGCTTTGAAAAAAAAAAAAAATGAGTTTAATGTTTTGAGGGTTACACGATAGTCAATGAGCAAAAAGTAGGAAATGAATTTTAATATAATGTAACTGCTTTACAGAAACAATCTAGATGCAAAATACCAAAAAAAAAAAAAAAAAAAAAAAAGACCCAAAGAAGTAGAATCCTCTCTTTAATAGAATCAATGTATTTGTTTGTATTTCTATTTTACTTCAGTTGTAACAATTTTTTTTATAATCTGCAACTTTTTTTTTTTTTTTTTTTTTAATTAGAAGCAATTGAAACTATCACTGACAGAACTATAATTTTTGTGTAATTAGATGCTGTAATGGCCAATAAACAAATACAAGAAGAAAAAAAATAAACTATTACCTAGGTTTATTTTTAAAGAATGAAAGAAAATTGTGAAAGTTGAAAAACGAGTATTGTGAATTACAAAAAGTTGTGCCTCAAAATATAAGACTATGTTTCTTATGTTTGCATCCAGGGTTTGTAAATATGGTCGTACCGTACTGAATTACCCATTTGGTCAAGTTTTCAAGAAGGGGTGATATAAGGGGCTCAGATAATTAGCGGTCAAGATAGTCAATCGTTTGGTCAACAAGTGTCAATCCATGCAAAATTTGCAGCCCATCTAAGGGCCCTTCATAAAATTCCTTTTAATAAAACAGGCCCTTTCACAAAATTCCTTTTAGTGAAACAGGCCTTTTCACAAAATTATATTCCCTAAAAACGTACTCTTCATTAATTATTTTTATATTGTTAGGTTTTAAAATGTAGAAATTGCAAAGAAAACAAGTTCACCTCAAAGTTAAACTTTGGCAAAAGAACTTAAAGAAGGTATTATTAATAAATTCTTGGCTCAAATATCAGTAACTAAATTTCATACTTCGTTAAAAAGTTACTTTTCACAAAATGGGCTCCAAGAAAAAAATCCCTGTATCGACCCTGGTCAAGTCTTCAAAATATTGAATTACCCTATCTGAGCATCCCACTCCCTGAATTTACCTCCCCCCCCTCTTTAAAATTTTTATATGCTGTAAAAAAAAAAAAAAAGCATCTGAGAGCTTTATAATAAAATCTGACTTCAAATAATATTTAGTGCAGAAAATACTATGCTTTGAATTATTTGCTTGTACGCCCCTCCACCTGAAATTCACCCCTTAGCCCTCCCTTCTTAAAAATATTTATATGTTATAAAATATCTGAAATTTTTAAATCAATATCTTTATTAGTTTTCTTAATTTTCAACGAACGTCTTACCAAATGATCCTGCAGAATTCTAGTTGAATAAACTAATTCCCATTGAAATAGGGCCTGTAGAACCTGAGAAAAGAATTCAACATTACTGTTCTAAAATAGTGGTAACTGAAGTTTATATTTAGGAAAACATACATTTACACGTGTTTCTCACCTTAAGGAGTAAATTAAGTTTTTAGACTTTACAAGGACCTCAGAACCCAAAAATAAAGCCAGGAACAATTTCATTCATTAACATCGCTAGCCCACTTTACAGTCAATTTATATTATTTAGATAAATTACTTGTAAATATTTACCATAAAAACTTTAAGCGGTTTTCTTTAATAATAATGGTTTTAATAATTTCCAGCGTCCTTCACTTCAATGAAGTTGGTATAGTATCACACACACGTGCTAAAGGAAATTGTATTTACACCATGAAAAGCATGTGTTTTTAAAAAAGTAAATATTTACATTTTGTGGAACCTTGTTTATCAGAAAGTAAATAGATAGAAGGTCTCCTGTACAGATTTTAATTAAAGCTCAGGCAGATTCCTGTATGCAAAATTTGGTGCCATCCCAATATGTTTTTTGCAAAAAATAAGAGAATTTACCAGGAGATTTTTGAATGCAGAAATTTTTTCTATGTTTGTCTGGAAATTTTCAGATCTATTCCCCCAATATATATAGATATTTTAATTTGATGATTATTAAAAATTTTTAATTTCCTTCTTCAGGAAATTTTTATTCATTCCATAGCAGCTGTCATCAAAAACAGATGTCCTGCCCAGGTATTTTTTGTTTTTTCATTTCTTTGGCCATATTCCCCTGAAAGAATTGCTTTTTTAATTGTACTGTTTGATGAGTTTTTAATTAATATCTCAACTAATTATCAAAAATTTTGAATTCTGAGTCTCAGGTGCATTCGAACCTGCTTCGGTCTATCCTCGTAAAATTTTCAGACTTCTATCGCGCCTATTCCGATCAAACGCTTTTCTCCTGTAACTCCCCTTTCCTCGTGGATTTGCGAGGCGCGTCTAAAATCACGAAACAGATCAAACGTGTGGACCGTTTCACTCTCGCATAGTAATCGCAACTGAGGTTGTCACGTGATAACTATTTGCGGGAGGTACAAAAGACTCGTAAGTAGTAAAAAAAGATGGCGGACTTTTGGTAGCATAGCGTGCAAAGAACCATGTGACGCTTGCAAAATGCTGTTATAGTAAATTTTGTGCTGCAAATAAATAACACAGATTTTAAAAATCACTTGTTATAGATAGGAGCTAACATCAAAACAAAACATAAGGGGAATACTCATTTAAAATACAGGTATGTGAAATGTTTTTTTCAGTGTTAGTACCTTTTGATATGTTGTATTATCATGAAAGTTAGCTTTTTTTTTTTTTCTTTTTTACTACTATAAAACCTTTACTTTTTTTCTTAGTTATTACCAAGATAAGTCATATATCATTAGAATCTTGGTATTGACAGTTTTGACTTTTATCTCGTGAAAGCGAAATACTATCGCATCCATTAAAAAAATATTTGTTTACTTTTTGTAAAATTATGATATTTATTTAGTTTCTAATAATTTAGTAATGAAGTTTTTATATCTTTTTGTTACTAATCCCTAAGAATTAGATTTGATGATTTATAATTATAATAATAATAATAATAATAATAATAAAGATGACACATGAACTGCTGTATTTAAACAATAAGTTTAATTTCTTATTTTTCTGCAGTAAGCAACAGACAATTTCCATGACTTGTGGATAAGTTATTTTCGATAACTGTAACATATTAATTTGTTCAGCATTTTATGTTAATTTGAAATAAATTTTAAATGCACACGTAAGAAATAAAATTGATAAAATATAAATTTGTAAAGATACTTTTATTAATTAAATACTGTTTATCATCGAGATTTTCATTTTTAAAGCTTATCTGTAATCGTGCAATGAAGAAGTAAAAATATATATGATTACATAGTATGAATTATTAAAAAATGATTAAATCATAATTCTTGAAACTATATTGGGACATTTATAAATATGTCTTATCTTGAAAATTGTTTTTACTCTTCAGTATAATACAACATGTTAATAATAATAAAACACTGAAAACATTTCACATTGTGACTGGTTGAGAGTATGTAAGGATGTATGATTGAGTATTTATTATGTGAAAGTATTTAATTCACAGAGATCAAATATTATTACTTATTCAGTTTAAGGGGGCGGGGGGGATAAACTACTCTATCTGATACATCTAAGACAAAATAATATTAATAGTAAAGATGATAATAAATACTAGTCAGTTTGCAGATAACAAATGTCTGTATTATTTTCAAACTGAAAAAATCTAATTAGCTGAAAGTTATAATTTAATGATGTTTATTAACAAATTTAAGTTTTTAAGTTAAATGACTTCAACATTTTGGATTAAGATTAACATCTTAATTGGTATTTATTTCTCTAGTACTTGTTGGCTTAAAAAAAAAAAATAAAAGAAAATCCTGCTGTATAGTACATTTCTCAAATAGGGTAGATGTGCCAGTAATAGACACCCTTAAGAAATTTCTTTTAAAATTATTTTTTATTAATAAATTATAATCATTATATTCCAATTTTTTCAATATTATATTAATCTATCAACAATATTTAACCATTCTGATAGTTTCATTTCCGAATATGAATAAAAACTCAATTTTAAATAACAGAAATATATCAAAACACCCCAAAAGTCCAGTAATGGACACTCTCTGTTTCAGTAATAGACATCCCACAAAAAGTAACAGATATAATTGTTTTTATGACTATTTAGAACCAGAATTTAATGAAAGCATACTAATGAAACAAAACCCTGATTTTCAAATAAATTTAACAATTAGGATGCCAGTATTTAATAAAATATTTGTGATAATCATTCACTGTTTGCATCAATTATTGTAATTATCAGAAGATAGATATTTTAATTATTTTAGATGGATAGTTTAAAGTACTAAATATCAAGCAATTACAGCTGTCAGACTATTGAGACAGTGGGAGATTTAAAAGTTAATAATAAAAAAAATAAAAAAAAAAGTTTTTGAGTATTAGTGTATAGCAATAGCTTTGTCTCACTATTTTTAACAACTTCCAGAGACTACTTGATATATTATTTGCAATAATTAATATTACAAATATGAAAAAAAATGATACTGTGAGTTGGATATTTTAAACACTAAATAAAATAATTCTCAAAATAGTAGAATTGATGTTTGAGGCCACTGATCTGCAGATTTACTAGTTTCATGATTACTATAACTTTAATTAACATTACAGTAATATATATATATATATATATATATATATATATATTTTCAGAGATGAATAAGGGAACATTTAAGACAGATTTTTAACAATTTCTGTAACTTAATTGTTTTTATTTAAATGGGGAGGGTTAAGCTCTATGAGCCCCTGTTTGACTATGCCCTTAAATTATATTTTTTGCTTCTTGACTGGTTTGATTGCCATATTATAAAAAGTGCAAGTCAGAGTTATTATATACATTAAAAAAAAAAAAAAAGAATAAATTATTGAAATTTTATTAACCATATAAAATAACTTAAAAGCAGCTATTTATAAAAGTTTTGGTGTTATTACATTTTGGTAAGTGTAATTTAAAAATTAAATTTATTATTTAGGTCTTCAGTTAAGTCAATATTTTATGTAATATAAACATTACTGAAATTGCATTTTTAGCAATGTCTACACGGGGTGCCCATTACTGGAAAATGACTAATAATAATGCAAGATTATAAAATATGCAAGAGGAAGTTATGAAACAAATAATAAAAGCTAAATTTTTATTGGTTATTTTTTTTATATAAACCAAAACATTGAAGGGTGTCTATTACTAGCACATCTACCCTATATTAATTTACACAATAAATTATCAACTTTTAATTTAGTATAAATTTCGTCAGTGCAAATGAAGTATTGATAGGTCTATAGCAAAAGCTTGCTATATTAAGTATGGGTATAATGCTTTTAAGAGTTTTCTAACTTGTTCACTCTAAACAGTGTCTAAACAGTTTGTTTAAAGCTCTGAGCTTTTCAAGATTGCTAAATATATTGGAAAAGACGCTAATTAAGAGACATTGATAAACATGTTATCATGAAATTTGATGTTTAAAAACTCTACACGTAGCATAAACGTACATTTTTCCCCCTTCGTTTGTATTTAATCATTATAAATAATATGAAATGAAATTGTGTAACATAAATAAAAATAACAATTTCAATAATATTTTGTATTTTAATTTTCAGTTATATAAAAATATGTACAGTTAGCCCAAGTAATAAGTGATTTTAAAAAGTGACAAAAAGGTTAAATTGATTTAAATTGGGGGGAGGGGGGGGGGCTCTTGTGAAAGAATACAATTGCATAGAAGTAGATGTTGTTTCGGTTTGAGCCTATATACATTATTCTTGTTATAAAATTCAATTTAAGAAGTATAAATTAATAATAATAATTAATTAGTATAAAAGAACTTTTGTGATACAGCTAATTGTAAAAATAGAGTCTAGTATAAATAAGCTGAATGAAAAGAACAAGCAACCAAAATAAATTTAACATTGAGCTGCTTCAAAACTTTGCAAAAGGAGCCCGCCCCTTCTATAGTGATAAAATTAAAATAAAAAAAAGAGATAAAACAGGAATAACAATAACACACTCTGCTACTATTATTTCCCATTTTCTGTATCATTCTTTTGGCACTAAAGAAGGAAGCTTTAAAATAAATGCAAGAAAAAATTTCTCGAAATATTTCAGCTTTTCTTTGCGTTGATTTTTAAATATCACGTATTTATCGTAACAAAAAAAATTTCATATGTATGTCATCAGTTTTTAAGTGCTCTCTCTGGTTTTTAAACTCTTAATGCCCCCTTCCCCCCTCCATCAGTAAGCCAGTATACATATATATATACTTAAAATGAAATCGAATGTCTAAAAATCAAAGGGAAAAAATAATACAAAAGTTAATCATAGGAACTTGTAAATGCAAATATATATAAAACTGGCTATAATATAGTATATATATATATACACCAACATATACTTTAAAACTGCAGCTATTATGGCGCCTATATGTGGTACCTCGATTTTTAATTCGTATAATATTTTTTAAATATTTTATTTAGCAAAGTATATGCTTATCTAGCGTGAATGACATTCATGCATCCTGGATCCAGAACCAATTTAAGTCATTTTACAGCCATGCTCCTGATTGCTTTTTTGGAAGTTCCAATCTATAAATCTATTCTTACTGTAATGTATCAATCTGTTCTTTATTTTTCTTAAATGTATTTAATTGTGAGAAAAAATACCACCATAGAAAAGCTGAGGCTTTAAAGCTAAAGTAAAAGGTTAACATAGTCCGTAATTTTAAATTAATAAATTTTAATTTGATAGGAAAATAGGTGATACATTCATGGGAATAAGCTAGAGCAATAAAAATATTAATACGTAATATGAGCTTGTTATTAAAATAATACTCGGATATTAAGTATTTTTAAATTTAACATTTAAAAGAAATATTCTTCAACTGGTCAGCTATTATTCAAAACATTATATTCTGTCCCTTTAAAAGTTGTTGATGCACTCTCATTGGTTAATACATGCTAATATTCGGTTAAAAATCGATTCTCTTATTCTTAAATCGTATGTGACATCAGCAGTTGCAGAAGGTGAAAGATGTTTGTTTGGAATAGCGACTTTCAGTTCTTTTCCCCCTTCTCTCGTAAACCCTCCCTTTTGCGGAATAGCTTTCACAACTTTGCGGGCGTTTGATCGGAATAGGCGCGTATGTGTGGTAGATTTTGCTAGCCATCATGGACAAACACACACACAGAGAAAAGGCAAAACTTTCTTTTATTAGTATAGAAAAATGATGATATATATCACAATATATATGTATCTATTGATATATATCATAATATATATATATCACAATATATATATATATATCTATTTATATATATATATCACCAAGCCCTGTTTATATCAATTCGTTTTAAAAAAAATCCTGTCCCTGGATGAAATCTTCAAAAAACCATACTTGACTTAAGCAGCATACAAGTTGTATGCATCTGTTGTAAAGCTGATTTATTAAAAATATCATTTATAAAGTAACTTTTAACTTTCCAGTGACCACTCAAGCAGATTAATTTAATTTGCTATTTTATTTAACATGGTGTAATGTATGTGCAGACCCTTTGTAATGTTTATGGTTTGAAAAATGAAAGTATCAAATAGTTGACGGTATTGTCCTGTTGGCCATATCTTTCTAAAAGCAAACCAAATATTGTTTATTGTGTTTTCATTTTTGAAAAATTTCCCTTTTCTGTTATTTCATTGTAGTTATCTTCTCAGGTAAGAAATGGATCAAACAGATGGTGATCAGTGCATTCTTTTTACCTTGTCTCGTCTGTGGAATAGCATTTCTTATCAACTTCATCGCTATTTATTATCATGCTTCTCGAGCTATCCCCTTCGGCACAATGGTGAGTATGAATGAGAAATAGTTTTCTTTGGCATGTATATGCTTTTTTCTGATTTAAAGTTTATTATATTACTAGCAGACCCAACTGAGGTCTCCTAGTGATGGGCGATTTCAATTTTTAAAATCATACTAGCCCCCCCCCCCTCCCCCTTTAAATGGGAGGTACTGGAGGCGGTCACTACAGCTGTGCTGATTCCCCAAGTTTGAAATTAATATTTTTGAGCTTATCTGTGTGAATCTATGAGTATTGAAATATCAATTCTCGAATTTTCCAGAATCGCTCATCACTAACGTTTCCCCAGTCCTGGATAATACCCTTAAATGACCTAAAATTATCTTATCATTTCCTGGGTTTATTTTTATATCTTGCTAGGCTAATCGGATTTTCAAAGAAACCTCTTTTTGCAAGACGACTAATAATAATAGGAAGAAGAAAGCTCTCAGCCACGAGGTCACATGCATCATCATAGTAACGGTTTTTGGTAATAAAGGGGTTACTTAGGAAACCAACACCAGAACTTTTTCTTTACTGCTTTTCTGAAAAACAATCTGTCTTCTTAATTTCTTAATAATTAATTAAAAACACTATTTCATATATATTTCAATGATTAATGAAAGTCTGCTCCGTACAAGGATACAAAAAATTGAAAATTGGTTGAATGAAGTATCAAATAGATACTGATTGATTAAAAACAAACATTTTTGACAAAATGGGCAATTAAAGAAAGAAAAATCACCGTACAATTTCCAGATAAATTTTATTGACAAGAGAGCAAAATGCACTGTATTTTGCTGAAAGAATTTGGGTTGCTTTTATGAGTGTGACAAAACTGCTGGCAAATTTGAGAGAAATACTGCAATTGTTTCACTGCAAACCTCTGCATGTGATAGTTTCTTCAGCCAAGAATCAGGCAAAAATATTCCTTTATTAATATAAAGTTATAGGGTGAATAATTGTTTTAATTTTCTGTATATGAACCAGGGAAAGATCTAGTTCTGGAAGCGTTCATACATGCAATATAATGATCAGAGCATTAACAAATTTCTTTCGGGGAGTGGGGGGGGGGGGGGATGTATTCCCGTGCAGTGAGATTGCTGCCTTCAGGTGTTGTTTCTTTTCTTCGTCAGTCTTCATGTGTGCAAAGCACTTATATATACAATATAGTAATTTTGACATTAATGAATTTCGTGTATTTCTGTTTTTGCAACTTTGCAATGTTAACATTTTTTGTAATATTGATGAAATATGTATTAAATGTTGTTTCTCACTGCTCTGCTCATATTAACTTCTTTTATATTTATCTTGTTAAACTTTTGAAATAAAATTTTCATATTTTTCAAAAAGGCAATATTTAATTTTAAAAATTTCTTCTTTATGGTTATATTAATTCTTATAATTATTTCTTAAAAGCAAAGCTTTTTTTTTTTTTGTCCAAAATTCTGTGAACTCATCAAATTTATGTTGCTAATCTCATACAAAAGTTCCATATTCTTAACTGACATTTTTATCTACCTAAATTCAATCTTTCAATCTACATCCTATAAAAAATAAAAATTCTAAATTCAATTCTATCTTAATTAATTTTCCTGTCTGTAACTATTTAAAAATTTATAAGGGCAACATTCTTTTCTTTGTTTATAGATCAGTTTCAGCTGATATCACCCTAGCAATCATTTTGTTTGTCAGTCAGTTTTTCTCGATTTTGATTTGTTGGGTGATAATACAGGCTGAGGCTGACAAATTGACAATTTTGATTGATCTGATAAAACTTGGAGGATTGTGATAATGTGGTTGGAACTGATCTATTTGGCATTATAATTTGGTGATAGTTTTTTTTATCATAAGTGTTCAACAAGATAATTGAGAAGTACTGAATTTTTAATCAGATTCACAGACATTATACCTTAGAAAGATAATGAGTGTAACTTCATTAACAATTGATGAAATCACGGGATGATAATGAACAGGGGTGGGGAAATGCATCATTCTACTCGCCACTGGCGAATGATGAATTTTCTGACAGGGCAAGTGAATTTTTAGGCAGTCTTTAAAAGCTGCAAACTATAGTGATATGCCAAAACTTTTTTTTGTAGTAGTTAGCTCTATTTTTCAGCTTTCCTAATTACTGTGAATAAACATGGTGGTACTAAGTTCTATTTTATATTAAACTCTCATCTCTTGTTTATATTTCTTAATTTTACAGGAAAAAAGAATATGAAAATGCATTATAAAATTTTTCAACTACAGTGGAAAATTTTTGACAAAATCTATGCATTTATACAAAATTTACGTTGCATTTTACTGGCTGGTTAAATAAATCCTTGGCTGGTAAGATTTTCTAGAAATTCCCCACCCCTGATAATGAATGATATTGGAAGGGGTGGAGGGGGCCAAAATTACCAAAAAGTTGATAATGTTATATATGCACAGCTCCTTTTCACTCATTTGCTTTAAAATACATAACAATAATAATAATAATAAGTACCATAGCATTTTATTTCAACTTAAAAGCATTATTTCTAAATCACACACGCGAAGAAATAACTATTAATTGTGAAAAGAAAACCTCATTATTTCGAGATTTGCCCCCAGATAATGTAAAAGTACCGAAAATAGAGTCGAGTTTTCTAAGACTTTGCTGTTAAATGAAAAACTATTTTCGTTGGTTCACAGGCAAATGATGTCAAAGCATATTAATACCATAGCAATTAAAATATTCAATGTGCAACAGTTTTTAAATTTTTATCAATGAATTTTCAAAAATGAATGACTCACTACACATTGTTTACATTTGTAAAATTAATCATAAATTCTGAAATGTCCATTTGTTTATATTGGTAATCTGTTGTTTGTAGCTGGTGATTTTTAATTTAGAACTTAAAATATTATAATTATATAGTTTTTTAAGGTTTTAGAGAAAATGAAGAAGAATAAATGTGATACAATGTAGATTATTCCCATAAGTCGAACAATTGCCTTATTTACGCATCGGAATGATGCGATCAATGGAGGCAGTCCGACCAGAATTGTGAGGGACATACTGAGACTTTGATTTCATATCAATAGATATATTCTACAGCATGAAAGAGCTCCTCCTAAAGAAAGAATTGCACTTTTTTGAAAGTAATTTTGGATAGATGCAAAAATACAAAGAAAAAAATTAGAAGCCTATGGGGTGTTCTGATAAATTTAATCCATAGACGTTTTGTCTACTTAGAGTTTTGTCTACCCTTAGAGTTTCTAAACTACAGTGCAGAAGAGAAGAGCTATCAAATCAAAAGTCACTTTATGTTATGAATAAACATCTGTTAATCTTGTAAATAAAATTGTTTAAAGTGCCGTTCCAATCTGAAATTCATTTATGCTTTTAAAGGGGAAAAAAAGTTTACATAAAGTTCTTTTAAGAATAGAATATTTTGTCCTATTTATACAACACTTTCGCTCACTTCAATGATGTATTTCTGGAACAAAGATTGCTTTGATGTGCATATATTTAGTTTTTTTTTTTTTTTTTTTTTTTTTTTTTTTTTTTTTTTGAGTGGGGGGGAGTTGAGAAAATGACATTGAAAATTTTATGCAATCAAACTACAAGATTAATATTTGTTTTCAAACATTAATCTCTGTACTTCACATAAATTCATCAGGTGTATTTGGATTTACACTTTTAGTTTTATTATTATTATTATTCAATGAACCTATGCTTTTCTTGTTATGTTTTTTAAATGATTTATGCCCAAAAAATTTAAATTTCCTGGATACTTTTTCACTCTGTTGGTTTTACGCCATTTTAGCAATGTGAATGAAAATTCCTGTAATTAATTTTATTATTATTACAAAAGGAAAATAACAATCATACATACAATTATATTTCAATTTATTGTATAAATACCTCTAAAAATATGTCTAAATTGCAAGAATTTACTGCCATTGTTCAAATGGAAAAAAATTTCCACCCTTTTTTTTTTATTTCCACTTTTATGCCTGATTCTACCTTCATCCTTGAAATAAAAATGGTAGTTTCAAAATGAAAAAAAAAAAAAAAAAAAAAAAAAACGAAACGAAACGAAACATGAGGTAAGCCTTCAGAAAAAATATTTTTTTAATAGTAAATTTTGATATTTTTTTAAACAAAAGGTACTGTTACAACTGGTGTGTGTGTGTGTGGGGGGGGGGGGGGGGGGGGGTAACCTGAATAAGAGGAAATTTTATGTTTTTTAATCTGGAAAATGAACCTCACAATTTGAAAATTCAGAAAAAATTGTATTTTTTTTTTTTTATTTATTTATTTATTTTTTTAAACCATAGATTTGTCGGACTTGCATGGAAGTGATTTTATTGCCAGCATTCAATTATATTCCCGTCTCTACCTATAAGCAGTGATTGTTTATATTGTGTGTTCAGTACAGCATTTTTCCTATAGAAAATGATGTACATAACATCGACTTTTTATTTACTACATCACAAAAGATTTTGATTACATTTCTGTGTATATTTATAGGCAGCAATTGTTTGAAATGCATTTTGATAGTTCTATACTATTTTTAGCATAGTGAAATTAGTATAATTGATAACCTTTTCCCTATAGAAAATTGTACATGTAATGTTTAATGTTCTTTTACAATGCTATACAGAAAAATTTAGGTATTTTGTCGTCTATGAATGGTTATTGTCAGATGTATGCTTACAGTAGTATTACTTGATTCAGTAACTTTTATAGATTATATACAGGATGGCACAAAAGAATTCAAGTACATTACTGCCTATGGGTGGTAACTGCTAAGAGTTTGTTTTTGAACCCGCTGTGTATTTTCGAAAGTGTTTATTTAAATATCTTTTTTCACTCTATGAAAAGATAAAGTTTTATAACATTATTCTAGCGACATGATTTTCATTTTCTTGGTTAAATTTAATTTTGCTTTATTTAATTTTGACTAGTGAAACTGTTGGGGATGCATCGAATATTCGGTATCTATTCGGTCGTGTTATTGAATATTCAGTTTGGCCGAATATCAAACTGTTCAGTATGCCAAATATTTGGCATTGCCAAATATTAAACTATCTGGCCTGCCGAATATTCAAATATCAAACTATTCGGTATGCCAGATATTCAGCTTGGCCGAATATTAAACTATCCGGCCTGTCGAATATTTGGTTTGGTCGAATATCGAACTATTCGGCTGAACCGAATATTTAAAAATAAACCTTTTAAAACATATTTTTAAAAATCTTACACAACTTCTACTTTTAAATGTCAACTTATAAGGACATTCCAAACAATTAGAAACAGTCATATCTATATTATAAAGGACAAACATATCTGTGCGTAACGCATACGTCATTCTGCGAATGGCAACACTTTGAAATTTGAAATGATATTTCGCTTTTGCAATTTTCGCTACTGCAAATTTTTAAACTTCTAAACATCCCACATTTTAAATGTTTACACCGTTGTATGCAGAAAAAAATGCACTTTTAAATGCAATTTGTTTGAAAGCTGTATCTCAATTTATTTCTGAGATATTAATTTTTTTTATAGTTTTTAATACCAATTTTCTAATCGTGGCAACTGAAGTTACTTCATTTCTATTAAAAGTGGATTAGTTATTTTTATTGATTATATTCTTACTGATGCCATTTTCTTATTACAATTAAAAATATCTTTTTTAAAAATTTGAACAGAAAATGACGTTATGCTTTAAAAAAGACACAATTTCCCTGATGATGCTCTTATATTTCACTATTTTTTCATTTTGCTGATATTGAGTTTGAGACAATAGGCAAAATATTTCAGCGACTGAAAATGACGTCATATTTAAAAGTAAACGATAATTTTATTTGATAAAACGAGATATTTCCCCTTGGATACGTCTAAAAGTTATAAATTTCTGGAATTTTTACGCGCAGGTACAGGTATTATACTAAGACCTCAAATCACGAGTGGGAATTTTAACATGGAAAGTTGTAATAGTTGACAAACGTGACTTCAAGCTTGAAAAAATATTTATTAATAACCTATTGCGCGTTAAAATGTTTTTAAATGGTTAATATGGATGTGAAACGTGGAAAATGACTTGATTCGGTTTAGATGTAAAGGTAGAAAATTCTATGATTATGTCAAGGTGAAATCATTTATGCAGATTTTTCATTCTGTAACCAAGCATCAATTAATAACTTAATCAAAATTACTTATCTTGATTATATGTTACTGATTACGTATATGAATAAAGTTTAATTTTTCAATAATTTTAACAGTTGAAGATTATGAAAACGTATTTTGTTAATCTTAGGTTAAAATATGTCTTTGGAGAGTTAAATTAACAAGTGTAAGATGGATTTTTTATTCTAATTATTTTTTGTCGATGTATTATAAATTTGATGCAACACTTCCTTTGTAAACATTTTCTTTCGTCGAAATTCGACGGGTTCCACCTCGTTTAAATAAAAGAGAATGTTTTTACATTATTTATTTGCTGTTTGTTAAGTGAAATTAACCATTAATGAGAATTTTCATAAGGAATTAATGATGTACAAAAACAAGATCCTGAACATTATCTAGTAAATAAACCGTTTCTTGCTTTTTCATATAAAAGGGTGTTTCTAAACAAAATAGAAAATCTTTCAGGGTTGGTAATAGACATCAAGACAGACAATTTCTGTAAAGAAAACCATAATTGTAATCCACTTATTCAGTCTTAAATACAGTGTATCTCATCTCACTCAAGGTCAAACATTTTCATTTGTTACTTTAACAGCAATGAAGATATCATAACTATATTTTCAACAAACTTGCTTTGATTTCTGTGAAATATTATATCCTGATGAGAAGTGTTGGAAATTGCCACAATTCATGTCTAAACAACTATGAGCTAGGCATTCCTTTATTCAGTATGCAGTTGACAATATTTATACTGTGTCACTAACAATTAAATAGTATATGACCCTGTAAAGTTTTTCTTCCAATTTTTCCACAATTTCTCCTTTATTTTAGCATGTTTGTTTTAGAATTTAAGAAAATGTTATTCATTTGTTTTAATTCACAGAAAAAGCCATGAAATTTAAAATTTTATTTATTAAAAAAGTTTTATAACTATCCTCTTCTAAAATAACTCAAAACAGATTTTTTTCAGTATAAAGTTTACTTGTAAAAAGCTCTTTTTTATCAAAATGTAAGTTTCTGTATTAAACATTGAGTAAAATTAAATTACTTAAAAACATTGTTTAAACACACAATAAAATAAGTTAATTTAAACAGACGTATACGTTTCGTGCACTTCACTTCTGCTTTAATTTCATTGGCTGTTGGAACTTGATGGTCTTTTGGTACTGGGTTTTGACATTTGGGGTTTCACCGTACATGTATCTGGGGGGATATTGTTTTTATGGTTTTTCATACACTGAGGGTGCGAGTCCTGGAACTCACGAAACGTATATGTCTGTTCAAATTAACGTATTTTATTGTGTGTTTAAACGTTGTTTTTAAGTAATTTATATTTCCACACAAGTTTTGCACTTACTATTATGTAAAATTGTTTTAAATTTTGACATTTTAATGCCTTTAAACTTTGAAATGTAAAAGTGTTCGGTCAGCTGAATATTCGGTATTCGGCCGAACCGTTACTATTCGGCTCGCCTGTATGTCGAATATGTGGTATTCAGCCAAAATCACTATTTGTGCATCCCTAGAAACTGTATATTACTCTGTAATACATTACACTTATTGTGTTTATTTTTCTTTTAATAGTTTATTACTTCTTAAAATGATCCAATAAACATTTTTACTTGACAGATAATGATAGAAAATATATTCTTTCTTTCTGTTTCAGGTTGCCGTCACCTGCATTTGCCTTTTTGTGATATTGCCACTTACGCTTGTGGGTACAGTCCTCGGACGTAACTTGTCTGGGCAACCTAATTATCCCTGCCGCATCAATGCTGTGCCGAGACCCATTCCCGAGAAAAAGTGGTTTATGGAACCAGGCGTCATTATATGTCTCGGTGGTATTTTACCATTTGGATCCATCTTCATTGAAATGTAATTAAATTCATATTTATTTTCAGAAAACATATAGTATGGTTCTTACTGCTTACTTAAAATCCAAAAATGGTTGCAAAAATCAATTTTTAATGCATTTAATGATTGGGAATAACTGAGTTTCTAAAGTTGATTTCTGGGTTAAGTAATATGAATAGACATGTAAAATTACTGTAACTGGATTTAAAAAAAAAAAGCATAAATAACTTTTCTTGGGGTAAATATTAAAGTACCTATTTTCGAACTATCACAAATATAAAATATCGCAGAAAACAAAAAATGTACTATATTACACTAAATGTTTAAAACCTAATTTCTTTTCGATTGTCAAAATATTGCCGAGAAATACAAAAAAATTGTAAAAAATCTCAAAAACTTCAAAAATAATGGAGGGCAAAATTTACATAAAGACTTACATAAATAATTTTTGCTTTAGTTTAAAAAAAAAAAAAAAATCTTAAGTCATAATCTAAATATTTTAAGCAAAATGAAATTGCAAATGAATAAGCTCAAAAGAATCACCAAACCAGGTCAGGACCATACTTCATTTTAGCCTTATTTTTCTTTCTTTCATTATTTTATTAGTCACAGAACTTTCATTCATTATATTCAATTTGCTATGTAGTATGGGAACTATTATGCAGCATATTTGGAACAAACCTGATTTCAGTTTTCATTATTTTCCAGATTTTTGAATCACTGCTTAAAAGTTTCAATATTGTATTGCAAATACAAGTAGCTCTCTCTTTCTCACACACAAACACATATATTTCAAAATATCTAATCTATAATCTGTACTGATATGTGTACATTTGCGATTTATAATAGATTTGAAAACATATCCTGATCACACTCGTGCTGATACTAAATAAAAATGTAGAGCTAAACTAGATGTGTAAAATTTTTGGAAATTTTGAAATGGTGGAAAAAAGTTTTTTATTATTAAGTGATAACTTCTATAGGTGCACCACACTGTTTTTCTTTATTGTAACAATAAATAATCGATCATGTACTAACCCTTCCCCTCCACGGAATTCACATTTCCCTTTTGCCCCTTCCTTCTTATCAAGAACATAAAGTTTGTTTGTCTTTAAAATTTTTTACTTTAATTTTTTCTTCTTTTTAAATCTATAGTCATGTAAATAATCTGTCATCTAATAGACTCCCCCCCCCCCCAAAAAAAAAAGCTTCTTTTCTTTGTTCACCTCCATTCCTCCCAGGCCAGCTCACAAAAATTAAAATCTTTAAAAGTCTTCTTTTTTTACTGCTCTATTTGTGACTTTGTCGTAAGAATAAATAAATAATTAACCGTCTAAAATCTTTCATCTAATTGAAATTGCCACTTTCTGCTTAAACTCCCTTTTTTCCATAGCAGACAATACTTAAAATGTTTAAAACCGATTTTTATTTTATTTTTATTTTTTTCTGTCCTATTTCCCCATCTTGTTGCCTCCCACCGCCCATCTTACAAAATTAAAAATCTTCAAACTTCTTTAATTTTTTTAAATTCTCTTTATTTGTTACTTTATTGTAACAATAACAATAATCATTTGAAAAGCCTGCCCCTTACTCTTTTCTATCATACAAAACTACTTATTCTTTAAAACACATTTATTTTTCTGTCTCAATTTTAAGTCTTTATTAATGATAAATAACTAATTTGTTTCTTTATTGTAATAATAAATAATCGCTCATTGAAATTCCTCCTCTCCCCTCCTTAAATTTTTTTCCTTTCCCCTTTTCCTTCCTCTGTACGATGTACACAAAGTTTTAAAAAATGTTTAAACTCTTTAATATTTAAGTATTTTCTTGTCCTGTTTATTCTATAGTATTTGCCTTGTATTCTATAGTAATGGTAAATAATCATCTAATCGAACTGTCTCCTCCTCATTTTTTTTCTTCTCCCCCTTCCATTTTCAAGTGATAATATTCTTTAAAATCTTTATTTCCCCTTACAAAATTTTGGATTGCCCTTCTTTTGTAATGCATTCTTCTCCATTCCTCCTGCACCCTAAGTAATACAATGCTGCATTTGTTATTTTGAAATAAGTATAAGAAAGTCTTCTAAATTTCTACTGCTACATGTCAAAACCTCCCCCTCCCTTCCTCCTGTGCCATTTGAATGTTTAAAAGTTGTATGTACAAAAATGAAACCCTGTGTTAAAAAATGCATATTGTAAATCAATAGTTATAGATTCTTAAATTTCTATTTTTGTTTAGGTTCTCAAAAGTCCTTGATTTTTATTTAAAGTAATGTGTATAGTCCCTGTTATATTATCTATATGTTTAAAATTTTTAACAGCTTGATGTAATATTTGAAATAACTTGATGCTGATTAATAAAACAAGACTTTTACTTTTATACAAAAATTTAAGAATTTATATATTATTTTTTTTATTTGTATATTAAGGTTGGAGCAAAAGAAAGAAGCAAACAAAATTTATTATTATTTTATTTTATTTTTCTTTTGAACAAGGAAGAAAATTTGGATAATAAATCATTTATGTATGGTTATTTAAAAACAAGTAATTAAAAAAAAAAAAAAAAAGTCAAATCCTACTTAGGACATCAAAGAAAAATTTAATATAATCCCTTAAGCTAATATTAGTTTTTGTTGCATTAAAATATCTCAATTTGTTGATTTTCTATAAGCAAGTAATCCCTTCTGGTTTACAATGGAAGCCTATGGGAATTTGGCGAAATATTAGAGATATCGACAAGTTGGCGTCACTTTTGGTGACTCATTTTGGTCACCAAATCTCGCCAAGTTGGCGATAAACTTGGTGGTATTCCGCGACAGACCAGGGTTCCCTTATGGTAACCTCTCTTATAGGTATGAAGATGCATTAAATGATGTTCAATAACCAATGGCCGCCATTTTGTCTCCCATATAAAAATAAAATTAATTAAAGTTTAATTAATGAATTAATGTTTGAAAAAACTGTATTAACATCAATTGTCATCCAGTACAAGTTTTAAAAAATTTATTTCAACTTGATAGGATGAATAAGTATTTTATTAACGATTGAAAATTTGAACAAGATATATATATAGGGAGAGTGTGAACTAATAGTAGAAATTGAATGAATAATTCATAGGGTAGAAAAATTAGAAAAGTTTTTAAACTGTGTTCAAAAGAGCCTTCTTTTAGAAGGGTGGGAAGAGTAGATCAAAAAAATTTAAATAGAAAGATTATTTATTTATTTATCTAGTGTTATTTCAAATTAGCAAATAAAAGAAATAAAACTTTTTTTTAAACATGAAAATTTGTAAAATTTTTAACTTTGTGTAACAGAGAGAGAGGGAGATAAAAGGGAAAGTGAACATTTCAGACGAGATCTAAATAATAGAATATTTACTTTTCGTTTCTGCAAAGGAACAAATAAAATAAATAAAATCCAAAAATTAAAGAATTTAAACATTTAAAATTTATGTGCAGGAGAGGAATAAAATAGAGAAACAAAAGTTTCAGGAGAGGAGTAGATGATTAACCATTCATTTATTATAACTTCTAAGTAATAAATAAGATTTCTTTTTAGGTACATTTCGTAAGAAATACTACCTATTGCAGTCATTACCATAGTGCGACTTTTGAAAAATTCCTTCATAACTTTTCATTATAGGATCCCAGGAATCCAAAACCAACCCCATCGAAAAAGTTTATATATGTATGTATGTATGTACTAAATTTTGTCCGCACGATAAAAGTCGCAATTATGCACGGATCGTCTTCAAACTCGCCATCAACTTTGAGATGGCTAATATCTCGTCGGGGATTGAAAATGGGCAAAATTGGCCCAAGGGAATGGAAAGGGGGAGGGTTAATATTTTTTAATACCGTCTTAACATGGTTCTGATAAAACCAGCTCTTACACAACAATGACAGGAAAAAATAAATAATTTTCATTGTAGCAGTTGCCAGCAATTAAAAAAAGCAATAAAATTCTCACCACAACAATTGCTTTTCTATTTCAAGATTTTCATGTGAAAAATTGTAGTTTAATGAATTGAAAACAAGTTGAATATTACGTCATAAGTTTTCTAGAGCAAGATTTCCGCATGAAAACTCAAAACGAAATAAATAGTTTGACAAAGAAAAAACAAAAACAAAATATTGCATCATATTGGAAATATAATGGATCTCAGCAGGTGAATGTGCAACGCCATGTGAGTTTGAAGAAACGTATTAAAACATGATAAAAACCTGACTATGGAAATATTAACATTTTTTAACACTTTGAGGTTCTCTGAATTTGCTTTAGTCATTTTTAACCTATTCCATATACATGCGTGTGCGTATTCGTGTATATTAAAATTTTCACAAAAAGTTTAGCTCCCTAGAGCTCATTCTCTTAGTGAAGAAACCGTGTTTATCTGTAATCTTGATTTAAGTTTTGTTGGTGATTTTAGTACTTAACTTCGAAATCTACCTCCGCCTGTAGGCCGAGCCGGCAGGGAATTTTTTTTTTTTTTTTTTATGAAAGAGTTTTAAAGATTTTTAACTGTGTGGTGCTGCTGAGTGAAAAAAAGGGGGTGGGGTTGTTGGAAACTTTTGGGGTAAAAGAAGTTAGATTATTGATTAAAATTAAAAAAAAATTTAAATGTACAAAATATTTTAAACTGTGGCAGAATTTTTTTTTAAATAAAACTTATGAGTTTTAAAGGTTTACAAAGGTTGTTGTTTTGTAAAATTGAAAAACACCATCAGAATACCTTAGGGATTGGATGGATTCTCAAAAATCTTATTTTATACAATTACCATTATAAGTAAATAGATATCTAATAAAGTAAATCATAATGTAAAATAATTATTGTGTATAAATTTGAAAAGAAAAAAAAATACTGGAGAGATTACTGTGAGTTATAAATGTGTTTATTTCAGTGGAGTTACTTGCACATAACACAAATTTAACTCATCCAGTATCAGATGAATCTGCTTAGTTTGATTGACCTATCCAATACCACCTACCAAATCTCTCTCTTTTTCTTTTTTTCTTTTTTTTTCTTTTTTTTTTTTCCAAGAAAGCCGAAATATTTATTATTATAAATATATAATGTACTACTGAACTTATTTTCAACAAGATTTATTTTATATCAAGTAATTTGGCTCTTTTAAAATTTGTGCTAGAAGCTTAAAAGGGGAACATAAATAAAACTGTATATTCAAATAAAATTTTAATTTTTTGTTCTCAAATTTAAGGGCTTTCTTTCTGACATATTTCTGAATTTGTCTTTATTCCTAAAAACATAAAAGTGGCAAGTGTCGTTATTCAGAAACCTTGAAACCAAATAGTATTGTCCATTTTAAGTACAAAATCATGCAGAAAATGCTGTCAAAGCTGACATTTGAACTGGCTTTCTACACATAGCACGTCAAAAAATGTTATCGTGAAACAGCAATCGCTTATATGTAATGCATTTATCAAAAAATGAAAAACTTTGGAGTTTTGGCAGGGCCCCCAAATTAGAATGAACACACTAAAAATATTTTTATATTTTATGTCCCTTTTTGAAGAAATGTTTTTAATTGCAAATTAATTTTTCTAATTGAAATTTAGTTCACAAATTATTAACAGGCTCTTATGTTCCACTTGAGCTCTATCGGGCCTTGCAGTAAACAAGATCTTTTAGAGAACTAAGGAGTTTTTGAAAGGTCAATGTGACAAATTGATATGATTTAATGCCATAGTCAATGAATGTAGTCCTAAAAGTTTTTACAAAGGGCGTGTCATTTATTTTTTTTAAATACACCACAACATGGACAAAGCTATCAAAATACGATATTCCACATGTGTCCATATTGCATAAGGACGTATATTAACCCTATTATAAAGAGAAGATTTATATATTTTTTTATATATTATTTAGCTTTTAAGAATGAATTACTTCAGTTCCCTTACAAATCTATACTAAATGTATACTAACGAACATAGTTTTGGAACGGATTAAGTTCGTTAACCGATCACCCACTGTAGTTGGTTTCGACAGCATGCACAGGCTGTTATTGTGGCTGACGGTGGTTTGAGTGCATGATGCCATCCATTGTATATGTCGTCACCTGTACAGAACATTAAAAATGTGATAAATGTTCCATCTCTAGTGTCTATTTACATTTGAAAGCAGGCGTTATTTTGTTCTCGAATACCTGCCGTACCCTGTAAACTCATAAGAATTTAACAAATTGTAGTATCAGATCATAATTGTTGCCAAGTTTTGGTAAATGGCCAGTATTTCTGTAGCAGAAATTAGTTTTAAAAAAAACTCAGCTTTTTTTTTAATCATTCCTTTGCCGAAAAAGTCTGACACACAGTCCAATGCGACAATTTTTTGCTTTTTATGATTTTTAAGATGTAATGAACTCTTTGATACACCCAGTATTGTCTTGGAATAAAAGTATGTAGAAACAAACAGCTGCTAAATTGTTTTTATTCTTATATGTTGTTGTTTACTTGAGTTTTTCATAATTGCTTTTGGTTGAAGTATGCTTCTCTTTCGATTTTCAGGTATTTTATTTTCACATCATTCTGGGCCTACAAGATTTATTATGTGTATGGGTTCATGTTGTTGGTGTTCATTATTTTAGCGATTGTAACTGTATGTGTGACAATAGTTTGCACATATTTTCTACTCAATGCCGAAGACTACAGATGGTAAGAAATGCTTCTAATTCCCTTATTTTTTGTTTATTAGAATGTTGTATTAGTACCCTAACAATTTTATAGTGATATCAAAGTTAAATGAGTTCTAATATTTGTATTAAATGTTTGTTTAACTGAACATCAAACTGTTGGTTGAATTTTTGTAAATTAATAGAATAGCTGTTTCAAACTTTCAGATGTTTAGAACACATTTTAGAATAATGTTTTAGTTTTTTTATGCCTGTTAATCAAAGGCTGTCATTGGTATGCTGAAACATGAAACAGAAATGATCAAAATGGTTGTGCTATTTGTTTAAATAATAATAATTTGCACATGCCTTGGATGAAATATTTGAAAATTTTCAGAATTTAGTTTTATTGCATTTCTCAACAATCAAAGTTTGGAAATAAATAAACGTGGCATTAACATATATAACATACGAAATATGGTTTTCACCACCAGAAAGTAGATGTCAGATGCCAACAACGTGCTTTTTTTAAATTGTCTTCTTACATTTTAAGTAGTTTTAAGAAGATTATAAAGCTTTACCAAGTGGAAAAGTCAAAGTTTATAGGGAATTATTAAATACAGTAGCCTCCCGCTTAACTGGCCTAAACGGGACCAAGGTTTAGCCAGTTAAGAGAAAAACTGGTTAAAGCGGAGAAGTAAAAAAAATTGAGTATCTGCATAATTTAATTAAACCTGTATGATGCATTTAGTTTTTCCATTTGTGTAGTTTTAAAGTACATATTTTCTACATTTTGTTAAATGAATACTAGTTATAATTATTGAAAGAAAAATTATCACTGATAACAAATAATGAAAAATATTTAGTACAAATTAAATTGTCAAATTGTATCACACACCTTTATGAGAAGTTGAAATTGTTCTACATTATGTATATTTAAGTTAATCAACCATAAAGAAATCAGTGAACTTCTTCTGTTGAAGGCAAGATGCCTGACATTTTGCAGCAAAATCTTTCCATTTCTTTAATATCATGTTTAACTGAGGAAGCTGTTAGCCTCTGCTCAACCATAGCATAGCGCCAACTCTAGTGCTTTTACACCTTCCATATGAGGAATTTTAGCAGTATCAACTAAAACTGGATCGTCGTCAGGAACGTCTTCGTATTGAACAACATCAGTTACAGTCCTAATTATATCCTCGTCAAATAATGTTTCATGCTTGAGATCTTTATCAGACTCAAATAACTCTTATGCATCTTCTACGGTGATCTGTTCGCATCCCTCAAGCTTTTTAAATGTTTGTACAAAACAGTTTACAGATAGATCAGACATTATAGAGCTCCGAGTGGGGGAGATTGCACTTTTGACCATTAAAAACACAAAATCTGACATCTTCCGGTGGGGCATTTCAATGTTCTTGGAGGGGAATTCCCCCCACCCTCCGGGCCACACCCTGAATTCAACACTGGTGAAGGTCAAGGCATATACATTTAGAACTGACGTTCTCCTTTCTGAATTTTGCCTCCTTTCCCTTGGGTTTGCACTTCAACTCAAAAGCGTAAGCTGAGTTCCCGAGGTCGTCATGCCTGAATTTTGCCTAATATTGGTAAAAAAAGTCGACCAGTTAAAGCGGAGTTCCGGTTAAGAGGGAGGCTACTGTGCTTAACATTTAAGGATTCATTTTGTTTAAAACACACATATTGCACATCTAATGTCTGTTTTCTGATGTTGAAAACCATATTTCGATAATTATATGAGGGGGTCACAACCAAAGTAAAACAAGTAATTTTTTTTTTTTTGGGGTGGGGGGGGTGGAGGGAATATGATAGTCCATTTAGAAGGTACATAAAATCTGTTTTATTTACTCCCGCAGTGAACCAACCCTGTTTTCTCATACTTTCTAATATATGGCATCTGTTTACAAACTTGGTTCACTGTGGGTATGAATGAAACAGATTTTATGCACTTTCTAAATGAATTATTTTAATGGACTTGGTATACTATGGTTGTGAACCCCTCATATTAGGTTATGAGTCATCACGCTTTTAAGTTTTGTAATATGTTTACTTGGGATTTAGTTATCAGGGAGTTTTAGTGAAATGACACCATAATTAAGGCCAGGGTTCCCGCTGGTTTTTGACCAACATTAGCGATTTGGCGAATAAGAAATAAAAAACAGTAGCCAAATAAAAAGAAATATTAGCAAAATAGATTAGACGTGAAACACTGAAAGATCTATCTTTAATCCCTTATTGTATATCTTTTTTGGAATATGGTCTAAAATAATCTAATTTTTTGTAATTGCTTATACAATAGAAATTTGGCTATCAGCTACAGAAACTATTAAAAATAAGTAATTGTAAATGTCTCCTAAATGTACAAAGGTTTCAGACATTGTTTTAGCATTCTAAATAAGAATTCGAAACAGCAGTCTTTGATTTACTGTTGTGAAAATATACACTAAAAATTGTAATGGGATTTTAACTCTAACCGAAAGAAAAAATTAACCGGCCAATGATACTTTCCATACAACTAGAAAATAGTATGGTAAATGGCTAATTTCAATACCACATTCCAGCAAAACTTTTCTCTAATTACACTTGATGCGAGTAATTTTGTTTGTGTTTTTACCAACACAGCGTCGGCGCATGATACTGATTAACTGACGATATAGAAATACCTATCGCATAATCCTTTCTGTGTCTTTAACTGTTGCTAAACTGAATTGGTATTGAGTCAGTATCTCTATAAATAGAGCAATGTAAAGGCACTGTGCGATTGAATATGTAAAGCAACATCAATCGTTCAGAAATGTAGATAAGAATCTGGACTATGTTGGCACACACACAAACAGTGCAGAAATTTAGCACTCGCAATTTGGCAAGTCTGATTGTTTGTTTACTCGCCAAATGAAGCATTTTGTCACGATTTGGCGAGCGGCGGCGAGAACCCTGATTAAGGCCGTTAAGAAAGCTGATAGGGGCATTCCACGTCAAATCAGGCAGTAAAATATCAATATGTAACCCACCATCACAGATTTTAATGAAACTGCGTGTGTTTGTTCTTACTATTAAGATATGATCACCAGTAATTTTTTTTGCTCCTTGGTGAAATAGTTTCTGAGAAAAAAATTGTCAAAATTTTGAAAAACTGCCGTCAGTTGGCATTCTTGATAGCTCGGTTTTCAAATGTAGCATGTCATATATATAATCATATTTCAATATCTACTCTACAAATCATCTTCAAATAATTTATGCACAATATTTAGGGTACGCAGCTTATGAAAAAAATATATTGTTACGCTTATAACATTTTAAGTGTGTCTAAAAAAGTATTTAAACTTTGAAGTCGTGAATTTTTTATGAAAAATAATGCATTAACAAAAAAAGCATTATCAACAAAAGGCGGTATTTTTATTAAATTTATTTTTTATGGGAGATATAGTTAAAGGTGTCCTTTACCTGATTCTGAAATAAAAATAGTGGGATTTTGGGTGTTTTTGGTAGTATTTCCTATTTAAAAATATTTTGAGGTGCATTTCATATCAAATCAAGCAGAGTCATTCCATGTCAGTTCCCCTAAGCCATTTAATCACTGTCACAAATTTCAATGAAATTGGGTTTGTTTATAGCTTATTTTAAGACGTAATCACGTTTAATTTTCTTGATCCTAAGTAAAATATTTTTTAAGATAAAAAATATCAAAATTTTGAAAAATTGTTTTAAATTTTTTTAATGACAGTTCGATATTCAAAGACTGCATTAAAAAAAAAAAGTCATTTCAATATAAAATCACTAAATAGGTTTCAAATAATGTATATGTGACAAATAATGTAGGCTGATTATTATTTCTTGTTTTTTATCATGTTTAAACACTAAGAGTGTCTTTTATCTTATGAATTTCTAAAATCAAGAATTTTGTCAAAAATAATGTGTTAATCAAAAATTTATTATTAACCGAAAGCAGGGTGTTATTGCTTTTTTTTAATTGTACGTAAAAATATCTTTTAAATGGTTATAAAATAAAAATAGTGAACATATGAGAAAAAATTATCAAAATTTTGGAAAAATGCCACGAGTTGCCATTAATGATTGTTCAATTTTCAAAGGCCTCATTTTATATATAAAATCATATTTCAATAACTAATAAAGAAATCTTCTTCGAATAATTTAAGCAAGGTAAATAAAGTATGTAGATTATGAAAAAAATATTGCTGTAATGTTAAAAAATATTTAAATGTGTCTAAAAAATTGTATAATCTTTGAAATCAAAAATATTTTACAAAAAATAATGAAATTATTAAAAAATCTTTATCAATCAGAGGCGGAGTTTCTATGACTAATTTTTTAATTTTAAATTGTACACAATACTACATATGAAATAAAAATAGTGGGATTTTGGTTGGTTTTAGTAGTATTTAAATCATATTTAAAATTATCAATATTTTCAAATGTAAAACCTATCCAATGTATCATCCCTGGAAATATTTTTATTTATACATTTATTTTATTTTTCAAATTATCTTTTATGTTCGTTTCTTAAGGAAAAAAATAAACAATATTGTTTTTTAGTAAAACTTCTAGGGTGAAGAGCAATTATCCCTTTCCAAAAAAGAGAAAAATCACTAGCTCCTCACCGCCCAATAGAAATTTTCAAAATGACAATCCTAATCTTTAAACTCATATTTGGCTGTTCATATTGAAAATTTAGCATTGAGCTGCTAATATTGAAAAAAAAATACCAAATTTCACTCTTTTGAAGAAAATTTTGACGTATTGTGCTTTAAATATATGCAAAAAATGCATAATCCATTATATTTATATCTTTCAAATAACTATATCTAAAAAAATATTTAAAACTTAATGAGTTGCACTTTTGTAACTTTATTCAGTTTCTAATGATATGTACCGTAATTTCGGGTGTATAGCCCGCAGATCAAACAATTCAGTTTGGACCCAGAAATTTTATTCAGTATTTGAAGACCAATATTTACTGTGATCTAAAAAGTTACATTTTATTTTTAAAAATTTCTGGGTCGAAACACGATTGTTTGATCCGCGGGCTATACACCGGAAATTACGGTAATTTGATTTATTTCATCACAGTATTGCTGAAAGATGGATTTTCAACATATATATGTGTGTATATATATATCCCTGTTTTCAAACAAATTATTTAAAAATTTATTCATTTATGTTTAATAAAGCATATATATATTGTTTATACACTTATAGAAAATACATATAATAAATTTTATGATATTATGTCAATAATGTCTAAAAGTAAAGAACTTATCTAATAGTATGTAACGAAAAATTTAACATCTGGTGTAATGACAACAAAATTTTATAATTGTTTTACTTAATTTGGATGAGTGAAAAAAGCTTACATGTTTATATTTTATTGAAGTACAGGTGAAAATGTCACAAAGACATTCCTACCTCAACAACCACTGAGTATGTCACATTCACACTACAGATGATTTTTTTTCTTTTTGATCCTTCGGGTTTGATTTCAGATGGTAATGAATTAATTAGTTTTGTTAGAAGTGTCATTGCAGTCAGCATATTAGGCTCACTATTTTTTTTTATATAATTTGTTTTGATTGACTCGATGAACAACAATATATAAAAGGGACCATTTCATGACTTTTCAATTAAAAGCTGATTTATAAATTCATCATGTTGTTTAGTTATTATTATCGTCTTAAGATAATAAGTTGATATTAAAATTTTTAAATGCAGTTTATTTATTATTTGAACAGTTGAAAGTATTTTTCAATAAGAGTGGGCTGTTGATTTTAAGTCGGCTGTTGAGCAATGTAGTGTTGGTAAAGGAACTGGTACTATTTAATTTAATTTTTATTGCTGTAAATAATATTTGTTATTTTATTATTGTATGTATTATATTTAAGCAAGAGTACAAATACACGATATCGTAGTCATTTTAGTACATCTTAGCATGAAAAGCTTCAATATTTATCATTAAACATTCACATTTTATGAAAATTTTCTTAAAATTGCTCATATTTTCACTATTTTTATTTTATAACTATTTGAAAGATATTTTTACGTACAATTAAAAAATGTAATAACAGCCTGCCTTCGGTTAATAATAAATTTTTGATTAACACATTATTTTTCACAAAATTCTTGATTTTAAGAATTCACAAGATTAAACACACTCTTAGCATTTAAACATGACAAACAACAATAAATAATAATCTGCCTACATTATTTGTCACATATACATTATTTGAAACTTATTTAGTGATTTTATATTGAAATGACTTTTTTTTTATGCAGTCTTTGAATATAGATCTGTCATTAAAAACATTTTTAAAACATTTCAAAATTTAGATTTTTTTTTTATCTTAAAAAATATTTTACTTGTAATCACCTTTAATTTCCTTGATCCTGTCTTAAAATGAGCTATAAACATACCCAGTTTCATTGAAATTTGTGACAGTGAATTAAATGTCTTAGGCGAACTGACATGGAATGACTCTGCTTGATTTGATTTGAAATACGCCTCAAAATATTTTTAAATATGAAATACTACTAAAAACACCCAAAATCCCACTACTTTTATTTTAGAATCACGTAAAGGACACCTTTAAGTATATCCCCCACAAAAAATAAATTTAATAAAAATACCGCCTTTTGTTAATAATGCCATTTTAGTTAATGCATTATTTTTCATAAAAAAATCACGACTTCAAAGATTAAACATTTTTTTAGACACACTTAAAATGTTATATAAGCGTAACAGTATTTTTTTTCATAAAATACGTACCCTATATATTATGCATAAATTATTTGAAGATGATTTGTGGAATAGATATTGAAATATGATCATATTTATGTCATGCTACATTTGAAAATCGAGCAGTCAAGAATGCCAACTGATGGCAGTTTTTCAAAATTTTGACAATTTTTTTCTCAGAAACTATTTGACCAAGAAGTAAAAAAAAAATACTGGGAATCATATCTTAATAAAAGGAACAAACACACGCAGTTTCATCAAAATCTGTGATGGTGGGTTACATGCCTGCCTGAACTGACATGGAATGACCCGATAATGTTTTAAATTTTTATCAAATTTAGAAAATTTAATTAATAGTTTTTAGATATTTCTCAAAAGTAATATATATTTGTACTGGGCTGTCACTGGTGGCTGTTTTTTATTATCATTTTGTTCACTGCCATTTCTTAACCATAGCCATTATAGTAGATTTCTGCTTACCTCCAAGGCAGAGTTTTTTGTTTGTAAATAGTAGCAAAAATAATAATAATAAAAATAGTTGTCAGAAGCAGTCTTGTGTGTATTTAGGATTTAATTTCATTATACCATGGCACTGAGCTACAATTAATCTTGATGGACATATGATATAATGAAAGCAATGGTTTGAGTATAAACTGTCTTAATGTATTTTATTTCCAAAAAGTTAGTGAATAGCCATAAAAAAATAATGTTCCTACTTGCAGGCAGTGGACCAGTTTCTTATCAGGGGCTTCAACTGCCGGCTATGTATATATGTATTCTTTTTATTACTACTTCTTCAAAACTAAGTAAGTAGAGGCATTTTTTATTTAGAAATTGTGTCTCCTTTATTAAAATCTGCATACTGATAATTTTTATTTATTATTTAGCTGATTTAATAGTATCTTTTTCTGGTTCCTTTTCTAGATATTTATTATTATTATCATTGTCGATTTTTTTCCTTTATTTTTTAAAATCATGTAATGCTTTTATTATATTACAGTATTTAAAGGTTTAAATTTTTAACAATGTTTTTGAAACACATGTTGAATGTTATGTTTCATAATTACTGGAAAATAATTTGACAACTGAAAAAATATTACCCATCTTAGATACTCACTCTGAAAGGGGGGGGGGGGGGACTTATATAGCTGAAAAAAAAAAGAGAAAGAAAAATCAAATTCTGTTAGAAAGATACCGTGTAAAGGATATAATTTTTTTAACTTTAGTTTTCAGGGTGAGTTAATGTTGATTTTGAGTCTTTAACCTTCATTAAAATCTTATGAGCTGATTCTTTGTGAACACTTTTTTATTGTTATTATTTTGTGTTTCTCAAATGGGAATTAAATGTAAATCCTTCTATTTTTCATAATGATTGGAATCCTGATAAAGTTTGAATATGTTATTAAAGTAGACCAATGCCTATTTTCTTTTTGAAGTAGTTATAATATGTGCAATAGTGTCATCTAAGGCCTTTTTTTTTAATGACATATTTTGTTATTTTGGATGAAATGTTATATTATTTTACTATACATATATATACCAATTATCAGATATTATTGTATATTTTAAAACAACTTTACTATCGGTAAAACATACAGGTCAACTTTTATATGTTAAAGCATGTTATATATAAAATTAATAACCGTAACATTTAAAAAACCATATCCACAAGTTCGCATATAATATAAAACATACGACAAGAACATTTTCACTCCTACCGGAGCATCACCAGTTGTACTTTCTAAATGCCTTCGCTTCTGTATTTATCATGTTTAAGATCAGTAGATTCCTTCGCTTTCCATTTATCCTTTTCTCTTACTCCCTCTTCTAGCATTTTCTTCCATCGACGGTCGATAGTCACATGTGTCATGTCATTACAAACTAATTATTTATTCTATTAATTATATATATAACATGCTTTAATATATTTTTTATAAAAGCTGACCTGTATGTCTTACAGCTAGTAAAATTGTTTTAAAATTTACAATAATCTGATAATTGGTATATATATATATATATATATATATATATATATATACAGTGAAACTCGTTTAAGATACGCCCGCTTAAGATACGATCTCGCTTAAGATACGAATTATCTTCGTTCCCTTGAAAAATGCCTATTAAACCTGTGTAAAATTACCCACTTAATATACATACGCATAAGATACGATCCCGCTTAATATACGAAGAAAATTTGTCCCTTGATCTCAAAAACCGGCTTAATACACGAAACGGTGCTTATGGTATCCGTTTATCACGTGTCTATAGGACAGAATAGTTAAAAAGAGCAACTGAATTGCGCCCGAGACTTTTTTTCAACAAACTAAAACTACTTCCCGTACTTTAATTTTGATAATGTCTTAAATAATTATTGTTCCTTGCATACATTTAGTTTGTCTTTCTAAAAATAATTATGAAAATTTATTATTTTTCTTTTTAACACTTTCGCTGCCGATCTCGCGCCGGCGCGTGATGACATCACGCGCTTATAATAAATTGATGACATCAATTTATTAATTACCTTGTCACCACTATTTTAGAAATAAAAAAATATATTATTTATTTGCAGAAATTTCGCTGTATTAGTAAAGCGCAATTTACCTTTCTGAATTTGTGGTGGCAAACGAGTTTCAACAAGAAATTTGAAAGTTCTTACTTTATAGTTTTGACAGTGAACGAGTTAAGTATATGTAGTGTATTTTAGTTTCGGTTTTCTAAAGATAAACAAAAATTTAGTTTTATTGTCTTTTTTAATTTGGCAGAGAGCATTGCATAAAGGCATTTTAATTTTCCTATTGTATAAAACGGCGACTCAATAAAATTTTGTAAAAAAAATAAAGTTATTCTTTATTTAAAAATCTTAAACTCAAATTTTCTAAAATATCTAAAAATTGTTAGAAATGGGTAAACTGAGTGTTATAAAGGGCTAAAATACGCGAATAATAATCTGCAATGGCTTTATATGCATTTTTACTCAAGAATCTATGAAATCCGGATAAGATACGATCCCGCTTAAGATACGAAATCCTCTCGGTCCCTTGATTCGTATCTTAAACGAGTTTCACTGTATATATACAGTCAAACCCCATTATACCGCCATTACCCGTTCAAGAAATTTTCGGCGCTATAACGAGTTTGGCGGTATATCGAATTAGAATACAATAAAAATTAATTTTGATACTATTATACTAATATTATTATTATAATAAAAGTAAATATCACAATGCCTTTTCATTAAGTTACCCAATAGTATATAGTTTATATAATTAAGACTGCATGATTCAAAATTATCCAATTAATGTATGAAATTAACATGCACTCACCTCTTTATATAATCAACTTCAGATAAAGTAGATAATTATGCGTATAACAGACACACACATACATTAAATCTCACACTGAATTTATTTTACTATAAATATCTTTTACAGGGAAATATTTTAAAATGCTAGTTTGAGTTTTCATTTCAATATTGATTTTTTCAATTTCTTTTTCTACAACTAAAAGATTATTCATCATTTTTATCAGTTGCATGTTTTTCTAAAAAAATTCTTATCTTCCCAAATCAGTTTTTAACTTCATCAGATCTAATATGCGGCATTTCAGCTTCGCTGTCAGATGAATTTGAATTTTGATGATTTTTATTGGCAACAATTTCTTCAATTGTCAATCTTCAAATGTTTAAACACTTGTATCTATATTAATGTACTCAATTGCCGGTAGAGGATGCTCAATATCCGTGTGTATAATTTGTGTATTTCGTCTTGTAGATCTTGAAGTGTTGTACTGTTTTATTTTTTAGTAGGTTCTTCAGATTTAATCAATCCAGTATGTTTCAGCAGTTAACAGTAGTTTCTGATGAAATTTCATCTCATGCTTTTTTTATCATTCGAACAGCATCATGTAAAATGATTGAAGAAAAATCCTCTTTACTGATTTTTTCAATGATACAGCAGACGTGATACTTTCGATAATGAGCTTTGAATGAGTTTATTATACCCGCATCCAAAGACTGTAAAAATCCAGTACGGTCAGGACGTAAAAATACAATGCAGATATTGCTCATTGGATATGCTATGTGACAAGGGGCAATATCCAAAATCCTTAAAATATGGCGTTTGCTTCTTTTCATTTCTAAGTTGAAATTCAGTAACCATTTTTGAAATAATGCTCCAGTCATCCAAGCTTTCCTGTTATTCTCATAATCTACATAAAGAGCAGGATTAAAATTTAAAAAACATCTTGGCTTAGCTGATTTTTCAATCACTGTCATAGTTCTTTTTTCAGATCCATCACTATTCATACAGAACACAAGAGACACCACACGATCTTTTTTTTTTTTTTTTTTTTTTTTTTTTTGCATCCTTTATCAGGTCCACTCGAAATTGATTTATCTGGCTGCAAAGCGGTAAGAAATGCCACTTTCATCCATACTGTAAACATCCTGTGGTTTATACTCTAAAATCAGCAAACTCAGTTTTTTAGCACAATATCTTCATCAACACCTGCAGTATCACCATTTCGTATGTACTGAGAGAATGCTCGTTGCTTTTTAAATCTGTCTAACCAGCAATTACTGTATTCAAAATTATGATCTTCATTTGCTGGCCAAGGACTTTTGCCTGCTCTCTAATAAAGTCTCTGTTTATGGTAGCATTTTTTCCACTCATTTATTGTATCCATGTGCAAATGCCATTCTCTAAGTCTTTATGTTTCGCTGTTTTCAGTCTTTTTATATTTGACTGCAGATCGTTGGTGTTAATCCATTTTCTGTATTCATTAAAATGTTACCGATTTCCGATGCAGCATCTGCTAACAGGCTTTTTCCAGAGTGTAGAAAAATGATTGAAGATGTGTTGCTGCGATGCATTCACATTTCTTACTTTATATTCACAAATTTCCCACTTTTCTGAAATTGATGAAACTGCTCTTTTCGCCATAATGAGTTAAAATAAAGAGACAGGATATTTTACAGATTTAGCTGGTGAATTCTTCGATGTTGCAATCAACGTCCGATGGAAACTTCGAATGAGAGACATTTTTTTTTTTTTTCTAAAAATTGATATGAACTCCAGGCAGTCTTTGATCTATTCCTTTTTGTTAGGACTCCGACCACAGGACAGAGAAGTTCTTTTCTGCAGGAAGACCCTTTCGGCCAATGCATGCCACTCTTTGTTTGGCGTCCCCCCCCCATTGGGCCAGGGTACTGCCAGTCAGAATCAGAACTTACTCTTTCTTGGCAGCTCAGCGCGCGGTATTTTTCTTCTCTCAATGACAGGCTAAATGGGTGCAGGTACATTTTGGCAGGTGTTGAGAACAATACGAATTCATGAATTCTTTGCTATTTAATAAAGTTTGAATTGAGCTTGAAAACATCTAGACGCAGGAAAAGAAAGATATACAAAGAAAATACAGTAATTTCTAGAATTTTTTTTTTTTGTGGCGGTATATCGAGTTGGTGCTTTAAGGGGATTCTTCGCGCACTTGAAAACACCTGCTCCGTAATGTTAATCCTATGGGCAGGTTAATTTCGAATTTCTCGTTTCAATTTGAATATTTTTAAACGATTTTTTTTGCATAGGCTAGATGGGGTCGATCTTTAATATGACTCTTTTTTTACTTTTTCGATTTTGGTTGCAGATTTTTTTTAAAAAGGTACTTTCAGTTTCCAAACCGGTTTCGAAACCGGTCTTGTTTCTCTAAAGCATCTGTTAATTATCCCTTCAAATTTATACATTTTTCTAGTGACACCTTTTCTTCTGTTGCTTGTTCATCCTCGTCTTCTGAGCTGCTACTAGCATTATCGGCGGTTCTGTTTAGCTCAGGGTCAGTGATCTTGCTGCCTGTTAAATTGTTCGTTGTTGATACATTTTTGTCAATGCTTAACCAATCATCTATATTGCTTTTTTTGACACTTAATGCATTTTCAGATTTTGTGTGCTCAATAAGCTCATAAATTGTGGCCTTTCACATTAAATGTGAAAGTCTGAAAAATCTTCCTCATCATTGATGTCGCCATTGCCAAAAATTCGTTCCAGCCATATATTGTGCCATACATTCACCAAAGTTGTCTCCAAAATTGTTCCCATTAATAAACAACGGTGCAACTACCAGGAAATTTGTTCAGAAGACAATTGCCTCTGACAAATAAAAAAAAAAGTCTATTCTTTTTTTGCATTTTTATTTTCAATCTTGAAGTTTTTAACTCATAAAGAACTGCTATTTTTCTTTTCCCATAACTTCAAAGTGTAAAAGAAAAGGGAAGGATAAAGATGGTTTTGATGCCGGATTTTTAAAGTCACACTGTATAATACTAAAATTCATCATACAATATTTTTAAGCTAATAGAATAGCTTATTTTCCACAATTAGCACTAAAACCTCATGTCATTTATGAAAAAAAAAAAGCACCCTGATCATGGAAAGAAACCAGCGTTGCTTTTTGAGAGCGAATCTGTCACTAATTTATATCTATATGCTAATTGTCTCAAAAAAAACTACTGGTTTTAGTTGAATTAGGATTATGGAAAATTCCAAATGAGTTACTTGCTTTCACTAGTTTTTTAAAAAGTATATTATGTTTTAGGCCAATATGTGTGAGTATATAAGATGAGTTTAAGGAAAGGATATATATATATATAAATTGGAAGATAATTTTAAACGTATTTATTGGGGTGTCAACGATTTATCAATGATTAAATCATGATTTTTGTCAACTGATTTTTTTTTTTAACCATTTGGAAAAATGGTTATTGTCCTCGGTCAGGGTTGGAAATCAACAACATATCTGAAGCGTTTTATTAGTTGAATCCTGCATTTTATTCATTTTCTGATTGGCCTATACAGTAATCTGTATTTTCCCTTTACTTTCAACAGAGATGGATACTTCTGTTGCCACTATGACAAAAAAGTAATAAAAACTACATAAAAAAAAATAATAACTCAGAAACAAATTGAGATGCAGCTTTCACAGGGTTCATACTCATCAGGGGAATATGGGATTCCTGGGAAAGTCAGGGGATGAAATTCGGGTCTTAAAAATCAGGGGAATCTCAGGGGAAAATCTAAAAAATACCAAAAACCTGGGGAAACTTGGCGAAATGATCGTCTACTCTGGGAAATAAGGGTACTCTCTGCTATTCACATGCTTTGTGATGTCATAATGCAATCGAACTAAGACCCACCTTCAAACCTCGTGAGACATCGAATCGGAAACTAGTCATGCCTTCTAACGTCTGGCAACATCCACTCAAAAACCAGACACGCCTTCAACACCACCAAGCACTGCAGGAGAAAGATTTTTTTCTACATGGTTAACTATTCTTCATTCATGAAGTCTGAATTTGACAACAGCTTCAAATTTGTTTTGAAAATGATATGATCGTCAAGCGAGCAGATCATAGATGTAAATAGACAATATGTGTATTATCGCGTGATTGTTTGTAGAAATATAGTTTAAAATAGATGAAATATATCTTGAAGTAGACAGAAAGTCAAATATCAATTAACTCAAATGCATTATTTAATGGATTGTAAAAGGATAAATGTTCATTTATGAATTCGTCAGTATTGGATTTTTGATATTTCTATTTTGAAATTCTGAAAAAAATTTTTTTTCATGTCAAAATGAGCTCTGCCAAAACTTTTTAATTTAGACTGGACAGATAAAAATGTGAATCCAGAATTTGCAGTTTGGGTTGAATGTGTTAAACCTGATACTTACAAGTTTTGCTGTCGTTTCTGCCAGAAAGGAAAGTTCAGAGAAGGTTTTCTTTAATCTATAGGGTCTAGGAGTCAATTTTTTTTTATGATTTTTTTTTCCTGTAAAGATTATTTTTCAGATTAAAAAGGTATTGAAAACTTTGAAATTTAAAAATAATAAACTTATTTAATTTTTAAAGTAAAAACTTAAAACGCTTGGCTTGCCAGATTTTATTTCTTTTTTCCTTATTGGGTGCAGAAAAGGTTTAAGAGTATAAAAAAGAAAATTTTTTAGAAGGATTTTTAATTGATTAAGCTTAAAGTTTTAGTTAAGGGCTAGGAAAGTCAGTAAAACATAAAAATCATTATGTGTAATCTGTTAATCTAATCATCAGAAATATGCAGTTTGCTTTATTTAACTTTGTAGTGCTTTATTAAAACGGGAAAAAAGCAGACATGTTAGTGTGCTTGTGATTCAGCAGATTTTTGGATTAATTTTTACAGATACAACTTAGGTAGAAAATATATATAAATTGTATTTTATATCTGAAGCATAATCTTTACTTTTACTGATTGCCTCTTTATTTATTATTTTTGGGGATAGGTTGGGACTCGATACTGATTTTTAAAAATGTCGTTAATTGTCGACATGGAAAAATTATTCATCCTGGAAAATACATCAGGGGATTCTCAGGGGATTTTTTTGGGGAAAATGAGTATGAACCCTGTTTCAAACAAATTGCATTTAAAAGTACATTTTTTTCTCTATACGATGGTGTAAAAAGTAATATTGTGGTATGTTTAGAAGTTTAAGAATGAAATTTCATTTAAAATGGGTCCAGGAATATTAATGTTTAATCCATAGCGTATGTAATGTATGACAAGTTCCGTAGAAGTTTAAAAATTTACAGTACCGAAAAATGTAATCCATGGCGTACGTAATGTAGAATCAACTCTGTGCGATTTTTTATGTCTTAAATTTTAGTCTTTGAAAAAATCATTTTCCAAATGGTCATTGTAATTTGTCAAATTGCATTTTTTTTTTTTTTTTTTTTTTAATCATTGATTAAATTCATAAATTTTTAAATGTTTAAAATTACATATAAAAGTATTAAAATCGAAGATTATTAAAATAATTTGGAAAGTTTGTATATGTATTTTGCTTTTATGAATAATAATTAAGAAAAAAGCTTTAAATAATTATTTCTAAGCTTAAACTATCGTTAGACTTGTAAAAAATTAAGTACAGAAAGTTTGTGAAAAAAAGTTTTTATCTATAAAAGGCATTTCATTTAAAAATGATATTTAAATCTAACATAATTTGCAATGTCATAATTTAATTTAGCTAATAAAATTTTTCATTGTTTTATATAAAATAAGCATAGCAAGTATATTAAATTTCTACAAGTTAAAGAATAAGTAGGCAGTATGTTATTTTCTCATTCTACTTTTGCTATAATAAATTTATAGCAAATTGAGGCTAAAGAAGAATGAAAGAATGAGACCTACTCATAAACTATTATAAAAGAGTGTATAATAGGGGGGGGGGGGGGAACTTATTGGTATAAAAATGTTAAGCACAGAAAGAGATTCTTCGGTAGAGGTTGAATAAATGTTTTTTTACTATATAAAAAAAAAATCTTATATGTGTGTAAGTTTACATTAAGTTTTCTAAATACATATACAAAGTAAGTTGCAAATTATATATATTTTTCTTTTGTTATTTGTGCTACTAACTAATGAAATTATATTTATTTGCATTTTTTATTAATTCTGTAAAAGTGAAATTCACCTTTAGTTGTACCTAGAGATTTCTTGTAAAGAAATTCCCCATACTGCAGTGTTTCCAAATTTTGTGTACCCAAAACTGCAAAAATTATGTAACATTGTTTTTTTAGAAAAAACAGGATATTATTAAATCATGATATTTGTCTTTTTTAATTTGTAACTCATAAATCATAAAAAAAATAATGTCGCTTTATTTATCATATTAAAAAAATAATATATATATATTTTTTTTCTTATTTCATTACTAAAGAGATTACTAATAGTAAATTTCTTCATGAAATAATTTTTTTTTTTCTGAACTAGTGCCTTTTTTGGAAACTAACACCTTGCTCCTTTTTCTTTCTTCAATAAATACTAAATTATTCATTATTTTAGTAATTAAAGCATAAAAATGTTTTATTTTCTTAATTAGATACTTAATTTTTTAATAATTATTAATTTTAAGCTGTTTTAACAACTTAATATTAAATGCAGTTAATAATTTTTAATACATGTAAATCAGTAATATTTAATATGGTTTTACATAATTATTACAAAATATTAATGTGTATATAACATTATTGTACACTATTAACTAATGAAAATGAATGCATTTTTTTATAATTACTGTAATTACTAACTAATAATTATAATTAAAGCTTAAAGATATAGATTATGTTAGCAATCAGAGGTTTAATTATTTTGGAAACCTAAAATTATTGGTAGCTATTCCGTGTTTTAACGCTGGGAGGGTGGGGGAATCATAAAAATCAGATTTAAATCAAATAAATCCGATTTTTTTTTATTTTGGTTTTTTTTAAGTCATGATTTTTTTTACACTTTAGTATTTATAAACTTCAACTGCTCTGGTGTTTTAATAAAATAGGCTAATAAGGCAGGTTTTATTTTGAATAGAATTCTGTTTAAAAATATTTCGTTATATAATTAAAAATAACTCTAATGCAGGTAATACTAGAAAAGTGTTTAAAAAGCAATATTATTTTAAAAGAAAGGTAGAATAGGCTGTTGTATCTTTTTTTAAACTAACCTATCAGCTAAGACATATTTAATAAATAACTGATCCCTAGGATCGCCAGAAGAATTGTTATTTCTTCTATAATTTTAAGTGAAATAAGCAGTACTGATTTTATATAATTTGTTTTTACATTTAAATTGGTCACTTATTCTGATTTTTTTTTTTTTTTTTTTTTTTTTTCCCACTTAGAATGTATGGCTTATTCCAGACTACCTTTTATTTTGGCTATATGGCATTGTTCAGTACAGCTCTTGGAATTCTTTGTGGTAATGTATATTTTTTCTTTATTTTTTTCTTTTAATTAATGGTGTTATTATTTAAGGCTCCATCCTAAAGAAAAAATTTTCAGATTTCTTTATTCTTGTGTAGTTTTCCAGGGGGCTTATTTGTAAAGCTTAGATTTGTATTTTACTCACAAAATTGTGCATTAATAAAGGCATAATTTGATATTACAGTAGCTTTTTAAACTAGATTGAAACCAGAATGATATATTTATTTGTTATGCAGGGCAACGCAAAAGGTACCTAGTGATTTTAAATTGTAACATTTGACTTCTTTTTATAGTCACTTTAATATACAGATTTACACAGTTGGAAAGTTATTTTCAAAATTAATTTTAACAATCCTATTTCAGACCTTTTAATGTGAGATTCTTGTTTCGAGATGACAATACTCATTAGATATTTTTGCCGACAAGATTCTGTAGCTAATTATGGTAGATCTCATTCTTTCTTTACATCAAAAAATACTGATAGTGTTATAATTGAGCATTGATTTTGAAAATACTCTGCCATCACTCATTTCTGTGTGGTAGAACTCTGAATATTAAAGGAAAAGTAGAAGAAAATATTAGTAAAATAAAGTACACATGCTAAAAGTGATTACAGTAAACATAAAGGCTTAAAAAAAAAAAAAAATAATAATAATAATACAGTCAACGCTCGTTTTAACGACCGCCCATTATAGCGACCATCCCGGTAGCAGAAAGTTCCTGACGGGTGACGTGCGTCGCAGATTTTCTTTTCCCTTTTGCAGATTTTTTTTCCCATTGGATCTTTTTCCAACTTTATATTATGTTTAGTTCTTTATTATTTATTACTAAAACTTAAGTTTATTATTAATAAAAATGAGTAAAATGCTTAAAAACATTAAAAGTAAATGATTAATTAATTAAAGGTTCATTTGTAACATTTTACCTGCAGATTATTTTCAGTCCCTGAAAGATCTGTCGCAGACACTTGGAGAATTTTCTGCTATTGGGGCGACCATTCCATTATAACGACCTATGCAAAATGTCCCGAAATAAGTCCCTTTATGTTATTTTTACATCCAATATAATGTCCGGCCAGCAGCTTATTTCCCAATACAGCGACCGAATTGAACTTTCTTCCAGATTTTTTTTCCCATAAAAGGATTACCATTTTCTTTACCCAAGACTCATTGCTCACTGCGCATTGATGCCTATTGTAAAATGTCTTGAAATGACACTTTAAAATATTTTTTTAAATACAAGAAAACACATAATTACTTATTAAAATTAACTAATTGAGATGAAAAATTCCGTTTAAAGAAAATATCAAATGCACAAAAAATAAACAACTATATATTTCGAATTATTTTTGTAGAAAATAAATGTTAATTTTGTGTGTGTGATTTAACATTTACATTAAATTTTATTTTAGAAATACGTAATCATTCTCTTAAATAGATTTTTATAATTATTCATTGTCAATGTTTATTTGATACGAAAGTAAAAATAATTTAGTAGGTTGTATTATAAAATTTCCTTAGAAACCTTAATTTTCATGCACATGATTAGTTTTTTTTTCATTCACTTTTGTTATAGCAACCTTCCGTTATAATGACCCTCATTTTTGGCATGTGAAGGGTCATTATAACGAGCGTTGACTGTAATAATTATTATTATTATAAGCAAACTGGCTAGTTTTGTACACACTGTAATAGTGTCATTCTCAAGATCTGTAATGATAAATAAACTACTTTTGTTCTATTTTAAGATATGTACTTGATAAACACCAAGTACATATTTCAAATTTTATGCAAAAACAGTGTATTTATCATTATAGATCTTGAGATTGGCACAGTTATTGTATGTATCAGGCATGAAAGAATTCCTCGTAAGGAAGGAATTCCACCTTTTTGAATATTCTCTGAATTGATGTAAAAATGCAAAGAAACTATTGAATGCATATAAAGGATGTAAGGGGGAAGGGGGGGGATCAAAAAATTTAATAATCAGATAATAGCAGACACTGGACACCCCTCCCCTTCCCACCCTTACTGCTTACTTGAACGACCCCAATCTGCTATTTTCCAGAAATAATACACATAAATTTCACAAAATGTTTGAAATATATTTACATATATAAAAATGTAGATCACTTTATCAAATAAAATTGAGAATTGTTTTTCTCTTTTTAAATCATTGGAGAGAACAAAACTAAACTTTTTACTCTGTATGAATTATTTATGGCTGCACGTTTGGAATATTTTTACAAGGTTTTATTTAACTTCACTTCTTGTATGTCTGTTTGTGTCAAATCTTGCAATCCATTTTTAGACCCACTTCTGTTGAACATATTTTCCTCAAATTTATATTTTGCATCTTTGATGACAATGCAATATTGAGCACTGTACCTCATCTGAGGCAAGACCCAGGTGTAAAAACAATCCAGAGTTTTTCTTAAATAGTTTTAGAAGGGTGCTGCACCCTGTTTGCCTTTGGTTTGAAAGTGATACTCTTACTACTTATTGTATTAAAAAATTCTCTTGATGAGTAAAAACTGGCTCATTGTTGTCTTCAAAAGTGTCCCGGCTTTTGTATGTTGAAAGTGCCTTTAAAAATAGAAAAGTATCCATAAGAATCTAAAATCCTCCCTTACGAATCTAAAAAGTACCCTTTATAAATCTAAAAATTGCCCTTATAAATTTAAGTTATGCCCTTTTTCTACCAACCTGCACCCTGCACTATTTTAAACCTATGGGAAACTCTGGCATTCTTTGGTTTTTGTTTGAATTCAATTATGTAGTGAACTGGTTTTGCAAACAGGTTCATTGAAGATGACAATGCAATTAATTAATATGTGTTTTTTGTAATTTTATGTAATTTTGGATACCTCCCCCTACTCGATGATATCATTATCAATGTCTAAAAATTATTTTATTTTTACATTCTTTTTCTTTTTATACACTTGCAGTGATATACACATATGATTATGACAATGCAATGTTCAAGTATTTTCAGGGGCACACTGTGCTCTTTTTGTTTGAAATTATATTAAATTTTGGATTTTACAAAATGTTACTTAATTTTTTTAATTATTTTTCTTGTTTCATCCATGTTTCCTCTTATCTTTTTTTCAGGTACATTTGGATACGTGGGAACCAGTATATTTGTGAGAAAGATCTACTCAACTGTTAAAATAGATTGAGCTACATTCTCTGTATGTAAATATATATATATAAATATAATATATATAGGTGAACAAACATGTGCAGACTAATGTTGCCATATACTTCATGAAAAATTCTAGCATAAACACATTGAAATTTCTTACATAGGTTATTTAAACGGTGATGAGACTTTTTTTTTCGGTGGCCATGGTCTTTGGTGTGCACTAGTTTTTGATTCACTTTTTTTAGTGGCAGAGGGCATTAATGGTTTATCTGCAATGTTTCGTCTCAAGTTGTATCTCCTGAAGTTTCAAGATCTCCAGTTCTCATCATCAAAGGTTTTCACCTGGAATCAATATTTTGGAATGAATAAACTGTGCAATCATCGCTGCTGACAAAATACCGGTACTTCCTTGTTACAAGGGCCTTTAATGCTTGTTCAATTTGTTTAATATGCAGAAGACCTTTATCTTTTATATACAAACAGAAGTAATTTTATATAATACATGTAAATTAGAAATAATCTTTTTAATTCATACATAAATAAGCATAATATTTTTTCTAATTTTTTTCACAGTCGTTTATATCGTTTGCCAATAAATCTCACTTCACCTGAATTGCACCAAGCTTTTTTACAAAAGCACCTAGGGCCCTATAACATGAAAGTACCAAAATACCTTAAAAGCATTCTTTTTAATTAAATATTTTAAATACTTGATGTACAGCTTTGTGAATAATAATAACAACTCTTCTAGTCATTGACCCCCAATTTTGCTTTTACATTTTATGAAATTATCATTTGATTTTTTGAAGTAATAAAATTTGTATTGTATTTTTTATTTGTTTCAAAGTACTATAAGTTATATCTAAAACAATTAGATGACTTTTATTGTCTTTAAATTTAGATTCACTGAAATTAAATTGCATCGTATTATTTGGGTTTAAAATCACATCTATTTATTGTTTAGCTACTAAACAAGTTGCATTGTTTAAAAAAATGTTTTAAGCGACTTTAATTCAACTTGGGTAATGGTCAGAAAAAATGATAACTCAAAAACTTATTTAATTTTCAAGGGTTGATGATTAACTTTTGTTTATACTGTAAATGGGGTTTATAAAATTTAGAATAGGAGAATTCAGTAGACGTAGAAACCCTTTAAAAACAGCAATATGACAATAATTCTCTTGAGTTGCACATTTTTTCACTGATTTTCTAGGAATTGCAGTTGGTTGCAATAGAGCTAATGCTATGAATAAACCATCTAATGCCTGACATCTAAAAGCATTTGATGCTTGGTGTGAGAGTACCACACCCCCCCCCCCCCCTCTTTATTGTGACGTTCCTTGAAAAGCTTCATTTTGATAGGCAAGCTAGAAAAAGCATCTAAAAGTCAGTTGCTATATTGATACCTGCTAGTTCTAACTCAAAACTGTTAATATTTTTTTTTGTTTTGTATGCAATGTATAAACGTTGAAATATTTTAAACAAATTTAATTAAATTTTTGATCAAAATTTCATGAAAAATTTAAATTTCTTAGTTTGAAAATTTAAATTTTTCTTTGAAAACATGCAGTGTAAAAAAAATTTTTCTTTGAAAACATGCAGTGTAAAAAAAAAAAAAAAAAGTTTCTAAGGGGAGAAAGAAAGCCATTTAATTTCTTGTGTATTTAGTGTACATTTATTCGTAAAAGCTAAATTTGAAATTGTCTTAGTAAATTGAGATTGGGGGGGGGGGGGGTGTAATATATTTCATTTCATATATTTATGTGGTATTTTGGGTATATTTTAAGACATTCATGTCCAATTGATTTATATAGATATTTAAAGATTTCAACCTTCTTTAATGAATATTTGTATAAACTATTTTTTTAATATATTATAGTTTATGAGGCATTATTGTGTCAGGCTTGTCAAAATGTAAGAATTGGGCACTTCCTTTTTATATGGGTCTTGGCGAAATTGGAGAAAATGTTCTAAACAAAAGAAGTAAAGTTTCCGCGCCTACTTTCTGATAACCTCTTCATAAACACAAACAATTTCTACCCAACTTAATTGATACAATTACATACAGAAGCAGAGTTTGGTGATATACATGGTGTGTTCACAAAGTTTCAAGACTGGTCCTAGAATACAAAATTTATTAAACATTTTTGTGCAGCGAACTAAAATGATTCAAAATATCATTTGGCATCAACACCCTTGGGCATCAACACACTGCTGCCAGCGTTTTTACCATTATTCATAGGCTCCTTGGAGGTCTTTGCGCACAAGGCTGTTAAGGGACCTCGTCGAAGCTGCTTGGATCACTGGAATTGCTTCCCTTTCAGGTCTTTCTTGATCCAGGGGAGCAAAGAAAGTCGCTGGGAGCAAGGTCGGGGCTGTAGGGAGCTTGCGGCAGTATTGCCACATTAAACTTAGCCAAAATTTCAGCAGCGACGAGCAGCGTGTGAGAGGGCGCATTGTGGTGAACGATCCAATTGATTCCAGCTTCGATGACATCCCTTAACAGGCTCGCACGCAAAGACTTCCAGGGAGCCTATGAACAATAGAAAAAACGCTGCCAATGGTGTGTTGATGCCCAAGGGTCATATTTCGAAGAATTTTAGTTCACTGTACAAAAATGTTTAATAACTTTTGTATTCTAGGACCAGTCTTGAAACTTTATGAACACACCATGTATATCCAATATTTATTTTGAAATTATTGTGTGTAATGTTTTTTATTTTTTAAGTCAAAACAAATGTTAAGAATTTTTCAACGGTTATTGACTGTGTCATTCATTCAAAAAGAAATTTTCCCTCTAGTAGTGGCTTTTTTAATCAAAATCAGGGATCTGTTTAGGAAGAAACTGGTTCCTTTAAAGAACCTATCACAATTTGTCCTAAAAATAGACCTTTCAAGAAATTTTTCTATCTCCAAATTGAACTTTTTACAAATCTAATAATTTAAAAATAAAATCTGACCTTTCACATTTACATATATTAAGAAAATATATGCATTTTACATTCGTATATCTTCTTTAAAATATATAAAGAGGAACCTAAATATAACAACTACTTCAAATTCATAAAATGAAGACTAGATTTTTCTCAAATATAAAAAGCTGTTCACAGTTTCACAAAAACAGCACCCTATGAGAAAAATTTGGACACACCCCTGAAATTAGGGAGGAAAAAATCGTATGTGTAAAACTGAATTTTTAAGTATAGACCCAATAATTATGTGTGACAATATCAACTTAAAACAGGTTATCGAGAAAACAAACTGTTTAATTTAGATAGCCAGTTATTGACAGCTTCATTAGAAAGAATATTTTCAGGTTTTGGTTTTGTTCAGTTTAAACTGCACAACAGGTTAAGGAATAAAAAAGCAGACAAACTTATCTTTATGGTCAATTTTTTTTACTTAAAAAAAAGTCTGCATTTAAAATTTCTTGATATTTGAGACTGAATAATGTAGTTTTTTTTATGAGTGGAAAAAAAAAAATCAACTTTTCAGAAAACTTTGTTTTTATTTAATTGATCTTCAGTTTTGTGGTAAGTGAAAAGAGAAAGAAAAATATATTTAGAATATTGTTTTATTAAGTTTTCATGCTAACTGCTATATGTTTTAGTTTCTTCTAATTTGTATTATGCCTGAAAATATGTATAACTAGCTGTAAGTTGACTATTTTGAAAATATCAGATGTATATTAAAATATCATATTTTTGAAAATATGATATTTACAAACCTTGTACCAGAAACCATTTATCTATTACAGTATAGAACCACTTATCCAGAATGGTTGAAGTCAGATGTATTCCGGATAACTGGTTGGGCACTAAAGCAGCTTTTATGGATCAGATTGGTAGAATATATTAATATATTTAGTTGTGACATTGTTTTTGATTTTGAATCAATTATTAGATTACACGGATTAAAAATCAGAAACCAAACAAATTTAAAAATTAATCAGAATTTGAAAAAAGGCAATTTATGGGAATACCTTGCCAACAAAAATCGTCCTATTTCTTCTGCATAAAAATCAAAATATTCAATATATAACTAAATATGCTTCCATTTCAAAGCTTTGTTGCTGGCATCAAGTTTTACCATGCACGTTGTAATGTTTAAAGCAATACGCATGTCAAACTGTCACTATATGGCACTGAAATAAGTCAATTGGAATGGAAATATCATTCTGGATAACTGGTTAACTGGTTCCTGAATAAATGGTTCCATACTGTATTATATTCAAACAAAAAAGTAATGTAATGAGAAGAATTTTTTTTTCTTTTTTAACATAACATTTTATTTTCATATATTTGGTTACAGTTTTATCTCACCTTCATTAGCACAAACTGCGCTAAGATTATTTTAAAAAGTGCCAAGGCTACTACAAAAGGAAGTACCTCAAATTTTCTGCACACTTTGTTTAATATTTAGTAAAAGCTGTTTTATATTTAATTTGCGTTGGTGACTAGGGTAACCCATAATTGAAATGTATGCTTAAACTGGATTCTTGGGACAAAAATGGATTTGGGTTTTTTTTTCTTCTTCTTCTTCTTCTCTTTCTTTTGTCTTTTGGGATAAATTGAGTTCTCTTTTTTTTCTTTTTTTCTTTTTTTTGTAGAAAAAACTGATAATATGAGATTTGTTTTGCTTGTAGTAATTTCTTAGTGAGATTTTCTTTTAATTATTGCTGTATTTTAAATAAATCATAGTTTTTCTGTTTATTTATTGTTGTTTTGATTAATTATTGTAAAAAATTTTATGTGATTTAAAAAAAATCTAAATGAACATAATACATGGAATTTTTCACGCAGGCAAAATTTTAGTATTTTTAATCTGTAAAGGATGTTAAATTATGAATGAATGAATATGCGTGAGCTGCTTGTATTGGAAATAAATTAAGTTTGCCTTTCATTTTAATTTATAATGTTCTTACAATGACTCATTTTGTTTGTTGCTGTATAAAAGGTACTTGTTTGCTTTTCCTTTAACCATTTTACTGTAAACAAAATCTGTTGCCAAACAATGTGATTTAAATAATGCAGAAATGTGGCATCCTGTGCATTGTCCTGTGCGACACTATGTGCCATGTGCAATGTACCTATTCCATTTTCATTTATCTTGTGGATAAGCCACTTTAGTTTTTGTAATGGGAGATATAAGTTAACCTCTGTTCGTTTTTGTTTTTTTTATTTATTTAAAAAAAGGGGGTGTGTGATTATAAAGTTTTGAAACCTTTTGTTGACAGAACAGCATGCAGTGAAGTATTACGAAAATGGTGGGATTTTGCCATTTAAAAAAAAGTGTGAATTAAGGGACCTCTTCAGTCCCACGAAGACATTCTTAAAACTAATGTTAAAACCTCTGGAAGCATTCAAATTTCTTGTTTGTGTTTCGATGATTTTAACTTTTTTTTTTTGGGGGGGGGGGGGGTGTATAGAATAACAGAAATCAATCTGTAAACAGGCCTTTTTTTACTTTTTTAATTTGGCTGCAGAAATTTTTTTAATGAAGTTCCACTTTATTTCATAATTCATTGCAAAAGTGAAAGCACTTTTATTATAAAAATCTGCAACCAAAATCGAAAAAGTTAAAAATAGCCTGTTTAGAAATTGCCTTCAGCTACTCTATTTCGTTAAAAGTGTGTAACAAAAAATGTTAAAAGTTACTCAAACTGAAACAAGAAGTTTGTAAAGAATACTCTCATAGGTTTAACATTAGCTTGTGGTTATCTTCACATGACTGAAGAGTCCCCTGGATGGACACTATATGAGATTTAATTGTAGATATACAGGGTCAAAACAGTGTGAACATGTGTCATTATTTGAAATCACCCTGTTTGGTAACAAATTTTGTTTGCTATTTACCTGAAATCTTTACAAATTGTCTTATCCAAAATAAAGCAAGAGGCGTAACACCAAGGAAAGATTTATGAGTATGTTCTGACATCGTACATATATGTATTATTGGTGGGTGTTAAGTAATAATGGTCGGCGACAGATTATTCTCATAGAAATTGGTCAGTTGGAAAATAACCTGAGTAACTTTTATACTGTATGTGATCAACATGAACATACAGTAGTAGGGCTTTAATTGTAGTAGTGTTAATATAAAGTCACAGCTTTCAAACTAATGTAGCAATTGGCATAGTACCATGCTAAGGAAGTGCCAGTGAACAAACTGAAACTGTCACCAATAATGTTTCGTATTATCAAGATGATGGCTGTCACGCAAACAAACTGATTGAGCATTACATATTATTTCGAAAAAAATTAGAGAAGCTATTTTCTTCTTTCAAAGTTTATTTCTAATAGCTCCTACTATTCTATATTCATGATGGTCAGGAACTCTTATTGTCAATAGTTGTATTTATTTAGGTCAGTGACTGGTTTAATTTTAGAATTGTATCAGTTTTAAGTGCATCGATTAAAAGATGGTTTGGAAGAATCCAAAATGCCACCATGTGACTACATCTTACATTTTTTATTCTGTATTTGAGTATAATTTTTTTTCCCTCTTATATTCTAAAATTTGCTCAGAGTTTTTTAATTGTATAACCTTATTGCCTTGAATGTATATGTTTTTATCTTTTGTGCAATATGCTTTTAAATTATAAAGTAGTTTCTGTCTGTACAAGTTTAATACTATGCTTTTGCTGTATGCCTCTGTGATTGTAAAAAATAATGAAATAATTTTAATTCAGTTATTTATTATTATTATTATTTCTTGATGAAAACTTTTGTTTTTATAATTGTGTATCTATTTTACATTTGTCAGTGCTATTGTCTGTTTATGGTTTGCTTTTTATAAAATTAAAAATTACTGTCGATTAAAAGTGATACTTGGTTCAGTACAATAAAAGCAGATAAAACAATGTTTTAAGTACCAGAACTTTGAAATTAATTGCAGACTAGTTTCAGTAGCATGCAGTAAACTATCATTCATGCAAAGAATGATAAAATTTTGCCGATATATGGGCAGGAGAAGTAGATTCAAGGTATAGGTTTATTGACCAATAGAATTACAGGAAATTATGAGGAGTGGTCAATAAGAAATTGTTTAGAGAAAAGAACTGAAACTAGTCTGCTATTAATTAAAAATTTCCTGTGCTTAACATATCTGTTTATATTAAATTGAATATTATTTGCTGGTTGTCATGTATATTAGTTAAAAAACAACTGATTTTTCATTATAACCACTTGTATGTATTTATGTTTTGTTAATTATTCTGGTGCATTTTTAACATGTTTGTGTGTAAATAGGCTAAAATTCCTCTTCCTTAAAGGTTTATCATCTCCATTTCTGTTATTTATTTATTTTTTTTTTATGCTAGATTATCTTAGCACCACAAAGTTATAAAACTTTTTAGGTACAAAGCGATAGTAAGATTGTTTGTAGGTATAACATTATGTAAGGAATCAAAAGTTTTATAAATAAGTCTTTTTAAAATATGTATTTTCTTTTTGTAAATGATGTTACAATTGTTTATGTTTTTACATGCCTTCTGGTCTAGCATAAAATCATTTAAATATGTATAATTTGTTTTTGTATTATACTTTACTAAAACGTGTAATGAAAATTTCATTTTATTTTTCAACATCAATTTATAATTACTGAGTATTTTAATCTTTGTTTGCTTAATAAATGCCACTGTATTCATTTGAAAGGGTTTGCCACCTTTATAATATAATTAATACAAGACACAAATGCTTTTTTTTTTTTTTTAAATCTTTGTAGACAAGATGGCAACTGATATTTAAGATTGTGTTTTTTGTCCCTCAAAAAACAGGCTTTAATGATTGTGGTGTCGTGTGCTTTCTGTTTCTTCTCTGTACATAATGTGCTCTTATAAAAATTATATTTTCAAGTTACTTAATATAATCTCTGTTTATATATTAAGTTTTAAAAAATTTTGAGAATCTTATCTTCTGTCACATTTTTTTTTCCCTCTCTAACTGGAACTTTGAAATGTAGATGAACTTAAAACAAAGCCAGAAAAGTAACCTGTCTAAGAAAATTCGACCTGTAGACACATTTGTATAATGTTTCTGTGATTTTGCATCCCAGAATTTCTAACAATCTACTTAAATTTAGGATATTTTATAAATGATGAAATACGCTTATTCAAGAAAAATTAAAACTGGAAAAGTGGAATGGTTGGAATAGTTTAGTCAAAATGGCTAAAGCATTGTCCTTCTTCTCATCTCTTTTGTGTAATTTTTTATTCATTTGTTATTATTAAAATGCATTCTTTCCTGCTAAGTGTATTTATTTGCTAATTCAAAAAGTTAAGACTCACAAATACTGTTAATCTTATGATAATGTCTATTTTAAAGACAGCTGACTTTGTTTATTGGTTGTTGAATTATATTATTAATATAATAATTGAAAAAGTAAATGTTTAATGCTTCAACTTTTTAAGATTTTTGACATCTTTCAGTACTGTGAAAGTTATCAACTTTTCTTTTTCTTTTGAATTAAGACAACATGTCCCAAAATAACAGGTACTCAATAAAGTCCTTCCCATGCATGGTATTGAGTGCTGGTTTTAAATGTGAATGTGGTTTTAGATGCGAGTATAGTATAAGTAAAGTGTGCAAATTATGCTATCAAATTGTGTATGTTCTAATCCTTGAAAAGTAGCAATGTTTTATATATATACATATATTAAACAGAAATACGTTTATCAAAAGTTTTCATTGTATCCTTATAAATTTTATAAGAACAATGTAATAGCTGAAAACATTTTTCACCCTTCTCAAAATTTCTGGTAGACTCTAAAAGTTTTAAATACAGGCCAATTCGATCAATTTTCTATGATTGTTTTTATGTATATGGTTTTAAAAGGCTCTTATAACAGCTTTTTCTTTGTTATTTTAATGAAAAGAAAGTTTCTGAAAATAACTTGAATCATCTAAAATAAAAACTTTCTTTCTTTACTTAAATTTCAGATTTTAAATGCAATTGTTGATTAATACATTGAATATAAAACTAATGCAATATATCTGTACTGTTTAAAATGGAGTTTATTATTTTGAAAATGAATAAAAAAATATAGAAAATTGGTAAAATAATAAATTTGTAAATAATAAGCAAAATTTAATAGTGCCATATTATAATTTTTTGAATGGGTGTATTGAAAGCTTGGGTGTATAGAGGTGAAGATATGTTTTTGATGGATTTCTTATACAGAATCGGTGCAAAAGTGTTATTAATGGATTAGAGTTTTTAACAAGAATAAAAAGAAAAATGTTCTGTTCATTTTAGGTTTTATCAATGTAAGTTTCATAAAATTATCTAAGGAAAGTATTTGAATGTTATAAACACCCATGGAGCCGAGAAATCCTTTTATATATATGTAAATATATGTATGTATAATGAATAACATTTCTTTTGGTTGTTATTTTAAATCATTTGATCTTTCAATAGAAAAGTATAAAGGAATAACTCTTTCTGTTTCATTTTTCTCATACATTATTGAAAGATCGATGAAAATTGAAATACAATGTGGCAGTTTGAAAAATTACTACTTGTATGCCTTCTTTTGTATGAGTGTTTTGGGGTGGTTGCCGAAGTTTAAAATTTGCTGTATTTTTTAATGTATAGTTAACTATTTGATAGTATTCACTAACAATTTTGAAAAAAATTGTTAGCCTGTATACATACATATATATATATATATACAGATATATAATTATTCAACATCAGTTCACCTTTATTTGTGTTATGAAAACTCTGTTTTTTTTTTATCAGAAATTTTGATTGAATGCTTTTGCATTCTATATCAGAAATTTAATTGCAGTATTGACCATAAAATCGATCAAGAAAATTGTATTTATAAATACAATTAAATGTATTCTGACATTGATGTAAATTTCATTGTCGTAAAGTCTTATTTTGAAAGTATTTTAGTTGTAATAAACTGTAAAATATTGCAAAATCGAAGAACTTTTAGCTATTTTTCACATGTTATATTAGGAAATTATGGCTCTTTTTTAAATACATAGCATTCAAAATCAAAAGCTGCTAGAATTTTAAGAAAGAGTCAAATTGTGTAATGGGGCTTAATACAGACAGTAAATAAATAAAAATGAGTTGCTTCATTTTGTTTGTTTGTTTTATGTAAACTGTGAACTTTATATTATTAAGAATGAGTTATGTTAAAAGATAAATTACTTTAGATATAATTTAAATGTAACATTTATCCCTTTTATAACCTGCAGTTTTTAAAATCGTCATCAGTTGTGATTTGAACAATTTATTTGAGATTCTAAAGATGTGAAAGGATATCTGTATATGAACTATCCTGTTATATAGGTTTTTGTTTTCTTCCAAAATTCAGTCACATGGTTTAAGAATGGATGAATAGTATAGTTTGTGTGAACTGTGGTTAAAAATTTATGAAATTTAATAAATCATTTGTTTGATGGTTAGGTACAAAATCTTTCAGCTATGATAAATATAGGATTTTTAAAAGGAAAAAATAATGGCCACAAATGATCTCAATAATGAGTGTGCAGTGGTTTCAAGGCTTCTAAAAGGAATTATTTCTTTTATACAGAATTCAAGAAGAAAAAAAAGGAGCTGAAGCAACAGATACTTAACCATAAAGCTGTGTAAAAACATAGTCTTTGTAATAAATATGTTTCACACTTATTTCTAAACTAGTATAATTTAGTGACCATGCATTTCTGTTTATCATTAAAAGTATGTTTAAATATCTTTTAACTGATTCAGTTAGAGCTGGCTTATGATTTTTTTTCTTATGATATTATGCTATCCTGCTGTCTTCAAGACATCAGACAATAGGATGTAACATGGAGTATTCAAATCAGTAAGCTATTTTTGACTCTTAACTTAAAAAAAATTTAATTATTCCGGATTCTTTTTCAATAAGAAAAATAACTTGTTTTTCAAGCTTAAAATTTCTTTTACTGTTTCTGTAAAATATTTTTGTATAAATAAGTATGCAAGTGCTGTTTCTTTTGTGCATTTTTTTTTTTTTTTTTTTTAATAAAAGGTCACCTTTTTGAAACCTTAAAATAACTGTATTCTAATTTTACATTTGTTATATGCTTTCTTTTATTATTTTACTGTATAATGTATTCATTCAAAAGATATTTTAAAAGTTATGTATAAAGTGGGAATGTATCACTGTAAAGCTGTTCCACTCTTATAGGTAAGATATAAAATCTAATTAAAATAAATATTTCTCTTGATTTGTTATTGCTACTAAATCTATCAAAAATGATCAGGTTGAGTTAAGAGGCTACTCAGTCAAGCGAAAAGACCCGCTCGCTAATGCTAATCCTATGGAAGAAATTTATAAAGATATCTCATTTGAATTTCAATATTTTTGAATGTTTCTTGCATTTGATAGCTGAGATTGACTTGTACAAAGGCCATTTTTTACTTTTTCGATTTTGACTACAGGTGTTTTTAATGAAGACACTTACATTTTTGGAACTGGTTTTGAAAGTCAAAGCATCGACTTTAAAAAAATCTGCAATCATAATCTAAAAAGTAGAAAATGGTCTTTGTACAGATCTTTGTTCACCTGTCAAATCAAAAAAAAAAAAAAAAAAAAATTTAAAAATATTGAAATGCAAATGAGATATCTTTATAAATTTCTTCCATAGGATTAGCATTAGCGAGCAGGTGTTTTCGCGTGACTGAAGTAGCCCATTAAAAAGTTGAATTTTTATAGTGAATAAAAGATGGATTCTTTGTTATTTTGATGTAAATATATCTCTGTGCTTTTTTCTACTACCTTTGTACATAAAATGTGGCTGTTTAGTGTTGAGAGAATGGGAAAAATACTAATTATCCTCTTGCCTGCCTAGAAAACAACATTGTTATTTTTTACTGTGTTATTCTGGAAATAGCATTGACTGTCATTCCCTGTATTATGTTATTATCAAAATAAACATTTCTTGGCATTTTAACATTGTCTTTTGTTCAGTGTTGTTTCTCTTGTGATTTGTTCTACTTCATATACACAGTATAGGGGTGTATCTGAACACATGGGCCAAATTTTAAGGGGACAGTTTACCTTAAAATTAGTCAAGAAATCGATTTTCTTTTTTTAATATTAAATGAAAGCCTGTTTAATTGTGAATATTTTGACACCTCATTTTTACCCATACGGAAATTATATTGTGAGATATTGTAAATTGTGTTAATACACTTGCATAGCTGCCAACTTGTACGGATTGGCCGTACAATGTACGGATTTTGTTCTAATTGTACGGTTGTACGGATGAACAGTACGATTGTACGGTTTTGCGCGCAGGAAAAACAATCGCTGAAAAATGCGAATTTTGTCAAAGATCGCGTGAAAAAACGCTACTTTCGTCAAGATTGCTTGAAAAAACGCTAATTTCATCAAAGATCCGTTCAAAAACACTACTTTTGTCAAATGATCGCGAAAAAACGCCAATTTTCTCAAAGAATCTTGAAAAAAGCCCTAATTTTCGAAAAAAAAAAACCCGCTAATTTCGTCAAAAATTGCGGGAAAAAACACTAATTTCGACAAGGGATTGTGAAAAGTACGCGAATTTCGTCAAAAAACGTGGGGATAAAACGCGAATTTGTTCAAAGGATTGGGAAATGAACGCGAATTACATCAAAGTTCACGAGATAAAGCGCGAATATCGTCAAAGATCGCGGGAAAAAAAAAGAATTTTATCAAAGATATTTGAAAAAAAGCAAATTTTGACAAAGAATCGCGAAAAAAACGCGTATTTCGTTAAAAATCGCGCAGAAAAACACTATTTTTGTCGAAAGATCGTGAAAAGAACGCGAATTTTGTCAAAAATCGCAGGAGAAACACTAATTTCGGCAAAGAATCGTGAAAAGAACGCAAATTTCGTCAAAGATCGCGGGGAAAGAACACTAATCTCGTCAAGGGATCGTGAAAAGAACGCGAATTTTGTCAGAAAACGCGTAAAAACGCTAATTTCGATCAAAAATCTTTGAAACAAAGCTAATTTCGTCAAAGATCGCGGGAAATAACGTGAATTTCGTCAAAGATCTCGTAAAAAAACGCGAATATTGTCAAGGTTCATGTAAAAAACACGCGAATTTTGTCAAAGATCTCGTAAAAAAAATGCGAATTTCGTCAAAAGATCGCGAGAAAAATGCGAATTTCGTCAAAAGATTGCGAGAAAACTGTTTATTTCGTCAAAGATAGCGAAAAAACCGCTAATTTTATCAAAAGATCGCGGAAAAAACGCAAATTTCGTCAAAAGATCACGAAAATAACACAAATTTCGTCAAAAGATCGCGAAAAAACGGCGAATTTCGTCAAAAGATCACAAAAAAACGCAAATTTCGTTAAAAGATCGCGAAAAAAACCGCAAACTTCGTCAAAAGATCGCGGAAAAAAAACTAATTTCGTCAAAGGATCATGAAAAAAACGTGAATTTTTCACAGGATCATGGAAAAAGCGTGAATTTCATCAAAGGGCCTCGAAAAAACTCATAATTAGACCGGAAGGGAATCCCCCCCCCTTTCCTCCCCTATCCTTTGGCTGTGTAACCTTTCAGAAAATTTGCTGTGAATTTCAGAATTTTTTTTTTTAGAATTTCCCACGCAAAAAAATTTTCTTTTGATATCTCACGTTTTTATTTTGGAAAAAAAAGACCATACATGAATATAGCATAGAAAATGTTATGAAGTATTACTTTTTTCATTGCATGTGCATATGTTATGCATTTTTAAGCACCCAAGAATACGTCATAAAAATTGTAAGGATTTCAAAATTGACATGTTGGCAGGTATGCACTTGCGAAATGATTCACACAAATTAAAACTTAAAACAGCTTTTTCTCCATGTTCCTATTTTCTTCACTTTTATGTATTACAAGATTTTTTTTTTTTTTTTTTGTATTTGAGATAGAGATGTGAACTTTTTTGTACATGTTCTTTATTATATATGTGATAAATCTGTGCATGGAATTAGCCTTCAGGTTCTTTTTTTTTTTTTTTTTTTAAATAACAGTATATGAAGACATGTTAGATTTCAATCATTTTTCTCTATACATATATCAGTAAAAAAAATTGTTTAAAGTAATATGGGATGCATCTAAAAATCCATGCACAGTCTTTTGTAATACACATTTGAAAATCTTTTTTTTAAAAAAATGGGCAAAAATATCAATATTTAAAAAAGTAGTAGGGATTTTTAAGAATTCAAATTTTTTTAACTTTTTTAAAAATTTAACGGCAATTTTTTTTTTTTTTTTTTTTTCAAAATGTACTTTTAGTTGAACATTGAAATGCAGTGAGTTCACCGTTTGAAACATAATTTTTAAGATAAACAAAATTGTTGAAAAGGTAAAATGTCCCCTTAAGAGTTGATAGAGGTCACTGTAACAATCCTTTATTGTATGGGAATGTATGGATGCAAGTGATGTGTTGAGGCAAAAACACATGAAAGATATGTGTATTTTACAGCGTCATTGGCAAGTGCTATGTTCATAATAAATTGTCAATGATGCTTTCATTAAATATTCCTTTCGTCTCTTTACCATGTTTGTGCCTCAACGTGTCACTGGCACCCATTCGTTCCTGTACAATAAAAGATTGTTACAGTGACCTCTATCAACTTTTAAAGTTTGCCCCATGAGTTCGGGACACCCTGTATGTGACTCATCATTCTAAAGTTCAACAACTAATTTTTATGAGAAAATGGCTCAACCCTGAGTGTAATAGTCATGAAGAATATCCCCAGAATTTTATCCACAGTTCTCTCTCTCACTCACTCACTCATATGTGATGGAGGCAGGGCCGAAACTAGCCTTTTTGGCGCCTGAGGCAAACATGGATTTTGCACCCCACCCCCATCTCCACCACAAAGTAAATTTACAAAAAGAATTTTACTAAGTATCTAATAGACAACTTATTTTTAAATTTAAAATACATAAAACTGAACTACGTAATCAGCTTTGTCAAACCTTGATTCATTTAAAACCTTGAAAACTGAATCAAAAGGAACCGAATGGCATTTTAATATTTTTTAAACTTTTTTTTTTTTTTTTTTTTTTGTATAGGCTAAATATCTAAAAAAAAGTTTCACTAAGAATTTTACTTTGTGCATTCCCCTCTCGTTTGTTTTTATTGTCCCGGGCAGTCATCGCCCACGGCAAGACGAAAAAAAAAAAAGAAAGGAAGCTCAACGCTGCTCAGCAGAAAAAAAAACAAACACCTTTCATGGAATTTTTTTATCTAATAGAAAAGTCAGACTGAGGGGTCGCTTCTCGTTTGGTTGTTATCCGTAGTGGACAGATCCCAATCGCGCCCGTCGGCCTAATCGTTTGGAGTTTTCGTGGTTTTCTTCGAACCTTGGTTCTCCAAGTGTTAATACAGGTTAGGTTCCCTTAGAAAGACCTCCACGGAAGGCATTCCTCCCCCACCCCCCTTAGGGCCTATATCCAACGTGCTGATAATTGGCCGACATAAATACAACTAACCAACCGTAGTGGACAGTGTACCACAATAGAGACTGACCTTGAAAAACAGTAGTGATTTTCCTACACAGGAAGTTATATAAAAGATAGAAGGCAAAGGCATAGACATGATACTTTTGGAATGGGAGTATGAAAAAAGCCTAAGAGGATCATTCTTTTTTCTTATTATATTGCAATTTTGTATTGTAGATGAATCTTTTTATTTATTTGTAAAGTTTAATGCATTTGGTTCAGTTTTCCTTTTAAATTTTTCGGCTGCAAGACATTTTTATACAAATTTTGTATATACAGTGAAGCACCGTTTATATGTTTTTCAAGGGACCAAGAAAAAAAAAACGTATAAACGAAATTCACAAAAGTACGAACATTTCCGTAATTACCAACAATAAAACAATCAGTGATAAATTAAAGATTAAAAATAAATTATTTTTAGAAAGTCCGTATCAGGTGGATGAGTGGGACACCGGTCAATGAATAAAATGAAGCAGCAGGGCTTTTTTGATTTGCCAATAATCAAAGGAGACAATTTTTCTGATCCATCGTCATTGGCACACAATAACACTGTTAATCGCACTTGGCTCTTTTTTCCACCATGACAGGTATCCGATTTGATTGCAAGAGTTTTAGATTGCAGAAGATTATAAAACAAACCGGTTTCATTTGCATTGAAAATGTCTTTTTGTTCATATCCTTTTATCAGATCTGGCAATTGGTTTTGAATCCAATCATCCACTGTTTTGCAATCTCCAGACTCTTCACTTACAGTTTTGTCTGTTATGTCATGTCTTAATTTAAACTTGTGAAGCCATCCTGAAGAAAATGATGCATTGCATTCCACATTCAGCTTCTTCGAAGTTTCTCATCCTTTCTCCATAAGCAAAGGACCGCTGATGGGAATTTTTACACTATGACACTGATTAAACCACTGCAAAAGCAATTTTTCAACATCAGCGAAATTTCTGCTTTCGACTCAAAAATTTTTATAAGCACTACAACCACTTTGATGATGGCTTTCCTCGATGATCTTTAAGCTTATAAATTAGCATGTTTAAAGTTGAAACTGGTAAACCTAATTCTTTGGCAAGATCCACTCTTTTTAAATGTTGGTTTTCATCCACTTTTTTAAAAATGCACATTTTTTCCTTCAACGACAGAGATTTTCTATTATGCGAAGTCATCATGAACCGCTAGTGAACGATACAAATCCAAACACTGAAGCTGCCGGGAAAAGAGCTTGCCCTCATGGGCCAGGGGATAGCACAACAACAACCCTTATCTATAGAAAGTGGGATGTTCACATTCCTTAGGGGTAAGGCTTTTGTTCAACTGGGCAGGTGTTGGTTAAGGTCACGTGCCTTTTGTTAGACTGGACAATCAGGAGTTGGGAATCTGAGGTTGAAATATGCATTTTCTGTCTTCTTAAATTGTTGAAAAAAACGTATAAATGAAATCTGCGATTTAAGGAAAAACGTATAAATGAAATTATTTAACGTTAATATCCATTGGATTTTGCCGGGACCATTCAAAAAAACGTATAAATGATAAAAACGTATAAACGAGAAATGTATAAGCGGTGCTCCACTGTATGTACATTCTTGTATCAAACGTCAAACAAAATCTGCATTTTGGCGCCCCCTTCACCTTCTGTTAAAGCGGCGCCCAGGGCACGTGCCCCCCACTCTATTTTCGGCCCTGGATGGAGGAATAAGGCAATAAGTAATAAATAAAAGGAGTTTAATGATTCTTGATTATTATTACACTTCAAAGTAATACAGATATTTACAAAGTTAGGGGAGTTCGCAGAACTCCAACCGCGGCAACTGAGAATTCATACTAGACCCTCTCATCTGATTCTGTAGCGACTTCAGCTCTTGTCTAGAGCTCGTTAGATCCATTTGATCTTGGTCGCTCTGAAATGAAATCTGGAGTTAGCCTGTTAATTTGTTCCTAAGCTCAGAGATGCAAAAATGTGCATCAGTTTAATTCTATCTGCGGTTCTGCAGCCGCTACTTTCTCATGAGAACTTGCTGACATATCTTGTTGCTGGCATGAGTGTGTTTTGAGAAATCAAAACCACAACTCATATATATAGTATGCCCTTGAACAGTATTTAAAGTGAAATTTAAATCAAATGAGTTTCAAGGTCCCTTGACCACAAAGTAATATTTGTAGTTTTATGAAAATGTTGATCTATCTTTAAAAGATTGATAAATATTAAAGGCAGACAATCTTAAAAACTAACCAAAAATTAATTTTTTTATATAATACTAAGGGGCTCTACTACTACATGCTATACCCACCAACCTCCATCCAGAATTTGCAGATTCTAAAAACAGGTTAATTTGCTCTGTTTAATAAAATATATCTGATTAAGGAAGACTGAAAGATATTATCATGCCCAGTGGTGATCTTCTGTAATCGGGTTGCCAATCATTTCATTTTGACAGAGTGGATTGCTTATTCCACAAGGCCACATCCACAGTTGATCGCTATTTTCGTGATTGATTAAGTAAGAATTGTTACACATTTGGAAATCAATTTGTACAAAATATTAAGTAAAAAATGTTGCTGCCTCCTAGACTCTTTTATAATAATGCCTAAAAGACAAGTTTTCTTTTAGACACTAAGAAAAAATCGTTTTAAAATACAGTCAATTTCCTCTAATCCGCACTATATTTCAGATGTAGACAAACAGTTTAAATCTTTCTTTAAGCAAGATATTTTACACTTTGACCATAAAAAAAAAAAGACTGATCTGATGAATTTACTAAGAAATTTTTAATGGGTTTTGCATTCTTTAGAAGGAAATTTTTTATGTATTTAATAAATAACTATTAGACTGCTATATTTTGAATTCATTTGTTAGCTATATAAAAGATAAAATTGCTTTTGAAGAGGTGTTAGCTCTGGGGGATAAATATTTTAGTTTTTTAGAAAAACAGACTTTTTTTACTGATCAAGAAATCCTGACACTTAAAAAGCTTCAAGATGAAATAACAGAGCAAAAAGCAAAAACTATAAATCAAACCACTATCACTGCAATGTTTGATAGATTTAAAAAGAAGTAGAAATATTTTCTATAAATTTTGTATTATATCATTTAAACGTATTTCTAATATTCAATATAGTTTTTTACTTATTTATTTATTTAAAAAAATCATTTTCTTTTATTTCTGTGTTATTTATTTGCAGTGTGAATACCATATTTGATGATAAATTCCAAATATTAGAATGTAAACAAAGAAATGGCCTATATTTTGCAAATTCCTTGGTCCCGGCCTGTGCAGAGGGAATGTACTGTATATTGTTTTAAATAAGACGTAATTTTCATCGTTAAATACTTTTCACACGTGATAATTTCATTACCTTACACTTTTCTTTCTCTTTTAATATTCATATGTAAATATTTTTTCCAATTGAAAAGTTTTTGGAATTATATCCTTATTTCGGCTTTTTTAATAGGACGTAATTTTTATCATTAAACGTTTCGCACATAATAATCTAATTATTTTAAACTTTTTTTTTTTATTATTATTCACGTGTAAATATATTTTTCAGTTAAAAAGTGTTTGGAAATATTATCATTTGGGCTTTCAAAAGTCTTACAATAGTATATAAAAAATTGCTATTTCAAAATATTAATCAAATTTCTATTCACATAATGAAATTTAAAAAAATGATTTGACGATGCGATTGCGTACCACAAGCTACCCACGTATATGCCTGCAAAAGGTGGTTCATTGTTTTCGATTCATAGTTTTTGACCCTATAATTTTTTTAGCTAAACTATTTTGGCTGATTTCAGCCTTAAATACCGCTTGAAATAATTCTTCTATTTAAGAACTGTGTGCTTTAAAGTGTTTATCATAGATTCCTTTACAAAACTACCTTTTTTATGTTTTTATATGCATTTTATTGTATTTTTATGCTTTTTTTAATGAAAGCCAAGAATGAGCACCGATCGCTATAAATTCAATTACGGCAGCAGTAGCATTAATTACTTTTTATTTATTTATTTTTAGAATAGTGAGAACACATTAATTTTGAATATTTAATGTATATTTATTTTTATGTTGAAACTAGGGTCTCTGCTCCCTTTGAGCTACACTCGCCAACCCCGTTCAGACACCGCAGACTCAAAAAACACGCTAATTTGATTGCCTTTAAAAAGATTGCAGAAGATTAAATTATAATTAAAAAACCAGTGGCAATCTTCCTGTAAACTGGTTTCCATTCATTTCCCTTTGATTGGGGAATTTCAAGGCTGAATCAGCTGCTGTTAAGAGATCCAATGGCTGTTTCCGTCTTTGATAAATAAGATCAGTTAACCATTTGAAAGTAAGCTAATATAAAATGAATTAATTCAACAGAGTCTTTTTCTCCTGGTAATTTTTAACAGTGCTATAAGAAAGTTGAGTTTTAAATAAGACATTTTAAATGTATTGTTTTAAATTTTAAGTTTCATCAAATATTCTTCCTCTTTAATATTCACATAAAAATACTGTTGTTGTTAGAAAGGAAATATACTTTGCGCTGTCTTAAAACTCACAACCATAGTTAAAAAGATGATCTCAAAATATGAAATAAATGTTTCGTGTAAATATATTTTTAAATTTAATCAGTTTTGTAATATTATTTGGTCATTTTAAATATGACGTAATTTCTCCAATTTACTACTTTTAAAGCATATTAAATTATATTCACGTGAAAATATTTTTATTGCTAGAAAGGAAACATTCCTTATAAAGGCTGTGCTCAACAAGCGCAAAATGTTTTGACACATTTACAAATTCATTTTTTTAATGGAAAGATATAAAATTGGAAGTCTATGGAAGAGATTTGGAATCGAACTGTGCTTTCCATTTTTTGATAAATAAATTACTTATTGAGTTATAGGCGATGTTGATCATGTGACAAAAACGTTTTTAACCCTTCCTTGAGTGGTTATTGATATTTCGCGCGGAAATTTGGTTCGAAACGCCCACTTTGACACTATTTTCTGAAAGATCTATTGCGTTTGCAAAAAAAAAAGGAAAACACAGTTTGATTACATAGTTTCTAAACAACAACACCTGCTAGTTTCATGCATTTCCGAAGAAAAATAAATTAAAACTTATGTCATAAAGTTGCCCTTTTGGATTTCAGGCCTTAAGCAAATATTCTCATTTGTGCTGCCTTAGAATTGGCAACAATAGTTTAAAAGATCATATAGAAATGTGAAAAAATGTGTCGTGTAAACATATTTTTAAATTTAAACTGTTTGGAAATATTATGATTTAGCCATTTTAATTAGGACGTAATTTCCTCCATTTACGGCTTTTAACACATTGATGTATTTATTATTTTTCAAATTTTCTTTCTCTTTTAAAATTCTCGTGTAAATATAGTTTTTATGGCATAATTTTCAATATTTTTCTGCTTTTAATCATTTAATTCCAATTTGAAAGTTGTTTTTTTCTGTTTATAATAATCACGTGTAAATAAATTTTTAATATGAAGGAAATATTATTCTTTGCGCTGCTTTTACAATTGGCAACAATTTTAAATAATAACCTTTTCTAAAATATGTAAAAAATATCTCTCAGAATCCTGAAAATTTGAATTTAAAATGGAAACAAACCCTCAAAAAATGAGAAATTAGAAAAATAAATGCAGTCTGCACACCAAAAGCTTCTAATGTATTATCCATAGAAAAAATTATTTATAGTTTTTAATCCTATAAAACTTTTTTAATGGAACGATTTTGACCACCTTTAACATAAATACCTCTTAAAATAATTCTTCGGTTTAAAAACCGTCTGCATCAGCGTGTTTATCAAACATTTCTCTAGAATACCACGTGTTTTCGTATTTTTGTATGCAGTAGTTTTCTTAATAGCATTAACGAAGAAAGAACCCCGGTCATAAAAGATTCATTCACAGTGGCGGTGACAGCGTTAGTTACCTTTTTTTTTAATAGAGAGATCTATAAGTAATCTGAATTTTCGTTTATAAAGGATGAATTTTAAATTCGGCTTACTTCTACTTTTAAGTACACCAATGTTAGAGTGTTTTGTTAGAAAACTATTTTCACTTTTATTTTGTCTTTGCATTTTAAAACGACAGATTTAGAAAAATCATCTGGAAATTTCGATGATGGTAAACATAAAAAGAGAAGGTCTTAAAATCCTGTACATTTTCATTCATTTTGAACATAAAAGCAACTTACAATTGTGGGCTCTTAATCGAGTAAAAATACATTCGTTTTGAAAAAGATCCTACGTGTTGACTTCGATATTTTACATCCTTTTCCACAATACTGGAAGCCGAAGTGTTGTAGAAGATGAGTAATCGATATCAGTAATCCGTTTAAATAGCATTAACATTTATCGGTTATTCGCTAGGTCTTTTCGGTTAAAATTCCACGTAAAATGGATTAAAAAGGGGTATTTGTCATCCGTTTGTTTTTCTTCTTCTTCTTTTTTTTTCGAAATTTATTCCGAGCTATAATGATCTCGAAGTAGACGTATCATTCGACGGTGAACTATTAAACGCCCCGGCCCACCCCAAACCGGCTGCTCGATAGATTAAAGTTGTTAAATTTAGCTTTTAAATTTTTTACGCTAGTCTGAAGCCCCCAGTGACTGACACCTTAAGTATTCTTTCTTGTTCCAGTCACTATTACGAAGTTTTAAATCCTATTTTGTACTTATGTTTGTTTTTGAAATTATAGATACTTTAAAAATTTATTGTTGACAAAACTTTGAAAAATTATACTTTTTAGTACTAAAAATTATTTTTTTTTTCACAAATAAGGTCGGGCACCTCAATTCTCTCATATTTCAAAATACAGCCGGACCTCTATTTAACGAACCTCTATTTTGCGAATTTCTCTATTTTGCTAACTTTTACTTGGAACCAAGAACATTTTGCAAATTTCTTCGTAAAATAATCTCCAAATAGCGAAGTGCATTCTCTATTTAACGAACTTTTCCTTGGGATCTAAATTCCCCCCCCCCCCTATTTCTTAAAATATTACTGGGCATTTCTAAATTATTCTTTCTTTTAACACATTTTATGATGATCAATGACCATGGCGTTCGCTGTGATCTTTGCTTTCCATCCAAGAAGTGCGAACTTTCAATATCCCCTTTTAACCCTCAATGGAGCTGCCTCGTGTCCTTAAACTATAGTTTTCCGTTTTCTAGATTGTTGATCATGATCCATCGTGTTGGTAATTTCGGTTCTTGTAGCTCAAAAATGTCAAAGCGAAAGTGCTTGAGCATCAAAAAAGCAAAAAAATATTCTTGATGAGATGGATAAAGGCATGAAGAAAAAGAATACTGCTTTAAAATTTGGTATTCCTCCAAACAGCTTATCAACCATAATAAAAAATCGTGATTTTAATGTACATTTTTTTAAAACTGAAAATACAGTGTATTTCCAGACGATGTTTTGTTTCATTCTTATTTCCCTTGCAGATTTCTTTTTGATGGGTAAAATAAATAAAACAAATAAATATAATTTATAAAAAAAGTGTGATTAATTACTTTCTAAAATTATATTTAGTGTTTATGGACGTAAAATATGTTTTATGTAGTTTAAAGTATTTTAAAAGGTGACTCTCTATTTAACGAATTTTCCATATAACGAACTTTTTTTTAGCGACTTCGTTAAATAGAGGTCCGACTGTAACTGTTTCATTTACAAATAATAAAAATTAGTTCGTTGAACAACTCTCTCACTATTAACAAAGAAGCGTATAAAATCCTTATTCAAGTTATTACTTTTGTAAGGAAATAAGTTATAACGAAGAATTTTGAAGCTCCCTTCAGCTTCACTGTAAGTGATCCTAAATAACTGTTTATCGTCTTCTTCAGAGTTCCATTTGAAAATGTTTTGAATGTTCTATCACGGCAATGTTGTTTCTTTACGCGAATACTCACGAAGCAGAGAAACGCGCGTACAGGTTCACCGATATGGGACCTGATATTTTATTCTTATAAATGGAGGAGTCTTTTATTAGGAAGTTTGATTGAAAACTAAGTAAGACATACATAAATGCGTAATGTAATTTAAATTTGTCTTAAAGGCAACGGAATTTCAATTAAATATCTATAAATTTAGTCTTAACGCTAGAACGCCCCGGAAGGAGTCGATGCGACTCCAACCATACGATTAAATGTCAACTGGAACCAGAAATTCTTTCATAAAACCACGCAGATTTACGTTAAATAAATCAGTCAAATAATTTTAAATAAAAATTCTGGTGTCAAATATTTTTATGAAACTTGAATAAAATTAAAGACATCAGAATTTCAAATAAATAAATCATAAGTTAGCCTTAAAGACAGCAGAATTTCAAATAAATGCATTTATAAAGTTAGTCTTAAAGACATCAGAATTTCAATTAAGTATTTTATAAATTTAGTCTTAAAGACATCAGAATTTCAAATAAATGAATTATAAAGTGAGTCTTAAAAGACATCAGAATTTCAAATGAATGAATTATAAATTTAATCTTAAAAACATCAGAATTTCAAATAAATGAATTATAAAGTTAGCCTTAAAGACAGCAGAATTTCAAATAAATGCATTTATAAATTTAGTCTTAAAGACATCAGAATTTCAAATAAATGAATTATAAATTTAGTCTTAAAAGACATCAACCAGAATTTCAAATAAATAAATTGGAGGAAGTTTGGCTATTATGGGATGGTCGGACAATGTGGAATACTTGAATATCCGGCGCATACGGTGTTGCAGCCAAGCATAAAACTATGAAACGACTTCCTAGTATTCCCATGAGGCACTGTGCTCAGTTCTGTTTGGATACTTGCTGTAGGAGCGACGCGGTGAAATAAAACCTTATTTTCAGTTTTTGCAGGCAAATTTTATAAAATTCGTATTAATTACAAAATCGCACTGCCAGTGATATTAACCAAGTTCGGTATAAAGTTGAAATATTTATTGCTGAGTTAGTCAGTTTTCCTCTATGCTAACATGTTAGCGAGTAAAAAGGTTATATTTTTCAAGATGGTGTGTCGGGTAATATGGAATATCAGCTAGACTAATGTTTGAAGATGAGTCTAGTGAAGACGAACACTCATTCCACTCCGACGTATTATTTGATATGGTCTTTTTACCAAGTTGTACACAAGATGAGCAAGATGCAGTGTGCCTGTTTTGCAGTGGGAAATATTCAGGAGATGGAAGAGAGGAGGAATGGATATAATGCCTTATGTGGTCTCATGTGAGGATTGTGGTGAGCCAGAAACAATAGGCTACATTTGTGAACTTAAAATTACACTATGTGCAAATTACTTAAAAGATGAAAAAGTATTTAAAAAGGTGTTAAATTACTTTAATATCCTTAGTGCTTTCAACTATATACATAACCTTCGTCAGAGAATATAAAAATACAAACGTCTTATTCCGGATCTAAAAACTGACTTTCACTTTCCCTCCTTTCGACACCAGCTACGTGAAATTTGAAAAATAAGACGTTTGTATTTTTGTATTATCTGACGAAGGCTATGTAAATAGTTGAAAGTACTAAGGATATTAAAGTAATTTAACACCTTTTTAAATATTTTTCATCTTTTAAGTAATTGGATTTGTACATAGTGTAATTTTAAGTTTAACTTTTTAAAGATGAATTTAGCATTCTATTTATTTATTTGCTGACTACTTTTGTGTTTTTGTAAAAATTAAAACACCTTTTCAAAAAATCTGATGATTATAGATGGTTAAATAGATGATGTACTAATGTTTACTTATTAAATAATTTTGATTATTCTTGTAAATCGTGTTTTTATTTTATTTTTATTTATTTATTTATTTTTCAATTTTAACATTTTCTATAACTTTATTCCATATTACCACCCAAAAGATGTAACTTAAAAAAAGCTAAATATTGATATACATTTTTGTATGATATGTATATTCGTACAGTCGTGGAAAAAAAAGTAAACACCCCCCACTAACTCCTCAACAAATTATCGTAGAAGAAAGTTACTGGTACCGAACGATTGGAAATAAAATCTACTTTTAAATGATATAGATAAAATTTGCTTAAAGGGCCATCTACATATTAAAACGAACCATAACTTTGTTTTTTTCAATAGCAGTACACAATTCTGACAGCATAAATGAACTCTACATCCTTCAATTAGCCTAAAAACAAATTTTTATGCAACTAGGGGGCTCGGCCCCCTACGATCTACGCTCGCCAACCCCCGTCCACACACCGCAGACTCTAAATGCACGCTAATTTGATCGGCTTTAAAAAGATTTCGAAAGATTGAACTATAATTTAAAAAACAGTGGCGATCTCCCTATAAACGGATTTCTATTCATCTCTCTTTGATTGGGGAATTTTAACGCCAAATCCGCTGCGGTACTACTTGATTATCCAGTCAACCAATTTCGCCAAATTATACAAATTGACATAATTTTTATTTTAAATAACGAAAGAACAAATAAATTAGTGCAACATTAATAAAAATACAAATAAAACGTCGAAATAAAAATAACTTGATGACGTAGACACGTGTAACAACATTTTAAAATAAGCTAATATAAAAGGAATTAAGTAAACAGAGTCTTTGTCTCCTGGTATTTTTTAACAAAGCGAAAAGAATGTTCTTTTAAATGAGACATTTTAAATTAATCGTTTTTAATCTGACGTAATTTTGACCAAGCTATTCTTTCTCTTTTAAATATTCACGTGAAAAAATATATATTTCCTTTTATATATTTCCTTTGTTAGAAATGAAATATTATTTGCGCTTTCCTAACAAAAATAGTTGAAAAGATCCTCTCAAAATATTAAATAAATGTCTAGTGCAATTTCTAAATTTAAGCTGTTTTGCAATATTATTTTGTGTTTATTTTATGTAATAACTTTAATATGACGTAAATATGACGTAATTTCTCCTATTTAAGACTTCTAACGCATGTTAATGAATTTATTATTTTACAATATCCTTTCTCTTTTAAAATCCACGTGTATACTTTTTATGACGTAATTTTTAATAAGTTCCTGCTTTTTGTACATAATTATTTAATTCTAATTCAAAGGATTTTTTCTGTTTATAATAGTCACGTGTAAATAAATTTTTAATTTGAAGCAAACATTATTGTTTCTGTTGTTTATACAGTTGGCAACAGGATAAATTAGTACAATTTTCTAAAATAAGTAAAAAATATCTCTCGAAATGCTGAAAATTTCAATTTAAAATAGAAATGAAACCTCGAAAAATGAGTCAAATTAAAGAAAAAAATTAATTCTGCACACCGGGAAATTATAACGTATAAAATGATCTAAAAATTATTAAATTCCGATGTATAGTTTTTGCTCCTATAAAACTTTTTTAGTGGAACGATTTTGTCCAACTTTAGCATTAAATATCTCTTAAAATAATTCTTCGATTTGAAAACTGTCTGCATCAGCGTGTTTATCAAACATTTCTGTATGATATTACCGATTTTCATATTTTTGTATGCATTTTCTTAATATTAACGAAGAAAGACCTCCGGGCACAAAAAATTCAAAACCGGCGGCGGCGGTGACAGCGGTAGTTACTTTTTTTTTAGAATAGAGAGATTCGTACCATAAGTTTCTGAGAAATTAATTATTTTAAAACGAGCGTATTTTAAGGGCTGTATCCAAATTGAAGTTCGGAAATCGATTGTTACGAGAGAGCCCCCATCTTGATCAAGGCACCTTAAGAAGTCAACGAAGCCTGCTAGATTACAGGACAGCAGAAGAAATTTCAAAATATCTAGTCACTTCTATTATAGACGGCCCCTTAAACAATCATTTTGCCGTTTTTTAAGCATAATTTGAAAACTACTTGGAAGAAAAATGTCAAACTTTGGATTTACATAAAGCAGGACTTAATAAATCTAAATCCATCAAAAAAATTGTATGTTGTAATTCATAATTTTTTCGAATATTAATTTCATAATTCATATCATAAAATTATAAAAATTGCAAATTCAGCGTATTTATGTTAGGGTATATTAGTATTATTGCTCCAAAAAAAAAAAAAAAAAAAAAAAAAAAAAAATAGCACATTAGGAGCATAATTTCTGGAGATATAAATAAAAATATGAAAATGTAATTTAACATTAGAAGCACTCAATTTTGAATGTTTATAATTCAAAAACTTATCATTCAAATGACTTGAAATTCGGTGCCTAGACGCAATTTGAACCGAAGATTTGAAATATCGTGTTAAAATTGGGTATTGCCTTTGAAAAAAATGAAGTTTGGATTCGTTTTAATATGTAGATGGCCCCCTAAGTAAATTTTATATACATCATTTAAAGTAGACTTTATTTCCAATCGTTCGGTACCAGTAACTTTCTTCTACGATAATTTGTTGAGGAGTTAGTAGGGGGTGTTTACTTTTTTTTCCCACGACTGTACATATACATAAAGGTGTTCTTCCACTTTAAACGCATTAAAAATGTGTTCAGAAATAGTGAAAGTTTGTTCTTTGGTCATTTTTAACGTATCCCGAATTTTTTTCTGTGCTGACTTACAAATAAAAATGTAAATAGTATTTCATGATACCCGAACATCCTCTATATTAGATTTAAAGACATCATGTAATTATAACAGACGACTGCTGGTTGTTGGCATAAGAAGCTGCCGCAAGCAACGCCAGACAAAAAAAATTCAAAAATGAAGGGAGGGGTGGAATTCATCTTTCTTCGGGGTGAAGAAACAGCATTCTAATGATTTTTCACTTTGTAGACAAATGCAAGATGCAGTAAGGTGTTTTTCAGCAAACTGTTCTGATTCTGCCACATATTTTGTACGACTTTCCTAGATCTTCATCTTCACTTTATGGAAAAACTTTACATGCAGAGGTGGATTACCCATTAGGCTGAGTAGGGCTGAAGCTACCCATTTTAGGCTGAGTAGGCTGAAGCCTAGGGTCTCCGGTGTTAAGATTTTCTTTCAGGTTTTTTTCTTCATATCGGGCTAAAATTTTGTGTAAAAGAGAAATGATGTGCAATATTCTTTATTTCCCTCATTCATTGAATTTTCTAGGTAATTAACATATAGGTATGCATTCCAAATGCTACGTCCCTTTTAATTTTTTCGAAATTCTTGCAATTTTTCGGTTTTCAGTTTCTGATGGAGTTTCACAGAGGCGGCTTTTGTGATCACAACAACCTGGTCGAAATTTTGTCAGCATTTCTACACATGATATCCTTTAAAAAGCTATTAAGTTTCAATCAAGCATTTTGTCTATTTTTCGCCCCTTATTTTAGGGCCCTGGGAGATCGCCCGACCTTGCCCACTTATTCTAGTAAAATTCATTGTTAAACTAAGAAGGTTTTTTTGAGGTTAGAGACTCCATATAATAAATATTTATGTAAAAATACATTGACTTTTAAATTTACGTATGTAAATGCATTCTGAAAATAAAAAGTATGCAAAAGATTCAGAAATGTTCTTAGAATTGCTTCATATCGGATTATAGAAACATTCTTTCAATTGCAAAAAAGTGTGTAAATTAAGTACAACTTTTGTTTTATAAGGGTTTGTGTATATATTAAAATATGAAATTTTATTTTATATATATCTATGGGTCCTAATAACTTATATTTAAAGAAATGTTGTTCAATGTCTAAAAAGGAAGCTTAATAAATCCCATTTTTGTACGACCAAAACTTACCGAATCATGACATTTTGAATTTTATGAGATTTCAATGTTTACCTGCACTAAATGTACTTCCGTTTTTCGTGCCAGAAAACGCTGAAATATATCGCTTTAAAGAAAGGGGGGGGGGGGGGGTCCCTAAAAATTTCAGCCAAGGCAACTTGGAGGTAGTTTATCAGCTTCTATGCTTGGTAAAGAGAAAACCTTATTGTATAACTCAGCGAATCTATGAGATTATTTGCTGATACGTTTTTTCTTTAATTTTTGATTAACTACTAGTTTTAATTAAGGGGGCATACAACCCTTTAAAATCATTAAAACGTCGATTTTTTGTTTTTAAATTCATTTGGTAGCTAATGCTTTTCTCAATTATTTGCCACAAACCGCATCAAAATTCTAGTAAAATTGCGCTCGTTGTAGTAAAAAATTTAAATTAGCCTTGGTCTATTTCAAGCGAAACATTTATGTTTAAATTGATTTTTTTCAAAATCGATTTTTTTTTTTTGACTTGCGCGCTCGATAACTCCAAATGTAAGGGTAATGATTCGAAACTTTATATTTATCTTTACTAGATCATTTTCTTCAAATTGAACTAAAATATAAGAAATTTAACAAAAAATATTGAATGTATGGGTATTCGAGTGACAAAAAATATCAAAATTTTCATGTTTTTACTTTGAAAATCAAAAAACTTTAGAATTTTTTCTTTATTCATTAGATTGTAGTTCATTTTATTTTTGTAATATTCTTAAACTTATATTAAACGTTTCAAAGCTCTAGGGGGTATAGATTTTTTTCAATCATGCGCGCAAGCTATATACATTATCATTAATTTTAAAAAAGCATACATTAAGGAATAATTATTATCAATTAATTATATAGTGTTTAATGCAAATTATATATTATATTGCATGAACATAATATTATATTCACAAAAAAAAAAAAAAAAAAAAAAAAAAAAAAAATTGAGGTGATTAGTGCAAAAATGAGTGCATGGGACCACTTTAAATATTTGTCTTCGAAATCTAATTTTTCATCTGTTTAAAGGGTAGTATGTCCCCTTAAATAACATGATTTTACAAAAGCTGAGAGTACTGTGTCAGAGCTTGTTCAAAAGTATTTCGCTTGATTCCTGATATCTCATGCACCTTTGTGTAATTTGCATCTCTCTATTTAAAAAAAAAAAAAGTATCTAAGGCTGCTTCTGCCGTAATTGAATTAACTGTCATCTTTCCACTTTCTCTACTTATAATGCAAAAACTATCGTACATTTAAACAAGTTGGAAATTGCTCGTCAAACGTGGCAAATGAGGTGCGTTCGTACTATAACTAGTTTTATAATTATTTTTTGCACCCCATATTGTACTGAATGTGTATTTATTTGCAATTCATAAGTGCATAGTCTGTAACATCATTAAAATGCACTTGCAATAATTTTTTCCCATTCCCCTTAATGTAACGGAAAACTTTTGACTGTCCCTGTAATTAAGCTATACATCCGATTTTCATGAAATTTGAAATGGCTCGACAAAATTTTGCAGCAATTATATATTTAAAATTTCAGCCCAGTCGGAAAGCTGTAACATCATTAAAATGCACTTGCAATAATTTTTCCCATTGGCTTTAATGTAAAGAAAAACTTTTGACTGTCCCTGTCATTAAACTATACATCCGATTTTTATAAAATTTGAAATGGCTCGACAAAATGTCGCAATAATTATATGTTTAAAATTTGAGACCATTCGGAAAGCTTTAACATCATTAAAATGCACGTGCAATAATTTTTCCCATTGGCCGTAATGTAAAGAAAAACTTTTGACTGTCCCTGTAATTTAACTATACATCCGATTTTCATAAAATTTGAAATGGCTCGACAAAATTTTACAACAATCATATATTTAAAATTTCAGACCATTCGGTTGGGTAGTTTTTGCTGTATTATATGCGGACGGACGGACGGACAGACAGACGGACTGAACAACGACTATAGGTGCTACGTATTTATATAATTACGAACGCACCTAAAAAATGTAAAATGGTAGTATTATATATAGAAATGTATGATAAACACCTTAAGGTAGACAGTTTTTAAAGTATAAATTATTGTAAGCGCTATTTCATGTTAAAATCGGTCGAAATAGCTCGGTTAATTTTTTTTTAATATAAAATCAAAAACTATGCATAGCTATTTAACCCTCTTTTGCAGGCATATACGTGACTAGAGTGTGGTGTGCAATGTCCAAAAATTTTTTTTAATTCGTTTAATTGTTGAGCAGTTTCTTTTACAAAATTTTTCATTCAATATTTCATTATCTAAATAGAGATTTATTCCATATTTTGAAAAAGCCGTTTTTTTTTTTACCTACTGGTGCCAGTTATTAAAAAATGTTTCCAAACATTTTTTCAATTGAAATATATATTTACACGAGAATATTAAAAAATAAAGAAAAGTTTAAAATAATTAAATTATTACACGTGAAATACATTTAATGGTGAAAATTATGTTATATTTAAAACATCATATATAGAATGATTTTCCTACAGCATCTAAAAGAAAACTTTTTTTCTAGACGTTATAAAAGTTCGGGAGGCATCGGCATTTTTTACTTAACCATTTTATACAAGCTGATTTTCAAATGTGTAATTGGTTTCTTAATCAATCACGAAAACTGACGTTAGCTGTCGCGAGAGCGGTGGGTGTGGCCTCTGTTAACCAAAAATCCACCAATCAAAGAGAAATGAATGGTAACCCGGTTACAAAAGACCACCATTGGTCGCAATAATAGCATTCAACCTTCTATAATCGGGTAATCTTTTTAAAACAGAGCAAGATAGAGTGTTTTTAGAGTTTGCGGTGTCTTGATGTGGGTTGTCTCGGTGAACGTAGCTCGTAGGGAGCAGGGCCACTTAGTATGCATAGAAAAAACTATGTTGACAACATAATATATATATATGATCTATCTCAACAACGGACACTTGTTTTCTATTTCTATAATCATGTAAAGTAGGGGTGCACAACCTGTGGCACGCGAATTTCGTCAATTTTAAGGGAAAGAAATTGCAATTTTTGTCCATATGACGCATGAAAAAATCGTGAATTTCGTTAATTTGCCTCGATAAAAATTTAAAATTTTGTTAGTCAGTTGAGATACGCGAATATTGTTGATGGGGCGCGGAAAAATCGCGAATTTCATTTATCGGGTGCGGAGAAATAGCGAATTTTTTCTATGAGGTTATGAAAAATCGTGAAGTTCGTTGATCGAACACGGGAAAATCGCGAATTTTGTCAATTAGGCGTAGAAAAATCTCACATTTCGTTGATCGGGCACAGAAAAATCGTCAATTTTGTTGATGATACGCGAAAAATGACAAATTTTGTTGATCAGCTGCGGAAAAAAATCCTGAGTTTCGTCAGCCACGAGCAAAAATCGCGAATTTCCTCAATTTGTCCAGGGAAAAATTGCAAATTTCGCCACTCAGTTGAGAATCGCGAATTTCGTCGATCAGGTGCAGAAAACTCGCGAATTTTGTCGAATAGGAGAGGAAAAATCTCAAATATCGTTAATAGGCTGCAGAAAATTCGCGTTTTTCGTTTATTTATAGCGAGAAAAAATTGCGAATTTCGTCAATTTTCCGCGGGAAAAAATTGCAAATTTCGTAAGAGTCAATTAAAAATGGCGAATTTCGTTGATCAGGCGCAAAAAAATTGCAAATTTCGTTGATCAGGCGCGGAAAAATTGCAAATTTCGTCGATCGGGCACGGAAAAATCGCGAATTTTGTCAATCGGGTTCCAAAAAATCGCGAATTTCGTTGGTCAGGCCTGAAAAAAAATTGCGAATTTTGTTGGTCAGGCCTGAAAAAAATCGCGAATTTTGTTGATCGGGCACTGAAAAAACACAAATTTTGCCGATGATGCGTGGAAAAATTTAAAACTTCATTGATCGGCTGCGGTAAAATCGCGAGTTTTCTCAGTTTATCACGAGAAAAAAATCGCGAATTTCGTCAATATTCCGCGGAAAAAACTACAAATTTCGCCAGAGTCAGTTAAGAATTGCGAATTTTGTTGATCGGGCGCGAAAAAAAACCAAATTTCGTCAATCGAGCACGGAAAAATCGCGAGTTTTGTCGATTGGGAAAAATCGCGAATTTCGTTGTTCAGACATGAAAAAAATAACGAACTGAAAAATAAACAAATATGTCGATCGAGCGCGGAAAACTAGCGAATTTTGTCGATCGGCTTAAAAAAATTTCGAATTTCGTCGATCAGGCCGGAAAATCGCGAATTTCTTTGACCGGCTCCCCCCTCCCGCTCCCCTTTGTTGAAAAAGTTCACATTTATTTTCGGCACTAGCCACTTTCATGCCTATGTTTGTTTTATAGTACTTTTAACAAAACAAAATTTATTCCCCCGAATAGAGTCAAGGAATGTTATCACTCCTTGAAAATAATCCTTGCTATATCTCTGTCATATATACAAACGTAAACTGTTGATATATCCTTGCCAATTGAATTCGATATGTTGACTAAGTAGGGGAACTTAGAGGGGTAACACCCAACCCCACTCCGAAGCCATATTTTTTTCTGATTATAGGCGAAAGATCATCCCCCCCCCCCCCCGAAATAGAATTCGCTCCATGTTACTGATGTGGCCCTCGACAATCGAAAAATTTTTGTAAGTGGCGCTTCACTTAAAAAGGTTGTGCACCCCTAATGTAAAGTAACTAATCGCATTGTTACCACAATTATCAATGCATTGCCCAGAGAAATTTAAAAAGAAAGAAAGGCGGATTAACCGCAAAATACTGACACTAAACTGAAATCTGCCTATGAAAACATTCATTTTCAATTTATGCTGAGCTTTAAATTAATATCAAGTTAAGTTGAATCGTTTAAAATATACGTTGCATCAGAGAATGCTCGTGATTCTATTTTAAAAGTTGATTTTTTTTTTCTAACTGTACAATTATCGCCTGCCGAATTCTATTATTTATATTTATCTCTATTCTAATGACTGTAAAAACCGACGGATAAGCAACGATCCATACGAAAAGAAAGGACTATTTAAATTGTATTTTGTTTTCTAATGAATCTTTTACTATCATTATTATAATTTTAACGTCCGTTAAAAAGTACCCCTCTTCCCCATTCACACATACAGAGGGGGAAAAAATAGTAAGGAATGAGAAAAGAGTTCAGGAAACTGTTTTCATTAAATATTTCCTAAAAGCAGTCAAAAGCATATTTTCAAACAATACTTCTATTATTATTTAAAGCAAGAAGTCAAGCATAAAGATATTTATTTAAACGAATCATTGTATTAAAGTGACTAATGTTGCCCTTTTCCAGACTTCAATTTCCTTAAATCTAAATCTAAGAATCTAAATCTAATCTTTGTATCTTCAGTAAGAAAATAAACTGATATACTGGATTCTAAATGCAACCGATCGTTTGAAAAAACCCTTTTAATTAAAAATTTATTAAAGATATAATCAACGGAAATTTTTGTATAACGAATGGTATATTATGTTTAAATTACTTCCAACAAAGAAGGTTATATAATAGATTCGTCCATTTGTATGTTTTTCTTTATGCATGTCCATGAACGCATGTGGAACAGAGAGGGCACGGATGCAAGGGACTATACTTATATAACGTTATCAATTTTTTGTTAATTTTGTACCCCCCTCCCTTTAGTTAGCATACGTTATCATTATTCGACCCTCCCCCCATCCGTAATGATATCGTTTTCAATGTCTAAAAATCAAATTTTCATTTTTTGAATCTTTTTCTTTTGTCTGGAGTGATGTGCAGATATGGTTATACATTTATTATTTGCACACTTTATTGATTCAAATGAGGGGAAGTCAATAAAATATCACTTTGCACATGAAATAATTTATATCAAACAACACTTAAAAGAAATAATTACTATTTAAAAATATTTAATAATAGCTATTTGTTCCGTAATGTATTTAACAGTAATAATCTATTTGCACTTGTCCCCGCACGGTTGGTGATGGGGCAGGCAGAACTTCTTTTAAATTTAACAGGTGGACAACTTTCTCATTTATTTACCAGTAAACACAACAAGTATAATTTCAAACATACTTCGTACCTAGTTTCTCGAACAGCAAATTATACATTCATACACACATGACAGAAGAATAGGAATGCCAAACCTTGTGGTATTCCATATTTTGGAATTCAATAATTTTATAATACAGTAGAACCTCGATTATCCGAAGTAATTGGGACCGACCTTCTTTCGGAAAATCAAAATTTTCGGATAATTGAGAATGCTTCAATGTTAAGACTAAGGAGAAGTATATGCAATATTTCTTATTATGGTAACAATTGCTTGAAAAAAATAAAGCAATAACAAAATAGAAACAAGACTAAATTACCTGAATTTTAATTTTGTCGTTAACTACCTTTTACATGCATCACAAGGATTTGAAAAAATGTTTTATTTGTCGCAGTTTCGATTGCCTTTACTTTGAAGCTCTATCACGGAGTTTTTAATATACAGTGGACTCTCTCTATCTGAACACTCTCTAATGTGAACACCCCGGTATTATGAACATATTCCGACGACCCCGGCGAAACTCCATAGACTTAACAAAAGATGAACTCTCTGTATTCTGAACACCCTCTAATCTGAGCACCCCGCTATTATGAACGCTACTTTTGATCCCCAACCTATCCTACCTCTCTCTAAACTGAACATGTGTTTTCAATCGGAATTCAGGGAATTCCTCCATAATGGAAATTCGGGAAATATGTCGTTGCAGAAGAATAAAATATTCAACTGGATTTTAACTGTTTTTTCTGGATTGAACTCGATTTTAAAATAGACAAAATCATTGTTAGATTTTAAGCATCTATCCGATGCTGCAATTTGAATAATTCAGATTAAAATCTTCAGTTAAGAAAACAAATAAAACATTTATTATAACAAAGAAAGAAAAAATCGAAGAATATTTTTCAAAAGGTAAGCTTTTACCGTACTGGTTCTACATATCCACTAACATTCTTATATTTTTAATAAAGAAAAATGTCCAGATATAAAACTATTGACACTTCACAAAACGTAAATCATGATAATCAAAAATAAAATTAACAAATAAATCAATTTTTATCCAAAGAGATACAAGAAAAAATAATGTAAAAACCATATCACGTGATTCCCCCTCTCCCGATCTGAGATATAAATAGAAAGATTACGCAACAGAAATATCCCGCCTCCCAGTGGCAGCAAAGAGACAACAGGTGTCAGAAGGAGTGTACAAAAAGGATAATTGTTTGTTTTCCGCACATTATCGCTTCTGTTTCTTTCTTTGTTTTTTGTCCAGCAAAGGTAAAAATTTTTTGTCATTTTGCTATCGTCGCAGATACGTCAGAAATAAGTATGAAAATGAAAAAACGGAAAGAACTGAAGCTTCAGGAAAAATACGATGTTCAAAAATTAAAATAAAAAATAAGTCAAAGGAAAATTGCATCTGAGTTTGGAATTTCAGTAGGCCAAGTCAATGCCATCAGTAAGAAAGAGAAAGAAATTATAGCCGCTTTTGAAGCAAATGAACCTTCCTCAAAGTGCAGAATTTCAGAAAAGAAAACAGGGAATGAGAACATAAACAATCATGTCTGGAAGTTTTTTTGCCAAATGAGAACGAAGAATCTTCCTGTCACTGGACCCCTGCTAAAGCAGATTGCGCTAGATTTTGCAGAAAAGGAGAAATTTACGGAATTTAAGGCATCGGAAGGATGGTTGACTCGCTTTAAAAGTCGGCATAACATCGAATTCAAAATAATCAACGGTGAAGCTGCAGACGTAAATATCGAGACTGTGGAGGAATGGAAAAGAAAACTTCCGGAAATAACGAAGGATTTCGACTCCACTGACATTTTTAATGCCGACGAAACCGGCTTGTTTTTTAGAGCTCTTCCAAATAAAACCCTAGCACAAAGAAGCGAAAAATGCGTGGGCGGGAAAATGTCGAAAGAAAGACTTACCGTCATGCTCTGTGCCAGTTTTACGGGTGAGAAGCTCGAACCACTTGTGATCGGGAAAAGTGAAAAACCACGATGCTTCAAAAATGTGAATATCGCATCATTACCAGCGCACTATAAATCAAATCGAAAAGCCTGGATGACAATCCCAATTTTCTCTCAATGGTTGGAAGGCATTAATGAGATGATGAAGAGAGAAGGAAGAAAAATTCTTCTTTTTGTTGATAATGCCAGATCACATACAAACATGCATCTGAGCAATGTGAGCCTCTAGTTCCTGCCACCGAACTGTACTTCTGTAATCCAACCACTGGATCAAGGAGTAATCAAGACCTTTAAAGCTCACTGCCGAATCCATTTTTTGAAGAAAATGTCCCTGGTGATGGAAGAGGCAAATTCGGCAGCCGAACTAACGAAGAAGGTCAACGTCATTACTTCATTCCAAGCCATTGGATATCAATGGCTTGGAATGAAGTAACCCCCTACACCATCCAAAGATGCTTCTACAAAGCTGGATTTCCATGTGAAAATGAGCATATAAGAATAGAGGACCAAGAAGCAACATCTAGGAGAGATTTGGGGTTAATTCTTCAGGAGCTTCATACTGAAATTGAACCTGGAGCTTATCTCGAAGCCAATGGAAGCCTTCCGGAATGCGACAACAACATCGTTGAAGAGGAAGGGGGCAGTGAAGAAGAAGTTGAACCAGAAAATACCGAAGGAACAAGAAGTACGATTACCTTCAAACAATATGGCAAAGGGATTCAAGACCTGTTGAACTATGCGGCTGAACATCACCCGGAAGCCTTCCCACTTCTTAAACAATTAGATAACATGTATACTGCACGAGCATACACAGTGCAAAAACAGACTAAAATTACTCAGTTTTTTAAGTAATGTACCTATTTGTTTTCAAGTGATGTATTGTATAATCCTCCTGAGACCTGGCATACATTTAAATGGATGTTTTGCTTTCTCCTTCTATTGCGTTAAATTTCATTGTAGCAATCTAAAACCAGTTTGACATGGTAATGTATGAATTAAAATCCACATTCAGCTTTTGGATTTTGGCAACGGTAACTACTTTGTTTACAAAATGGCGTAATAAATGAGTCAAGTCGGAATTCTACGTTCTGCTGGTAAGTTTCGTTTTTATGTTATTTTAATTTGATTAAATTATTATTTTTTTTTTCAATTTTAATAGCAGACGTTAATAATTGCCTTATGCTTTTTATAATAATATTCTATTCTTTCCCATACTTTTAGCCTTTTTAAATTATTTTAAAGCGAGTTATGGCCTGAACATCCTTTTAGATGGATGTGCTGTAAAACAAAATTAAAAAATCGAAATTTATTAATTTCTTTAAAAACATCATTTTTGATGCCTATTTGTTGAAAAAACTCTCATAAAAAAATATATGCATTATATTTTGCTTGGGTCTCAGGAGGATATGTAATTGTATGTTTTGTAAAACTTTTTTAATAATAATAATAAGAAAAAAAATATAAAATAATTAGGCAGAATACAGGTCCGACTGAATTTAGTTTGACAGTGCATAAGCCGCCAAATCTAAATTCAGCACCTCTATCTCGGTAACTGGCATGGCTAACCAGGCTATGTATTCTATACAGTCTATAAACTCAATACTAAGTAGAGTAGTACTACATTTCCCAATCTCCCTCTATAATGAACACCCCCATAATCTGAACATTTTTGGTCGGTCCAATGAGTGTTCAGAATAGAGAGAGTCCACTGTATTATTAATTAACCAGTGTGACAGTCTTTCTGCTGCTCCAGCCGTGCCAAACCTTTTGCAAAAGCTTCAGAATTGCTAATGTGTTCGTTTTTCTCGTTCCACTCCGCAGCTTACGGGAGCTCAAGTTAAATTCAAAGGAACTCTAAGAAAGGGGATCGAAAATATTTATATGTACTCGTAATTCGAAAAGGACCGCTTGCACATAAGACATATGATAGTTAAAAAAAAAAAAAAAAAAAAAAAAAAAAAAAACATTTTTAAAATGGATTTTGCACACAAGGAATGTTATAGTAAAAAAAACAAGCTTTCAAAATGGATTTCGGTTAACAGAGAGTTTTGATTAAAAGAGTTTCCAGAGGTCGATCCAGACAAAATTTTGGGTATGCTTAGAACCCTTTCACATTAGTAAAATAGGCCCCTTCACAAAAATAAATTTAATAAAATGGGCCCCTTCACAAAAATAAATTTAATAAAATGGGTCTCTTCACAAAAATAAATTTAATAAAATGGGCCCCTTCACAAAAATGAATTTAATAAAATGGGCCCCTTCGCAAAATTCCTTTTAATAAAACAGGCTCCTGCGTAAAATTTCTTTTCATAAAAACTGTTTTGAATTGTGTAATTTTGTTAAATAAAAAAAAAAAAAAAAAAAAAAAACAGTTCACCAAGAACAAAAACTTTAGCAAGATGATTTGAAGAAGTTTTTGTTAATGAATGCTTGGTTCGAATTTGAGTAACTCTATTTCAACTTTCATTACAAAATGTTATTTTTTCCAAAAATATTATAAAATTCACAAAAATAACTTTTACTTTTCACAAAATGGGCCCCAAGAATATAAACCTGCATCGACCCCTGGTTTTGGATACAAGAGGTTCTACTGTAATTTAATGATTTTAATAATAACTTTGTATTTCCATAAAAATAGATAACAGACTATTTTGATGTATGGAACAGGTTACAAATAAAAAGAGAAAATTTTGGTTGGATAAAAAATGATAATGATATCAGAATTTGCATAAGTAAGAAATGTCGCTGCCTCTCAGACTTTTATAATAACGTCTAGAAGAAATTTTTTCTCTTGCACGTTATAAGAAAATAATTTTAAATGTTACATTGTTTTAAAATATGGCGTAATTTCTCGTACTTAATGCTTTTCGCACATAAAATTTTAATTATTATAAAGTTTTTTCTTCTCTTTTAATATTCTCGCGTACATAGTTTCAATTGAAAAGTGTTTGGAAATATTATTATTTCGGCTTTATCTATAGGACGCAATTTTCACTATTAAATACTTTTCGCACATAATAATTTAATTATTTTAAAGTTTTCTTTCTCACTTAATATTCACGTGTAAATATATTTTTCAATTGTATGTTTGAAATATTATTATTTGCGCTTTTTTAACACTTTCCAACACAGTTGAAAAATGTTTGTGAATTTAGTTTGCCTATCCACCTATCCATGCTCTAACTCGCGTCAGTATAATCCGATTGCCATGAAATGGATATATGTTATTTGGGGTTTACTATAACATGTTCGGTATCGAAGACGAAGCGTGTAGCATTTTCGATTCATTTACAGGGACATTCAAAAGAATTTTGTTACATAGAGAAAAATCGTTTGCCATGTATTTTAATGATAACAGTATTTTAAACATATTGAAATTGGTATACATCACTGAGGCATATAAAAGCATATTACAAGGTTCTTACTATAGAATACGGTGTGCATATCGTTTATTTACAGGGACACACAAAAGAATTTGGCTATAGAAGAAAATGAGCAATAATTGAACTACATATACCTACGAACAATACTATGAACAATAATTGCTGGAAATGCATTTTCAGTTGTGGTCAGGGGTGATTCTGAGTAAAAAAAAAATTTCTGAAATTTGCAGCAAATTTTCTGAAAGGTTACAACAGAGGGGGGGGGGGGGAATCCACTCCTTCTATGTGTTTTTTTCGCGGCCCTTTTGCAAAATTTGCTTTTTTCGCATTCTTTTGATAAAATTTGCGAGTTTTTCGCGATGTTTTGACGATATTTGCCGTTTTTTCGCAATCTTTTGATGAAATTTGCGATTTTTCGCGATGTTTTGACGAAATTTGCCGTTTATTCGCGATCTTTTGACGAAATTTGTCGTATTTATTTTTTGCAATCCTTTGACCAAATGTGCTTTTTTCGTGATCCCTGGACGAAATTCGCGTTTTTTTTTTGCGATCCTTTGGCGAAATTGGTGATTTTTCTTCAAACGATTGACGAAATTGATTTTTTTCGGCGACCATTTGTCAAAATTCGCAACATATTTTATGCCCGAATTTTCATATTTATGACCGATTTTTTTTTTTTTTTAATTTTCGTAAATGACTGCCTTAATTTTTCAGAATTTTCGGAAAATTCGGAACAGAATCGCCCCTGGTTGTAGTATGCGTTTTTAAATTTAACTATTTTTTAAATATTACTTGGTATGTATAAATTCTATAGATCTTATACAAAACCAATTAGGAACGAATAACAATTTCATCTGATGTACAAACGCTTCATTGTTCTAGGGCCCTTAGGTGTCCATCTAATGGTAAAACCAAACTTGTTTAACACGTTCACTCTTCACTGCCCCCATAGGAATTTAAAGTGATCACCAGGCTGCCAAACTTAAAAAGACTAATTAAAGTGTTTTTAACTCCTTCGGGACGAGCATCTTTTACAGAATTTTTAATCTTTTATCCCTGTTTTTTCAAAAAGAAATTTTTGCCTAATTGAATCGGGAAAGAGAATAATCACGGATTCTGAGCATCTTACGTGGCATGTGTACCGGTCGCTCGTCCCCAAGGGGTTTTAAAGGGTTTATTTGTTGTAACATAGATACAGTATACATAATTCGGAGTAAGTTCACAAAAATATAGTAAGTTACAGTTATCCCAGAGTGCCACATACAAATATATAGTCATTGCTGAACCGCTCACGATTTTTATTTAATATTATATGGAAAGCTACCTGTGACCAACGGGTGATGCTCACGGCACAGAATGAAAAATTTTTGAGAACCACCGGTGATGCTCATGGCATTGAATGTGTTAAACAAAAGAGTATAAAATTAACAAAAGAATATATATTTATTCTGTGTTGATTAATTTCATGATTTTTTTTCCAAATTTCGTTATTTGTTTTTTGTACCGAACGACAAACTAAATCTAATTTTGGTGCCCCCTTCTCCTCTGGCGCCAGGTAGAGGCGCCAACTTATTGGGGCCCGAGCCCACCCAATAATTTGCTCTTCCAGCCCATCCAATTTTCATTATTCCATTTTCGTGCTAATTATATTTCAATCGCTGAAAAGAAATTATTTCGTTGTCGTTCACAAAATTATTTTGTTTGAAAATACGGTAAAGATGGCAATAACAGACACACAGGAGCCTAAAATACTACCTGCACCTTCTCATTCATCATCCTTAAAGATGTGCAATCAATTTCCTCTCAAAAAAGAAATTTCCTGCATATTCATGAATTAATTTTTCTTCCGAAATGCACTAAATTTGTCCTGCTACTGTACGTGGCCCAATATAGGTTTCACTTACCTTATGTTTCATCCGCAAAAAGATTTTTTTTTTCTTTGTACTCCTTCTTAGGAATTCCTTCTAATGTCATTATTTTTCTAAATATACGTTATACGAAAAAGATCCCGTATAAAAATTAAATTTCGTATTTAATGTGCATGCAGCACATTTTTAAGTAAATGCCATATCTGAAAGTATCTTTTTATCATTCTTTTTTTTTTTCAAGAAATTGTATCTATTTTGAATCATTCGTATAGTTTAAATACATGGAACTATTAATACAAGCATTTCAGTGTATTTGCATTAAATGCCCATTTTAATATTTTTTAGTTCTCTACGTTTTAATTTGTAGTCAAATTCATGGCACAATAGTAAACATTAGAGTCCATAAAAGGAAGACCGCCACTATAATATAATTAAAGAAAATCGCAACTTTATGCAATATAACCTCGAAAATCCGGCATCGTAGGGACCGAAACTAAGCCGGATTTTTGAAAATTCCGGATTTCTGAAAGAATATCAAACGTACTTACATACTTAATGGTACCTTTATTCACAATTAAGTTCATAGCCAAGAGATATTTATGTGAGAAAGAGAGAAATTTAAATATTAAAAAAATGTAACTTGCTTTAAAAAATATTTTCATTGTAAATTTCTAATAAAGGGTGAAGTCATTCATCCCAGTGTAATTTCCAAAACATCGATGTCAATTTTATTTGCTTCATCTTTTTCTACCGTTCTTGGATTTTACAAGTCTTTCTTGGATTTTATAATAGTGAAGGATATCTATTTGGGAAATACAGTCTTGTTTCTTAGCAGATACTAATTATCCAGTCAAATTTCTGCATTTTTCCAGTGATATACTTTCTTCTGCTTGACAGTGACACTTTTTCCTCGCAGTCGTTCCTCTGAGCTCTACTAGCGTTATCTGCGGTTCTACTTAGCACAGTGTCAGCGATTTCATTGTCGTTAATACGTCGCTTTCGATCCCGAAGTTTTTAATTTGTAAACAATTGCTATTTTTCTTTTCCCCGTAAGTTAGGAGTGAGAAAAAAAGGAAAAGATGGAGATGACTTTAAAGCCAGATTTTTGAAGTTTCCGGATTTACGAATGCCGAATTTTTGAAATTACACTGTATTCTACTCTAAAAAAATTCATTCTAACTTATCATAACTTGAAATATCATCTTTTCCCAAACTTTCAAAGAAAGCAAAATGATCCGTCATTCACATTAACGTCATTTTACCCTAAAATAGTTTTGAGCCCACCCAATATTTTTCAAAAGTTGGCGCCTCTGGCGCCAAGGGTACATGCCATAGGCGTAACTTGAGCTCTAAGACTGGGGGGGGGGGGGGGGCAAGAATTTTAAGGCCATTTTTTTTAAACATTTATACCCTCCCTCCCTATCTCCACACACATACACTTAAATAAAGACGTCTTTTTTTTTACCCGCGCAAAAACACCCAGGTTTTTACTAATTTCGTAGATATTTTCATATATTTTAGTTTATAAAAATATTTATACTCGTCCGAACATTTCGAAATTTTTGCAGGTGACGTAAATCTGGTCTATACAAATGCTCTAAAAAGTTTCTGTTAAAATACGCACGTTTAGTTACTTTTAGCATAGAAAAAAGATCGTCACCGTAAGGCGCGAAGTGACCTCCGTGCCGATATATTTGAAAGGGTTAAAATTCTTATTTTTAAAAGCCGATTATAACATCGATTAGAAGAATGTTTTACCTTTAAGAACATATTTTTGGTTTTCGGTACCTCTAAAATTGTGCCCTGAAGGTGCGAAACCGCGACGAAACACTCAGATTTTTTATTTCCATCGAATTTTTCACATATTTTATCTTGTAAAAAATATTTTATACCCGTCCGAATGTTTCAAAAATTTTGTAGGTTATGTAAATCTGGTCTATAGAGATGCTCTAAACGGAAAAAAAAAAGTATGGTGTGTAAAGTAAAAAGTAAAGTGTATTAAAGTATGGACGTTTTGTTACTTTTAGGGTTAAAAAAATATCGTCTCCATAAAACGCGAAGTGACCTGAGTTCGCCAGTGTATTTGAAAGGGTTAAAATTCATATTTTTTAAAACCATCGATTAGAAGGTTTTAGCTTTAAGAGCACATTTTTAATTTGTCGGTACCTCTAAAACTGCGTCCTCGAGGGGCGCTGCAACAGGACGGAAAAACGCTTCGCGGAAAAAACGATCCTTTTTGGAAAAAGAAATTCAAAGGATTAACTGTGATATTTTTTTCAATTGATTGCGGCATTTGAGACATAAGAGTACGATCTTATAGAATATGTCATCCGTTTTTAACTTTACTAAGCAGTTTGACTGATGTAAGTAAATAAATGATGGCAAAATACTCCCGAAATTCCATCTTTTCGAACTTCATTTTCGCCCGATGCATAAATAAGGCTTCTGCGCGTGCGCCACCACTTTTTCCCTTTCGCAAGGGCCGAGATGAGTTATTAATGATAGTGATTTGCGAATTTTAATTAATAACTCAACTAATGTTTAGAATTTTAAAATTCTGAATCTGAGGTGCATCAGAAGAGACTTTGGGCTACTTTCATAAAAATTGTCAGCTTCGTACTTACGCTAGATTTTGCTAGCTATCGCATACAGACAGAGAGACACACACACACACAAAGCGAAACGTTTTTTTATTAGTATACAGTGAAATACGTTTAACACGAAAACGCTTAACACGAAATGATATAGCGGTCCGGACAGTATACGATGCAATTTAATACATTTTTGTTCTTTTAACACGAAAAAAATTTGCTTTCGAGCTAGTTAGTTTAAGTTGAAATCAGAGAATTTCGTGTTAAAACCATTGAATTTTTGGTGAAAATTAGAGAATTTCGTGTTTTTTTGAAAATTAGTTTATGTTTTATGTGCACAATGGCTGAGAAATTGGTGCAAAAACAAACTACTATTTCGCTTCAAATGAAGATGAAGCTGCTTAATGCAGTTGATGAAAAAGAAGGACGAAAACAGAAATCTGCAAAGAGTTCGGCATTGCCAATTCTACATTATCAACAATAATAAAAAAAACAGGGATCCCATTACGTTAATGTTTGAGGGCAGTATGTTTAAGCCTGGGAGAAAACGTATGAGAGCTGCTAAGCTCGAAGATTTAGAGACAGCTTGATTTATTTGGTTCAAACAAGCTAGATCTCAGAATGTTGAAAAAGACACTTAAAAAAAAAAAAGATATCTGATTTTTTCCGCCAAAAACAATATTTTGTTTACTTGCTTTTTATTCTAATGTTGCAACTTACTAGTAGTTTAACAGGAAATAGAAATAAAATTTGATGACGTCGAAAATATTTGTGAGTTTTGTTCTTTTTTTAAGAATCTTTTAACGCGAAATTCTGTTAACACGAAAAATTTTCTCGGTCCCCGTTTCGTGTTAAACGTATTTCACTGTAGATTGTCCTCAAATTGGGCGAGCTTTTTTGACATTTCCCCTTAATAATTCATTTGATAATTATTTCTTCTTTTCCATACTGATACACATTTATTAAGGGGTAAAAACAAAATTAGCGTACAGGAGAAATTTGAAAGGGATTAATTGAAAAAATAATTCATATGCGACATCTTAATCATCGGTTAGATTTTAGAGCTGTTTAAATCTAGTAACATTAATTGTTCATTTTTTTCAACTGGTGGTAAACTGTTATAGTCCACTAGTTTCCAGGGAGTTTCCAGATAACTCGTTTTTCCCACTCTTTTCGTTCTTGACTATCAAAGCTCTGAAACAACCTCAAATGTAGTGTGAAAAAAGTAATTAATTGGGGAGTTCCGAACCCGTTATCAGAGAAACATTCTGAAAGTCAACCGCCATTCTTAGCGAAAAACACTTTTGATACGATACGATCCCACTCATTCTGGTTTAAGATGAATCCAGATAATTTAGCAATCCAAAAATTTAAATTAAACACTGATTTTAATATTTATTTTAATTTGAATGTTTTTAATTTTTCACATTTTCAAAGTGGGCTCCCCTTAAAGACCTAACTAAAAATATTCAATATTTTTATGTAATGTTTTTACTTTCAAAATATTAAATACAAAACTTTATGTAATTTATAGTATTTAATGGAAGAATGAAGAAAAAAATGTCAAGTTTTCTGTTTCGATTTATCTAAAGCATATTTCCTTTTTTACCATATTCTTCAATTGTACTTAAGGCTGGTCTCAAATCCAAAGGGTCAACTTTATGACACAAGTTTTCATTTATTTTTGTTCGGAAAAGCATGGAATAGGCAGGTGTTGTTATTCAGAAACTATGTAATCGAAATAAGTTTTCCATTCTTTGGTAAACGTAAATGATCTTTCAGAAAATACCATCAATTGGAGTTTTGAACCGAATTTCCGGACGTAAGGAGAAAACCAGCCAGAAAACCATAAAAAATCATCAATTATGTATTATTTTATCCTAAAGAAAACAAGTGGGTAAGTGTGATATGCAGAGGATTTCGTTTAATGTCTCTTTCAAAACAAATCAAAATTGTTAATAGAAAATTAATAATTCCTTGCATAAATGGCAGCACTATTATATTTAGGAATGCGTCCCCCTGAAAATTATCCACGCCCATATTTCAGTTTTTTATATATTATACAAAGTTTAAAACAAAAAGGATATTTCTATCAAGAACTATTGCGTTACGTATATACATACGTACATACAGAACATGCGGGCACATTAGCTATCAAGCTTTGATAGTCTGGGAGTGGGAGCTAACAAATAAACGGTAATAAAAGCTAAATGATAATGCATGTAATTAATAAACAGACGTAACCAAATGCGTAAAGTTTAAAAAAAAATCAGATTAACCATTTTCTTCACGGAGCCCTTGTTTGCTACCCTCCCCCTCCCACACACACACACACACACACAAATTCAGCTCACTTTAAATTCATAAAATTCTTATTATGTGTTATGAACTATGTCAAAGTTTAAAATCGATCGGTTCTTTAGTTTTCCTAATTTTAACAAATTCCCGTCAATTGTCTGTACGAAAAAGGAATCCCTTTTATGTTTAAAAATCGATTTTTTCATAAAACGGAAAGTTGTGGTCCGATTTTTTTTAAATTTAGATTTTACGAATCAGCGTTCGAAATAACATCCGGATGCGAAAGAACCAAATTTGTAAAATCAATAGATAAAAAAATCTGTACTGCGATTATGTACAAACATTATAAGTATTAAAATAAATAGGGTTCTTACTGATTAATACTAAAAAATTAATAGAACTATATTCCAACTATAATATTAACCTAAATAAGTAAATAGCAAAAATTAATATTTTATGAAGAATTAAATAATAATGAATATGTAACATGGTTCATATACTCGAGAACAAATACTATTACAGCACACTTTTAGATACGTGCATAAAAATGGCATAGAATAAACACATAAGAAAAATAGCGAACACATTGATTATCTATTTTACAGAAATCTTATCAGATCTTTCATATATAATAAGAGATATATTAAGAGAACAGAGCTTTATTTTTTTCTTTAACTGAAAGAGAAAAAAAAAAGATATTTCATTTAATGATAAGAATTTATCATTACAAGAGTAGGAGTCAGGAATAAACTAAGTTAAAATTTAGGAATTCTGTACACCCATCAGGCGTCCTTTTGACGAAATTTGAATTTTTACCGTGATCCTTTGGCAGAAAATTGCATTTTTCACGATCTTATGATGAAATTTCGCGTTTTTGCGATTTTTTGACAGAAACTTGCGTTCTTTCGCGATCGTTTGACTAAATTTGTGTCCTTTCCTCGATCTTTTGACGGAATTCGTGTTTTTTCCGCGATCCTGTGACAGAAATTTGCGTTTTTTGCGGCACCCCTGGGACGAAATTCACGTTTTTTCAGAGATCTTTTGACGAAATTCGCGCTTTTACAGCGATCCTTTGGCAGAAATTTGCGTTTTTCGCGATCGTATGACGAAATTCCAATTTTTTCCGCAATCTTTTCAGAGAAATTTGCGTTTTTTCGCGATTGTTTGACTAAATTTGCTTCTCTTTTTCGCGATCGTTTGACTAAATTCGTGTTTTTTCCTCGATCCTTTGACGAAATTCAAGCCTTTTCTGCGATTTTGTGACAGCAATTTGCTTTTTTTCCCGGCGCCCATGGAACGAAATTCATGTTTTTCTGGAATTTTTGGATAAAATTCAAGTTTAAACAGCGATCTTTTGGCAGAAATTTAAGGTTTTTGGGATCTTTTAACGAAACTCCGGGTTTTTTTCGCAATCCTTTAACATAAATTTGCGTTTTTTCACGATCATTTGACATAAATTTGCATTTTTTTGCGATCGTTTGACTAAATTTGCATTTTCCCCACAATCGTTTGACTAAATTCAGGTTCTTTCAGCGATCCTTTGACTAAATTCGCGTTTTTCCGCGATCCTGTGACAGAAATTTGTATTTTTGCCACAACCCTAGGACGGAATTCATGTTTATGTCCAGGATCTTTTGACGAAATTTGCGTTTTTGCAGCGACCCTTTGGCTATAAATTACCGATTTTTTTGCGACCATTTGTCGAATTCACGATATTTTTTGTCAGAATTTTAGTACTTATTTTTTTTTTTTTTTTTTTTTTTTTTTTTTTTTAAGGAAATACTTTTTTTTTCAAGTTGGCAAATTTATCTGCAAGGTCCAAAATAAATCTGCGACGCACGTCACGCACTTTCTGCTACCGGGTAAAAATGTAACTCTTTTTTTTTCCGTGTCACTTGGCCTGCCGCGCAAAAAATGCAATTCTGGTTTTAATTACCAAAAAATTAATTATCTTCGCTTCTGATTGTCGAAATTAAAAAATAAAGACATATTCTGAAAGAGAATGAAATTTTACGTCGGATGGCCTAAAAATCATAGATCGAAAATCGATATTTAAATTTGGTCTTATATAAAAATTCTGAATTCTGAGTCTGTTTCTGACCGCTGTTTTATATTCTCTGGTTTTCGCCGAAAATTCAATTCATCAGACATCTGTCGCCTTCACAAATGAAGGAAAATAAAAGATTTTTCTCGATTTTTAACGAATTTCAAAGTTTTTATGGTACGATCGAGATAATTTTTAGAATTTCTGAAAGCTGATTTTTTTCCCCGTCCTGTGGTACTAATTCCGAATTTCTGGGATGAGTAGAAAAGAAATAAAAGCGCCTTAAAGCAATCGCTAATCCTTATCTGCCATTAAAATGACACCTGATGGAACCATCGATGGAAGAGATAGTTTTTATAATTCGATAAAAAAATTACCCTTTTGTTGAATCATGAATGCCTTTCAGATCTTGTAATTGGGTTTTTTTTAATTAACAACGTCCATTAATTACTACTTTTTCAAATTTTTACGATTTGTCGTTTGATGTGAGGTGTTCAGCTATAAGTATGCAAAATTTCAAGTCTCCAACATATATAGTTACAGGCACTGTGACAGATGGACAGACAGACGAGTGAGACGAATAGGGTTTCGTCAGATGAAGGAAACCCTAATGACAATAGTCAGAATCAAAAGATAGTAATCAAGAGATCTATCCCACATGTGCATTTAAATAGTTCTATGAAAATAAAAAAGGAAAAATGGTTCCGCTTTTCTGAAAAATAGAGCAGAGGAAATATTCTTACTTGAGCTTTGACTACTGCATCAGAAATTACTTCTATGGACGTGAAGACGTTAATTCTGGTTATTTTGAATTATCCAATGCTTATGCCAGTTCGTGCGCAAAATAGCATATAAATTGTTAAATAAAAAAAAAAAAATGAAATACAAAGCTGGGCTTTAACTGCAAAGCGATACAAAAACTGTAGGGGCAAAAGGTATTTGCCCTGTTCCTGAAAAACTAGGGGGTATGTGATCCCCACTTGCCATCACCAGATTACGCCCAAGGGTACAACCGGGTACAATGCGACATGTGCAAGACTCTAGTCCCTGATGTACGCGAGAGAACGGAATGTGTGTGCATCTGTATATCCAAAGATGTGTATATCCAGACTCCATGAGAATTTCTCAGCTCACCAGTACTGGACTGACGCTACGAGTATATTCAAGGAGCGTCACTATAGTCGAGAGCCCTGAGGGCCAGGAAGTTCTTGTTTTGTGCTTATATTATCTTACGAAAAAGGACAATGGTCAGAGTCAAGACACAGTAATCGTGATATCTATTCCCACCTCTTTCCACACGTGCACAAAAAAAAAAAAAAAAAAAAAAAAACCATCCCTGGAAATGAAGAGGAAAATAAGTTTTGTACTTTGTACAAAAAGGAAAAAAAAGGAGACTGAAAAAAATCTCTTGAACTGTTATTATAGCAGAAGGTTTTGTCAAGACATAAGAAAAATTACTTATGTCAGCGTGAAAACATTAATTCTGGCTGTTTTGATTTTGCTGTATCCAATTCTAGTTCAAAACCCAAGATAGTAATATAAATTATTAAACTAAAGGGGTAAAAAAAAGAGAAAAAGGAAATACAGAAATTTGAAAACAAGACAAAAAACTGGAGGGGCAAAATACATGTTTTGCCCCTGCTCTCAAAAAACTGGGGGAGCATATGCCCCCCCTTGCCCCCGCCAGATTACGCCCATGGTACATGCGCTGCTTGTATCCCCCTCCCCCCTAATTACAGAAGAGTTACAGCCCTGCGAGCCCTAGTAACAGCTCCACCAAAAGCTGTTCTGTTAACAAGTATTTCGTACGTGCTTTTCGTTTAGGGTACAGTTTAGGGTATGAGAAGTTTTCATTTTTGCACACGAGACACGTCTGGCGTAACCGGTGTAGTTTAATTGTATAAAACGTTATCTTTACATAAACAGAAGGTCACTGGTTCAAAAGGAATCCCTCACGGATAAATAAGGTTCCGAACAGGAATGTGCAGGAAATTCTTTCTATTAAATTATTTAAGTAACACTTTATAGAATGATTATAATGGAAGAGCACAATCCTAATCAAATTCACCTAATAAGATACAATGGCATAATCCGTTTCATAAACTGCACTCAGATTCTTTTGATAATTTCTGATAAATTCCACTTGCATCTGCATCTAATGACGTCAATTAAATTAAGAAAAGCGCATTTTGCGAAAATAATTCAGATGAAAGTGTGAGATTCTCTTGACTCATTTTTTTTTTCTTCTTGGAGGTAAATTTTAGAAAATTAATATTGAATGAAAACGAAGTTTATCTATGATTAATACAATTTTGAAAGATAATTTATTCATCTAAAATAATTTATTTTAATGTTTCGTTTTCAATCGTCTTGTATCAGGAAAAAGTTTGGCAGCATGAACATGACAATCTGGCAACCTACTTGATCAATCGTCGCTGGAATCAAAGTAAACCGGGCAATTTGTGCGATTAAAAAGTCCGATTTTATGTGATTTTATCATTGTTTATAAAGGAATTCTCATAGAAGTTAGTTTTCCGATTTTGGGGTTAGATGAAGGCAAGTATATTTCACTAGAAATTACTTAGAATTACTTCCCCTGTCATATGTTTCTGACGAAACTTGTGACATGAATATATACATATTGAATCTTATTTTTTCCCCTATGTATTTAAATGCTTTAAATCACTTCTGTATATATGTCAGCAGCCTAAACATCGTTGATTGATTCTGTATTTTATTTTCTTATGGCAGTATTGATTGCAATGTTTTTCTTCTGCATTTCAACTCAAACTGTTTTGATAAAAATGATTTTTTAAATTGATCGGAATTGCCGCAATTTTTTTAAAAATGTCATTCATAAAAGTGTTGTTTATAATTTATTCCAAGGCTTAATTTCTTATCTGAATATTTTTTCCCCGTTTCTTATTGTTTGTTCATTCTTTACAATATTCTACTATATTATAACTGTTTATAAAAAAATAATAATAATAACAGCTTTTGGCATAATTGTGTCATGTTTACCTTTTAAATGTTGCACTAAGGCATTAAATGAGCTAACTTCTGTTTTGATTTAGGCTTACTATTTTAAATATACACCTTTTTAATTGTCAACATATTTTATGAATTATTTTATTGATTGCAAAATTTTAAATAATTGATTTTGGAATAGTTGTTTTAAAATTTGACTACATTTAAGAAAATGAAGATTGTAGTTTTAAAAATAAAGTTTCCTAAATATATTTAAATTATTTTAATAGGACATTATATAAAATTGTGTACTATTCTAATTTTTTTTATATTGTTGTGTTATTAATGTATAAATACCTTTTCAATAGTTTTCATAATTATTATTATTATTATTATTATTATTATTTTTTTTTTTTTTTTTTTTTTTTTTTTGCAACCTTCCAAATTATTGCAACTCTGTTCTATTAAACTTTCCTCTTTTGTAATATTTCTTAATTTTATAGGAAAAAAATTACAAAAAGGCATTGAAGTAACAGTAATCAATTATTTTTGCAGTTGCGCAAATTTTGTCATAACAATTTTCGGTACTACTCAGTTATCCCATCGACAAATTCTGCCAAATTATATAAATTGCCAAACTACTCGCCAAATTATGCAAATTGACATAATTTATATTTTAAATAACAAAAGAACAAATAAATTAGTATAACATTAATAAAAATACAAATAAAAGGTCAAAATAAAAATCACTTGATGACGTAAACAAGTGTAACTTGCTTAAAGTCAGGTGAATGTGACATTTAAAATCAACCATTATTGGCATTTAATCTTATAGTTTGGCGATAGATTTTTGGTCGACGAGATAACTAAGTAGTAGGGATGCAACGGATATCCGGCAAATATCCGATATCCGGCACATCCGGCTGATTTTTCAATATCCGAAATACCGTCGGATATCCGAATCACAATCACCGGATATCCGACTTCTCTGCCGGATATCCGGCAATGCGTAACAAAGCAAATATATAAGGATAAGAGAAATCGTTTGACCCAAACAATGCCGAACGACTTTTGTTTATAATGCAAAATATGAAAGTAAGTCCACTATTTATGAGTAAAAGGTAATTCCCAAAAGTTTAAAGAATTACCAGCTTTCCTAACATAGGTATTTGAACTCTCTATAATAAATTTAAGAATTTATGTTTACATCTTTTAGAAAATTGTACCTTTACTTTCAGAATGTGAAACAAAATCTGAAGTTGTTTATTAAAGTATGACTTTATTAATTTTCTTTCTCTCTTTTAAGTTTAACAATTAAACAGGCCTATTTTTACTTTCTTCTATCTTCAATAGAAGAAAGTATTGTAACTGAGATTTTTTTCGATTTCTGGTTTTCGGTGGGCTTAGACGTTTTAGGGGTCAGAGATCCCAAAACATGCTTATACAAAATGTCTGTTTGTCTGTCATCATACCATCAAAAAGTGTATGAAGTTATGCATAGAATTGAACCAAATTTTTTGTGAATATTTTTGGCTATAGCCAGCTGGCCCTTCTTCTTTATTGGTTTGGAACATTCCACGGGAAGGGGGCGCTGTAATCGTGATTTTTGTGCCATCAAAAAGTGTATGTAGTTATGCATAGAATTGAACCAAATTTTTGTGTATGTTTTTGGCTGTGGCCAGTAGGTCCTTCTTCAATATGGAAGCATTCTGTCAGAAAGGAGTGCTGCTGTAATTGCGATTTTTGTGCCATTTTCATTATTATACTGTCGAAAAGTGTCTGTTAAATATGTAATAAGTTATCCATATAATCGAACAAAATTTTTTGTGTATGTTTTTGGCTATGTCCAGCAGGTTCTCCTTTAAATTAGAAATATTCCACCAGAAGGGTGCGCTGTAACAGTGATTTTTGTGCCATTTTCATTCTTGTATGTATCATCGAAAATCGTATGAAGTTATGCATAGAATTGAACCAATTTTTAGGGGTATGTTTTTGGCTATGGCCAACTGGTCCTCCTTGAATTTGAAAATAGTCTGCTGGAAGAGGGCGCTATAATAATGATTTTTGTGTTATTTCCATTATTTTACCATCGAAAAGTGTATGAAACTAAGCATAGAATTGAACCAATTTTTTGTGTATATTTTTGGCTATGGCCATCAGTTTTTCCTTGAATTTGAAAATATTCCGCCAGAAGGTGTCACTGTGACAGCGTTTTTTCTAAAATTTTCTCAATTTTTTGCAGTTTTTGTACTGTATATTGGTGGCTCGTGAAGTCATGGGAACTTCGCATCCTGCTAAGCTGTCTATTCACAATCAGCTGATGTACAACAGAATAATGAAAAAAATTATTGATTTTAATAAATATCATGATTGAGATTAACTTATTCTTATTTTGATTAATTGACGAGCAGAAATCTTAGATCAAAATCAAGGTTGGTATAATATTGAACTAATAATATCGAAGTATTAACATTTAAAATTACTTTTAGAAATATTAAGACGTATGAGATAGAAGAAAGTTTTGGGATTGGCACATCCAATTAGTTACATTTGTAACCAGAGTTGTATAATATAGACGGTCTCCCGCACGCCGTGCGTGGGAAATTTTCTGCAAAATTCGGAACTTTGCGGAAAATTTCTTAGAAAAGAAAACTAGTTTTTGTTCGTGTATTTTTTTTTAAATACCGAAAAATTAAAAATGCTCTCCAATTTTATTTACGATTTATTTATTGTTTGATAGGGGTGATTCTGTTCCGAATTTTCCGAAAATTTAAGGCATTCGGTTCCGAAAATTAAAAAAAAATCTCCCATCAGTCCGAAAATTCAGACACAAAAAAAATCACTGAAATATATTGCGGATTTCAACAAATGATCGCCGAAAATTAACCAATTCCGTCAATCGTTCGCAGAAAAAATACCCAATTTTGTCAAAGCATCAAGGAAAAAATGAAAGTTTCGTTAAAGGACCGCGGAAAAACGCTAATTTCTTTAAAGAATAATCGTGGACAACAAAAAAATTTCTTGTTAAAGAATAGCAGAAAAAACGCAAATTACGTCAAAGAAGTGCAGGAAAAAAATGAATTTCGTAAAACATGGCGGAAAAAGAGCGAATTTTGTCAAAGGATCGTGAAAAAAATCCCGCAAATTTCATAAAAGAATCGCGGAAAAAAACTAATTTCGTTAAAGGATCGCGAAAGAAACACAAATTTGGTAAAAGGGCCGCGGAAAAAGCACGCATTTAGTCAAGGGATCGCGAAAAAAATGAATTTTCTCAAAAGGCCACATTAAAAACACGAATGTCAAAGGATTGAGAAAAAGAAAGCGAATTTCATCAAAGAATCGCAGAAAAAAGCAAATTTTGTGTAAAAGCGCAGGAAAAAAACTAATTTCGTAAAAGCATAGTGGAAAAAGCACGAATTTTGTCAAAAGATCATGAAAAAAATGAAAATTTCGGCAAAGAACCGCGAAAAAAACTAATTTCATCAAAGGATTACGAATTTTGTCAAAACGCCGTGAAAAAAGCTTGAATTTCGTCAAAAGATCGCGAAAAAATGCAAATTTCGTCTAAGGATAGGAGAAAAAAAGCGCATTTTGTCAAAGGGTCTCTAAAAAAACGCGAATTTTGTCAAAAAAATGCAAATGCTGTCAAAATATCGCGGAAAAACGGAAATTTCGCCAAATGATCGCGGAAAAAAATGAGAATTTCGTCAAAGGGCTGCAATAAAAACTCATCGGTCTCTTTAATGATGATACCTAAGAATGGACCTCTCCTTACAAAATGTGATTCCGTTGTTTCAGAAGCAATGTCCATTATTGCATTTTGTGAGAAGAGGTCACAATATTAAGGATTGGGCTGTTTCTAAATGCATTGACAAAATAACTGATAAGAATTCACCCCTTCATATCATGAATTTTTAGTTTTATTATTTTTTTAGCCAACATAATTATTCTGTAATTAATATTAATTAATTTTTAAATTAAACGGTAATTATTTTAAAACTACTATTTAAAATTCATACAGTCAAAGTAATATAACACGTCATTTTATTAAACATTAAATTTGCAGAAAGTTTTTGACCCAATATTTATGTGCGCAGAAAGTTTTTGGTTTTATGCGAATCTGTTTGTAACTTCATTATAAATAAAATATTTAAAATTAAAAGTAATTTTCTTTTTACTTATAAATATCACAGTAATTTAACTTAAAATAAAACTAAATGTGATTCAAAGCAAAACACTATTAAATAATTAAAACAGAAAAAAGGCATCAACTAAACCTTTATTTGGAGAAAATCACTCTTTAATCATGGGTATATTAGTAGATATTTTATGTTTAAATTATAAAAAGAATGTATTTCTTTGTGAAAATACTCTACAATTATAGGCATATTTAATTGGTTAAAATTTGTTACACAAATTATCAGCATTTCATTTTACAAATTAATTATTAGCAATTATCAATATACTCAATCCCATATCCAAATCCAGTAGCAATTATCAACATTTCATTGTACAAATAAACAGAATATTTTAATGTTTAAATAACATTTTTTATACAACATTATTAATATACATTACATGGCTTGCATGGCAGATACATGTCTTGAATTTCGAGATGGGATGGTAGGATTTGTGCCCTAAAGAATATTGGGGGCGGGAGACTCCTGTTTCCAAAAAAATCATTTTCCGAAAATGTTTCTTTGAAAAACGACGATGAAGTCTCAGGACCGGCTGACAAACTTCGTGATATTTTCCACTATCAATTGGCAGATTTCACAGTTTCTTCTTACAACAAATTGACAAAATTCATGTTTGTTTTTCTGCATCTGACAAAAAAATTTTGCGATTTTTCTCCACGACCGACTGTACGAATTTCTTGATTTTTTTCTGGAGACAGATTGGTGAATTTCATAAATTTTTTTTTCGCAATCAATTGACAAATTTAGAAATTTTATTCTGTGACCGATTGGCAAATTTCCCTGTTTGTTCTTGTGACATACTGATGAAAGTAACGATTGTTTTTCTGCATCCGATTGAAAAATTTTGCATTTTTTTTCTGCGACCAGCTGAGGAATTTCACAGTATTTGCTCGTGACGGACTGGTAAATTTCACGATAGTTTTCCATGATCGATTGACGAATTTTGTGATATTTTCCCACTGTCGATTTCCCATGAACTTCAGTTTTTTTCTCGCAACCAATCGACAAATTATTTTATTTATTTTCACCATGATTGACGAAATCAGCAATGTTTTTTCTACGACCGTTTTACGTATTTTGCGAATGTTTTACCTGTCTGCCCAAAATAGGAAATAACTAAAAGGGCAGCAACGGCCACTGGAGACTAAGCTCTATCAAATTGGCCAATAGTCAGCACTAAACAAAATGAGATTACACTTGTGATGCACATGAAAAGAAAAAAACTTTGATGAACTCAAAAAAAAACATAATTAGAAACAACAAACTAGTTGTTTCTCGCAATTAACAGAAATTAGGACATGACTTTTTGAAATCAACCTTTTCTCGTGTAATAGAAGAAATCAATTGACTATTCCCTTTGGGGCTGTGCATATATAACGTTATCATTTTAGGGGGGAGGGGGAGTCTGGCAAATGATATCGTTAGATATCTGTAGGGGGAGGGGGGTTCGTCTTTTGATATCGTTATCATTTTTGATCCAACCAAAATTTTCTTTTTTTATTTATAACTTAGCCTTTACATCAAAATAGAATGTTATCTTTTTTTAGTCTGCTATCTATTTTTATGAAAGTACAAAGTTATTATTAAAATCATTAAATGATTATAAAATTATTTAATTCCAAATTTCCTATTTCTTCTGTCGTATGTGTCCGCATATATAATTCGCTGTTCGAGAAACCATATGCGAAGTATGCTTCAAATGATACCTGTGTTTACTAATAAATAAAAGAGAAAGAATGTTGTCCACCTGTTTTGGTGATAAGAAGCTCTGTCTCCCCCCATCCCCCCCGAGCAGGGTAGTGCAAGAAAACATTATTACTGTTTATTAATGTTGAATGTATTATGTAACAAAAAGCTATTATAAAATACTTTTAAATAGTAACTATTTCTTTTAAGTGTTATTTGATAAAAAGTTTTTTCATATATAAAGTGATATTTTATTGAGTTCTCTTCATATGAATCAATGAAGTATGTGAAAAGTAAATGTAACCCTATTTGTATATCACTCCAAGCAAAAGAAAAAAAAAAATCAAAAATGAAAAGAATTTTTCGACATTGATAATGATATACTTACGGGGGGGGGGGGGGGGGGGGGGGGGGTTCAAAATTGCCAAAAAAGTGATAACGTTATATGTGCACAGCCCCTTTTCAAACTTTGGATATGGATTTCATAGCGTAGATTCCAATGCGTAGAACATAGTTCAATTAACGAAAATACCAGTGATTACAGTTTTGACTATAATTCCATTAAGGATATAATAAAAAAATTTGTTCAGAAGTGACATACCATCACAGATGTGCATTATTCACTTAAGTTAAAAATTAATGCACATCAGATTTTACAAAGTTTTCTAAAACTTTTTAAGAGAGCCATGTGTTTCCGATAATTTCGAAAGTTATAAAATCGCTCTGTACTGTTTGTCAAAAGTGTAACTTCTGAAAGAGGCTAAAGTATGCAAAATGGAATAAAATCTAAATTAAGAAATTCATTTAGCAACCCAATTGTTAATTGCCCATAACACTGGGTGAAAATTGAAAAATAGACATGGTATATATAAAGCTTGATTCTGTTCCTTTGTTTTAATAAAATAAAAATTTTGAATAATTATCCTGTTGTTAATTTAAATTGTTTCAATGGTATTTTGTCATGTCTGTATAAATGTAATTCTTTAAGTAGCACATAAAAAATAACGGGGTGTAAAGATTTTTTTTCCCTTTCTAACAGTTCAACTCCCCTGCATTTATAAATTTTGGGTACGAAACTCCCCTCTTGGGAAAACTTGAATTCAAGCCATGATATTCTAAGAGATATAGTTTTTGTAAATTATATTTCAATACATTTAAAATATTTCAATGATGTGTGAAACATGTTTGTAATTTATTGTTTTTAAATGAATAGATATGAATATATAGAGAAATAATTCAATATATAACTAAAAACATATCTAGGGCCGGATATCCGATCGGATATCCGGCCGGATATCCGAATCCGGCAGACGAAGGAGCTTCGGATATCCGGTATCCGATATCCGGCAAAATCAATATCCGGTGCATCCCTACTAAGTAGTACCCAATTTTCAACTGTACATTGCATTTTGCTGGCTGGTAATAAATCCTTGGCTGTTAAGATTGTCTAGAAATTCCCCACCCAACGTTTTACGTAATGTGCCACTTTTATGTAAAAAAATATTGTGTATTTGTTTATAATAAAATCCTTGGTATAACTCAGTCATAAAGTGCAATTTCATGCCAAACATTATAAACAATCATGAAAATGAAATGTCAATCAATGAAAAAGTTTCTTATCTTTATATGTGTTATTTATGTTATATAGTAGACTGCCTCAAATCCACATGGCTTGGGGTCAGAGGTTGTGCAGATTGGGGATTTCTGGTCATTGCTTTGTTTACATTTTTTAAACAGTAATTTGAATGTAATAATGCAATCAAAATTATAATGAATGCTTGCAATGTAGTAAAATATTAAAATAAGTAAATAAACTAAAATGATAAAAAGTAAGATAATTTTAAAAATGATTAGATTATTAAAAGTCAAGTAAACAATTAATGTATAATTAAATATGCATAATAAAGATAAGATTTACATTTTACTTGAATTATTCAATGAAACTTTCCTGATAAATACAACCTATTAATTCATACTATCAAAATTCTAAAGTAAGAAAATTTTATATCAGGTTTAGCCAGTCTTAATAACCAAAAAAACTTCATTAATGCATAAATGTTTCTTAAAGATTGCAATTACGAGTGATATTAGCAATATCTTGATTTTTTTCACAAATGAATTTATACTTCCTTCGTGAAAAACCAAGAGTTCAGTCATATTAACTAGAATTAAATATTAAAATACGTACGGAATGATATAAAACTGAAAAATTCTGTAATTTTGCCTCCAAATCTGAACTGAAAGTTTCATTGTTTACATCTGTGATGCGTGGATTTTAGGCGTTTGTGGATTTGAGTCTACTGTATATATTTTATTACATGACTTTATAGCTATCTAAACTTCTAAACTAAAGAATTTTTTTTTTTTTTTTTTTGCATTAAATGGTGTAAATATAAAAAATTGTTTGTGCATTTGATACATTTAATAGTTATTTGAAAAAGCTATTACAGTCTGATGGTTTTTAAGGTTACTTATACTGACATATTATCTGGGACTGTTCAGATACAACTGAGCCAAGCATGGATTCAATAATACAGTAGACTCTCTAAAATCTGCAGTACAAACTGCACATCATCACAGATGTAAATAATGAAACTTTAAGATGTATGAACAAAATTACTTTTTTTTTTATAAACTATATATTTTTTATTTTTATATCTTTCTGTATGTATTTTAATATGCTATTCTCGTTAATAAGACTGAAGGAAGTATAAATTTATTTCTGAAAAAAAAAAAAAAAAAAAAAAAAAAAACAGGATATTGCTGATATTACTGGTAATCGCAATCTCCCCCCCCCCCCCCCCCCCCTGCCAATATATTTATGAATTAATCAAGCTTTTTTAGTTAAGTCTGTCTAAACCTGAAATAAAATTTCCTTATTTTATGATTTTGATGTGAATTAGTGGGGTACTTTTGTTTTATTAAGGCAAATTTCAGGGAATAACTCAAGAAAAATTTATCTCATCTTTATTATGCATAACTTATTATTTACTTGACCTTTACTTTTAATAATGTAATCATTTTAATATTTTACTATATTGTAAGCACTCATTATAATTTCAATTGCATTATTACTTTCAAATTACTGTGTAAAACTAAGCAGTGACCAGAAATCCTGCAAAATTCTAAAATCTGCACAACTTCTGGTCCCAAGCTGTGTGGATTTGAGAGAGTCTGTAGTTATTTGAAAGCTATTACAATCTGATGTTTTTAAGGTAGTACTTAATACTCAATGTTGGATATTATAATAAAAAATTGGATCAATAAATTTTGGCCAGGCGCGAAATTTCTTGCTCAACAGGTACTGCTGCTGTGGTGTATTTTTACTGATTTCCATGATAGCTGTATCTCTGATTCTGTGGGGTGAAATTTCACCAAATTTAATTGTGACCTTTATTAAAAACTGTGGCACAGATTTCATGCTCAGATATTGGCACGATTTTTTTCTGACGCCAATGTCATATATGCAACGGGTACTTAACTGGCGCTAAAGTGTCACTATTTTGCTTGATATGGTAACCTGGATGTTGTTGTTTTTGCCAAATTGGCATTGGAAAAATATCGTGCCAATATGGGGCGGGGCGTATATGACATCTGTGCCAAAACTGTATCAGTTTTGGCTGTTCACTCAACAAGGGGAGCTGTTACGCTTTATTTTTACGATGAGCTTTATAGCGGTATCTTTGTTTCTATTGAGTAAAAATGCACCAAATTTTACATTAGAATTTATTCAGTAAAAATGTATAAGTTGGTGCAATTTTTTATTATAATATCCAACATGGGGTGCTGTTGAACTGTGCCCTTTTTTTATATTCATTGTAACTGAGTTAAATTTAACAATCAATGCATTCTCCTTTGTGATGGTTGTTGCATAACTGCTATTTAAATAATATTGAAGATATTTTTGTGATAGTCGCACAACATACTACTTTTATTATGCATATCTATTTTAAAATCTAAAATACTGTGATTTATTCTTGTAGCTGACCTTATGTCCAAGCGATTACCAAGGAAAAAAGAGAGAAACCAGTATGTACATCCGAATCCTCGACGGTTGTACAGTATTATGTCACCGGACGAGGCTGCGACTAGACCAAAAGAAATGTTTACAGAGTTGGAGATAACAGGTATATAATATTAACTGTTTATATTAAAAGTAAGTATATATTAAATGCTAGGGCAATTTTTTTCTTTTTGCTAAGGTTACTTGATTATGTCAATGATATATACTGTTAAACTTCTTTTTTAAGGGGATCTTCTACATTAGAAGACAAAAAAAAGCACTTTTTAATGATTTTTTTGTAAGAAAACTGCATGATGGATCTTTTTGAAATTTTAAGTTTTATTGTACATATCTTAAGGTATACACAAGAATTTTTGGTGCTTCTTAGTTATCCCGTCGACCAATTTTGCCAAATTATATAAATCGCCAAGCCACTCGCCAAATTATACACATTGACACAATTTTTATTTTAAATAATGAAAGAACAAATAAATTAGTAAAACATTAATAAAAATACAAATAAAATGTCGAATTAATGGTTTTATTGGCCATTATTGGCATTTAATCTTACAATTAATTAATTAATGGCAACCATTATTGGCATTTAATCTTACAATTTGGCGATAGTAATTTGGTCGACGGGATAACTAAGAAGTACTGAATTTTTTTATTAGATATTGTTGCTTCTACTCTAAGTTATAAACAAATATGTTCAACTGTTTTGGAAAATTTGTCTGGAAGGTGGGCATGATAGTGCCTTGCAGAATTATCTGAAACAAAAAATAATTTTTTTTTGTAAACTTCATGAGTATAGCTTCTAGTTAAATTAAAGGAACCCATAAATTTATTTTAAAAAAAGTTATGTAATAGCTGATTAAAATAAAAAAAAACATTTTTTTTTTTTTTAAATCAGCCATTACATAACTTTAAAAAAAAATAAATTTATGGGTTCCTTTAATTTAACTAGAAGCTATACTCACAAAGTTTACAAAAAAAAATTAAATATTTTTGTGTTTCAGATAAGTCTACAAGGCGTTATCATGCCCACCGTCTAGACGAAATTTTCCAAAGCAGTTGAACATATTTGTTTATAACTTAGAGTAGAAGTAACAATATCTAATAAAAAAATTCTTGTGTATACCTTAAGATATGTACAATAAACTGTTAAAATTTCAAAAAGATCCATCATGCAGTTTTCTTACAAAAAAAATCATAAGTGCTTTTTTTTTTGTTTCCTAATGTAGAAGGTCCCTTAAGACTTACAAAATGAAGGAGGTAAAACAATTTATCTTTTGTCTGTTGTATGTCCATGGATTACTCTTCAACCGATGTTGCAATTTTCAAACTTTTTAGGTGTGTTCGTAATTATATGAATATGTAGCACCTATAATCATCGTCTTGTCCATCTATCCATATACAGGGTGTCCGGTCTCAACGGTGTCCAATGGCTAAATCCTAAACTGTTAGTCATAGACATATAGTTCCAATTACAAAAATGTTTCAAATCAGGTAAAGAAACATTTTAAAAGCGATTTGGGTCAATAAAAACATTTCTTAAAAAATTACGAAATTTAAATTTTTATACGGTCTCCCGGTCCTATAAGTTATATTTAGCAATTTTTTCCTATTACACTGACAAGTAAGACAAAAAAAGTCCCATTCGTATAATGCTAAAATTGAGCGAGTTATGAAACTTTAAAAATGCATGACTTATGCTACTTTTCTACTCTGAAAACAAATGAGTTCGGCTTGGCTTTGAGGGATCATATACCAAGTGTTTAAAGTATTCAAAGATCTTACTTCATGCGCTTTGAAAAAAAATCCTACAAGTATTATGATTAAGTCTCAAATTGGCTAAAATAACATATGTTTTATTTTGTCATGATTTGAGACTGTTTCTCTTATGATTTCTTTTAACAAAAAATATGTTTTTTTATAAGTTTTTATGTTACTTCAACAATCGTATGTATGTTTTTCCAGTTTAAAATTTGTACTCGAACTTTAACCCACTTTTAAATATCCGATCGAGATTGCATTTTACATACTGGTGCAAATCCGATAACAATCTAATATTATTAAGATTTTCAGTGGTTACCATTTATACTTATTTTACAGGATAACACAAAAAATTTCGGATAGATTTCTGCCAAGGAGTTTAAGGAAAAGTTTTAGATTAGATAATACAAGACTGCGATTGTTGGGTTTAACTTTTATGTATTTTTTAGCACTGAATCCGAAAATTACCTTAATTTTTAACCATCATGTCAGGATATTTCGCAAATCATAAATTTTCAAATTTAAAGCATAACAAAAATCGAATACTATAAAGTAGAGGAGATGGTTGTGTTTTTTAACTTTTGATAATTGATTTTTACGCACTTTTTAGCACTGAATCGAAAAATGACCTTCATTTTTAACCATCACGTTAGAATATTTTTGCAAATCGTAAAAGTGTAAGCTAAAATATAGCGAAATCTCATACTATAAAACATACATAAAACTTTTTTTATTTTATTTTATTTTATTTTATTCAATAATTTATTCAATGTTTTTGCTTACCCTGGGCAAAAAATATGCTCCAACTTTAAACAGCTATTACTCTGTCAATTTTAATCGTAGAATAACGGGACTTTTTTTGTATTACTTTTCAGTGTAAAAGGAAAATTTTACTAAATATAACTTATAGGATCGGGGGACCGTATAAAAAATTAAATTTCATAATTTTTTAAGAAATGTTTTTATTGACCCAAATTACTTTTAAAATATTTCTTTACCTGATTTAAAATATTTTTGTAATTGGAACTATGTCTATGACTAATGGTTTAGGAATTGGCCATTGGACACCATTGAGACCGGACACCCTGTATAACAGCACAAAAATGACCCATCCAAATGGTTTGAAATTTAATATATAGAATCATTGCAGAATTTTGTCCGCCCGCTTCAAATTTTATGAAAATCAAATCAAAACTTAAAAAGATATTAAGCCTTCTTTATTCTATTAAATTCTATCATACATAATTAATTCAATGATATCCCATGATAGGTCATGATTCTAGGTTGCCATGGTGATGACGTTGTATTTAAGATGGAGTCCTATTATTTCCGTACTAGCCGCCCTTGGCGACCAGTTTGGTCTCCGTTAGATGTGTGCTAACCATTGCACCATGTTACTTTTATCCAAAATTTAATTTACTTTCTCTTTATATCACCAAATCAGAAGTTTCTAGTAGAGAAATGAAGAACTCCGTATTTTTATGGGTACTACTTGGTTATCCTGTCGACCAAAAATATATCGCCAAACTATAAGATTAAATATCAATAATGGTTGATCGTAAATGTCATATTTGCTTGTTTTTAAGCAAGTTACACGTGTTTACGTCACCAAGTTATTTTTATTTCAACGTTTTATTTGTATTTTTATTAATGTTATACTAATTTATTTGTTCTTCCGCTATTTAAAATAAAAATTATGTCAATTCGTATAATTTGGCGAAATGGTTGACGGTATAACTAAGTAGTACCTTTTTATGCTAGCCAGGCGCAAGTGATAAATCATCAAACATTGTCTTTCCAATTGCATTTTTTCATATTTCATTAAATTCATCTATAATAATTTCACTCATTTTATTTAAAATACATAATTTTAATTTGAAATTCATGACTTTCATTTTTTCTTTTCCTTTTTTAAGAAAAAGAAAAGAAAAATAATAAATAATACCAAAAACCATGACTTTTAATTTCAATATCAAAGCATTGTTTTAATTTACCACGCAAAAAATAAAAAATGGTGACCTGGCATATAAAAAGCGAAGCAGTCAGCCTGGAACTATTGATGACAGTCACATGACTTAGGCTATTATTATAGAGATGACTGAATTTAATATATGTAATCTTAATAAATTTTGTATTCATGCATTTTTGTATAAGAGTACAACAGCTATTACACCAAGATCTGAATAGTTATAAAACTAGTTATAGTATGAACGCATCTCATTTGTCACATTTGACATACAATTTCAGACTTATTGGTGGTGGAAAAGTCTCTTTTCAGATGATCCTGTTACAATAATATATTAAACAGTAATATATTTGTCTGTCCAGAGTTTATTATGAAAAATGAAATTAATTACTTGCATGTAATTAAGAAATGATGCAGTCAGAAAAGTGACTGGCCATACCATATTACCATGTAGCTGAGTCATCTTAAAAATAAAGAGTATAGTTTTGTATTGTTTTTATCTTCTACAATTCATTGTTGATATAACAGTGTGGAGCTAAATGAGCAGACATTTTAATTAACATAATGCAAACTATTTTTAAATTTTTGCACCTTTTTATAAAATGAAATTTTTGTAATTTTCATACATTGTTTGTATATCTTTCCTCGATTTAACCTCATTGGTTAGGTTACAGTGGGCATAAGTTTTCAGTGTTTTTGTGGAAAATTTTGTAATTGTAATGGTTTTTTTGCTGTTTTTGAGATAGATGAAAAATGTTGTGAAGTCATGATTTATTAATAATTGTACATACTAGAAGTGAGGTTATAGGCTCAATTTTTATACTATTAGGCTCTGGGCTCAAAATGTAAATTTTCTTTACAGTATAGGGCCCATTATCCAGAAAGACCCGAAACCGTTAGAAAAGATTTATTTGAAAATTTTCTAAATTTGTAAATTTTTACTAAAACTTTAGAATTTCTGAAATTTGTCAAATTTCACAGATTTCTAATTTTTTTTTTTTTTTTTTTTTCCAGACTATTATGTTTCAATGTATAACCACTAAAATATGTTACTTCAGTGGCAGGGAGGGAATACAGTCTTCTCCTTTCTGAAATTTAAAAAATAGTTTTTCTCTCAAATTTTACTTTAAAATTATATTATGATTCGTTAGGTAAAAAAAAAAAAAAAATGTCAGCTATTTCATTAGGGATGAATATCTTCTGAAAATTTCAAAAATTTAAGGCATTCGGTTCTGAAAATTAAAAAAAAATTGGTCTTCAGTCCGAAAATTTGGGCATAAAAAATATCGTGAATTTCAACAGATAGTCACTGAAAAAAATCGACAATTTCGTCAAAGCATTGCAGAAACAATGTGAATTTCATCAAAGGATCGGGGGGGGAGGGAATGTGAATTTCGTCAAAGGATCGGGGGAAAAAAATGTGAATTTCGTCAAAGGACTGTGAAGAATGCTAATTTTGCCAAAGAATCTCAGAAAAAACACTAAATTTCACCAAAGGATTGTGAAAATAATGCAAATTTCATCAAAAAACTCGAACTTTGGGAGGACCTGAAATCCAAAAAATTCCAAAATCCAGAAAGCCTTCAGTCCCAAGGATTCCGGATAATAGTTCCTGTACTGTATTCACAAATTTAAAGAAGGGGGTGATGAATACTTAGCAAGATACTATTTGAGAAACAGGAATTGCAATTGTTTCTTAATGTTTTACAAACCTCTAAAAATCATTATAAAAAGGTATTGGATTTTTTTGATGGGATATAAAGAAAAACATTCTGAAGCCTTTACTTGGTCGGTGTTCATAACATAAGAAGTTGAGATATTCCTTAACTATCTTTTCTTTTTATTTGAAGTTCTTAGTTTTAAAAGAATAAGAATGGTGATATTTGTAGATTTCTGCCTGTGATTGAGTATGAATGACAAATTTGCTATTTTTAACAGATTTTCAGTGTCATGAGAATCATGGAATGCCATCATGAGGGAGTGTTTAGGATTAAGGTATTTTTAAATGAGAAAATTAATCTTGAAACTTTAAAATGCCATTAGCAATTTTCTACTGCTTACTTTCGGTATTAGGTTCAAACTTATCTCTGGTATATACATGCACATACTTAATATTGTGATAATTTTCCATTCGTGTGGAATTCAGCTTTATTAGTCCAGCTTGCTCTTTTCATGTGTATTTACAGATAATACGTAGTAAAAAAAAAAATCTGTTTGGTTTAACTGTGAAAAAGTCACAGTAAAATTAAATATGAGCAGTGGTGTAGTTTAAAAAAAAACAGAAGGTATTTTTCCTAAGCTGAGGGTATAAGCTCAAGGTAGAGAGTATACCCTAGATTGTATAAACTATAGCTTTCTTGAGAAACAGAGAGGGTATATGGAGTTCCTTAAAAAAAAATCCAGAAGGTATACGGCATATACCCGCGTATACCCTTCACTGCATCCCTGAATATGAGTTCATTTTGGGACATTCTTTATAAAAGAAAAAATTGAGTTATTTGATCTGTTAGGACAAAAAAAAGTTTCCCATCAGATCAAATTAGCCTTTCACACCTTTTTCAGATCTACCATTTTCATAAGCATTCTTATAACAATTTTTGTGTTCCTTATCTTTTTCTATTGGGATTGTAATTTGGACCAGTTAAAACTTATTTTAACCAAGCCAGTATACTTAAAACTGGTTTTAACAGTCCAAAACAAGTGAAAATTTGCTTTAACCATTCAAAAATGGCCAAGATTCTATTAGTTTACAACTTTAACTTATATATAGGGTGCAAAGAAAGTATTGATAATTTTTTCTTAATGTTTGTGTGTGTCTTTTAAATGTTGTAGAATTATTTTTTTTGTGTATATTTGCTCTTTATAATCTAAATATTGCATTATAAGTAAGTATTTTTGGGTTATTGTTTGCATTTCGTCTTCTGTGCCAAAAAACTGTTCACTATTGAATAAGCTGTTAACCGTCAGAATGACTGCATATTAGCCAAAAACAGTAAAACTGCTAATTCAAGTGGTGGCGTAGTAGCCAGAAAAGCTCATCCAGCCAGCGTGATGGTTTTTGGCTGCATCACAAGCAATGGGAAATCCCCTTTGGTCTTTGATGATGCTGGTGTCAAGATTAATCAGATCAATTATCTCAACGATATTATAAAGGAGGTTCTTCCATGGCTAAATTCTCATTTTGGAAACAATCCATATGTGTTCCAACAAGATTTAGTACCAGCCCATAAGTCTTGCCAAATGCAACGGTGGTGCCAAGCAAATCTTCGTGATTTCATTTCATCTCAAGACTGGTCTCCGAATACTCCGGATTTTAATCCACTTGATTACTCAGTATGGGAGTGTTGCAAGCAAGAGCCTTCGCTAATCCTCACAAAGATATCACTTCTTTAAAAGCTGTCCTGACGCGTAAATGGAACTGTCTCAATGCGGACTACTTGCGGCGCACCATGGATACCTTCTCGCACGATTCTCTGCGAGTGTATCAAGGCAAAAGAAGACCGAATTGAAAATGAATGCTAGAACATCAATTGATACTTAGTTGTTAATCTTACACAATAAAAATTATTGAAATAATTGTATCCATGGCGTTGTAGTAGAGATTGATTTTACTATCAATACTTTCTCCGAACCCTGTAAAGTGATCAAGCTATATATTTATGTGGATATTGTCATACATATTTATTATTAATATTTTAATAATTATTAAATTAGGTGGAATATTTGTTCCTTATGTAATAGAATTTCAAAGATAAACGTACATTTCATAAATATTTTTCTTACTTAAAGTGTAACTAATTGGTTGGGTAGCAATGAAAAATTGGAAAATACAGTCGAACCCCGATTTAACAAATCGTTTGGGACTAGTAACTTTGTTCGTTAAATCGGGATAATCAAAATAATATTTTTGTCCGACAAAACAAGTTAAAAGATGGCAATAAATAAGAACAATGATGCTCATTTACCTTAATAATGATGTTAAACATTTGTTGCTTTAAGAAAATACAAACACCCTATATAAAAATTGATTATTTTTATGCACTACTATAAATCACAAGTTTTGAATTTAAGTTTGATCAAATATTATAACATAACCTTTATAGATGTTTGTTTGCTGCGTTTCGATTTCATATTCCAAACTTCTGTATATTTATTTTTTCTGAAGCTATGAAAACAGTGTCACCAACATCATGAGCCATCAAATACCGTTTCAAAGTATCCAAACTGCAAACTACTTCTTTGAACGTTGCTTGCTTCATTTCTATTTCATCTTCTTCATCCGAGCCACTACTACTGCTATTAATAACCTCGGTGTAATGTACATTTTCGCTTGTAGATATTTCTGTGTCACAAGATACATATTTAGAAAATTAACAATCAGGGACATTGAAAATTTTTAATAAATATTAGAAAATTTCTTCAATTTTTAATCCTAGTGAAGTAAGCTACAATGATTCCATGGATTATTCTGGATGAGATCAAATTTTGAAAATAATCTTTCTGCAGTTAAAGAGCTTCTGCAAATATTCATCACTGCATTGTGAATTCTACAAATTCCAAATCAATACAGTCGAGCCCCGATTTAACGAATTTCTCGATTTAGTGAATTTTTGTATGGTCCTGATGAAAAGGGAGCAAAAATACTTCGATTTAACGAATTTATAATCCCGATTTAACGAATAACTTTCGATCACGAAAACACCTACACACTAATGTTTATTGATTATGGGAGAAGTTTTTTTTAAGTATCTTGTTTGCATTTTAATATTCTAATTTTTTGCATTGAATAGCCAAAGTTGATCTTTACAAAGGCTGTTTACTTTTTCGATTTTGTTTGCAGTTTTTTTTTTTTTTTTTTTTTTTTACTTTCAAAATCAGTTCTAAAAGTAAAAAAAAAAAAAAAAAAAAACCCTGTAAACAAAATTGAAAAAGTAAAAAAAAACTGCTTTTGCAGAGATCAAAATCTCAGCTATCAAATGCCAAAAAAAAAAAAAGTAAAAATAAAATATTGAAATGGAAATGATATATTTAAAAATTTCCATAACATTAGTAAGTAGGTGTTTCCCCGTGAGTGAAATAGCTTCTTCATATAGCAATACTGGTTACTAGTAATTATTTTTTGAGTTCTAAAAAATTTTTAAATGTTTCTTTTTATTTTAATGTGATTTAGTTTCTACCACTTTTGATTATACAATTACATATTAATCAAATTATTAAAAATGTTTCAATACTTGCAGTAATTGCTTTTTAGAAATTTTTGTGCTGTTACCTTTTAAAATAATAATTATATAGTATTATTTTCAAGTACTTCCAAATGTTGCATTAAATATTATTTGATATTTATGTTAGCAAGGCACAAATCTTACTAATAGCATCCCCCACCCCTCACCAATAACACATTTTATTTTTTGTTGTGTAACTTAGGAACAATACTTTGATGAAATAAAATGTTTTTGTTTAGTATAATTTTTTATTTTTGTATTTTAAATGAAATGAGTGAAAGGTTTGTATTTTAAATGAAATGAATGTACTATGAATGATGTTGGTTTACTACCTGTGCCTGGCTAACATGAAAGTACCTATTTTGACAATTCCTAACAAATGCTGTTTTACATTTTTAATGTAAAAAAATACAGTAGACTCCCTCAAATCAGCAACCCTAAAATCTGCACATCATCACAATGTAAACGATGAAACTTTCAATTCGAATGTGGGAGCAGAATTATAGAATTTGGTACTACTTAGTTATCCCATCGACCAATTTCTCCAAATTATATAAATCGCCAAAACACTCGCCAAATTATACAAATTGACATAATTTTTATTTTAAATAATGAAAGAACAAATAAATTAGTATAACATTAATAAAAATACAAATAAAACGTCGAAATAAAAAATCACTTGATGACGTAAACACATGTAACTTGCTTGAAGTCAAGTGAATGTGACATTTAGGATCAACTATTATTGGCATTTAATCTTATAGTTTGGCGATAGATTTTTGGTTGACAGGATAACTAAGTAGTACCTAGATTTTTTAGTTTTATGTCATTCTGTTTGTATTTTAATATGTAATTTTTGATATGATTTGAACTCGTGATTTTTTATGAAGAAAGTATAAATTTATTTCTGAAAAAAATCAAGATATTGCTGATATTATAGGTAATCATTATCTGTTCACCAAATATATTTATGTATTAATCAAGCTTTTTGTTATTAAGATCAGCTAAACCTGAAATAAAACTTCTTTATTATGCATATTTAATTATACATTATTAATTATTTACTTGACCTTTACTTTTAATAATTTAATCATTTTTAAAATTATCTTACTTTTTATCCTTTTAGTTTATTACTTAATTATTTTAAATTGTACTATATTGGAAGTATTCATTATAATCTTGATCGCATTATTATATTCAAATTACTCATTAAAAAATGTAAACAAAGGCAATGACCAGAAATCTGCAAAATTCTAAAATCGGTACAACCTCTGGTCCCAAGCTGTGCAGATTTGAGGGAGTCTACTGTAAATGCAATTTTTTTATCACTTATAGGCAAAACTTACTTTTACCAAGACAGTTAATTTTTTTTCCATGATTAAAACTACCACTGGTGAAAACAAGCAATACAGCCCTGCTTTTTATACATTTTCTCACTGAATCTTTCATTTTATATTTGTTGACATTTTGACTATCGCATTTAATATTGGTAGTGAGAAATCTCCCCTTTTAATAGTCTGTTATTTTGTTGAGATTAAGATATGAAGAAGGCTGTTATTTTAAATAGTGCTATGCAGGAGATAATTCATGAGTTGAAATCCATGAATTTGACTCACTTTGTAAGAGTTTTGAGTTAAGTTAGACCAGTCATGGTCATTCTATAGGCTGCTAACCTTTTTATGTGTGGCCCATAACCATTAATTAATCCATATTTATAAAAATTTGTGTATGCATAAAAATTTTCTGACTTTTTTACTATCGTTTTACATTTTTTATATAAGGGACAAAGTCTGTTTGCTGACCTATTATGTGTAATTAATTTCAAATTATGTTAAAGCACGCTAAAATGTAATTTGCTAACTTGAAGTTCTTTTTGCATGTATTCCTATTTGTACTGCTGGTTATAACCAGGAAGTGTCAAAACGGTTATGGTTAACATATAGGTACTATTTTTGTATCAGACGAAAAGTTCTAACACTGAAAATTTTTACCATATTGCAGAAATTAAGTTTTGCAATGGGTCAAGTCTTAGTATTGAACTGTTTTAGGATAAATGACTGTTTTGTGTAATGTTTTTGCGAACATTTATCTTTTTTTCCCCCCCTTTTTAGATTATATTAAACCTTTTCTTACAGATTATATTAACGCTTTTCTTACAGGTGTGCATTTGAATTTTAAATAATTGATTACAATCAATTTAATCATAATATTATAATTGGGCATTTTATTTTTTAATTTCTTGTTTTGATGCTGTATCTAGCATTTATTTGTGGATTTTAGTAAAAACTATTTTTAATTAAATTAGCAGTAATATCTGAAACAAATGTTCATTTTTTTTTTTTTTTGGATATTTTCCTGGACAAATATAGGTACAAAAATATTTGTTTCTGTTGTTTAATTTTTATTTTTCTAATGGATTGCTTTTTAGATTATTTTAAGGGGGCTGGTCACTCAGCTTCCAATTTCCCCTCACTAATGTAAAGTCTATGGGCATTGGATGCATTCGTCTATTTAAAATATCTCTTTGGGAAATTAATATTTTTAACTTCTATTTTTTGTGTGCACTTCCTAAAAGAGGTCTCTTTTTTTTTTTTTCTTAATTCTCAAAATATTTCTAAAGTATAGACTTAATGTTATAGGAAGTGTTAAAATCTTACTCGCAGTTCACCTGCTTTTAACAAATAAAATATTAAATTCAGCATAGATTTTAGAAATATTGTGAAAACTAAGAAAAAAAGAGACATCCTTTAAGAAGAGTACACAGAAAAAAGATTTTAAAAATATGAATTTCCCGAGAAGATATTTTAAATATACGAATGCATCCAAAGTCCATAGATTTAACATTGCAGAGAACAATTCTAAAGCTGAGTGACCAACCTCCTTAATGGGTACTGGAAGTCTGCACAGACCAGGCCTAGTCTTCACTTTTTCTTCTTTTTGCATCCTTGGGCTGGGCCAGATTTCTTTTTTTTCTTTACGGACTGAGTATTGATTCTTTCTTCCTAGAGCATCTAGTTGGGTTGAAATTATGATTCTGCAGTCATTTAAAAACAGGAATTATATGCTTTGCTTATAGCTTTACTTGAGGAACAGCATAGACAGCATTTCATAAAAAACAGTTAAGGTTAACACTCAACAGTTAAGGATCACAATCTATTGCTTTCTCAACAAGTTGTTGTTGAAGATTTAAAATTTCACCGACAATTTTTGCAGAAAAATTTTCATTTGCAATAACAATTAAGAATTTTAGAAAATTTAGGATTTTTTTTTTCTTTTTTGCATCAAATCGTGTTTTGGGTTTCTTGGAATTTCTGATTTCTATTTTTCCTCAATACAAGAGTTGAAATTCTCAGTACTTAGTCTATACAGTTCAATGCAGCTATCCAGTGTCAAATAGTTTATGGAGCTAGTAAAAGAAAGAGTTTACTTTGTAAAAAAAATATTCTTTATAAAATAAAATTTGCAAAATACCAAGTTAAGTATTTGTGAATGTTGAAATTTTCTTCATTTTTCATTTTGCGAATAATCAAAACTTGCGAATGTGAAATCTGCAAATGTTAAGGGATTACTGTATTAAATTTGTTTTGAACACGATTGGCCATTGACAATGAAACATGATTAGCAATTGGCAATCATTTTTGGCAATCTATTTTCCTGGCACAGATAATACATAATTATTGTTAAAGCGCAATGGCAATAGATGAAAAATACCTATTTATCATTTTCACTCCCTCCCCAAAGTTCAATTTTATGCAGAAATAGTTTATATACCCATTATAAACCTTGAGAATGTCGCCATCGGAGTGTACAAAACTAGTCTGTCTGTTGTTAAAAAGATTTTAAGACTTTTTATAATGTACTGCATTCACTGTCACATCATGTGTTTTATTTAGCAATAAGTGATTATCTGATATAATTATATAAAATAAAAGGCATAAGTGTCTCTCTCAGAACAGTTAATATTTTTTTAAATATTTTTTATTTTGAAATTCGAAGAAAATGTACAAAAATTCTAGATTAGTATTTAAGAAAATTGTTTCAAAGTCATATTTGTGTTTAAAATGTATAACTTTGAATATTTTCTTATAGTTCTATGTAACAAAATAGTTACAGTAGCATTTTGTTTTCTTTTTATATTAAAAACTCTTTTTAAACTATTAAATAACAAGTTTCCTGTTTTTTATTAGGTGAGTGTTCATGTTCAATATGAAAGTAATCTGTGTATACAGTCAAACCTCGTTAACCCAAACACTCATGAAATTTTTTTTGTTCGTGTTAAAAGTAGTTTGCATTATCTCTACTTTAAATATATTATATATTCCATGTAACAAGAATGAATATACCTATGTATCTTCAAAATGTATTGTGTTGATTTTGTTTCCCAAGATCATTTCAACAAGAATATAGGGGTCAGTATCACAAAATACGAAAATTGCAGTCTGCACAATAAAATTTCTATTTAATGTTGTATAATGCAATTTTCTTTTTTACATTCTAATAAAAAATATTCTTGGAAGTATTTTCAAGAGATATATATTCATGACACAAAAATAAAGCAATTAAAAGACTTAAAATTTGAGATTGTCATTTTCCTGGCATGTCACACTGTGACGTGTGCAAAGTAAAAGGCTTTCTGCTATCATGTACAAATATCTTTTTCTAGTTTTTTTTTTTTTTTAATTTTTAATTAATAATTATACCTTTTATATAACACATATGTGGAAGGTAACAAGTTCTGTATTTTACAAATAATTTTCCATAATTAAAATGATTGTTACTGAAAATGAATGTCATTGTCTTGGCCTGCTCATTTTAGTTCTTTATGAGGTATAAAGATGGCACTGCAGAGTAATTCTTCTTGTTCTTGACATAGTTTAAGTCAGAAGTACTAAAATCATTGCTACCAGCAAGATATTTTAGGTATTTCTTTGAAAATAATGTCCTTAAAGGCTTTGTAAGCATTGAGTAGACTTTTATTATGTCATTTTCCTGGCTTCTATAAATTACAAATATAACTGAACATTACACTGAATTTGAGGTACTATAGAGGAAATATGTTCCTTTAAACAAAATTAAAATGTTGGATCTAAAAATAGAAAAAACAATGTGAAAAATGTTTTAGAATGAAATTGTCTTTATCCTGGCATACATATGCCAAGAAAATGACATTTGACAAAAATAGAAAAAAACAATGTGAAAAATGTTTTAGAATGAAATTGTCTTTATCCTGGCATACATATGCCAAGAAAATGACACATAATTATAATTACATAAAAATGAATTTAAGCTCTTCAAACTTTAACAATTTTACATATAAGTTCCTTTATTCAGCTGTTAAACCAACATAAAAAAAAAAAAAAAATAAGAAGCTTTAAAACGATTTTAAATTTTCAAAATTTTTGTTTTTAAAATCTCACATTTTGTTATATTCACCCGTAGACCTACACATGTGATATCTCTTGGTGGAATTCTTTTCAAGGAGAACTGGCTGGTATTCACGTTACATCCAAAGAAATTCACCAAAGCTCTGGTCAGCCAACTCTATTTTCACAGATTAGAATCTAAGTCATCACCACCGCAGCAATCCCTCAGTTTAATTAGCATACATAAACAGCTTTATGAAAACAGCTGTATTTAGTGTTACATATTTTTTTTCACCCCTCAATGCAATTCTCACAATAGAATTTCATCTTTTGAGTGGGTAGAAGGAGGAATCGCTTGACAATTTTACAATCGCTAATCTGCGGCTATCAAAACCAAAGACCTTTCCTTTCCGAAACTAACATTCTTTCAAAAATTTTGAGTTTGAAAAAAATAGAACTCGGTGCAATTGCATCAAAACATTGGGAAAACTTGCTTCGTTTGTGCTATGAAGATATTTCAATGGCCAATCCTTTTCAATTCGTGATAAACAATATTTTGCGTTAAGCATGTTAAAAGGGGGGCAAAGATCACAGTAAATGCCTATAGAATTTGATGGGACAACTGGAAACAATTAGTGTTAAAACGTTAAGCATGTTCATGTTAACAAGATTAGACTGCATTTTCTTTCCTTGAACTAGTATTCTGTATTTTGTGATTTTCACATACAATAGAACCTTGATTATCTAATGTAATTGGGACCAACCGTCTTTTGGAAAATCGAAATTTTCATATAATCGAGAATGCTTCAATTTTAAGATTAAGGAGAAATATATGCGCTATTTCTTATTATATACAAATATTTAATAAAAATAAAGCAATAGAAAAAAGAATAAATTACCTAAATTTTAATTTTGAAATTACGTACCTTTTAGATATTTCACAAAGGTTTGAAACAATGCTTTGTCGCAGTTTGTATTGCCTTTGATTTGAAATTCTGTCACAAAGTTTTTATAACATTATTAGTTCATGAGTATCAGTCTTTTTGCTGCTCCAGCCATGTTAAACCTTTTGCAAAACATTCAAAAACTTCAGAATTGCTAATTTCTTCGTTTTGTTCGTTCCACTCTGCAGCTTACAGGAGCTCAAGTTAAATTCAAAGATACTCTAAGAAAGTGTATTGAAAATATTAGTTCGGAATGGATCACTTGCACACAAGAAATATGAAAGAAAAAAAAAAAGCTTTGAAAATGGATTTTGCACACAAGGAATGTGATACTAAAAAAAGCTTTAAAAATGGATTTCGGTTAACCAAGAGTTTCGGTTAAAAGAGTCTCGGATAAAAAAGGTTTTACTGTACTTATAAAATTATATTCAGTAGAGTTTTTTTCAGTTTGTGTTAGAGCTTTTGTCTTTAGAGATGGACTAATAAGATATATTTTATTTTGGTATTTTGGCCCTTATCTGTTCTATCTGAGAACTAAAATCTCCTGATATTTAATGTCCTTGTAAAACTTTAATCCTTAACTTATAACTATTTATAAGTAACTGTATTTAAAATATAATAAAGCTTTTTAATCATTGATAGGAAATTAAATGGAATATTTCATTGAAGAAACTTTTCTATTTTATGTTGTTACCCCCATAGCAGAAACTGTGCAGCAGTACTGCAGATTATTTTGGACCTTGCACATTGATCTACAAGCTTAAAAATAAGTATTGGGCTTAAAAAAAAAAATCACTAAAAATTTATTTTGTTTTAAGAGTTAGTGTTTCTTATCCATTTTCTTTGTAAAATGCAATTTTTGCTAATTTTATGTGTCACTATAAGTGTATAGGACAGCAGTTTCATTCAGCATTGTTGCGTTGCAGATAAAATTTGTTGTGTCGCAGATAAAATTGCTGCAGATGGACACTGAAAATTCTGCTACTGGGGTTGTTACCAAAGCCCACAGCTTTGCATAACATGATTGTTGAAATGTATTGAGTGGTATTTATTTTCTGACTAAAATGAATTGAAAATTATATTGATGTTGAATAATAATAATTGGAAATTATATTGTTATTGCTTTATCAGTGATAAAATTATAATGAGTTGTTAGGCAATTGCAAAATATATTTGGCTTGTACATTTTACATAAACAATTGCTGATGATTTTTAATAAATTATTCATATTTATTTTAATGGACACTATCCAAAGGTATAACTTTGAAAAGTGTTCCATTTGCAAAAATAGCTACATGTTTAATATGAATGTTTTTCACTCATGTGCCTGATCTCAAAAGGGCTTTTGCTGATAAAAATTGCCAAATTCAAAAGAGATTTGCATTTTAATTTATTAGTTTGAAACATTTTGCTAGCTTTGCAACAAAATGCCACTTTCATGTGCTTTTACATATGAAAAAGCATTCTGGACTTAAAAAAAATTCATTAACAAACTACAACAAAAACAGTGCTGACCTGACCCGATGCAGCCCTCCCACCTTTGTCCCTCCCTTGGCCGTCTGATTTATTTATTATTGTAGTTAATTTTGGTAACAAAGGTTTATGCTGTTATACTTCTTTCTGAAATAGTACCTACATATTTCTGAAATCTTATCTATTCTTGCTTTTTCGTATAACCGTATAGTGCAGGGTAGTCATAATTAAAGTGCAAATGTTTGAAGAGCTCTAAAAGTTTTACATGCTAAAGTATTTGGAATATTTTTAGATTTGGCATTTGTACAGTTTAGAGCATGCAGAAACAAGTTCTACAATAAAAAAAATAATTAAAAAAATTTCCGTCAGATGATGCTGTATACCATCAAATAAATAAAAGAAAAAGAATTTCCCCACCAGCTAAATTTTAACTCTTTTATGAAAAATTTGACCAAATATTAACTTTTTAAGTTTGTATCAGGTCAAATATTTAATAAAGTTTTAAAATTTAGGTGGTGGGAATTTCCCTTTTTTCTTTTTTTTTTTTTGTGGTATGTAGCCCCATCTGTCAGAATTTGAAAATCATCTTTTGTATTGAAGAACTTGTTTCTCTATACTCTAAACAGTATAGATACCAAATCTGTTAAAAATATTCCAATTAGTTTAGCTCGTTGAGCCCTTCAAACCAGGGCTGCGGAGTCTGAGTCGGATCTGTTACAATTCCCGGAATTGGAGTTGTCCATTTTACAAGCACGTCTGCATTGTCAGATTCGGCCAGTTTTTGAGCGAAAGAGCCGGGGTCGGATCTGTTAAAATTCCTGGAGTCGGAGTCGTCCATTTTTCCCACTGACTCCGCAGCCCTGCTTCAAACACATGCAAGATTTTAAGATTTCTGATATTTATCTTTTTGTTTCCTGTTTATATATTACACTTTAAGGAGACTTCACTCACTTGAAAATACTTTTTCGCTAATGTTAAACCTATGGGCAGGTTGTTTTCGAATTTCTTGTTTAAATTTGAATATTTTTTTTGCTTAGGATATCTGAACTTGATCTTTAATATGGCTTTTTTTTTTAAACTTTTCAATTTCAGTTGCAAATTTTTTAATAAAGGTTCTTTCACTTTCAGAACTAGTTTCGAAAGTGAAAGTATCTTTATTTAAAAAATCTGCAATCAAAATAAAGAAAATACCAAATGGCCCTCTTAGAGATAGAGCTCTAGCCATCCTATGCAAAAAAAAAAAAAAGGTTTAAAAATATTCAAATTTAAACGAAATTCATAAACAACCTGCCCATAGGTTTAACATTAGTGAATAGATGTTTTCAAGTGAGTGAAGAGTTTCCTCAAGTATTTATAAACTTGTAATTTTTCTATTTAAAATCTGTTCTATAGTTTTTAAAAAACTCTGTTTCAGGAGATGTTCGTTTCCTAAGCAAATCTCTTTTCAAGATGACCAACTTGACATCATTGTACCTGAACAATAATTCATTATCTAACTTGCCTGGGGAAATTTCTTTGTTAACTAATCTTGCTCATCTCAATGCATCATACAACAAGTTGCGCAGTATACCTCCAGAAATCGGAGACATGCTCTCGCTCCGGGAATTGATTTTAAGTCACAACTACATCTCAACTCTGCCAACGCAATTAGGACAATTATTTAAATTATGTAAATTAGGTAAGTGACAGTGATTATATTCGTGACTTTAGATTGAATGAAACATTTACTTTTGTATTGATATTCTGATTATGTGTTTAGTTTTGATATGAAATGTCAGTTATTGCATGTTATTGTGTAACAATATTTTGAATTAAAAAAAGCATTTAGTATAAGCTTAAAAAACTTGGTATTTGTCTATTATCCCATACACCACTTTCTATAAAAAAAAAAAAAAAAAAAAAACTCAAAGATTTAATGCTAAAAATGCATAATTGTTATGTCGCATGTTCATTGCTGAATGCTTTGTCTGTGTATCCTAAATTCAGAAGATTGTAGGAAAGATTCTTCGTAGAAAATTTAAAAAATACTCATTTTTTTTTTTTCACTGTGTAAAAATATTTTTTTCGGAATCTCTTCCTTGAAGACAAGCTTCCCGGCTTTCCCTTCTCTTTAAATCTCGACTCTTGCTTTAATCCTACAAATTATTTAAATCTCGACTCTTGCTTAAATCTGACAAATGATTTAAATCTTGACTCATGCTTAAATCTGACAATTTTTTTACCTTTTTATAATTCATGTCAATTCGTCTGACGTTACAAAAGATTTTGGAACTGTCAAACCACATCTATTTTTTTTTTTATTTTTTAAAGATATATTCCTTTCAATTTTTCATCTTACATCGCCATTTTTTGTCTGTTTGCAGATAGTCGATAGTCTCTCATCAGGGCATTAATACTCACTTTTTTTGGTACTTGTTTTATGGTAAGATTCCATAATCTTGAAAGTTTATTGCACTAAGTTCTACGGGATTCAGATGGAAGATCCCATATTGTTATTATTTTTCTTTTATGAGAAGTAGCAGTTAACTTATATCTGACATTAGAAAAATTAATAAAAATTAAATACTATCTATGTTGCGTGCTAGCATTTCATTTTAAATCGAACGTGATGTCACGCTTTTATATTATTGGTGTTAAATCGTATTGTTTGCTGACAGTTTTTTAAAATAGAAAGTGGTTGATTGGATAATAGACAAGTATCTAAATCTTTGCTTATTTTGAGCTTTTCTGTTTTATGAAGTAATTTCTATATGCATGTCATTTGATTATTACAGTTGTAGAAATTCATTTGTCAACTGACAAGTTTTTTTTTTAAACTTGGCTATCTTTATTATTCATTATAAAGGATCATACATTATACTGTCTGTGTATAACAAATGATTAGCAGAAATAAAGATTCATAGAAATTAATAAGTACAAATGCTTTTTCAATATTTTTGTTTTCACATAATACATGCATGAAAATTAATTTGAAATATGGCATTTAATTACAGATTTCTCTTTCCATCAAAGCTTCTTTTATTCTGTCTTTCATTGATAAAACAAGATTTTGAAAGTACTACTGATCAGTTTCTAGTTTTCACCGATCGAAGCTTGCAGTTTAGCAATGCGTACTGCTTTAAACTTACCATTTGTATTCAAATAAATTGTCCTCTCCTGTGGCAGAAATTTGGCGACATTGTCGCAGTAAGGAAACTGCCTCTTGCAGAAAACTCATCCTCAAGCCACTAAATGTAGCGGACAGAAATATTTTTTAGAATTGTTATTTTCATTTCAAATAAAAAGTAGTAAAGTTCGAGTAGAAGTTTTTAGAAGACTACGTTTTTTATGCAACTAAACTCCTTATTTAGTTGTGTAATTGTTTTGAAAACTTAACATACGTTTTTGAAAAATTGACTTTAAATTAACTTGATTAAAAGAGAAGTTTATTTTTATTTATACCAAGAATAAGAATGACCTTATCGTCAATATCTAGCAAGAAGAAAAATTAGATATTTATATACATATCAATTTATATTTTAATTATTTGGGATAATTAAGAACATGTGTATAATGTCTTTCTCCCCCCCACCCCCCAAACAATCTAATAAATTGATTCAAATCTGTTGTGCATTGCTACAATTTGCAGCAATTTAAGCTCACACTCGATCAAATCTTTAAAAAAAAAAAAAAAAAAAAAAAAAAAAAAAAAAAAATTGGACAATCTATTTATAATAAATTTCTGTAAATATGCTAAATAATTCCTGTAATGCTGAATCCTTAAATATACATACATATATATTTACATACAACCGTTATACAGTCAACTCTGGGAAATCCATCGATATGTAATCCACAAATGTCTATTATCCGCACTACATGTTGGAATGTAAACATTGAAAATTATTATTAACAATTAAGCTTATAGATAAAGTTAAATGTGTTTTTCATAAATCATCAGTTTTCCAATGAAATAAAATGTGATTTAAGAAAATTTATATTTTGTACCCTGCATTCGAAAATGAAAATTTGTACATAGTAACAATCAAATCATAGAGACAATCAAATCAAAATAGAAATCGTTATTTTAAGTAGTCATCAATGTTTGTTTGGTTATTTAATTTTTGTTTAAATTAGTTATTAAATATAACCAATATTGCATTATATTTTTCTTTTCTGCTGTAACTGTAATTTTTGTGCGGTTGTTTCTAATTTATAGTCAGATTTAAAAAAATAAAATGTAAACAAAGGGATGATCTATAATCCACAAAACCCTCGTTTCCTAAGTGTGCAGATTTCACAGAGTCGACTGTATATGAAAAACATATACCTGATTTATGATATATTGGTTCTTCACTCTTCAGTGTCATTTTTCTAATTGTGTTATGTATAAATTTGCATTTATTTCTACTGTTAAAAAATATTACGTTGCAGTAAAAGTTTGCTGCTAATGAGGCTTATCACAGAAAGTAAAAAAAAAAAAAAAAAGAATCTGCTATAGGGGTTGTCCCTAAACATTTCCAATAGAGTTGAAATCTGGGCTCTTTGCAAGATGATCTGAAAGGAAACCATTTTATTTGCAGTATGAATACTTGAAATATCCTGCCTAAAGATGTAATTCAAACCATATTTTTGCCATGAACAAAGAATTTTCCTGAAGTAATCTGTACTCTGTAGATGTTAGACCTTCTAAAAAGACAATCTGACTTCTGTCATCATGAGAAATTTGCCTAAACTACTGCACTTTTAGCACCAAAATTTCCACTGAACATGAATTTTGGTTCTTTAATTTGATCTTCCTAATAATTTAAATCACAAGGACTATCCAAATTAAACTTTTTTTTTTTTTCATTAGAAAAGGTTTTCTTCCACCTTTCCATTCATCCATTTCTAGGTACAGGCACCTACCTCCCACCCCAACCCCCAAGAAGAAAAAAATTCATAACTTTGTCAATTTACAAGATATCAAATTAAATTTATCAAGATTAAATTTATTTTAAATCTTCTTAATACTACCTACAACTTTTATATTGACACGTTTTTGATATAACCAAAAAAAAAAAAAAAAAAAGAAATAAATAAATAAAATAAAAAGGGATTGGGGGGGGGGTGGTGGAAGGAAAAAAAAATCACATCTCTATTAATCTGCCACTAAGGTGATAAAGAAGTATCATTGGCATAATGAAAACTTTTATCAACCCTCTGAGATACTGTATATAAGGTTGCGTTATTAAATGCATGTGTGTCTCGATGAAAAGTTTTTAAGGGGGTTTTAAGTTATTTAAGAGTGTTCTCAATTGCTTTGCTCAACAAGCTCAAAACGTTTTGACACATTTACAAATTCATTTTTTAATGGAAAGCTATAAAATTGGAAAGCCTGGCAATGGAAGCGATTTGGAATCGAACTGTGTTTTCCATTTTTGGATCAATCAATTACCTATTGAGTTATGAGCAATTTTGATAACTTGACAAACACGTTTTTCAGCCTTTCTTGAATGCTTATTCTTCTGCCGTGTGGAAATTAGGTTCAAATCGCCCACTTTGACACTCTTTTCTGAAAGATCTATTGCGTTTGCAAAAAAACAGAAAAAACAGCTCGATGACATAGTTTCTGAACAACTGCTATTTTCATGCATTTCCGAACAAAAATAATGTAAACTTATATCAGAAAATTGCCCTTTTGGATTTGAGAACAGCCTTAATGAAACAATCACCACAATGTTTAAATTTGATACATAATAAATCTTCTTAAAAATCTTCTTAATCGAACTTTTGTCAAATGTAACTTTTTCTAACTTTTAATCGAGTTTTTGATAAGATGAACTCTATTAGTGGATGATATTACTAAAAATATTCTGAAGGGTTGAAAAAAAAGTAGGGGTTGAAGAAAAAATTATCGTATTAACATGATTCTGATAAAACCAGCTCGTACAGAAAAATTAAAAACACGTCAAAGGTGGCCAGATAAAATTGTTAAACTGGGTTTATCTTGTTTTTGTTGGTGAAATTAAGTACTTAACTTCGGAATCTACTTGCACCTGTAGGAGAGCTGGGAGAGATTTTTCAAATATAAATTGAAAGAAGAGGTAATTTTCAATTAGATAGTCTTTTCATTTTTTTTTTTTGGGGGGGGGGGGGGAGGAGGAGGATTTAAGGATTAAAATGTGTGGAGTGCTTTATCTCCAGCCTTTTTTTTTTTTTTTTTTTTTTCTACGGCTGTACCTATATTAATATTGCAAAGTTAACTTTGGAGCAACCTTCATTTTTTAACTTTTCTAAACATGACAGGAAGGCATAAATGCTTACAAACATGTTTTGAACTGTAGAGAGATTTTGATGAAAGCTCAATAATTTTTTTTTTTATAATCTTTATAATTAAACGTAAATTATTTTTCGTTTAACAAAATTTTTCTTTAATTTGTGGGATTTTTCATATAATTGTTACACCAACTGACATTTCTAATCCATTTACTAATTTCACGAATATATGAGGGTCATTCTGAAAGTTTTGAGATATGTATAAATGGCACAAGTTAAACTTACCAACTCTTAGGAGTGTTCAAAGCAGTTCCCTCCAAACTCAATGCACCTTCAATGCATGAAGGTGAATTTTCTAACGATTAATTGCCCCAAGCCATCTATTTCTTGGAATAGATGAAAAATATTCTTTTATAGCCTCATCAATCGTATCTTCAAAATGAAAATGATGCTCACGTAATTTTTTTAAATTTATAATTAACAGGGTGTCTACAGAATCTGGAAATCAGGGAATCATAGAAAAATCAAGGAGGTATATCAATCTAGAAAAATCGGGGAAATATAAGGGAACTTTGTAAAAATACTCGAAAATCAGGGAAATTTGTCTATATTGCAGAAATATTTGCATTTTCACCTTGCCAATGAGATTGATTGGTGTATGTTATGTACCAATTTTTTCACATGCTGTCCCAATATTTTTTAAAAGATGTGCATGGTATGAGTTTTTGATATTTAATGCAAATTAAGGTGATCAGATGGCGTCATTTTCTGTACATAGCGCTTATATTGAAGGCAATTTACCCATTTTTAAAAATTTTAAATGATACATTAGCATAACCAGTTTAATACAATTAGCTATCCCGTCAGATGTAGATAAGTCTTAGAATTGAATATTTTTCAGAAAATGAGGAAATTTTCTGGTCACCGGATATCCATTGGCCACTATATGGAAGGTGTTGGACTAAATTTTGAGTTCGGATTTATAAAATTGTCAACCAATACTTAATGAATATTAGGCAATTTTTATATTTTTCTCTTGTTTTTTCTCCAAATGAGATATTAGCAAGCTGGACAAGTGTGTTATACCAGTAATCGGTATACAAGAAAAATACGGTATGTGTATTATTAATAATGAAATTCAGGGAAGTTTGATAAAGATAGTCAGGGAAATCATGGAAAATTCAGGGAACTTTTTTTTAGAATTTCTGTAGACACCCTGATTAAAAATAGTCAAAAGTCACATAGAGCAAGATCAGGAAAATAGGATGGATGTTCTATCGCCTTTTTTTTTTTTGTTCAAGAAATTCGACTGTAATTCTTGCTGAATGAGAAGATGCATTGTCATGGTGAAGCACGAGTCCCCTAATATTCACCTCCTTCAAGAATTCCTGGAAGACAGTTAGTAGTGTACCTGTTAGCTGTAACTGTCTTCTGTCTCCCCTAGCTTAATGGCTTTGATCAGACATGTACTTCTGAAGAACACGGCATACATTACTTTTTGCATTGCTTGTTGTCTTTTCACCATTGTTGGTTCGAGATCATCTTCAAAGACCTATACCATACTTTGACGTGTTGGAAAGTCAAAAAAAGTATGTGCGTCTCATCACCAGTTATGATTTTAGAAATAATGGGGTGGGCACCATCATTAAGTAATTTTAGGGTTTCTTTACTGATTCTCACATGCTCTGCTTTTTGGTGTTTTGTTAAATTATGGGGGTTTTCATATGCAGTTCTTCTTGAATAATTTTATATATAGCTTCGGATCCAATGTTAAGTTCTTTCTGTATTTCCTTCTGTATCAGGTACAGCGATTATCGATTAACATTTTTCATACAGTCGACACATTTTCTGACATTACAGCTGACAACGGTCTTTCTTTTGTGTTCTTCATTCAAAAGAGGATTTCGACATGTTCTAAATTCTGTAAACCATTTGAATACAGTGGTATGAGAAAGAGCTTACATTTCCATATGCTAATTGTAGACGTTGAAGGCATTATACTTGATTTAGCCTTATTTTAAAATCATAGAAAATCTTTGTTTAATAATGCTCTCGCATCAACTCCATTTTCTCTTCTTTCAAAATCTATTCTATAATAGGTAACCACGATAATTGCTGCCACAAATTATCATCTGCGGACATAAGAGTTCAACTTTACATACCCGATCAATCAATATATATATATATATATATATTGTTGTTTGTGCATATTGTTTGTTCCTGTCTCAAAAATTTCAGAGTTACCCTCATATTTGCAACAATTTAAATAGGTATTGATACAGGTTGTTTCGACTTTGGGAAACACTGAACGTTGAAAAATAGGACTTATATCGATTGCTTTCAATGAGAAACTTTCTCACAAACATGCTTGTCACATTAGCTCAAGCTGTTGTTTAATTATGTAAATATTGTCTAATCTTATTACATTGCGTCAGACTAGCTACAATTTCATAAATGAATTTCCATGTGTGCATCCTATGAAAATTTAAATATTGAATATATTTTTATTTATTAACATGCTTGAAAATTTATTTTTGCAAATCATTTCTTATCATACGAATGCTTATTAAAATTTCAATTATTTTCATGAATAAACTTTTGTGAAATTACTGTTAGTTGTTAGATGATAAATGAATTTCAACAGTTGTATTAAGTTTTTGTGAAAATTTCTGAAATTGGTGCAGAAATAACCTTATAAATGTATTTTTTGTATCATTTATTTCAATGATTTGAAGATTATATAAATTTGTATACATTCAGGTTATGATTTTGAAACACAATTTTTGATATAATTGAGTTTTTACTGAAGTTTTGATTTTCTTTGACTCTTAAAAAACAGTATTAAAACTTGTTATAAAGTGTGATTAAAGTGTTATTAAAGTGTTAGTGATTATTTTTTAACATGAAAAAATGAAATTGTCTCAAATTTAATGTCTTGTACTGTTTCTGTCAATTTGTTAATCAACTTAGTCTTGTAAAATTATATTTATATTCCTTTTGAAAAGCTATAGTTCTGTTTACTGCATCTGCATGTTTTTCACATTCTCTAACTTTAACACTAGAAAGACGGCGAGCGGTCATTTTGACCGCTACCAAATGAATATATTGCAGTTCGAACCAGAAATTTTTTTTATAAACCTAGTTTAAAAGGTAAAAAGAAAAAAAAAACAGTTAAATAAATAAGTTAATAATTTAAAATAAAAATTCTGTACGAAATATTTTTTATAAAATTTGAGTAAAATTCCCAGTCTTTCTAGTGTTAAAATACATTTTGCTGAAAGAAGAAAATGAGAAATTAGAATAATGTAATAGGATGTTATATTTTGTTAGTTTTTTGTGGCTTGTTATATTCACTTTAAAATCAAGCCTGACATTCCTTGTGCACAGGGGGGCTAAAATTATAAATTTTCCCCTCACTTTTTTTGGTACTTGCTACAGTCTGTATTAATAAAGGAAAAATGTGTACCTCTCTGTTGGTGATGGCTAGGAAAATATACCTCACATAGAAGTCTAAAAATTTAGATGGACAAATGAAGGTCCAGGTGTGCATGCAGCTCATTTTTTTAATTTTTGGATAATTTACTGAGATATTAAAAACCATAATGAACATCACAAACTTCTGCCATTCTACCGGCTATGCCTGAGGATTTTTGGACATTCCTTGGTTCTTAACACAAACAAAAGCAAAGCATTTTCCCCCTGCATTTTGAAATCTTGCTCAATTGGTCTCTCAAGTTACCCCCCCCCCCCAAAAAAAAAAAGTCTGGGTTTCCAAATTTCAACGGTATCTTTCATTAAAAAAGTATTATTTACTGTTCCAGAAAACTGTTTTTTGAGGGTGTAAACCTGCATTAAGACTATAATTGCTATAATATCACCTACAAAAAACTGTTGGTTTCCAGAAAAATTAAGTCTCTAGTTCAGGGTTCATATGGTCCTTAATAGAGCCTAAATTTTTCAAAAGTAACTATTGGTACTTAAAAGTAGCGTAATTTCCATTATATAATCTGTGGATCAAATAATCATGTTGGGAACCAGAAATTTTATTTGATAAAATGTAACTTGTTGAATCACAGTGAATAATTGACTTCTATTATTAAATAAAAATTCTGGGTCTAAACATGATTGTTTGATCTGTGGATGTGGATTATACGTCGGAAATTACAGTACTTATTTTTATGCAAAAAGTCTGCAAATCCTTAATTTTACTCTTCTGATATTTCTTAATTAGGGTTGAAACTCTTCTGTGTTTCTTTGAATTTCTGATTTTAAAGAAATCTTCTAAATCTCCCCCTCCCCATTTGCTCCCATCCCCTACAGTACCAAAGTTTTAAAGCTTCATAGCTTTTTTAAAACTTTAATTTTTTATACTCTGTTTTCACTTTATTGTAACAATAAATAATCAATCATAAATTTCGTTAATTTCATGTAAATCTCAACCCCCCCTCCCCCCCCCCCAAAAAAAAACCCCCTTTTTTTTCCTTCCACAATACTCAAGGTTTGAAATTTTTAAAACTTCTTAATTTTTAAAACAAATTCTGCTCTATTTTATTGTAAAATAAATAATTCATTATAAAATTGCCCCCCCCCCTCCCCTCTCTTACCAAGCACATAAAATTTAGTCTTTAAAACTCAGGTTAAATTTTTAAAATTATTTTTAAATCTTTAGTAAGGGAAATGAGTCTGTTAGGATACATCATACTTTTCCATTAGTTTAACAATTTAAAATCTATTAACCATTATTTATTTAATTAATGAAAAATTAATCCATTCAAAAACTTTATTTATCTTTCCAAATAACAATTTTAAAATATCTATATTACGTTAATATTTCTAACTACTAAAATTTTATTATATGTCTATTAAATTATTTATTTATCAGTAATTTCTAGATTGTAAACAAAAAATCTAAGTCTTTAAAATTCACCTTTTAAAATTTCTTAAATATTTATTAAATTCATTGCAAAATATATTTATTCTATTTAAATAATTATTTACTTTCAGCAGACAAAATTTCATCTATTTTGATGCAATAGATCGCGAGTTATCAGAATTTTGTTTTATTTATTTTCGTTACTTTAAAATATGCGCGGCATCCATTTTAAGACATACTGAACTCGCCATGATTTTGTTTCTTCACCGTTGCAAAACAACATCGCTATGTCACACAAGATGCCATTTTTGCTCAAGTGAGCTGCGTTTTCATGACGGGTTCGGTGGCCGCACACTGGCGAATTGTTTTTGGTGATTGCTGATTAGTTCTCTAAATTTTTAGCATCCTTTTCGAAAGATACTACGGGGTTTTCTGTCTCTCTCCGATTCCGGACGTTGATGCGCGAACATGCGTGCATCATCGCTCTAGAAAATAATAGTAATTTTGATTTCTCTTTCTGGTATTTAATCTGCGATCCCGACATCAACATATATAACAAAGTCATCTAATAGACTACCTCCCTCCTTCAAAAGTTTCTGCTTTCTATCCCTTTGCCTTCATCACAACTCAACAGTTGAAAATATTTTAAGTCTTATCATATTGCTTAACTTTTTCTGCTCTGTTACTTTATTGTAACAATTGATCATATAATCCCCTATCCATTTCCTTCCTCCTTCTTTCCAAGATCAAAAGTTAGTCTTTAATAGTAATTTAAGTTTTTTGTCCTATTTGCAAATCTTAAGTATTGTAAATAATCAGCCATCTATTAAGCTCTGCCCTCTCCTCCCCCCCCCCCTCCCCAAAAAAAAAAAAAAATCTTTGTCTCTCTCTCCCCCAGCTCACAAAGTTAAAAATCTTCAAAACCTCTTTAGTTAAAAAAAATTTCTTTGTTCCATTTTTTACTTTATTGTAGCAATAACAATAAACAAGTAATATAAAAATTTTGTTTTTAAAGTTAATTCCTACTTAGGTCAACAAAGAAAAATTTAATATAATCCCTTAAGCTAATATTAGTTTTTGTTGCATTAAAATATCTAAATTTGTTGATTTTCTATAAGCAAGTAGGTTTACAATGGAAGTCTATGGGAATTTGGCAAAATATTAGACATATCGCCAAGTTGGCATCACTTTTGGCGACTCATTTTGGTCGCCAAATTTGGTTGGTGATAGAACAGGGTCCCCCTATAGTAACCACCCTTATAGATATGAAGATGCATTAAATGCTTCAATAACCAATGGCCGCCTTTTTGTCTCCCATGTAAAACTAAAATTAATTAATTAAAATTTAATTAATGAATTAATATTTGAAGAAAACTGTATTAACATTAATTGTCATCCAGTACAAGTTGTTTAAAAAAAATTATTTCAACTTGATAGGATGAATAATAAGTATTTTATTAACGATTGAAAATTTGAACAAGATATATATATAAATAAATTAATAAATACAGGGAGAGTGTGAACTAATAGTAGGAATTGAATAATCATGTAACATCTTCACCCCTTCAAAAATTTTTGTCTCTCACCCCAGCTAAGAGAGTTAAAAATCTTCAAAAGCTCTTTAATTTAAAAAAAAATTTCTTTGCTCCATTTTTAACACTTTCCAACAAGGTTGAAAAGTGCCTATAACTTCGGTTTGTCTGGCCGTCTGTCTGCGCTCTAACTCACGTACATATACTAGAATTGCCCTGAAATTTTTGGATATTATTGACATTTACCATAGCACATTCCCTATTTCAAATGAAGTTTCTAGCATGTTTAGTTCATTTATAAAGACAGTCAAAAGTTTGCCATTACATTATGGCCTATGGGAAGAAATTGTTTAAAAGGATTTTTAATGATGTTACACTCTTTCAAACGTAAGAAAATTCATATGCATTTATGAAGTGCACTAAAATATGCATTCTGTAGAATATGCGGTGCAAAGAATAGTTATTATTCATATTTACAGGGCCACACAAAAGAATTCTGTTACATAATGATATAAGGGTGGAGGGAATTGTTTGTGGCATATTTTAATTATGTTAAATTGTTTCATGTATAATGAAATTGATACGTCGCTGAGGTTTACTATAACTTATTTCATGTATAATACGAAGTGCACAGCATTTACAGGGACACACAAAATATTTCATATACTGTATTACTATATTGTATCCGAAGTTCTGTACAGTAGCGATGATTGCTCGAAATGCATTTTTAATTATGTTATGTGCTTTTATGTTTCACTATATTTATACATAGTACAATGTGTGTATAAATGCTATAATTCATATACAGGGCTACACCAAAGAATTCATAATAGTTACTGGGTATGAGTGCAAATTGCTTAAAAGTGGTTTTTAAATGAGTTATTCATTTTGATGCTGAACTGCATTTAGCTCACTAAGAATGTTTATAGAATATAGATAAAATGATATACAGGGTCACGCAAAGTATTGGATACATGGCCATCTAAAAATGATAATTTCTAGAAATGTGATTTCAGTAGTTTTACGAGTGTTTTAGTTTGAATTAAATTTTAGCTAATTAGTGGCTTGTAATAAAAGTACTAGTTTAACTACAGGGCGGTACAAAACTATACAAGTATGTTTCCATCTATTAGTATAAATTGCTGAAAGAGAAATTGCAACTTGTTATGCGTTTTCTTGCAAAACTAAATTTCCCCATTATATAGTATATATATATCCAAATACAGGGCTGTTTAAAAGAATTATAATACATATTTGCTATGGACGGTAACTATTGAAATCAGTTTTTTAAATGTTTTATGCGTTTTCTAAAATGTTTGCTTAGTTATCTTATATACCTTATTTCCCTAAATAACGAAGTTTTGTTAAAGCATTCAGGAAGTGTGATAAAATGTTTCATAACCTATGCTTAACGCATGATTTTTCTTATTTACTTTATTGTAGCAATAACAATAAATAATCATGTAACATCTTCACCCCTGCCTGAAATTGACTCTTCCTCCCCTCCCCTCTTCTTTCTAATGATAAACTTAGCCTTTAAAACTCTCTCCTTTTTGTTCTGCCCAGTTGAAGTTTTTAATAATAAATAACTAAGCAATCATCTAATCAATCTCTTTCTTCCGCCTTCCCCACTGAAAAAAAAATTATACCTTTTATTTTGCACCCTGCTGGCTTACAAGTTTAAAATTTTTTAAACTTTTTTGAAAAAAAAAAAAAACTTTCTTTATTGCAGCATTAATCACTCATCTAAATCCATCTAGTCCAAATTTTCTGCTTTTCCCTTCTTCCACTGTACAAAGTTAAAAAAAGTTGAAGCTCTTTAATATTTATTTTTCTCCCGTATTTGTAACTGTATGATAATGATAAATAAATAATCATCTAATCCAGAGGTCACCAACTGGTGGTCTATGATAAAAAAATTTGGAGCTCCGCAGAAAAATCTGAACGTCAGTTACAATTTTTATGTTTCACTAATAATGTATTAATAGTAAAGCTAATTATAATTGTAGAATTGATCGATGAAATACAACAAATATTTCTTTTCATAAATATTGGTATTACGAAATCTGGAAACTTATCAATTATGCCATTAATGACTGAAAAAGCAATGAAAATTTTAACTGTTTTCAACAACATATTTATGCAATAAGCCAATTTTATCTGTCAGCAATTAAAACTTAGTATAGGTCAACTTGAAATAAAAACAATTCTTCATGGTCTCAGTAATGGTATTGAAAGTGGAGCATGTGAACAAGAAACACATGAACATTCATTTATTGGACTTATAAACTTAGAAAAAGCAGGAACAAGTATTGCAAGAAAAATGTGGTACTTAAATATGTTTCAATTATTCTTTAATAATTAAAATTTATTTAATAATTTATTTACAATTAAAGAGCCTTTAAATATTTTTATTTTCAAATATACTTTCTGAGAAGTAAATAAGGCAAAGATTAAAAAATAATTGTATTCTGCAGACCACACTTTGATACTCTTCATTTATAATTTTGCTGTAGGAAACAGGTTCATTTTGTATAAATAAAATTGTAATTATCTTATAATTATTCTGATTTCTTTTATATTTTTGAAAAATTCATGTTGGTGGTCCGAGGAATTTAAATTTTTCAAGTTAATGGTCCGCGAAGCCTGGAAGGTTGGGGAACACTGGTTTAATCAAATTCTTCACCGAAAAAACTTTTACTTTGCTTCTCCCCCTTTTACCTTCCCTACACTTTCCAATGGCAGTATGAGGTATCCTGTGGGTAAATAACGCCATGTTAAGGTTCTACCAATTTTCACGGCTTAGTTTTAGATATTTTTTTCAAACAAATGTAGGATTTCATACAGCAACTTATTGACTATGTATACAAGAAAGAATATTTTAGCAGATAAGTATTCATAAAATGTAATGGCGTGATTTCTAAGTATTCATAATATGTAATGGCGTGATTTCTAAGTATTCATAAAATATAATGGCGTGATTTCTTGACCAATGCTATTTGGCGTTACTACCCACCTATGTGGGTAATAACGCCAAGCAAACAAAACTATAAAATAAGACGGAATAATGGCACGTAATTGTCCAATTCTAAAGATGCAAACTCTGCAGCCCTAGAAATTGACAAATTTCTCTTACTTACCATTAATTCGGATATCAGGATGCAGTAATAATCATTTGATATCTTATTCTTCTGTCATGAAAAAATTAGCAGCACTTAGTGCGTACAAATTTCTCTGTATCCTTTTTGGTTTTCAACAATGACAGTAATGTTTTCTCGTGCATAAAATATAAAAATAAACCTTCTTCAGATGTAGTTCTAGCACTGAAAAGAATTAATCAGAGTAATAACACCAATGGATGGTGTTATTACCCCGGTATATTTATTGCGCAGTATATTTTAAACTACAAACTACCTCGCAAACACATCCAGAATCTTCCACAAGGTTTTGAAAGTATTTGAAATACACTGCAAATTTATGTAATAAACAAAGTATTTCCTAATAAATATATAGTCTTCAGATCACAGAACTTAAATCTCAAATTTTAGATCGGCCGTTGATTCTTACATGCTTCTTCCAGTGATAAGGTCTACAAATGGAACAAATTAACTTTTAGCAGTTTATGATTCAGATGACTCAGAGCCCTTCTGCGTAGAACCTGTACGTGCCATTTCCCAGATTTTTTCATAATTACGCGTGATATTAGCACTTGGCATTATTACCGCAGGGCCCAGGACACCTTAGTTAAATAATCATCTTAATTTTCTCTTACTAGGTTGAGCAAAACGTCCTGGGAAATTTGTGAAAGTTGCGTTGTTATGCGCAAATTAACAACAAAAGCAACAAGGACAATTCTTCAAAGTAGAGACCATCATAGTCCATGACTTTCTGCCATCATTCTGCCAGATTCCGGAGTTGCTGGAAGTACCTCCTTGGTGGCTCCTTGGAATCGAAAAACTCTTGACATGATTCTTCAACTTCATTAAAGGATTTGTAATGAAGCTCATCGAAAGCTTTCAGAATCGTTAGACCTTTTTTCCAATAATGCCGGATCAACACACGCAAATCATACTGTTCAATAGGCATTTTGGAGTTAAAATTCCTGAACTCCTATAGATATACCACTAGTACTCCAATATGTGATAAAAATTGTGGTAACTATTTGATAAAAAATTTCCCAGAACTTTTTGCTCAACCTAATAAAATTTTGGATTCTCCTCTCACTCCACACACCTTCTTACCTTTTCTTCTTGCACACTAAGTTTACAATCTTTTAAATTTCCTTTTTGTTTTATCTGCTGTATATGTTATTTAAAAATATCTAAGTAATAGTCTTTTAAATTTCTTGTCACACATCCTTGAACAACCATTTGAATGTTTAAAACTTGTATTTACAAAACTGAAACCCTTTATTAAAAAATGTGTATCATAATTTTATTTGTAGGTCCTTAAATTTTTCTGGCTTTAGTCCTTGAAAGTCCTTTATTTTTATTAAAGAAATGTGTGTGAACTCTGTAATTACATATTATGAAGCATAATGTATTTTTCACTTCATAAAATTATGATTAGTAAATTAGAAATAATAAAAATGGTAAACAATGTCATTACTTAGCAGCACAAATAACAAAACTAACATGTATCCCGACAGCTTTTTTTGCACTAGTACTTTGTTAAATCATCGTAATCTCATGTTTATATGTATGAATTAACAGGATAAATATATAATTAAAAATGACAAATCAGCAATTACTGCAGTTAAGTAGGCATTATTGTCATTCAATGCTTTTTAAAAAATAAATTGTTGCCTTTTTCTTACACGATTTCCTTATTTCCTATGTATGAGCCCAAAATTAGGAAACATTGAATCTAAGATCTTGCTGGGTTTAACCTTTTATGCTAGTCTGTTCCTATTTTCTTATACTGAGGAGCTCTGTTCCCTATGACCTACATTTTCTAAGCCCGTCCAGACCCCATAGACTCTAAAAGCATGCTAATTTGCTCTGTTTTACAAAGTTAATCTGATTATGGGATATTAAATGATATCGCAACCAATGCTAGTCTTCTGTAATCGGGTGCTCTTTCATTTCTCTTTGACTGGGGGATTTTTTGGTGTCCAAGGTTGCATTCACTGTTGTTGCAACAATTGGTTTTCATGATTAAGAATGCTCAAATGTGCATTTGAAAATCAGCTTGTTTAAAATGGTTAAGTAAAAAAGGTCATTGCCTCTCTGGACTTTTGTAATGGATAAAAGAAAGTTTTCTTTTAGATGGTATAAGAAAATAATTTTAAATGGGACATTTTAAGTATATAGTTTTAAAATAAGTCATCACGCATAGCTTTCCTTCAAAGAGGCGTGTTTTGTCAATTAAATTTTTTTTTTTTAAAAATTGGTTTCTCATTTGATTTCTTGGCACTTCATCATTATTTAATTTAGTTAATCAATTTAAATTTTTACGCTCTTTAACTGTGTTAGACGTATAGATTTTGTATATTTACAAATTTTGTTAATTTTTAATTAAGAATTCTGTTTTGATGAGATGCTGATATGACATGAAGTTTTAGTGCAATTTTAGTTCGGCAAAATATGGGTATCGCCTGCTTTTGGATACCGACCTTTAGAGTGACATGGAATTGTTTCACGCCTTAAAATTAAAAAAATCAGTTCTGCCTTACTTCAATTAATTTAAAGGACTGTAGAATTGCTTCAAGATTTTTATTTGAAAAGACATTACCAACTCATGATTTACAGTGACCAAGAACGAAGTCTTTATTAACCTTCCTGTTACTAATGGATTTGAATAAATACATCTATTATTTCCACTAATTTGCTTTTTTATTTCATCTTCAACATTGTACACAGTTTAAAGTAAGACCTACCTTTCACATTATTATTCTCTTCATATTTTAATTTAAAGATGACCCAAAAAGAATAACTCAGTTAAATTATGCTGCAGGATAATTGTGACTCACAATGCACTTTGCAGTGTTCTCATGCTCTTCAGTTTGCCATTTACGGTCATAATCGTCTTTTTCATAATTTATATAATTATATATTTAGCACCATAAATATTAATATCACGGTTCAGAATGTTATTCCCAAGCATATTAGTTTTTATAACCTCAAATCGAAAGGAAGAATATCGACCATAGTGTCGTTATAAAAGTTCGAAAGGTAGCAATATTTTTAACTTAACTTCTTCACTCCCAGGACGTACGCTGAGTACGTCCTCTCATTTCAGTAATCAGCGACCAGGATGTACGCTGCGTACATGTCCTCTCATTTGACTAAACAGTGACCAATACGTTCACTACACATCTTACATCATTATAAGAAAGAAAATAAGCTTTCGACCATCACTGTTCAGTAGAAGTCATTTTGATCAATATCATAAATCTTTAAAATTTCTGAGTTTTATGTACATGCTGTATGTATGTATATCAGTGTCTATATATAATGTGCAAGTTTTATATATTATTTTATACGTATTATGATGTAAATACAGTACAGGACCCATTATCCGGAATTCCGAAATCCGGAAGAAAAAAAAATTGAAAATTTTCTATAAATTTGTAAATTTTTACTAAAATTTTGCAATTTCTGAAATTTGTCGAAAATTTTACAGATTCCTAATTTTCTTTTTGGTCTATTGTGTTGCAATGTGTAACCACTGAAATATGTTACATCTGTGATGAGGGAACACAGTGCCCCCTATCTCCCCCCCCCCCCCCCCCCCCCACCTGAAATTAGAAAAAGATCATTTTTCTGTCAAATTTTAGTTTAAAATTAATTTATATTACGATTTGTTTTAAAAAAAAGATATTTAACACCTTCCCTCTCACTTCGACAAAATATTATGACTACACAATTATGTTACTTGAATCAGGAGTGATTCTGAGTAAAAAAAATCTGAAATTCACAGCAAATTTTTTTTTTTAAGTTTACAGAAGAGGGGGGGAGGGTCCTCTCGACACTAATTATGCGTTTTTCCGCGATCCTTTAACGAAATTCGCGTTTTTATGCGATCTTTTGACGAAATTAAGACAGTGTTTTGCAATTCTTTGAAGAATTTTTTTTTTGCTATCTTTTGAAGAAATTTGCGTTTTTTTCGCGAGATTTTGACAAAATTTGCGTTTTTCTTCTGCAATCCTTTAACTAAATTTGCGTGTTTTTCGTGATCCTTTTACGAAATTTCGTTTTTTTGCGATCTTTTGACGAAATTTGCAGTTTTTTTGCGATTTTTGGACAAAATTTGCGGATTTTTCGCGATCTTTTGACGAAATTGCGGGAGGCTTTTTCGATCCTTTGAAGACATTTGTTTTTTTTTTCGCTATATTTTGATGCAATTTGTACTTTTTTTGTGGTGCTTAGAAGAAATTTGTGTTTTTTCGCGATTCTTTGATGAAATTTGCGTTTTTCCAGCGACTTTTTTTAACGGAATTCGGGAGGACCCGAAATCCGGAAAATTCCAAAATCCGGAAAGCCTTCGGTCCCGAGGATTCCGGATAATAGGTCCTGTACTGTACTTAAATTCATTACTATTATATCACGGAAGTTAGGAAATGATTTATGACACAAACGTTTTACACCGCAAGGCCTGGTATATAGCCCTTCACCAGCGAAATTAAGCCTGGGGCGGAAGTGATTAACCATTTTATACAAGCTTATTTCAAAATGTGTGACTGATATTACTTATCAATACCAAAAACAGCCATCAGCTGTTACAACAGCGGTGAATGAGGCCATGGTAACTGAAAAATGTTCCATTTAAGCAAAAAAGCATCACAATCTGATGACAGAAGGTTGTTGCTGTTCATAATATCATTGAATTTTCCGTAATTGAGTAATCTCCCTGGAACAGGGCATATTACCATTTTTTTTTAGAGACTGTGAAGTCTTAACAGTTTGGCAAGCATAGCTCTCAGGGTGCAGAGACCTCGCCCTCCTTACTTTAATCTATATAATAAAGGCCTAAGTCATGTGACTGTCATCAATGGTTCCAGGCTAACCGCTTCACTTTTTATATGCCATTTTGCTGCTTTTATGTTAGCTGGGCGCAGATGAATCAATCGCCAAATAGGGTTCCATCGCCATCATTTCCTTTAAAATATAACGCTATCACTGCTTTCATTTAAAATACATGACTTTCATTTAAAGCAAATAAATTTAAAATACATATCAGATACATTTCTTCATCTCATTTAAAATACAATAAGTAAATAAATAAAGGTACTTTTTCAGTATAGGTACTTGATGAAAAGGTGCTTGGCGAGAAAAGAAATTTGGTAACCTATTTACTGTTTCATATACACAAGCAGTTTTTTTTTCCATTTGAGTACAATTTATTTAATATAAAGAAGCCATTTATCCATTTTTATATAAAAACGGAAGTAATTTGTATGTATAAAAATATGTATAAATAAAATGTTTATAAATATATATAATTAGATATATAAACAAAAATGAAAATTCACCAGGTTTGTTTTCAGAGCTGTTATATATTTTGGCAACATATCTCCCTTTTTTGAAGCCAGAATTGCACCAAGCTTTTTAAGAAATGCCAATGCGCCTATAGTGGAAAAATATCTGAATAAATAATTAATAGTAATTACAATAACATATACAAAAATATTTTATTTCAGCATCAAAGCACTGTTTCTAATTTATACACCCGAAAAATAAAAGCTAGCGAGGGGGAAAATGCTGTTGGCGAGATTTGCGTCCACCCAACATAAAAGTTCAGCCATTTCTACTCAATTTTTTTTTAATAAAACTGTTAAAATTTGATTTTTTAGAAAAATATTTAAATCAATTAATGCTTGAAAGATGAGTTATATTCAAAATTATGTATATGTTTTGAGGTAACTTCAGTTAAAATTAGATTGACAGCCCATATCTCTTTCCACCAAAGTAAACATAAAATATTCGCTCTTCAGTGAACGAACGAAAGAAATATTAATTTATGGAGGTAATCATTCACAGCAAGAATAAATGAACTTGACGTCAGATTCGTTACACCTGTTTGTTACTTCATGAAGGGATTTTTAATTCAATGTTTATCTGTATTCATAATGACAAATATATATATATATATATATAACATATAAACGAAATGCTGCCCTGATTGCATAGATTTGTTGATTTCTCTATCAGAATCTTTACATTTTGTAAAGGTACACAACTAAATAACATTATGAATAAAAGTAACATGTTACAAGCTTAGATATATTTAAGGGAGACCAAACTGGTCGCCAGAGGCGGCTAGTATAAAAGAAACATTTTTTAGACTCAATATGAACTTTATCAACTACTCAATATGAACTTTAAAAAGTTTTGTTTACTTAAAAGTTAACAGATAATAATACAGATGTTACAAGTTTAAAATATGTATTTAAATTTCCTAGTACTATAAGTCTGCAATCCCGCAGCCATCGTCAGGGAATATTTTCATTAATTGCCCATTCTATTCATTTCAAATATGTCACTTCATTTTGAAATGGAAAGAATAATTCTTAGGGCAGCTGGAAGTAGAAGTAGTAGTGCTATGGATTAAACTTTTGTAGAGCAAAAAAAGTATTTAATTTCCGTTCCATTCATTTTAAATGGGAAGTAGTAGAAGTAATGTTTCAGATTAAACATACGTAGAGGAAAATCGAGTGTTTAGGTGTTCATGATTTATTTTCAGGATTTTTAACCATATATTTAGGATATTCTATGATAGTGCGTCGTTACATATTTGATTGCTTTATCACAGAAGTTTTGGTGGATTCTCTAATAAATGAATCTGTAGTAATTGGATACTGGGTAGATAATTTTTGCTTGATCAAAATCTTTACTGATTAAAAGTTAAGCGTGACAGAGCTGTGGATTTTGGCGACAAAATTTTATGTGCTTTATGCTCTTTGATTCTTTCTTTGAGTTTTCTTTTTGTCATTCCTATCTATTGCCGTGACTACCCACCACATGATGGTTCTGTACTACACAAATTGGCAACACAAAAATTGACCAAAAAAAAAAAAAAAAAAAAAAAAGCACATGTAAAGGAATGATGTCGTATAAGCAAAATTATCTGTTACCCTCCAAACTTGTTAGCATTTAAAACTATTAGGAGAATTTTGAATTTCATGGCAGGGCAACCAGAATAGCAGTCTTGAAAAGTAAGCCAGAAAGAATTCGAATGTCAAATCTTACATTGGGAGCAAAGTTTTGTGAACATAGCATGAAAGATAAAATTTATCTCATGTACTGGAAATGTGTATGATCTAACAAGGAAGTTACATTAAAAAAATTAAGCGGACAAGAGATATTTCTAATGAACATTAGGTGGAATGAGAATAAAAATGACTGAATACAAAGTCAATTTTTTACCTTTTTCCTTTTTTTCTTTGATATGTAGTGAGAGTGACTAATTGTATAAATGAATTCTATCTATGTGAGAGCTGTTTTAGTGATAAAGGTATATGTTAAATATCTTTAATTTTTTTTTTAATTATATGGAGGGAAATTACAACTCGATAAAAGAAACTGAAATAAAAGTTAGGATAAAATAAATAATTAAAAGTTAGTTTAAACTGAAATTTAGAGAAGCATTAATTTAAGAAAAATGTGATTTCACATCACATGCGAGACCCCCAGCAACAGTTTACGGTTAAAGTTGTTAATCTTAAAAATTCTTGAGTTTTATTTATTTTTAAGTTGTCTCCCTTTTTTAATGTTCTTTTATCTTAGTACTCTTGTTACTTTGAAATACTAATACGTAAACATTCATATAGATCCCTCTCCCTCCTCTAAAAAATTCCAATCACCTCCCCTTTGCTCTACTCTATTATTGCACAGTTTAAAATCATTTAAGACCCTTTTCTTTAAAAAGCAAAACCTTCCCTATTAGCCCCGGGAAAATGTACTAAAAAAAGGGGGTTATCTTGCAAAAGGTCGAGTAGGTTTTTTTTTTTTTTATTTGCTTATAATGATGAAAAAACCAAGTTTTCTAACAAAATTTCGGTACTTGTTAGTTATCCCGTCAACCAAATTACTGTCGCCAAATTGTAAGATTAAATGCCAATAATAGTTGATCGTAAATGTCACATTCACTTGACAAACACGTGTTTAAGTCATCAAATGATTTTTATTTCAACATTTTATTTGTATTTTTATTAATGTTATACTAATTTATTTGTTTTTTTGTTATTTAAAATAAAAATAATGTCAATTTGTATAATTTGGCGATTTATATAGTCTGGCGAAATTGGTCGACGGGATAACTAACAAGTACCAAAATTTCTAAAGGCTAAATTTTCTGTGGCCCAAAAACAAAATTTTGGGACTTTTTTGATTTTTTAAAAATATCTCGAGACCTGTTGCTGTAGCATATTATTTGTCAGTTACAATATTAAAGAGGATAAAATTCTCTACAGCTTTTTTATACACTCAATAGAAAGCGCAGTATACCATTTCAAAAATAGGACAATTTTTTCAATTTTCTTAAACATGAAAAACATAGTTCTATCCCGATTATTCAAATGTTTCCCACGGATTTAATTGTGTATGTCAACTTCTGTATATTGGTAGCAGTAAATTGTGTGTTTCAGGACCAACCTTTTAGCTTTTTTTGTACCTGTGGCAAACATGGATTTCCCCCTGCCCCTCCTTCCCTTAAAAAGAAAATTTACCATGAGAATTTTAATAAATCTCTAATAGCCGGATTTTGAAAATTTTAAGTGTGTAATCATTAAATATGTAATGTTGAACTATGTAATCAGCTTTGCCAAATATGGATTCATTTAAAACCTTGAAAACCGAACTGAAAGGAACCAAAATATATTCTGCTTTAAACAGGTTTCCATCTTAGCAGATATAAATGTTCATATTCTTTCTCTTGAAAATATATGATTTTTTTTTTAAAATACCGGATTCCGTATATACAGATTTCATTTTCAAAGATTTTTCGGTAGTTGTAGTATTGAGGCGTTTAAAGTCAGTTATATAAATTATGAGACTAAATTAGTCACACAAAGACATTCTCAAGGTAATATTAAACCTATGGGAGTGTTCTTGACAAATAACTCGCTTGCATTTTATTACTTTTAAATAAATTGTTCTTCATGGGAAACCCGAGATCAATATCTAATGTTGTGCTTTTGTACTTTTTTGCGGTTGGTTGCATTTTTTTTTTTTTTTAATATTCGGACGCTTTCATTTTTGAAAACTGTTTGTAACCTGTTCTGAAATTTAAAGTATCCTCATTAAAAAAATGCAATCAAATTCGAAAAATTAAAAACGCACAACGTTACATATTGGACTTTAGGTAACATATGAAAAATAAATATTAAAATACAAACCAGAGTAGGTTTTTCTGTTTGAGCTTTAAAGCAATTAATAGATAATCTTACAAGGGAACCACTTTTGGTGTTGCTCGCACCTAGCATTGAGACCTGGTACATTTTAAAGCCCTATATTATGAAGTTTGAGAATCAATAAAATTTTTTTTGTTAAAATAATATTTTTTGATTACAGCAGCATAACTTTCTGAAAATGCAATTTTCGAGACCACTTATCGGACTATTAACATTGAATTTTTTTAAAGAAAAGCATTTAAAAATAAAAATTAGTTAATAAAAAATATAAAATATTGAAAAAAGTTTGAAAATTCCTTCAAAAACCCACAAATTTGATTTTGAAAAATTGCAACTTTATATTCATATTTTTGGCAGGGAAACAGTTGGCGTTTATTTTCAAAAGTAGAGCTTTCCGGCAACCCTAGCCAAATGTCATAGCTGAATTTGTAATAGCTAGAAATTGCAATGTCCGACCTGTTTCGCCACAGTAATTTTTCTAGATTGTGTAAAAATATTAATTTACTTTATGACTACATTTACCGAAGGACCATTTAATACAGCAACATTTCATTTTAAACATTCGAAACTTTATTTCATTCGCTTTCAAAAGAAAAATAGTTTGCTTATTTTGTATTTCACTAAAAAATAGTTTTTCAATGATCTTCTAAGTTTTTATAGAATTATATTTATTACTCATACATTTATTGTCTGCATAGAAAAAAAAAATAAAAACCTAATATTTGTTTCTTATGCTATCAATTGTAAAAAAAAATCGCAATCTGATATAATTCTAGTAATGTTCTGTACATTTTCTCTTTTGATAAAGCGGGCGGAAAAATTGTAATGCCATATTTGGCGACTTAACTCACTTTTGGCGTGAAATAAACAAATAAATATGTAATAATAAAAAATTAAAAGTATAAAAAAGTATATAAAATAATATTTTAACAGAGAAATTTTTTTTGTTCTCTAACTTTTATGTATAGGGCTACAAAACACATCAGGTCTCGATGCTAGGTGCGAGCAACACCAAAAGTGGTTCCCTTGTTAGTTTTATATATTTTTGCATGCTAAAATGATATAATCTCTTGTTATATTTATTGATATGAGTGGGGGAAAAAATTGACAATATTTTTTAAAACCAACCTTTTAAATATTTTTATGAGGCTAGTGATCTCAAATATTTTATTTGCAGAATTTTTAAGTTTTACAAGAGATAAATGCATAACATTAGCTAGTGAAATAATCTGTTATTTTTATTGTAACTATTTTATAAGATTAAAATATTTCTTACATAAAAGATATTTATTTTTTGAGTTCCCCTTTTATATGGAACTACAATCCAATATTTGCTATCTTTAAAACAGTAAAAAATTAAAACATATGTTATCAATAATTGGTAAGTAAAATATACCATTGTAGTGTGGAATAAAATGTTTTTCGTAAATTTTCTTACTTATCCCATTGATACTTGGAAAAATTTGTATGCATTATAAAAATTAAACACGAATTCTTTCTTAATCCAAACAGTTGTGCCAATAAGTTACTAAATATTGAAGTATTCTTTTAAACAATGCTTTGAAGTTAACATTGTTATACACTTAAAGTTACTGTTTAAATATGAAAATTGTCTCATTCATCTACACTCTGCCCTACTTTTAAATCTATGCAACTTTATGGAATATAAAATGTCTGTTGAGATGAAAATAAAGACATGAGTGTGCAAGTAATAGATAATTTACTGCTACTAATTTTTAGAAGTCGACATACACTATTAAATCTGTGGGGAACATTTGAATAATTGGGGGCAAAACTATGTTTTTCACAGTTTAATATTACCTTGCGAATGTCTTCGTGTGACTAATTTAGTCTTATAATTCATATAACTATGTCTTTAAATGCCTCAATACTACAACTACCGAAAAATCTTTGAAAATGAAATCTGTAATACGGAATCTGGTCTTTAACATGTTAAGCGCCACGTTAGTCACCAGTGACTGACACTGAACTTTCTGTTTAGAATGCATCATTCACCAATGACTAATGGCCTAAAATATGATGTAAAACTAAATATATATATTGTTTTAAGTAATTACTGAAAATTTAAAATTTACTTACCTTTTATTTATTACAGGATTATACTTTCTTAAAAATTATTTAAAACATTGTAAATTTTTGAGCTTCAGTGTCAATCACCATGGCACTCAATATGTTAAAGGAAAAATTATATATTTTCAAAAGAAAGAATATGAGCAATTATACGTGCTAAGATAGAAACCTGTTTAAAGTGTAATATATTTTGGTTCCTTTCGGTTCGGTTTTCATGGTTTTAATGAATCAATATTTGAAAAAGCTGGTTATGTAGTTCAGCATTACGTAATAAGCTTTTTCAAATATTGATTTACTTTAATGATTATATGACTTAAATGATTTTATTTAATGATTACACACTTAAAATTTTCAAAATCCGGCTATTAGAGATTTATTAAAATTCTCGTGTTAAATTTTCTTTTTAAGGGGAGTGGGGCAAAATTCATGTTTGCCACGGGTGCAAAAAAGACTGGTTTTAGCCCTTAAACACATAATTTACTGCTACCAATATATAGAAGTTGACATACATGATTAAATCCATGGGAAACATTTGAATAATCGAGGCAGAATTACATTTTTCACGGTTTTTAAAAAAATTGAAAAAATTGTCCTGTTTTTGAAATGACATACTGTGCTTGCTATTGAGGGTATAAAAATATTGTAGATATGAAAGTTGTAGAGAATTTCATCCTTTTTAATATTGTAATTGACAAATAATATGCTATGGCAACAAATCTCAAGATATTTTAAAAAAATCAAAAAAAAGTCCCAAAATTTTATTTTTTGGTCGCAGAAAATTTAGCCTTAAGAAATTTTGTTAGAAAACTTGGTTTTTCCATGTTGGCATCATTATAAACAAGTCAGAAAAAAAAAATCTTTTACCCAACCTTTTGCAAGGTAAAATGTACATTTCCCCTGGACTATATTTATTACTTTGAAATAACAATAAATGGTTACTTACTTCTCTCTCCCTTCCTGAAATTTTAATTTCCTTTCCTCTCATAACACTAATTTTAAAGTTTTCTTGTTATTTGTTACTTTTCTTAAACAATAAATAGTAAAAAAAAAAAAAAAAAAAAAAAAAAAAATCTTCTGAAATGTCAACTTCTTTTCTCCTGCCATCATAGTAAGTTTAAATTATTTTAGCTTTATTTGATTCTTGTCTTGCTAGTGCTTTGGTTATCTTACTTGTTACTTCAAAACAACTAAAAATAAACATTCTAAATTTCTCAAGGGAGGTGGAGGGGTAGAAGAAAAGTATTTTAACTTTTTAGTAGTTTTAGTTTAGCCTATTATCACTTTTGTCTTGACTTCAGGGACTGCTCATGTTGAAAGACTTTTGCTGTTAATAAAGTTTGTTGCAGAAAACATAGTAATTATTTGCCTCAGGAGTCGTGGCAGCTATGCACACACTTTTATATGAGGAAGAATAAACAGTTAATTTGACTGTATGTGTAAGGGCTATCTGTAACCAGGCTAGTTTTCACTTTTCCGATTTTGGTTAGTTTTTTTATATTGGGATTGTTTCAATTTCAGAACCAGTTCCGAAGGTAATTAAAAAAAATAAAAATCATTCAAAAATATTAAAATCCAAGAAGGAAATTTAAGAAAAAGCTAGTAACTGAAAGCATTTGAAAGGCAGCTGCATAGGTTAGTCCTGGTTCATAGTGTTAAACTGATTCATAATGCACTTCCCAGGATGTCGTTCTATTTCACCCAAAGTTAATCCGTTGACATATTTAAAATATTTTCATTATTATGAACAAAATTTATCTGTGGGGTGATAATTTATTTGTGTTTTACAACCATGGTTTATTATACACAAATTGAGTGTTGTAGTGTGCTCTACGATGCTTTAAGAGCCTACATTAGTCATTGAAAGAAACGCTCAAGCTAATGTTAATCCTATGAGAGGATTGTTTATAAATTTCTCGCTTGCATTTTAATATTTTTAATTCCCCCCCCCCCCCCCCCCCATACAGTACTTGAGGTTGATATTTTTTATTGTGCATTTGTACTTTTTCGATTTTGATCAGTTTTTTTATGTAAGGATATTTCTTGTTTTGAAACTAGTTAGAACTGGTTCTGAAAATGAAACTATCCTCATATTAAAAAAAAAAAAAACTGTGACCAAAATCAAAAAAGTACAAATGTGCACTAAAAAAATTCAGGTACCCTATTCAAAAAAAAATTTTTTTAAATATTAAAATGCGAGTGAGAAATCTGTAAACAATCCTCTCATGGGATTAACATTAGTGTTAGTTTCTTTTTGTGACTAGTGTAGGCTCTTAACCCTTTCAGGGTCAAGGTACTTGTATTCGTAAAATGTTCAAATAATTTATTGGCACCAGTATTAACAAGAGATTTTATTTTTAAACGTGTAAAAATAAATTTTCACATACTTAATAAAGATGACATTTTCGTCATAAAATTCCGGTGCCAATGTGGCAATTTGATATTACAATAGTGTGATGCCGTGACGGCATCACCGCCCTTGAAGGGATTAAGGCTGTTAGTCAGTCAACTTCCCTCACTCATATTAAGCTATGGATGTGTGACGCATTTATCTATTTAAAATATCTCCTTAGGAAATCAATGTTTTAAACTTTTTTCAGTGTACCCTTCTTAAAGAATGCTTCTTTTTTTTCCTTAATTGTCAAAATATTTGTAAAATATATACTTAATTTTATGTGAAGTGTTAAAATCTTTCACAGTTCATCAACTTTTAACACATAAAATATTAAATTAAGCCTAGATTTCAGAAATATTTTGAAAACTAAGGGGGAAAAAAAAAAAAAAGTCTTTTAAGAAGAGTACAAAGAAAAAGGGAGTTAAAAATATTAATTTCCTAAGGAGATACTTTAAATATGTGAATGCATTCTATGCCCATAGATTTAACATAAGCAACGGGAATTCAGAAAGACTAACAGCCTTAAGTTTGGCCCTGACCTATGCGACAGATTGTTGGATCAGCTTCTCTGATGGAGATTTTTTTTTTGCAAAACAAAAAAATGCAGCCATGGTGAAGGAAGGTCAATGACATGTTTATCACCTCCCATAGGGAAAATTTCTTTTGTTAATTTTGTGCAACTCAAAGACTTTGAACAGCAATAAAAAAGATCACAACTGACCAGTCTATTGAAAAAATATCCTACAGAAATTCTAATTTTATAACTTGTCACAGTATTTGGTCTATATGGAACCTTAAGGTTCTAAATTACCCTGTATTGGTTAATGATGTCTACAGAGAAGACAGGGTTAGGGTTGAAAATTTATTGTAAAAAGAATGGCAATAAGTTAACCCTTTTTATTACAGTAGAACCCCGCTAATCCAAACAGATTTTATTTTCGACTTGATTTATTTCAACTTTATTTTCATTCTGGACTTGAATTATTCCGGATTACGAAATTTTCCACATCACGGATTGAATGTCAGGAAAAACATCTAGAAGTTATAATTCAAAAAATGGCAGTAAAGCATGCTTTTTATTCTTTAATCAGCTTGAATAGAATAAAAAAAATATTCAGTAATGTAAATGCACAACATATGTACACGACTATAAAATGAAAATGTGCACTGTAGGTCTTTGTAGGAGCCATCTTAAAAAAAAAAAAAAAAAAAAAAACTCATATCAGTTTGTTTGCCAGTCACTATAAAATTCTTTTCTAAAATGCAAAAAATATTTAATTCGGATGATAAACCTTATTTTTCCTTTCAATAGTTTGATTTCTCAATGTCGACAGAATGATTTTTTTCTTCCATCCTTGTCGACGTGGTGATTGAGCTATTTATAGATTCGCAATAGTGAAGCGTTTGTAATTGCGTTGTTATGTAATTTCTCATTTTAAAGTTCCATTGGATTATTATAAACATCAGGAGTGATTAAACAAGGAATACTATTTTTTTTCTGAAAGTCATGCTGGATTATCCAGCATGCTAGACCTTAGGATGCTGGATTAGAAGATGTTTACTGTACTACTGAGTACTTATAACTTGTATTTTTTTAGCATTCATCTTTATCTTTTCTATTTTTATCAGAATTTCGGGTAATCCGAACAGGCACTGGTCCCAATTAGTTCGGATTAGCAGGATTCATCTGTACCATTATTTATAGACAATCTTTTGGTAGATTTGTATTGCAAATGTTGCAGCAATCAACCTTAAAGATTGTTTGAAAATAGTGCATTAAAAAGGTGACGGATTCATTTATTTCCCCCTTGCAACAAACTTTCACAGTTATGGGTGATGCTGGTAACAGTGTTTTCAAATGTATAAGCATTACAGCAATGATGTCATGTATTTATTAAACTCTGTTTGCTAATGTACAACAATTATCAGTGGAACTGATTAGATTACGGGCCACTTCTGTCTTTATGAATGAGTGCATCAGAATTTTGTCAGAGGGAAAATGGTTCTCATTTACAGCATTCTTCTTTTTTTCAGAATTAACTGGCAATCCATTAGGCGGTCACATCATGGATTTAGTGAGTCGTCCATCATCACGCATTGAAGACATCTTGTGTTACCTTGTTGATCATCATCCTGGTGAGTCCATTTTTAACATTGACATTTATCTGTTACTGCTGTATAATTTGGATTTTCGTTGGTTTTCAACAGACTTCACAAAATGGAAGTTACTTAGTTTGTTGATATATGTTAAGATGCCCTGATAAGTCTATTCACATTTCAGAACCTCGTAATAAAAAAAGAAAAAAAAAAACTTTGTAAATTGTCATATTACAGGTGATTTGCACCATAAGGCATGTCAAAGTAGCTAATTTTGGGGGGCAAAAGAAAAAAAAAACAATTTAACTATTTGTCGTTGCAAAAATTCAGACCATTTTCCAACTATTATTGAGCAAATTACATGACGATATAACAATTTAAGTTTTTGAAATATAAGTGCACTTATGGGGCTCTTTGAACTATTTTTTCGTTTGCCCCGCCCCTAAAAGAAGACGTGGTAACTCAGCCTTCCGATATGACAATTTTTGAAATGTGAACGGATTTACGGGACTCTTTCTATGTATGTATTTAACATTTGATAATGCATTATTGTTAAATAGATGCACTGGTTTCATAAATGTTTATTGGAAATGTTTTTTATAATTTCCTGGAGGTCTCATGTAAAAATTTTAAGATCCAAAAATGGCATGGATATTTGCTTTTCTCTCTCCTTTTGTGGCAACTGTGATGAAAATATTCAGGGGACTTTGTTATTGGGGCTTTGGCATTACTGAGTCTTTAAAATGTGTGATTCTTCGTCAAATATCATAAAGTCACCAAAAAAAAAAAAAAAAAAAAAAAGGCATACATGGAAAAATTTTTTAATCTTATGGGACTTATATGGTGACATATGTTATACCTTTTGTATTATATTATAGGGCTTATTTATGTATCTCCTTTAATCTAAAAAAAAAATGCAACTAATTTTGTCACAGCCTCTGTCAATGAATTTTTTGTGACTGGGCGGTCTTTCTTGGTTAATATTAAGAAAACTGTTGCATACAAAAGTATGAAAATTGGTGATATTATAGAGGAATGTTTGATAAAACGCTGATGCAGACAGTTTTTAAATCGAAGAATTATTTTAAGAGATATTTAATGTTAAAGTTAGTCAAAATCGTTTCATTAAAAATGTTTTATAGGAGTAAAAACTATACATAGGAACTTAACAACATTTTTAGATTATTTTATACATTAGAAGTTCCCAGTGTGCAGACTGGAATTATTTTTTTAATTTGACTCATTTTTTGATGATTATTTCCATTTTAAATTCAAATTTTCATTATTTCGAGAGATTTCTTACATATTTTAGAAAAGGTTATTATTTTAAATTGTTGCCAATTTTAGAAGCAATGCAAAGAACAATATTTCCTTCAAATTAAAAATTTATTTATATGTGGTTGTTATAACCAGAAAAGAACTTTTAAATTAGAATTAAATGATTGCACGTTAAATGCAGGAAAATATTGAAAATTACGTCATAAAAACTATATTTACATGTGAATTTTAAGAGAAAGAAAAATTTTAAATAAATTCATTATTATGCATTAAAAGTCGTAAATGGAGAAAATTACGTCATATTTAAACTGGCCAAATAATTAACAGTTGCAAAAAAGTTTAAATTAAAAAATAGACATTTATTTCATATTCTGAGATAATCTTTTCAACTATTGTTGTGAATTCTAAGACTATGCAAATATTACCTTTCTAACAAAACAGTATTTTCACGTGAATATTAAAAAGAGAAAGAAAATTTTGTTGAAAATTATGTCAAAATTAAAATGATACATTTCAAATATCTTATTTAAAAGAACTTTCTTGTAGCATTGTTAAAGAATAGTGAGAGACAAAAACTGTTTACTTAATTTCAAATTTTTAACTAATTTTTTTAAATCGAAGACTAAAACAGCCATTGTATCTCTTAACAGTGGCTGATTTGGCCTTAAAACTCTCCAATCAAAGGAAAATGAATGGAAACCTGTTTACAGGGAGATTGTCACTGTTTCTAGGGATTCTAGGGACTGAGCAAAAATTTCGAATTATTCAGAATTTCGTATTAAACAAGTTTGAATCATCCAAGTTTTACTGTATTGAATAATTTAAAGTTTTTCTGTCTTTTCAATCCTTGATTTCCTTATTCACATTGTATTACCGTAATTTCTGGAAGAAGCACATAAGAGTTTAGAAGATAAAATATCCTAAGTGCTGTGATTCGTTTAGAGCGACCAGTACACTGATTTTGCTCCTGCAGCGATATCTATTTAATGCTCTCATTTGACATTTTTCAAAGGGTGATACGTCCTGTCCCTTTTCCCAGTATCATCTTTGAATCCTTTATTTTTTCCCCTTCAAAATATTTTCCATTTCTTTTCCTGCAAAAATACATGACTTTGGGAAGAAAGAAGTTTTGTCACTCTATAATTCACATGTAGAGACCTAATTTGTGCTATTTGCGCAAAAACAAGTGCATCAACTGCATACTGCTTTGCATTTTTCATTTGAAAATCATTCCAGAATGGTTTGTGTTTTCTAAATTCATCTGGATTTCTCTCTTTAAGGTTATGCTTTCATTATACTGCAAACATACATTAAAGGAAGATGTTAATGGAAAATAAAGTATTATCGTGCAAAAAAAAAAAACAAAAAAACAATTGATATGTTTCAAATAAATATTCCTTTTCAGTTTTGCTTTCAGGTTCAGGTAATTTTTGAGATTCTATGCAGGGTTTCTTTCTGCATAACAAAACGTCATCAATGCAAAGCCTTTTTTTTTTTTTTTTTTTTTTTCCACAGCATCAGACAAGGAGAGGTCCTGAGGTTGGGAACACTGAATGCTGCAACCCTTTGTGCATTGGTAGAGTGTATACTAGTCAATAGATAAACATATGACAAGGATAAAGTGCAATATGCTGGGAGGGTCTTAAAAAAGCAAGCCGCAAAGTCACCCACTTTTGACATTTAAGGACATAATCATAAATTATACCCATTTCTGAGCAGCCGGTGCAATTGGCAGAGCAGTACTTCTCATTTTTCTCTCCCGGAACTCTGTGGGTTCGATACCCCAACAAGACTTTCTTTCCCTCCCGCAGATAAAATGTTTAGTTATTTTTGAACCACAATTTAAAACAAACTAAATATAATTATTTAAATTTAAGCTAAATGTAAATAAAGACATGCTGCTGCACGCACACATAGATATTTATTTATTTTTAAAGAAATTGCAATTTTATGGATCTAATGAAAAGTTAAAATGCGTAATTTGGATTCCTCAGACAGCAATTTTTATTTTATTCACTTTTATAGTTTTTTGTACTAATAAATAGAGATGGGCATTATTTAACGTATTAGGATAAATAACAATGTTATTCGTTTATAGTGCATTATTTAGTAACAGATTAACGGAAAGTCCCTGTTAAATTTGGAACGCATTACCTGCGAAGTATATAAAAAAAAGAAAAGAAAAAGCTGAAAGAATAGTTTTTTAGAAATATATATATTAAAATTATAATAAAAATAAAATTTCCAAAATTTGTTTTCGATATTATAAAAGAAAAAGAGCTTAAAAATGCACTTTCAAATTAAAAAAATATGTACTTTCAAATAAAAAAAAAGTCCTTTTTAAACGATTAATAACGCTTATTATGACGCGCCAAAGCTAATAGAAAGAAATCATCAACCGCAGACAGTCAAAAATCTTCCTTTCATGTCTTTAGTAGCCTTCAATGGCTAGAATGCATCGTTCACTGCAAAAAATGATTAAAGCTTAGTAGCTATGAAGCAATTCACAATGAACCAATCAGAGCCCAATTCACTAGCAAACACCTGGCCATTCGCTAGAAAAGAAAGCTACCACTGTTAAAATATTCTGAGAAACCGCATAGAGTTTTGACAGTTATTTTATTACAAATATTCATTACTGTTGATTCTAATACTGTAACTGCTTTAACTCAACAAGAAGACAAAATATTTTTTAACACATCACACTGATATACGTTAAACTGTTGTAATTTGTTATACAGATAAATAGTATTGAATAACATCATTTTAATGATGAGATTTATTGGGATGAAAAGTAAAAAGCGTTTTTTAATAAAGGATATGAGAATGGGAATAACTGTGAATTTGTTGCATTGCAGAGTTAGGTCGTTAGCCATTTTTGACCTGGCAGTGGTTTATTTGAATTAGAATGTTTAAAAGGGATTAGAGGATGGGAATGATTTTGATTTTGTTGCATTTTTGACACAGTTATTGCGGTAGCCATTTCTGATTGGGCTAGTGGTTTCTTTGAATTTGAATGTTTAAAAGGGATATGCTCATGGAGTTCGACAGGTTTTTTTCTTTTTTTTTATTTGACAGTGGATTTTTTTTTTTTTAGAAAGGGGGGCATGTGTTTTTATTTATTAGTTTCTCAGTACTGTGTTTTTAGAAAATAAGAGCAACAAACATTTTTATTTCTGTGATTTTTATTTCACTGTAAATAAAAGAAAGACAATAGCATCACATTATTTGTGCGAGCACTTAATTTTAATACAATTGTAACTAATTTGAAAAATGTAATAAAAATCTGTTCGAATAAATTGCTTTTAATTAAAAGTGTATAAATAACATTTTCAGGTTCTTGTGGATTATCTTTGGATAGACGTTGATAAATATGGCTGCAATGAAATCAAGGATCAAATTTCTTTTTTTATAAATCATGTTGTTAAAGCAGTGTTTATTTTTATACAGCATGTCTTTTCTTATCGTTTGCTGAGAGCTAATTTCGAAACCATTAGTTTTAGAGGTGTAGTTGCAATTGCAAAAGTGTTTCAAATTTTGTTCTGTATCATATAAAAATCGATCTACGTTAAAATAGCTGATTTTTAAATACTTGAGAAATTAAAATTTTTTTACAGTATCTGGGGCTTAGAAGTAGCTATGTTTTAAGATGTAAAACAGTAAAAGTTTATTCTTCTATGGCCAAAACTAACTGAGTTAAGATACTTGCAATTTAATGAATTTTGTGATTTTTAGTCACCAAATATGGAAAAACACTTTTTTAGTATTACATTGATAAATTGCATCTGACTAAACATGTATAAATAATATTTTCATGTTCTTGTGGTTTTCGCTATGCATATGCGTTGATACACATAGCAGCAATGAGATCGGGAATATATATTTTTTTTTTACAAATCATGTTGTTAAATCTGTGTTTATTTTTATACAGGACGTCTCTTCTTATCGTTTACCAAAAGCTAATTTCTAAATCGTTAGTTTTAGTGGTATTGTTCAATTGCAAAAATGTTTCAGATTTTGTTATGCATCATTTAAAGTCCAATTTGCATTAAAATAAGTGCTTTTAAATAGTTAAGAAATTACAATCTTTTGACAACGTCTGGTTCCTATAAGCTTCATTCAGAAAAGTTTCTCCATGTTCTAACCACTAAAACAGTAAACATTATATTTTCCTACAGCTAAAACTTATTGAGTTATGATACTTAGAACTTTATGGATTTTCCCCGTTTTTGTCACCATAAACAAAAAACGTGTTTTTAGTGCCAGAAAAGCTCAAAATGCATAAAATTAAAAGTATCATAACTAAGTAAGTTTTGTCCTGTAAAAATTAAGTTTTTAAACAAAAACTGATTTTAATGGAGTGGATTCACCTTAACAAAAAACAGTGTCTATATGTACGTTCCAAAATTATTTCAAACATTTTGTTTAAAGGCCTTCTAATTAAAACACCCGTTGACATCATACACAGCCATTAGTTATACGTTAAAAAAAATAACAGATTGTTGGAACCTGTTACTTCTGCAAGCATGGAACGATGCAACCTGTTAACCAAAAGTAACTCTATTTCCCATCTTTACTAATAAACCTCTGGTATGATCCATGTCAATTCAGGCAGCCAAAGAAAAAATCTTACCTTCATAGTCTCAGAAGTTTTTGAATTGAACATATGTTGAAATTCAATAAAAAATAAGATACTTGTATATTTTGGTTTTGCCGTAAAAATTCCTGGCCCGAGATACAGGCCGCCAAAGATGGCATCCCGGGCACCATTTCCAATTCGCCATTTTGATAAAAAATTTAAAGTACTATATCTCTAGAATGGTGCAAGATATTTTGTTGCGGTTTTTTTTATTTTAAAGATAATATTCTTCTGTTTAAAATGATATACCCAATTTTGAAAAATGTATTCAACTTTTCTTGTGGCAACCTTTTGAAAAAAAAATTTTTTTTTCAAAAAATTTTTTTTTTTTGAAAATGCCAATCCCAAAAATTTTAATTTTTTTGCTGTTGATCAATACCATTGGGAACTATCTTCACTGTAAAGGAGAACTTCCACTTTTGAGTTTAACAAATTTTAGAAACATTTAAAAAATTCAGAGAATTTTACAGGAACTGTGTATATACAGTTCCAGTAAAAGTCACTGAATTTTTGCTTATTTGTATCATATTTGTAAGGATAAGCCTACTATATATCCTAAACCAGTTAGAAATTGCAATATCAAATGTGGCAAATGAGGTGCGTGCATAGTATTAACTAGTTTTATAAATATTCAGATTTTGGGGCAATAAGTGTTACACTCTTGGGCAAAAAGGCATGAATACAAAATTTACTATAATTCCATATATTAAATTCAGTAATACTGAAGTAATATGAATCCATCTTAAAAGGACTTAATCGCCATGGCAACCTAGAATCATTGCCTATCATGGTATATCATTGAATCAATTATGTATTATAGGATTTTTATATAGAATGAAAAAAACTTTTATTAATGTCTTTTATGTTTTAATTTGATTTTCATAGCATTTGAAGCGAAACATACTTTATTGCAGAGGTTTACAAAAAATTACTTCCTGTGTCATAGAAAGTGCATAGTGTTTACAGGGACACACAAAAGATTTCGGATACTTTACCTTATTGGAAATACTGTACATTAGCGATGATTGCTAGAGGTGCATTTTTAGTTGCGATATGAGTTTTCAAGTTTAATTAAATATTTCCATATTACGTTGTGTGTATAAAGGCTGTAGATCATATACAGGGCTACACAAAAGAAATCGTAAGGGTATTGCTGGAAGTGCATTTTTAGTTGTGTTTGAGTTTTTAAGTTTAACTAAATTTTTCCACGTTACGTTGTGTGCATAAATGCTGTAGATTATATACAGGGCTACACAAAAGAAATCTTAAGGGTTTACTGAGTATGAATGAAAGTAGCTTAAAGGTGATTTTTAAATGAGTTATGCATTTTTACACTGAACTACATTTAGTATACTAAGATATGTTTGAAGAATATAGATAAAATGATATACAGGTCCACGCAAAGAATTAGATACATGGCCGTCTATGGATGATAATCTCTGGAAGTGTGATTTCACTGGTTTTAAGGATGTTTTAATCTGAATTAAATATTAGATAAATAGTGGCATGCATATAAAGATAGTAGGTAAAATACAGGGTTGTATGAAAGTATTCAAGTATGCTTCCGTCTACTGACATAAATTTCTAAAAGTCAAATTCCGACCTATTTATGTGTTTTTAACAATTTCCAACATAGTTGAAAGTCTTTATGGATTCGATTTGTCTGAACTCTAACTTGTATTAATATAATTTGTATTGCTGTGTAATTGATATATGTTATTGAGATTGTTTTACTATGTTCGGTATTGAAAATAAAGTATGTATCACTTCAAATGCTATGAAAATCAAATTAAAACATAAAAGACATTAATAAAAGTTTTCTTCATTCTATTTAAAAATCCTATAATACATAATTGATTCAATGATATACCATGATAGGTAATGATTCTAGGTTGCCATGGCGATTAAGTCCTTTTAAGATGAATTCATATTACTTCTGTATTACTGAATTTAATATGTAGAATCATAATAAATTTTGTATTCATGCCCTTTTTGCCCAAGAGTGTAACTTATTGCACCAAGACCTGAATATTTATAAAACTAGTTATAGTACGCACGCACCTCATTTGCCACATTTGATATTGCAAGTTCTAACTTGTTTAGGATATATAGTAGGCTTATCCTTACAAATATGATACAAATAAGCAAAAATTCAGTGACTTTTACTGGAACTGTATATATACAGTTCCTGTGAACTTCTCTTAATTTTTAAAATGTTTCTAAAATTTGTTAAACTCAAAAGTGGAAGTTCTCCTTTACAGTGAAGGTAGTTCCCAATGGTATTGATCAACAGCAAAAAAATCAAAATTTTTGGGATTGGCATTTCCAAAAAAAAATTTTTTTTTGAAAAAAAAATTTTTTTTTCAAAAGGCTGCCACAAGAAAAGTTGAATACATTTTTCAAAATTGGGTATATAATTTTAAACAGAAGAATATTATCTTTAAAATAAAATAAACGGCAACAAAATATCTTGCACCGTTCTAGAGATAGAGCACTTTAAAATTTTTATCGAAAATCGCGAATGAGAAAGGATGCCGGGGATGTCATCTTTGGCGGCCTGTATCTCGGGCCAGGAATTTTTTTGGGCAAAATGAAAATATACAAGTATCTTACTTTTTCTTAAATTTTAACATATGTTCTTCTCAAAAACTTCTGAGACTATGAAGGTAACACCCCTGCCTGAGTTGATATGGATTCAGCCCTCTATTCTTCTCAGTGAAATTATTTAAAATGTGCTGCATAAAATTAAAATATGGTATTTTAATTTCATATTTTCCGATACCTAACACAGGGTGTCTACAGAATCTGGAAATCAGGGAATCATGGAAAAATCAGGGAGATTAATGACTCTGGAAAAATCAGGGAAATGTCAGGGAACTTTATAAAAATACTGGAAAATCAGGGAAATTTGTCTATATTGCGAAAATATTGGCATTTTCACCTTGCCAACGAGACTGATTCGTCTATTTTATGTACCATATTTTTTCACATGCTGATTAATCTTTCCCAATATTTTTTAAAAGATGCGCATGGTATGGGTTTTTGATATTTAACGTAAATTAAGGTGATCAGATGGCCTGGTTTTCTGTACATAGCACTTATATTGAAGGCAATTAACACATTAAAAAAATTTTAAATGATACATTAGCATAACCTGACCAGGTGGCCAGCTTAATCCAATTAGCTATCCCCTCAGATTTAGTTGTCTTAGAATAGAATATTTTTCAGAAAATGAGGAAACTTTCTGGTCACCCTATATCCATTGGCTTCTATGATGTTGGACGCTATGAAGTTAGTTGAGTTCGGATTTATAAAACTGTTAACCAATACTTAATGAATATTAGGCAATTTTAATGTTTTTCTCTTGTTTTTTCTCCCAAATGAGACATTAGCAAGCTGGATAAGTGTGTTATACGAGGAATCTGTATACATGAAAAAATACTGTATGTGTATTGTTATCAATGGAAATCAGCGAAGTCTGATAAAAATAGGCAGGGAAATCATGGAAAAATCAGGGAAGTTTTTTTTAGAATTTCTGTAGACACCCTGTAACAATTTAAAAGTTTTATAACTTTTTGAATTTTTCTCTTTTTTTTAACTTAAAAAAAATATTTTTCTATTTCAGGATCTTTGTTTGGAATTAGGATAACTGTTTTTTGACAATTAAAAAATCTTTTCATTGGCATTAATATTTATTAATTATGTAGATTTGCAGGTGGTTTTTGGCAAAACATGTACACTATTGAAATTAAACAGAATGGGTTTAGAATGTTTACTCTTGTTTGTGTTAAAGTTTTAACAGCCATTTTCTGCCAACAGAGTGAGGCAGCATTTTGTTTTTAAAGTTTTGCGGAGATTAGACTCAGTTCTTTAGTCTAGTGTTGTAATTAAAATGAAAAAGACATTAAAATAAAAAACCCTTGTGAAAAAGTTTCTAAATTTACAAATATTGAAGAATGAATTTCAGAAGACTCAATTCATAGAAGAAAAAAAAAATTTGTCGTGGTGTCGAACCTACAGAGTCTCGAGAAAAAAGTTAGAAGTCTAGCGCTCTGCCAACTGTACTATTCAGTTGCTCAGACACATGTGTAATTATGTACTAAAGCATCAAAATTGGGTGATTTTGGGGCTAGTTTTTTAAGACCTCCTTGCATATTGCATTTTATCCTTGTAATATGGATATCTATTGACTATTCTTTATCGATGCACAAAGGGTCACCACATTATGTGTCTCTGAGCTTGGGTCCTTTATGTGAGTTCTCAAGCTAAAAAACAAACCACAAGTCATTGTCATTTTTTCCCCCAGTAAGTCTAATAGTAGGCTTTTGTGTGTGTGTGTGGGGGGGGGGGGGGGGGGGGGGCTAAAATTTTTTCCATACCTTATTATATTTTAATAAAAATTTGGTACCTATCCTAATTTATTTTTGCAATTTGCTGAAAATGTGAACGAAATCGGCCAATTAACAACAAAGATACCAATTATTTTTTTTAATAGCAAGGAAAAGGTTTTCCTTTCAGTTCTTTTTCTTTTAATCATTATTTCTGCTGCTCAAGAATTTGACGAGAAAATTTTTGACACATTCACAGAATATTTTTTATATTTAAAGGAATAAAATTTGCCAGCCATGAATATTGAAATGATTTGGAATCAGAAAGCATGTTCCTTTTTTCAATAAATATCTTACATCCTTAATTTAAAATATCTTTGCAAAACACACAAAAACTCTAAAAATCACATAAAAAATTGCAAACAATTAAAAAATATACAAAAAATTACATAAAACTTCACAAATTGCAGAGTAACAGAATATTAGGCTAAAAGATTGAAACTGGATTTTTTTTACAAATATCAAAAAATTGCATTGAAAATGGCTGTATGAATATGAATAAACTTATTGAAAAGAGGACAAAATTTGCTGTATTGGGCTTAAAACCTTTTATGAATATCAAAAAATCACCGCAAATCGCGAAAAAAGGCTAAAAATTCAAAATAGCTGTAGGTATTTCAAATAAAATTTATAGAATAAAGGACAAAATTTATTATATAGGTGTAAAAGCTTGAAACCAGAGCTCCTTTTGCGAATGTGGAAAAATCACAGTAAAAAGCAAAAAAAATAAACCCACTAAAATTCACAAAAAAACTCTTAAAAGTTTATAAATCACAGAAAATAAAATTTACTATACTTGGCTACTAGATTAAAACAGGATTTCTATTACAAATTAAAAAAAATCTCCTTGAAATGCAAAAAAGTTGTAAAAATCTACATATAAAAGTTCACGAAAAATTCAAATCACTGTACGAATTCAGATTAATTTTGTTGAAAAGCGGATTAAATTTATTATGTTGAGCCAAAAGTTTCAAACTGGATTCTTTTTACTAATGTGGAAAAACTGCTTTAAAACGTGAAAAAAAGCTAAAAATCTCATTTTTTTTTAATTTACTGTAGAACCTTACTAATCTGAACTAATTGGAACCAGTGCCTCTTCGGATTATGAAAAATTCAAATTACCCAAAATTCTGTTAAAAATAGAAAAGAAAAAGTTGCGTCCTAAAAAAACTCAGTACTATAGTAAACATCCTCTAATCAGGCATCCTAAGGTCCATCATGCTGAGTAATCCGGCGACATTCGGAAAAAAATAGTATTCCTTGTTTAATCACTCCTGATATTTATAATAATCCAATGGAACTTCAGAATGAAGAATTACATAACAACCTGTTACAAACGGTTTAAAATCGCAAATTTATAAATAGCTCAGCCACCACATCAACGAGGGGGGCGAAAAAACAATTCTGTAGATAATTTGCGAGATCAAACTGATGAAAGGAAAAATAAATTTTTATCATCTGGATTAAATACTTCTTGCATTTTAGAAAATAATTTTATAGTGACTGGCAAACAAAGTGGGTATTTTTTTAAAATTCTATTCAAGCTGTTTAAAGAATAAAAAACATGTTTTACAGCCATTTTTGTTTGATTCTAACTTCTACACGTTTTTCCTGACATTCATCCTGTAATCCTGAAAATTTTGTAAGTTAATATTTTCAGTTATGGCTCCTGTACTTGACGCCAAAGACACTCACGAGCTAATGCTAATCCTATGGGGAGGCATTTTTCTAATATCTCGTTTGCATTTCGACATTTTTAAATATATATATATTTTTTTTGCTTTGGATAGCCGAGGTCCGTCTCTACATCACACTTTTTTTACTTTTTCGATTTTGGTCGCAGACATTTTTTATAAAGTTACTTTCACTTTCAAAACCAGTTCTGAAAATGAAAGTGTCATTCTAAAAATTATCTGCAACCAAAATCGAAAAAGTAAAAAAGGTGCGATGTAGATCTCGGCTATCTAGTGCAAAAAAAAATTAAAAATGTCAAAATGCAAATGATGATGATGTTAGAAAAATCCCTCCCCATAGGATTAGCTTGTGAGTGCCTTCACCGGTAGGGACAGGAGCCGTTAATCTGTTCAAGTATAATTTTCGAAAATAAATAATTCGAAATTATAAAAAGTATATAAGCTATTGTAACAATAACATATAACAATAATATAATAAATTTGAAACACAAATATATGAACAAATTGGTAAAATTCTAAAGATAAGCTAGATATGAACATAGAAAACCAGTATATAAAATAAGAAACTATGAATAACCCACAGAATCTTCAGAGGAGCTTGTAGGTTTGATTCATTGTGAAGATGCGTTATTTAATTCAATTTTGTCATCATTAAGCCCAAAATGACATAGTTTATAACTTATTATAAAAGTTAGTAATTACAGAAATTATAAAAACTGCAAATTAGTAGTTTCATTAGTTAGTAGCCTACAAACACGTCGTCATAATTATGTAAAACTATATTAAATACTAGTGATATTTATATTTATTAAAATTCATTATTAAACAATTAACTCTTTAATTAGGAACATAATATACATTTTTATGCTTTAATTACTAAAATAATTAATAATTTAGTATTCATTCTAGAAAGTAAAAGGGGCAGGATGCCAATTAAAAAAAGGACACTTCAGTATAGCTTCAAAAATCCGGCATCATTGAGATCAAGACTATGCCAAATTTTTGAAAATTCCAGATTTTTGAAGGAATATCAAAAGTAGTAACTAGGAATATTAAAAGTAGTACTGTATTCTTAATGGTGACTTTAGCCATAATTTATTAAGTGATAATTATGTAAGAAAAAGAGAAAATTAAATATAAAAATAAACTTAAATTTATATTTTCTGTGTTGCAGAAAAAAATCTAATAAAGAGTGAAATTATTTCTTTGCGTGTAATTTCGGAAACATCAATGTCAATTTTGCTTGCTTCAAATTTTTTTGGCCATTGTTTAACAAGTTTTTCTTGTATTTTATACAAATGACGAATTTCTATTACAGATCTATTTCAGAAATACAGTCTTGTTCTCTAAAGCAAATATTAATTCTCTAGTCTCAAATTTATGCATTTTTCTAGTGACACATTTTCTTCTGTCTATTGTCCATCCTCGTCTTCGCAGCTGTTACTAGTGTTATCAGCAGTTCTATTTAGCACAGCGTCAGAAGAGACATTCAAAAGAACTTTTGTACTAGTCTCCATGCCATTGCTGAGCAACAGTACAGCTCCCAGAAAATTTGTTCAGAAAATAATCACCTCTGACAAATGAAAAAGTCATTTTTTTTTTTTTTGCACTAGGGGGCTCGGCCCCCTACGAGCTACGCTCGCCAACCCCCGTCCAGACACCGTAGACTCTAAATGCACGCTAATTTAATCGGCTTTAAAAAGATTTCGAAAGATTGAATTATAATTTAAAAAACAGTGGTGATCTCTCTATAAACGGATTTCTATTCATTTCTCTTTGATTGGGGAATTTTAACGCCAAATCCGTTGCAGTACTACTTGATTATCCCGTCGACCCATTTCGCCAAATTATATAAATCGCCAAACCACTCGCCAAATTATACAAATTGACATAATTTTTATTTTAAATAACGAGAAAACAAATAAATTAGTACAACATTAATAAAAATACAAATAAAACGTCGAAATAAAAATAACTTGATGACGTAGACACGTGTAACAGCATTTCAAATTAAGCTAATATAAGAGGAATTAAGTAAACAGAGTCTTTGTCTCCTGGTATTTTTTAACAAAGTGAAAAGAAAGTTCTTTTAAATGAGACATTTTAAATTAATCGTTTTTAATCTGACGTAATTTGGACCAAACTATTCTTTCTCTTTTTAATATTCACGTGAAAATACTTCTGTTAGAAATTAAATATTATTTGCGCTTTCCTAACAAAAATAGTTGAAAAGTATCCTCTTAAAATATCAAATGTCTAGCACAATTTCTAAATTTAAACCGTTTTGCAATGTTATTTTGTGTTCATTTTATGTAATAACTGTAATGTGACGTAAATATGACGTAATTTCTCCTATTTAAGACTTCTAACGCATGTTAATAAATTTATTGCTTTACAAATTCCTTTCTCTCTTAAAATTCACGTGTAATTATAGTTTTTATGACATAATTTTTAATAAGTTCCTGCTTTTTGTACATAATTATTTAATTCTAATTCCAAATGTTTTTTCTGTTTATAATAGTCACGTGTAAATAAATTTTTAATTTATTTACACGTATAAATATATATATATTTTTTTTGAAGCAAACATTATTGCTTCCTCTGTTTATACAGTTGGCAACAGTTTAAATTAATATCACTTTCTAAAATCTGTTAAAAAATATCTCTAGAATTGCTGAAAATCTGAATTTAAAATAGAAATAAAACCTCAAAAAATTAGTCAAAATAAAAAAATTAAAGCAATCTGCACTCTGGCAAATTCTAACGCATAAAATGATCTAAAAATGATTAAATTCCTATGAACAGTTTTTGCTCCTATAAAACTTTTTTAGTGGAACGATTTTGTCCAACATTAGCATTAAATATCTCTTAAAATAATTCTTCGATCTGAAAACTGTCTGCATCAGCGTGTTTATCAAACATTTCTGTATAATACTACTGTTTTTCATATTTTTGTATGCATTATTTTTCTTAATATTAACGAAGAAAGACCTCCGGTCACAAAAAATTCAAAACCGGCGGCGGTGACAGCGGTAGTTACTTTTTTTTAGAATAGAGAGATTTTTACTTTCGATCTTTATTTTTTTAATTTATAAACAATTGCTATTTTTTTTTCTACCATAACTTGAAAGTGAAGAAGGAATGGAAAAAGATGGTTTTGATGCTGGATTTTTGAAGTCACACTGTATTTCATGAGGAAATATATTGGCAATGTGTTTAGTAACAATATAAGGAAAAAAAAAAAGTATATAATTTTTTTAGTATGTTAAATAAAGTGTCATTAATTTTTAGTAATTTTATGGATTACAAATAAAAAAAAAATACTATTAAATAACATGTTTTAACAACATACTCCTTTTTTTTTTTTCTAAAGAAATAAAGTTCTATCATTCTTGCAAGGTCTTTGGGTGCATGGATATAGAAATAATGTGGAATGGGGGAAGTTTTTACAAGTAATCTCTAGCTATAACTACAGGTGAATTTCACTATTTTTTTTTTAAAGGCAGGGATGCATTTTGTCAATTTCAAAAGGGGCAGGGTGTGGCACCCTTAAAAAATGGCCTAGAAGAAACAGTAATTACAGAATTAGGTAATAAAAACTGCAAATAAGTAATTCCATTACTTAGTAGCACAAATAACAAAACTAACAAATATTATTTGTACTTAGAAAAATTACTGTTAATTGCTAAATCTAAACTAACACACATGTATCTCTATGCTAATAAAAAAAAAAGTATGAAAATGAGTTAAATCCATTCATATACACATGCAAAGTAAATATAATAGCCAGTTATATCTGAAATATTCAAAATATTGAATAACAGCATTATTACCTCTCAGTGGGGATTATTAGCTTTTAATGGTTAAAAAAGTAAGAACAAAGTTTTTGCTGCCTTTTCAATCCTTAATTTTTTTATTTGGTGCATGTATGTGAGTTACAAAGTTAAAAAATAAACATCTATTCCACCTCTACTGAAGAAGCTCTTGCTGTGCTTAAGGGGGCTGGTCACTCAGCTTCCGATTTCCCCTCACCTCATTAATGTAAAGTCTATGGGTATTGGATGCATTTGTATATTTAAAATATCTCCTCGGGAAATTAACATTTTAAAATTCTATTTTTTGTGTACACTTCCTAAAAGAGGTCTCTTTTTGTTCTGAGTTCTCTGAGTTTCTAAAGTGTAGATTTAATTTTTATATGAAGTGTTTTACAGTTCGCCCGCTTTAACTCATAAAATATTAAATTCAGCATAGATTTTAGAAATAATTTGAAAACTAAGAAAAAAAAAGAGACATTTAAGAAGAGAACAGAGAAATAAGATGTTAAAAACATGAATTTCCCGAGAAGATATTTTAAATATACGAATGCATCAAAAGTCCATAGACTTAACATTACAGAGGAGAATTCTGAAGCTGAGTGTCAGGTTTCGAGAAACATCTGCTATTAGAAATGATGTTCTATATTATTTTTGTCTTAATATATTATATATTGTATGGGCTGTGTACTGGAATTTCAAAATAACAGTCTTTCCTTATCTAAAACTGGATCTAAGCCGGTGAAAATGTATAGGTGGAATGAGGGGGAAAAAAGATAGTTGGAGAGGGCGTGCCCAACCTTTTGAGATGTCTGTGGAAGATGGGAAGACAAAAGAATTCCACAAACGAAGAAAAGGGCTTGAATGGGAGCCAGGTAGAAAACTCCGGAGGGATGACGTTGAGAAAGAGCAAGGGGTTCCTGGAAGGCAGTCGGTTCTGCTGAGAGCGTTGGAGCGGAGCGTGCAAGGTGGAGAGTAGTTCCTTGGATCGCTCTGAGAAAGTGCGTAGGGTTGAGAGAGGCTCAGATAGCTTAGGCCTAGAGCCCATGTGTTGGGAGATCGAAATTGATCTCCGGAAAGCTAATTTAACATGTGTAGAGTGAGAGTGATTTAATGTAGTTTAACAGTACATAGCCAGTATTTACTGTATTCAATTTAATGTTGAACCGGATCATCTATATCTGAGTTTGTAAGTGTAAATAGTGTTTGTTGTTGTGTAAATAGTGTGTAAATAAACTGTTAATTTAGTTAATTGAAAGCATTGGTTTTCATTTAAACAATCCTCTCAGTGCGTGACCGATATCACGTAATCATATCGGTGGTGGCAGCATATAAATAATAAGGATTTTCTTCCAAGTTGTGCGGACTAAGAGGAAACTCTGACACAGTCCCCTTAACATTTTTATACCAACTAGTTCTTTTTCTCATATACATTCTTTTACAATAAGTATTGAGCAGATGTCATTCTTTCATTCTTCTTTACCTCCACTATTGCTATAAATTTATTGTTACAAAAGTAGAATGAGAAGATAAAATTCTGGATAGTTTATTCTTGCAGAAATTTATTATACTTGCTATGCTTATTTTATATAAAAGGATGAATAATTTGATTACTAAAACGAAATTATGACATTGCAATTTACATCTGATTTAAATATAATTTTTAAATGAAATCCTTTTTATGTCAGACTAAAAACTGTTTCTTACAAACTTACTGTTATAGGTGAAAACTGGGAAATTGAGTTAGTAGCCAGTGGCTGGTAGACTCAGTTCCATTAATGGCCGTTATAATATTTCAAACTTTCTTGACATCTAGATAAACTATAATCGTAGTATATATACATATATTTCTATAAATTATTTTTATACAAGCCAACTATTCACAATAAAAATAGGGAAGCAGTCAAAATTAAAGATCATTATTCTAAAATTACAAAATCATATCACATTATTTTTTTTTCGAATATATTTTTGGATTATTTGTATATGTTAATAAACACAATTATTAATCAAATTACTATTACTTTCTTTATATAAAAATAACTAAATCAAAATTCTAACAGCCAGGGCCGAAACTAGCCTTTTTTGTGCCCGGGGCTAACATGGATTTTGGCGCCCCCCCCCCCCCCCCCCCCCAGCCCCTTCCACAAAGTATATTTACAAAGAGAATTTTACTAATTTTCTAATAGCCGACTTATTTTAAAATTTAAAATATGTAATCATAAAATATGTAATACTGAACTACATAATCTACAACGGCGGATCCAAGGGGGAGGTCACGGGGGTCATGACTCTCCTCAGAACGCCAACAAAAATATTCTAAAGCTCATTTTTTAAATGAAACGTACAGTAGAGCCCCAATTATTCGAGTCCCGCTTAACCGAGTTTCCGCTTTAACCGAGTTATTTTCTTTTGATGGACTGATGGCTTCCATTATTAATGAAGTGTTAGGTGAAGATGAAAGAGCAGTCGTAAAAAGTTGCCATTTTTTTTCCCATTCTGACCAGAAAGTCAGAGTTCTAACTTTTTATGGCTGCTGTTTCATCTTTACCTAACACTTCATTTATAATGGCTGTTTCATAATAATGGAAGCCATCAGTCCATCAAAAGAAAATTATCCATTCCAAAGGTATAATCCTTCATTTGGCGCCCCTTTGTTCTGGTGCCCGGGGCACGTGCCCCCTCTCCCCACCCCCCCTAGTTTCGGCCCTGCTAACAGCTAGGTGTATAGAATAAAAAAAAAAAAATAAAACACAATAAAATGTTATTTGGATTGTATTTAACAAGTAAATGTGTTATTAACATACTAGACACATTACATAGAGTTGAAATCTATGCTAGTGAGTGTGTTTCGCAGTATTAAACAGTTTCTCTTGAAGAGAAATAATCTAACTGCTGAGCATGTGGCAGGAAACAAAATATTGTAGATAGTGCAATGTCCTTAAAATCAACTTGTATTCTGTAGAAAAAAGGAATAAATTACTTGAAATGCATGTGGAATCCTGATGAATACGTTTTGCAGAATAAAACAGTATTTATAGAAAAAATAATCCAATTGAAGAGCAAGCACATAGCGAAAAGCCAAAATATTGAAAATAAAGCTAAGTTGTTGAAATCTCCTAGCATTCGGTAGGAAAAAGAATTAACCAGTTTGCTAATTAGACGTAATCAAAGTAGAGATGTATATTTCCATGAAAAAAAGCTGCATTTCACTTGGTGAAAGAAAACAGATTTTTTAATCACCACTTGATGAGTGCCAACTAGGGTGGTGATCGATGCCTGATTTTTTAATCTTCATGTGGTGAGTGGCGAACCTCTACGTTACTGTTCTTAATTCTTTTATAATACTCAGGAATTAAGCTTAGAAACAATTATAAGCTTTTTTGTTTTTTATTCATGTCACAATACCTGTAGAAACTTTTCAAGTTATGTTCATCTTGGATTATAATACTTTTTTATGTCATTTTAAATATTAAAAAAAAATGTGATTTTAATCAATAAAATCAGTTGATTAAAATTATGATTTAATCGCTGATTTAAATCAATGGTTTCAAATTGTTGGCACCCTAGTTGTACCTGATTTAGATTGTTCAAATATTTTTAAAGTTAAATATGTTCAAGGCACTCAGATTCAGAAATACTCTTAACCAGTTTCACATATAAAGATTTCTTCGTGTGACATATGGCAGAATGAACAGAAGTATAGTAGAGTCTCAAAAATCCTCACAGCTTGGGACCAGAGGCTGTGCAGATTTTAGAATTTTGTGGATTTTAGAGTGTTTTAGATTCTGGATCAAATGATTTTTTTCAACATAACCTTTTTTATTTCTAAGAAGAGCATGTAATACTTCAATTTAAGCAAATCAAATCTTGAATCTCTTATTTACCTGTACCTTATCATTTTAATACCCAAAATTATTTTTTGTTACAATTTTTAAACATTTCTTATTTAGTCCTTTGATTGAGAACTTCCATTTCTTCTTGTTGAAGTTTCTTTTGAATTCTGTAAATAGCCACTATTTCCTGTCGGCCTATACAACTCTGCTGCCCAAAGAACTTCAAAGTCTTCACTTAAAACCAAATTCTTCAAAAATTAGCATTTCGTATTTTCTTTTGGCTTTAGTTTGTGGTAAGGTTAAGTGAAAAATCTTTATCTTCATCCTCACTTTGAGATTAATAAAGAGCCAGGCCAAATTTTTTGTCATGCATTAATTATGACCTTGCATTGAATATAAAATAAATTAATTCGCTATTTCCTTTAGCGGTTGATAGATGGTGCCACTACTAAAACTTTTCTGCGCTTGTTTATATCTCTCGTTTATTTCCATTACTTTACATTTTCTTGTATGTAAGTTTCTGTGAAATAAAAGTGTTTTATTGGTGTAATATCCTGTGTCATTATCATTTTCCCATGAATTTACATTAAAAATTATTTTATTTTCGTTCACTTTTATTTGGAATAAAGATTATAAAGAATTATTCTTAATTGCAAATTTCATTGTTTATATTTTGAAATGCATGCTGATTTCGTAAGATTGCGGATTTTAGAAGTGCAGATTTTTGAGACTGTATTGTATAAGGATCATTTGATCAATGATCAGTAATCAAGATCAATGCAAAAAATTGTTTAAAAAAAACACTAATAACCAGAAAAATATAGATATTTACTATTTTTAAAGTTTATTCATATAATTGTTCGGGTTTTAATTCTATTTTGGAATTTTGATTGAGAACTTTTTTAAATAAACAATCAGTAGAGTGTAAAATAATCATGATTAAAAAAAAAAAAAAATCTGATTTTTTTAAAAGTCGGATTTTTTTATTTTTTCGAGCGTTAAAATACTGAATAGATACCAAGAATTTTAGAAAAAAAGAATTTTCCAAAACAATTAACCCTCTAATTGCTAACATAATCTGTTTTTACACTTTAATTAACAAAATTTAATTAGTAATTAGTAATTACAAAAATTATAAAAAAAGCAAATTAGTGGTTTCATTAGTTAATAGGCTACAATAAAGTTATACACATTAATATTTTGTAATAATTATGTAAAATTATATTAAATACTAGTGATATTTACATTTATTAAAATTATCAGTAACTGCATTTAATATTAAATTTTAACACTACTTAAAATTAATATTATTAAACAGTTAATCTCTAATTCAGAATGTAATATATATTTTTATTCTTTAATTACTAAAATGATAATTTAGTATTCATTCTAGAAGGAAAAGGGGCAGGATGCCAATTCCAAGAAAAGGGTGCTATTTCATAAGGAAATATATTAGTAATGTGTTTAGTAATAATAATAAAAAAAAGTATATAATTTTTTAATATGATAAATAAAAAATCCTTAATTTTTAATAATTTTATAAATTACAAATGAAAAAATACAATTGAATAGCACGTTTTAATAATATCCTGTTTTTCTTAAGAAATAAAGTTCTATCATTTTTGTTAGGTCTTGAGTATGCATATTTAGAAATATTGAGGTATGGGGAAGTTTTTTACAAAAAAATTGTCTACAACTATAAGTGAATTTCACTATTTTTTAAAAAGGCAGGGTGCATTTTGTCAATTTCAAAAGGGGCAAGGTGTGATGCCCTTCAAAAATGACATAGAAGAAACAATAATTACAGAATTAATACAAACTGCAAATAAGTAATTTCATTAGTTAGTAGCACAAATAACAAAACTAACAAATATTATTGTCAGTTCGTTTTGTCTTTGTACTAAAAAAAGTTACTGTTAATCACTTAATCTTACGATGCATATTTCAAGCAGCAAGCTTTTTTTTTTCTTTTTGCACGTTAAAAAACAAAGCTAGAAGCATAAAGGAAAGATGTCTGTCAGAAATAGTCGTTAAGTTTGTTTGTTTGTTTTATAAATTTGACAAAAATGCTAGTTTATTAAAAATTATATTTTTTCTATGCATAAAAAATGTTATTGATCAATAAAATATGCTAAAATAATGTTCTTATTGCTTAATAATTGACATTAGGACTATTTGTGCTATTCGTTTCGAAAAAAACTTAGGTAGCCGGTACTTAGACCCCATTTTCAAAACTGAAAATTTGAAGACTTTTGGAATTTTGCTTTTTATAAACAGAAAACGCTTTTTAAGCCAATTTTTTTCTTTCTAAACAGCTGCAAAACATATGAAGGTAGTCTGCTGTCACTTTTCAATTTACTAATTTTTAAAATTGTAGTATCTAGGTTGAAAACAAAAGTGGTAGTCGGTATTTGGAACTTCTCTATTAATCTTAGATTTTAATACTTTTATGTCATTTTAAACATTAAAAAAATTTTTGATTTTAATCAATGATTTTTTTTTTAAAAATCAGTAGATTAAAATCACGATTTAATTGCTGATTTAAATCAACTGATTAAAATCGTTGACACCCTAATGATAAGACTATTTTATTTTTGAATTTTGCATGTATTAATTAATTTTAGTCTCGAAAGATTGCTACCCCCACCCCCCCCCACACACACACACATACAAGGAAAAAAAATAAATCTAACGTTGAATGGGTGAGAAACAACTTCAGACTGCCACCCCTAAAAAGTCAAATTTACCTCCCAGTGGGACGCACACCCAACGTTGGGAGTCACTGGATTAGTTCTGAATGGTGCTTATATCTACATGAAGAGTAAAATAAAAATAAATGTCTGGTTCAATTTAATGTCACTGACCTTTTATTTGTAGATACATCTTTACTGACCTTTTATTTGTAGCTACTTTTTCATGAAATGAATGCAATTATTTCTGTTGACTTTGCGTATTATTCTTGTTTCAATGAAGCATCCTGCCAGTTTTATTTCTAATGTGAACACTTATTTAGAAAATAAAGTGTGTCAAATACAGTAGACTCCTTCAAATACGCAAATGCCTAAAATTGGCACATTGTTGCAGATGTAAACAGGAAAACTTACAGTTAAGATGTAGAAGAAAAATTCAAGATTTTCCATTTCATTCTGTAAGGATCCGTTATCCAGAATGCTTGGGACCTGAGATATTCTGGATAAGGGGTTTTTCCGTAATTGGGAACACTTTACTATAAATGTTAAGAATAGTATAAAATAATGGTTGAATAATATATGAAATTACATACAGTGAAACTCGTTTAAGATACGCCCGCTTAAGATACGATCCCGCTTAAGATACGAATTATCTTCGGTCCCTTAAAAAATGCCTATTAAACCTGTGTAAAATTACCCGCTTAATATGCGTACGCATAAGATACGATCCCGCTTAATATACGAAGAAAATTTGTCCCTTGATATCAAGAAACCCGCTTAATATACGAAATGGGGCTTATGTAATACTTAACCCCGTAATGCTCGAATTAAATTACGGTTTAAAAATTCAAATTACTTATTGGCACCACTTTTATGAAAAAGAAATATTCACCTTATTTAATGACAGGTAAAACGATACTAAAATTTAACCATTTTCACTATTTTATAAAACTGGTGGGAATCAAACAATCTGAGTAAAAGACACAGTCCGTGAATATGACGGGAGCGAGAATTAAGGAGTTAAAGTAAAGAGAAAGGCGCTTTCTTTGACTGAAAAATTGGATGTCTTAAGGAAATAACGACGCCCCGAGAATGTGATAAGCAAGACTGTCTTTGCCAAATCTGTGGGAATACATGAGTCAACGCTTCGAGCTCTGTTACAAAATAGGCAGAAACTGGAAAATAGTGCATTAGCTGGAGGCTATGGCAGAAAGAAAATGTGGAAGACGAATAATTGGAGAAGATTTTATTTGAGTGGTTCACCCAAAACCGATCGACGAACATACCAACTAACGTATTGTCCATTGGCCTGCGAAATTGCTATACGTCTTGGAGTGGATTTCACTCCTATCAACGTTTGGCTAGACCGCTTCAGACGAAGATACGGCATAGTTTAATAGAAAGGTATGCAGAGAGTCGACAGCTGTGAATGTAGATGATGTCAGTTGTTGGAAAAATAACGTGCTCTCACCGCTATTGAAAAAGTACTCAATATGTGATATTTAGAATGTCGACGAGATGGGCTTTTTTTTTAATTAATGCCTGATAAAACAATGGCATTTAAGGGTGAGAAATATTCTGGTGACAAACTGAGCAAAGGACGTATCACTGTTCTCATTAGATCAGATATGAGCGGAATGGATAAACTAAAATCCCTCATCATCGGCAAGTCGCGGAATCTTCGTTGTTTTAAAATGATAAAAATCAGCCCTGCGATTATGAAATTCAAGCCAAAGCATGAATGACAAACGATATATTCGTTAAGTGGATCCGAAAGTTCGATGAACGAATGAAAAAGGAGGCTAGGAAAGTATTGTGTCTCACCGACAACTGTCTCGTCCATCCCAAGGATATCCCCAACTTACAAAATATCGAACTAGTCTTTTCACCACTCAATGCGCTAGCGTGGTTCAATCCATGGATGAAGGCATAATTTATGTTCTCAGTATGAAATACAAAAGTCGTTCCGTTGTACGTCATCTACACCAAATAGATCATCGCGAAAAGGACCTGTTCTGCCCAACTTGTAAACCTATTAACTTCTTATACGCCATGCATTTCCCGAGTGCGTCCTGGGAAGACGTAACATCAACTATAATTGAGAACTGCTCTTGTAAAGCCTTTAACGTCGACAGCATTTTGTAAAACGTTGACATAGTCGAAGAGTAGCAGGATCAAGAAAAATGCAAAGAGTGGGACTCGTTTGACAAAATTGATGATCAGGCTGTAACAGGTTCTGCTAGGTGGAGAGGCCTACAGTGAAGTTTGTTCTATCGCGAATATAATCGCGGACGTCAAAAGTTCCGATGAACCTAGGCCATCAGAAGAAGCAGAAGACGACGCGGATGAAGAAACAGGTGTACCAGCCATACCATCATTCGCATCTCTAATGAGCTGGTTCACTTTACTTCGATTGTACGCCTCTTCGATGGATGCTGGTCCCTCCGTAGAAGATTTTTTCTACCACATCAATAAGGCAGAAAACTTCGTGATAAAATCTCGACCACCACAATTCCATCTCGATTTTCACCAAACCAAGGTAAATGACTTTTCTTCAACAAATTAAAACTACCTCACGTACTTTAATTTTGTTAGTTTCTGTTTTCTAAAAATTAACAAAAATTTCGTTTTATTGTCTTTTTTTTTTTTTTAATTTGGCTGAGAGTATTGCATAAAGGCATTTTAATTTTGTTATTGTACAAACGGTGACCCAATAAAATTTTGGAGTAAGTTATTCTTTATTTCAAAATCTTAAACTCAAATTTCCTAGAATATCTAAAAATCGTTAAAAATGGATAAAATGAAAGTTATAAATGACTAAAATGCGTTAATAACAATGCGCGCTGGCTTTATATGCATTATTACTCGGGAATCTATGAAATCCGGATAAGATACGATCCCGCTTAAGATACGAAATGCTCTCGGTCCCATGATTCGTATCTTAAACGAGTTTCACTGTAGTTATAAATTAGTTAATTTAATAACTTATTTACACACACACACACACACAAAAAAAAACCTAAATTACAATTCAAATTAGCATATAAGAAGAGAGCCGAATCCTTTGATTTGGTTTTTTAGAACATTTTTATTAAGATTGGTTGCTTATAGTGTGTCTTTTGCACTAACTGCTTCCTGTATACTGCCATGATTTGATGTTTGCGGGAGTAGCTTGTTTGTTGCATTCCAGAAATCAGTTGTTCAATTGAAAAACATTAATAGCTCATTTGAAATCTTTTTACCACCTCATTCTACTTGCCATCCTCTTCACTTCCATTAGAAATATTCCTTGGCATTATGTCACAAATCTCACTGCCAGTCATCTGATCACTTATAGGAGTATCATCATCAGCCATTAGACAATCTTCTACTGGTTTTTGATCCAACATGAAGCTTCTGAACATGAAAGTTCTTTAGCTTAGTCCAGCAGATCTGCAATAATTTCTTTCTCTTTTTAAATTTTAAAGTCTTCAACTTCATGCTCATTCACACCAGGAAAAAATATTGCATGTTTTTACGTTTTTAAAAGGAAAATTATTTTTCAGTTATCATTTTGCATTCCACATTTCGGAGCATTCTGGATACGGGGTTTCCGGATAACGGGTCCCGTACTGTACCTCTTTTGATGTGTAATTCTGATTAATATGACAGAACTCATGCTTTCTCATGAAGGAAATTTAAATTTATTTCTGAAAAAATTCAAGATAGTGTAGAAAGTCTTATTAAACATAAAATAAAACTTTGTTATTTTATAATTTTGATGTAAATTATAAGTGTATATTTATGAGCAAGTTTCATTGAATAAGTCGAGGAAAATTTATCTCATCATTATTATCCATATTTAGTTATGCATTATTACCTCAAAATTTATAAGTTTGGTCCCTGGGGGGAGGGGGGGGGGATTTTGTCTATGGTCTTGCCTCATCCATGTTCATTTGTGTATTATTGATACAAAGCTGTGTTTTGCAAGTTATTATTTTCTTATAAATTAGAAAATATAAGTTTAAGAAATTTAATTTTTTGTTGAAGTTAACATGAATATTGAAATCTGTAAACATTATTTTTGATAATGCTATGTGTAATATCTTATTTGTAAATGTATTCAATTCTTTGAGATTTCTCTGTGACAAATTTGTCAATTACAACAGCATTATTATATATTTATAGCATTATTTACGAATTAAATATAGTACCTCGTATAGTACTTCTATTTAACAAAATAGTTTTTCATGAGAATAACAAAAAAGAGCATAAACATTCTAAGTACAAATGCATGCATTTCCGCCAACAAATTGATTAGTTCAAATTACAGATGAATTGTATTTGCATGACTTAATTGTATGCGGTGTGTTGAAAAGCTGTGCACACATGGACATGCCAAAACAGATTCGGACATCTGGGTGAATTTAGGAGGAGATCAAATACCTTTTAGATGCCTCATTTTAAATCTGATAGATGGCAGCACTAGACATTTTAAGAAAAAGGAATTGGAAAAAATAATTATACTTATCTCATTTTCTTATGGATAAAAGCTAAAAAACACATTTTAAAATATGCTTGCATAGATTTGAGCTGTTCTATGTTGTCTTTATTTTTCTGTGGTGTTTGCAAAATCTACAGATGATTGGATGTGTTGTCACTGGCAGCTGACACTTTATATAGTAAACCTTCCATTATAACTAGTAAATCTGCAGATCAGGGACCTCAATGCCAACTCTGCAATTCATTGCTTTTAATATCATTTTGTATTTTATTTGACATCCTAAAATCTGTCATTTAAAAATTTTAAAGGCATATGTAATATATTATCTTATTTTTATAAATTCATAAGATTCCATAAAGCTTTCAGAAATTAGTGTCAAATTAAACACTGTTTTCTGCAATGCTATTCGCAATTTGCTATTGATTGTGCTATATTATTATTGTAGTATATCTCAGGCCTCACTTACACTGTGATTTTTATTAGGATAAACATCAATTTGGACAAGGATTTTATGTTATTCTAATAGCCAAATAGCAATATGTACCTGCCAACCATGAAACATCTGCTTCTGATGGAGAAGTGTAATAAAATTGTATGTGCGAAAGGTTCAGGTGGAAAATGTGAACTGGATTTACTTAGTTTTTGTTTTGGATTTTTAAAATTTTTTATTGGTCATGAGATGTACATAATAGTTAGATGTAAGATCATATTTAAATAAATCCTAACCTACTTGATAGCAATAGGATATTAAAATTACCAAAAATAAGCATATTTGGACTTTTAAACCTCTTGACTAATCATCCATAATCATGTGCATTTGTCCATCATGTCTTATTTTATGAAATGCGACTTGTACTGTAATGTGATTAATAGCCTTTTAATAATATTCTCAATTAATTTAAGCTGCAATTTTACTAATATCGTACATTTTTTAAATAAACCTAAGTTGTAGAAATGAATTCGAAAGATGAAGTAACCTTTTATTTCCCTCATACAGATTTTCTGCTTTTTCTTTCTCAATCAGGATTATTGTAATTATTTTATTTACTATGAAATACAGTTGCTAGGGAACTAATAAAAGATAAAGAGAATAAATGAAATATAAATCATGTCATATGTAAAGTGTTAAAACAAAAGATTTTATATTTTTCAAACAGTTGCATAAAATTTCATCAAACATTATACATGCAATTAAAAATCTGACAAATGCATTGACAAAATTTCAATTTAATTTGAATAATTTAAGAACCCCATTGGAAATTTGTAGCATCTGTAATTTAACATTTAGTTTCTCAAATGCATTATTTTGTTCAATGAATAAAAATGTCTGTACTCCTATAGAAAAATATTATGACATAAAGAAAATGTTCTGTGTTTTCTAAATGAATGAACCAAATTTAACCAAAACTATACAGCTAAATCTGTGTACTTCACTAACAGACTTACTAAATATCAAGCTAATTGGATGCTTTCTGCAGCATTTATTGTGAAACACAGGGTAACAGACAGAAACCATAAACTTTCCATGTCTCCATAGTGAGCCACCACTGCATTTTAGCTATGAGTATTTTTAAAAATCCCAAATATTTACCTAGTAACAGAATGTTATTTTTGCATACAACAGAATAACTGATTAGATTCTATACTCAAGTACTGAACCTTTCCAGCTTTTCTATCCATATTTGACATTGCGTTTATGTTTGCAAATAATTTGGTCTTTGAGGGGGGGGGGGGGGAATACACCCTTTTTCTTCTTAAAATTAGTGATTATTTCTCTAATCAATCATAAACAAAAAGCTTTAGAAACCTTCATTAGTGTTAATTTCTAGTAATTAACTTTTAGTTGGGCAAATAGACCACTTGTGTTTAAAATTATTGCAAGTAGTATTTGACATTTAGAAGCTTTTTATGTTGATTGCATGGTCAATATTGAAAGTTAAGTAAACTGTAAAATTTTAAAGGTGCTATCGCTGTATTTATCTGTTTATTGCATTTCCTCCTCATTCAATGGCAAATTATATTCTTTGAATATTTCAGCAGTATTGTATAAAAAGCAGGAAAAAAAAAAAAGGTTATTTCCAAATAAAAATGAAGGTCCACCGCACGATAGGTGTAGAGTTCTGAAAATTATCGGTGGGGGTTTATTTCTAATGTAACCTTTTTACACATAAATATGAGTATCTCACTGTGTATACATAATAGAGATCAATTGCAAGTTTAATGTTAAAAAAAAAAAAAAAAAGTCTTACTGAAATTGAACAGAATAGTATATTTGTAAATAAATTACAATTGTATTATATAAATATGAAACATTTAGACAGTCTTAATATCGGATGTTTATTAAAAAATATGGATACACTCGCTGTTATTCACAAATTGTTTATAATGAAATCACAACCAAACTTGATTTGAAATAGTAATGTCGTCTTCCTGTATATAGATTTTTTTTTCTGTAAGTTTCATTTATATACACTAGGGGGCTCGGCCCCCTACGAGCTATGCTCGCCAACCCCCGTCCAGACACCGCAAACTCTAAATGCACGCTAATTTGATCGTCTTTAAAAAGATTTCGAAAGATTGAATTATAATTTAAAAAACAGTGGCGATCTCCCTATAAACGAATTTCTATTCATTTGTCTTTGATTGAGGAATTTTAACGCCAAATCCGCTGCGGTACTACTTGATTATCCTGTCGACCCATTTCGCCAAATTATATAAATCGCCAAACCATTCGCCAAATTATACAAATTGATATAATTTTTATTTTAAATAACGAAAGAACAAATAAATTCGTACAACATTAATAAAAACACAAATAAAACGTCGAAATAAAAATAACTTGATGACGTATACACGTGTAACAACATTTCAAAATAAGTTAATATAAAAGGAATTAAGTAAAGAAAGTCTTTGTCTCCTGGTATTTTTTAACAAAGCGAAAAGAAAGTTCTTTTAAATGAGACATTTTAAATTAATTCTCAAAATATCAAATAAATGTCTAGCGCAATTTCTAAATTTAAACTTTTTTGCAATATTATTTTGTGTTCATTTTATGTAATAACTATAATGTGACGTAAATATGACGTAATTTCTCCTAAGACTTCTAACGCATGTTAATGAATTTATTATTTTACAATATCCTTTCTCTTTTAAAATTCACGTGCATACTTTTTAATACGTAATTTTTAATAAATTCCTGCTTTTTATACGTAATTATTTAATTCTAATTTGAAAGTTTTTTTTCCTGTTTATAATAGTCACATCTAAATAAATTTTTAATTTGAAGCAAACATTATTGCTTGCGCTTTTTATACAGTTGGCAACAGTTTAAATTAGTACAATTTTCTGAAATCTGTAAAAAATATCTCTAGAAATGCTGAAAATATGAATTTAAAATAGAAATAAAACCTGAAAAAATGAGTCAAAATAAAAAAATTAATGCAATCTGCACTCCGGTAAATTCTAACGCATAAAATGATCTAAAAATGATTACACTGCCATGTATAGTTTTTGCTGCTATAAAACTTTTTTAGTGGAACGATTTTGTCCAACTTAAGCAATAAATAACTCTTAAAATAATTCTTCGATTTGAAAACTGTCTGCATCAGCGTGTTTATCAAACATTTCTGTATAAAACCACCGATTTTCATATTTTTGTATGCATTATTTTTATTAATATTAACGAAGAAAGGCCTCCGGTCACAAAAAAATCAAAACCGGCGGCGGCGGTGACAGCGGTAGTTACTTTTTTTTAGAATAGAGAGATACATACATACATACATATTTTTTTTTTTTTGTAAGTTTCATTTATATACATACATATACATATGTACGTATACGTTGGCCTTTTTAAAATCCAAACTATTAGTGTTTTAATTACAAAAATAACATCAAAGGGAAAATTTTTTTTATATTATTTCACTCTATGAGCAAAGACAAAAAACAGATAAAATATCAAAGAAAGAAACATTAAGAATTTTATAAAAAAATTTAAAGTCAAAATTGCGACAACTTTTTTACATTAACCCCTTAACCTCCAGGACGTACGCTGCATACGTCCTCTCATTTCAGTAATCAACGACCATGATGTACACCCCCTATGTTTTTCACTACACAGTAATGGTTGCATATTTGAACCGGAGTGGTCTGTGACATGCAACTGATATAACACGGCACTGGTCGAAGGGGAGTCTTTTGACACACATATTTTACATCGCATTTCACCAGCGAAGTTAAGCCTTGAGGTCAAGGGATTAAGGAGAAAAGAGTCCATCTTATAAATTATTGGTGGGGCTCAAGCCCCATGATCCCACATAACTGTGCGCTGATGTCCACTGCCCTTGTGATATCTAACGGCTGTTTTTGTGATTAAGCAAGATCTGTCGTACATTTGAAAACGAGCTTGTATGAATGTTTAAGTAAAAAATATCACCGCCACCCATACTGTTATAATAACGTCTAAAACAGTGGTTGTCAACCTTTTATTGGTAGCGCGCAGGGCTGGGGAAACGCACCACTTTATTCGCCACTGGCGAGTGAATTTTCTGACAGGGCGAGTGCATTTTTATGTAGTCTTTGAAAACTGCAAACTATAGAGATGTTTTTTAAATAGTTAGCTCTATTTTTCAACTTTCTTAATTACTGCGATGTAAACATGGTACTAAGTTCTGTTTTATTATAAACTTTCATGTCTTGTTTATATTTCTTAATTTTACAAAAAAAAAAAAACAAAAAAAAAAAAAAAAAAAAAAATGAAAATGCATTACAGTAATAGTAATCAACTATTTTTGAGTTGCTTAAATTTTGTCATAAAAATTTTCAACTGTACGTTGCATTTTACTGGTTGGTGAAATAAATCCTTGGCTGGTAAGAGTTTCTAGAAATTCCCCACCCCTGGTAGTGCCCCACCGAAGTATTTGTAAAATCTCGATGCCTCCCCCCCCCCATATCCCTCACTCTGAAACATATATAACTTGTTATTAAAAAAAATATGTATACTATTCACACTGAGAAAACCTAACATAGCCTTAAGGGTCCTGTCCCTGCCGGCGAAGACACTCACGAGCTAATGCTAATCCTATGGGGAGGGATTTTTCTAATAACTTGTTTGCATTTCGACATTTTTAAATAATTTTTTTTGCATTGGATAGCCGAGGTCCGTCTCTACAGCGCACCTTGGTTACTTTTTTGATTTTGGTTGCAGATATTTTTTAGAATGACACTTTCATTTTCAGAACCGGTTTTGAAAATGAAAGTAACTTTATTAAAAATATCTGCGACCAAAATCGAAAAAGTAACCAAGGTGCGCTGTAGAGACGGATCTCGGCTATCCAATGCAAAAAAAATTATTTAAAAATGTCGAAATGCAAACAAGTTATTAGAAAAATCCCTCCCCATAGGATTAGCATTAGCTCGTGAGTGTCTTCGCCAGCAGGGACAGGACCTTTAATAACTATTCATTTCACATTTTGTAACTTAGCTATGAGTTAATTTTTTTGTCAAATTCGTTTTGAATATAATTCTATATATGCAATAAATTCTATACATTCCATTTTCTCCTTTATGCTAAAAGGAGTTTTGTTGTTCATTTCCAGTTTACCTCAGTGTCACACAAGAGTTACATGGCCTGCATTTTTAGTTTCACAAAATGCTTGAAAATCTCTCACGTTTAGCATTAAAATTCATAACTTTGCCACGCAATTCATTTTAATGGCTTATTAATAATTAGTGGAAATCTTTGCATGCTAAATTTTTTTTCTATGAGTAACATAATATACACATAGCATTTCAAGATTGCCATCTTTACGAATGCTAAATAAACGCTATTTTTAATCAAAATGGCCCTATTGTGGCCGAGAGGTTCAGCTCTTGAAGCTGGTAGACGGGAGGTGCTGGGTTCAAACCCAATCGTGCCTGTCGTCATAATCGTTTGTAGTTTTCTTCGAACCTTGGGTTTCCTTGCATAAATACAGGTTAGGTTCCTTTAGAAAGATCCCCCACAGAGAGCACCCCCCCCCCCCTTTGGGCCTATATCACTCGTGTTAATAATTGGCCATCATATCATAAAGCAACACCAACACCTAATCAAAACACATTTTTCTATTTTCCATTTCCCTTTGTTATTAACTGACTGACATGCATTTTATTTTAAAATTTAAAGTGTAATGTCATATTTATTTACTGTGTAGGAGAGCTCTTTTCCTTTTCTAAAACTATCTAAGATTTATAAATTTTGCAAAGTTGATAGTCTTACAGATAATCTAAATTTTTTTAGGTTAAATATGTTTGACAGTCAAATTTAGATACACCCTTAAATTGGTTCACCTTTAAAAGATTCTTCATGTTACATAAAGCACAGAGATTAGCAGTACAAGGCGGCTCAACCAATAAATAATAAAAATAGTTGCAAAAAATTGTAAAGTACATTCATAATCACAAAAAATGTAGAATGAATTAAATATAGAAAAAGGACAGAAGTAGGTATTTTGTCAAAATATTTTTGAAGACAATTTATATAATTATTCTGATTTAATTGTATTTTAAAATTTTGATTGGGAACTTTTTAAAATTCGACATTAAAAATCATTTATTCTCTTTTATTTTAAAATTTTGAATGCATTACTTTTATTTTTACTCTAAAACATTACTTTAAAAAAAAAGTCAGCAAATGGATAAATGACAAATTTTGAAATTGTTCTCCTAAAATGTCAAATTGTCTCCTGGTGGGGCGTATGCCCCATGTTGAGAATTACTGGTCTATAAGAAAATCGCTATAAAAATAATCGTTTTAAATTGTTAGAAAATGCTCTTTTGTTTTCAAGAACATCCACCAGATGGCAGCATCAGACAATCATTTTTTATTTGATCTACTGTGACAGACACTCAGTTCAGTGAGTGTTGCTTCTTCCCTTATAGCAGTTGGCAGCAAAATGCTGCTTGATTAAAAAAAAATTCAATAATATTCCAAAGGAATATAATATGATAAAAAAAAAAACTGCAACAAGCCATAGTTCAAAGTATTTCTTTGTGTTTGTAAATAGTCTTATACATCTGTTTTGTTTTTATTGTGAAGTGTGATCTGTACTGTGACCAGCATATATATTATTCTAGTGTATTCAATCTTCTAATAAATGTTTTTTGTTCATCCAAAGAAGAGTATATTTCCATTGAAACACATCAAAACATAAAGGTAAAACTTTTAACTTTTTTTATTGTTTACCTATTGAGGAATTTCGTATTCATGCCTTCCATATGGAATAACATTCTAACAGTAGATTATGAGACTGAACTTATCTCAATTTTAAATATAGTAATATAAAAGAAGAAAATATAATATAATTAAATTCAAAGAAATAATTATTTTCTGAATGTTGGTATTTTTCACAAGTGAATGATATAAAAGAAAATTCAAAGAATTGTTCTTATTTTGAAACCAAAAGTGTATTGATAAGAAAAGAAATTATTTTGATTTTGCCAGTTTCTTATTGAAATTTTATTATATAAGTTGCAAATGTAAATTTATGTTTTAAACAAAGAATTTAACATTTAAGAACAGTTTTTCTGAAATCAAAAGTAACTTCAAAAATTGTTCTCAAGAATTTTATTTTGTTCTTATTTCATCATTAGCATTATATTTGAGTTTATAATTGTTGTTTTGATGTATTAATAAGAGAAAAAGTTTTATTTTCTGTGAAATAAGCAAATATTATTATATCATAATGTCTAGTATTAGAGAATCTCATTATGTTGATAAATTAACTGATGACAACTATTCAGTTTGGAAGTTTAAAATAGAGCAATTGTTAATCAAAGAAGGTTTGTATGATGTTGTATTTGAACCTAAAAAGGAAAATGATGATAATTGGGTAAAAAATGATAGAAATGCTAGGGCATTAATTTGTTTAAATATCTCAGATTCACAAATTGTTCATGTCAGACATGCTAAAAGTGCTAAAGAGACATATGATCAATTGAAATCTGTTCATGAAAGAGTAAATTTAACAAATAAACTTTATCTTCTTAGGAAGCTGTATTCCACTAAATATAATGAAAGCATTAAAATGCAGGATCATATTAATTCTGTCTTAGAATTAGCAGAAAAATTAAGAAGTATAGGTGAAGTAATACAAGATGATAATTTAATAGCTATTTTGCTCTGTTCCTTACCAAATTCTTATAGTACCTTTATAACTGCTATTGAAAGTAAATATGAAACAGATTTATCATTAAAATATGTTCAAAACAAATTAATTGATGAGTATCTTAGAAGAGTTGAAACTAAACAAATTTCAACAAAATTTGAATCTATTGCTTTGAAGGGTAATAGGGATAAACCAAAGCATTTGAATAAGCAAAAATTTTGTTCTCATTGCAAAAAGAATAATCACAACCGTGAAGATTGTTTTCACTTAAAGGGTAATAATACTAACAAAACAAAACCAAATTTCACCCAAGATAGATCACGTCAACAGTTTAAAAAACCAAACAATTTCTCTGCCTCTACTGCTAGTCAAAATGAAAATCTATCAGATTCTCAAAACTATCATGAATTAATGGAAGAATCAAATTCTTTGAATTTTGTTATGAAATCTCAACAAAATGGAAATAAAAACAAAAATTTGTCTTTTGTTATTGATTCAGGTGCGTCTGTTCATTTAGCTAATTCCTTAGAACTGTTCTCAGAATTAAAAAGTTCGAATAAAGATACAATCACAATTGCTAATGGAACTAAATTAACTGCAAAGGGAAAGGGTAAATGTACTTTTAATATTGAAACACTTAATGGTCAAACAAATAGAGTTACATTGGATCATGTGCTTTATGTTCCCGAGTTGGATAGTAATTTATTATCTGTCCAGTCTTGTACTGAGAAAGGTTTTGTTGTAACATTTAAAGATGATATATGTTTAATTAAAAAGGGCAACATCTTAGTTGCAGATGCAAAAGCTGATGAGGGGTTATACAGATTAAAAATAATACCTACAAATGAAAAGGTATATAGTGCTTCAGAAATATTACCCGTTTGTTCTAATGTTAACTGTATTCTAAAATGGCACCAAAGGCTGGGCCATAGAAATTTGGAATCCATCAAGAAAATTCAAAAGGATGATTTAGCTTTAGGTATTACTGTGAATAATTGTTCTCATAATACTGAATGTTCAAGTTGCATAAAAGCTAAGTTAACAGAAAAATCATTTCCAAAAGAAACGCAATACAGAAGTAAAAAACCACTTGATTTGATATACAGCGACGTATGCGGTCCTGCAGAAACAAAAAGTATGGGATCAAAAAGATATTTCGTTACATTTATTGATGATTACTCTCGTTATACACAAGTATATTTTATTTCTTCTAAAGATGAAGTATTTGATAAATTAAAGGAGTACGTTGCATCAACAACAAACAAATTTAGATTGAAGATTAAATCTTTGCGTAGTGACAATGGAACAGAATATTGCAACGAATCTGTCAAAGACTACCTTAAAATCTTAGGAATAAATCATGAAACAACGACGCCATATTCACCGTCCCAAAATGGAGTTGCAGAAAGAAAGAATCGCTCGCTTATTGAAATGAGTAAAGCCATGCTTATAAATGCTAAATTGCCAAAAACATTCTGGGCAGAAGCCATAGCTACAGCAGCCTACTTACAAAATAGATTACCCACAAAATCAACTGAAAAGACACCATATGAACTGTGGAATGGGCATAAGCCAAATTTGAGTCACCTTAAAGTATTTGGATGCAAAGCATATGTGTATGTTCATAAACAGAAGAGACAAAAATTTGACGAAAAGGCCACTGAAGGAGTCTTTGTTGGTTACGATTTAAGAAGCAAAGGATATCGAATTTATATAGGTGGTAGAAAAATAGTGATAAGCAGAACAGTGAAGTTTTTTGAAAATATGAACTGTGAAAATGTCTTTCAAGAAAATCCTGAAGAGCGAATCTCAGATTTAATGCATTTAAATTTTTCAGAAGAAAATCTTGAAAATGATAGTGATGCTATCCAAATAGAAAATACTGCAGAAGAAATAAATACGGATGAAAAATCAGTAGATAGCCCAACAACTGAAGAAAGTGAAGATAATTTCCAGAGAAGAATATCTAACAGAGAGACTAAAGGAATTCCACCAGAAAGATATTCTTACAAAACTGAAGACAGTTGTTCCAAAAATCAAGATCCTGAAACTTTTAAAGATGTTTTACAATTACCAGTAAAAGATCAACAGAAATGGTTTCAAGCTATGAAGGAAGAATTTAACTCTTTAAAGGAAAATGAAGTGTTTGAGCTTGTTACTTTACCCAAAGGCAAGCACGCCATTGGCTGTAAATGGGTTTACAAAACAAAACATAATGAAAATGGAGAAGCAATAAAATGCAAAGCACGATTAGTTGCCAAAGGTTTCGCTCAAAAATTAGGCACTGATTATGATGAAACCTTCTCTCCTGTCGTCAAACATACAACTATTAGAGCTTTTCTGACCTGGGCAGCTTATCATAAAGCCAGAGTATTTCAAGTAGATGTTAAAACAGCCTTTCTACATGGTAAACTAGATAATGAAGAATTATACATGCATCAACCAGAAGGCTTTCATGATGAAGAAAATAAAGACAAAGTCTATAAATTAAAAAAGGCTATATATGGTCTTAAACAAGCCGCCAAGTGCTGGAATGAAGAAATAGAGAATACTCTAAAGGCATATGGATTTAAACAAAGTGAAGCTGATCCATGTTTGTTCATAAAAGAAAAATCAAAGAAGACAATTCATCTCATACTGTATGTAGATGATATGCTGATGAGCTCAGAAGATGAAAATGAAGTTAATGAAGTAATAAATTACTTAAAGAAATCTTATCCTATAACATCACTAGGAGAAGCAAAATACTTCTTAGGTATAAAAATTTACAGAAAAGAAGATGGAAGTTATTTACTTTCACAAAGAAGTAAAATAACTCAATTAGTTAAGGATTTTCAGCTTGAAGAAGCCAAACCAACTTATACCCCAATGGAAACTAACTATTATAGTTTAGATAAAGAAGAAAATCTTTTATCATCAAACGATAATTATAGACAAGCTATAGGAAGTCTTTTATATATTTCCTCATGCACAAGACCTGATATTACCGCTCCTACACACATACTAAGTCGAAGATGCAATAATCCAAGACAAAAGGACTGGAATGCTGTTAAGAGGGTAATAAGATACTTAAAAACAACGAAAGACCTTGATCTCCACATTTCTTCAAAAGAATATCCTAATATAGTTGCATACTCAGATGCAGACTGGGGACAAGATGCTACAGACAGAAAATCCACCTCAGGAAATGTAATCTTCTTAGGCAATAGCTGCATTTCTTGGTTCTCGCGAAAACAAACATGTGTGACGTTATCGTCAGCAGAAGCTGAATATGTGGCACTGTCACAAGGAACTCAAGAGGTGCTATGGATCTTAAAATTATGTAAAGATCTCAATTTACAACAACATTTTCCTATTAGAATTTTTGAGGATAACCAATCTACAATTAAATTGGTTGAAAGTGAAAAATTTAAATCCCGCACTAAGCACATTGATACAAAGTATCATTACATACGAGATTTAAAAACTAAAAATGTTATAGATGTCAAATATCTATCAACAAATGAAATGATAGCAGATATAATGACGAAGCCACTGCCAAAAGCCAAATTTGAACTTTGTAGAAACCTTATCCACCTGGTGTCAGATTCTATCACAAAACGGGAGAGATGTTAGAAAATGCTCTTTTGTTTTCAAGAACATCCACCAGATGGCAGCATCAGACAATCATTTTTTATTTGATCTACTGTGACAGACACTCAGTTCAGTGAGTGTTGCTTCTTCCCTTATAGCAGTTGGCAGCAAAATGCTGCTTGATTAAAAAAAAATTCAATAATATTCCAAAGGAATATAATATGATAAAAAAAAAAACTGCAACAAGCCATAGTTCAAAGTATTTCTTTGTGTTTGTAAATAGTCTTATACATCTGTTTTGTTTTTATTGTGAAGTGTGATCTGTACTGTGACCAGCATATATATTATTCTAGTGTATTCAATCTTCTAATAAATGTTTTTTGTTCATCCAAAGAAGAGTATATTTCCATTGAAACACATCAAAACATAAAGGTAAAACTTTTAACTTTTTTTATTGTTTACCTATTGAGGAATTTCGTATTCATGCCTTCCATATGGAATAACATTCTAACATAAATATCACTCAATTTTCTCCAATTAATGCTTTTTGCATGTAACAACTTTTAAATTTTTAAATTTTTCTTTCTTGTTTAACCTCTTCGGTCCCTGGGTCCCCATACGGGGACCTTTGTTATTTCCAAAAATGCCTGATTTTTTTGCATTTTCACATCACTTCTTAATAGCTGAATGTTTTTTGCGTTCAAAGCAAACGAATAAATGGCAACATCTAAGCTGATTCCCACATAAAATAAATGTTATTTTCATCTCAGTTTGCAAAACGTCTAAAAATGCCCAAAAGACTGTATGACCAAGAAAGTGAGAAATTTTCATAAGTATCATAAGTATTTTAACTTAAATCTTTTTCAATAAAAAATTTTGAAAATTTGTAGTCAGGGGTGATTGTGTTCAGGTAATATACCTGAATTCAGGTATTTATTTCATTTCCAATACTGGAATTCCAGGCTTTCTAATAGTTAAATTCATAAAATAACACTAAAATATCAATTTCATGTGATTGTTACACATAATTAAAAGTAATATATTTCATAATGAAAGAAATGGACCTCCCTGCAATAAATTATATGTTCTCTCTCCGTACCAAAACAACTTCTCGTTAAAATTTCAGGTATTTTTTCATGAATTCATAATCACCCCTGTAGGTTATTTACTTGTTTAAAGCTCTTAAATTTGTGATTGCATTAATTTAGGTTAATGGTTATTAAATTGATGTTTTTAAGTGGTTTGTAGTTTTAGATCCCTATTTTTGAACCTAAATGACTAAGCACCTAAAGGATCCATTTCAGAAAAGATATTTTTTCTGTCATTTACGATGTCATTTTGTTTGGAAAAAAACCAATGAATAAGCATTTGTAGCTTTGGAACTGAAGAGGTTAATGTTCATATGTAAATTTTTCTTTCAGTTGAGGTTTAGAAATATTATTTGTGTTTGCTTGGACGAAATTGTTAAATGGCTATGCATAGTTTTTGATCCTATAATTCTTTTAACTAAATTATTTTGACCCATTTCAACATTAAATAGTGCTTAAAATTATTCTGAGGTTTAAAAACTGTTTGCTTCAGCTTGTTTACCATACATTTCTCAATAAAACTACAAATTTTCATTCTTTTGCCTGCAGTAGTTTTTAAATATAAGCCAAACAAGAGCCTGCCACAATAAATTGAATTACGACATCGGCTGCAGCAGCATTGATCACTTTTTAGAATAGAGAGAAAATTTCAAAATTACATTACTGACAAATAAGAATGACTGAAATTAATTTTATAAATCGTCAAGTCCTTATAAGGTGGCACCACTACAGCTCTTTGGTTTGCACAAATGTAACAGTTGCCTTGCCGTATTAAAATTTAGGAGGACGAAAAAGAAATACTGGGAAATTATAATTTATTAACCTCTGAATAATTAACTTTTACATTTTTCAGAAATTTTTAAAATGTGATTATTAATTTACCCTTCTGTGATCTACATTAGACTAGATTTTTGTTAAGAAAACATTTTTATTCATCCATCACAACTAACTCATCAAGACTGCTTTAAATAATCTTGATTCTGAAAATGAGTGTTTTTTCAATAATGTAATATTATACGAATTTTTGATATAGATATAATGAAACCTGCCAAGCGGTAAGTATAAGAGGGAGGATAAAAGTTCCGTTTTAGTCAGGTCTTTGCGTGTATACCATTCTGTGCAGTTGTATTGCATTGTTTATAAGAGACAAACTAAGAAACTTTTTTGAGGCCTGCAACAAAAAAATAGGACCCTAAACAATTTTGAACCAGAGCACGGATGCTTATAGGGGTCTTCAGAGTCCGAGAATGCAGACGGATGCAGTTCGCTGAAAATTTACAAAATTTAAAGAAAGTGTTTTTTAAGAAATAAATCTTTATTTAGTTAGCAGTTAGAAGCAGATATCGTTTCTATAAAGGTGAAATAGATCCAGGTTCCATTTTTAATTTTTTGCTTTGAGTCTTTAGACTTATGCGGGCTCGAACTCAGAGAATTTTATTTATTCACAAATTGGAGGAAAGAAAAATCGGTCAAGTGCGAGTATTACTCGTGCACAGAGGGTTCCGTATACAATAAATATATTAATAAGTAACTGTAATAAGCATAAATCAAACACTTTGTGCGAATTCTAATACATAAGTTAAAATTTTTAGCAACGATTTGAAGCACAAATACGTGCAAACATGACACAAAAAATCACATACGATCGTTTCGAGGATTCCCAGATCCCCTTCCTCAGTGCGAGAAAAACACAACAATCGGTTCATTTTATTTCAATCAGTTCATTAGCCAGTACTCGGGGCTATAAACCGAGGGGTTCTTCAAACCCATTTTAATCCTCTTTTTTCTCGCAGGGATCTGGGAATCCTCGAAACGATCGTATGTAATTTTTTTTGTGTGTGTGTCATGTTAGTATGTATTTGTGAATAAAATCGTTGTCGACCTACCCGAATCCTACCCGATTGCATAAGATTGGAAGATATTATCTCGGTCAATGGCGGCCTTCTGTAATGAGGTTACCATTCATTTTCCTGTGACTTTAACGTTTTTATGTGCCCAAAGTCGCATCTATCGCTGTCGCCACAGCGACGCCTTATTTTAAGATTAAGTTTATACAGTCACAAAATTGAAAATCAGTGAAGTTGGGATTAAAAAATGTTGCTGTCTCTCGAAATTTTATCATAACGCGTAGAAGAAAAGTTTTGTTTTTAGACGATACAAGAAAACAGTTTTAAATATGCTTTTCGTACATTTAATGCATTTCGTATTGAATAATTTACTTTTTTTTTTTAAATTTCTTTCTCTTTTAATATTCATGTGTAAATATATGATTTAATTGAAAGAATTTGGCAATATTATTATTTGGATTTTTTTTAAGTAAGACATAATTTCTACCGTTTAATGCTTTTGTCGCATAATAATTTAGTTAGTTCAAAGTTTTCTTGTATTAAATACATTTTTAAAGAGACAAAAATTTTATAAATAATAATTGGAAATAAGAAAATATGGATATGTTAAAAACTTTACTTATATGTAAAATTGTAGTACTTATCACATTCAACAAATCAAATGAGAAAATATTCTAATAAAATATCAACAAAATATTGCAAATTGTTTGTAGGGCAATAATTAAGAAAGGAATTCTATTGAATAAGAAAAATGTAATGAAGCAAAACGCAAAACTATACAATCGACCATTTAAATACTTTTTTTAAGACAGAAAAACAAAATTTTAGAATATTAATTATTTTAATTTTTCAAAATTTCCGTTCATATTGTTCATAAAATGTCTTTAACCCTTTATCTACTGGCGGTACTTATAAGTATCATTAACCCTTTCCGGCACGGGCAATTTTTGTTGTAAAATGATGAAATGATCGACTGACACCGGAATTTTAAAACGACTTTTCAGAAATTAAAAACATGTTACATTAACTATTCATTGTAAAAGCAAAATTTTGCTAAAATATTTTTGGTGCCGTTCTTAAGTTTGAATTAAAATTAGGTATCCCGACCTGGGCACAGTGTGCCGGAAAGGATTAAAATAACTTGTTATAAAATTCATTTAATGCATCGATTCGTAGTAATACAGTTTAGAATGAGTTATAGATACATTACTTTATATGTTTCAAAAGCATATATTGGTTACACAAAACAAAAATATTTTTAAAAGGATGATTTATTTTGCCTTTGCATCTTTTCAGCTATCTTGACATTGGTGGGAGGGGGGGGGGGGATTTTTCAATTCGGAAATATTTCTATTGTAATAACATTTTATTTGTACATTTCCTAATTCTACAAAATACTAAAAAATATTTAAAATAAAAGATTTGAGAGGGGTTATAAATATTGCACAAAATCTCTATAAATTCAAATTTGATTAATCCTTTTAAATCATTCAATCCTTCTAAAATTTATTAAATGATTATGTAAATCTTCTAACGTAGTTTTAAAAATCCACGAAAAATGTTTTAAAAGATAAAATTTTCATAAATCACACTAATTTTTTTTCTGTTTTAAAACGATTACTCCACAACAAAAGACTGAATTATATTATCACAAACAGTTCCGTTCTTCTGTAATCGGGTTGCCATTCATTTCCTTTTAACTGGAGGATTTTTCTGTTTCGAAGATCGCATCCATCCTGTCGCGACAGCTGACGTCTTCTTTCATGATAGAGTAAGATATATCACATATTTGGAAATCAGTAAAGTTGAAAGGAAAAAATATCGCTGCCTCCCAGACATTTATAATGCCTAAAAATACATATTTCTTTTAACATGCTATAAAAAATCGTTTTAAATATGACATTTAAAATGTATTGCTTTCAATATGACGTAATTTTACTCAGTTAATGATTTTCTTACGTAATAATTGAATTATTTACGATTTTTCTTGTACTGCATACAATTTTAAGCATACAAAAATATTTATAAATAACAATTCAAAGTAAGTAAATATGGATATGAGAAAAACGTTAGCTTATATAAACAATTTTATTATTTCCATGTCGATAATTTATAACTAACAAATAAGAAAATATCTTAATAATTTAAGAAAAAATGCTGCTAATTAGGAGTAGGAAAATAATTGAAAAGTAGGAAAATAATTGATAGAATTCTATTTAATAAGAAAAATCGAATCACACAAAATTGTATATTGACCATTTAAAACAATTTTATTTTTATTATGAATAATTTATAATCTAATATCCTCTTTATATTTATTTTCAAAAAATAATTTTGCTATGCAACTTATCTTTTGTATTTTTAATATTTAAAAATATATTTAATTTGTTTCGTCAGTAATAATGTTGCGAAGCTTTAAAGTTTCATGATATTTCTTGAACATTTTAATAAAGATTGTAATCCTGAACAGTAAAGATTAAATAAATATATGAATCAGTTTTAAATGAAAGTCGTTGAAGGTAGGAAAATGTATATTGTACATTTGCTAGTCTGTTATTATAAAAAGTTTATTATGAAAACTTTTATTATAAAAAATATTCACATACAACTTTGTGCTTTTTTTTTTCTTTTTTAAAGCATACTTTTATAGCATATTTCTATATTAGAACATATCCCAAATTACAGCACATTTTTTTTTCTTCAGCTGGTCGTTAGTTGTTCATTAAAGATTATCCAAAAACTAATTTAACTGCCGATACTTTGGATAGATTTTGTTGCGAAATTGGATTTATAAATTCGAAATGTCTCTTTTTTCTTCCATTTATTAACATCTTCTTATTATGACTATGAGCAGTATTAAAAACAAGAAAACCGCACATAATGTAAATGTTGAGTTTTTGTTAATTTTAAAAAGAATTTTTGGGCTCGAGTCGGGTACAACCTGACCTGCGCTGGACTTTAGCCTGTAACATATTTTTTTTTCGATTTCGTTGGTCTTGTTAAATTTCAAATCATTTACTTTCTTTTTCTTTTCTCATTAAAAATTATCCCAGTTACAATTAAATAGCATATTGAATTGATACTCATTCAAACAAGTTTCATTTTGAATTTTTCTATTTTATTATTCAGGATGATTTATAATCTTCTAAACTTTGTATTTAAGTATTTAAATGGATCCTAGACGGAAAGTAAGTTTAAATAATTTTAAATAAAATGATAAATTAATGAAATAATGAAACTGATTACTATAAATCTGTTAAATGCATTTTTTATACATTCTGAATAAGGTATAAATAGCATAAGAGTTTTTTTTTCTTCTTCTTCTTCTTGCAAATGCAAATAATGTATTTTTCTGGAAAAAAAAATTAAAAATCACTTGTTTCCTTGAAATCTAATAAAATCTGAAATTCCCCATGCATGTAAGAATAAAAAAAGATTTTATAAGTTATGTCAAAACCACTTGGAGAAAATCACAAAAAATTTAACTGTATGTTATGTATAGTGTTTGATATATTTTTATTTCCGAAAAATTATAATATGTAATTCAATAAAAAGACGTTGAAGCAAAAAAAAAAAAAAAAAAAAAAAAGTATTTTACTGCGCTTTAAATACAACTGAAACAAAATAGCTCTTTCTCTTTATAAAAATAATCAGCAAAGCAAGAAAACTATACCAGACGTCCACTGTTCAATTCACTTGATTGTGCGTATCCCTTGAACACCCCGCCCCTCTGTGACAGTCTACGCGTCAAAGATCAAACTCTGCTTCCTCCCACATTGATTTATATCTCAGTGGGGGTATGAAATTTTTAACATTTTTTCTAATGTCTGAAGTTTAAATAAACCTAAACGAAAAATTTTAATTTGTACGAATAGATGAAAACATGCGCTATCTTGTGTAGTTTTCAAATTTTTCAAATTCCATATAGTATTGAAGTTATTTAATGTTATTTACATTTTGCTTGCTTCTTAAGACTTTAGCACTAAATTAAAAAAATAAGTATATATTTTAAAATTATTTTGCCAACTAAAACAGAAAGCGACATCTTTTAAGAAGTGCACACAGAAAAAATGAGTTAAAAATATTAATTTTCTGACCAGATATTGGACAAATAAGGAGGCATTACACGGCCATTGGCTTAACATTGGAGACGGAAATCTAAAATCTGAGTGATAACGGGCCTTAACACTAGAACTACCGTGAGCTGTCATTTTGACGGCTACCCTATATGAATATGTTTCGGTTCAAACCAGAAATTGGATTATGAAATAAGTTTAAAAGATACAAAGAAGATAAACGTTAAATAATAAAGTTAAACTGTTTTAAATCAATATTCTGGTGTGGAATATTTTTTGTAAAACTTGACTCAAATTTCCGGTAGTCCTAGTGTTAAAGATTTTAGCTAATGCAGTAACTCACTGTAAAACATTTGGTGTAACGTTACTCCATAAAACTTGAGGCAGCATTGCTGCCTCCAATCTTACGGTGGTATTTAACTGATATAACTGGTGTAACATTACACAGCTCTTGTGTGAGGTTACACCATAATATTGTGAAATATTTCACAAATTTCTGTGTAAGGTTACACCACAATTTCCTGCAAGCTTTCACAGTAATTGTGTGTAAAGTTACACATCAGTAGGAGTAAGGTTTCACCTAAATTTCCTGGAAGGTTACCCATTATTAGGTATAAGTTTTCACCACATTTGTCTGTAATCTTACACAGTAATTGTGTGTAAGGTTACACGTCAGTAGGAATGAGCTTTGATGGAATGGCTGAATTTTTCCTGCACCTATTAATAATCATCTGGTATTAAAATATTATTTAACTAAAATATTTATTTTACAAAATAGTAACAGCTTTTAAATGCAAAAAAAAAAAAAAATTAAAAACACATTTTACTAAAAATTAGTATATATTAATAAACAAGCCTTAAAAGCACACTTTTTATTTATTTTGCTTCAATATATATATATATATATATACACATATATATTTCAAATTTAACCTTACACAGTAATTGTGTGTAAGGTCAGTACGGGTAAGCTTTCCAGGAATGTTACACATTATTAGATTAACGTTTTCGACATCCATTATTCATTTGTCAACACTGCCTAAAAACTAGGTCAAATTTACAATTTTACAATGTTTATTTCTGTAAATTTTCTTAGTAAAAAAAAAAACACTAAATTGTTATTTCAAAATTTAATATATATATATTTTTTATTGAAGCAAAATAAATTAAAAGTGTGCTTTTAAAGGCTTGTTTATTAGTATATACCAATTTTTAATAAAATGTGTTCTTAATTTTTTTTTTTTTAAAGCTGTTACTATTTTGTAAAAAAGTTACTTTAGGTCCCAGCAGCAGAATTTTTTTCTGCAGTCTGCAACACAAGTAGAAACTTTAAAAACAGTCTGCAGAACTTAAGGACAAACGCCCTCTTTCCTATCCTTCATGCACTCAACACCTCCGCACCCCCCCCCCCCTCCAGTATTTGTGATTAACATAAAAGGAAAGTACTTTTTTAAATAATTTACCTTTGTCTTCAAAATTTTTACCACTACTATCTGAAAATCTTTCATAAAATTTGTCAAAATTTCTGTGAAGTTAGAAAACAGAATAACAGTAAAAATAACATATGAACACCAATTTCTAAAATTTTTGAAAAGATTGATACAATGTGATAATATCAAAAATTACATATAGATGTCATAATACGGGGACGAAAGTCCACTAAAGCCACTTTGAAGCAGCAAAAATCTAATTTTGTAGCAGTAAAATCCATTTTTATAGCAGCAAAAATCTAATTTTTTAACAATAAAAGCTGTTATTGGAGCAGATTGAAATTCTTAGAAAATCAAATTTGAGTAATTCATGCAACTACTATAAGTAATTCTAATGCAATGTTTATTTAGCAATCTTAGCTAGTTGTACAATTCAAAATTTAACATGATTTCACTCAAAATATGGCTAATATTTAACCTGCCACTCAGCTGTAAAAAAATCTTGTGAAAAGATCAAGTTGCAGCAAATTTTTCCGCGATCCTTTGACGGAATTCACCTTTTTTTCCTCGATCCTTTGATGAAATGCTCGTTTTCTTGCGATCTTTCGACGATATTCGCGTTTTTTCGCGACCTTTCGACGATGTCCGTCTTTTTTTATTGCGATCTTTTGACGATGTCCGCCTTTTTTATAGCGATCTTTCGACGATGTTCGCGTTTTTTTCGCGATCTTTCGATGATGTTCGCGTTTTTTTTCGCGATCTTTCGACGATGTTCGCGTTTTTTGCGATCTTTCGATGATGTTCGCGTTTTTTTCGTGATCTATCGCCGATGTTCGCGATCTTTCGATGATGTTCGCTTTTATTCGCGATCTTTTCACGAAATTTGCGGTTTTTCCGCCGATCCTTTGAAAAAAATTCGCGTTTTCTCCGCGATCTTTTGACGATATACGTGTTTTTTCGCAATCTTTTAGCGAAATCCGCGTTTTTTAGCGATCTTTGCGCGAAATTCGCCTTTCTTCCGCAATCCTTTGACAGAATTTGTACTTTTTCCGCGATCATTTGTCAAAATTAACGTTTTTTTCCCGATCATTTGACGAAACTCGTGTTTTCCCACCATCCTTTGTGGAAAGTTGCTATTTTTCCGCAGCCGTTTGACGAAATGGGCTTTTTTTTCGATCTTGTGACAAAATTTTCGAGATCTTTTGAAGAAAATCTCATTTTTTAGCAATCCTTCGATAAAATCCGCGTTCTTTTCGCGATATTTGGACGAAATTAGTGTTTTTTCCGCGATCCTTTGATGAAATTTGCGCTTTTCTGCAATCCTTTGACGAAAGTTGTTATTTTTCCATAGCCCTTTGACGAAGTTCGTATTTTTTCCGCAATCATTTGACAGAAGCCGCATTTTTCCGCCAGCTTTTGACAAAAGTTGCTATTTTTCTGCAGCCTTTTGACGAAATTGACGTTTCCTTCTTGATCTTATGACGAAATTTCGTTTTTTCTTCGCGATCTTCTTGACGAAATTCACGTTTTTTTCCCGATCCTTTGACGAAATTGGCTATTTTAACTGCAAACGATTGACGAAATTGTTTTTTTCGGCGAACATTTGTCGAAATTCGTGATATTTACATCCGAATTTTCGAAATAATGACCGATTTTTTTTTTTTTTTTAATTTCTAAAGAAATCACCCCTACGAGGATTGACTCATTTAATAATGGGCGTTTCACGATCGCGTGTCTAGAGTTTTCTCCATGAATTATTTATAATTTAAAGGGAATCGGAGTTTCGTCAATCGCTTGAGTCGTGGATCGTATTATTATGGCACATGGGAAATAATTTCTAACAAACTTTTTTCTTTCTAAAGTTTAATAGTTGAAAAAAAGTCTGCAGACCTTCTCAAGAGTCTGCGACGTGCGTCGCAGCGTTGCGCCGATTCTGCGCCCGGGCTATAGGTAAATAATATTTTAATACCAGATTATCATTAATAGGTGCAGGAAAAATTTGGTAATCAAAATGAGAAATATGTACACTTATAAACATCTGGAATTAAAATCTTCCACACTAAATCCCCTCCCACCTTCCTGCCCCAGCGATCTCTCTCTCTCTCTTTCTTTTTCTTTTCTTTTCTTTCTTTCTTTCTTTTTTTTTCTTTTTTTTTCTTTTTTTTTTTTTTTTGTGTATTTCCCGAAGAGATTTTATGTTTCTGAATAAGTATTTTAATATAGTTTTTGTATCAATCTCATGAAAGAATAAAATACGACAGAATTTTAAAAGAATTACATCTCCACCCCACCCCACCCTTCTCCTCCTCCTTTTTTGAGTGCTTTGGTATTTCTGAATCATTATCAAAAGTGGATTGCCGCTCTTTGTACAAATTATAAACTCACAAAGTACAATACGATAAGAAAACATATTATTAATTATTTAAAGTATTATATATATTCACTTTAATTAAAAGTATTACGTGTTTCCTTTTTTATACTTATTTTGCTATGTTTACAAAAAAGTAGAATTTTAAAAGCGTAAAAACATATATTGCTACCTCAATTAATAAGAAATAATAATTTAAAAAGCTTACTTAGCTATCAATATTAATAAGTCTAAAATCTTAAATATTAATACACTAATAATTAAAATAAATACTGCATCCTTTCTTTATTCAGAAATAAAAATATGCTATATTTTTACAGAATATTCTCCAACAATATATAATTCCCATGCGTATTATATATATATTATTTCTTACTTTACATTTTCTGTGTAAATATGAATTTTATAAAAGTTTATTTAAAATGCCATACTAAAACAAAATGTGTTCTTAAAAAATGATTTTTTAAAATAAGCTTCATTTAACTTGTAATGAAATGTTAAAATAAAAAGGAATAACTAAATGACTATATAATAATAACAAAAATAATAAATTATTTTCACTTAATTATTATTACTAATATTTAAAAAAAAACTCTGCAACATATACTATTACAAAGTATAATTCACATATATAATTTTCTTATACCTTACATATTCTTTGTAAACATGGATTTTATAAAAGATTATTTACTATTACTGTACTACATTACTATAGTAAAATAAAATGTGTTTTCATAAGAGAAAGAAACAACAACATTCTTTAAATTTTGCTTCATTTAAATCGTAATGAAATAAAGTGATTAAAATGAAAAATTGAATACATAACACTTTAAATAATAAGAAATAATAATTAAAATAATTACAACTAGTTATTAAAATATCTATATATTAAATAATAATAAATCAAAATATTTTTTTTTTTTTTGTTATTCAAATAAAAATAGTGTATTTTCTACAGAATAATCTACAACAATAAATTTATTTCACACACATAGTTATTTATACATTATTTTTTCAGGCTTTACATATTCTGTGCAAATATGGATTTTATAAAAAATTATATACTATGCTAAAACAAAACGTTTTTCATATTTAACTTTTAAAGAAATAATGCGATAAAAACTAATAAATGAAAAACTGAATATATATAATACTTTGAAAAGTAAATTAACTATATGTTTTCCTACTTTACTGTACTTTGAGATTTTATTAATGATATCCATTTTTGGGAATGATCTTTATTTTGTCAGACATAAAAACAATACGCCTTGTGTTTCCCTCCATTCTTGTAATTAGACTAACATCAATGTATCACACAAGACGGCGGCGTATGTGTACTTTTAATAATTATTTTAATATGAAAAATAACATTAAAATCTCAACAAACACCTGTTATTCTTACTTCGACATGTGGGTGAATTGCAGACCACATTGTAAGTGCAAGGTTGTAACGGAGAATGAAATCCGCTTCAGTAGATCTTATGTGACGTATGCGACTAAGTTGAAAGGTTGAAACCAGTTTCACAGAGGTTCCACAACCTTTGTGAAAGAAAACTTCAATAATGTGAGTTTTTAAATTATCAGAACAGTTTACACCAGAATTTGTGTAAAGTTACACACATAATGCAGAGTAAACTTACACAAATGTTTTACAATGCTGTAATATTATATATATATATATATATATATATATATATATATATATATATATATATATAATGCTAAAAGAATAAGTTATCTAGGCTTTAAAAGCCGATGACGTATAGAGTACGACGCCCGTGTCGTCAAGTCTTCATGTACTCCTATGTCCAAACCGTCCGTGTCGTTAAAGGTTAATATCTCAACTGATGACCGACCTTTTTGAAAATTATTATCAACAATCCTTTTATACTTCCGCGACGATAGGTACATCGAGCGTCCCTCAACTCCCTTATTGAGCACACAAAAAGTGAAATTTGTGTGTAACGGAAAAATGCGATTTTCTCAAACTATGTCACCTATAGAATCACCATAGTTTGCCTGCAAGGTTTAAATAAACTTCTAAATATAAATATATTTCAAGTAACTAACTTCCGCCCCCCCCCCCTACATTTTTCTAATTATTTTTGTGAATGGTTAATAATCTATAAATATGTGGGGTCAGCCTTTAATTACCTCTGCCAAATTTGAACTTTCATACGTTCCATAGTTTTTGAGAAAAACTGCTGTGACAGATGGACAGACATACGAGGGATCTTATAATGGTTTCTTTTTTACTTTTTAAGTGCGAAACTTTAAAAAAAAAAATGCTTTCTAGTTACTATTTGAATAACTAGAATGTAGTTAGTTTTCTAATGTTTTTTTTTTTTCAGTTCTCCTAAAAATCGGTTTGACAATAAGTTTGTTTTTAGTGGGATTTAAAGGGTTTTGATTCTAAAATGTGTCAGATTCTGAAATGTTTATACTGTGTTAGAACATGAAGAAACCACGGATGTCCCTCGTCTATTCCTTCTCTCTGCGTGCAGTATTTTCAGGGTGACTAGAAAAATCGATTTTTTTTTTGTTGTTGTTTGTTTACTTAGTTATGTAATGATATTAAAAAAAAAAAAAAAATAGTTGTGATTTTTGCAGTTTTTTTCTTCCAGTGGTTGAGTATAAATAATAAATTTACTATTTTAAGAAGCCTATCTGAAATACACTTTCCTACATGCGAAGATTGTTTACAATAAAATCAATTTAGATTGATTCTTGCTAGTGGTTGGATACAAAAATAACAAATTTGTTATTTTAAGAGGTCTCGAGACTCTTAAAGCTTCAAAAATTTCGAATTTTTTAAAGATGTTGAATAGATGTTGTTAAGATGTTGATGTGTCTTTTCTGAACACTTTGATATAATTGTTTCCTTGAAATTACCATTAGAACAAAAGTTTTGGCTTTTAGAATGATACCCGCTGAATAGCTGAAGCGGCGTTTCCGAAACTTTGAAGTTATTTTTCTCCAAATGACATTTTTGGGTGTAACGCGCATGATATCTCAAAGTTCTGATTATTTTTTCATGAAAATTTCAAAACGTATGTTTCACATTAGTCTGTATAATCTAAACCTAAAATTTCCTTTTGATTGTTCAAAAAAATATTTTTTTAGGCGATTATACGGTTGAAATTTTCAAAATTTTATATTAGCTAAATACAGCTTTGTATTTAACCCTTAAATGCCTGGTGTTGCTTTTCGGCAACATACCCAATTTAGGCTCTAAAATACTGTTAGAATACTATTGAAGCTATAATGCCTAATGTTGCCAATAAAATACATTCTGAAAATATTATTAAATCGATTTTCAACATGTGGATGGCAACACTTGTGCTGTTTAAGAATAAAGATAGATTTATTTTTTCAATTGTTGCTACTTGTTCTTTTTGTTTTGTTTGGGAGCTTGCGAAATACCCTATTTTGTCCTGCAGTGAGCAAGTGAAATTTATTTCTTACTAGCCGCCCTTGGCGACCAGTTTGGTCTCCTTTAAATCTATGCTAAGCATTGTATCATGTTACTTTTATTCATAATTTAATTTACTTGCTCAATCCTTCGCCAAATCGGAAGATTCTGATACAGAAATCATGAACTCGGTATTTTTATGTTAGCCGAGTGCAGGTGATATATCGCCAAACATTGTACCCGTTGTATTTTTTCTTATTTCATTAATTTTATTACTTTCACTCATTTTATTTAAAATACATTAATTTAAAACTGAAATGATTAAAGTTTGACTCTCAATTTTCTCTTATTTCTTAAAAAAAAAAAAAAAAAAAAGAATGAAAAGAAAAGAAAAAAAGTAATAAATAATACTATAAACTATGACATTTAATTTCAAAATCAAAGCTTTGTTTTAATTTACCTCTTTATGACAGTCGCATGCGATGGACTATTATAATACTGATAATATGATGGCGATTTATCACCTGCGCCCGGCTAACATTAAATTACCAAATTGGCTGTTTGTCATATAAAAAGTGAAGCGGTCCACCCGGAACTATTGATGACAGTCACATGACTTAGGCTATTATTATAGATATAATAATTATAGTTCTTAAAACTCTTGTGTGTTTAATATTATAGAATTTTATCAAGGCAAATTATTTTTTCAATTAAACACCAGTATTGCAGATTAGTAACAAACTGTTCTTTAGCCGTAAACTATACTTAAAACAAAATATGATTTTTTTAAGTATTTTTCCCATGATTTATTTAAAAAATGAAAGCCGAAAAACATTATTACAATGATTTTTGAAAAATCAGGCATTTAAGCGTTAAAGCATTTTTATATTTTTAATGTACACTTATTTAGGTTCAGCCAGAGTAATTATTACAATCTGAAGTATAAGTAGGCACCCAGATTTTCATTCTAGTTGCAATATTTGTTTTGTAATCCTGCGCGTACCAATTTTCTGCTCGTCAACTGTCTGACAGTTTGGGGCCCTCTATAAATGCTAATTCTGCATCTTACAATTTTTTAAGTACATGAAAGGAAAGAACATACTCATATCTTTCATAACCAATAAAAATTGTTTTTAAAAATCTTATACATTTTGAGGTATTAAATGTTGAAAATGGTCTTTTTTCTTTTTTTTTTTTTTCTTTCTAATGTTAAGAGTCTTGAGACCCCTTAAACATATATTCAGGTACATGAAAATCATAAAATGCCGACATATGCGAGTACTTAGAATAAATATTTCTATGTAGGAAGAGATTATTAATTTTGGGGGAAAAAAATATATCCATAAAATTCTGTTGCATACTCTTGATATCAGGCTCGTTTACATTTTCAATCTGAGTTCGGACGAGCTCGTAATCAAATAACCCAAACTCATCTCTAATCGTTTCTTCTATTTGTTTATATTGTGCGATTGCAAAAGTTGGCAGAAACTTGCAATTTTAACAGTGCTGATATATCTTTTATAACTCTAATATTAATAATAGGGTTATCTACATGCGTCGTGATCGTGAGTGAACATAACGGTAAAAAAAGTTTTTCAAACAAGTAAAAATTAAATTAAAAAAATCAAAAAACCGACTGCCTAAAAAGCGAACTAATTATTTCTCATCAATGTGAAACTATTTTTTATATTACTTAGGGGGCTCTGACCCCTACGAGCTACGCTCGTCAACCCCCGTTCAGACACCGTAGACTCTAACATCACGCTAATTTGATTGGCTTTAAAAAGATTTCGGAAGATTGAATTATAATTTGAATCTGGCAATTATAATCTGACTCAATTTTCACCAAACTTTTCTTTCTCTTTTTAATATTCACGTAAAAATACTTTTGCTAGAAATGAAATATTATGATCATCTTAAAATATCAAATAAATGTCTCGCGCAATTTTTAAATTTAAACTGTTTTGCAATATTATTTTTTGTTCATTTTACGTAATAAGTGTAATGTGACGTAAATGTGGCGTAAATTCTCCTATTTAAGACTTCTAACGCATGTTAATGAATTTATTATTTTACAATATTCTTTCTCTTTTAAAATTCACTGTAAATATAGTTTTTATGACGTAATTTTCAATGAGTTCCTGCTTTTTATATTTTCTGTTTATAATAGTCACGTGTAAAACAAATTTTTAATTTGAAGCAAACATTATTGTTTGCGTTTTTTATATAGTTGGCAACAGTTTAAATTAATACAATTTTCTAAAATACTTAAAAAATATCTCTCGAAATGCCGAAAATTTGAATTTTAAATAGAAATAAAACTCCAAAAAATGAGTCAAATTAAAACACTAAATGCAGTCTCCACACCGGGAAATTCTGACGCATAAAATGATCTAAAAATGATTAAATTCCTATGTACAGTTTTTGCTCCTATAAAACGTTCTTAACCCTAGATCTACCGGGAATTTTATTCAAGTTTTAATAAAACGTTCTACACCAGAATTTTTATTTAAAACTATTTAACTTATTTATTTACCTTATTTTTGTCTGGTTTATATACTTAGTTTATTTTAAAGAAATTTCTGGTTTGAATGAATATTTTGTATGTACCTGTCGGGTCCAATGGACCCGTCTGGTAGACGGAGGGTTAATGGAACGATTTCGTCCAACTTTGGCATTAAATATATCCCTATTCTAAACAAGTTGGAAATTGCTCGTCAAACGTGGCAAATGAGGTGCGTTCGTACTATAACTAGTTTTATAATTATTTTTTGCACCCCATATTGTACTGAATGTATACTTTTTTGCACTTCATAAAGCGCATAGTCTGATACATCATTAAAATGCACTTCCAATAATTTTTTCCCATTCCCCGTAATGTAACGGAACACTTTTGACTGTCCCTGTAATTAAACTATACATCCGATTTTCCTAAAATTTGAAATAGCTCAACAAAACTTTGCAACAATTATATCTTTAAAATTTCAGACCATTCGGAAGGATGTAATATCATTAAAATGCACTTGCAATAATTTTTCCCATTCCCCGTAATGTAAAGAAAAACTTTAGACTGTCCCTGTAATTAAACTATACATCCGATTTTCCTAAAATTTGAAATGACTCGACAAAATTTTGCAACAGTTATATCTTTAAAATTTCAGATCATTCGGAAGGCTCTAATATCATTAAAATGCACTTGCAATAATTTTTCCCATTGGCCGTAATGTAAAGAAAAACTTTTGACTGTCCCTGTAATTAAACTATACATCCGATTTTCCTAAAATTTGAAATGGCTCGACAAAATTTTGCAACAGTTATATCTTTAAAATTTCAGATCATTCGGAAGGCTCTAATATCATTAAAATGCACTTGCAATAATTTTTCCCATTGGCCGTAATGTAAAGAAAAACTTTTGACTGTCCCTGTAATTAAACTATACATCCGATTTTCATAAAATTTGAAATGGCTCGACAAAATTTTGCAACAATCATATATTTGAAATTTCAGGCCATTCGGTTGGGTAGTTTTTGCTCTGTTACATGCGGACGGACAGACGGACGGACTGAACGACGACTATAGGTGCTACGTATTTATATAATTACGAACGCACCTAAAAAAAGTAACTACCGCTGTCACCGCCGCCGCCGCCGGTTTTGAATTTTTTGTGACCGGAGGTCTTTCTTCGTTAATATTAAGAAAAATAATGCATACAAAAATATGAAAATCGGTAGTATTATACAGAAATGTTTGATAAACACGCTTATGCAGACAGTTTTCAAATAGAAGAATTATTTTAAGAGATATTTAATGCTAAATTTGGACAAAATCGTTCCACTAAAAAAGTTTTATAGGAGCAAAAACTATACATTGGAATTTAATCATTTTTAGATCATTTTATAAGTTACAATTTCCCGGTGTGCAGAATTCATTTATTTTTTTAATTTGACTCATTTTTCGAGGTTTTATTTCTATTTTAAATTCAAATTTTCAGCATTTCGAGAGATATTTTTTACTTATTTTAGAAAATTGTACTAATTTAACCTGTTGCCAACTGTATAAACAACGGAAACAATAACGTTTGCTTCAAATTAAAAATTTATTTACACGTGACTATTATAAATAGAAAAGATACTTTCAAATTAAAACTAAATAATTGCGTATAAAAAGCAGGAACTTATTGAAAATTACGTTATAAAAAGTATACACGTGAATTTTAAAAGAGAAAGGATATTGTAAAATAATAAATTCATTAACATGCGTTAGAAGTCTTAAATAGGAGAAATTACGTCATATTTACGTCACATTACAATTATTACATAAAATGAACACAAAATAATATTGCAAAATAGTTTAAATTTAGAAATTGTGCTAGACATTTATTTGATATTTTGAGAGGATTTTTTCAACTATTTTTGTTAGGAAAGCGCAAATAATATTTCATTTCTAACAAAAGCATTTTCACGTGAATATTTAAAGGAGAAAGAATAGCTTGGTCAAAATTACGTCACATTAAAAATGATTAATTTAAAATGTCTCATTTAAAAGAACTTCCTTTTCGCTTTGTTAAAAAATACCAGGAGACAAAGACTCTGTTTACTTAATTCCTTTTATATTAGCTTATTTTGAAAGGTTACACGTGTCTACGTCATCAAGTTATTTTGATTTCGGCGTTTTATTTGTATTTTTATTAATGTTGTACTAATTTGTTTGTTCTTTCGTTATTTAAAATAAAAATTATGTCAATTTGTATAATTTGGCGAAATTGGTCGACTGGATAATCAAGTAGTACCGCAACGGATTTGGCGTTAAAATTCCCCAATCAAAGAGAAATGAATAGAAATCCGTTTATAGGGAGATCGCCACTGTTTTTTAAAATTATAATTCAATCTTTCGAAATCTTTTTAAAGCCGATCAAATTAGCGTGCATTTAGTCTGCGGTGTCTGGACGGGGGTTGGCGAGCGTAGCTCGTAGGGGGCCGAGCCCCCTAGTCTCTTTAAATAATTCTTCGATTTGAAAACTGTCTGCATCAGCGTGTTTATCAAACGTTTCTCTATAATACTACCGATTTTCATATTTTTCTATGCAACAGTTTTTTTTAATATTAACGAAGAAAGGCCATGCTTAAGCATTCAAATTGGATGCCGATCTACCGGGAATATCTACGCAGATTTTTATTGGTCCATTTCCAAATCAAAACTTTTTTTTATATATAGAAGGACTTATTAGATGTAAATTTCCAACTGGGCGAAAAATGTCCGGACCAGGATTCGAACCCGGGACCTTCTGGCTGAGGAGGTCCCGGGTTCGATTCCTGGCCCGGACATTTTTCGCCCAGTTGGAAATTTACATCTAATATGATTTGTTTACCAATTAGAATAATTGTGTTAATATTAATCTAATAGAAGGACTTACCTATTTTTTTATTTACTTGTATTGATGACTTTTAAGTTGTTTAATTGTTAGTTCTTATCAATAAACACTGTTTTGATGAGGCCTATAGATGTCTATTAATGTTAGGTTATAAACAAGGAAAAACAAAGAAGCAAAGATGAGTATTTTTGGTTTTGATAGTTTTTCTGCGCAATTTTCTCCCCAAACAGCAGTCATAAAATTGTCAACGCGGTTGGCGTCCTGTTTCTGTCGTGTAACTTTCCATACTTGTCCTACAAAAGCCATTATACATCAAATTAGAGGTCTGCACGGTCCCGGGCTTCGCCCGAGGCCCGTACGGCCGGGCCGGCAAAAAAATTGAACGGGCCTGCAGGGCCGGGCCGGGCCGATAAAAAAAATTAATTGGGCCTATCGGCCCGATAAAAGAATTTGAGAGTAGCAGATAAAATACGAGGCCATTTCCAATGAATATGACTTTTTCGAGACGTATAAATGTGCGTTACGAGCCGATGCGAGTTTAACAACATCAACACAGAAATGTAACATGTCCATCGTAGAGATCGGCATCGTACAGTTACATGATGCCTGATCCCGGGTTTAATTTTTTCGGTAGACTTGTGCCGGGACGGAACTGGTCTTAATCGTTCTCAAGATGTGTAGGACAGGCATTATGTTTTGTAAAAGTATTAATAGCGATAATGAACTTTTGTTAACAGTATCTTTGGAAATGTACCTTAAGGTGGTTCTCATATTTACTGCTCAACAATGCGAAACTTTCAGACACATTTTCTGACTCATTTTTAACTATAAAGGCATAAAATTGACAGGCCTGAGTATGGAAGGCATTTGGAATCGAATAGCGTTTCCATTTTTCATAAATTACGTACAGAGATAAGACTCTTGTCACGTGACTGTACGTTTTTCTCCTTTTCTGTGCTAGCGCTTCCGGAAATTCGATTCAAAACGCTAACTTTGGCAGTATTTTCTGAAAGATATATTACTTTTAGCTAAGAAAAAAATGGCATTTACATGGTTTCTGAATAAGAATACCTTCCAATCTCATGCGTTTCCGAAAAGAAATGAATTCATAAATGTATCAAAATGTAGCTCCTTTGGATTTGAGAAAAGCCTTAAAAATGACAGAAATATTTTCACAAATCTACTTTTTATTATAAGCTTCAAAAGTTATCATGTTTTTTAACCCTTTTTTCTAAACTATTATAATCTTTTATTAAACCCTTATTTAAATTTTGAAACGTCTGTAGAGACGTTGACTAAAACACTAAGTAATCATTAATGTTTACTATTGTGTGTTTTCTATTTTGCGAACACATTAGTAATTTAAAATATACTGTAAAATGTTCCCATAAATATGCATGTAGTATTCATTAAAAGAATCTTAATTGTATGTCGAGAAAAAACGGAATTTTTCGTAGAAATTTAGTCGGGCTTTGCCGGGCCTATTTTACACTGATTTTTGTACGGGCCGGGCCGAGAACTGTAAAAATGTATACGGCCTGGGCCGGGCTCGGGCAGAACTTTCAATTTTTACACCGGGACGGACCAAAATAGCTTTCCTTAGGGCCGGGCCTGGAAATTCCGACCCGTGCAGACCTCTACGTCAAATGCCCCGACTGGCGAGAACAAACAGGCCGAAGGGTGGCCGCAAGTAACTAGATGGTCTGTGTGAAGCTTAGATGTTGACAATTCGACTGCATTTCGCCAATTAAAACAACTTGGGTACACTTCGAAACTCAATGTATCGGAAATCGGACATGAACTTTTGCTGTCACCCAATATATTCCTCTTTTTCGAATATTTGTCGTTTTCATCCCTCTTTGTACTGTACCTATTAATTTTATGAGAGCATTCAATTTAGTCTATATAGTTTCAGCTTTCTACGTTTAATTTTTTTCCTATTTGGTTCATTATAACGAAAGTGTGCAACAAGATTTGCGAAGTTAATTCCTAACATGTTTTATATCCTCCTTCTAGCCCCAGATAAGAGCAGCTTGCGCATTCTCAACGCTTGTATAGTAAGTGGACATGGATTACTTCACGGTCAGAAAACAATGTACTTTTGGATGCAAGGGGGGAAATAGCTGCCATTTATTTCACGGCACGGGCCATAAATGTCGTGTACCTGCAGCTCGATTGTCCGCTTTGCAAAATCCCCTCGCCTTTCGCCACCGCAGCCTCGGTAAAACAATAGAATAGAAGTCTCTTTCATTATTTCGTTTCTAAATACATTCACGGTGCGGAGGCGGTGCTCGTTTATGGATGCTAGAAAACTTCGTAATAGGTGGAGAAACTTACTTAAGTGCTTGATAAAAGTTGAAATCTCTTTACTCTTTTAAGGCGACTCTGTACCCTTTGAAGATTTTTTTTTTTACTGATGTACATTTATTTATTATATACACATATTCTAGATAATACTTAGAAAAACTGATTTTGACAAGGGAAAAAAATAATTCTGCGAGTAAAATTGAGAATTTTAATTTTTAAAATTTATTTTAAAAGAATTTTAAAGTTTGCTGTGTTTTGATACATTACTGTGAAAAAAATTTTGTGGGTGCTCTATCTCAAGAACTAATGCACAGAATTTCACAAAATTTTAGATTGAGTTAGACCTTGATGTAAACTAGTGCTGATTAGTTTTTGGTATATACTGCCCAACAGGTGGCGCTGCTATGCTGCATTTATCTCAATTTTTGCAATAGCTTTATCTCAAGAACTAATGCACGTATTTTCATAAAACTTCAGATTCAGTTACAAGTTAAGTTGTTGCTTATTGAATTTTGGTGCATATCGGCCAACAGGTAGTGCTGTTATGCTGCATTTTTCGCGATTTCAGCAATAACTTTTATCTCAAGAACTAATGTACGGAATTGAATAAAAATTTATATTCTGTTAGACCTTGATATAAACTGGTGCTGATTAGCTTTTGGTGTATATCGCCCAACAGTAGCACTATTGTGTTGCATTTATCTCACTTTTTGCAATAGCTTTATCTCGAGAACTAATAATGCATGGATTTTCATCAAACTTCAGATTCAGTTAGACGTTAACATAAACTGTTACTGATCAGGTTTTGTTGTAAATTGTACAACAGGTGATATTTATATCTCCTTGTTAAATGCATCCAAGTCAACAAATCTATATTTTAGAATCCTCATGATGGGCATAAATTGTCATTTAATTTTGGCACTGTGATAGCGAATTTTGAATTATTAACATGTATGAGATAGAAGAAACTTTTGTGATTGGCACATCCGACTAGTTTACCCCTTTTTTTCTTTCTACTTATATATTTTAAATTTTAATGTTCTATTCATTATTTGATTTAAAGAAAATTAAATCTTCTATTATATTTAAAACTAATTTGTGAGAAACACTGACATTTAATTAATTTAAATTCATATAATTTATACAATTTATAACTTGTAAAATAGCATTACAGTTATAGTGTATATAAGGGAATAATGTATTTTTTTTATGTATAGTGTATATAATATATAGAAAATATAATATGCTTCAATGTAATTACGCATATATTATACTTTTGAAAAAAAAAAAAAAAAGATTTTCCCCGGGGAAAATTGTGTTTTTCATGAAAAAACCCATGTGGGTTGGGTTTTTTCAGAAAAACCCGGGTTTTTGCGAACCCTGGCTCTGTCTCAAGAACTATTGCACGGAATTTCATAAAAATTTATATTCAGTTAGTACCTGATATAAATTAATGCCGATTATTTTTTGGAGTAAATCGCGCAACAGGTGGCGCTGCTATGCTGCATCTTTTCACAATTACCGCAATAGCTCTATCTCAACAACTAATGCACGGATTTCAAACTTCAGATTTAGTTATAGACCTTTACATGAATTGATGATTTTTGCATTTTGGTGTGAATCGTCCAACAGGTGGCGCCGCTATGCTGCATTTTCACGATTTTCACAATAGCTGTATCTCAAGAATTAATGCACGGATTTTCATAAAACTTCAGATTCAGTTAATCCTTGATATGAATTGGTAATATTTACGTTTTGGTGTAAATCGCCCAACAGTTGGCGCTGCTAAGCTGCATTTTTCCCGATTTTCGCAATAGCTGTACCTCAAGAACTAATGCACGGATTTCTATCAAACTTCAGATTAGGTTAGTTCTTGACATAAATTGATGATTTTTTCCATTGTGGTTTGAATCGCCGAACAGGCGGCGCTGCTATGCTGCATTTTTCAAGGTTTCAGCAGTAGCTCTATCTCAAGAATTAAAGCATGGATTTTCATCATATTTCATACTCAGTTAATCCTTGATGTGAAAGACTTAATTGTAAATTCATTTATTTTGAGGTTTTTTTTTTTTTTTTCGTTAGCCCATCACTAGTGATCCATTCCCACTTTCCTGTAACTCGTAAGATAACTGTTTGGGAGTTGAAAAAACGATGGATTGAATGATACGCCCCTAAACTACAACAATGAAACATTTCAAATGCTAAAGAGTAGAAAATAAATCATAAATAAAAATTGAAGAGTGTCCTATTAACTCCTTTATCAATTAATAATTTCATATTAATTGACGATTATCCGTCGTGAAATGAGGTCTAAAAATAAAAAAACGCTAAGTACCAAAAAATCAATTTTTCTTTTTTTTTTAAACGAAAAAATGTCTTAAATGTCAACCTTAATAAACAGGAGAACCCTTGAAGTGTCAACCCTAATAGAAATAGTTAAAAAAAGAAGAGTAGAAAAATGTCGCTGGTTGAATGTGCCACACGAAGTGAAGTGGAGAACGCTGAATGTGCCACACTAAGTGAAGTGGAGAATGCAGGGTGTGCCATACTAAGTGAAGTGGAGAACGCAGGGTGTGCCACACTAAGTGAAGTGGAGAATGCTGAAAGTGCCAGTGAAAAGATGCGCGGCAACTATTGGCCATTACACATCTCGATCATGTTGTTATTGTTTACATCAATGGGATATTTTAAAGCAAGGTTTGAAAAATATTAAATATATATATATACATAGGAAATGTTTACAAATGATAATATTAGGTGTTTAAACACTAAACGAAAGGAAGCTAGCTGCCTACATTTTAAAGTGTTGAACTAAAAGCCCTAAAGGAGTGAAGTGGAAAACGCTGTTAAGTGCCAGAAGTAGGAGTTTTTCTTTTTTTTTTTCGCTCTCTTGAAAAATTTTCTCCTTTGGACTTTCGGCGTTTTCCATTTTTAGTCCTCAAATCCATTTAGAAACCCCAAAAAGAGAGCCTCAATAATGTTTAATTTTTTTTTTTCTTTCCTGGTGCCCTCTCATAAAAAAGAAACTGTGCAAAAATTGTGTATTGTTTACAGCGGTAGAATTGATAAAAAAAAAAAAGAAAAAAAAGTCACTGGTCCCAAAGACCAGTAAGGATGAGAATTTACTGGTCCGCAGTCATCATTGGCCCGCTACATAAAATTCTATTAAGTCCCTTTAACTCTTTGAAGTGACCCCCTCCCCACCTCCTAGAATATAAACCAAACTTCCTTTACAGTTATCCAAAATTTTCAGCATAATAAAATGCAAAATTATAATTTACTAAAAATTAAATAAACAGTGCATAAAAAAACTATAAAATTATTAATTAGATATTTTATTTCTGATTATTTATTTAAACTAAGGTTTAATGCAATTTTTATGTATTGTGTGATTTGTGTTTGGTTGCTGTTTTCTCAGGGACGGGAAATTTGGTGGTCTGATTGAATTTTAGGTGGTCGCGGACCACCGAGGATTTCGAACGTTTATTGAATTCACCTATTTGCCTTTTCTGAAAAGCGCAAAAAAGTAGTTAATTTTTAGTAAAAGTTCAGTGCCCACGCTTAATAAATGTATTGTAATGAAAAAAAAAATCAATTGTAGTAAAAAAAGACGTGTTTTTTGCTTTTTTAAAAACTATTTTTACTTGCATACTTATTATAAAACAATTTTTCTTGCTTATCTGAAAAAGATATGGATAGTGTTGTCAGCTGTCCCCGGTTTGCGCGGGCTGTCTCTATTTCCAGGGCCTCCAAGACTTGTCCCATGAAACCAGTGCACGGTGCACGGGATGCCTAAATTTTCCGATTTTTCATGCCCTATTTAGTAATGCTACAAGCTGTTGTCTGTGAATTTTATAATTTTTAAAGCGCTTTTTATTTTATTTTATTTTTTATTTTTTGTCAATAAATCGGTTCCCAAGCCGAGTCCTTGATTCGTTGCGGCTGACCTCAGAACGTGGCGTCCGGAACATGCTGGATTTTTGCCTCGAGGTCGAGCGGATTGAATTCGGATGACGTGCGTTACATCGGATAGATGCGATTATTGAGGGGACATCTTCACACTTCTCTGAATTCTTCGCCTTTTGGAAACAGGTTCAGAGAGAGATAGTGTGTTACGCATGGATCACGATAAAGATTTCCTAATGAATGCAAATGGTAAAATGAATCGATGCAAAGATCGAACTAATGAATGCATTCAATCGTCTTCTTTATTCCGCGCCTGCTTAGTTTTCCCTTTTCCCTTATAAGAGATTCAATCTTATTAGCCCCGATATGCAGTTTCTTTCAAGCAACAATTAAAGTGTCGTCTCTAAAAAATAACGTTCCGTTACATAAACCAGCCGTAAAACGAAGCAGATGTATCACTGTACGGTTAAATACTGATAATCTCTACTGCATTTTTTTTTAACTTGTAAGCATCGTCTATTTTAAATTTTTACACCTTCGTATAGGAGAAAATACTTTTAAATGCAATTTGTTTGAAAACTGCATCTCAATTTATTTTTGAGATGATTTTTTTGTAGTTTTTAATACTATTTCTGTAATGGTAACTGAAGTATTCCATTTCTGTAGTAAAGGAAAAATAGTTGGAAAATAGTAGATTACTCTTTTTGTTGCCATTTTCTCATAACTTAAAAACATTGAACTAAATGAACCCATTCTCATAATTTTGACCGTATTATGTATAGAGTTGTACAAGATATTCTATCACATACAAAGAAAATATTTTCAAACTGAATGACAATTCTTTATATGCTCTTTATTAATAACAAAATAAAGACAAATGATGTAACTATAATTATGAGACAGGTCGATTCTCTAAATCAGCCTAGAGCATTTTAACAAAATTACATGACATTATTACGCTACTTTCTGCGTTATGTTTTGCATTAAAGTAAAAGGTTAAACATGTGATATATATATAAGCCTTCACACCGTATTTTACCTTCTAAACGACAGTTACTCAAATATTCAAGTCAGGGTTGGCAAGTTTTTGACATGCGACGGTTTAAACCGATTTTAACCATGGTTAAAACCGTCGTGTCAAAAACCTTTCTGTCAAAAATGTCCAAAAGTGTCAAAAACCTAGTTTTAATAAAAATCATACCAAAAGAATTATTTAGCAGAGTTAGATGGGCTTTAAACAATAAATTCTAAGTAAAACTGCATAAATACATTAAAACTGTGGGGTATAAACTGCAGAAATACATTCTTGAAACCTATTTGCATAGGATATGGTAAACTGCAAATTGATTGTTGTATGATTTTTTTTTATTATTATTTGTGAATAAAAATTACCTAACTGTTATTTAATGATTTAGTTTATCATTAATGTATGCTTTTAAGATGAACAGTTAATAAATCCTTAATTATTTGTAATCATTAAAACTAGATAGGTTTAATCTAAATTTTGCAGAGATAAATAAATTGTTTAGATTTTTTCATGGCTAGAAGCACAGAGTAATCTATCACAATTGGTATCTAATGAGGGTATTTACTTTCCTTAAGATAGAGCAAATTCAAAGATTCCCTTCCAGTACAAAACAGTATTGCTATTGCAACAAAACCAATTTTTCTTGCTTTCCCCCTATTATGTTCTTATGGATGGGGTTGTTTAAGGAGCTACCTTCACCAAAGTTCAAGTTAAAACACCCGCCTGCTAATGTTAATCCTACAGGAGAAATTTTTTTTTTTTTTAATATCTTGTTCGAAATTTCATACTTTTAAATGATTTTTTTCAAAGTAAAAACCCCACTCAATAACGTCAATTTTATGATAGAAATTTTGTTTAATATTTCAATATTTTTAAATGTTTTTTGCATTGGATAACTAATGTCGATCTCTACAAAGACCGATTTTTAAATTTTCGATTTTGCTTGCAGTTATTTTTGTTATTAGGATACTTTCACTTTTGGAACAGATTTCAAACTAAGTTAAGCATTTTTCTTTTTCTTACTGGTATGCCGAATTATTCATTTGTCCCTAATTTTAGGAGAAATTCCACAAATAAGATAATTTCATCAGTAAGAGGTGATTGTCAGTCACTAACAAAAATTAATATTGGGATAAAAGGATTAAAATATCATATTTTATCATTTTATCCTAACATTTCATTCTTTTCTCATTTGTAAAATAAATGTTATTTTTATTGTTCTGCGTTTGTAAAAGAAAATGCTGCAGAGAAAATATTTCTGTTAAAGACTGTATATAGGGCAGATGTGCCAGTAATGGACACCATTAAGGAATTTCTTTAAAAATTGTTTTTTAATTAATAGTTATTATATTCCAGTTTTTTCAATATTATATTAAACTATCATGATTGATTTCGTTGGTTATAATGGCTTATTATTACAAAACGTTTGTCTATATATATATATATATATATTGTTTATATATTGTATATATATTGTCTATATATATATATATATATATATTGTTTTTAAAATAAGAAATGCAACCAAGTATGCTGAATTATATATATATTGTATATATATTGTTTATATATATATATATATATATATATATATATATATATTGTTTTTTAAATAAGAAATGCAACCAAGTATGCTGAAAAGCCACAATAAAAATACATATAAAAAATTTGGCAATTTAGTCATAAACAAAGAAATAAATTATAATTTAATATTTGATTACAGTAAAATAAATGCTAAAACTAAAGTGCACAATCATTAAATAAAAGCAATGTTGTATCTTGCTATAACAGCATTTTTTTGTTGTTGTTGTCCTGACCATATTTAAATATTGGTGTTTTTGACGGTTAAAACCGCTTAAAACGCGGTTTAAACCTATGTCATGTCAAAAACTGGTTTTTGACGGCTTAAACCCAACCCTGATTCAAGTAATATTAAAATAAGTCCTAAACAAGATATGGGATAAGGGCGTAAGGCCCGGGGGGGGGGGGGGGGGAATCTTAGAAAGGAAGGTCTAGTCAGGCTTAACAAAAATTAGAAATCTAGTTTTTTTCTTTTAAAGGTGTGCAAATACCTTAAGAGCTTAACGCGAAGACCCTCCGAAGCTAATGTTAAACCAATAGCGGCGTTCTTTGCAAATTTCTCGTTTGCATTTTCACATCTTTAATTTTGTTTTTTTCAATTTGATATTAGAGGTCAACATCTACCCGGGTATTTTAGGATTTTTTCGATTTTGATTGCATTCTTTAAAAAAAAAATTGAGACGGTTACCTTTTAAAATAGTTGTGTATGAGAGAGAGAAAAAAAGTTTTACTACGGGTAAATCACGAACTCATTTTAAAACATAAAATTAGCACGCATAACTATTGAACTGATTTGGAATCTTCGAGAAATGTTTATCGCATTTTGACGACATTTTTGTTACCTTTTGACGCATTTTGTTGCTTTTTGACGACCTTTCTTGAGCTCTCGCTTACAGAAATTAGGTTAAAAGAAAATGCCCACTTTGACATCATTTTCTGAATGATATTCTGCTTTTATCGAAGTGTGGGAAAACCTTATTCGGTTTCGCAATGTCTGGATAAGAACACCGGCCAAACGTATAAACATGTTGTTGGCCAAAATGTATAAAACTGTTACGTATAAACATGAACTCAGGAACGTATCACAAAGTAAAGTATAACAAATACGTTGCTTACAGATTGCTCCGTGTACAGATCTGCACTGGCCTATTTTCATTCACGGCACTCGGGCCGGGCCATACTTTTTCTGAAGGCTCGGGCCGAGCCGGGCCTAACTAATTTTTTCTGCACAGACCCGTGTACTGGTTTCATTCCTAATCTTCACGGCCCAAAATTTTCATTCCTAGTTTTGACCCAGTCCGTATGAAAATCATTGTCTCGGCGTGGCCTAGTTCGTTCAAAGGTCAGTAAAATTAGGCTTGGCACAATTTTTTTTTTTTTCAAAAAATGCATACATTTTTAAATCGCCATTATTCTATAATTAAACATTCAAATTCATTCTTTTTAAAGAATAGTAGATTTCTACACTTATTAAAATATAGTAAAACGTGTGAAAAAGAACCTGTCTATGACGGAATCTAGTTTTAAACTTAAAAACGTGTTGATACATGCAAAATTAATATACTACCACGTAAGAAAAGAATATATTTTGCACATTTAAAAGAATACATTTACACTTGCTAAGAAAGGAACTTGTCTATAACGCAATTTTGTTTTCTTTTCTATGCAATTCAGTCATAGATTTTACTGTATAGTATTTTTCAGATTTTTAACACTTCAATTCATGGAATATGGATTAACAATATTAATGATAACTGAAACATTTACGTACAAGAAATAGAGATTCATTAAAAAAATAAATATCACACCCTGCGGCACTTCTGTAAAAATGAAGATTATAAACATGAAAAGAAAATATAAATATTCTTGGCTTGAACTCCTCGTACGAGACAAACTTTTAACCAAATCGACGTAAAAATCAATGTTTTGTAGAAATTCACTCGGGCCGAACTTTTAACTTTTTTACTGGCCCAGGCCGGGCTGGGCCGAATTTTTTTTCTCTGAGTCGGGCCGGCCCGGGCCTGGAAATTTCGACCCGTGCAGACCTCTAACTCCGTGTCCGCTATCGTGCTGACCAAAAATTGGAAAGGTATCGTGAAGTTACTTTCCTTTCTTTTTGATCTATTTATCCCCCCCCCTGCCCCCTCCCACAAAGATTTAAACGGTCCCGTTATGAACTTCTGCCGTGCACGAACGACTTTTTAAAATATATAAATAGTGTGCGTGCAACAGAAGCGAACCTAGTGGTCTATGAAAATGTCGATTGGGACCTTGCATGTATACCGTTGGGCACGCGTCATCGTGGTGCGTGAAAGATTCTCTCCTTCGCTCAAAAACGCGGGTTATTCAGTTCTCACACGCACGCCATTATCACTCGTTTATGAAAGGTTATTTTTAAAAAGCGACAAACTTTCAATGGGACCTATTTTTTGCCCCCTATTTCATTAGAACCGGAATCTGAAAAGAGGGATAATATACAAGGGTGTTCCCAAAAGTGTTCAAATTAAGGTAAGGATTAAAATGAAAAAACAAAGCAAAAAATTCTGCTTTTAATTTAATTTTTTATATATACGGTTTCCAAGTCCTCTTAGTTATGCAGCAAAAATTTCTCCATGATCTGACAAGTTAAACTATACAGGCATGAAAGAGTTCCTCCTAAGGAGGAATTCCACCTTTTTAAAAGCAATTTTGGACATTCTCTGGATTGATGCAAAAATGCAAAGAAAATATTGGAAGCATATGGAGGGGTGGGGAGAGAAATTTAATAATAAGACCTTTTGTCTATTTAAATCCCTGGGGTTTGTTTTTAAATGGCTGTGCAGAAAAGCCATCAAATCAAAGGCGAGCTTTTACTGTAAGCATCTGAAAGTCACGTAAATGAAGCTCTTTAAAGTAGTTTAAAAAAGGAAAGGAAGTTTCCGTAAGGTTCTTTTTGGATAGAATATTCTGCTCTATTTATCCAACACCTTTGGGTAATTTCAGTGCTGCAATTTTGAAGATGTATTTCTGGAGCTATAGGTCAAAATTAACATTCTTACCCACTGGCCAGTACACTGATTTTTTTTCTCTGGCCAGGTTTTTTTTTTAATCACTGGTTAGTAACAAAGTTATGTACGCTCCTTACAAAATTGGTGTTTTTTTTCTAACTATCAACATTGTAATTTACTAATATCTTTTACTTGCCATTCGATCTGATTACATTCAACTGGAAAAAAAAAAAATAACCTGACATTAACATCTAACAGAAAAATATGACCAAGAAATTACTGCTTTCAAAATAAAAGTCAAACACATATTTGAAGATATTTAGACATACTTAATGCAATGTTTAAAAGAGACAAGAAAATTGAAATATATTTTAAGAATTATTTTAATAAAATCTTGAATATTTTATTTTTACTATTAATTGCAATGAAATAAATTCACAGCAAATTTTCAGAAAGGTCCAGAGGGGGGAATCCTCCCTCCCCTAGCACTAACCATGCATTTTTCTGCGACCATTTAACGAATTTCGCGTTTTTTTCGCCATCTTTTGACGAAATCTGCCTTTTTTCCGCGATTTTTTCATTAAATCTGCATTTTTTCGTAATCTTTTGACGAAATTTGTGAGGTATTTTCGCCATTCTTTGAAAAAAATTTCATTTTTTTTTAAAGATTTTTTGACGAAATTTGCGTTTTTAGGCGATTTTTGACGAAATTTGTGTTTAGGCGATCTTTCGACGAAATTTGTTTTTTTCCGCGATCTTTTCACGAAATTTGTTTTTTTCCGCGATCTTTTCACGAAATTTGTTCTTTTCCGCGATCTTTTCACGAAATTTTTTTTCGCGATCTTTTCACGAAATTTGGTTTTTTTTTCGCGATCTTTTCACGAAATTTGGTTTTTTTTTTCGCGATCTTTTCACGAAATTTGTGTTTTCCCCGCGAAATTTGCGGTTTTCCCGCGATTTTTTCACGAAATTTGCGGTTTTCCCCGCGATCTTTTCACGAAAATTGCGGTTTCCCCCGCGATCTTTTCACGAAATTTGCGGTTTTCCCCGCGATCTTTTCACGAAATTTGTGTTTTATAAGCGATCTTTTCACGAAATTTGTGTTTTATCCGCGATCTTTATACGAAATTTGCGTTTTCCGCGATTTTTTTTCACGAAATTTGCTATTTTCCCCCGAACTCGCGTTTTTACGTGGTCTTTGGGCGAAATTCATCTTTTTTCGCGATTCTTTGACGGAATTGGTGATTTTTTTTCTGCGAACGATTGAACAAATTGTTTTTATTCGGCGACCATTTAGCGATATTTTTATGTCCGAATTTTCGGACTGATGACCTATTTTTTTTTATTAATTTTCGGTACCGAATGCCTTAAATTTTCGGAAAATTCAGGACAGAATCACCCCTGCTACTTTCTTTTCTTACGTTCGGGAGAATCGTCGATCTGGACGCCGTAAATTCCGAACGAATTTCACCCCTTTCCTCCCTGGCATCGATCTTTCAACCATCGCGTTTGGCGACCGGTGCTCGTTGAGTTTGGCGAGTGAGGACAATAAAGTTGATCGCCATGTTTTAAGTGTTATTCGACGATTGGCGAGTGCTAATTTTGTGCTATATCTGGAGCGAAGATCAATTTGATGTGCATGTATTTAGCATGGAATTTTATTTATTTTGAAAGAAGGGAGAAATATCTTAAACAGCCAAACCATTCAAAATAATATTTATCTTGAAAAATTAATCACTTTACTTCACATAAGTTCATCAGATTTATTTCAGTTTATATCTTTAGCAAACTGTCTTCAATTTTCTTTTTTGTTTGAATGATCCTATACATGTACTGTATTTTTTTTCTTCTAAATACTAACTTTCTAAGGTACAGAAAGAAACTAACAATTCTGTGTGCAGTTTTATTTCATTTTATTGTCTAAAAACTGTTAAAATGTTTCTAAATTATACAAGTTTTTCATTGTATAGATGGAAAAAAAAATTCCTAATTTCCTATTTCCCACTTGCATGCCTGACTGTGAAAATTCTTTTCTTCTATGACCAAAATTCAACAAGTTTTGATAGTTTGATTTTTCTGAAATTTCGCAGCTCTCCGACACAAAAAACATACATACGATTTTTTAGTGCTGGAAAGCTTCGAAATTTCATAAAATTCTAAGTATAATCGGACCTCTTAGAAGGTTTTAATCGATTGATCACTTTTAATTTTCGCATTTATTTTAAATTTTTTAAAAGTAAAATATCTTAATAAAATTGTTATATGCTTACAATTCTGTTTGTATGTGGCAGCCAAATTTTGATTCATTTTTCACGCACTTCCTGTCAACTTTAGAATGTAAATTTGGAATGTATGTGTATTCCTGAGGACAATACATGGATTGGACATTAATTTTTTTTTTAAAATCCGATCCCTAAGAGGGGCAAAGATTGATTTCCTATGGAGAAATTAGTATAATCTTCAACCATGAGTAAAGAGAAATAAGAGATGAAGTATGGTGTCTGGGGGTGACGCCAAAAATGTAACCCTAAAGTCCGTTACATTCGGCCCAAACAAAACCACGTGCTTTGACGCGCTTGTCAATTCAAACTTGTATTTCTTTACTTTTGCTTTTACCATTGAAAATTTTTATTCATAAAGCGCGTGTTGAGAGTAGATATGATTAAAAATGAGAATATGGGCAGTTATAGGATGAAATACATGTTCCCTGTTCTTGTCTTGTTTGGGCCGAATGAGGGCATTTAAATTTGAGCGATAACCACTTTCATATTGCAAACCATTTTTAAGGCATACTACATCTCCATCTGTTTCCTCCATGGAGTATCACTAATGGCAGGGTTAACACAATAGCGCCAAATTTTGACCAAATTAACGACATATCGCTAAATTTGGCGAAAAAAAAAAACAAGTTGCCATTTAGGAGGTCAACTTGGCGATAGCTGACTAATTAGGCCAAAATTCCCAATTCTGTTTTTCAGTGCATTTGAAAAATATATCCCCCCCCACCTACATTTTTGTGAATTTTAATGAAAGCATTAAAAAGCATTTAAACTTTTTAAAAGTAAAATATCTTAATAAAATTGAGCTTCTAGAACCAATCGTCTTGAAATTATCTTGACATCGACGGATGATATTCAGGATGATATACGTGCGTGGTCTGCGATACATTCGCTGTCCTAAATTAAGGGCTAACGCCCATTTAACGCCATGAGATCTAGGGCATTTTCGAGGGTTCCGAATCTACAGGTGAATCTTTTAATGTTTTTAGTAGTCTCCGTAATTTTTCGTTGTTTCTATGCCTATCCCTACGTCAGGTTGTCTGTCCGTTTCGACATCACTCCGAGTGTGGGTAGAGCTTAAACGAAATGTCTAATTTTATTAATTTTAATTTATTCTGTTTTAAGTGGATATTCTTAAAACTCCTGATTCATGCTAATTTATAAATATACGTTAAAATTAAGATGTATTTCGTATAATTCGGAATGTTTATATTTTTTTCGTAAGGAAGTCTTTTGAACAATCTAGCTGTCTCTCGCTAGGAATGATAATAATTGCAGAGTTTTCCGCAGGTTTAAAAAGGGGCAGAGTGCTGCTGGTGGGAAAAGGACGCTTTTTATACTTAAGGGCACTTTTCTTTATTCTAAAAGTGTACGTTTCTGGGTTTTTTAGACATGAGAAAAAAATTAAAACCACTTTTATTATTTAAAATTCAGGGCACTCTTTTCAAAATAACGATAAGGAAGTTTTTATTGAGCAGACATTTTTTTTTAAACAAAAAAGAGTAAGGGCTAATATTTTGGATAAGGGGCAAGGAGGGCGCTCTTTTGTAAATCAAAGGGCAGGAAGGACCTAGCACCCCCCCCGCCCCCCTGAAACTGGTTAGGGGAAACTATGTAAATAGTTTCTCTGTCGCTACAAATGAATCGTATCCACGAGAATTCATGAGATGAGTTCGTCACCTGTGGTATTAAAAAAGATTAATTTTTATTGCATTCTTTTCAATGTAGTCGAATAATGCGCTGACTGACCTCTGTTGTTGACGGCTTGTATAGAATAGAATGTTTTCCGTCGTAAAATTCTTATTAGAACAAAGGTTTCTGTGTGGAAAGAAAGCTCCTTTTAAACTGTAATATTTTTCTCAACAAAAAATAACCTTAATTTCTCTCTTTCTCGACCATGGAAATCAGAATAGTCGCCCTTTGAAGTGAAGTCTAGCGTCTCCCTGGCAAGGCAGTGTTTAGAGAGGCTTCGACCTTTCGCGGTGGAATAGTCTCTTTATCTTTCGTGTAGGATAAACGTGTAAACGACTTTAAAATTGCGTCTTTTGTTAAGGCTGTTCTCAAATCCAAAAGGACAACCTTATGACAAAAGTTTTAAATCATTTTTGTTCGGAAACGCATGAAATTAACAGGTGTTGTTATTCAAAAACTATGTGATTGAAAGACGTTTTCTATTATTTTGGTAAACGCAAAAAGAAAATATTGTCAAGTTGGCGTTTTGCACCTAATTTCCGGATGAAAGGAGAAAAAAACCAGCCAGCCAAAGGAAGAAAACAGCTGTCACGTGACCACAAATCGCTTATAACTCTATAAAAAAAAAAAAAAAAAAAAAAATATTGATCAAAAAAGGGAAAATGTTTTTCGATTCCAAATTGATTCCATAGTCAGCCCTGCCAATTTTGTGCCTTTACGTTTAAAAATGAGTCGGTAAATGTATCAAAGTATCGCGCTTGTTGAGTGGAACCTCCTTAACCCTTTATGTACTGAACTATGAATTCATGAAAATTTTATCTTCTAAAGCATTTTTTGTGAATTGTTGAAACTACATTAGAAAATTTACATAATCATTTAATAAATTTTAGGATTTTAGAAGGATTTGGAAAGATTAATCAAATTTAAATTTATAGGGCTTTTGTGCACTATTTATAACACCACTCAAATCTTTTATTTTAAATACTTTTCATAATATTTTGTAGAATTAGGAAATGTACAAATGTAATGTTCTTACAATAGAAATATTTCCGAATCGAAAAATTCCCTCCCCAAAGCCATCAAGAAAGCTGAAAAGATGCAAAGGCAAAAGAAATCATCCTTTTAAAAATATTTTTGTTTTGTGTACCCAATAATGCTTTTGGAACAAGATAAAGCATCTATAACTCATTCTAAACTGCATTACTACTAATCGATGTATTAAATGAATTTTATAACAAGTTATTTTAAAGTACTGTCAGTAGATAAAGGGTTAAGGGGACGCTTCACTCACTTGAAAACACCCGCTCCGTAATGTTAATCCTATGGGCAGGTTGTTTTCGATTTTCTCGTTTAAATTTGCATATTTTAAAACTATTTTTTGCATAGGATAGCTGAGGTTGATCTCTAATATGGCTGTTTTATACTTTTTCGATTGCAGATTTTTTTTAATAAAGGTACTTTCACAACCGGTTCCGAAAGATTCCATTAAGATAAATTATATTTTCATTTCATTAATTTTTTTTAAGAAATGGATTAACAAACAATTTAATTAAAAAAAACATGTTTACTTTGGTGGAATATTTTCAGCTGCATAAAATTTTAAATTATGGTGCCACTCAATGTGATCTCCCTTTCTCTTTTTTTCTTCTAAAGAAATCTACCTAAAAATCTTAATATTAATGTACTTTCTAACAATTTAATGTATTATTTAAAATAAAATTTAAGGGAATAGATTGTTTATAATTTTATTTTGGGAAAAGGGGGAGGCGCCAAAATTCATACTTGCCCCGGGTGATAAAAAGATCATAGTTTCGCCCTTGCTATACGTAGGCCAGACAAAGAATATCTACTCCGTAAAGAAGGTTAGCTGCCGTAGGCATAATGTAAATGCACCGGATCAATTCCAGGGGTCGATCTAGACAAAATTTCGGACTCATCTAAGTCCCTTTCACAAAAATCCATTCAATAAAACAGGCCGTTAACAAAATTCCTTTTAATAAAACTGGCCCCTTCACAAAATTTCTTTTAATAAAATAGGCCCTTCACAAAATTCTATTCCATAAAAACATACTTTTCATTAATTATTTTTATATTACGTTTTAAAATGTGTAAATTGCAAAGAAAACAAGTTCACCAGAAAGTTAAACTTTAGCAGGACTTAAAGAAGTTATTCGAATTTCAGTAACTAAATTTCATATTTCGTTACAAAAAGTTACTTTTCACAAAAGTGTAATATATTTCACAAATATAATAAATTTCGCAAAAATAATTTTTACTTTTCAAAAAATGGGCCCCAAGAAAAAATCCCCGCGTCAATCCGTGAATTCGGCTCCTCTTTATGTAATGCGCGATAGACAACTTTACAGTAGAGTACTGCAAACCAACCAGTGACTTTTACTGTTCTTCCTCCCCCCCCCCCCCACCCCCATTCTCCTCAGTTTTTATTCTGTAATTCTAAATAACATAATTATTTCATTTACGTAGAAACTATTTCAAAACATCAGATAAAATTAACAATTTAATAAACATAGTTAAAGTAGAACTTTTTCTCCTTTATATTCTTTGGCCCAGGCACCTTCTCTAAAGTCTTCGACCTTGTTGACCAAATTGTATCGCCGCTGACCATCGGAGCGCGGAAGGGATTCCGTTACAAGGGGGACAGCAGTGTCCATCCGTGCGTGGAGTTATACAGATTGGGCTGCGAATACTAATAGCGCCGAAACAGTTGTGTTGGCATGGAACTGAACCAGTCACTTTTCGGGGGGCGTTTATATCAGTCTTCTAAGCGAGATAATGCAGATTATAAAAGCAATCAAATTTGCAGACGTGACAATTTTTATTTTTATTTATCCTGACTGCAAGCGTATTGTGAATAGTCGGATTGACAAGGTAGCTCGCAGATGTGAGGCGTGAAATCTAACAAAAAGTAAAAGCGTATTTACACTAGGGTGTCAACGATTTTAATCAGTTGATTTAAATCGGCGATTAAAATCATGATTTTAATCAACCGATTTAAAAAAAAAAAATCATTGATTTAAATCAAAAATTTTCTAAACGTTTAAAATGTCAAAAAATATATTAAAATCTAACATAAACATAATTTGAAAGTTTCTACAGGTATTTTGACTTATGAATAAACAAAAAAAGAGCTTTAAATAATTGTTTCTAAGCTTAATTCATGAGTATTGTAAAAAATTAAAAACAGTTGAGTTTATAAAAAGCATTGTTTTTAAGTTTTTATCCAAATTAAAACAGTTTAATTTAAAAATGATATTTAAATCTAATATAATTTGCAGTGTCATAAATTCCTTTAGGTAATCAATTTATGCATTATTTTATATAAAATTACACATAGCAAGTGTAATACATTTTTACAAGTAAAAGAATAAATAGTAATTAATAGCAATCTCAAGTTAAAGAAGAATGAAATCATTTCAAAGCTAAATTGTAAACGAATGCATAAGAGAAAAAGAAATAATTGGTATAAAAATGCTAAGCTCAGCAAGAAGTTCTTCGGTATAGGTTGTATAAATGTTTTTAACTTTGTAACTCACATAATACTAAATAAAAAATAATGATTAGGGATTGGAAAGGTAGCAAAATTTTTCTTAAAAAGAAAAAAAAAATTGAACCATTGATAGCTAGTAATCCACACTGAGAGGTAATAATGATGTTACTTAAATATTTTGAGGATTTCAGATATAAGTGGCTAACTTAGATTTATCCTATATGAATGGGTTTAACTCATTTTCATAATTCTTTTCGTTATCATACACATACATGTGTGTAAGTTTAGATTTTGGTGGTTTACAGTAATTTTCCTAAATACAAATGCAAAACGAGCTGCAAACAATATTTGTTAGTTTTGTTATTTGTGTTACTAACTAATGAATTATTTATTTGCAGTTTTTATTAATCCTGTAATTACTTACACTATTTCTTTTAGGACTTTTTAAAACGGTGCCGCACCATGCCCCTTTTGAAATTGGCAAAATGCACAGTGCCTTAAAAAAATAGTTGAAATTCACCTGTAGTTGTAGCCAGAGATTTCTTGTAAAAAAACTTCCCTATTCAACAGTATTTCTAAATTCATGTGGGCAAGATCTCGCAAAAACATAGAACTTTATTTCTTTAGAAAATACAGGATATTATTATAATATGTTATTTAATTGTATTTTTCAATTTGTTATTCATAAAATTTTTAAAAATTAAGGATACTTTATTCATCATACTAAAAATTATTCTTTTTTTTTTCCCTTTATATCATTACTAAACACATTACTAATATATTTCCTCATGAAATAGTACCCTTTTTTGAACTAGCATCCTGTCCCTTTTCCTTTCTAAAATGAATACTACATTATTATCATTTTAATAATTAAGTCTTAAAAATGTATAATATGTTCCTAATTAGAGAATTAATTGTTTAATAATTATTAATTTGAAGTAGTGTTAACTATTTAATATAAAATGCAGTTAATAATTTTAATAAATGTTAAATATCATTAGTATTTATAAAGTTTTACGTAATTATTATAATAATGTATATAACATTATTGTATGATACTACCTAATGAAACTACTAATTTGCAGTTTTTATAATTTCTATAATTACTAACTAATAATTTTATTAAAGTGTAAAACAATATATTATGTTAGATATTAGTGGTTTAATTGTTTTGGAAACCTACAACTCTTGGTAGCTATTCCGTATTTGTACGCTGGGAAAAAAATCATAAAAATCCGATTTAAATCAAAAAAATCTGATTTAAATAAAAAAAAAATCCGATTTTTTTGATTTTTTTATACCCTAATTTACACTCTTTTATTTAGCTACCGTATATACTCGTGTATAAGTCGACCTCCCAGTTCTTAAGCAAAATTTTGAAAAAAAGAAAAAAAAAATGATTTTCGTGTATAAGTCGAACATTTCTGGTACTATGTTGAAAAATGATTTGTAATCGAGGATAAAAAAAATGAATTTTCATTAAGGGGACACGGTACCTTTTAAACTACTTTTTCAATTTTGAATAATACTGTAATATACTTAAATATAATGTCACTACAGGCATTATATACTATAAACAAATATAATTTCATATAATTTAAAAAAAAAAAAATAATAATAATAATCTTGTAGAACAGCCTATTTAACTAAAATTTAAATAAAAAAAAAAAATAAAGTTTTTAAATCCCTACTACTTTTTTAAATATGATATTTTTGCTTCAAATTTTTTTTCCATAATCCTAAAAACATACTACTTATAAAATTGTGCATGGATTTAACATTCAAGGTTATAGTTATTTTTTTTTTTAAGAATTTCAATTATTTTTCCTTGATTTTTTACTATACAAAAGAGGAAAAGATTGATATTAAATGTAATATCCCATACATCTAGAAATCCATGCACAGTTTTAAGCAGTAATCTAAGGAATATGGAAAAACAATTTGAAGCAAAAATATTCATATTTAAAAAAGTAGCAGGGATTTTAAAACATTTATTTTATTTTTTTTTAATTTAAATTTTAGTTAAATAGGCTGTTCTACAACTTTTTTTTTTTTTTTTTTTTTTTTTTTAATTATATGAAATTATATTTGCTTTATAGTACCTAATATCTGTAGTGACATTATATTTAAGTATATTACAGTATTATTCAAAATCGAAAAAGTAGTTTACTAATTTAAGGGGACAAAACGTACTTTTTAACACTTGGGACAAAAATTTTAATTCCAAAGCGCAAGTCAAAAGGCATTTCACTTTGATAACAAAGAAGAAACCGGTTTGAACCCTACAGTTTGTCGCATGTCTTACGTTTTTGTCTGCTTGTCTGTTCAGTGCGTGATCTGCCTTAGATGGCTGAAATATAGTACTTCTATTATATATAGTTCTATATATATATAGTTCCTTTTAAACTTTTTTACGTTTCTAATTAGACTTTTTTTTTTTTTTTTTTTTTTTTTTTTTTAACGTATTAAAACTGTATAATTATGCAAAACCGAAGAAGCTTAAACTATTTTGAAACCCATTCACATCAATTCAATGATACTTAAAAAGAAAATATTCCTTTAAAAATCTATTCACACCTTATTTACAAGGGTAAACAACTTCTTAGGCATATCACACAGTGAACAGACAAGCGACAAAAAAAGCGCAAGTCAAAAGGCATTTCACTTTGATAACAAAGAAGAAACCGGTTTGAACCCTACAGTTTGTCGATGTCTTACGTTTTTGTCTGCTTGTCTGTTCAGTGCGTGATCTGCCTTAGATGGCTGAAATATAGTACTTCTATGTATTGTAGGACTATTAACCCTTTCGAGGACAGTGTCCTTAAAAAAGGACACATAATTTTAATTCCAAAACTGACAAAGCGCACCAAGAATATTTAATTAAGAATTTCCTATTATAATGTACGCGAAAATAAGAAAGTTCGTATTTTCTAATAAATTCGTTTATAAATTCCGGTGTCAGTCGATTTTTTCATCAGTTTAAAAACAGAATTACTCTGTGCCGGTAAGGGTTAAGAGAGAGATATCTAGAAGTATTCTCAAGTTGAACTCTTTTTAAAAAGGGGATTAAAATGTTGAAAGGAATGCCCCTGTATTGAAGGAAATTCTGTCCCAATTGAAAATGCATGCAGAACAATTACAGGGACATCATTGTCGAGCTTTTTTTGTCAATCACAGGGAAATGGCCCTTGTCCGCTTTTATCTCTCATGTGATTACTTAACCCGGGAGAACTCGCTGCATGAGATTTTCTCTCACAGTCGTACTTTTTAAAGACTCTTATTTAAATCATTTTTCATTTTAATTAAAATTTCAAAATGTTTTACAATTATTTTACGTATTTTGTGAGTAAAAGTACTAAGACAACCAAAAAAAGTTGATATTATATGAATGTAAAGTAAAAGAAAAGCAACTGGGATTCTCACTAGCGAGTTCTCCCGGGTTAAAAGACTTGCCCATTCGCGGGTTACCTACGATTTTTTTTTTTTCTCGTGTATAAGTCGACGCCCCATTTTCAAGTCACAAATTTTGTCTAACAAGGAGAGGGCCAACCTTGTTAATCACAGATTTTGATTATTTTAATATATATTGTAGGGTAGAGACCCCTTAGTGTCAGGTTCAACGGATTTTATCCAACGCTCCTTAGTTCTTGAGAAACCGGGGGGGGGGGGGGTCTAATATTAGTACACAACTTAAATACTTATTTTGCAACCAAAATGTTAGGTTAGTCGTAGCTCAGTTGGTATGGCATTTGAGGGCTGAGCCGCGGTTCCGGGTTCGATACCTGAATGCGCTACATTTTTTCTCATTTTTTGTGTTATGAATATACTTGTAACTATAATTTAATAATTTCAATTAAAAATTTTAATATCATACATTAATTATAATGTTAACAAACTTAAATTTATCATTTCTTATTTGTAAACTATTATTTCTCATCCTTTAAAGAGGTTTAAAAAGAAATTAGATCTATTATTGAATGATAAAAATTCCAAAATCGTGACAAAATCTGTTGTCCCCATCTAGTTTTGATAAAATAAAAGAATATTCAAATAAAATAAAAGCAGAAAGAAGATAAAGGGGAAAGCAAAATAATTGAAAGCGCGAGTATACTTATTACAAATTTAAAAATCTTTAATATGCAAAAAATCGGTTGTAGTTTAATTCTGATGCTGATTTTTAATATAATTATCCTTGTTACTTTAAAAACAGAATACTAGTATTGTCGCATAGACTTCCTTTGTTAAAGCGATGCGTAAATGATGTTTCTTTAAAATCACGAATTGACACAATTTCTCAATATCCTTGCATCGATAAAGAATATATGAAATACATTTTAAAAGTGATTTAAAAAAAAATTAACAGTTTTATGATGTTTTATTACAACTATTTAGTTAAAAGTAAAAAAATTAAATAGGTTAAAATTATAACTGATATACAATATTAAAAATTTTAATTGACAATGAGATTATTAAGTTATACTTACAAGTATATTTATAAAACAAAAAATGAGAAAAACAAATGTAGCGCATTCAGGTATCGAACCCGGGCCGCGGTTCAGCCGGTAAACTCCATGCCAACTGAGCTACGACTAACCCCATCAGCTTGGTTGCAAAGTAAGTATTTAAGTTTAATATTTAAGTTGTGTACTATTATTAGACCCCCGGTTTCTCAAGAACTAAGGAGCGTTGGATAAAACCCGTTGAACCTGACACTAAGGGGTCTCTACCCTACAACATATATTACAATAATCAAAATCTGTGATTAACAAGGTTGGCCCTCTCCTTGTAAAATTCGACGACTTATACATGAGTATATACGGTAACTTGATTTTTTGTGAGATGGAATTGTGCAATCGATTTTTCCAGGTGTCGATGCAGGCCTTTTTTTTCTTGGGGCCCATTTTGTCAAAAGCAAAAGTTATTTTTGTGAAAAATAACTTTCTTGTGACAAAGAATGAAATTCTGTGACTCATTCAAACCCAGCATTTATCAATAACGTCTTTAAGGTATATGTGCCTACCTTAGTCGCACTTTTTTTCGAAAAATATGAAAATTTTACCAAACACATGTGTTTTTAAGTTAAAACAGGGAATAAAACTATGAATTCATATAAATTTTGAAAGGAATTTTTATTAACTTTTTCAAATTTAGGCAAATTTTAGTAAAAAAATGCGTTTATGCCAAACCTTCTCTAACGAAATCTATTCAATATAGTTCACTTATTTTTTTTTTCAACACTATATTAGCAAACCACTTACCTGTGTTATGAAGCAAAATATTTGCAAAACCTCTGAAATTTACTAACTTTTGCCAAATTTTGTATACAAAACACGATTTATTTTCTAAAAAAATGTGTATTTTTCAATTAAAATGGCTCTTAAATTAATATATACAAACTTACAAGCTCTATTTTGCTTCATAACATACCTATAGATGAGCAAAACTTCATCACAAAATTTTATTTCAATATCTTAACTTTTTAAGAAATGTTTCCCGTAAAACGTACACAACGAAAAACGCAAATTAAGGTTTTGATAGAGCAGAGAAAATTATATATAAACTTTACAATTTTGAAATCCGCCCTATTTGTAGGGGTTTATATATTTGTGTAATATTAAAACGTATTCTTTACCTTCCCGTGGCTCTTTAAACGTTCATTTCCGGTTTATATTTTGGGCTATAACTTTGCTCCTTATGATCGCTGAACCAAAAGTAAAGCATTTTCGGAATCCTAAATGTTTCAACTTTAATTTAAAAAAATAAAAAAAGAAATCGAAAAATTTCGCGAAAACAGCGATTTGAGGGTAGGTTTACCTTAAGTCCTTTCTGGTAAGTTTGTTTTGCTTGCCAATGACACATTTTTAGTGCGTTCGCAATTATATAAATACGTAGCACCTGTAGTCGTCATGTGATCCGTCCTTTCGTCTGTCTGCCAGTCTGACCGCCTATAACAACACAAATTATCCAAGCGAATGGTTTGAAATTTAATGCAGAGAATCGTTGCAGAATTGTGTCGAGTCTTTTAAAATTTTATGAATAAGAAGATATTAATAGAAGTTTTCTTCATTCTATTAAATCCTATCCTACGTCATGAATTCAATGCTATCCCATGATAGGTGATGATTCTAGGTTGTCATGGTGACGACGTCCTATTTCAGATGGAGTCTTATTATTTTCGTATGACTGAATTTAATTTACGATGTATATACTCGTATATTATCGTAATAGATTTTGTATTCATGCATTTATGCCTTAAGAGTGCAACAGCTATGACACCAGGATCTGACTAGTTATAAAACTAGTCATAGTACGAATGCACCTCATTGGCCACGTTTGACGTACAATTTCAGACTTGTAAAACCTAACAAAATAGAAATAATAAATGAAGAATATGCTTTTTGTGGAATGGAATTTTGTGAAGAGACCTGTTTTATAATGCAGTATTTTATGGAAGAAACGCCGCACACCTCAAATTGGCCTGAATAAGCTTAAAATTATCGTAATCGCAGCACCCGTTGTAAACACCGCAGTCGCACAGTGGATCAAAGTATAGGCGATGTCAAACATAGGCTTATACTATCGTGATAATCCTATCTATATGATCTTTTTTGTTATATTTATTTTTAAATGAGTAAAATAAATGATACTGAAAGTATCTGCATGGTTTTTACGAACAATTTTGCGCTTTTTTTGTCGCAAACAGGAAGTTTAGGGAGATGGTGAATAACTAAAATAAACTGGAAAAACAAAGCATGTAGTTTTTACTTGTATCCAAAAGACATTTGTGGAATATTTAAAACCTTTGTTTAATTTTTAATTGGCAACATATGCGATATTTACACAACTCTTTAAAATCGTTCTACAAAACTGCAACCTTTTAGAACTTATTTCAGAGCATATTTGTTATTATCGGGTTTGAGGTTTTAAAAATTATCTTGTAATAATATTAATTTTAGCATCTTTCTATTTTATTTGAAACAAGATTATTTCATTTTGTCTTTTTTCTTATATTCTTTTGAAATATGATAACAAGCAGATATTTGTTTCTGTTTCTGAAGAATTTAAATAATGGATTTAGTTATGAAAAATCAATGTTTAGTTTTGTAACTGAACAGTGTAGACTAATTGCCTCAGAAATTGATGAAGAAAATTTTAAGGAGCGTTTACGTACTTTTTGTGTAAATGCAAAAGATGGCTGGTTGAAATCTGAACGAAAATTAGATCGTTTTAATAATAAAAACTATTCTTCACTTCAGTGTTCCTTTAAAGTTGGTAATGAGCTTAAACCATTTGCATTTGAAAATTTGCAAAAATCAACATCACGAAAATATTTTTCAGACGGACGTAACTGAAACTCATGAAAGAAGATTAACTCAATGTTTCAGGAGAGAATACTTCTGGAGAAGCTAAATTAAGAAGAATCAAAGAGAAAAATTCAACGCGAATTCAGAAAATAATTAGGTTTGATAATAGATGTTGTTAAACAGGGAAGTGGTTTGACACACGATGGAAACACTGCAAGGACATTTTTTGCTGAGTTTGAAAAGACAGCTGAGATCACTGGATTGGATAAAGAACTTATTAAACGTTTTGCAGTTATAATGCAAGTGATCGCCAGCGACGAAGTAATTAACCCTTTGAGCTCCGGGCTATTAAAATTTTTAAAATATGCTAAAAAAACACTTAAAATGTGATTAGGGAACTGTCTGAAATTGAACATTGTGATTAAAAAATTTTTTAAATACCCCCTTTAGGCTGGGGGACGTGGGAAGTTTTTCCACCATCAGAGCTCTAGGGCATTCATTTCAACACGCAAATACAAGAAATGACATCGCAAAGTTATTCTAAAATTACTATAATTGCTATAATTTCAACATATTTTAAGCAGTTACATTGTTTAGACAAATTGTAAGACTATTAAATATTTTAAAAAATTATTAAATGCGAAAATTTTAAATTTTAAAATCATAATTTAAAAATACAAACTAATAAAAAATATATCAAATTTATGGATGAAACAGATGTTAAAAATATTTAATTTTTGTTTAGAAATATTTAAAACAGAATAAATTCGTCAATCTGTTGAATTAAACACAAATTTAGATTCCTAGGAATTAAATTATAAGCATCCAAATTTTGATTCTGAAGCACTATCTAGTATGTAATTTGTAGTGCTGCCATCTATTGACAAATCACATATTTCTAGTCCTTAGAGATCTGATGGTAGAAAATTCTACCATTACTTATTTCTGTCCCCTGTATTTTTTTAAATTTTCAGTTTAGTAATTTGCATGTAATTATTATTAAATGTTTGAAGTGTCCAAGAGTAAAAAAAATTGTATCCTTTGAAAAATATTTCTTTATAATGCTTGAAAAATACAAAATTTCTAAACCTTCAGAATTGGAGTGTTTTTAAAATCGCATTAAAAACCAACTAGATATTGGCAGGGAGTAGTGCTGCCATCTAGATTTGAAGAAGACAAATAAAATCTGCAAAACTCAGTTTTTGCTTTTCAGATCGTGTCGTTTTGAAAGAAATTAAAAGATTTTGATTTTATGTGGGTGAAAATTCACCCGGCAGAGCTCAAAGGGTTAAGGCCGAAAAAAATTGGCTATTTCGCACTAGGAACAGCTAAACAATGTGCCTCAAGGTACGGTTGGTATTATATGCCAGCTTCTGTATATAAATTACTAACTCATGGAAAGGATATGATTGCAAATTTTGCTGTTCAATGGGATAATTATTGGAAGAAGCTAGCGAAGCTCAAAATAAAGAGTTTCGAAGGTACCGGAAATCCCATAAGAGAAAAGTAAGTCGAAGAACATGCAACAAAGACTTATTGCACCTTTTGATAATAACATCTGTCGCTTTGATTTCCAGTATCAGACACAAAATAAAAAACGCTCAAAGGAACAGAAAATTTCTAGAAGCATTGGAACTTTTACTTTAAAATATAACACTTTATTACTGACATAGCAGCGCATCCATTTATTAGAGTACATTTAACCCTTTGAGAGCCTTTGCGCTTTTTATCATTTTCATGTAAACGTTTATATAACCCGAGATACGAGTATATTAAATTTAATTTCGCAGTTTAATATTAAATTAATTTTTTACATCATTTCATCCTAGAAATTTCTTACAGCATAATCTTCTTTAAAAAATAGTTTTGTGTACAGCCAATTTAACATGTTTTCTGGAAACGGAAAATTACGTAATAGGCGCTTCAAGTCCATTTATTTCGAAAACGCGCAGGATTGCGCAAAAAATCCTCTATACCACATTAAAGTATAGGCTTTCAGAAATAACAAAATGTGTTTGAAATTTTAAACAACTTTAAACAATTTAAGTTACGTAATTTTGAAGATTATGATACCGTTAATTCTATATGTGCTGTTCATAATGTAGAATGAGACATAAAATTCAATCAAAATGTAGTCAGTAGTAGTTTAAAATGTGTTTTAAGAAATTAATAATGATATTTTAAATGAGTTATTATTAGAAGTTACTTAGGTTCCATTTCTGAGCACAGCAAAAAGTCACTAAATTTCGCAGAAATTCCTCTGCTGAAAGGTGTATATTCCGAGTTATACAAATATGATATAATTTTGTATAATTTAAAAAATAAACATATATTCGTATTTTGTAGATATTCTTTTAAAATATTTCATTGCAAAAAATTGATTATTTAATGATTATTTTTTGGCTCTATGTTCGCATTTTCTTAAGGATTGATCCACTGTGAGCCGTCGGAACGCTATTTTTGTCGACATCGTCACATTGACCTAACTTTAATCAACGTTTTCTGAGCAGTGTAGGATGTCTCGTTTTTAATATCTTAAGATGTCTGAAGTTTTATTTAAAAAATTTAAATCCGATTTTAAATATTTTTATGAATTTTTAAATTAAAGAAGCTCACTTGATATTTAAAAAAAATCTTAAACGCCGCAGTTTGAAAAAAAAATTAACTTTTTTAACTCGTAAACGCGCCGCGGCGTTTCTTCCATAAAATACGGTACATAGAAAGAAATTATGTGAACGGATTTATTTTATTAAGGGGAGTCGTGGACCTTTATTTGAGAAAAAATCGACATTTCTTTTTGTGTGTATTATAATTCTCCGATTTGTACTACGTCATTCGTGGAAAACCGCATGCAGATGCGATTATTTTACGCAAAGTTACAAGTTTTTTTTAATTTTGTTCATAAACAATTTTTTGGCCTTTTAATGTACTTTAAATCTGTTTGTTTGTTTGTTTTTTTTCAATTACTGATGTTTCAGCTTTTTTTTTTTTAATTTTTGAAATGCTTCTTGCTACTTAATTTTTGATCAAAATTCATGAAACTGATAAGGAAGAATATTGATATTGCTTAAAAAGAAAAGAAACTGTGTATGCACTTTAAAATTCGACTTCATTAAGACTTAACTTATTATAAGGCAGAATTTTGAGAATCGATCAGAAAGTTAACTTAAAATTAACTATTTAAGGGATTAAAAAATCGATATACACAGATTTTTTTGTAATAGTTTTACGTAATTAAAATCCAAAATCGAGGAAATAGCTACAAAATTAAGGCGCAAGGAGCATTTTAAAATTTTAAATTTTTTGAAAGATTTTAAAGTTATAATAAGATTGGAAATTTCTTTTAAGGTGTTCTGTATACTTATGGTGAAATGTGTATTTGAACAAAATTTCAAATCTCTATTATGAAAAATAATCGTGAAGCGACCTGGCGTATATAAAGGGGTTTTGCAAAAGGACCTGTTTTATTAAGAGGAATTTTGTGAAGGACTCTGTTTTAATAAATGGATTATTGTGGAACACTAGTGTTCAAAATAAGCCACACATTTTGTCTTGTTTTTCTTCATTTCCTGATTAGCAAACATTGTAAAAATGATGCACACGGTGTGATTTTGATGACAATAAAACATGTTGAAAATGGATTTTTAACTGCATTATGTGTTTTTCGATTTGTTTATCTCATCTCATTTCATTGTATAAAAAAATGAAATTTCTTAACACTGTTCTGTTAGTTCTGGGAAGCGTTTTATAACTTATGCCTGGTGCACAATTTTTTGTTCTTTTTAAACACTTTTTAACATAGTTGAAAAGTGTCTATGAACTCGGTTTGTCTGCCGTCCGTCTGTCCGTGCTCTAATTAGTCTAAATCGAGTCCAATTTCCAGGTAATTGATACCGGTTGATTTTAAAATTCGATAACTCTCAAACGGTGACAGATATTTAACATTCTTGCAGGAGGGTTATGTACGATGTCTGGAGTTTTTTACTGTAATTCTCGTATTTAGTTCGAATTACAAACATTAGATGGCGCTGCAAGCAATAGGCGCTAAATTCAAGTTGGGTTTTTTTTGCCGTTCTCTTCTCCCATGCCAAAAAAGGAGATTAAAATGCATTGAGTTGGTCCCGAAGTACCAAAAATCGGGTCTGGATTTAGCACATATTACTTGCAGCGCCATCTATTGTTTGTAATTCGAACTAAATTCGAGAATCACAGTAAGGAAACTCCCAACATCATACATAACCCTCCTGCAAGAATTTTTTAAATATCTGTCACTGTTTACAAGTTATTGAATTTTAAAATCAGTCGGTCCTTTTTAGGATACCTGGTATATGTTATTGAGATTTAGCATGGCATGCTCGGTATTGAAAATGAAGTGTGTTGCATTCATCGTTCGTTAACAAGGACACTCAAAAGTATTCCTTTACATTGTGTAATGTGGGAAAAAATAATTTGCAATTTTTAATATTACGCTATTTCAAACATATTGAAATTGATATGTATCACTAAAGTGCGCAACAAGATGCTTACTGTTAAATATAGGGTGTGCATAGAATTTATCTTTCATATACAGGGGCACAAAAATGTGTTCGGCTACCGTGCTCTCGTAAATAGACTCGATTGCCATGAAATTGTAATATTGTTCAGGTTTACTTACAGAACGTTCGGTATTGAAAATGAAGTGTTTAGCATTTATAGTTCTTTTACAGGGACACACCAAAGAATTCAGTTACATGACGGTCTATCAGGGGAGGGAATAGTTTCCAGTGCATTTTATGGATGCTAAGATATTTAAAATCTAAATGAAATTGATATGCATCATTCATATAGTATATAGACTGCGACATGCTTTCTCTGAAATATAGAATGAGACTAGCATATAAAGGTGTATATAAATATTATACAGTCATACATACAATAAACCCAACTGGAGTGAAAAATTAGCCGGAGCCAGGAATTGAACCTGTAACCACAGCGTACCAGGCTGTTGCTCTAACCACTGAGCTACTCCGGCCGATACCTGAGACTGCAATTTTTCACTAATGAACTATGTTGGGGGAAGTCACCAGCCATCTATACCCATCTATACGGCAGCTTTGGGTGACCGGGCAACGATGAATGGATTTTATTATTACATCGATCTACGATAATAAAACACACGCTTCTGGACGCTGTGGTCCCGGGTTCGATTCCTGGCTCTGGCTAATTTTTCACTGCAGTTGGGTTTATTGTATGGATGTATAATATTTATATATACCTTTAACAGTTGATAGCAGGCGTTATTTATGTGTGTGTTCTATTATGAGTAGCATATAGTTCGTCTAGTGCAGGCATGTCAAACACGCGGCCCGCGGGCTACAACTGGCCCGCCGACAACTTTTCTGTGGCTTGCCAATCCTTTGACATTTTACCTGTGTTTAATTCAGTTACAAGTTTCGATTTTCCAACTGAGTGAAAAAGTTAGCAATGAAACAAAGTAAACAATTAGACATACATTAAACATGTTCGATAGAAAACTTTTTCTGGTAGAATAAACCTTATTTGAACGAGAAAATGTGTTTAATAAATGAAATGAAATACGTATATGTAACGCATCGATACAAAACATAATTTATTAAATAAATTTTCTGATTCAAAATTTTTTTACTCGAAAAAAATCCGGAAGATTAAAAGTTATACCTTTGCTAGATTAACATAGAGCGTGTACAACATTTTTTTAAGTTAATACAATTTAGAAAATCCAATTAAACTATGCAGATTTCGTTTAAAAAAGTAATGTCAAGTATTTTTTCGAAAGTCAAGAATTTTTTCGAAAAATAAGATAAAATAAACTATAATAATAACTTTGGTACTTTACTTGAATATTTCTTTAACATGGCTATGTTTTGTACGTACAAATTTTACTGTGTGCAATTGTAATAATATTATCTACTTTGTTTGGTGTGGCCCGCGACTTTGTATATAAGGATTAATTTGGCCCGCGTCGGTAATCCAGTTTGACATGCCTGGTCTAGTGGGATGCACAAAGGGATTAAATTACGTTATGACCTATGGAGGAAAAATTGAATGTGATGCATTTTTAATGATATTATGATACTTCAAACATAACGAAATCACTAAATTGTACTGCATATTTTATACATATATACAGATTATAGAATGACTAGCAATTATCGCTCAAATACAGAGACACACAAAAGAATTCGGTTAAAAGACTAATATCACTAATTGCTGGAAGTGTGTTTTCCTTTGTAGAACCTATGCATTCATTTTTAAACTGATCTAATTTTATTTTGAGTGTATAAATTCTATAAATCGCATACAGAGCTATGTGTGGAAGACTTTACACGCATTACCGATTATGGGCAGCAATAGGTGAAAATGGATTTTTGCTGAGTTGTTTTTTTTTTTTTTAAGCTGTTTATTTAAAATTTCATTGTATAAAACAATGAAATGTCTTAATACTCTGTTAAAGCTGTTCTCAAATCCAAAGGGGCAACTTTATGACTTAATTTTTAAGTCATTTTTGTTCGGAAACGCATGAAACTGGCAGATGTTGTTATTCAGAAACTATATACCGTATATACTCGCGTATAGATCGACTCGCGTATAAGTCGACCCTCTAACTTTCGAATGCAAATTCTGCAAAAAATCAAAAACCCGCGTATAAGTCGACCCCTAACTTTTTACTCCAATTTTGTGCAAAATCAAACCAAATATTTCACTTGCCTATGCGAAAAAGTAGTAAGTAAATAAAAATAAATCATTGAGAAATTTTCTAATGATAAATTATTATTATTTGTATATTTTCTGTAATATTTTATTATTCATACACATACAAAGTCATAATTTTGCAGTATTCGAAGTTTTATTTTTTATTTTTTAATTGACTCGCGTATAAGTCGACCCCCCCAAATTTGCTTGCCAAAAATTGTCAGAAATTCCTCGACTTATACACGAGTATATACGGTAATCAAAAAACGTTTTCAGTTTTTTGTAAACGCAATAGATTTTTCATAAAATACTGTCGAAAGTGGGCATTTTGAACCGAATTTCCCGACGAAAGAAGCCTGTCAACGAAGGGAGAAAAATGCCTTGTCACGTGATCAAAACCCCTTATAACTCGATATGTAATTTATTGATCAAATAATGGAAAAATCGTTTCGATTCCAAATAGCTTCCATGGTCAGGTTTGTCAATTTTATACCGTTACGATTAAAAATGTGTACGTCATTGTGTCAAAGTTTTGCGCTTCTTGAGCAGTGAACTTGAGAACAGCCTTAATGTTGGAAAAGTGTTTCATAACCTATGCCTGATGCACGATTTTTTGTTTTTTCTTTTTTAAATGTTTCATTTTCTTTCTTTTCAGGTAAGTGTGTCATTTGAGTGTCTCGTAAATAAAGTTTTGTCCTTCCAGCTTACATGGAGAGAGAGATTCAGGTAAGATGAACTGAATTTCTGCTGTTGCTCCTTTCTGCATCGTAATTTTATTTTCACGTCTCTAGAGTTCGACTCGTGTTTTGAACACTTCGTTGCGATGTGTTTGGCGTCCGATATTTTTTAATGAATTTTTCGTGTTTATTTTTCAATTCCTACTATTAGTTCACACTCTCCCTATATTTAAGTATTGCGCAGCAGCGCAATACTTATTTATTTCCAATGTCACTTCTCAATGTTAATTTAACATAGAAAAGCCTATGGAGATCATAACTTTTTCATTTTTTCTTCCCACCTTTTTGTCCCTGATGCCACTCATTTTTTATTTTTTACTAATTCTAATGATATTATAAATTTAAAGTGTAAAAACGTTTGTCTGACCTCAGGGTCAAAACCAATGGTAAAATGCTTTTGCATATGGGTGAATTATAATCCACAGAGAAACATGGCTCAGTTTTTTACGTGATTCAAATATTTTCTTAATTCCAAATTTCGTTTTTTTCATTGAGAATTAACGGACATTTTTCATAGAAAATGTAACATTTTTTCTTCATTGTTGCAAAAATTTCAAAAGCCGTAACAATAATTTATTTCTTTTTAGTTGAAATATTAAATTGAATTAGTTTATTTTTCAAGAATTAAAAAGGTAAATATGGCGTCATAGTGGAAAAAAAAGGATATTTTCAGAATACGTTTTTGCTTTGGTCCAGTTTTAGTAAAAAGTTTCAAAAGATAGCTATTTTTACGCAGGTAGCGAACTTAGTGAGGAATTACATAACTTAAATTTTAAAATGTTTTTTTATTTTTTTCCGTGATGAGAACTATTTATACCCCGCGTTAAACTTAGGTAATAATTTTCTGATGTGTTTACATCACCCCTTGGGAGAGATTAAGGCAACAAAATTTAAGTAAAACTTTTATTTTTTATTTTTTACTGTATGAGAGCTATAATATTGTTAAATACTAACAGTAAAGATTCAACACAAGTTATTTTCGCATTCATAGCGTTCCTGTGTGGGAAATAGGGTATCTAAATTTAAGTGAAGTTAATTTTTTATGTTTTGATTATAGATTTTTTACGTTTAGATTGGAAGTTTTTGTCCAAACTACCGCAACCTGCATTACTACAGTGGTGAAATATTTTGAATTATACATTGGCAAACTGAATCACACATTGTGATACAATACCGCATACATCAAAGCCTGATGATGATACCCTCTATTAATTTTGAAATGAGTTCGTCTGAATGCAGTAGTTATTAAAAAACTTAACATATTAAACAAAAACATAATTTGAAGAACAAATTAAAAAAAAAAAAAATTCATTTCCTACATTGTTTAAGCCCGAGAAGGGACCGATATTAAGATATTTCATTCAATTAGTTCTACATTTAATGTTACATTTTTGTAACAAATCAGTTAAGCCAGTTGAAGATTAAAAAATAAAAATAATATTCATACAATATAATACTTAAAACACCCTAAAAATTAGATTCCGTTCAAATGAAATCGAAATAAATCTTAGACATTTTTTTAAGTTTTGTATTTTGCATGCATCTTATCATTTTATGTACAATTGTCATAAACATAACACAAAATCTGCAATACAAATATTTTCAATTAAAAATGGAAGAAGTCTAAGATTTATTTCGATTTCATTTGAAAGGAATCTAATTTTATAGGGTGTTTTAAGTATCATATTGTATGAATTTTATTTTTATTTTTTAATCTTCAATTGGCTTAACTGATTTGTTACAAAAATTTAACATTAAATGTTGAACGAATTGAATGAGATATCTTAATATCTGTCCCTTCTCGGGCTTAAACAATGTAGGAAATTAATTTTTTTTTTTTTTTTTTAATTTGTTCTTCAAATTATGTTTTTGTTTAATTTATTTATTTATATATTTATTTATATATTTATATATCTTGTTCAAATTTTCAATCGTTAATAAAATACTCATTAATCATCCTATCAAGTTGAAATAAATTTTTTGAACTTGTACTGGATGACAATTGATGTTAATACAGTTTTTTCAAATAATAATTAAATTTTAATTAATTAATTTTTAGTTTTGCATGGGAAAAAATGGCGGCTATTGGTTATTGAAGATCAATGAAAGTATTTTCAGTAAGGGGTTGCCATAGAGGGGACCCTGTTCTGTCGCCAAATACCGCCAAGTTTGTCGCCAACTTGGCGGTATATCGCCCAATTTGGCGGCCAAAATGAGTCGCCAAAAGTGACGCCAATTTGGCGATATCTCTAATATTTCGCCAAATTCCCATAGAATTCCATTGTAAACCTACTTGCTTATAGAAAATCAACAAATTGAGATATTTTAATGCAACAAAAACTAATATTAGCTTAAGGGATTATATTATTTTTTTCTTTGATGACCTAAGTAGGAATTGTCTTTAAAAACAAAATTTTTATATTACTTGTTTTGTATTTTTCCCGGGAGAGGGAGAGTAGTCGCTACTTCTTTTGTTTATACAGGGTGATTCTTAATTGTTTTTACAAAATAAGAGGGGTGATAGTACCCATCCAGACGAATAATAATTGCCTTAGAACACGGGGTCGCAAACCGCTTATTGAGTCACAAATACAAGGTGTTTCACCCTAACTGAAGTCGGCTTGTCGGTACTAATTTTGCAAAAAATAAAAATATTGCAGAAAAATTGCAAAGATATGTACCTTGTTTTATATGAAATGTAATGACATCAAAAAAAGTTCTGGAAAAACAGGATGCTCACGCAATCGACGATTCCGTATGAACTGATCATCACAGTCATAAATGTGGAACGTGAAATGCATACTGCTGGCGCGTATAATGGAAACTTCTACCGCTTTTTTTTTGGGGGGGGGGGGCGGTATTATCATATTTACAACAAAGGTGAGCATGTCTATTAATACAGGGTTCCCAGCGTCATGGAAATTTGGGGAATTTCAAAGTAGTCAGAGAAATTTCAAAATATATAGGAAAATTCAGGGAGTTTACAAATATTTACTGAAGTCATAGAAAAGTCTTGGAGAAAAAAAATGAAAAATGACGTGAAATTCATCAAATAGTCTCGGGAAAAAAATCACAAAATTCATCAAACGATCGCAGAAAAAAAAAATTCGCTAATTTTGACAAAAGATTGTGAAAATAAGTAGCAAATTTCGTTGTATGCCCGTTTGGTCCGGAAATTTTTTGAGATTTGGACAGGGAAAGTCAGGGAATTTTTTGAGTTTTTGTTAGGGAATTTGCCAGTAATGTTTTGCTGGGAACCCTGTAATAGTTTCATCATAATATACTTCAGTTTTCTGAAAATTATTAGTGTCAACCAAAGTTGGATTATTTTAGAACACCCTGTATTTTTGATTAAATGGGTAGTTTGCGACCGTATGTTCCATGGTAATTATTGCATGGTAAAATAATTTAGAATCACCCTCTGTAACGGGATTACATTCACTTAAAATGCAGTTAAGTTTTGAGTTTCGATCGCCTATAGCGGTCTCGTTTTAAACGGAATCGAGGCTAATATAAACTAGTATGTTGTGGCCATCACAAAACTTTCTTCTATCTCATACATGTCAATACTTCAAAATTCACTATATCAGTGCCAAATTAAATGGCAACCTGTGTTCATCATGAGAATTCTAAAAATATGAAATTCTGTGCATTAGTTCTCGAGGTATGACCGTCACTGAAATTGTGTAAATCCAGCAAAATGCAGCATAGCTGCGCCACCTATTGGGATATTTACACCAGAACCTAATTATCAGCAACTTATGTCAACGTCTAATTGAATATGAAGTTTGAGGAAAATTCGTGCATTAGTTCTTGAGATAGAGGTATTGCGCAAATCATGACAAATGCAGCATAGAAGCGCCATCTGTTGAGCGATTTGCAACAACACATAATCAGCAGCAATATTAATCAAGTTATATTTAAATCTGAAGTTTCATGAAAATTCGTGCATGAGTTCTAGAGATAGAGCTATTGAGGAAATAGTTCAAAATGCAGCACAGCAGCGCCACCTATTGGGCGATTTACACCAACACGTAGTCAGCATCATTTCATATAAAAGACTAACTAAATCCGAAGTTTGATGAAAATGTGTGCATTAGTTCTTGAAATAGAGCTACTGCGAAAATAGTGTAATTCCTGCAAAATGCAGCATAGCAGCGCCACCTGTTGGTCGATTTACACCAAAACGTAAACACTATCCATTCATGTCAAGGACTAACGGAATCTGAAGTTTTATAAAAATCCGTGCATTAAATCTTGAGATAGAGCTTTTGCGAAAATTCTGCAAAATGCTACATAGCAGCGCCACCTGCAGGGTGATTTACACCAAAAACTAATCAGCATCAATCTATATCAGGGACTACCAGAATATAATTTTGTATTAAATTCCGTGCATTAGTTCTTGAGATAGAGTGCCCACAAAATTTGTGTCACAGACAGACAGACAGACAGACAGACATTTTGTAAAAACATGTTTTTTGGAATCTCTGACCCATAAAATGTGTAAATCCGTCGAAAACTGGAATTCGAAAATTTTCATGAAACCAATACTTTCTTCTTGTAAAGATAGAAGAAAGTAAAAAAAAAAATTAAACTAAATAATAAATGAATAAATCCTTCTATATATAAAAAAAAGTTTTGATTTGGAAATGGACCAATGAAAATCTGCGTAGATATTCCGGGTAGAACTCATCCAATTTAAATGCTTAAACCAAGGCCTCCTTATCGAAATAACAGGTCTCGCAATCGCTAAGTTTCCTTTGTCCGCTGTACACGTGGTTAGAAACCACATGGTTTCCCGTGACTAGCGCCATCTAAAGTGAGAAACAGAAATATTTTTTAATTTGTTTTCCATTTGTCTTTTACCATTTTCTTTACGATGTGCTTTGTAGTTTGCAAATGATAGTTGTTAATCTTAAAATTTTCATATGTTCTAGACATTTTATTTAAAAAATGAACTTATTTTACAGTTAAACAAAAAATGTTTACTGCTGTATTCCGTTATCTAAATAAATGATGATAATAATAATAATAATAATAAGGAAAGAAAATTATTTTACCATGAATTTCTCAGTCATGTTAGTTTTTGAAATAAATGGATAGCATCTAGATCCGGAAAATGTAAAATATTTCATTTTCTCTTTTATATTTTCAAATATGTGATTTATTTTATTTCTGCTATTTCTTTTCTTTTCACAATTAATTTTCCCTTACAGTATTACTATAACATCGCTCCTTCAATTTGTTTCAATGCACAGTCTCATTTATTTATTTATTAGCCTATCATTTGTTTTATTTTTGAAGGTATGGGGGATCATTTCAGTTTAATATATTTTAGATGAAAGCTTCACTGTTTTTAGGTGCGTTCGTAATTATATAAATACGTAGCACCTATAGTCGTCGTTCAGTCCGTCCGTCCGCATATAACAGAGCAAAAACTACCCAACCGAATTGTCTGCAATTTAAAATATATAATTGCTGTAAAATTTTGTAGGGCCATTTCAAATTTTATGGAAATCGGATGTATAGTTTAATTACAGGGACAGTGAAAAGTTTTTCTTTACATTACGGCCAATGGGAAAAATTATTGCAAGTGCATTTTAATGATGTTACAGCCTTCCGAATGGTCTGAAATTTTAAATATATAATTGTTGCAAAATTTCATCGAGCCGTTTCAAAGTTTATGAAAATCGGATGTATAGTTTAATTACAGGGACAGTCAAAAGTTTTTCTTTACTTTACGGCCAATGGGAAAAATTATTGCAAGTGCATTTTAATGATGTTACAGCCTTCCGAATGGTCTGAAATTTTAAATATATAATTGTTGCAAAATTTCATCGAGCCATTTCAAAGTTTATGAAAATCGGATGTAAAGTTTAATTACAGGGACAGTCAAAAGTTTTCCGTTTCATTACGGGGAATGGGAAAAAGAAACTTATTGCAAGTGCATTTTAATGATGTTACAGACTATGCACTTATGAAGTGAAAAAAATATACATTCAGTACAATATGGGGTGCAAAAAATAATTATAAAACTAACTATAGTACGAACGCACCTCATTTGCCACGTTTGACGAGCAATTTCCAACTTGTTTCATATAAAATTTGTATGTATTAATCTATGGAAAGTTTCATAATTGGCTCCACAGCCAATTGGCATATCTTGGCGGGCATAGCTTGGTGCGTAATTAATTTCCTTGTTTTAACTCACATATGTTATGTAAGTTTTACTAAAATGTGTCAAAGTATTTTAGGAAAGTTAAAACACGCATAGATACACAAAAAAAAAAAAAAAACAGACTGAAGTCATAAACATTTAAAAAATTGGAAAAATAAAGTTTAATAATCACTTAAATTTATACATATCCCTCAACTTTCCGCAAATACCGTATTCTTGTCATGCTACGATTTTGGTGTTTGTAAATCTTAATTTGAGTATTCTTCCTTAATCAGACCTAGAGCCAATTGGCGTAAGTGTAGTTTGGCGCAAAATTAATTTTATTTTTAAACCGTATACTTGATACCACATTATTCCAGCATCGCGTTTTTGCAGTCAACTTTGACTGTGGAATAGATTACAGAACATTAGCTAATACTACATTATATAATAATAAATCGGTATTTTTCAAGTATAGGGGCCTTGGCGAGAGAAGAAAATTTGGCAACGTAATTTCTGGAAGCATATTCACTGTTTCACATAAAGAAGCAATATTTTCCAATATTTGTACAATTTATTTAATAGAAAAAAGGCATTTATCTATTTTATATACAAATATAAACAAATCGTTTCCTTCTATATATAAAAAAAAGTTTTGATTTGGAAATGGACCAATGAAAACCTGCATAGATATTCCGGGTAGATCGCATCCAATTTGAATGCTTAAGCATGGCCTTTCATCGTTAATATTAAAAAAACTGTTGCATTCAAAAATATGAAAATCGGTGGTATTATAGAGAAATGTTTGATAAACACGCTGATGCAGACAGTTTTCAAATCGAAGAATTATTTAAAGAGATATTTAATGATAAAGTTGGACAAAATCGTTCCATTAAAAAAGTTTTATTGGAGCAAAAACTATACATGAAAATTTAATCGTTTTTAGATCATTTTATACGTTATAAGTTCCCGGTGTGTAGATTGCATTTATTTTTCTTATTTGACTCATTTTTTTGATGTTTTTTTTCAATTTTAAATTCAAATTTTCAGCATTTCGAGAGATATTTTTTACAAATTTTAGAAAATGTTATTAATTTAAACTGTTGCCAGTTGCATAAACAGCGCAAACAATAATGTTTACTTCAAATTAAAAATTTATTTACACGTGACTATTACAAACAGAGAAAAAAAACTTTAAAATTAGAATTAAATGATTACATGTTAAAAGCAGGAAAATTACGTCATAAGAACCATAGGCACAGATGTCATATACGCGCATATGGCGCAATTTTTTTCCGACGCCAATTTGGCGAAAACATTAATAGCATAAACAACAACATCCGGGTTACCATATCAAGCAAAATAACAATACTTTAGCACCAGTTAAGTACCCGTTGCGTATATGAAATTGGCGTCAGAAAAAAATTGCGACAATATGACATCTGTGACGAACCATATTTGCACTTGAATTTTAAAAGAGAAACAAAATCTTAAAATAAAAAAAATCATTATTATGCGTTAAAACTTGTAATTTGAGGAAGTTATGTCATATTTAAAATGGCAAAAAATATAGCAAAACAATTTAAATTGAAAAATATATTTGCGCGAGATATTTTGAGACAATCTTTTCAACTATTATCGTGAATTCGAAGACAGCGCAAATAATATTTCCTTCTAACAACAAAACTATTTTCACGTGAATATTAATAAGAGAAATAAAACTTTGGTGTAAATTACGTCAGATTTAAAACGATACATTTAAAATGAATTATTTAAAAGAACTATCTTAAAGCGCTGTTAAAAAATACCGGGAGGCAATGACGCTGCTTACTTAATTCATTTTACATTAGCTTATTTTCAAATGTTTAACTAATTTTTTAATTAAATACGATACGAAAACAGCCATTGTATCTCTTAACAGTAGCAGATTTGGTCTTAAAAATCCCCAATCCAAGGAAAACGAATGGAAACCCGTTTACAGAGAGATCGCTACTGTTTTTTAAAATTTTAATTCAATATTTTTAAAGCCGATCAAATTAGCGTGCTTTTTGGATTTCGGTGTGCCTGAACGGGGGTTGGCGAGCGTAGCTCGTAGGGGGCGGAGCCCCCTAGTAAGTATAAATAAATTTAAAAAAATTACTCTTTTTCAAAGTTTTTAGGGAATATGTTATATTTTAGTATTATTTTTTAAAACGTATTTACCTCCTTTTTACTTTCTTCTATCTTTACAAGAAGAAAGTATTGGATTCATGAAAATTTTCGACGGATTTACACGTTTTAGGGGTCAGAGATTCCAAAAAACATGTTTTTACAAAATGTCTGTCTGTGACTCTGTGAGTCTGTCTGTCTGTCTGTCTGTGTGTATGTGACACAAATGTTGTGGGCGCTCTATCTTAAGAACTAATGCAGGGAATTTAATAAAAATTGATATTCAGTTAGTCCCTAATACAAATTGATGCTGATTAGTTTTTGGTGTAAATCGCTCAACAGGTGGCGCTGCTATGCTGCATTTTTTACGATTTTCGCAATAGCTCTATCTCAAGAACTAATGCACGGATTTCGATCAAACTTCAGATTTAGTTAGTCCTTGATATGAATTGATGATGATTACGTTTTGGTGTAAATCGCCCAACAGGTGGCGCTGTTATGATGAATTTTGCAGGATTTACACGATTTCCCCCAATAGCTCTATCTTAAGAACTAACGCACGGATTTTCATCAAACTTCAGATTCAGTTAGTCCTTGATATGATTTGCTACTGATTATGTGTTGGTGTAAATCGCCCAACAGGTGGCGCTTCTCTGCTGCCTTTTTCACGATTGCCTCAATAGCTCTATCAATAGAACTAATGGACGAATTTTCATCGAACTTCAGATTTAGTTGTATGTTGACACAAGTTGTTGTTAATTAGGTTTTGGTATTAATCACCCAATAGGTGGCGCTGCTATGCAGGAATTTTCACGATTTTCGTTATTGCTCTATCTCAAAAACTAATGTACGGATTTTCTCCAAACTTCAGATTCAGTCAGACGTTGACATAAATTGTTGCTGACTAGGATTTGGTATAAATCACCCAATAGGTGGCGCTGCTAGGCAGCATTTTTCTGAATTTAGACGATTTCAGCGATAGTCATATCTCAAGAACTAACGCACGGAATTTCATATCGTTAGAATCCTCATGAGATGCATAGATTGCCATTTAATTTTGGCAGTGTGATAGCGGATTTTGAAGTATTAACATGTATGAGATAGAAGAAAGTTTTGGGATTGGTACATCCGACTAGTTTTTTCTTAAATTCAATCTATAGTACTATAATAAATGTTATATTACATTGAAAGGAAAATTTGAAGACAAAATTACCTTTTTCCTTTCCTAATTTATGTTATTCAGAAATTTTTAAACTGGAAAGTTTTTAAGTAACTTTTTTCTCTCTTGCTAAACTCTATTATGCTTTTGAGTTGTAAAAGCCTGTATCACATAAGTTTCTTATATTCTGGAAACATAAATGATATAGTACTATTTTCAATATATATATTATACAAATTTGCAAATGATAAAATATTTATATAAGCGACCATTTTTTAATTTATAAAATGTGAAGTAAAATTTAAAATGTATATAATAATAATGAAGTAAGCATAGCTAAAGAACAGAGATCTTCTTTTTAAAAATTTGTTCGCATAAAGTTTACCCGCTCTATTTAGATACATACGTAAAAAATAACAAAGTTCTGTAAGAAATGACTGAGGGATAAAGTAAACTACATAAAAACCAGATAAACGTGGAAAAATCATCTTTTTTTTTTTTTTTTTTTTTTTTTTTCAAAGACAAATATTCTAGGCAAATAAATGTCTTGAAAGCTGTTGTTGTCATGTACACGTGGCTTAAAAACTAAATTCGTATCTTACAAATGTATAATAGAAATTAATGTAATGTTATTAAAGAAGCCATAAATATAAAACTTACTTTTATTCTTTAAAATATTTATTAAACAATTCAAGGAACATATATTTGTGAATGTTAAAATCACGCACCTGTGTTATGTCCTCTCATTTGAGATGTGATCAACACGCAAAAGATGTTGCTCGGTCTTTCGCAGTTGCAGCTAGCTGTAAATTAAAGCAATTACTGTGTTCGAATGTTAGGCGAAACATTTACAGTATTTGTTGCGGATTTTTTTTCTTCCCTTTTACAGTGTAGATATGATATATAGAAATAGGACAAAACAAAAATTTGACTTCGTTAACTTTATTTCAAGTATACTAGAATATTTTTTAACATTTTGTTTTATTAAGGACAGTAGAATATATGATTTCTTTTTTAAATAAAATTTTTACTGTTCAAGTTTTGCAATCTGAATTTAGCTATGTACACAGTTAAAAAAAAAATTCTGTAATTCTAGAGATGTATAGTTACAGAAATCTGTGTGCTTATTAAAATTTTGTCTGTATACTGTATAAGATAATATGTAAATCTACAAAACTGTTTTTAGTAAAGCTACAGAAATCTGTAGCTTTTCAAAAGAATCTATTAAAGTTACATAAATCTTACGAAAATTTAATCTGCAACCCGGGTTACGGTTACATAAAAAGTTCTAGGCATCCCAGTTTCTTAAAAAATTCTTAGTAACCTTACAGATTTTTTGATTTACGGGGCAAAAGTGTATCTGTTACAAGAATTTTTGTTGTTGCCGTTACATAAAAAGTTATAAGAATCCCAGTTTCTTAGTAAAATTTTAATAACTTTACAGTTTTTTACAGTAAGAGAATGTAAAGGGAATGACGAACACACATCGGGACTTGGACTTACTATTACTAGTTGAAATCATTAAATAATGTTTCATCTGCAGATTTTATTAACCAACTGGAACAGAGCAAAAAAAAAAATATCCTTTTACAATAAAAATATTTATTAATCTTAGCTACTCCCTTCGTAGCTATTGCTTTTCCTCAACTCGAGAGATATTAGAGATTATCGTTGATTTTTAGATAGTTTAAAAAATGGATTTATGTCCTAAATTAGCACTTTTTCAGTGTTTGCTGCGCGGCGTTGGGAACGGTAAGACTGAAATTTCTTAAATTTAAATATGTCGAAAGTTTTACTCCAGCCGGAGGCCTCCGTAGGCTGAAAATTTTCAGGTGTATAGGTGGCACGAGAAAAAAAAAAAAAAAAAAAAAAAAAAAAAAAAAAACCCAGCTTGGCTAGCGTTTGTAAAATAAATATAAAATTAAAAATATCTTTCTTTAAGGGGGTTCCCCCGTGTGACGGCCTGTATTTAGCATTTTTTGAGATTTTTTTATTTTCTTTTTTGACGACAAATGAAAAAAAATAGAAATTTTACTTTTTTATTATACATTTATTGCTACTTCAAGAATATGTAAAACAAATTTCAAGCAAAAATCTTTATTAGAACGTAATAGTCCAGTCAAATTGTCAGAAAATAGGGCCGATAGATGCAAAAATTCTGCTACAAGATTTTATGTTTTTAAAGTGTTTATGGGGATGCTAATAACAGGAATTAGTTGTTTTCCAACAAAATATCTCAAGGCTAAACTTTGTGGTGCCAAAAAACCGCGAAATTTTCAGACTTTTGCCTATAACTTGAAAATTATAAAGTTTTTGTATACCATACTTAATTACAAAAAGAAAAAAAACCATTAAATTCTGTACAAATTTCATGATAAAAACGTTTTTCTATGCCCAATACTAAGCGCTCTACGGCTTTTTGAAAACAACACTTTTTATTCAACTTCACAGAAAGTGACCTATTTTTCGCCTCCTATCTCAAAAAAATTTCTTTTCATCACTAAGTGTATAAATGAAATGTACCTATTTACGAGTAAGGAGTGACAGATAATTAAGGAGGAAAATTTTCAAGAAGGGTGGGCCTAGGGGCCTAGAAAGGGTAGCGTTGCCAAATTGTACGTTTTTCTCGTAAGTTGTACGGTACTATTTAAGTCTATAGCGCTTTTTAGATATTAGGTGTACGTTTAAATGTGTCCGTATGACGATTTCTTCCGTTTTTCTACCACAACTAACTTTTGTTGGTTTAAAAAGAAAGCTTTTCCAGTTTTCTTTAAAATTTCTCCTTTTGCCGAAATTAAGTTATACACATGCGCATCAAATGTAAAAACTGCTTGTTTCAGATCGGTAATACAAAAATCATGGGTTGTTAATGGGTCAAAAGTTGTGTAATATTAACTGCGCATTTTCTGTAGCACTAATGCTACAGATCATGTGAAATAGGACCTTATTATAGATTACAAATATACACATTATTAAATTTTAAATTTAGTATAACTGTATCTTAAGTTTAGATATTTTGTTTGATGTATTATCACCCTTTATGCTTAACCCCTAATCGTCGAGCCAGATACAATTACAAGCAATTTGTCTGTGAATGTATCGGGCGCGACGATTACAGGGTTAAATAAAAATATTTATTTTTGTAGGGTGTCCATTGCTAAAATTTTCATGATCATCATTGAATTGTAGGATGGTCTGATTTATCTTTATTCTTACAATTCGATTAATTTTTCATTCATAATGGGATATGACTGCAAAATTAGTTAAAAAATGTTAACAGAATAATGTAATACAAATACAGTTGGATAATAAAGATTAAATCGATTAATTAATAGTAACCACTTTTTTAAAAAATTCGTTAACGAAAACATTACTGACACATTCAACATAGTTTAGCATAGTACGAAAAAGGGTGATAGCGCAATAAAACAAAAACTAACTAGTGTCAATCAAAATCTTCCGTCACGGCAAATTTCTAGCCAAAGAAAGAAACAGCAATCGCTTCATTTAACTTCTCAAAACAGAGTTTCAAAATAACAGAATTCAAGCTGACCAGACAGAAGAAGACACTGATATCATGATGGTTACATCAGCCATTTCAAGAGCCGAAGCTTTTGAAAGTGTAGTATTGTCGGAGAAGACATTGGTTTTCTCGTGATCATGACGAACTTGGGATATCAACTCAAAAATATGTTTTTCCAAAATCCAGGCAGAGGTAACATCGAAACCAAGTGGTTTTCAACCATATCATACAAATCCAATTGCAACTATGTTCTTTTCACTCATGCAGCCAGAGGCTGCGATACAACATCCGCTCTTTTTGGGCAAGGAAAGTCAAAGTTTTGCAACACTTTGAAAAAACACGATCACCTTAAAGAAAAAGCCTGTGTGCTCAATAAACCAGAGTCAACCCGCCAAGAAATCATCAAGGCTGGAGAAAAATTCATCATTATACTATACAGCGGATGCATAGACACCACACAGGCATTGAACACCTTGATGTTCCCGTTATTTGCTAAATCTGCCACTAAAAGCAAACTTCATCTTGCAAGAGGCTGCGCAGCATCATTTTCTCCGATGTTATTGTCAGGTACAAGCTTGGCTAGGAAACAACATCCCCTGAAGAATGGGGTTGGGTTTGCAGGTCTGGCGGTCTCTTTCAGCCAGTTTAAATGTGCCAAAACCCAGCACCTGAATCCTTGCTGCATGTTGTCTCATGTAGCTGTATAAAAGGGTGCAGCATGTCATGTTCTTGCCAAAAATCAGGGCTAAAATATTCTGCAATTTGCAAAAACTAACGGGGTCAATTGCGAAAACGTGGACGGCATTATTTACCCAGATGAAGAAGATGATGAAGCTGATGCCTTGAAAATCATCGACCAAACCAGCAACGACGGTGACTTTGACAACCAGGTTGATGATGCGGCAACACGCTCAAAGAAGATCAAAGCTGCTGAAAAACAAGCAACCTGCTCGTTTTCTCCTCAAGCTGAGGTCGACGGACCAAACCCATCAACCCGCAAGCACTCCAGAAGTTACTAAATGCATTAAAAATGTTACCGTAACTCTTACTTACATTCATGTAAATACCAACCATTAATGTTCTCCACCTAAGTTCTAAATGAAAAAAAAAAAAAAAAAAAAAAAAAAAAAAAAAAAAACCGTTGTCAATTTTTTTTTTTTTTTTTTTTTTTTTTTTTTTTTTTTACAATGTTACCGTTGTAATTAACCGTTATTGATATCATGCAAAAACCTGTAATATAAACAAGTTACATTAAAGAGGAAAAATGAATAAAACATGGTGTGAAATGTTGGTTTTTGAGATTTCCCACAAAGTTAGAAAAAGTGTCTTTTTCAGAAAGCCGCGGCGCGCTTAGTAATAAGTTTAGAAAAACGTTTTTATTATGAAATTTGTAGAGAATTTAATGTTCTTTCTTTTTGTAATTAAGTATGGTACACAAAAACTTTATAATTTTCAAGTTATAGGCAAAAAACTGAAAAAAAGTCCGATTTTTTGGCTCTACAAAGTTTAGCCTCGAGATATTTTGTTGGAAAACAATTAATCCCTGTTATTAGCATCCCCATAAACACTTTAAAAACATAAAATCTTGTAGCAGAATTTTTGTATCTGTTTTTGACAATTTGACTGGACTATAAGTTACACCGCATTGAAGACTCCTGCCTCCAAAAAAAAAAAAAAAAAAAAAAAAACCGCTCACTTCCTCCACGATTTCGGCTGATTGGCTTATCTGAAAGAGAAGAGGGGGGGGAAAAAACGGCGTTTTAATCTGCAAGCCTAAATGCATCGAATGAGCTCGAATCATTTGAAAATTGTGTTTCTGGTAGACTTACGGGGAAAAAAAAAAAAAAAAAAAAATCAAATTTCATGATAATTCTTTATTTTTTCATTACGAAAAAAATAGAAATATTCGGAAGATCCTAGTTCACTCCGTGCGTCGACATTTGCTGAGCCTACTTTATAAATTTCAAGTAAATCGGTCAAACCGTTCTCGAGATATGATGGAGGAAAGTTTGGAAAACAACGTCTTGATAAAAACGGTTAAAACCGCGGTAAGTAGAACACATTCTAAGTACCGTGGTTAAAGCGATGAAAATCTCAACTTACCATCAATCTGCGATACCTGGTCCATAGAAGCATTCCTCCCTCTTCCTCTTTGGAGGTCTTTCAATGCAGATTGCTCTGTTGTTGCTTCCATTAAAGTATTTAAAGTACTTTAAAGTATATTGAGCATTGGATCATCTGTGCCGGGCTAACGGAAAAATGCCCTAAATTTAAGTTATTAATTCATAATTTAGTTCTAAAAATGTTGTATTGTCACCGGGAACGTACTTGTACATTTTTATTTATTAACCATTTGGAAAAATGGTTATTGTCCTCGTCAGGGTAGGAAATCAAAAGCATATCTGAAGCTTTTTATTGGTTTAATCTGCAATTTATTCGTTTTCTGATTGGTCTTTACAGTAATATGTATTTCCCTTTACTTTCAACAGAGATGGACAACAGAGAGTTGCCACTATGACAAAGTAATAAAAACTACAAAAAAAAATTAATAACTCAGAAACAAATTGCGATACAGCTTTCAAACAAATTGCATTTAAAAGTACATTTTTTTTTTCTCTATACGACGATATAAAACGTAATATTGTGGGATGTTTAGAAGTTTAAGAAATAAATTTAATGTAAAATTGGCCGTCAGATTTCTTGGAAATCTGACGATGAAAAAGCCTTTTCCCGAACAGCCAATGAAATGTTTGGATAATACTTAAGTTTCGGGTGGATAATATGTACGAGTCGCAGGCGATTTCTATCGCTTGCAACTTTTACGTGTAATAACACTATTAATGTTTAATTCATGGCGTACGTAATGTAGGATCAACTCCGTGCTATTTTTTATCTCTTAAATTTTAGTCTTTGAAAAAATCATTTTCCAAATGGTCGTTGTAATTTGTTAAATTGCATTTATTTATTTATTTTTTTTTATTTAAAAAATTATATTTTATAAATACATTTAAATCAGAACTCATTAGAAAAAATAATTCTGTTTAAAGTGACATTTAAATAAATCCGAGTGTTCAAACTCTATAAAGATCAAAATGCAATTCTTAAAAATACTTTTTTTTAAAAATCATTTGTGAAATAAAAGTAAATTTCTAAAGATTCCGTTAAACAAATGTACATTATCACTATCGATAATAATGATAAAAATACCGGCCTGACCACTGTCCGAAAAGAATGAGTGCTAGAAGCCCGGCCCCCGTGTCTAAGGACGAAATATCGGGCCGTGCAAATCTCTAACTCCGGTATTCCTCCCCCACTAACTGTCACAAATTTAAATAACTAAACTAAAATAATATTTTTTTGAGCAATGCGCTATGTTCCAGTAAGTGGGCTCACGAACTGGCCCTAGTTCTCGATCCGTATCGTCTGACCCTTTCGAGTATAATTTTCCTCTCCCCCTCCATTTCGGAGGGTGTCCAAGCGTGTGCTGTTGCGGAACAAATGCTAATTAAAGCGTGTGACTCGTCGTCAGTTCATTTCACGCTAGCAGTTTTACTGTTATTTCTTGCATTTTGGATATTTTCGGAATCTTTGTTTTTGTAGCAGTCTAATGGACAATTAAGCTACGAACACACTAAAACCAGCCACAAGCCACAGAGGCTCCTTGGTCGCTCACTTTGATGGGGTCAGTCTTCTGTAGCCAGGGCTGCGGAGTCGGTGGGAAAACTGGACGACTCCGACTCCGGGAATTTTAACAGATCCGACTCCGACTCTTTCACTCAAAAATGGGCCTGACTCAGACAACGCAGCCCTGCTTGTAAAATGGGCGCCTTGGACTCCCGGAATTTTAACAGATCCGACTCCGACTCTTTCTCTCAAAAATTGGGCCTGTCTCAGACTCCGAAGCCCTGTCTTTAGCACATCCACTGAAGGGAATCCGTGACATGTTTATTACCGCCGGTTTCTTTTCAGATTTTCTTCTCCGACAGATCGAGTCAATTGGGGAAAAGTCGGTGAATTTTGTAAGAATGCTCAAAAATCAAAGAAACTGGCAAGATGTAAAAATAAGTTGTTTTCATTTTATACGTGTTAGCTGTTAATAAATGGACTAACAAATGGTAGTTTCTTCTTTTAGTCAATCAATGACTAAAAGAATCAGTATGAAAAATTAACAAGGCTAATGCTCATTTTATGGAAAAAGGAATGGTCCAGGTTAGAGTCCTGCATCGGGTCGGGTTACTCGAGTTCGGGTTGGCTTTTTGATTCTTGCGGGTCGGTTTCGGGTTCACTGGACTCTTTATTCGGGTCGGATTGCGGGTCGAGGATTTTTTTTTGTCGTTTTCGGGTCGGGTTGCGAGTTGACTTAAAATGGAATTTGCGGGTTCGGGCCGGGTACAATCCTACCCGCGCAGTACTCTTGTCTGGGTTCTATTTCAGCCGACAGAGCCAAAAAGAATTTAAGGAAGCATGCTTAGAAATTGTATAAAAGAACAGAGCGAGTTAATGATGTTTGATAGAATATGCTATCTGAATCAAGGTCTTGTGGTGATGCAGTAGGTACTTGATATTAAGGTGATCACGATATTTCCCTAGCAGTAGTACTATTTGGAGAAATTTTCCTATTAATAGTGATTGTTTATGTAGGATAACATGAACAAAGGAACTGTGGTTGCAAAAATTTTTTAGAATGCCACGCAACCGCATGGTGGTCTGAGTTTACAACTGAAAATGCTGAAAAACAAAAAACTGGAAAAAAATAAATACGATTCAAATTGAGAACATCCTAAAAAAAAAAAAAAAAAAAAAGTCTGTTAATAAGATATATTGGGCCAGGCAAAAGTCGGGATATTTTTTTCCCCTCACTTTCTGTAGCCACCCCTGGGAGGATTGTTTTTCATGGACGAATTTTCAAATCATTACGAAAACGCATTATAGAAATTTGGAATCGAATGCGATCTTTTTATATCTACCAAAAAGAGTCTCGATCCTGTCATTAAACTTTCATTTTTCGTGGAAATATAAATTGATAATATCTAGATTGCATTGCATATTTTTTCAGGAGAGGGAGTTTGCTGCCTGTTGGAAGAGCCACGTTTCATCTATTTTTATAAACAATGGCATTTTCAATAGACCCTTTATTTCGATTAATATTTTCTCTTTTTATTTCCTATTTCGGATGCGGAAGTATCTTCCCTCGTTATTTCGAGATTGCGTCCGAACAATGACGAAATCCTGTCCATAGCAGCGTCCTCGCGGGTCTATTCGCTTATTTATTTCACCTCGGAGCATCATTTCCACGCTAATCATAGCCAGTGATCATTTCTTCTTCTGTAAGGAAATTTGAGTTCCCCAAATAGACTTATCTGAATGACTAATACGCGGTTAATTATCGAAGATTATTGGTTGGTTGTTTTGTCGTGGAAAAAAATTATATATGAATTCCATATAAAGCGGAATGTCGTGGTTGGAGAATCAGGGATACGCTGCTATACAAGAACAAAAAAGGATACTTCACGCATAGATTATGAAACACTTTCCATTAATAAATTTAAAAAAAAAAAAACTTGTGTGCAAAACTAAATCACTAAAAAACCAACGTTTGAATACACAATATATACGAATCAAGCACTGTGAAAATGAACAGACATATACGTTTCATGAGCACTGGCACTCGGATCATCAGTGTATAAAATAAAACCAACATGTTTTCCCTTAAATACATGAAATTGAATTGTACTGTCATTTAGGTTTTCGTCTTTCAATTTCATGTATTTGGGGGGAATTGGTTTTATTTTATACAACTGAAGATGTGAGCCCCAGTACTCACGAAACGTATACGTCTGTTCATTTTTATAAAGCTTCATATATATATACATATATTGTGTCTGTTCAACCGTTGTTTTTTTAATGATTTACTTTCCAATATTAACAAAATATAAAATTTCATTTTCTCATGCAATGAAATCACCTAATACTTTTCCCGTGTCTCTGTAAATGACGATAAATGCTTCGCACTCCTTAATCTATACAAAACATTGTAGCGATCCTTTTATTTTCAATTTTATTATGTTTGAAGTATCATAACATCGTTAAAATTCATCGCGAACTATTTTTTCCCATACACCATAATGTAACGGAATTCTTTTCTGAGTCCATGTAAACGAACTACAAATGCTACTTATTCTATATTCCCGAGAAAGCAAGCTTCAGTCCATCTCAGTGATGCATATCAATTTCATTATGTTTGAAGTAGTGTAACATATATAAAATGCATCTGAAACTATAACGACAATCACTTCCGGGAAAAAATGCGATTTTCGTCTATCAGACGTGTCAAAAAAGCTCGAATTTTGCGAGTCGGTCGTTGAAATTATGGCAAATTTTGTCAATCAATCGTTGTTACAAATCGCGGATTTCATCAATCGGTCGTGTAAAAAAAATAAGGCAGATTTTATCAGTCTGGCTAAATTTATGATATTTATCAACGACAGTCTTACCTGGCATCCCCCCCCCCCCCCAAAAAAAAGGTAATTTCCTCAATTAGTCAGGATGTTTTGCAGTTGGAAATTACCTGTGTCTATGAAGCATCCCCTTATGGAGGTGGCAACTTTCTTGTCCACGTTTTATAAATAGTCTTGAAAATGAAATTTCGGCCCATCCAAAAATAAATTCCAATTTGCCCGTAGATGTGTTTTATATTTTATTTATTTATTTTTAAATATTAGCTATGCAGTCAAAAGCAAAGAAAAATGGAAAAGGTGAATGATTTACTTTATCTTGTTTGGGGTACGTGTCGGCAGCCGCTGTTACAGAGTATTGACGTCACAGGGAAGGGGCTTCGTCCCTTAAAAACGGCCCGATCTGGTTCGGGCCGCCTTTTACAAAACTGGACTGGTGCGAAGAGCTTCAGTGTGAGAATTTACACGTGAGGAAAATGGTCCGCGCTATGCACAACACGAATGCGCTTTTTGTTTACGATCTTGGATCTTTCTTCATAATTTGGGGTCGACGTCGTTAGGGAATACAGAGTGTCGAATTATAGCCACTCATTCGTTATGCGCCGTGTACGCTCTTCTTAAATCATCTGACAAAAAGGGGTTGTGGAGAAATCCGTGGCACACATTCGAGGGCTAATGTCGTAAAAATGTTGCTGGGGCCTTCTTTTTCTTATTTATTTACGACACGGAATTCGAGAGGCATAAATTTTCCACCGTGTTGTTTAGAACGCAAGAAAACATCGGTACCCAGTTTCTGTGCGCGCGAATTATTCCTAACGAAAGTGCTTACTACTTGAGCAAGCATGTGTTGTATTTTTTACGAAAGAGATCCACCGATTGCCGAATCTTCTGTCTAGGTCAGATTTTTGGAAGATAGATTTCGTAAGAAATTCTACCTATTAGCCTATTACATTCTCCCCTATGTTGAAATTTTTGAAAAATATCTATATAACTTTTTTATGGACTATATACAGGGACGGCGAACCTATTTCGCGCGAAAGAATAAATTTGGCACGGTGTTGTTCTAAATTAATATACAGTGATATTGCACAAAATATACAAACTTAGATGTATATTTTCATCTTGTCAAAACTGGATTAATTAGAAATTGCAGAATTTTAATTGCGGCTATTTAAAATACCGTAAATTACCGCATTAGTAAAAGTACCAATGGTAAAATTGTGGCAACTTAGAGATTAGTTTCAGAACGATTTTTAAAAAAACTGGCGTTTGTTCTTTTAATAATTTTTCCATCTATGTCCGGAAAACCATTATTTTCGCAAATGACATAATACACCAAATAAAAAGCCGTTTATTCGTGATTTTTTAATCCAATAAATTTGTTTATTATTTGGCACGTCAAGGTCATGTAAAATATTTTTGGAAAAAAATTGACACGCGGCTATAAAAAGGTTCGCCAACCCTGGACTATAACAGGGTTGGCGAACACTAATACTATGGTCGACACTAATACTATGTGTCGTCAATACTCTACAGGAAAACAGAACCCAACCCCAATAACTTCTTAATTCATATAAACATATCAAACTGCTTGAAGTTATTATTACTTCTAGGAAAAGAGGCAGAAATTTATGTAGGACAGATTTTTGATATCATTAAAAATGGTCTCAAGGAGGGAAAATATAGTTTTAAGAAGAAAAAAAATTATAACTGCGACAATTCACAAGCTATCAAATCCGCTTAAATTTATTATACCAACTCTTACAGCTCCCCCCCCCCCCCCCCCTAAAAAAGAATGGTGTAGAAGAAAAAAATATCGTATTAACATGATACTGATAAAACCAGCTCTTACAGAAAAATGAAGTTAAAAACTCATCAAAAGCGGCCGGATAAAATGGTTAAACTGTGTTTATCTCTAATCTTGATATAGTTTTTATTGGTGAAATGAGTACCTACTTAACTTAGAAATCTACCTGTGCCTCTAGGCCAAGCGGGCAGGGTTTTTTCTTCTTTTTTTTAGGGGGGGAAATTACGTCCTATTTAAAATGGCCAAATAATAATAAATATTGCCAGGCAGTTTAATTTTACCTTAAGGTGTCTAGGCACCTGGATAACCTAGAAAAGTCGGGAAAATTTATATGGATTGCGAAATTTAGAAAGTCAGAGAAATTTGAAAACTCTGAGAAAGAGTTACAAAAATTTTAAACTTCCAAGAAAAAATTAGTATAAAATTTCTTATTTTGAATTATATTATAAGCATTTGAAATTCAGCACCAGGAAAATCAAATTTTGCTCTCTATAAGTACTAAGAATATTATAATTTTGTCTCTCCTTTTCAATACTTCCTTATAACTCTAAGATTTTCAACTCATAATAAGCTCGACGCAGCAGGAGTCGTTCGGTAGCTTCAGGGTCCCAAAAGCCGTCCCTTCCCGCCTTTCGGTGTCTTTTATTTATGCAATTTCCCTTTTAAATTTGTCCGGTTTTAATTTTCGATTTCTTTTTTTCCAACCTGGCTTTCGCTAGAGTGTCTTTTACTCGGGACGTGGCTGGGGACCTATGAACCTGGCTTCCGCAAAAGAGTAGGAATATGTCGAAGAATAAAGGGCTGCAGACGAAAAGAGGCCGCTCGCCGCGGCGGTTTTAACCTGATACATAAAATAAATGTTTAAAATAAATAATACCTACTGAAACTTTGAGGATTGATTAAATAGTCTGTTTCCTTATCTTTGTTTTGGAACTGAACATTTATCAGTTTAATTTATTAAATATTTATTATCTGTATTTAACTGTGACTGATATGATAAAGAATTTCGACAAAATTTAAAATGTTCAACAATTTATAAATTTTGTAAGAATTTGTTTAACAATTCAGTAGTTGTTACTTCAGAATCAGCTGCGAAAGTTCCACTCTCAAATTCACAACTTTTAAGAGTTTTTGTGTAACATCACAAAATCCCCGATACCTGGAAATTTTTTTCTAGAACTTGGAAAAGTCATGGCTGCTGATCTGGGATAGACATAGGTGCCAACCTCAAACTAATCTGCCGTAATACTTGAGTTAATTTGACCCTGGTTTAATACGTTTCGCACCAGAAACGAAGAAATTTTTAAGAAATGAAATTAAATATGTTCCACGTAGAAACCTGGAATTATTAAATAAGCATTCATGCAATAAATTTTCTGGTTCGAAATGTGGTTAACCTGGGTTTAATTAATCCAGACATTACGGAAGATTAGGGGAAGGTTGGCAGCTATGGATAGACACCCTGATATATTTACACAAGAGATTTATTTCGTATTTCGAGATGTTTTTTAAATTATTGTTGCCAATTCTATAACAGCCCAATATTTCATTTGAAATATATATATATATTAAAAAAAAAAAATCTCACCTGAATATCAAAAAGAAAAAGAAGAATTTTGTTAAAATTACGTCAGATTTAAAATGATACATTTAAAATGTGTTATGTAAAATAATTTTCTTATACCATCATTATAAAATTCCGGGAAGCAGCGACATTGTTTACTTAGTTCATTTTATATAAGCTGATTTTCAAATGTTTAACTTATATTGTTTTAGTCAATCCTGAAAACAGGCGTTAACTGTTTTAAGCAGCAATATTGATTCGGCGTTAAAATCCCTCCATCAAAGAAAAATGAAAGGAAACTCGATTACAGGGAGATCACCACTTGTCTTTTAATTACTATTCATTTTTTCGTAATCTTGGCTACGTTGTTCGGCACTATAAGATCAGCAAATAAAAATTCTTATTTTGCACATTTATCTGATTTAGTGGCTAAAAGCAAGGGGAATTTGAAAATGGCTCTTGTAGGTTTTGTGCAGTAACGGAAGAAGAGTTTAAAATGTCGGGATGCTCTGGAGGGATCCTTGTCCAAGAGCGACATTTCACACGAATAGAACTGCACTGACCGCTGTACGGTTTTCTGTCGGACATCGGCCAGTTTCTAGTGACACGCTGATTCCTGGGGTCGATGGGATGTTGTTATCCTATATATAGTACGCGTGTAACATGTGTCGGTGCAGGAAACGGGAATTCATTATTCTGCGGAATCGGAGCGCGGATAACTGAATTTTCTCCTTTTTTCCACACTTTCTCACGGTTAATTTCTCTTCCTGCGCCCCCTTTCGGTTAATGAACGGCAGTCCGTTGCTTTGACCTGACTCTAAATATATTTTGAGTTTTTCCTTTTTATAAGATATGCTTCCATTACAAAATGTAAGAAGCTACCTATTGGATTCCAGGGAATTTCTGTTCTAAAATTGTGATTTCTGAGCCAGAAACTTAAAATTTGATGTGGTGGTTACTAGACAGGCATGAAAGAGTTCCTCCTAAAGAGGAGGAATTCCACCTTTTTAAAAGCAAATTTGGACATTCTCTGGATTGCAAAAATGAAAAAAAAAAAAATATTAGAAGCATATGGGGGGGGGGGGAGGGTGTCTAGAAAACTTAGACATTTTGACTACTCAAATCCTTGGAGTTTGTTTCTGAATTGTTGTACTAGGTCATTCCATGCCAAATCAACCAAAAAATTTCAATATTCAACCTGACCATTTCAGATTTCAATGAAACTGCCAGGAATCATTGTCCCATTTTTTTATCTCATTAAATTTTCATACAATTAATTATTAAATTTTGTGAAAAATCATTTTTGGCTTGCATAAATTGAATTTCTCAAGTTCTATCAGTCGTAGGGAGTTCTGTAACCCATCATTTTAAAGAGAATTTCGTAAGGTTTGATTTGATATGCAAGTTGACTATGCTTCTTTAAAATTAAAAAAAATTAAATTTTTTTAAAATTTGAAATTAAAAAAATTTTTAGATAGTGTTTTTTAAAAATTAAAAAATATATATGTTTTATGTAATAATATAAGCTTAAAATTTTGAAAACTTTTAGAGTGGGATCTCCATGGGATCAGGAGTTATGAAATAAAAGCTAAAGTTTACCATACAAAAGATAAATAACAAAATGAGTTTGGGTCAGACTATCATTTGTATTATAATATTTAGCTTTTATTTAATAACTCCTGATCCCATGGAAATCCCACTCTAAAAATTTCAAAATTTTAAGCTTATAATATTACATAAAACATACATTTTTTTTTCGAAATTTTTAAAAAGCACTATCTAAAAAAATTTTAAATTTCAAAATTTTTAAATTTTTAGAAAGCAAAAGAATTTAAAAATAAGCATAATCAACTTGCATATCAAATCAAACCGTATGAAATTCTCTTTAAAATGAGGGGTTATAGAACTCTCTACGCCTGATAGAACTTGAGAAATTCAAAATTGAAAACATTTATGCAAGCCAAAAAATGATGATTTTTCAAAATTTAAATAATTAATTGTATGAAAATTTAATGAGGAAAAAAAATTATAAAAATATATTCTCATTTATATCTTCAGGGACAATGATTCCTGGCAGTTCATTGAAATCTGAAATGGTCAGGTTGAGTCACTACTGGTTGATTTGGCGTGGAATGACCCTGGCGAGCTTTAATTGCTTAAAGTGAGTTCTTTAAGGGTGTATTCGAAAAAATATTTTTCCACCCTCAACAGCTCGAAATTTTCTGAGACATTTTCAGACTCATTTTTAAAAGTAAGAACATAAAACTTGCTGAGGTGATTTTTGAAGAGACATAAGAGACCGTGTGATTTCATTTTTTGCTCAATGAGGTAGAATTTGATTTTTAAACAATTATTTTCTCAGTAGGACCCTTTTTTTTCATTCCTAGATCTCCCGCTTCGGAAAATTCGCTTCAAAACGCCCACTTTGACAGCATTTTTTACACTATTTTCTGAATTTATCAAAAAAATAGAGAAGCACGGCATATTGTGTAGTTTCTAAATAAGGGATTTTCCCAGTTTGATGCGTTTGAGAGCAAAAATAAATTTAAAAATGAATCAGAAATTAAATAGTTTGGATTGGAATACACCCTTGTGCGAACTTCGGAAACGAAGTAGCGAGCGGGTTAAGGCTTGTTTCGAAGAAGAGTAATTCAGATTATAACTCAATTGATGAAGAATAAAAATGAAATTTATTAATTTGAAATGACAATAAAAAATTCTCGTGATTTGAGTTGTTCTTGAATACTCCTATGCAACAATAATTGTTTGCATACAAATGTGAGAAAGTCTTAGGTTGAAGGTGGCAGCCTTAAACAGAGCTCACTATAGTTCATTAATAGACTGTCCAAACAAACCACTTAGTCTATTCGATCCTCGATGATCTACGGTGAAACTGTAGTCTCGGCTGGGAGATCCAATCTCCCGTTGTAAATAAAATGCAGCGTCCTCCCGGTCTAACCGTAGTACCTTTTGCTTGTCAGGAAGCTAGTTGTCCACAAAAGAACGTGTAGACCGCAGACCCGGTCTGCTCGCTGCTTTCAGGGTGAGAGCTTAATGAAACCTGGAGAATCTATTTCTCCTTACAAAACTCGGCGGAAACCTGCAAGTCCAACTTGCTATCTCGCCTTTATTTCATTAACTAACTACTCATTAAGAACTCTCTTCTAAGTTCAAAAATTGTCTCTCTTGGGCGTCGGGAGTTCAACCAATCCTGCTCCTCTCTATTTCTGACTCGCTCGTGTCATTTCAGAAGGGCTACACCCTCTTTTCCCACGCTTCAGGGGGCCATATGTTTTCAAAGTGAAAGTCGGCTGATCACAGGAATAGCTTAGAAGCTTTGCGAATTAAGTGTTTTCACAGCCTGTCTCGACACTGAAATTGATCACTGATCAGTGATCTTTCATCTGGTTTCCGAAGGGACATCTCGACTAAGTGCTACTGTCACAGCTGTCGAGTCTGTAGGATAGATTGTGATCTATCGAAACTTCAGATGTTTTCCGGCGATTAGTGGACTTAGAATATTCAAAAGTTTGCACACCCTTAACTTAGAGAAAGGAAGTTTACATAAGGTTCTTTTTGGAATAGAATATTTTATTCAACTTGTAAAACACTTCTGGGTCATTTCAGTGATACATTTTTGCGAATGTATTTCTGGAGTAAAGATCAGTTTGGCATGCATACGAGTATATTTAGCATAGATTTTTTTTAGATAGTTTTAAACAGTCAAATCATTCAAAATAATACATTTTTTTTTTTTAATTAATTTCTGTACTTCACATAAGTTCATCAGATACATTCGGATGGATTTATACTTTTAGCAAACTGTTTCCAATTTTCTTTTTTGATTTATAGAAATCATACGTTTATTAATTAAATTCATATAAACAGTACAAATACCTGTACAAGAATTACTTTCAGATGCATATATATAATTTATAAGTATTTCAAATGCATCAAAATATCTTAAAATACATTAGAAAAAAAAAAAAAAAAACCCATAACGTTTTCAACCTTCACAAGGCCGTCGTCAGTGGGATTTAAATGTTATTTTCTTTCCGCTTATTTGAGACTTGTCTAGAAGAAATTTATTTCAATTTAAAAGTTGTACATCAGGTGAGATGCCAGATAAAGTTATTCAAATTTTCAACAAAACGAGCTTTCATTTATTATGCAACAAAATTTTCCAGACTCCATGGATATCGCACGATAGTGCATCGTTACAAGCTGTATCTTTATTGGCGATTTTTTCAATTGATTCTCTTATAATAGCTTCCTGGTCATTATTTGTGCGGAATATAATTTTTGATTTATTAAAATCTAGTTTTATAGGATGAGATTGAGCTAAACTTGATAATGCAGTATGGGGTCTATTTAATCTGATATCTGCTTTATGCTCATAAATTCTATCACGAAATTTTCTCATCGTCATACAACATAAATAAAATATTTATTAACTTTTTGGAAAGATATAATGTATACTCCAGATCTATTGATGGCTTGGACGGGATCAAATTTATTATTTAACAGATCTATAACCGATTTATAACTTTGGGGGAGGGGCTGCGATTAATTTTACATCCTATTTAAAAAGGGTATGCCTCATATTTTCAAAAAGCCTTGGAATGTAGTTAACTTTACAAATTTTAACCCTTAAGTACCGGGTGTTGCCCTTCGGCAACATACCCAATTTAGGCTTATAAATACTATTAGAATAATATTGAAGCTATAATGCCTACTGTTGCCAATAACATACATTCTGATAATATTATTAAATCGATTTTCAGCATTTAGATGGCAACACTTGTGCTGTTTAAGAATAAAGATATATTTAATTTTTTTAATTGTTGATAAATGTTCTTTTCGTTTTGTTTGGAAGCTTGGGAAATACCCTATTTTGTTCTGCAGTGAGCAAGTAAAATTTATTTCTTGTCATAGTTATCAAAATTCTTGTGTGTTTAATATTATAGAATTTTATCAAGGAAAATTATTTTTTCAATTAAACACCAGTATTGCCGATTAGTAACAAATAGTTTTCTAGCCGTAAACCATACTTAAAACAAAATATTGTTTTTTAAGTATTTTTCCCATGATTTATTTAAAAAAAGAAAGCTGAAAATAATTTTTTAAATGATTTTTGAAAACTCAGGCATTTAAGGGTTAAATCTTTTATCTAGAACTGCGCTTCGTTTTCCGTAATCTTCCACTTGAAACTTGTTTATGATTTTTTTCAATAAAACGGGATGGAATTTTATTTTCTATTGCTATTTTTCTAATTTCATCTAGTTCTTCTTTTAGGAGATGGCTTGAACAAACTTCAAATGCTCTTTTTATATAACTAGGGGGCTCGGCCCCCTACGAGCTACGCTCGCCAACCCCCGTCCAAACACCGTAGACTCTAAATGCACGCTAATTTGATCGGCTTTAAAAATATTTCGAAAGATTGAATTATGATTTAAAAAACAGTGGCGATCTCTCTATAAACGGATTTCTATTCATTTCTCTTTGATTGGGGAATTTTAACGCCAAATCCGTTGCGGTACTACTTGATTATCCCGTCGACCAATTTTGCCAAATTATATAAATCGCCAAACCACTCGCCAAATTATACAAATTGACATAATTTTTATTTTAAATAACGAAAGAACAAATAATTTAGTACAACATTAGTAAAAATACAAATAAAACGTCGAAATAAAAATAACTTGATGACGTAGACACGTGTAACAACATTTCAAAATAAGCTAATATAAAAGGAATTAAGTAAACAGAGTCTTTGTCTCCTGGTATTTTTTAACAAAGTGAAAAGAAAGTTCTTTTAAATGAGACATTTTAAATTAATCGTTTTTAATCTGACGTAATTTTGACCAAACTATTCTTTCTCTTTTTAATATTCACGTGAAAATACTTGTGTTAGAAATGAAATATTATTTGCGCTTTCCTAACAAAAATAGTTGAAAAATATCCTTTTAAAATATCAAATAAATGTCTAGCGCAATTTCTAAATTTAAACCGTTTTGCAATATTATTTTGTGTTCATTTTATGTAATAACTGTAATGTGACGTAAATATGACGTAATTTCTCCTATTTAAGACTTCTAACACATGTTAATAAATTTATTGTTTTACAAATTCCTTTCTCTCTTAAAATTCACGTGTAATTATAGTTTTTATGACGTAATTTTTAATAAGTTCCTGCTTTTTGTACATAATTATTTAATTCTAATTCCAAATGTTTTTTTCTGTTTATAATAGTCACGTGTAAATAAATTTTTAATTAAATATATATATATATATTTTTTTTTGAAGCAAACATTATTGTTTCCGCTGTTTATACAGTTGGCAACAGTTTAAATTAATATCACTTCTAAAATCTGTTAAAAATATCTCTAGAAATGCTGAAAATCTGAATTTAAAATAGAAATAAAACCTCAAAAAATGAGTCAAAATAAAAAAATTAATGCAATCTGCACTCCGGCAAATTCTAACGCCTAAAATGATCTAAAAATGATTAAATTCCTATGAACAGTTTTTGCTCCTATAAAACTTTTTTAGTGGAACGATTTTGTCCAACTTTAGCATTAAATATCTCTTAAAATAATTCTTCGATCTGAAAACTGTCTGCATCAGCAAGTTTATCAAACATTTCTGTATAATACTACCGATTTTCATATTTTTGTATGCATTATTTTTCTTAATATTAACGAAGAAAGACCTCCGGTCACAAAAAATTCAAAACCGGCGGCGGTGACAGCGGTAGTTACTTTTTTTTAGAATAGAGAGATAATTAAATGGTGCTAATTTGTAACTTATCGGTGAACTGCAGTCAAAAGGAATAGTGGCATTGGATCTGTTAGTCAGTCTTTCTAAAAACTGTGTGATCAAGATTCTAATGTATTTTAAGATATTTTGATGTATTTTAAATATAAATCATATATATGCACCTGGAAGTAATTCTTGTACAGGTATTTGTACTGTTTATATGAATTTAATTATTTAACTCAAGGTGAATTGATCACTAGAATTTAACTTCTCTTTATACGTTTATTGTTATTTATTTATTTATATTAATGCTTTCGAAGTTACAAAAAGAAAATAACAATCATATGCACTGTTATAATTCATTTTATTGTATGAATAACCGTTAAAATGTGTCTAAATTTTACGAGTTTGGTCTTATTGTATAGATGTAAAAAAATGTCCACCTTTTTTAGGGTTCCGTACTTAAAAAGTAAAAACGGAACCATTATTAGATCACTCCTGTGTTTGTCTGTCACAGCCATTTTACTCGTATAGACTATGGAACGTGGAAAGTTCAAATTGGGGGAAGTAATGAAGACTATTAACCCACATATTTTCATATTATTAAACATTCATAAATATATTTAGTAAAAATGTAGAGGGGCTAATTAAGCTACTTGAAAAAAAAAAAAAAAAAAAAAAAACTATTTGTATAACATGTGGGGTATCGTGGGAAAGCTTTCATAACGCTGACCTCAAAAATACATTCCTTTTAATTTTAGGTATTATATTTTCATAAATATCTTCGAAAATATAGCGCAAAAATATGCCCATCCCCCCCCCCCCATTTAATTCCGAATCTACACAAACTAAAATTATGAAAAAATTAGAGGTAGGTAGACGTTAATTTAAACCTTGAAGGAAAATTATAGCGATTAGCCTAGGTCATATAGTTTTTGAGAAAATCGCATTTTTCCGTTAATCACAAATTTCGATTTACGGGCATTCAACAAAAGTGTTGAGCAGCGCTGGAGGTACCTATCGTAGCAGAAGTATAAAAGCATTGTTGATAATGATTTTCGAAAAAAATCGTCAGTAATTAGCCGAGATATGAATCCTTAAAGATACGTACGGTTTGGACATACATGATGACAGGGGCGGCGTACTCTATGTACCATCGGCTTTTAAAGCCTAGCTAACAACTTTTAATAATATATATGTGTAATGCAATTCCAGTAGCAGTATAACAGCAATAAACGTAAAATTGTTAAAAACAGACTAATTTAAGGGTCTCAGGACTCTTAAAATTGGAGAAGAAAAAAAAAAAGACCAGTTTCAACTAGGGATGCAACGGATATCCGGCAAATATCCGATATCCGGCATATCCGGCTGATTTTTCAATATCCGAAATATCATCGGATATCCGAATCACAATCACCGGATATCCGACTTCTCTGCCGGATATCCGGCAGAGCGAATATAAAAGGATAAGAGAAATCATTTGACCCAAACAATGCCGAGCAACTTTTGTTTATAATGCAAAATATGAAAGTAAGTTCACTATTCATGAGTAAAAGGTAATTCTCCAAAAGTTTAAAGAATTGCAGCTTTCCCAACATGGATATTTGAACTCTTTATAATAAATTTAAGAATTTACATTTACATCTTTTAGAAAATTGTACCTTTAATTTCAGAATGTAAAATAAAATTTGAAGATTTTTATTAGAGTATAAACTAAACTCTGTGGCTATACAATCCAAGAAGGATCTGGGCCGACAGTGCCCTTCTCTGTTATCTTGACCCTGGACCCTGAGGGGCTATGCAGCATGCGTCTCGGCCAGGTGGTCAACCTAACGCGAGACCCTCAGTGTTTAGTTCCCAAGCAAGCTTGGTACTCATTTTATCGACCCCAAAGGGATGAAAGGCTGAGTGAACCTTGTCCAGTCGGGAGTCGAACTCTCGACCTGCAGTGCGGCAGACAGGTGTGCTGACCACTACACCACTGGGCTTCTTTATTAAAGTATGACTTTATTAATTTTCTTTCTTTTAAGTTTAACAATTAAGCAGGCCTAATTTTACTTTCTTCTATCTTCAATAGAAGAAAGTATTGTAATTTAAATTTTTTCGATTTCTGGTTTTCGACGGATTTAGACGTTTTAGGGGTCAGATATCCCAAAACATGTTTATACAAAATGTCTATCTGTCTGAGTGTTGCCATTGTACTACCAAAAAGTGTATGAAGTTATGCATAAAATTAAACCAAATTTTTTGTGTGTGTTTTTGGCTGTGGCCCAGCAGGTCCTTCTTCAACATGGAAGTATTCTGCAAAAGGGGGTGCTGTAATTATGATTTTTGTACCATTTTCATTATTGTACCAGGGATGCCGCGGACGCGCTATAGCGCGTAAATTACGCGAAAAATCGGAGACGGGACGCGTAAATTCCGTCAAAAAATCGCGGAAAACAGCCATTTTTTGTCAAGGAATCGCGAAAAAAGCGCAAATCTCATCAAAATATCGCGCAAAAGCAGCGATTTTCGTAAAAGGGCCGCGAAAAAATAGCGCATTTCGTCAAAGCATCGCGAAAAAAAGCGAATTTCGTCAAAAAATCGCGGAAATAAGCGCAAATTTCATGAAAATATCGCTGAAATAAGCGCAAATTTCATCAAAATATTGCGAAAAAACGCGATTTTCGTAACAGGGCCGCGACAAATTAGCGTATTTCGTTAAAAGATCGCGAAAAATAGCGAATTTCGTCAAAAAATCGCGGAAAAAAGCCGAATTTTGTCAAAGGATCGCGAAAAAAGCGCAAATTTTATCAAAATATCGCGGGATAAAGCCGATTTTCGTCAAAAGATCAGGAAAAAATAGCGTTTTTCGTCAAAAGATCCACCAAAAAAAGCAAATGTTGTCAAAAAATAACGTAAAAAAGCCGATTTTCGTCAAATGATCGTGAAAAAAGCACAAATTTCTTGAAAATATCGCGGAAAAAATGCTATTTTCGTAAAAGGGCTGAGACAAAATAGTGTATTTCGTCAAAAGATTGCGAAAAAATAGCGAATTTCGTCAAAAAATCGCGGAATAAAGCCGAATTTTGTCAAAGTATCGCGAGAAAAAACACTATTTTCGTGACAGGCTCGCAAAAAAATAGCGAATTTCAACAAAAGGATCACGGAAAAACGCGAATTTCGTCAAAGTAAGGCGGAAATAACGTGAATTTAGTCAAAGCACCAAAAAGATGTGCAAACTAAACTTATAGGTTGAAAATTCATAAAATGAAATTTAATTTTTTTTATGAGATTCTTAAAAATACAGCATGATTTCAGTGTACTTTGATAATACATTCAGTAGGAGGACCAGTAAAAAATCCCCCCCCCCCCCCCCTCGCTCTTACTGCATTGAAATATCTCCCGCCTTCAGAACATTTAAGATTTGATGCTTATTAGTGATTTAGATGTAAATTTCCGTTCCAAGGAAAATGTCTGATTCCAACACAGATCTATGCTGACAAATAATTCAATGGGAAGTATAATGAAAGCACCCATTCATTCAACAAAAAGTACACCTTTACTTAACATAAGTATTCTTTTTTTCAGCAAAAATATCTCTTTCAATAAACCCGTCTTGCCCCTTTTTAAAAGAATGCGAACATTAGTGATACTTGTTAGTGGAACTTGGTATCTTCTACTCTCAAATAAACATTATTTTACAATTAAAATTGTATCTTGCATTTTTACTTTTAAAAAAGTAAAGAAAATTTCTCTTAATATTTTTTAAAAATGTCTTATTTCAGTGCAAATAATACTGGTTTTAATTCATTATTTAATTATTGTTAAAACAATAATTAATGCATTTCATTTATCTTTTCCAAATAAACTAGTTTCATTTATTCCTTTAAAATATAAATTATTATTGATGGGGACCCGCTTTTATAAAAAAGGGACCCAGGTTTTTTCAAGTACAGCGGCATCACTGTTGTACCATCGAAAATGCATAAAGTTATCCATATAATTGAACAAAAAATTTTCTGTATGTTTTTGGCTATGTCCAGCAGGTTCTCCTTTAAATTGGAAATATTCTGCCTGAAGGGGGCGCTGTAATAGCGATTTTTGTGCCACTTTCATTCTTGTACCATCGAAAAGTGTATGAAGTTATGCATGGAATTGAACTAATTTTTGGAGGTATGTTTGTGGCTATGGCCAACAGGTCCTCCTTCAATTTGAAAATATTCCTCTGGCTATAATAGTGATTTTTGTGTTATTTTCATTATTTTATCATTGAAAAGTGTATGAAGAATTGAACCAATTTTTTGTGTACATTTTTGACTATGGCCAGCAGTTTCTCCTTAAACTTGGAAATATTCCGCCAGAAAGTACCACTGTAACAGTGATTTTTGTAAATTTTTCTTGATTTTTCGCCGTTTTTTTTGTACTGTATTTTGGCGGCTCGTGAAGCGACGAGAACTTCGCATCCTGTTAAGCTGGCTATTCGCAAACAGCTGATGTACAACAGAATAACGAAAAAATTATTGATTTTAATAGATATCATGATCAAGATTAACTTATTCTGATTAATTGACTGGAGCAGAAATTTTAGATCAAAATCAAAGTTGGTATAATATTGAACTACTTTTTGAAATATTAAGGTGTACAAGATTGAAGAAAGTTTTGGGATTGGCATATCCAACTAGTTATTTCTGTAACTTCGTTATAAATATTTAAAATTAAAAGTAATTTTCTGTTTACTTATAAATATCAAAGTAATTTAACTTAAAATAAAATTAAACGTGACTTAAAGCAAAACGGTATTAAATAATTAAAACAGAAAAAAAAGACATCAACTAAACCTATGTTTGGAGAAAATAATTCTTTAATCATGGGTATATTAGTAGATATTTTATGTTTAAATTATAAAAAGAAAGTGTGTATTTCTTTGTGAAAATACTGTACAATTATAGGCATATTAATTGGTTAAAATTTGATGTACAAATTACCAGCATTTCATTGTACAAATTAATTAATTATTAGCAATTATCAAAATAGTCAATCCCTTCTCCAAATCCTATAGCAATTATCAGCATTTCATTGTACAAATAAACAGAATATTTTAATGTTTAAATTACATTTGTTATGCAACATTATTAATATATATCACAGGGTTGAATTTCGAGATGGGATGGTAGGATTCGTGCCCTAAAGAATATTGCGGGTGGAGGCTCCTGTTTCCAAAAAATCATTTTCTGAAAATGATTCTTTGTAAAACGACGATCAAGTCTCCGGACCGACCGACAATTTCATGATATTTTCTGCCATCAATCGGCAGATTTCACAGTTTCTTCTTACAACAAATTGACAAAATTCATGTCTGCATCTGACCGAAAAATTTTGCGATTTTTCTCCACGACTGGCTGACGAATTTCACGATTTTTTCTGGAGACCTATTGGTGAATTTCATAATTTTTTTTCTTGCGATCAATTGACAAATTTAACAATTTTATTATGTGACCGATTGGCAAATTTCTCTCTTTGTTCTTGCGACATACTGATGAAAGTAACGATTGTTTTTCTGCATCCAATTGAAAAATTTCGCATTTTTTCTCTGTGACCATCTGAGGAATTTCACGATATCTGCTCATGACGGACTGGCAAATTTCACGATATTTTTCCGTGATCGATTGATGAATTTTGTGATATTTACCCTCTACCAATTTCCACAAACTTCAGTTTTTTTACTGGAGACCGGTCGACAAATGTTTTTATTTATTTTCACCATGATTGACGAAATTAGCGATATTTTCTTCTACGACCAATTTACGTATTTTGTGATGTTTTTCCTCTGTGCTCAAATTAGGAAATAACTAAAAGGGCAGTAATGGCCACCAGTAGTACTGGGCGATGCATCGATACATCGCGAGATATCGATGTAAATCATAAATTGTCAAACAGATTTCCTGATCTTTGAATTAGCGATGCATCGCAGACATACGATGCATCACACCGGGATCGCAAATGAATGGGAGAGTACAGGGAAGACTGGTTTTGCCGCCAATGTGAATAACCATGTGCATAGCTAGATATCTATGATGTACCAGACCGATGGTAGAGTAAGGGGAGACCGGTTTCTCCTTCAATCGTCGAAGCAGATAAACAACTTAATCCAAAATCCCTACATGCTTCACAGTTTCAAATCTGTTTTTCTAGATGTATGAAGGCACCACGATGTTCATTTGAGAAAATACGGTGATGCAAAATATACATTTTCCCTAGGCCACATCACTCTGACTCTAAACGTGTGCAATAATATACAGAGCCATTTGATTTTTCATCTTGTATTGACAGGAAAAGAGGATTGGTTCATTAGTTTATTCTGATAAGATAACCCTCCTCCCCTGTTTAAAAAAAATAAAATAAAATAAAATATAACAATAAATGTATAAATTAAAAGAGTTAGTAAATGTAATAATTTTGCTGGCATCTGAGTTGTGAATAAACCCCAAGACACTTGTAACAAATGTCTAACACCACGATGCATTGTGATATCGTCATTTTACTCTAGCATTTTACTCTCTTTTACTCATCACAATGTAGAAATTGAGACATCGTCCAGTCCTAGCCACCAGAGACTGTTCTCTACCAAATTGGTCACTATACAAAATGAGATTACACTTGTGGTGCACATGAAGAAAAAAAAATTGGTGAACTTCAAAAAAACATATTTAGAAACAAAAAACTAGTTGATTCTCGCAATTCACAGAATGATATATATATTTTTTTTTTCTGCCATGATTGACGAAATCTCTGATATTTTTTAGATATTTTGCGATTTTTATTTCCTTTGCCCAAAAAAGAAAATTACTAAATGGACAGTAACGGCCACCAGAGACTGAGCCCTACCAAATTGGCCTGGATTCACTATTAAACAAAATAAGATTAGATCTTGTGGTGCACACGAAGAAGAAAAAAAGTTCAAGGAAACTATTTAGAAACAACAAACTAGTTGTTACTTGCAGTTAACAGAAATTAGGACATGACTTTTTGAAATCAACCTTTTCTTGTGTAATAGAAGAAATCAATTGACTATTCCCTTTTCAAACTTTGGATATTGATTTAAAATTCCAATGCATAGAACATAGTTTAATTAACAAAACTACCAGGGATTACAGTCTTGACAATAATTCCATTAAGGATATAATAAAACAAGTTTGTTCAGAAGTGACATACAATCACTGTAGGATATTGACAATACAATCACCGATATGCATTATTCATGCAAATAAGCTAAAAATTAATGCACATCAGATTTTGCAAAGTTTTCTAAAATTGTTTAAGACAGCATAACCATGCGTTTCCGATAATTTCTAAAGTTATAAATGTTGCTCTGTGCCGTTTGTCAAAACAGTAATTTGTGAGAGAGGCTAAAGGATGCAAAATGGAATAAAATCTAAATTAAGAAATTCCTTTAGCAACCCAATTGTTAATTGCCCATAACCTTAGGTGAAAGTTGAAAAATAGACATGGTATATATAAAGCTTGATTCTGTCCCTTTGTTTTAATAAAAATAAAAATTTTGGATAATTATCTTGAGTTGTAAATTTAAATTATTTCAATGGTATTTTGTCATGTCTGTATAAATGTAATTCTTTAAGTTGCACATAAAAAATAACAGGATTTAAAGATTTTTTTTTTCCCTTTCCAACAGTTCAACTACCCTGCATTTATAAATGTTGGGTAGGAAACTCTCCTCCTGGGAAAACTTGAATTTCAAGCCCTGATATTCAAAGAGATATAGTTTTTGTAAATTACATTTCAATACATTTAAAATGTATTAATAATGTGCGAAACATGTTTGTAATTTATTGTTCTGAGATGGGATTATATTAAGAAATAATTCACCATATAACTAAAAACATATCTAGTGCCGGATATCCGATCGGATATCCGGCCGGATATCCGAATCCGGCAGACAAAGGAGCTTCGGATATCCGGTATCCGATATCCGGCAAAATCAATATCCGGTGCATCCCTAGTTTCAACTATTAATGTCTGAAAATGTATACAATTTAAAACAAAATTTTTATTCAGATGAAAGATATAAGTATGTTCTTTCATTTCGTGTATTTAAAAAATTGCAAGATGCAGAATTAGTATTTATAGGGGGCTCGAAACTGCCAGACATTCGTCGAGTAGAAAACTGGTATAACAGCTTACACGCAGGATTACAAAATAAATATTGGAACTAAAATGAAAATTTTAGTGCTGCTTCAAATTGTAATAATTACCCTGAACCTGAATAAATTTATATTTAAAACATTTTTATATATTTATTGCAAAGTTGTATTTAGCTAATACAAAATTTTGAAAAATTCAACAGTATAATCACCTAAAAAATATATTATTTTGAACAATAAAAAGGAAATTCAGTTTATACAGACTAACATGAAATATAGGTTTTGAAAATTTCATGAAAAAATATTCAGAAGTTTATGAGGTATCCTGTGCGTTATACCCAAAAACGTCATTTGGAGAAAAATGACTTCAAATTTTCGGAAACACTGCTTCAGCCATTGGGCGGGTTTATTTCTAAAAGTCATAACTTCTGTTCGAATGGAAATTTCAGTGAAACAATTATATCAAAATGTTCAGAAAAGATAGGAATTTAACAACTAAAAAAAAAAAAAAAAAAAAAAAAAAAAAAAAAAAAAAATTCTAAAATTTTGTAGCTTTAAGAGTCCCGAGACTCCTTAATTAGAATGAATCACGCAAATACTGTGGGATTCGCAGTAGTTTGCATTGATTGGATCTCTCAATACGCCTCGAGTGACTTTAAAACTTAATTAAAAACCTATCTGGAAAAACGCGGTACAGACCAAGGCGCTGTTGCAACTTTGCAACCTCCTTTCGAAGCCCGCTTACCACAATGCCAAATTTAAACTTTGAACAAAGGTTTTGTTTTACCTACATTGTCGAAAGAAAGCTTATGACTACGCTGAATTTAGTTTTATGAAATGCCAAATGAAGTTTAAATATGCAGTGCTTTTATTGTCACTACCGAATTAAGCCCACCATAAGCAGATTAGGATAATATTAAAAAATGAGTTATACAGAATAGCTATATTTGATATTATTTAGGTTCCATATCTCTTTGAACTTTCATGACATATCCAATTACACTTTTCTAGTATATATAGTTATACCCAACCTTACGTTGTATAGTATGTTACAAAGTCTTACAAGTATTCTTTTAGCAACGGTTTTTTGTTAATAATACAATTACAAATTCATATATTTATTCTACGGAACCCTCTGTGCGCAATTAATACTCGCACTTGACCGTTTATTCTTATTTCCAGCACTTTCATGCCATGTGATCATTCCCCATGAATGGTTTCTAAAAAGTTAAGAATTTAAAAGGATGAAACGATCTAAACGCTTCTAAATTGCGATTTATTTGGAAGCTTCCGGACTTCACGAACCACTAACTTCAAAAATTTTAAATTCCGGGGACCTCCAACATAAATTTTTCAAAAACAAAAATATTTGTAGAATAATGATCAGAGAATTGCAATTTTATTTATATGAAACGAACCTATTTCATAAAAACAAATTATAAATGAGGTGTATCAAAGTGCGGTCCGTGGATTGCAATTATTTTTTAATCTTTGTCTTATTTAATCCTCAGAAAGAGTTTATTTGACCATAACAAAAATACTTAAAGTTTCTTTAATTGTAAAAAAAATATCAAAGTTAATAAGGGAAATAATACTTTCCCTTTTAACCAGTATCAGTATCAATGACAAGTGCTGTATCTTTTTTGAAGATGTATATAAAATACACCCATGGTCCCGTAGGGGATAAGCTGGAACCCGCTATGGTCAGACTTTGTGTGTGTGTTAAAGATGGTACCCATCGCTTTAAATTCTAAAGGATCGGACTTGTTTTCACGATTTTCTTAATGTGTGCGAAAACGGAGGAGGTCCCTTCCCCTGAGAAAGTTCTCCGAAAATGATGGCATCTCGACCCCATCGTAATGGGTTCACGGCTAACCTTATGTTTGACATTATGTTTTGGTTATGTTATGAATAACCTCTATTATTACGAGCGTAGATATTTTTTGTCTTTTTTGCGTCATTTGAATTCGACGGCACCGCTCGAAGGCAAAAAAAAAATGCCGCTGTCCTTGAGCAGCCCTTGTCTACCGGCATTTAGCGAATGACTTTTCCTTTCCGAAGGTTAGAACTTTCGCTCTTGATGGAAGGTCTTTTTCGGATATAGATATTCTGCGGGCATGTCGCGAACGCGTGACGGGTTTCCGAGGGCCGCACCCGTATTCTGTTCGGCCGCTGGACAGTTTCCTTTCACCGAGGATTGGAATAATAATAATAAAAAAAATAAGACTGCCCTCTAAAAGTACGTTAGTCTGCGAGGAACAATCGAAATTGTATGAATGGGAAAGGTTTTTAGCGATGGAAGGAAATTCCTTCGTTTTACTATGTGTGGGTGCTGTTATCCAACAACCGATGGCTTGAAATCTGGATGCCCTTGTAGAACCCTTGAAAATGATGTTCTATACAGGTGGGGGTATGCGCCGAACGCGGAATAAATGGAACTCATAGGGGAGCGAATCAGTAGTATACAGTGAAACCTCTCTGTAAGGGCCACCTGCCGTTCAATTGAAAATTGGCCCTTATGAGGGGTGGCTCTAGAATAGGGGTGACAAAAAAAAAAAAAAAAAAAAAAAAAAACTACCAAAATAAGGAAATTAAAACCTGTATAGATGAAAAAACTGTTTATTAACATTTTCAAACTCTATACATGATTGAAAAAAATTTCTACTGAAATTTGTTTACTTTTCATAATTTTTTCGCAGACAATTTTGGTTTCTAATGAATCTTTTACTTTATGAAACAAATTACTTAAATTTGCATCATTTATTAATGTCTTAGAATGAAATATTAGTTTATTTATTTCTGTTAGCGTTTCCTGCAGGGTTGGGGTTTTGGACAGGGCATGTGGGTTTTACTGTCCAAAACTGTACTAAAGTGTCCAAAACCTTAAAAAAAGCAACATTCCACATGTAATCACTGCACACTTATTAAACATATGAATAAATATAAATATCTCACAATATATTTTACTACCATTCCATTTAATTCTTTGGTAAATGAAAAAAGTTCAAATTTTTCTAATAACTGTGTAACATAAAAAGTTCTGTTTCTGTTAAAATTGAGTTATAGTAATAAGAAATTCTTTATAATACCACACATGTAGTATAGGGAGGAGAGATTTGCTTAACACTAGTGCTTTTGTTTCAATTTTTGTGCAAGAAAATGTTACAAAGAAATTTCTTTTAAATAATGTTTCATTTTAAATTATCTTTTCTAGATTATAGGATAATGAAAGAAAACACAAATATTTAATTTAAAATCTAGAAGTTATTTTTTTAAATATGTATTTTTATTATGAATTTAATCTAATTCTAGTAAACATTCTATTTCTTAAGAGTTAAATAGTGTTGTTATAATAATAATCATATAATATAGTGTTATAATAATAGTCAATATCTAAATATCTCATAATCAAACAAAATCAATTATTTTTATTTATATTATTTCTTAATATACACATATACAAAGTTGCCAGCAGTAAGCTGGTTTAATCAGTATGCTGAACCTGAACTCCATTTATCAATTATTTCCAGTAACAACTCTCGGGACTTTCAGTAACAGAATCAGAATGTATTCTTCATAAAAATCGTGTACTTCTATTAACTACTATTATTTAAATGAATAACATTAAAATTATGATACATAATTAAATTTAATATCTTTTTTAATGTAATTACTTTGTTACGTAGGGCAATTAGGTTGTTACTACTAAATTGTTGGGTAGTATAACATAGGGTAATTAGGTTGTTAATACTAAATTGTTATTTTTGTATTGTAATCTTTTTGCCATTTTTTAAACTTTTAGCATTGTTCTGATAAATACAATTTTACTACAAAATATAGTTTTGGACAGTTTTAGACAGAAGGGTTTTGGACAGTACGGTTTAAACCATGGATTTTACCGTGGTTTTTACCATTGGGTCCAAAACCTTGCCAACCCTGGTTTCCTGACAGGTGTAAAAATTGTGCTTCAATATGCATTCACAGTTTTTAGTAAATGTTGAATGTTTTTCTAGATAACCTGTTATTCTTCGTGTGCCCACAACAAAGGGTCAAGTTTCCCTTCCAACACAACCTCTACAGGTTGAAAGGTCAAACAAAGTGCGAGGAACACCTGTTTGTCTCACTTGTGGAAAAGTTTGTGGTCTTTCATTGTGTCACTAAATCCTCCCCATCTCCCCCTGCCTTCTTTGTTGCAAGTGCAGTTGTTTGCTGAACTCTTATCTTTTGGTTCAGGAATTCAATACACCTGTTTAGGATTTAAGGCACATGTGAAAAAAAAAATTACCTTTATGAGGGGTAGGTGCGACCCCTAATAGAAGTTAAATATTATGTCTATGTGGAAAATTTTCGTTCCTAAAAATATTGGCCCTTAATAGAGGTAGCCTTTAAAAGAAGTTTCACTGTATTTTGGAACAGGACATTATGACAGCTCAAACTAGGTTAAATTCATTTTTTTCGTACAAGATGATACATTATAAACTATTAAGCTTCGCTATTCTATGTCATGCTAAAAGTAAGATGTGTGTGAAATGCTTAAAAGTGCTAAAATTTCAAAGCAGCCTATATCGTTGTATCAGTTGGGGGTACAGCGAGACTCAGCTGGATCAAGATAATAGATTGAGCACTGTTTGACAATGAAAAAAATCATAAAACTTTGTTATTTCAAAACCCGAATTCATTTTTGCATTTTCGAGTTTTTCTTTTCGTGTTATTATTTGTAGCTGTGTCATTTAGACGTCTTTTGTCTTAAACATCTTGTTTTTGTTGCAACGTCACAACTCTTTTATTCTTTAAAACCTTTCTCCTGCGCCTAAAAAATAGTCAACTGCAGTCCGAAACCCCCGTGCAAGTCCCCTGGTTTAGTTTTTAATTTAATTTTCTGTCTCTGCAAGTGATCTTTTATAGATTGGGGAGGTAGTGTCCCATTTTTACAACCACTTTAGAGTCTCAGTTTTTGCTATTGGTATTGGTGATAGATTATTAAAAAATAACATGGTAGATAGATACATGGTAGATAACGAAGCAGCTTCGTTTTCTGTAAGGGCAGCAAGATTCATCAGCCCGCTATTCAGTGTTGCAGTGTTGCTATAGCAACAGCCCATGTTAGTACGCCTTCTGGCTGTCTGTTTTGTTATCTGTACCATTTAATCTATCATCTATGTCAAAACCAGAAGCGCTAAAATAGGTTGCAGAAATGGATGCTGTCTCTCGGATTATTACAATTGTGTTGTAACCTTTTCGCCGGATTCATGAAATTTTCAGTTTCAGGCATTTTCCAGTTTATCCTATTTTCCTCTAAAACAACCCTCTCCAGCACGATTATTACGTTTTGATGTAAACCTGTCTGTCGATAACTTTTTTCTAATTATAAGGATATATATATAACATTTAATAGTAAAGTAGTAATAGGTATTCAATAATGTTGTAGCTATTTACACTGCTCTTTTTCCATGACCACGGGTGATAAAAATTGACAAAAGCATAAAACAGAACCAAATCTCTTGTCTAAAAATAGAAAAATCGTCGACAATGATGTAAATGTATGATTTTATAAAAAACATTTTTAAAACGCGCCGTTTACCTCCGCACACAGGAGCACAATTCTTGGAACGTGTGAAAATTTCGCTGAACGTGAGGCCGAGATGTATTATTCTTCGTGATGCAGACGTGAGCCGCATCCGTGTTACAGAGCCGCGAACGTGTTGTTGGTTACCAAGAAACTCTTTGATAAGAATGTCTATTCCACCCTCGATTGTGAACGAGCCTAAAGAATGCAGCCGAGTTGAAAAGATTTTAAACATTTTGAAACGTGGTCGGAAAATGTTATTGATTTTATGAGTCTGCAAAGTTTCTTAACATTTGCTAGCACAGTTTTTTTTTTTTTTTTTCTGTCTGAAAAAAAAAAAAAAACTTTTTCTGTCTTTTTTTTTCTGTCATCGTATGGTTTTTAAGCCTGTTCTCCCATTTTTAATTTTCCCCTCTCAAAACACGAAACTTTTAAACGTTTTTGGCGTGGAAGTGCAAACGCATTATTATTGAACTGCCTGCATCAGTCCAGCATCTGGTCGATAACGATAACTTGATTTCTTCTTCATCCCCTCCCCCGATCGCAGGGTCGGGTCGGGTTGACGCTGTTTTTTTCATTGCCGGTCAGGTTGACCTAATTTTTCAAAAAAGTCAATTTTTTCAAAAATTTCAAATGAAAACTATATATTTGAACGATAATGAGTGTATGTGTTCATTTATACATAAAAAAAATAATAAAATTGTTATTAGACATATAATTGAGGACGTGAGTTTGAAAACTCGCCTTATAAAAAATTTAAAAAATCGTGTTTTCTCTATCAATATATTCTCTTGGTAAACCTGTATCGAAAAAACACACAACATTCTGCAAAAAAAACACTAGCTTTATGCAGTATTTCTTGCATTGTAAAATCTTGGTTTACAATGAACCGGTGTACGCAGTAAAATGTTTTTCGCGATTTCTCACAATTTGATTTTCTGGATAAGGCGAGTTTTGAAACTCACCTCCTCAAATTGCAGACTACATTTCTATAATTGCATTAATATATAAATTAATTTTCACTTCGGGTTTGAATATTTCGAGCCGGATATACCCTAAAAAAAAAACTTTCTTCAATTCACGGAAATGCTACTGGCAGCAGTGCTGCCGGCATATTTCCGTGAATTGACGAATATCCGTCCCCCCCCCCCACTCCGTTACAGGGGGTAAAATAACCGTCAATTGAAGATAGTTGGGAAAAAGCAAAAGCGGCTGATGTTGGATTCGAACCAGCCATCATAGCGTTACGAGGCGAACACGCTAGCGCCGAGCTATAGTTGTAGAGCAGCAAAACGCTTTGAAGTAGAGTCCTGCATCGGGTCGGGTTACCCCCCTTTTACCCGAACCCGAACCGACCCGCTGTTCGGATCGGCGCTATATTTTCCCGTTGCGGGTCGGGTTGATTTTAAATTTTTTTGGTGTGGATCGGGTTGGCTTTTATTGGTTCGGGTCGGTTTCGGGTTGGCTTTTTTACTCTTGCGGGTCGGGTTCGGGTTGACCCGCTTTTTTAAAAGAACGTGGAAAATATTTTTTCCCGCTAAAAGCCGATATAAACCGCAGGTCAAAGTTTCACAAAAGCAAAATGTGTGCCTGTCTGTTTTGTCTTTAGTCATCCTTTCACGAGTCTTCCAAATAACGAACTGCATTATATTTTTGCCGTATTTTAAAAACACAATACGCAGCAAAACGCTAAATGGTTCTTCCTGTCTAATGTATCAATTGAAAAATTTAATTGTGGTGGTACGCGATGCACTATGTTAGACCGGGAAATTTTCAAAATAATAACTGCTGATAAACAAAAGGCAGATGGCCACTTGTGTAAAACAAGGTGCATCGTTATAAATGGAACTTTTGAAACCGCATTTAATTTTAATAGCCCCAGTGGTAGGGGAGGGGGAAAAGGTCGAATTCGGAATTAATTAGGGGAAAGCTGGAAATAGTTTTAATTCATTTCGTTTAGGTCTAGAATGAATATGCCAAGTTTCCTCCCTCGTAGTAGGTGAGCGTTAGAAAATATGTACATATTTATAGTCAAAAAACGCGTTTTTTTTTAGATACCATAACAGTATCGCGAGACAGCTAACTCTGTCAAAAACATTGTCAATACAAATGTTGTAGAGTTTTAAATTCTGAGTAAAATGAGTACCTACACTTAATATTTTTATTGAACATTAAGGTCACAATTCTACTTTAAAGTTTTAGACCCGTGGTCAGGGGGTTGAACTCAGAATTAATTAGGAGAAAACTGGAAATTGTTTTAATCCCTTCAGTTTAGGTCTAAAATGAGCGTACTGTGTTTTCTACCTCGTATTTGATTGAATGTTAGAAAATATGTGCATATTTGTTTTTGAAAAACACGTTTCTTTTAATTACATTAACAATATCTCAAAAAAGCTAACTCTATAAAAAACATTGTCAGTACAAATGTTGTAGAGATTGAAATTCTGAATAAAATGAGTACCATCATTAATATTTTTGTTCAACGTTACGGTCGCAATTCTATTTCAAACTGTTTTAAATCAAGAGCTTGAAGCCAGAAGAGACCAAGTTAACTTAAAAATATCTCAAAATTGCGGCCTTAATATTGAACAAAAATATTTAGTGTAGGTACTCATTTTACTCAGAATTTTAGGCTCTACAACTTTTGTACTGACAATGTTTTTGATAGAGTTAGTTGTTTTGAGATATTCTTAAGTTAACTTGGTCTGTCCTGGCTTCAAGTTCTTGATTAGCGATTAAGGCAAAATTTTGAAATAGAATTGCGACCTTAATGTTGAACAGAAATATTAATGATGGTACTCATTTTATTTAGAATTTTAAGCTCTACAACATTTGGATTGACAATGTTTTTTTATAGAGTTAGCTGTTTTGAGATATTGTTAAGGTAATAATAAAAAGAAAAAACGTGTTTTTCGAAAATAAATATGTACAGTCGTGGAAAAAAAAAGTAAACACCCCTACTAACTCCTCAACAAATCATCATAGAAGAAAGTTACTGGTACCGAACGATTGGAAATAAAGTCTACTTTTAAATGATGTATATAAACTTTTCTTAGGGGGTCATCTACATATTAAAACGAATCCTAACTTCATTTTTTTCAATGGCAATACCCAATTTTAACGAGATATTTCAAATCTTCGGTTCAAACTATGCCTAGACACCAAATTTCAAGTCATTTGAATGATAAGTTTTTGAATTATAAACATTCAAAATTTAGTGCTTCTAATGTTAAATTATATTTTCATATTTTTATTTATATCTCCCGAAATTATGCTCCTAATGTGCTAATTTTTTTTTGTCGTAATAATACTAATATACCCAAACATAAATAAGCTGAATTTGTAATTTTTATAATTTTATGATATGAATTATGAATTATGAAATTAATATTCGAAAAAATTATGAATTGCAACCTACAATTTTTTTGATGGATTCAGATTTATTAAGTCCTGCTTTATGGAAATTCAAAAATTTCACATTTTTCTTCCAAGCAGTTTTCAAATTATGCTTAAAAAACGGCAAAATGATGGTTTAAGGGGCCGTCTATGATGGAAGTGAGTAGACATTTTGAAATTTATTCTGCCGTACTGTAATTTAACACGCTTCATTGGCTCCTTGAGTGGCGCTTAAGGTGCCTTAATCAAGGAAGCGGCTCTCTCGGTTAACAATCCAGTACGGAACTTCAATTTGGATACAGCCCTTAAAATACGCTCCTTTTTAAAATAATTAATTTCTCGGAAACTTATGGTACGAATTGCATAAAAATTCGTTTTTAGGCTAATTGAAGGGTGTAGAGTTCATTTATGCTGTCAGAATTGGGTACTGCTATTGAAAAAAACAAAGTTATGGTTCGTTTTAATATGTAGGTGGCCCCCTAAGCAAATTTTATATACATCATTTAAAAGTAGGCTTTATTTCCAATCGTTCGGTACCAGTAACTTTCTTCTACGATAATTTGTTGAGGAGTTAGTAGGGGTGTTTACTTTTTTTTTTTCCACGACTGTACATATTTTCTAACATTCACTCAAATACGAGGAAGAAAACATAGTACGTCCATTTTAGACCTAAACTGAGGGGATTAAAACAATTTCCAGTTTTCTCCTAATTAATTCTGAGTTCAACCCTTTGACCACAGGTCTAAAACTTTAAAGTAGAATTTTGACCTTAATATTCAACAAAAATATTAAGTGTAGGTACTACTCATTTTACTCTTAATTTTAAGCTCTACAACATTTGTATTGACAGTGTTTTTGACAGAGTTAGCATAAGTGATATTAGTGGTAGAGTTAGTATTAGTGGTACTTAAACTTTATTTGCTTTCCTTACATTGCGGTTTCGGGTCGGGTGCGGGTTGGTATACCTCCGGATCGGGTTGCGGGTTGACTTAAAATGGAATTTGCAGGTTCGGGTCGGGTAGAACCCGACCCGCGCAGGACTCTACTTTGAAGTAAATATGAGTAGTATATGGGGCCTACTCTGGAACACTTTTCATACTCCACTAAATAGAAATATTTAACGATTTTTGTAAGATTTTGCTCAAAAAAATTGCCTGTTAAAATATCGAGGATGTAACGATTTTATTACGATTTATCGAGCAAATAATGATAAAAAATTGTATGATTTGCATTGGTTGGATATTTTTATTTTTTCTACAAAATTATGTAAAGAAGAAGTTTTAAGAAAGGGTTATAAAGAATCAAATAAACGGGATAATAACGTAATCAATTTAGATTAAATAATGATCATTTTTAAATGCTAATATTTAATTATTATTGTGATGAAAAATTTTGACAGACGTCCTTTCTTAATAGTCTATCAATTGCTAATAAACAACCTTCCTCTAGGATAATCTTGATAGGAAAAGCAAAGAGCAGCGTTATATAATAAGTTATCGGCATTATAACCAATCCTAAAATCTTTAGTTGCATTAAAAGCTATAGAATAGTATAAGTTATTATCTCCGGGAATATAAATATGAAAATATTCTTTTGTTTCTGGTATTATATTCCAATTGTCATCACATTTACTTTCTATCCAAAAATAAACACCAGGTTGAGAAAATTTAGAGGCTTGATCCATTTTATATATTTTAGCGGTGAAAGTTAATTTTATTGTATCATTGAAACTATGAAATATAGTATATTTATTAGAGTTATCGATGCTATGATTTGTAATAACGGGGTCAAATTTAAAATAATGAAAGGTAGGCGAAAGACAATTAAAGAGTAAAGTACTTATGACAAAATATTGTAACATTTATTTCTAAATAAATTTTCGATAGATTAAATAAAATCCATTCGAACAAAGTTTAGACAGATGAAATAAATAAGAAATATCAATTGCATTATATTGAAGTCTGAAATAAAAGTTAAATGATTTTTATGATATGTTTTAAATTTTGAATAGATCTCTCTTTTTTATTAGCAATAATAAATACTATTCTGGATATTTTGATAGTTCGATAAAATTAAAAAAAAAATAGTTTGTGTGGAAATGAACCCATCTTTGCCAGAAAAGAAATTTGTACTTAAAAACAGATATATTTTTGATTTCCGTAAATATTATTCTGGTAGTTTGATAGTTCGATAAAAGGTCCATTCGATTATTGTAAGATTTAAAACAAATTGTAGGATTAAGCTTTTTCTAATTCATAATCATAAAAGCCGTCATTATTTTTTCCTTTAAAATGAAAGATATAACCACGTTCATTCAGTTTTGTTATTGCTGCTTCAGAAATTTTTCCATGACTCTTTTTAAGAAAATAATCCTTTTCTACATCATTAACTTCTAATCTTGCAATAGTGGTATTTCCAAATTTTGTTTGAATTTTCTTCAACGAAATCAGTTTGTATTTCCCTGTCTCTAAATCTTTTAGCTTATGAGTTACAGGGAACGATCTGAGACTGTTGAATTCTTCCATTTATTAAGAAACAATTTTTGAAAGAAAATTTTTATAGTACAGACATCTGTACATAGAACAACCCTGTCCTAGGATTCGAACGCATCTCGGTACTTCTAATATTTTTATAGGAATTCCCCATTCTTCAAAGGTACTTTTCGGAAAAACTCCTCCTTTAAAAGCAAATGTCCCTCCGTATATCTGATGCAATTGTAAGAGATAATCTTTTACATTGTCGCTACTAATCCATAAGCCTGTATTATCTGAATATCGTTTAAATCTTAAACCATGGATATCGTTAGTACATCTACGAACTATTCCATGGTCTTGATCACCTAATTCATAGTTAGGTGTAAATACAGAAATCGTTTCACCTATTCCTTCTTTTAAATGAACCCAGCTTATTTCTCTCGCTATAGATTTGAACGGAAGTATAAAACCTTGAACATTTATGATAAGAGTGACATCGTCCATTTATTAGAAAAGATTTTTTATAAATTAAAAATCTGGCTTAAAATCCAAAAGGTACAGTATCAAAGTTATCTAAAATTCTTCTTTTATCATATCCAAACATATATCTTTTATTCATTTTATTCACTTTAATATTTTTATCTTTTTGTATCTGAAATTGATTTATTTCTACATCTATATGCTCAATTTCCCCAGTTATTGTTTTCATTCTCTCGTCAAAATTGAGCTTAGTTTCGCTCTCATAACTCATTTTAAATCCTTTTACTTTTCCTTTTACAGAACCATCGTTCAGAATATAACCATAATCTTTACTAGCTCCAGATATCCACGATTTCATATATTTATCTTCTCCTAATTCATCGGTCCATTCGCCTAACATACAGCCTGTTTTTACTTTATTAGAGCCATCATCGATATAAACAATACTATCTGTATCGTAATACATTACTTTATCTCCTAATTTATCAAGCATTTCATATAATCTTATTCTAGCCGAACTGGTTGTAAAAGCCGCGATATAATTATTCGTATTAAAGTTATTCTTGACATATTCATCTTTCATCTTATAATCCATTTGCACACACTCATCATTTAAAAATATCATATTCAAGTCTTTAATGCGGTCGTTCAGTATAATTCTATAAAAGTCTGCCAATTCTGTAACATTCTCTGTATGTTTCATATTTTTTCTCTGTCCGAACTTTCCCCATAAAGAGTTTAAACAAATTTTGGATATAAATCTCATTCCTGGGTTTTCTTTGATTTCTCCTAACCTTATACCCAATTTCTTTTCTACGCACCTTTTATATTCTTTTTCAGTTTTGAAATTTTCAGGCCATTTATCATCTGTTTCTAATTTGATTTTCAAAAACATTTTAACATAATCCTTAAATAATGTATTAGATTTTTTTTCAAAATGCCAAACTTCATAGATATTTAAAATCTTATAACCTTTTTCAATAGCCAGTTCAACTTCGGTAGTTGTCCACGTACCAGTAAAACTTCTCTCCTCATCCGTATGATTACATTCATTATTCCGCATATCATAACATTTTTTACATTGTTTCTTTTCGCATTTTATAGGTTTTGAACATAATTTACACAAACTAAATATTAATTTTTCTCCTTTATAAGGTAAAACAGGATGATAGAGTTTTCTAGGTGGAAGTACTTTACATTGTATCAAACCATACCAATTCTTATCATATTTTTCCGGATTATAAATTTTTACCGGATGACCAACAGGATAGTAATCAAAGTAATTCACTGTTGGATAAAGTGAACAAACATCGATATATCTACCCTTTTCATTTTCTTTCATTTCGTATATTAATTTCGTAGGTTCACACCTACCTCCGGTGAATGCGTTTCCAGGATTTAAAGGTTCTATAAAATCTCTTTTCCATTCATTTTTCATATATTTTTTAATTTCTTTGTGATTATCAAAATCACATTCCCATATTTCAATCAATTCAAATCCTTTATCTTTTATTTTTTTATTTATTTTTTGAGTTCTTTCATACAAATCTTTCATACATATCTGATTTTGAAGATTGACGGTGGATTCTGTAAAACAGCGAGGACAACCGTGCCAATGACATCCTTGAAACTGATAAACGGTATTATTATAAAAACCATCTACTTTATAAGTTTTATCCCCTAATTTCAATTTTTTCTCACCACCATTTAAAGCATGCTGTATTTTGATATTGTGTTTTTCAGACAGATAGTCTAGCCAAATGATCGATTTCTTACTGAATTGATCCTTTGGAATACACTCCTCATCAATCGCTATTGTATTCACTGGAATAAATTTATCTCTGTATATAGCCATGCAAACGCCAGCTAAAGTGACATATTTAAAAGGATCAATATTAGCAATGTTTAGAAATAATCTTCGCAATTCTAAACATCCTTTTCTTAAAATATCAACATCAGACCTACAATATTTTATAATTTCTTTTTGAAAATCAAATGTTTCGTTTTTTACCGATTTATACCATTTATCAAAAGTTTTTCTTTGATCTAAAGTCATAGTATCATAACCATAATAGTATTTTTCAGGATATTTTCCTACATAATTTTGATTTTTCTTAGTGTTAAACAAATGAGGAAAATAACCTTTTGCCAATTCCGTTAGTCCAAACGTTTTAGGAAATTTTCTTAGCGGAATCAGTGTAAAATTTATAGAATCGATAAACCTTATATTATATACGGTTGCTTGCATATATATGAGTTTATTTCCTTGATATATTGTAAACACTTTAATTTTATTTTTAAAGCAGTATTTAGCTAGAAATTGAAAATCGAATCCTTTTCCATAATGCGCTAATACTGTATAACCGCAATGTTTCTCTTGGAATAACCATTCACAATATTCATTTTCATTCTTAAATATTTTTTCTTTTCCGTTAAAATCATGATTTATAACTAGATTGACTTGGTGATTTCCTGTCTCTTGGTTCGTCTCAACATCAAAAAACATATATTTTTCTGTAAATTCTGACGTTTCACATTTCTCACACCATTTCTTTCTGTCTTTTATATTTTTAGGACAGATATTTTTACAAGTCCCTCCCTTAGATTCTTTCCTACGTATATAACATTTATGATCTTCCAAAACCCATCCTCTGCAGTTTTTACATAGTCTTTCTCCACATTTATGATCTTTCGGTTTTCTTTGTCTTCTATTGATATTTCTCTTACAGTTTAAACATTTCCACAGTGTTTCACAGACTGCTTCATTTTTATGATTTTCGAAGCAGTTTTTTCCTTTAAAAGATCTAAAACAATCATTGCACTGAATATCATCTCCTTCGCAATTACTCTCTTTCCTAAAACATCTATTACATTTTAAAGAACATTTATGTTGATCACTTCTTTTATAACTGACTTTACAATAATCACAATAATTTTTTTTTCCTAAAAATCCTGTAACCGTTGTAATGACATTAAAATGATTTCTATTTTTTAAAATGTAAACACAATTAGATTTATAGGTACCACTGTATATTTTTTCGTTAAAATTTTCTCTGCAAAATATAGTTATTTGAATATCTAAAAAAATTTCGAATTGTTTAATATGCTCTAAATTACACATTTCTAACGGAATATCACACATTTCATGCAATTTTATCGCTAAACTTTTTTGTAATTTTCTACCCATTTTTATGTATTTAACATCTAAATCTGTAAGTTTTTCTAGATTTAATTTTTCGCATAAAATTTTACGATTTTGAATAGCCAGGGCTGTAACGATGGATCTAGCCAAACAGATATTATCGTCATTTTTAATTTGAAGAATACTTTTTTTATTGACAACATCGTTATCGTTCAGTAATTTCAAATGTTTACCACCTTTAGGCAAATCAACGACTGTAAAAATAAATTCACAGTCTTTAATATCCAACTCTTTGTATTCAATTTTATGCGTTAAAACATCTAAATAGGTCTCATAGGCTTCTTTCGTTGACATCATTTTAGGGTGGAAGGGTTGTGTTAAATAGGGATTGAATACAATTATATCTACCTTTCCTTCAATTTTTCCAATTGCTCTCCTGAATAAATCTTTTAAGATACTATAATACTGGCCCGGTGTGAGTTTGTTTATTTGTCTTATTTTATAAACATATCTATAAGTATTAAATTTTTTAATAATTTTTTTTTCTTTCTCAACAATTTCGTAATCGGGTCTAAACAGATTTTCCAAATTTGTTTGCAATTTGACTTTCTTTTCTGTCTTTTTGATCAATTTTTCATCTTTATATTTCAAGCCGTAATAATCAAAGAGTTTTTTAAGTTTTGGACGGTTTTTCGGTTCATTTATAAATTGTTTCAATTTTTCATTCAAATCAGGAAATAATTTTTTAAGGTTTACCACTGTTTTTATCTTTTTTTCTTCGTTATTTTTTGGATCAAATTCTTCTGTGTTATTGTTAAATTTTAAATCGAAAGAATCGAATATTTTTTTCAATTTATTTCTTTTTTTAGGATTTTCGATAAATTTTGTCTGTATTTTATTTAAATAATCTGTGACATCTAATTTTAATAAATCTACTAAAACATATTTGTATTCCCCAGTTTCTTTTACATATCTTATTATCAATCTGATTAAATCATCTTTTTTACAATGTTGGGGTTGGTTTATATTTAAAAGTTTTACGACCTGCCTTAATTTTGAAATATGTATTTTTGAAACAGATATCAATCTTAGAGTTTCCTCCATTTATATACAAACATTTTTATAAATACTTTTTGCGACACATTTTTAATAGCGACCACTATCTATAAATGCTCGTTAAATTAGACCACTTTCGGTGGCAGGTAATTTTACATTAAGCGATTTAAAATGAATGTCTTAAAGTATGAATTAAATTAAATTGAAGAATTTCTGAAAACAACTATTAAAAATTATATTTCAAAAATAAGATCGTTTACTCAAAAGGACTAATTGCTGTCCATTGAAAGAAATCTGAATTTTTTTCTACAGGTTCGCCATTCAATTTTAAACATTCAAATCGAAATCCGTTTTTATCTATTTCTGTTATTCTAACAAAAAATGGTTCGCTGTATTTACATACAGGCGTTATATGAACATTGGGATGAACATTAAAGGTATGATTCCAATCTACATTTATTCTTTCAGTTGTACAATTACCTGTCAAAATCTTTGTACTTTTTGAATTACCCATTTATTTAGCCTAAAAATCACTGTCATAATCAGGCACTTCTATTTTACCTTTAAATTCTAAATAAAATTTTTCTGACATTTGAATATAAAATACCAATCCACGCTGTCTTGGAATTTTTCTATATTTTCAAACTATCGAGTTTTTTTTAACTCCAATTGAATAATTTCTGAAAATGCAACATCCAATATAATACTTTCAACTAAAAAATACGTTCAATTAAAAACACAACTTTGAATATAATATTTTCAACTAAAATTTGCGTTCAATTAAAAACACAACATTGAATATAATATTTTCAACTAACAGCAACATTCAATATAATACTTTCAACTAAAAAAATACGTTCAATTTAAAACACAACATTGAATAAGCAAGTTCAATATAAAACGCAACATTCAATATAATATTTTCAACTAAAAAAATGCATTCAATTTAAAACACAACATCATAAATTTATTTTGACGTTCGTTTGATATGATAATTGCTTTTTAAATGTCTCTTTTTATGAGCTAAAGTGTATTTTTTACCACATTCGCAATCAATTTTTTTATTTTTCATAGCTAAATGACAACTTTTGCAATTAGCGTAATGTTCTGTTTTGCCGTAACGAAATCGAGTATAATATTCGTCTAAAGGTTTAGTCATCTGACAATGCTTGCAAATTTTAGACAGCTCCATTTATTAAGAAACATTTTTTAGAAAGCTATTCCAAATGTCTTCATTTTTCTTATTAAATTTTACTTTCAAATTATTATCAATATTATAATAATCTAATATTTTCTTTATGAAATATAGGTAATTTATCGACTTTTTATAATACACTAAATCTAAAAATTGAATAAACATTTCTTCAGCTTTATATGGAATATTTAACTGCAATTTCCATTTCAATGCGTTAAAGCGACTTATCCGGGATTTTCGTCTTTCGCTTAAAAAAACATCTATATTTTTATATGTAAAATATCCACCGTCCGAATCGTACATTATTTCACTTTTTTTCATCTGGTCATAAATTTTGAGATAATTTTCGTGTATTTGACATTTGTTTTCTTTGTTAAAAGAATCCATTAAGTTAGAATCAGAATCATCTATTAAAACGTCATTAAAAAAGTCACAATTCATTTATTTAAACTTATTTTAATGTAATGCATTTAAAACCAAAAGTCCCGCCTAGACGGGAGTTTTGACATTATAGCTTTTTTATATTTTAATATTTGAAAAAGTCCCGTCTAGGCGGGAGTTTTGATGAGTTATTTTAATAACATAATGATATTTGAAAAAGTCCCGCCTAGACGGGAGTTTTGACATTATAGCTTGTTTATATTTTAATATTTGAAAAAGTCCCGTCTAGGCGGGAGTTTTGATGAGTTATTTTAATAACATAATGATATTTGAAAAAGTGAGTTTTGACATTATAGCTTGTTTATATTTTAATATTTGAAAAAGTCCCGTCTAGGCGGGAGTTTTGATGAGTTATTTTAATAACATAATGATATTTGAAAAAGTCCCGTCTAGACGGGAGTTCTGACATTATAGCTTGTTTATATTTTAATATTTGAAAAAGTCCCGTCTAGGCGGGAGTTTTGATGAGTTATTTTAATAACATAATGATATTTGAAAAAGTCCCGTCTAGACGGGAGTTTTGACATTATAGCTTGTTTATATTTTAATATTTGAAAAAGTCCCGTCTAGGCGGGAGTTTTGATGAGTTATTTTAATAACATAATGATATTTGAAAAAGTCCCGTCTAGACGGGAGTTTTGACATTATAGCTTGTTTATATTTTAATATTTGAAAAAGTCCCGTCTAGGCGGGAGGTTTGACATTATAGCTTGTTTGCGGGAGGTTTGACATTATAGCTTGTTTATATTTTAATATTTGAAAAAGTCCCGTCTAGGCGGGAGGTTTGATATTATAGCGGAAAAATTAAATTGACTTGATATCTTTTTCGTCAACCCAAGAGTTAAATTCGTCGGAATAATTTAACCATTTAACTAGACATTTCTTTCCTTTCTTTTTTATTATTTTTTCAATCTTATACATTTTATCTTTTTTATTATATTTAACTAATTCCGGTTCATAATAAGTTCCTTTTATTTCGTTTCCATTCAAATCCTTTATTCTGTAAGTAATCGGGTCAGTGTTTAATATTTCTGAAACGATGAAAATTTCTTCAGTAAAAGTGGGTTGGTATCCGCGGGTAAAAGCAGTCTGGTATTTCGAAATTCTTATTCTATCGCCAACCTTGAATTTCGGTTTTCTTATTATTTTTTCTTCGTATAAATTTTTATAAACTTCAGATTCGTTTTCTTCTCTACTCGCTTCGCTAGGCGTCATTTTGATAGACCTGTGTCTGGTATTATTATAATTTTTAACTAATTCGTCCAATACATCTATATATCTTTTAGTATTGTTGGCGGCTAGATAGGTTCTAATTTTTTTATTAATCGTCCTGTTAAATCGTTCGACAACAGAACATTTTATTTCAACATTTTCTGTTGTAAACCACTGAATATTATGATCTTTAAACAATTTTAAAGTTAACTTATTTACGAATTCGGTTCCTTTGTCAGTTTGCAGTTTTTCAGGGATTCTTTCTTTAAATATCTTTTTAAATGCCTCAGTAACTTCTTGCCCTGTTTTTCTTTTTATCGGAATGGCATACGCGTATTTACTAAATATATCTATCACTGTCAATAAGTAATTAGTTCCGTTGTTATATTTACTAAAAGGTTTGATAAACAATAAATCTGCTTGCCATTGATCATCGATATGACTGACATAAACCCTTCTTCGTTTAAATTTGCGAATTAAAGGCTTATGTCTGGTATAAACATCTTGGCTGTGTAAAAAATCTGTAATTTGCTTTTGACTGAAACCTGTTTTCCGTTTTAATTCATTGATACCACAGTAACCAGATTTGGGATTATAATATATTTTCTCTAAGATACTGTTAGGATCTTTCATCCCTAAGATACTTTTAGGACCTGAGGTTTTCCTAAAAAAACACTCTTTTTAGAACCACAATTTAGACAAATACCTTTCATCATTGGCTTGTTATTTTTAGAAATTGCATTTTTAATATCTTTAGTTTCTGTGTGGTTTTTACATTTTAAACAATAGATCTGTGTATTTCCCATACCAAAAGACTTTTTAGCTTGAATAATCGGTTTTACAATTCCTCTTTCAAATCTTTCTCTAATCGTAGGCTTTTCAATATTATCTAATTCATCAATCATATTCTTATCGCATACTTCATTTCTACTTTTTGTATCTTTATTTTCTAAATAACATTTGTCATGTTTATATGCAATTTCATCCACTCGGTTAACAGGTTTAGATGAATTTTTATACGTTAAATCTGGATTTAATCGCGTTTTCCCCCATAATAATTGTGTCCCCGGGCCAGTGAAATTATGGCCAGGTAAATGCATTTCAAAAGGTAAATTACTAATGACTTTATTCAGAAAACCCGATCCAGTTTGTCCGCATTTTAAACATCCGCCTTTAAAATTACCTTTTTTAGTTAAAGACGTAACAACAATTTTTTTACTTTTACAACTCATTTATTAGATAGCAAAAAGCTGACGCTTTCTAAGAAGTATATTTATATCCATTCAACTGTACTTTTTTCACATACTTTTCGATTGGGAAATATACTAAATTATTTATAAAATCTTGTTCTCTAACATACACTTCTTCTTCTGAAATTTTTTTAGCTTTCAACAAATTTAACCGTTGTTTATAAAAATTATAACATTGCTTGTATTCTTCTTTTCGTTCCAAAATATTTAAAGATTTCTCAATGACTTCTACAATTCCTGCACTCAAACTCAAAGCGGCCAGTGGTATAAACGCAAAAGCTGATAATCCGGAAGCACTTAGCATAAATTTGCTAACAGATAAGGAAATACTTATCTTTTGATACAAATTGTAACTTTTCCTATAAACATATAATCTCTTTTCTAAATATTCTTCCATTTATATAGGTTCAAAATTTTTTCTGTATCTCATTTCGGAATTTACTAAATCTAGCATAAAGAAATTACCCATACAAGATTTATATTTTTCTAGAAATTCTTTTTTTGTTAGATTTCCGTCTATTTCTCTTATTATCTGATTGATTTCCCTAGGCTGTAGTTTAAAAAATATGAAGTAATTACAATTTTTTCTAATATTTATAGGAGTTGAGTAATAAGACTGCGTTAAATAAATAATGGATGCATTTTTCTTTCGACCTCTTATAAACAAATCCTCTATAACTTTCTGGTCTTTTTCTGTAACACAATCGTCGAAAACAACGAGATTTTTTTCTGAGGAAACTAAATCGTCGACAGTAATAAATTCACTCAAATCTGAAGAAAATAATACATTCTTTTTATATTTATCATACAATTTTAATAATTGCTTTCTTTTATTTTTACTTATTTTTTTACATTTTAAAATATCGTCTTTTTCAACACCTTCAAACAGTGTATAATTTTCTTGCAATTTAGAATACTTTGGCTCGGAAATATCTTTTGCGCATAAATATAAAGCGTCGAAATCTAATCTTAAATTACTAGGATTCTCAAAACCGTTTAATAAATTTATTAGTAAATTTGTCTTTCCACAACCTGACGGGCCGATTATTAATAATCTGAAAGGATGTCTGGGTAAAAAACGATGTTGTTTAGGGTCAGGCAATTCTTCCGGTTCTGTGTAATCTTTAATTTTAATCATTTATTAGACAGCGAAAAGCTGACGCTTTCTAATGTTACTGCCAGTAAAAGCATATTAGCTGTCAGTAAAAATAGACGTCTAAGCTATCGCTTCTAATTAGCTGTCAGTAAAAATAAACGGCGAAGCTGTCGCTTCTAATTTTAAAATAGAAAGCGACAGCTTTTCGCTGTCTATAAATGGATAAAATAAACGATTTAGAAAAAGATCGAAATAAGAAACAAAAAGAAGAATTAAAAAATGCAATAAAACTTGTCAAATTACAAGCAGATATTAGAAAAAATAATGAAGAACAGCGTGATAGAAAGCTAGGTATAGACAAAAGTTTAACTGAATTTCATAAACCTGTCACTAAAAAATTAGAAGAACAGGATAAAAGTAGAAAAGAAAATATTAAAGCTATCAATGATAAATTGGACGAATTAAATATATCTTTACAGCCTATTGCAGAATCATCTAGAATTATTCCTGAAGCGATCGAAGATGTCAAAGAATTATATAAAGAACCACCGCTTATTTATAATGTTGATCAATATTTAAATACAGATTATTTAATATCTGAAAAATTATACAGGCCTTCGAAACTCCTAGACAATAAAGAAAAATTAGATGAAATGTATGCAAAGGCTAAGGCGTTAAAAGAAGAATTATCGAGGAAAAAAGGCAACTTACAAAGCACAATTACGCGGGCTAAAAATCTTTCAGAGGAGGAATTAAGTCAGAAAAAGGATGAATTAGACGCTGTTAAATCTAAAGAAGATGAGCTACAAAAATATCTAGCTAGATTAACTACAATTCGAGGTAGTGAAGTAATGAAAGTCGGTAAAGGATTAGATTTATTATCTGAATTAATTGATAAAATATGTCAAGGTAGCAAGTCGAAAAAATTAAAAAATGAAGTGAAACTGCTAATAGACAAACTTATTAAAACTAAAAAATAACTAACGGAGATAAAGAACGATTATACAATCAATTTCTTCTTTGAAAGCGTCAGCTTTTTGCTGCCTAATAAATGAGTTATGTAAAAAAGAAGATTCATTTGAGTGACGGACAGATTAGTAAATTGAAATCTGCTCTCAGAAAAAAGGAAGAACTGACACTGCAGATAGACAATTCTAAACCTCCCAATTATGAAATGTATTTAACTAAAACACAGATTAATCAGATTAGTAAAGGTAAAAGAATAAATATAAGCAAAACTCAATTAGATAAAAACGGTGGATTTTTACCTTTTTTAATTCCTATTTTAACATCACTAGGACTCGGTGCTGCGAGTGGTGCAGCGGGTTGGGGAACTAAAAAAATCCTGGATAAAATTTCGGGATCTGGAGTTTTTCAACCTTGGGAAAACAAAGGATCTGGTCTTAAAAAAGCGTCCCTTTCTAAAAAAAAAAAATCCCGATAACAAAATTGGGTATATCAGATGAAACGATTAAAGAAAATATGAAAGATGAAAAAGGATTCAGAGGTGTTTTCTCTTCCGATTTACTTCCTAAAAAGATTGGAAATTTTGAAAGCGGGATTATTAATTTAGATATTTCGACGGGTCCTGGAACACATTGGGTTTGTTACTATAATGATCCAAATTATAATTATGTAGAATATTTCGATCCTTTCGGGGAATATATATATAAAAATATTAAACTCAAACAAAAATATATTCCTGAAAATATTATGAAATTTCTTAAACTTTCCAATAAAAAAGTCAATATAGCTCACAATGATAGTTTTTTACAAAAACCTACTTCTGTCAAATGTGGATTATTTTGTATGAAATATATAAAAGAAAGAAATAAAGGTAAATGTCCGGAATGTGTACTTAATTCATTTACTCAACAGCCTAGCGATTATAACGAAGAGCTTGTTTTTCATCTTTAAAGATTTTTTCTGTCTAATAAATGATCAAATTGAAACCAAAAAGTAATGAAAAATCAGAGGATTTCACTGTTGAATTTCCTAAAACTCTTAAATTAAAAAAAATAGCATTGCAATCTTTTACTATGACAGTTTCATGGTTTAACATAACAGATAAAACTAATACGTTTGACCTGTACACAGATGAGAATAATGTTAAATCTATCATTATTCCTTATGGTAATAAAAATGTTGAAGATTTAAACATAGATGTAATGAAAGCGTTTGGTTCAGACGATCCTCCGGTAAAATTTGGTAGGATACAATCTAGACTAAGAATGCTTATTAAATTAACTAAAGGTTGGAATATCGATTTAACAAAAAGCGATTTTCATAAACTAATAGGCTTTGAAAAAAAAGTTTATAAAAGTCATGATGAAGAGACTGTAATAGAAGGTGAAAATATAGCAGATATAACAAACGGAAACGACATTATATATATTCATTGTGATGTAGTTAATGGATCTTTAATCAACCAGAATAATTCAGAAGTTATTTATTCTTTTACACCGAGGGATGTACCGGGTGTTATCATTTCAAAAGAATTCAATAATTTAATATATTATCCTGTGAATAGGGATTCAATTCGTAGAATAAGGATGAGAGTTACGAATCAAAATGGTGAATTAATCGATTTAAATAACGGTTTGATTGAATATAATTTTAGAGTCGTAGAGGAAAAAGAGGACTATGTTGAAAAAATATATCAATTGATATTAACTAAATTTTCTCAGTAAATAAATGAATAAACACAGATTAGATAGGAAAAGTAAAAGAATTCAAGGAAAAGGATTTTTTAAATCTAAAAAAGTAGATTTGAATGAAAAAACAGTAGTTGACAGATTGACTGATGCTGACATATTGAATGAAATATTTTCAAAAAAGATGAAAGGAACAGGTCTAAAAATTCTTCCTAAATAAATGGAAAAAATTTATGATCTAAGAGATACTCATTATTATTATAATAACGATATAAAAAGTAGCGAATTAAAAAAAATAAGATTGCCTAGTACAAGCCATAATGACAAAAAAGAAAATACTACGTTTCATTTCGAAATTACCGATACAAATGATCCTATTTCATTATCGGAGAGTTACCTTGAGACAAAGTGGAAAATTATAAAATCCAGTGGCGATTCTATAAATGATGATAATGTCACAGCTGTATGTTCTATGAAAGGCGTAAAACTTCAGATAGGTAAACAAATAATCGAATCAGTTGGAGACTATCACTCCTACATTCTGCAGGTTAAGAGACTGAAGGATTATACCAGAGATTATTCAACATCAGAAGCCACCAATATAGGTTTTTATCCAGATACCAGTGATAGTGCTGATAGAAATAAAAGTTTACTTCAAAGCGATGGTACGATAACTGCTACCACCCCTATAACAGATATCGTCAATAAATTAAAAATTGTAAAAAATGAAAACTACAATAAAGGATTTAAAAAAAGATGGGAATTGTCGAAAAATAGTAATTCAGTTACAACATGGACGCCTTTAAAGGAAATTTTTGATTTCGTCGCAGAATATAAAAAAGCCATTTCTGGTTTCATAATAAGACTGGAATTCCAAAGAGACGATAGTAGAAATATGATTTACACAGATGCTGCAAATCCAGATTATAAAGTAGAAATTGAAGACATAGCGCTGTGGGTGAGATACGTCGACTTTAAAAATGGTGCTGAGATTCTCTATAACGAGTTAAAATTATCTAATACGGATATAGAAATAAACTGGAATCAGTATGAAATTAACAGATCTAGTCCTATTAATAAATATAAAAGTGGTTCCGATTCTATATCTGCTACATCCGATGAAGTTTTAAGATTATTCGTCATACCGCAATATTTCGACAGAAATGAAAATCCTAAAAAAAATAATATGATATTTGATAATTTGGATATGATCGAATGTTGGTTGATGATTAACAGATCGCCGTTACCTGCAGAGCGATATACTATGGATTTTGGTAAAAAAGAATATAATAGATTATATGAATCTTTTCTGGAATCAGGTCTCAATAATCTAAATACAGAAACCGGTTGTATGGTAAATTATTCAGATTTTGGTAAATTATATCCTGTAATTCATTTTGATTTGTCAAATCATGTAAACTACACCACTCTTGAAAATTTGAGAATAGAATTCAATTGGAAATTAGAAAAAGAAACAACCAAAGAATATGTATTTTACTACATTTTAGAAGTAAGGAAGAAATGTATATTAAATATGAATAAAAAAGAAATTACTATGATTAAAACGTTAGGAGAATAACATTTTTTAGTCTTTATAAATGGCTGTTTATTATCCACCGTATGATAATCCAGTGCGAAAAGGCCCTATCGGACCCCCCGGTATAGGTTTTAAATTAACGGACGATGGTCATTACGATATGGAAAATAAGATATTAAAAAATGCTTCAGATCCAATCGATGATTTAGATTTAACTACTAAAAGTTTCGTTTTGAATAAAATAGAGAATAATCATTTCCAATTAAGAGATTTTATAGAAAAAAATAATACTAATTACGATAGTAATTTTTTAACCTTCGCTGAAGAAACTGGTAAGAGAATTAAAGAATTGGATGAAAACACTTTACAACTAATCGAGGGAAAAGCTTACGACGCTAAAGGAAAAAGAATAGGAAATGTCGCAGATCCGAAAGATGATAAAAATGTTGTGAATAAACGATATTTAGAAAAAAATGCGTTAATATTAAAGAGTGATAAATTTGATGCAAAAAATAAAATAATTACGAATATTTCGGAACCCGAAAACGATACAGACGTAGTCAATAAAATATATGTAGACAGTAAAGATATCTGGGTTACTATAAAAGATGATTTTCAGACTTTTACAGATAAAGAATTTAAAAAAGTGAATTTCGACTTGATAAGTTCTAAATTACTGGATCAAGAAATGCGATTATCTACTGATATGGATATGAAAATTACTATATATTTAAAAAAGAAACAGGTAGTCATGCATAATATTTATGCTGATTATGATCTTAATACGAATGCATTGATAAAATTAAAAATCAATGATAAAATTATTTTAGAAAGAAGAATGGCTGAAAGAGATTCAGCAACTTGCTTGGCCTATGGAAAACGCAATGATATCATTACATTTTCAATATTGCCTGATGGCGAATCAGACAGTTTAAAACCTTATATTCATATTGAAAAAATCCCTTTTTAAAATATGTCCATTATTAAATGGATATCAACTGGGACGAATTTTCTAAAACGAAAAATTTATCCGAAGATGTCCTACGAAATTTGAAGGATCAACTCAATTGGAAGTTAGTTTGTAGATATTCAGTATTATCCGAATGTTTTATGGAAGAGCTCATAGATTATATTGAATGGAATGTTATATGCATTTTTCAAAAACTTTCGGAAGAATTTATCGAAAAGTACAAAGAAGAATTAGATTGGAATTTAGTTTCTAAAAATCAAAAGCTGTCTGAAGAATTTATATTAAAACATTCCAATTATATAAATTGGGTTGTTATTTCTCAATATCAAACCTTAAGTGACGAATTTATTCAAACCTATCATGAAAAATTAGATTTACATAAAGTATCCAGGTTCCAAAAACTTTCAGAAAACACTATGTGCACATTAGAAGAAGGATTGAATTGGTTGCTAATAACCCGCTTTCAAACATTTGGTGAAAGGTTTTTAGAAAAATATATGCATAAACTCGATTTTTGTAATCTCATTGAATATAAGTTTGATCAATTACCAGATAATTTTTATAACGATAAATGGAAAAAAATTCTTTCCGTTCAACTTGGTGAATTAAATAAAAAATTTGGCCATTATTATGAAGAAGAAGAACCTCACAGAGAAAGGTTAATAGATGAAGTTTTGGAATTAAAAAATATTTTAATACGATTTATTAATGAATTGCGACTGCTTTTAAATAAAGACGAAAAATAAAAGTGTTTATAAAAATGCTTCTATATAAATGGGGTCGGCTCAAAGATTAGACGATATTATAATTCATAAATATAAAGATTTATTTATCAATTTATCCCATCATAAAACATTTCATACATTTATTTCATTATATATGAATAAAATTGATCTTCATTTAAGTAAAAATATTATGAAATTGCCCATTGAATTTATAAGAAAATTTAAGGATAAACTTAATTGGAATTGTATATCACAGAATGAAAAATTATCAGAAGATTTTATTAGAGAATTTCAAAATAAAGTTGAGTGGCGGTGTATATCATTTCATCAGACATTATCCGAAGATTTTATTAGAGAATTTCAAAATCATGTTGACTGGTGTTATATATCATTTCATCAGACACTATCAGAAGATTTTATTACAGAATTTAAAAATAAAGTTGACTGGGAAGGGATCTCCTATCATCAGGTCTTATCCGAAGATTTTTTAAAAGAATTTAATGATAAAGTTGACTGGGAATGGATATCATATATCAACGGTTTTTAATTAACATTTCAATTTTAAGCCGAAGGATTATATCCTTTATTTGACGTCCAATTTTTTTCTAAATAAATGTTACAATATTTTGTCATAAGTACTTTAATCTTTAATTGTCTTTCGCCTACCTTTCATTATTTTAAATTTGACCCCGTTATTACAAATCATAGCATCGATAACTCTAATAAATATACTATATTTCATAGTTTCAATGATACAATAAAATTAACTTTCACCGCTAAAATATATAAAATGGATCAAGCCTCTAAATTTTCTCAACCTGGTGTTTATTTTTGGATAGAAAGTAAATGTGATGACAATTGGAATATAATACCAGAAACAAAAGAATATTTTCATATTTATATTCCCGGAGATAATAACTTATACTATTCTATAGCTTTTAATGCAACTAAAGATTTTAGGATTGGTTATAATGCCGATAACTTATTATATAACGCTGCTCTTTGCTTTTCCTATCAAGATTATCCTAGAGGAAGGTTGTTTATTAGCAATTGATAGACTATTAAGAAAGGACGTCTGTCAAAATTTTTCATCACAATAATAATTAAATATTAGCATTTAAAAATGATCATTATTTAATCTAAATTGATTACGTTATTATCCCGTTTATTTGATTCTTTATAACCCTTTCTTAAAACTTCTTCTTTACATAATTTTGTAGAAAAAATAAAAATATCCAACCAATGCAAATCATACAATTTTTTATCATTATTTGCTCGATAAATCGTAATAAAATCGTTACATCCTCGATATTTTAACAGGCAATTTTTTTGAGCAAAATCTTACAAAAATCGTTAAATATTTCTATTTAGTGGAGTATGAAAAGTGTTCCAGAGTAGGCCCCATATACTACTAATATGTTTGCTTCAGATGTATCTTGATCATCTTTAAAAGGCTTTTAATAAGTTCATTTCGGGAAGATTTCGTCTTTAATGAGATTGCGGCCGGGGTTTTTATACTTTAGTATTAATATACATTCGAACCTCGTTATGCCGACACTCAAAGGACCAGAACAAAGTGTCGTCATAAGCGGGGTGTCGCGGTAACCGGAGTTGGAGAAAAATGTTTATAAAAAGCTGTATTTTTAAGTAATTTAAGACCATTTGAAATTCATAACTAGTCTTGGAGTTTTAAACAATAAAACATTATTAATTATTAAACAAAATAAACTCAAAAACAAAATTGAAAAGAATAAAAATCAGATTTATGGTGACTTGTTTTTATTTTTATTTTTACATGAAATATTGGTGAATTAAGGTTTCCTTTTCCCTAGATGTACGTCCTACAATTCTTTTTTCTATATTATACAATTAATTGCAATCAATATTCATTATTTCAGAAATGGACGTTAGATAATTTCTGATCGTTTCAATGCAATGCAATCCAATGCTTTGGTTTTAGTCGAATGAAAAATGCCTTGTAACTAGAGATGGGAAATATAGTTACTTTTGGTTAACAGGTTACATCGTTCCACACTTGTACAGGTAACAGGTTCCAACAATCTGTTATTTTTATAACATATAACTAATCGCCGTGTATGCGGTCGACGAATGGTTTAATTAGAAGGCCCTTCAAACAAAATGTTTGAAATAATTTTTGACGCAATTATAAATGCTGTTTTCTATTGAGATGAATCAAAGTCTGCGATTAAAAACTTAATTTTTGCAAGACAAAAGCTTACCTAAGTATAATACTTTGAATTTCGAGCATTTTCAGCGTTTTAGGGCACTAATAATACTCTTTCCATTTATGGTGACTTAAACATTGAAAATTCATAAAATTCTAAGTATCATAACCCAGTATGGTTTGCCTATAGAAGAATAAATTTTTGCTGTTTTACTTGTTATAATATGGGGAGGATTGTTTTCTAAATAAAACTTATAGGATCCAGGCATTGTATAAAATTTGCAATTTCTTAACTATTCAAAAAGTAAGTATTTTAAGGTAAATTGATTTTTATACGATCTAGAACAAAAGTTGAAACATTTTTACAATTGGAACTATGCCCCTAAAACTAACGGTTTAAAAATTAACCTTTTGTAAACGATAAAAAGAAATACCCTGCATAAAAACAAACACAATTTTAACAACACGTATTGTAAAAGAGATAAATTTGATCTTCACGTCATTGCAGTCTTGAATATTGACTTGCAACCATCCATTAAAGCATATTCAATGCTAATCCCACAAGAACACGAAAATATTATTTATACACTTTTAATCAAATGCAATTCATCCAAGCAAATTTCGTACGTACAAATACGTTTCTAAAATTAATTACAATTGTATTAAAATTAAGTGCCCTCACAAATTATACAATGCTATTTTCTTTCTTTTTTTTTTTTTCAGTAAAATAAAAAATGTTTTCCAGCTCTCATCTTCTAAAAACGCAACAATGACAAAATAATAATAAACAATTGACCAACAAACAAAAAGTCTAGCGCCAGAATACCCCCCTCCCCTTCACCTCCACAAACTTCAGGAGTACATAGAGATATCCCTTTTAAATACTCAAAATCAAAGAAACCGCCTCCTGCCAACCCATGCCTATGCTGGCCAAAGATTGTCTTCAGCGCGATAAAACAAACACCTTCAGCAACCAACTCCATAAATCTCTTTAATTCAATCCATCTTTCATTCCTCCCACAGAACACGAAAATAATTTTTAATCGAATGTCGTTCATTGGGACAATATTATCCTTTCAGTTTTATATAATCATCAGTGTTATTTTTAATTTAAAACGCTGTTGTACTAAAAGGTTTCAAAAGAAACAAAAGTTAAATTAATCGCAGAAAAGTCGAACAGATAAAAAATGACAAAGAACTTCTATTATCTATATTTATTCTAAGCTTAAAAATAATCATTTGATATGTTTATGAGAAGAACTCCATTTACCCTTTGAGTGTATAAAAGGAAATAAGACTAAGAAGAAAATGGGAAGTCTACGGTGATTGGTTGCTTGTAAGATATGCTTTTTAGCCGGCAAGGTCTGTGGTTTCTCTAGCCTTCATTTTCAAGACAATGAAAGTACTTAGAGCAATTTAAATAACACTTGGAAAGATATACAGGGTGTTTATAAAGTCCCGGACCCATTTTGATGTTTAATAACTCATAAAATAATGAAGATAAATTAAAATTAATAACATAAATGGTTAGATAGACTCAAAAATTTTCATGACCCTTGTCAATGAACTTCCATGTGCCATTAAGTCATCAATGTTCGATATGGGGATTTGTGATGCCTTTGGGGATTTGTAAAGGGCAATGTTTACAGGAGGAAAGTGTCGAACATTGATGACTTAAAAGCCAGAATTACAACCTCAATAGCCTCTGTGGATGCCGACATGCTTGCCGCTACCTGGCGTGAAATTGAATAGCGACTTGATATTCTCCGTGCGACGAAGGGGACACACGTGGAAGTTCATTGACAAGGGTCATGAAACTTTTTGAGTCTATCTAACCCTTTATGTTATTAATTTTAATCTATCTTCATTATTTTATGAGTTATTAAACATCAAAATGGTTCCGGGACTTTATAAACACCCTGTATTTTTGTCTGCCTTCGATTATTTATTATTAATCATTTTAGCTTTGAGTTTTCAGAGGCGCACAGTTTTTAGTTTTTTTTTTTTTTTTTTTTTTTGTTTATTAATATAGAAAACAAATTTCGGGCATTTTATTTTTATTATCATTTAAATATGTACTTCTAAAAAAAAATTTAAAAAAAAATCCCTTTTTTTTAATTACTTTGCTGATAATGCGTTCCAAATTTAACAGGGACTTTCTGACATGTTACTGAATAATAAACTGTAAAAGAATAACATTGTTATTTATCTTAATACGTTAAATAATGCCCATCCCTACTTGTAACCAAAAGAAAGTGCCACCTGACCAGAACAAAAAGACCGCAAGTAGACTGTTAGACCGCAAGAAAACTATCTGGAGTTTAAGTGGGTCATTCATAGTGTTTGGTTTCATTTAATCAGATAAAGGATTGAAGGAAATTTTCTGATTTATCTTAATGGGTATTTTAGACACTTTTATGAAAAGTTTGGCTAAGACATTTCTTATCGCTTAATTTCCGTTCTTACAAGATGGACTATGAAAAATGGACATTTTTCCTAAACCGTCGGGATATCCGAAGTTGAACATTATACAACGACGTAAAATCCGGAGTTTATTTACATTAAAATCATATGCGGAAAATCGGGACTTTGAAAAACTGACGTGATAGGCGGTGTGACGTGAAAACCGGGTGTCGGAATAATGAGGTCCGACTGTAGTATAAAAATATGAATTTTAAATATTTTCACGTTGATAGCTAGAGGTAAAGTTACGAATATTATGTTTTTATTCGATACGATTTTTTTTTAGTAATATCGATTTTTTTCCATTTAATTTTCTTAATTAAAATATCTTTTGAATGTGTCCATTTTAAGTATATTTTAAATGCGAATATTTATTTATAAACAACTTTATAAATTCAACTTTATTTAACTTTATTCAACTTTAAAAAATAAATTGTGAGCAGTTTTCAATGAATGAGAAAAGTAATTGTTATTTATTTTGAAATTCGAAAACTTTTTTGTCTTTTTTAATTAAATTAGAATTTTTAATTTATAGGTTTTTCATTTTTAAAATAAATTTGGATTTATTATCAATAGACCCGATATGCATACGTGCTAGGAATGAACGGAATTTCTCCCTCTTTTTTTAGACGTTCGGGGAGAATTCACGGACAAAACATGTTTTCTAGGAGTACGGAAGTTATTTGTTAAAAAATTAGGAATAATTTAGTGTATATTAACGAGTTTTTCTGACAGTGTAAAACCCGACATGTGTCTACATAACAGTATGTATTTTATATGCCTGGCTTTAAAAAATTGGTTCAAAATCACCTGGACATCACCCGACCTATGACTTGCTGAACGTTGGACATTTTTTCAATTTTCCCAAATCCCTGTGTGTCCACTTTGTTGGGGTTCGTGTTAGTGAAGACTGAATGACTTGGAATTTTACATACTTCTCTTTATCGTAATGCAACAAATCGGATGGCGCTGCAAGTGGATTGACCATCGTAGCTGCCGAATGACCACTGGTGGTCGAATCTACTTTTCACTGATAGGTCGACACTTATATTACACTAATAGTAAAGATGAAAATAAGCACTCGCCAGTCGTCACTCGGCGACTAAACGTGAAAACTGGCGACTAAAAATATGGAAAGTACCGGCCAAAGGCAGGATTTTCCAAAGGGATTTCGTCAAACAATCGCGGAAAGAAACCCACCATTTTTGTCAATAGATCGCGAAAAAAATCGAATTTCGTCAAAGAATTGGGGAAAAAAAGAGACTTTTGTCAAAAGATCGCGAAAATACCACACATTTCGTCAAGGATCGCAGGAAAACTCGAATTTCGCTAAAGGGTCGCTCAGAAATCCAAATTTCGTCAAGTGATCGCGGAAAAAACGCAGATATCGGGAATGGATCGCGGAAAAAACGCAGATATCGTGAATGGATCGCGGAAAAAACGCAGATATCGTGAATGGATCGCGGAAAAAACGCAAATATCGTCAATAGATCGCGAAAAAAAGCAAATTTCGTCAAAGAATCGGGGGGGGGGGGGGGAGGAAACGAGACTTTTGTCAAAAGATCGCGAAAATACCACACATTTCGTCAAAGGATCGCAGGAAAACCAGAATTTCGCTAAAGGATCACTCAGAAATCCAAATTTCGTCAAGTGATCGCAGAAAAAACGCAGATATCGTGAATAAATCGCGGAAAAACACAAATATCGTCAATAGATCGCGAAAAACAAACGCGAATTTCGTCAAAGAATCGCGAAAAAAAAACGATAATTTCTTCAAAAGATCGCGAAAAAATGCACATTTCTTCAAAAGATTACGGAAAAAAACGTAAATTGCGCCGAAGGATTGAGAAAAAACACAAATATCGTGAATGGATCGCGGAAAAAGCGCAAATATCGTCAACAGATCGCGAAAAAAGCGCAAATATCGTCAACAGATCGCGAAAGAAACGCAAATATCGTCAACAGATCGCGAAAAGAAAAAACGCGAATTTTGTTAAAAGATCGCAAAAAAAAACAGTATTTCGTCAAAGGATTGCTAAAAACACCGAAATTGGTCAAAGAATCGCTGAAGAAATGCAAAATATCGTCAATGGATCGCGAAAAAACGCGAATATCGTCAATGGATCGCGAAAAGACGCGAATTTCATCAAAGAATCGCGAAAATAAACGTGAATGTCATAAAAAAAATCACGAAAAAACGCGAATTTTGTCAAAAGATCGCGAAAAAAACGCGAATTTTGTCAAAAGATCGCGAAAAAAACGCGAATTTTGTCAAAATATCGCGAAAAAGCGCACGTTTTGTCAAAGGATCGCGGAAGAAACACAAACATCGCCAATAGATCGCGAAAAATGCGAGTTTTGTTAAAGTATTATGAAAAAAAATGCATAATTAGTTCCAGGAGTTAAAAAAGGCATAATTAGTTCCTTTGCCCCCTTTACATTTCAGAAAATTTGTTGTAAATTTCAGATTTTTTTTTTAAATTTTGAAAAGTACCTAAGTATAGTGGACTTATGTAGTTAGCTATACAAGTATGTTACATATAACTTTGCTGTTAACTTAATTTAAAATAGATTGGAAATTTAGCATCTCAAGTTTATTCAAAACATTATGAATTAAAATATTTTTATTTATTACATAAATTACTTATTTACTCTAAACTTATATATTTTTAAATTAAATATTCGCGACATAAATGTACTTACTGGCGACTAAAAAAATTATTCTCACTAGCCAGTAACTGGCTACTAAAAAAAATCAACTTACCGGCCAGTAGCTACTAAGCAAAATTCCTTATTTTCATCTTTAACTAATAGTTTATACGCCGAATTAAGAACCTTGGACTGAACGAATGGAAATTAGTGATCATGCTGTCACCAGGTCGCTGCTGGTGATTATTTTAACTGCGAATTATTTATATTACTTTACAAAATTATCCTTTAACTGATGTTACCGGTCTCTCAGACCGCGGCTTTTTTTCACTTTTTATAGTTTAACTTGCAATTTTCAGTTTAACTACAAACACTACCGAAATTTGTTCCGTTTCGAACTTTAGTACTATTACTAGAGACTTTTGAAATTGGTGAATTTTAATAACACCCCTGTACGAAAAGTTTAGTACAAAAACACCATCCTATGAGTTAATCATGCCTTTTATTCATCTTTCGATGGAGCGGCCTCACAGTAGTTATGTGAGAATTTCTGTGGCATCAGTTAAAGGTTAATTCACTAGTGAAGTTCGCCATTCTTTTTTTTTCGGCTTGGGGTTTCTTCTGTGCGCCGTAAGATAGAAGGGTCCCTGGCATGTTTATCAACTTCCCCGTAGAGAATTTATTTTGTTGGGTTTGCTTCTAAACCTTTGAAGAGGGATAAAAAAGGTTACTATTGATCACAGGAGACTTTGGAAAGAAAGCCCTGAGAAATAATTTGACTCTCGTCGCAGAATTGGATCTGAACGGTCCCTTAAAGCAATTTCTCATTACATCATTATTGTACTAGTAATTATTTTAATTCAATCAATTTAGAAAAAACTTATCGGCTTAGTGAAAAATCCATCATTAAATAACGGGTGGGGGGGCGGAGGGCACATGTCTCTTACCATGTGCTATCTTTTGTTTCTTTTAATCATCCCTGTTTGTAAATAAACATGGGCAATCAGTTGGACAGGAAAGCAAGATCTAAAAGAACCTCCGGTTATATAAATACCTTAGGGAACTCTATATACCCTTTGAAAGTTTTTTAAATTTGAATATTTTATACCCTTCTGACATATTAAATAGTTTTATGAAGGAAAATATTTTATCAAGGTAAAATGCAATTCTTGTTGTAGGAAAAATACAATTCTGTGTGAAGTTTTTTGGGGCGGGGAGGAGGATTTAAGAAAATTAAAAAAACCCAACTTTTCCTGAAATTTTGAACTTTTTGAAATGCCTTTTGTTGCAATTATAACTGTAAGGACCCGATTTCCAAATAAGTTAACACATTGTGTACGGGTACATTTCGCGGCGGAATTGTGCCGGGGGCGGGGGTTTTACGCGCAAATTTAGTTAACCCGTACTAGTACGTGTCCCGCGCTCAAGTATCAGTCGTCAGAAAACGTACTAGTACGTGCCCAGCACACAATGTCTTAATTAGTTAATGGAAAATAAAATGCCATGCCATAAGCAAAAATACAGTTTGCCTCAAAAGACCAAAGTCTATAGCGTATTAAGCGGGGTCGCATAATAACCGTTCGCGTATTACAAGTGATATTTTTGCATTATCCTTGTGGGCGATGTTGAAGGGATCAGAAAATATCCCCGTATTTAAGCGGGGTCGCGTATTAACCTTGGGCGTCTTAAGCGGGTCCGACTGCAATTTTTAAATAAAGATCACAAGGAATCTGATATAAGGAAACAGAAATGTCTGTAAAATGATGACCGAGAAACTCAATCGATCGCATTTAAGGCTGCTAGTCACCCAGCTTCCGAATTCCCCTCCGTAATGTTAAGTTTAAGTCTATGGGCGTTGGATGCATTTTTGTATTCAAAATATCTTCTCGGGAAATTAATATTTTTAAACGTTTTTTCTGTGTACTCTTCTTAACACGTTAAGCGCCACGAAAGTTACCTGTGACTGATACGGAACTTTCCGGTTAGAACGCGCCATTCACCGATGACTGACGGTCTAAAATAGCATATAAAACTAAAAATATATATATTGTTTTAATTACTGAAAATTTATTTAAAATTTATTTACCTTTTATTTATTACACTGGATATATACTTTCTTAAAAATTACTTAAAACATGATAAATTTTTCAGCTTCAGTGTCAGTCATCGTGGCACTCAACTTGTTAAAGGATGTCTCTTTTTTTCTTGGTTTTCAAAATATTTCTAAAATCTAAGCTTTATTTTACATGAAGTATATTAAAATTTTTACTCCCAGTTCGTCAGCTTTTAAAACATAAAATATTAAATTAAGCATACATGTTAGAAATATTTTGAGAACTAAGAAAGAAAGTATCATACTGTAAGAAGAGATTACATAAAAAAGAAGTTAAAAATATTAATTTCCTGAGGAGATATTTTGAATACAAAAATGCATCCAACGCCCATAGACTTAACATTACCGAAGGGAATTCGGAAGCTGAGTGACTAGCAGCCTTAACCGGAAATTAGAGTAAATTTAGAGTCTCGTTTTGTTCTGTGTTTTTACAGAAATTTTTAACAGTGTAAACTGAAATTTAAATTTTGTCTACACGCGTGAGGAGTTCTTCAAGGACGCGTTTGCTTTTCGGAGGGGAAAAAACCCAGACTGGATTTGCATATTTTTCGAAGTGGCCGATCCAATTAAGTTTTCTTGCTTCGAAATGTCCCTAAATGAGAATGTAAATGACTTGTTATGGAAATGAATGTGAAAATGTCTTTCTTTTCTTTTTTCCAGGTAAGTCTCCCTTGATTATCTGTTCCATCCCTCTGTCATTTGCCTTTCAGCGCATCCAAAATCCCATCGCTGTTGCTGAAAGGGTCCGAAGCAGGTAAGGGTTAATAGAGCATATTATATTTCGCTTTGAACTACTACTTCGACTATGAACTCAGTTTATAAGCTGTTTCGGAACGGGTCATTTCTATTTCAAGACTGTAGTAATAAACTCGTCAGATGAATGTAATAGGGGTGTAATGATAGAGTGGCAGCGGGCGAATGATAGGACTTGGTAGGGTGCCCTGAGTGCAGATGTGAATGTCTCTTGTGCAAAGGATCCTGTGTAAAAAGTTGTTCTCGTTATTGGGCAGCAGTCCATTCTAAAATTGGCTTTTCTCAGATAGGTCATTTGCTTCTACTATTGGACGCAAAACAAAGGGGAGCGTTGCTCTCTAGATTCAAAATTTGAGAATCAGCAGTTATACACATCCGTCTTTATCGTCATAGTTTGTTTTAGAAAGCAGTTTTGAGTTTTACAGGCGGCTGGTCCTTGTAAAGAGATTGCACCAGTTACTACAGTCTTTCATGCTATAGATTTACGAGTGAACCCGTGCAAGGATTTTGCTCTGCAGTCTCATATTTCTTAGCAATATCTAATATTTTTTTAGGTGCAGGTTTAAAGTTCTAAAGAAAAATTAAGGATAAAAAATGTCGGCAAACAACATGAGTCAAGCCAGATTATCATCTCATTTATTCCATCAAAGTGACAGTAGAAAATGATCAAAAATAGCAAAAAAAAAAAAAAAAGCAACCGTATTTTAACAGCATTAGAGGATGACATCATCCGCTTAGGAAAGAACATGGGACAAATAAAAGTAAATTGAATACGCATAAAATACAATTTAATCCGAAATAACAAAGCATACCTTTTAAGCAACACGTGAAATATCACTCTTTCTATGGATCGAGGGTGTCTTTTTCTTCTAAACATTTCAGTTTCGATTTGTTTTTTAATCGTAAATATAAAATAAACCCGTGCGGAGACATCCACTCTTTATCCTTTTTTGTACTATTCATTTTTTATGATCATTGCTGATCATGATATAATTCAGTAGTTTATTTTTATTGCAACATTGATTTGAAAAAAAAAAAAAAAAAAAAAAACTTTCTTTTCGTTTATGAAAGCAATGTCGATTAAATTTTTAATTACCTTGTAGTTTTTAATTAAAAAACATGTTTTAACGAAATGTCAGTGTACTACGTCAGAAGCCGGTTCAAAAATCTTTGGAATGATACCTCATTGTTGTGCGTTTTGTAAATATATAGATAAAGGTATGTTGAACAGCATAAATAATATTTATTTATATAAAATCCAAGTCTCTGTTTGTCCTCACAATTCCGGTTGAGCCGCCTCATTCATCGCGGCCATGTTAGGATTCCTATTGAGAAATCGATATGAGCTTCAACAATGAGTAATTGTTGAAAAAGTACTAATAGCATCTACAATAAGTTACCACAATACAGCCCAATTGTGACCAACTTGGCAGGATATCGACAAAAATAAGTTGCTATACATGACGCCAATTTGGGGAAACTCCCATTGAAACCCACTAATTTTTCATAATCGAGCTCATCGAAATTTAATTTAAACTACGTGCATTTAAGGGTTTTTTTAAATCTGGAGGTCAGAATTTAAAGTGTAATGTACGAAAACGTACGCCTTTACATCTTCAGTCCGATGCTACTAATAAAATAACCGCCACTAGGCGACGCTGTACTATCTGAGCTCCTAACTGCCCGATTATAATGTGCTTTACATAGCCGAATACAGAAATTAAATTATCGGTACTTTTCCCGTATAAAGGCCTTGGCAAAATAGAAAAAACTGTATATATCTTTATCTCAATTTTCCGTCATTCTTGACGGGCTGTCTTTTTAGTATATATATATATATATATATATATACATTTATTATATATATATATACATATTTATATACATACATTTATATATTATATATACATTTTTTTTTTTCAAGCTTAATATCAGCAACATCTCAAATCCTGAGCACTGCTTTTGAAATAACTCTCATTTATTCTCGTGTCGAACTTTCAAATATTCTTTCCTGACTTCTAAATCAACATAGTGCAATTTTTTAGGCCGATTACTATAGAAACTAATCTTTAGCCATCACTCCATTAGTAAATTTTATAAAAATCTCGTGACATAACGACCAAAATACTGAATACTATGCGTTAAACTAGTCACTGACATAAAACATAGCCTGTGTTGGAGCAGAGACTCAATTTCCGACCGTTACTTTTGAAATCGATTAGGTAGTTTGAGATTACCCCATACAAACAAACAAACGTTGCTTCTTTATAATATTGGTTTAGATGACCCGCTTGACGTTGGCTGAGCCTGGGACATTAAAAAACAAAAATCATAAATAACAGAGGACAAAATTTACTATATTGCAGTGTTGGAAAAAAAGCTGACTAAAATTAGACAAGAAAGAAATATCATCCATTAAGCATAGGTTATGAAACACTTTCCAACACATCCTGAATGATTTAACAAAACTTCGTCATTTTGGAAAATAAGGTATATAAGATAACTAAGTAAACTTTTTGGAAAACGCATAAAACATTTGAAAAACTGATTTCAGCAGTTACCGTTCATAGCAAATATGTATTCCAATTATTTTGGACACCCCTGTATTTGATCTGTAGATTGAAAAATTACTATATAATGGGAAAATTTAGTTTAACAAGAAAATGCATAACAGGTTGAAATTTCTCCTTCAGCAATTTATACTAATAGATGGAAACATACTTGTATACTTTTGTATAACCTTGTAGTTAACCTAGTACTTTTATTACACGCCACTATTTAGCTAAAATTTAATTCAAGCTAAAGCACTCTTAAAACTACTAAAATCACATTTCCAAAAATTACTATTTATAGACGGTCATGTACCCAATTCTTTGCGTGACCCTGTATATAATTTTTACTATATTTCTACAAACATTTCTTAGTAAACCAAATGCAGTTCAGTGTAAAAATGCATAACTCACTTAAAAACCACCTTTAAGCAATTTGCACTCTTACCCAGTAATCATTACGAATTCCTTTGTGTAGCCCTGTATTTGAATTATAGCATTTATACACACCATATACTATGCATAAATATAGTGAAACATAAAAGCGTATAACATAATAAAAATGCATTTCCAGCAATCATCGCTGATGTAACAGTACTTCGGTTACATTACAATATCTGAAGTCTTTTGTGTGTCCCTGTAAATGCTATTATGCACTTCGTATTATACATGAAATAAGTTATATTAAACCTCAGCGACGTATATCAATTTCATTATACATGAAATAGTTTAACGTAATTAAAATACGCTGCAAACGATTCCCTCCACCCCTATATCATTACATAACGGAATTCTTTTGTATGGCCCTGTAAATGAATAATTATTCTTTGCATTGCATATTCTAATGCACTTCATAAATGCATATCAATTTTATTATGTTTGAAAGCGTGTAACATTATTAAAAATCATTTTAAACGATTTTCCCCATAGGCCGTAATGTAACGAAAACTCTTGACTGTCCCTGTAAATAAACTAAACATGCTACAAACTTCATTTGAAATAGGGAACGTGCTGTGGTAAACGACAATAACATCCAAATATTTCAGGGCAATCGGAGTATATTTACGGGAGTTAGACCGCGGACAGACAAACCGAAGTCATAAACAGTTTTCAACTTTGTTGAAATGTGTTAAAAAGCCTCCCCGCTAGAGGCTTTTTTATTAGGTGCGTTCGTAATTATATAAATACGTAGCACCTATAGTCGTCGTTCAGTCCGTCCGTCTGTCCGTCCGTCTGTCCGTCCGTCTGTCCGTCCGTCTGTCCGCATATAACAGAGCAAAAACTACCCAACCGAATGGTCTGGAATTTTTAATATATGATTGTTGCAAAATTTTGTCGAGCCATTTCAAATTTTATGAAAATCGGATGTATAGTTTAATTACAGGGACAGTCAAAAGTTTTTCTTTACATTACGGCCAATGGAAAAAATTATTACAAGTGCATTTTAATGATGTTACAGCCTTCCGAATGGTCTGAAATTTTAAAGATATAATTGTTGCAAAATTTTGTCGAGCCATTTCATATTTTAGGAAAATCGGATGTATAGTTTAATTACAGGACAGTCAAAAGTGATCCGTTACATTACGGGAAATGGGAAAAGAATTATTGGAAGTGCATTTTTATGATGTTACAGACTATGCACTTTATGAAGTGCAAAAAAATATACATTCAGTACAATAAGGGGTGCAAAAAATAATTATAAAACTAGTTATAGTACGAACGCACCTCATTTGCCACGTTTGACGAGCAATTTCCAACTTGTTTGTAACCTCCTTTTTTTCTGACTCAAAATTGACTTTTATACAGTGAAGCGTTTTAATTATAAACTGCACAATCTAAAGTGTTTTTCAATTAACTTTAAAGACATTTAATTGACATAGAATTAAAAAAAAAAAAAAAAATTCAGTGATGAAGACATTATTTTTGGAATAGCAATGATGGAGCTGCTTTTGATTTGCAGTCAGAATTGCGACTGCGTCAGATAAATTTTAAATGAATGTGGTATTAAACGAATATGTAAAATTGCGTAAATATCGTTATTTAGAACGTTTGCATCTCATTTCGCCTTTTTAGGTGCGTTCGTAATTATATAAATACGTAGCACCTATAGTCGTCGTTCAGTCCGTCCGTCTGTCCGTCCGTCTGTCCGCATGTAACAGAGCAAAAACTACCCAACCGATTGATCTGAAATTTCAAATATATGATTGTTGCAAAATTTTGTCGAGCCATTTCAAATTTTATGAAAATCGGATGTATAGTTAAATTACAGGGACAGTCAAAAGTTTTTCTTTACATTACGGCCAATGGGAAAAATTATTGCAAGTGGATTTTAATTATATTAGAGCCTTCCGAATGATCTGAAATTTTAAAGATATAATTGTTGCAAAATTTTGTCGAGCCATTTGAAATTTTATGAAAATCGGATGTATAGTTAAATTACAGGGACAGTCAAAAATGTTCCGTTACATTACGGGGAATGGGAAAAAATTATTGGAAGTGCATTTTAATGATGTATCAGACTATGCACTTCATGAAGTGAAAAAAATTATACATTCAGTATAATATGGGGTGCAAAAAATGATCATAAAACTAGTTATAGTACGAACGCACCTCATTTGCCACGTTTGACGAGCAATTTCCAACTTGTTTAAATTTCTATTTATTTTTTTCTTTTAAGAAACCATTCTTAGAGACATTTTTATCTAAAAAGTAATCTCCAAGCCAAATTTATAGTTCTAGTGGTCATTCTCTAGCCATTCTAGTGGCTAGTCCCCAACATCAAGACACGTCGTAATTAGAAAATTTTCACCTGCACCCTTGTGAATTTTTAATTTTTTAAAGTTCTTCTGGGCGTGAATTTGCGCTTTAAAAGTAGCAACCATATCAAATTTGAAGTTTTTATCCTTAACAACTCAAAAAAAAAAAAAAAATAAATAAATAAATAAATAAATAAATAAATAAATCGTAATTTAGAGCGTTTTCCGCTCATTTCAACCTTTTTAAATTTCGATTTTATTATTTTTTTTCTTTTAATAAACCATTCTTAGAGAGCATTTTTATCCGAGAAGTAATCTCCAATCCAAATTTGTAGTTCTATTGGCCATTCTCTAGCCATTTTAGTGGCTATTTACCAGCATCACAAACATCGTAACTAGAAATATTCCACCTGTACCCTTGTGAATTTTGAATTAAAAAGAAATTCTTCTGTGCGTGAATTTGCGCCTTAAAAGTAGCATCCATCTCAAATATGAAGTTTTTATCCTTAACAACTCAAAAATTGTAATTTAGAACGCTTTACAAAGCTTTTCGAGCAATTTCACTCTTTTAAATGTAGAGTTTTTTAGATACTGTTTTTAGAGACCATTATAATCAACTACCATGCCAAATATCAAGTTTCTAGCCCCTTTAGTATCGCAAAAATCATAATTCCAGAACAATTTTCGCTCTTGCAACTCCCTGGTAGTAGCATTGATATAAATTATAGCCCATGTTGGAGCACGGACTGTCACCATTCATTTGCCACCAATACTTTTGAAATGGGTTAGGTAGTCCCGGAGTAGTCCCTTACAAACTTCTTTATAACACAGTGAAACTTCCATTTAACGAAGATCATAGTTACTCTTTAACACTTCGTTATGAAGAAAATTCGTTAAACAGGAATCAACTCAAATTCATGGAATTTGTTATAATAAAATACACATACATAAAATGAAAAATACACATGAAATGGAAATATTGGAAAAATGTATTTTAATTCGGGCAGTAACCTTTTTTTTTTTTTTTTTAATGCAAATGTAGACGTATAACATAAATTAAATTCAGTTAGAATAATGTCAAAAAAAAAAAAAAAAAAAAAAAAAAAAACAAACAAACAAAAAAAAAAAAACACATAAAACAAGTGGGTAAGTGTGATCACAGATCGCACAGAGGGTTTCGTTTAATATTTCTTTCAAAACACTTTATCCTTTTGAAAAATCTGTTAGTTCCACATTTCGCAACCAGGGAGCGCACTCTGTTCTAATCAAACCTCTATCCGAACGAAACTCCGTTTTATATGCTATCACTCGAGATAAGTAGGCACCCCTGGCGGTAAAAAGTGGAACTAAAATATGTAAGGCTATGGTGCATAATATGAAAGAATGGTCAAAGGGGTGTCGGCAAAAGTTGGAAAGGTGCTCCTCGGTGAAAAGGGCGGAGGTTAGAAAAATTGCTTAAAATACACAAGTTAGAACCTGGAGGAGTAAATAATATAAGACTTTTTGAAAAGTTTATGATTTGTCGTGCGGTCTGGGGTATTCAGCTATACGTATGCAAAAACTCATGTCCCCAACTTAATTAGGGGTTCCCTTAGACAGAATTGCTTAAAATACATATGTGGTAGCTCAAAGGGTTAAACGTAAGACTTTTTCAAGATTTTATGATTTGTCGCCTGCCCTCAGGTGTTCTGCTATAAGTATGCAAAATTTCAAATCTCCAATATAATAAAGGGCTCAGTTAGAAAGAATTGTTTAAAATACACATGGGGGAGCCCAAAGGGTTAAATATACAACTTTTTCAAAATTTTATGATTTGTCGTTTGATCTGAGATGTATACTATATACTATAAGTATGCAAAATTTCAAGTCTGCAATATATATAGTTTCTGAGAGCGGGCTCTGTGACAGACGGACGGACGGAGGAGCGAGACGAATAGGGTTTTGTCAGATGAACGAAACCTTAAAAAGAGAAACAAAAACAAGCGTAGCATAACTTCTCTCTTTTTTTCTCAGTATTCCAAATTCTTAACTTAAAAAAAGGTCTGTAATATTGCTTTGTACAGGTTTCTTATAAAAAATACACGGTTCATAAAAAATTTTGCACTTTTGTAAGTATACAACAATTTATCTGTAACATTTTTGTGAAACTGGAATACCCATCTTATTGTATCGAAAGCTTTTAGCCATTCTTCTTTTGGATGGAACTGATTAAATAAATAATTTCATTTTCATACAATCTGCTGAAATAACCACTTCATCGCTACCGCTCCGTTTGAATGTTTTACACGCACGAAAGTGAAATGAACCTCGTTATATAGAATATATTTTTCGTAATAGGAAGATTAATTTACAAGTTAATAGTGTTCAAGGTTCAGCAGAAAATTTCGTTAAGTAGAAAACTTCGTTAAATAGGAATTTCGTTAAAGGTAAGTTCGACTGTATGAGTATAGATTATGTATCTGCCCCTGGTGAGTGAAGTAGGTTCTTAAGATAGTCTATGGCGTCAACGGAAGACTGTATCCGTAACCCCATGACTATTCCGCAACTATTTTATTTTTGCCGCAATCGCCGTGTGCACCCCCGGCCGGAAAGGTCGTGTTTAAGACTGTTGTTTAAATAAAATCGATGTCGCCAGTTCCGAGAGAGCTGTGGCCAGCGACCGCAACACGTCATAATTCTTGAGCGGAGTGTCCGTCATCGGAGGTGGTCCTTGACACGAGAAGAAGTGGACACGAGGAAGCGATTCAAGAAGTGGTGTCACTGGGTTACGTCAGACGAGGAAGCGGCCGCCGCTTGGCCAACTCCCTCCTTCACACATCTCTGAACGCTTGCTAAATAATGGCAAGGTGGATCACGGCATGCAGGGTCTGACCCGTGAAGTTAAAGCTAAATTTGAACAGACTCGTTTTTTTTTTTTAATATATATATATATATAATCAATAATAATCATTAGGGGAATGCACCGAATAGTGATTTTGGCCGAATACCGAATATTCGGCCAACAGGTAAACCGAATATTCGGCTAGCCGAATAGTAACTATTCGGCTGAATATCGAATATTCGGCTTGCCAAATACTTTTAAATTTCAGAGTTTGAAAGTGTTAAAAATTTAAATTTTAAAACAATTTTACATAATATTGAACACACATTACTTCCATATCAATGAAAAAACATCTCTTTACAAATAAATTTTGCACAAAAAATCTATTCTTTAAATTGTTATTTAAGACGAGGATAGTTTTAAAGCTTCAATTGATAAAATTTTAATTTTCATGGATTCCTGTCTGAATTAAAACAAACGAATAAAATTTTCTTTTTTATATATACCTTTACAAATTTTCTTATGTTCTAAAACAAATATTTTATTAGTCAAAGTGAAAATTCGGAAAAATTGGAAGAAAACGTTTAGTCATATACTGTTTATTTGTCAGGAAGGGACTGAAATCGTCATTATTGGTTAATTTTCCTACGTGATATTTTTCAAATATCAAATAAAAATGTAAAAGCATTCTTTTACTTAAATATAATTTTAATTATTAAATGTCTTTATTAATTGACAGTTAAAAATTGTTGTTTTAAAGTTTTAAAAAATATATTTTTTAAAAGGTTTTTTAAGTATTCGTTCTGGCCGAATATTTCAACGGCATACCGAAGAGTTTGATATTTGGCCAAGCTGAATATTCGGCATACCGAAGAGTTTGATATTCGGCCTAATCGAATATTCGGTAGTAGGGCCGAATACCGAATATTCGGTTCATCCTTAATAATCATCGAGAAAGCAATCTATTTATATAAAATCCTAGTCTCTGTGTATCCCTCACAATTCCGGTTGGACCGCCTCATTGATCGCGCCTACGTCAGGGTTAGGCTTCCTATGGAGAAGTCGGTACCAGCTTCAATAATGAGTAATTGCTGAAAAGTATTAATTGCAGGATTGCTACAATAGCGCGCCAATTTTTTTACCAACTTGGCAAAATATCGCCAAATTTGGCGACAAAAATAAGTTGCCATATATGAAGCCAACTTGGTGATAGCAGTGTCTAATTTGGTGAAATACCATTGAAAACCCATTAATCTTTCATAATCGAGCTCCGCGCATTGAAAGTTTTTTTTTTTTTCAAAATCTATGTGTCAAAATTTAATGTACGTCTTTATATATCTTCATCCAGATGCTACCAATAAAATAATTAAATTTTCGGTATTTTTCCAGTATAGGGTCCTTGGCGAAATAGAGAAAACTGCCTTGGCGAAGAAGAAAATTTGGCAACATATTTCCACATTTTAAATTGTGTTATTTTCATCTATCACTGCGGAAAAAGCGAGAAAAACTACTCATATTCTTGCACATGTGTTGTTATATGTACATATCATTTTCCATCATTTTTGACGGGCTATCTTTCAAGCCTACATATATCTTTTAAAAAATATTTGGTAAATCAGTGTCGATTGATTTACGCCATACTTCTTTAATCACTCTCATTTAAAAACTCTGTATTTGACTATAGGAAAGAGTCTTTACATCTTTATTTTTCTGCGTAAAAGATGAAATTGCACATTGCAGGGATCTGTTTGGGAAGAAATTGGGTCCTTTAACCCTTTTAGCGGACGGTGTCCACAAAGGACACCTAATTTTAAAAATATTGGCACAAAGAATATTTAATTAAAATTTTCCTTTTATAAAGTATGGGAAAATAAGCAAGTTTTTATTTTCTAATAAATTCGTTTGTAAATTCTGGTGTCAGTTCATCGTTTTATCATTTTACAAACAGAATTACTTCGCGCCGCAAAGGGTTAAGGCACCCTTTACAAAAATTTTCCCTTCAAAACAAGACCTTTCACAATTTTTTTTTAATCTCAAAGGACCCTTCACAAAACTTTTCACCTTAAAACAGCACCCTTCACAAAATTCTTTAGCTTAAAAATAGATCTTTCACAAAATTTTTCCATCACTAAGCTGAATCTTTCACGAATTTAATCATTTAAAAGTAAAATCTCACCCGTTACTTTTACATTTATAAAGAAAATATATGTAATACACATACTTTCATAAAAATGTATGAACAAGAACCTGAATATAACGATTATTAGAATTTCACAAAATTAGGGCTAGACTTTTCACAAATGTAGAAATCTGTTCAAATTTCACAAAAACATCAGGATCCTGGGGGGAAAAAAAAGCCTGGACAGACCTCTGAATTGTTATGATTATAATTTTTTCATAATTTCCATTACAATGTGCATCATGTTCCCGCGGGTTCAATCGGCTCTTTTTTGTCGGTGTCGAGTCGGGTTGCAATAGGCTTTAAATAGAACATACGGGTTTAAGCCGACCCGAACGTAAATTAGGTTTTTGCAGCAACAACTGATGGCCATTCACGAAAATTTGGGAAGAACTTTGTTTTGACACTAGAAATGAAGAACCGATGAGTACCCCAAAAATAAAGTTGTTTTATCATGGTTATTTTACCGGGGGGGGGGGGGGGGGGGTAAATGAGGCTTATTAACTCGGGCAGGCAAAAAAAAAAGAAAAAAAAAACAGGGGAGAGAACTCAACTTTTTTTAAATAGGTCAAGTGGGGGTATCGTTTATTAGGTATTTTTAAATTCTGAATCGAATGACACCGCCCACAAGTCGGTATAATCATTTGTTACAAAATTACGGCAAATATCTTGCTGCAATGTACCGATTGAAAAAGATGAAATTGACTGTGCCAACTGAAGTTGATTTTTACAACTTTGATGACCTTCGAGAAGATTCCGATGACCCTGATTTTGGTTATTGATGTTTTGAGGACAGTTAATAAGTCTGTGATGATTTCATATGATAGAACATGTTTTGGAACGTAAAATAAATGTGACAAAGCTGTGCTGAATAATAAAATGTAATTTTCGACTTTGTATTCGTAAAACCTGCCGTAACTTGGTAATAAATAATCATCAACTTTCGGATGGTGTTATTCGATTCATAATTTAAAAAATGCATAATAAACTATGTCCAACTTCTTCTATTAAAAAAAAATCAACCTACCCTCCTGAGTTAAAATGTCCCCCTTTTGCCCATCAAAACACGGGAAAAAAACTTCATTTTGGGGACTTATCGGGGACTTAGCTTCCAGGACCAAAATGAAAATTTCCCCAAAATTTCGTGAATACTCGGTCATCAGTTGTTGCTGTTAAAACCTATTTCACCTGCACTAAAGTATAATTTTCGACTTTTTATTCTTAAAACCCACCGTAACTTTCTAAAAAATCATCGTATCGACTTGTGGTTTATGTCATTCGATTCAAATTAAAAATTATATAAAAAGTAATACTCCACTTGACCTACAGTGAAACCTCCCTGTGCGACCACCTCCTTGAGCGACCATTTTTTCATGGAACGAAATTTATTCCCAATAGGCTCAATACTAATTTTACCTCCATTCAGAGACCATGCCAGTTGAACTCCCTCCATGAGCGACCAATTTATTTTAAGAAAATGAAACAAATTCAGTTTTTTTTCTGGTCGCTTGAAGAAGGTTTTATTAGAAAAATAATTCTGGAGTGCGCATTATTCATCTAACTTCTAAACTAAGTTTAGAATTTTTTTTTTATTCTGGTAACTTTTAAGTGTTTAAACCCCTTTGTACCTTTTTAGGCAATGAATTTAACTCTGATTATTTATTCCCGTCCAAAATAAAATTGCGTTTATGTTCTGAATTTCGAAAGGACTTGGAAATAAAAGTTATAAAAGATAAAACCGTAAAATCACAACAAACGCCAATGTATTCATTTTTTAAACTCTGCAGTAATTAACTTTTGTTTTGATACTTAAATTTTCATATTTTTTCCTAATGTGAAAAATAAATTTTAGTAACATTAATTGTTATCTTTTTCCTACAATTAAAATCTAGATTTAAACACGACCTCCATTAAGAGACCACTTCTCGGAGCGACCCATTTTTATTGGAACGGAACGTGGTCGCTTTAGGGAGGTTTTACTGTACTTTAAAAACTTTTGAGTTTATCCCCTCCAAAATCAAAACATCTCGTACTACTCGAATCCAAACAAATAAATAGAAAATATCTTAGGCGTAGTTCACACATTGATTTTAGAAACTTTTTAAATCTTTGCACATTTCTGACACTGCAACGCTATAGATTTTCGTATATTTTATTGAAAAAAATGGTTGAGAACAAATGCAAATTTTGAAGTAAATCCTGGTGATTAAACGTAGATGAACAATAATTGCATAAGAACCACCTAAATAAGAAGGCCTATCGGAAAATGGCATGCATGCACGGATGAAAAGGTTAGCGTATATGAAAAATACTAAGATTCTAATAAGTCTTCAAGATGCGAGACATTATTTTTTAATATTTAATAATTTTTAAATATTTCTTAATATTTGAAAAATAAATATTACTAAGTTTCTCTGAGAGCTTGGTATTCTCCTGTTTGCATATTAAACATATGCTATCCAAAATAAAATAAAATAAAATAAAATTTTCAGCAAAGAGCTTTCACTTCAACTTTTCTGGAAATTTATTTTTTATTACATAACATCCTCTTCCACTGAGCGCTTCCATTGTGTGAAAGTACAAAATTTGGATGTTTTAGAAGTTCCGTTTAAAAAAAAAATAGTTCGGTAAGTAGGATGTAGTTTCATAAGCAGTGTTTTAAAGAATTATTAACACGTGTTCTCTTGTCCTTCGCTCAGTTCTGTCACCTTTTTCTTCGCCGCTTCTCTTCCTCCAAGGTGAAGAGGCTCTTCGCGCCCACCTCGCTATCCGTGTCTTGACTCTTTTGCGGAGGTTGGTTCTTCAGTGGTTAAACAAACAAATCTCCATAATCCGCTGCTTTAATGACTTCAGGCGCCTTACCCACGGACACAGTTACACGGATTTTTTAACGTAACTGTATAACTAATTAACAACAAAGTAAAACTGGTATGCGGTGGCCCTGACAAACATTCTTCGGTACCATTATAATATTAATTTAAGTACATACCATCAACTATTGGATAAAATAAAAGATTATGTACAAAATTATTCGAGTGCATTTCCGTCTTGGGTGGGAATTGCTGAAAGGGAATTTTCCACTGTATTACTATGCGCTTTATAACTAACGTAAAGTACCGAAAGTAAGCCTTCCTTTAGCAGACAGGAAATTTAATGATTTTAAGGGGTCTTATAATTGGAACTTTTGTGAAAAGGATAGGAAAATTTTTAGGGCGGGTATATTTGTAAATTATGAAATTTTTCAAGATTTTTACAATTTGCAAAATAAAATCGGAACAAATTAACATTTTTTGGTTTTAAAATTCCTTACCATAGAAGCTAAGTAGTTTCCATTAATAAAAATAATAAATTAATGAAACAAATTTACATAATTAAATTGGATATCAAAGAAATATGAACAAAAATTATAAAACTTAATATAAATATCTTAAATCTTAGTGCATAAAATTATGGAAAACATTAATTTCGTCTATGGCCTTCGAAAGGAACATTCCTTTCAAAGGTCTGGTAGAGTGCATTGCGAAATATGCCGTTCTTCCTGAAAAAACAGAAGGATTGAAAGCATCAGAAAGTAAAACTTGAAGGGGAGATCTTATAAATGCAGGCGTGAAAGAGTTCCTCCTAAAGGAGGAATTCCACCTTTATCAAAGCAATTGGTCATTCTCTGGATTGATGCAAAAATGCAAAGAAAATATTAGAAGCATATGGGAGAGGGTCTAGAAAACTTAATAATTAGACATTTTGATTTTGTCTACTCAAATCTTTGGAGTTTGTTTCTGAATTGCTGTACTATCAAATCAAAGGCTGACTTTTATTATATAAGCATCTGAATAAGTCATGTAAATTAAGTTCTTTAACTAGGGAAAGGAAGTTTCCATAAGGTTCTTTTTCGAATAGAATATTTTGTTCTATTTATAAAACACTTCTGGGTAATTTCAGCGATGCATCTTTGGAAATGTATTTCTGGGGTAAAGATCAATTTCGCGTGCATATATTTAGCATAGAGATTTTTCTTTTTTTTTAAAGTAAAATCTTCAACAGTCAAATTATTCAAAATATACATTTATTTTGAAAAAATAAACTCTGTACTTCACAAGTTCATCAGATACATTTCGATGGATTTATACTATTAACAAACTGTTTCCAATTATCTTTTTTGTTTTAATACTTTTCAAGTTACAAAAAGAAAATAACAATCATATGTATCGTTATATTTAATTTTATTCTATGAATAACTCTTTAAATGTGTCTTAATTATACGAGTTTGACTGTATTGTAAAAAAAATTCCACCTTTTTTCCTATTTCCCACTTCTATGCCTGTAAATGGCACTTTTTCAAAAAAGGAAAAATTCGCATATATGAGGGGGGGGGGGGACTTTACGGTAAGCTAAATTTTAGAACACTCTGTAGTATTGAAACAGATCTATATAGATTCTGTACAGGGATGCACAGACGAATTGGAGTAGGGGAGGGTGGGGAAGAATGGGACACTTTTTACAAAAATAAGAAAATCAACTTTGTTTGACTCCCCCCCCCCCCCCCCAAAAAAAAAAAAAAAAAAAAAACAAAAAAAAAAAAAAAAAAAAAAACAGTGTATAGAATGCAAAATGAAACACTTTCTAATGTCCTTGAACAATATAGAAACATAATTTGCAGAAACAATTTTATAATTAAAGAAATTGTGAGTTTCAAAATATGTCCCATACCTCCCCACTAACAGAGAGGTATGGGACAGCTATAAAACAAAGTATGATAAGGCACAAATAATCTAGTGTCGGCTACATATACAGTCTAACAAAGATTGTAGGTTGCTAATGTCTGTGCCACAATATCAAATTCCAGTTTCTTCATTCAAGATTCCAGAATTCAGGAAAATTCAGGATTGTCAGTCACAGATGACATTAAAAAATCATCAGTTCAATTTATTTACGTTTTGAAGTAAATGAATATATTATCATTGTTATAAATAATATATTACCCTCTACAAATATTTGCATATTAACAATTTACGTTCAGCTTATTAAAAAGAAGGAATTGGACTTGTCCCATTCCTCTCCACTACCTTGTTTTAGGTTAAACTTCTTGTATACAGAAAAATGCTGCTTTTAGGCTTAGTTTAAATTATGGATAACATAGTGTAATGTTCCATAAATAGAGAAACTATTACATCAACGCATAAACAAGTCATTAATATACAGAAAGCATAAAAAGTATGTGAAAGAAATTAACTTTTGATTTTTGAAATAATCTTTTTCTTTAAACAATTGCAAGTTTATGCAGATCAGCAACTTTTTTGGACTGAGGATTGGGCTACCATTGTTCATCTAGTGTGCGATTGATGAAATGTTTAGAATGATACATAAAAAGAAAAACCTACTGTCCCATTCCGCCCACTCTTCCCTACTTTTCGGTTTATGGACAGTAATATCTGGTTTTCGAATTAAGTTTAGTTAGATATCTTTTCCCCTCCCCCACCCCTTTTAAAAGGGTGAAGTTCCGTTACAATATTATGGAAATGTTGGAAAGGATTTCATAATCTCTGTTTGAAGCGACCTATCCGAATGAGGTATGCAACGAGAGGTTACAGGAATTAAAAATATATAAATTGAGGAGCTTATCTGCGTTTAAAATCTTTGTATAAATTAATGATTTGTTTCTATTACTCAGTGTTATTCTAATTATTATCCGTAAGACGGCTGCTTCGCTCCATGTTCCTAACCTTCTTAACCCTTTGGAGGACGAGCGTCACGTATGAGCACTTGCGGCGGTCGGCCCACCCGCCCTCCCCCGACTGCCACCGAGACGAATAAGGAGCTCGACGCAGCAACGGTCGTTCGGTAGCTTCAGGGCCCCGAGCCCTCCCTTCCCGCTCTTCGGTGCCTTTAATTTGTGTAATTTCCCTTTTAAATTTGTCCGATTTTAATTTTTTAATTAATTTTTTTTTTCTTTCCAACCTGACTTCCGCAGGAGTCTCGGCTAAAGGGACGCAGGCAGGGACGTTGGACGGACACGCTGAACGCCGCGCTCTGCGAATTCTGCGGCGGTCAGAAGGTACTCAGAATTCTTGATTATTCCCACAAGTTATTTTTTATTGTAAATTTTGCCTTATTTAAGCAGGGCTTTTTCCCGATTCAAGTAGGCAAAAATTTCTGCTCTGAAAAACCGGTAATGAAAGATAAAAAATTCTGTAAAAGACGCTCGTTGCGAAGGGGTTAATAAAGTTGTCAAGCGTTTGAAGAAAATTGATTGCAACGTCTGTGCGTTAATCCATTTATGCCTAGCGTCCCATTTTTTGGGACGCTTCGAATTTTAATAAATTTCTATAATTTTCTTATTCTTTATAACATGAAAATTGTATGCAATAATTATCTATTGATGTCTTTTTCTGTTACCGAAAGATTACGGCATAAGATGGATATTTATTTGCTTAAATGAAGGATTCTTTCGGAGTTTATAGATTTTTCTTTTTTCAAGGTGGTGAAATGTAAAAAGCAAGTTTATTTGTGTTTTTTCTACCAAGGATCCAAATAAATAAGTCATAATCTTAGCTTGTAGACTTTTTTGAAATACTTTTTTTTTTTTTTTAAATTGCGAAATTATATGTTCAAGTCTATTTTTTATGCATTTTTGTAACGTGCAAAATATAGAACGCTAAGCACAAATGGATACCGTATTTTATGGAAGAAACGCCGCGGCGTTTACGAGTTTAAAAGTTAATTTTTTGTCAAGTGTGGTGTTTACACCATGTGCGGCGTTTACGATTTTTTTTTTTTTTTAACCATTTGAAAAATGGTTATTGTTCTCTGTCAGGGTAGGAAATCAAAAGCATATCTGAAGGTTTTTATTGGTTTAATACGCATTTTATTCGTGTTCTGATGGGTCTATACAGTAATCTGTATTTCCCTTTACATTCAACTACGATGGATACCTTCTGTTGCCACTATGACAAAAAAGTAATATAAACTACAAAAAAAATTAATAACTCAGAAACTAATTGAGATACAGCTTTCAAACAAATTGCATTTAAAAGTACATTTTTTTCTCTATCCGACGGTGTAACAAGTAATATTGTCCGATGCTTAGAAGTTTAAGAATGAAATTTCATTTAAAATGTGTCGTCAGATTTCTTGGAAATCTGATGATGGAAATGCCTTTTCCCGAACAGCTAATGAAATGCTTGGATAATCCGTAAGTTTCAGGTGGATAATACGTACGAGTCGCAGGCGATTTTTGTCGCTTGGAATTTTTACGAGTAATAACACTAGTAATGTTTAATTCATGGCGTACGTAATGTAGGATCAACTCGGTGCGATTTTTTATGTCTTAAATTTTAGTCTTTGAAAATATCATTTTCCAAATGGTCGTTGTAATTTGTTAAATTGCCTTTTTTTTTTCTTTTAAATGGAAAAACAAACAGATTTATTTATTTTTTTTTTTCGTGCGCGTAAAATTGGGATAAAGTAAAAATTCCTTAAAGACTGTTCTCAAGTCCCCTGCTCAACAACGTGAAACTTTCTGACTCTGCCGATGATGATACCGACCCATATAGGTGGACAAAGAAAATTTACAACTCTTCCACGCTGATTTTGAGGACTTCGAATAAAAACTAAAAAAGGACTAAAGCGGATGCGACGTAAAAAGGGTCATAAAAAGCGTGCTAAGTTGCGCCGACCACTTAAAAAAATGTGGAGCGCCAAAGGAGAGAGGTCCGCCTACCGCGCTCTGGATGGTTTCAATACCAATTGACGTATCTTTAATTAAAAAAATTACGTAGAAATATTAAGAACTTGATTTAAATATTTCGAATAAAATTTTAGAATGTTAAGTTATTAAAAATGAGGCACCTTACATTCTTCAGAAAACTTTGATTAAAGTTAAGTCAATGAGACACTGTCGACAAAAGTAGCGTTTCTACAGGTGTGGCGTTTACGACATTTTTAAGCGTATTCAGACCAATTTTGAGGAGTGCGGCGCTTACGACGGGTGCGGCGTTTCTTTCCTAAAATGCGGTACGTATTTTTATTAGCCATTTAGGGGGCAGTTATTTATGTTAAGTCCTTTTTAAGATGAATTTGAAACAAATAGTTTTTAAGCCTCAAATAGGATTATCCTTAGTTTATTATTAGGTACTAATACTTACAGTGTTATTAGTCTCTGTAAAGAAATAAATGTAATTTTTTAGTAGTTCATAAAAATACTAATTATAATGTATGATAAACAGTTTAAAAACTTATTTCATATAAGTTTAGACAATGCATATAATAATGCATATTATATTATTACAAATATTATGCATATTCCCATATTAATTACGTTTACATCTTATCAAATAAATACAAAAAAAAAAAAAAAAAAATTAGCATAAATTTTTTTTAGTATTTTTCCGGTTCATTTTGTAACATTTTAAAGTGATTTTACCAACAAATTTGAGAAAACAAAAATTCAGGCACAAATGGGTTAACTGAATTCAAAATGTCCTGTTTTTAATAGATTCGGTCAATCCTATGATAAGCCTACCGTGTGAGAACATGGGGAGGTGTTGTTGCAGTTAAAATAAAATGGGACTTTCTATCAACGCATGATATCCTCCTCGTTGCAAAATAGCCCTCTGTTTCTCTATTGCTATGGGAAGTGGGTCAAAACCCTCTAAAATAGCAGTCATTTTCACCTGAACCGTTGTGTTATGCAAGGGTATCTGTTTAAGTCTATCCACTCGAGTGGTCTCCTTAACTTTTCCCTCCGAATTTCGTCAGATCGTGATTCTCAAGCGAGAAATAAATTTATTTCTAGATTTCACGTAACCGAGAGCTTTATCACACCCTATAATTATAATCAGCGATAGAGTCAAGCATCGTTATAAAAAATATCGGACACCCATAGTTGTAGAAAGTAATCTAAATCGAGGTTATTTGGATTTTGAGTGCTATTTGGACCAAAAACAAAACTCGCCCTCTAAAAGACTGTACATATGTAACGTTATAAATTTTTTGGTAATTTTGAACACCCCCTCGCCCCCCCCTTACGATATCATACGTTATTGCACGAACGCCCCACCCCCCTAACGATATCGTTATCAATGTCTAATAATTATTTATTTTTTTGCAATTTTTTTTCTTTTGTTTTCAGCAGTGTACAGATAGGTTTATACATTTATTATTCGCATCTTTATGGATTCAAATGAAGAGAAGTCAATAAAATATCAATTATATATGAAATAACTTTATATCGAATAACACTTAAAATAAATAGCTACTACTATTTAAAATTATTTAATAATAGTTTTTTGTTTCATAATGCAACTTGTTTCAGAAAATAAAGCCTTTATGCAAGAATATTAAGAAGCAGAAAACCCGTTTAAAACTGCACAAATAATACATAAAATTCAGCAAACAGCTGTTTCGAATCTACTAGCGAGATTCATCTTCAGTGCAAGATAGAGCAAGGCACAGCGTGCTAGAAAAAGCAAGGCTCAGCCTTTAAAAAAATGGCTTTTAGCCTGTATTTTATTCAATTTTCCAACAATCAAACGATTTAGTGAGTGAAATTGTTAGAATGTAGGTAAGTGTTTGCCTTAAAAAAATTATTTAAGTCGTTTTCTATGTCACGGTTATATTTGTTTATGTCTAATGTTTTATATAAACAAACTTCGTTCTCCATTCGTTTGTTCTTTGTTTCGTATCCATTTTTATTATTATTTTATTTTTTTCTGGCTCTCGACCTCTTGCTCTAGTAAACTTGGCCCTCGGAAAGATTATCCACCTGTACGGCACCAAACATGAGTCACCGGCGAACTGATTCGGATTTGGACAGAGAATTGTCCCCAGATAACTTCTCTTCGCTCCAATTGTCCCACAATGTTTAATGAGCGAGAGTCACCAGAGTTAATTGGCCGCCGATTCGCTCGCTGCTCTCTTTGCCCGGCCCTTGCCATTTTATTTTTATTTAATTTATTTTTTTTATTCTAATGGCTGCTCCAGAAGTTTTTGTTCATATTATTTTGAGTAGGAGATACTGCTTTTTCTGTGCCTCCGAAATAAGAAAATGCATGGCGTCTTGATAATGACCTACTACGCTGAAATCTCATTAGTGCGGATTTAAAAGGGTAGCTATTTTTTGCACATTTAAATGCTGTAAAATAATCCATTTCGTTCAATAAATTACGTTTGTGAAGGAAATTAAATAGGTTACCAACTTAATGCTAAAATAAACAACTTTTTCTTTCATTTAGCGATTTTAGTTAAAAAGGCTAATTGCTATTAACCATTTGTTATCGCAAAAGAATGAATTATTGAGGACAAAATAAATAAATCGCCGTATTTGCATAATTTAAAGGGACACGGTGGCAAAAAAAAAAAAAAAAAAAAAAAAAAAAATGTAACTATAACCTATATTTTTAAGTTTATGTTTGAATAAAGCACAGCCATAATAGAAAGATCATAAAAAGTGTTAAATTCTCAATATAGCAATAACTTTTTTTTTTTTAATCGAATTTTTAAAAAAGATTTAACAATTTTAAAATTCTTTCTTCTATTCCATTTTTCATATTTGGAAATAGATTTTTTTTTTTTTTTTTTTTTTTTTTTTTAAATCCTTATTTCAGAGTACTTTTTACCCGACTGCCAAGAAGGGGTATGTGTTTCACGCGTATCTAGGTATGTGGATTTCTTTATACCCTCGAAACATCCCAACGATTGAATGGATTTTAAGGAAGGAGATATCTATCGATTCGTCTTAACCTCCGATGGTTATAGGCTAGGTTTTGTTTTTAAAAATTCAAAATGGCGGCCGTAAAATACAAAGTGGCGGTAGAGACGAAAAAACAATTTCACGCACCCTATTGAGTGGCATGTCATTGGATAGGTCTTTCAAAATGAAGACGATGTTTTATTGACTATTTTACAGTCAGAAGCTCCGTTTAAATATGACATAACCTGGAAGTTGGTAGTAGGATCTCTAGTTTTACTGCAACTCTAACCTTCATAGACATCTATAGGCCTCATCAAAACAGTATTTATAGATAGGAACTAACAAACACAACTTAAAAGTCATCAATAGAAGTAAATAAGTAAAAAAAATAGGTAAGTAATATAAAAAATAGTTTCACATTGATGAGAAATAACTAATTAGTTCGCTTTTTACGCAGTCGGTTTTTTTTTAATTTTAAATTTAATTTCTACTTGTTTCTATAAATCTTTGAATTACAGTGATCAATGAATAATAGTAATAATAAATCGCACTTGCTAAAGTGCATCTCTGACATATGACATCGCGGATCCATATTCTGGACAAGATTAGGAATTTTCCTCAAGCACAGAACACAAGTGCCCCAAAGTTCTGGGCAAGTTGATGGACCAAACTCAAAATTGAAAGCTATTTTGGAAATCGTGAAAATGCCGTGTCGCAGCGCCACCTTTTGGGTGATATACATCCAAAGCTAATCAGCATTCCTTTATGTCAAGGTTTAACAGAATATGAAGATTTAATAATTTCCGTGCACTAGTTCTAGAGTTAGAGTGCCCACAAAATGTGTGTCGCATCCAGACTAGACGCACACGGACTCACGAGCAGACATTTCCTGAAAAGTCGAACCGCGTTCAGGACCTTGAAACGTAAAAATCCGTCGAAAGCTGGAAGTCTTCTCGAATCCAATACTTTTTTTTTTTTTTTTTTTTTTGGTAAAAGTGACAGACCCTTTATAAAAAAGGTTATTACTTATTCTAAATTCGGCTTCTAAGTTATTTGATAGGATGCATGAACTCAATTACTAGACAGTCCGTAATTGACAGAAAGTGAGCTGTGTCTCTCTTAGGCAGTCAATAGGTTACAACTGTTGATTAAATAAAAAGAAAAGTGCCCAGTTAAACTAATGGCATTGAGCTCACAGGCTATTCGCACTAATTGTATATTATACTCTTATTTAAAAGAATAATGCCCCTCGAAAAATAAATTACGCGGGGATTAGACCCCCTCCCCGTTTCCCCCTTTTGTACTTAACCAATGAACCTCCAATTCTGATCAGGAAAGCGCTTATTAGAAGAAACCTGCATGAACAATCCATTTAGTTAAATTAGGGTGGGGGGGGGGGTAGCTCCCCCATTTCCCCCCTTTACACTTAACCAATGAACCTCCAAATCTAATCAGGGAAGCGCCTTATCAGAATAAACAGGTATACCAAATTTGAAGCAAATCGGATAGAAAAACCCATTTATCAAAATTAAGGGGGATTAGCTCCCCTTTTCCCCCTTTTATACTTAACCAATGAACCTCCAAGTCTAATCAAGGAAGCGTCTTATCGGAATAAATCGATATACCAGATTTGAAGCAAATCTGAAAGTACTGTATCAAAAGCCCATTTATGTAAATTAAGTGGGGGGGGTAGTTAACCTCTCGTTCCCCCCCCCCTTTATACTTAACCAATGAACCCCCAAAACTAATCGGGGAAGCACCTTATCCGAATGAATCCAGAAAAATTTTGTGAAGCAAATCGGATATATCTATTCAGAGTTATCGCGTTACGTATATACATACGTACCATACAGAACCTGCGGGTACATTAGCTATCTGGCTTTGAATTACATTGATATAGCACTAATTCATATCAAATTATATCTGAATTTGAAGTTTCATGGAAATTCGTGCATTAGTTCTTGAGATAGAACTATAACGGAAATTCTGAAAAATGTAGCATAGCAGCGCCACCTGTTGAACGATTTACACCAAAACATAAAGAGCACTAATTGATACCAAGGTATACCTCAATCTGAAGTTTGATGAAAATTCGTGCATTACTTACTGAAATAGAGCTATAGTGGAAATTCCAAAAAATGCAGCATAGTAGCGCCACCTATTGAGCGATTTACACCAAAATGTATAAAACGTCAATTCATGTCAAGGACTAACTGAATTTCAAGTTTGATGAATCCGTACATTAATTCGGGATATTGAGCTATCGTAGAAATCGTGAAAAAGGCTGCATTGCAGCGCTGTAGAGCGATTTACACCAAAAACGAAACAGCTCTAATTCGTATCCAGGTATACCTGAATCTAAAGTTTGTTGAAAATCCAAGCATTAGTTCTTGAGATAGAGCTATTGCGGAAATCACAAAATGCAGCATAGCAGCGCCACAAATTCCGTGCATTAGTTCTTGAGACAGAGCGCCCACAAAATTTGTGTCACATACAGACAGAGTCACAGACTCGCAAACAGACATTTTGTAAAAACATGTTTTTTGGAATATCTGACCCCTAAAACGTGTCAATCCGTCGGAAACCAGAATTCGAAAATTTTCATGAATCCAATACTTTCTTGTAAAAAGACAGAAGGAAGTAAAAAAGAGATTAAGATGGATAAATAATTTGTGAAAATAAGTGCTTCATTAAACTTTCTATAACTTGCGACATATGGCTGTATAATAATACGTATCATTTCTACTATATACAGACTATTTTTAAAGTAGGGCTATGAAAATAATAGAATGTGCCCGTGCGTAGCTTAATTTTAAAGACAAGCTGCTTTTCCTGCCTATGACCCTGGGTTTAATGCACTTTGAGCGCAGTTGTGACTCCGTTTTTAGATTGAAAAGGATGGGACTCTTGGGATATCTGCGGATGACCCGTCTCCTTTAATATCCCGATTCGAAAAGTTTATGTGCAAATTCTTTTTTACTTTATATAATGATGCCTCATTCATTCTTTGTCCCTGTAAAAGAAATGCGATCGCTGTGTTGCGTCGGAGTGAGACGCAAGTTGTCGGTTTTCTGACCCGTCTATTTGGCAGGGTATCAGAGGTGACATAAGGTGGAGTTACCCGCGCCTGAATGTCAAAGGAAGGTGCCACTGCCGTTTCGAAACTTAAAGGTTCAGATCCAAAATCGTATAGGTCTTGAGAGTATTTTTGTCTCTGTCTTTGAAATGTGCGTTTTTACTTTCTTTTCTCTTTACCAGAAAAAAGTATTGGATTCCGAAAATTTTTCGACTTTCGGTTTTTGACGGATTTATACGTTTTAGGACTTGAATACGATTTGTCTGTTTTTAGAAAATGTCTGTCTGTGTGATACACAAATTCTATCTCAAGTACTAATGCGAAGAATTTCCCCACATTTCGTATGAGGACTTGGAGTTTCAAAATTCGCCTTATCCAGAAAATCAGATTTTAGGAAATCGCGAAAAACTTCTCACTGCGTCTATTGGTTTTCGTTTTAAACCAAGATTAATGCTAGAAATACAGGTTAAAACTAGTTTTTTTCAGATTGTAGTGTTTTTGTTCAGGTTCACGAATAGAATAGATTGATAGAGAACTCGATTTTTACTACTTTCTTCTATCTTTACAAGAAGAAAGTATTGGATTCGCGAAAATTTTCGAATTCCGGTTTTTGATGGATTTACACAGTTTTAGGGGTCAGATTCCGAAAAACATGTTTTTACAAAATGTCTGTCTATCTGTGACACAAATTTTTGGGCGCTCTATCTTAAGACCTAATGCACAGGATTTAATAAATTATATTCAGTTAGTCCCTGATATAAATGGGTAATGATTAGTTTTTGGTGTAAATCGCTCAATAGGTGGCGCTGGTATGCACGATTTCCACAATAACTCAATCTTCAGAACTAATGCACGGATTTTCATCAAACTTCAGATTCAGTTAGTCCTTGACATGAATTGAAGTTTTATATATTTTGGTGTAAATTGCTCAACAGGTGGCGCTGCTATGCTCTATTTTTTGCGATTCTCGCAATAGCTGTACCTCAAGAACTAATGCTTGGATTTTCAGCAAACTTCAGATTCAGGTATACCTTGATATGAATTACTGCTGTTTATGTTTTGGTGCAAATCGCCCGTCAGGTGACGCTGCTAGGCTGCGTTTTTCAGAATTTCCACTATAGCTCTATCACAAGAGCTAATGCACGAATTTTCATCGACGGGTTTCTACGTTTTAGGGGTCAGACATTCCGAAAAACATGTTTTTTTTTTGCAAAAAGTCTGTCTGCGTGTCTGCGGCTCCGTCTGTCAGTTTGTATGTGACACAAATGTGGGAGCTCAAGAACTAATGCACGGAATTTAATAAAAATTTATGTTCAGTTAGTCCCTGATGTAAATTGGTGCTGATTAGTTTTTGGTGTAAATTGCTCAACTGGTGGCGCTGCTTTGCAGCCTTTTTTGGGATTTTCGCAATAGTTCTATCTCAAGAACTAATGCACGAATTTTTATCAAACTTCAGATTCAGGTGTACCTTGATATCAATTAGTGCTGTTTAAGTGATTTATATCGAAGAAAGTTTTGTGATGGCCACAACATACTAGTTTAAATTTTGGATAAGGCTAGTTTTGAAACTCGGGTCCTCATATTATGTTAGATCTTGACATAAATAAGTGCTGATCAGGGTTTGGTGTCGGCCACCCAACAGGTGTCTCTGCTAGGCTGCATTTTTCAGGACGTTCGCGATAGCTCTATTTCAAAAACTCATGCACGGGATTTCACCAAACTTTTCCTATTCTGTTGGATTTCGATGTAAATAGGTCCTGATTATGTTTGGTGTTCTTCTGTGCGCTGTTAATCCCGATTTCCGCGACTCTGTCAAGGATGAATAGACTGTCATTTTATTTTGGTGCTGTACGATTTTATTTATACCGGGTGTCCTAAAAAGGACTGGCTGATTTTAAAATTCAATAACTTTCAAACGGTGAGAGATATTTAAAAAAATTCTTGCAGGAGGGTTATGCATGAGGTTAAAAGTTTTTTCACAGTGATTTTCGATTTTAGTTCGAATTACAAATAATAGATGGCGCTGCGATCAACAGACGATTCAGGCTCGATTTTTGGTACTTCGGGACCCACTCAATATATTTTAACCTCCTTTTTCTGCGTGGAAGAAGAGAAAGGCCAAAAAATCAAGCCTGTATTTAGCGCCTATTACTTACAGCGCCATCTATTGTTTGTAATTCGAACTAAAATCGAAAATCACCGTAAAAAAACTTTTGACCTTATGCATAACCCTCCTGCAAGAATTTTTTAAATATGTCACCGTTTGCAAGTTATTGAATTTTAAAATCAGTCAGTCCTTTTTAGGACACCCGGTATGAAAGAATAATTTGTGATGACCACAACATACTAGTTCTTTTTTCTTTTTTTCCTTGAAATTATACTGTCTCTTATTCCTCTAAGGGGACCTCAGAGAACCTTAGCGAGATACACAATTTTGTTTTGCAATTTTATAACCATGTAGATTCTTCCTCGAATCAAGGTTAAAAATACACCTTCCACCCCTTAAAAAACAAGAAATTTGATTTCATGTTAATTTTCTTACTTTCCTATTCGTTGTCACGTTCTCTATTTATTTTGCATTTAAAACTGTCATCCAAGTTTTTTGGATGTGTGTGTGTGTGGGGGGGGGGGGGAGAAGGGGGGTCAACGTATTGTATTCAAAATATCTTTCTGGTAGTCTTTGGTTTAACAAAATATTAATGTTCATTAAAAACCGCTCCCCCTCTTCAGTGGCTTTCCTGATATCATTTCGCATTTTAAAGAGAATTGTACTTTCGGGACTGGTTGTCAATGCTGGACAATATCAGTTCGCTTTTAAAAGACGGAAGGGCGGGTGCGCATTATTGTTATTATTATTTATGTTTTCTGTGGAACTTTTGGTCATACTTGAAAGGTTAATGTATCTGAATGTCAGAAATTAAATCCCCAATCACTATGAAAGAGGACCCCTTTGCTCCTTTGGAGACATTTTCGTTTAATAAATATAAAATCATAAAGAACGCAACGTACGCTGCCGAAGGTAGTGGGGGGGGGGGGGACAATTTCTAAAATTTCGAAATTTAAAAGGTTTGTAATGAGCAGAAAACTATCTAAAATAATAATTACTTTGGAACTACTGAACCGATTTCAAATCTCCCCTCTTAATGACGAGTCTTCGCTCAAACATAGGCTATATCTTATCTCTAGGCAAACTACTCTCAAAGAGGTGCAAGAGTGAAAAACTTTCTAAACTCTTGATTTCTTTGATTTTATCTGTTCTCAAAACATGAAATTTGACAGGGTGGTTGCTTTTTAAACGTATATGCTAAAAAAAAAAAAAAAAAAAAAAAAAAGTTTGTTGAAATGTTCGATATTTTATATTATGAAATGATTAAAAAACATTCTTATCATGATTACTCGAAAACGATCTAGACTACAAATTTTTGATTTCTTCAAAAGAAAGTTGAAATCTTATTTCAAATGTTTAGAATTGGGAAAAAACGTTTTACAGCTTTATTTTCAGGTGTGATTCCTCTGAAACTGACAGCTAAGAAGCTTAAAAGTTTGGCATAGGGATAACTCCTAAGATGCAAATGCGCACTGACAATCTAATTTTTTGTAAATCATTTATTTAAGGGGACTCTGTATCCTTTGAAGAACTTTGATGTTTTTTTTTTTTTTTTTTTTTTTTTTACTGATGTACATTTACTTATTATAGACACACTAGGGGGCTCTGCCCCCTGCAAGCTACGCTCGCCAATCCCCGTTCAGAAACCGCAGAATCTAAAAATCTAATGGGTTTTAAAAATATTAGAGAAGATTAAATTATACTGAAAAAGGTGTGCAGATCTCCCTGTAAACGGTTTTCCATTCAATTCCCTTTGATTGCAAAAATTTAACGGAGAATCAGTTGCTGTTAAGACATCCAATGGTTGTTTTTGATTAAAGAGGATCAGTTAAACATTTGAAAAGAAGCTAAAATAAAATGAATTAAGCATTCAGAGTCTTTGTCAACCGATATTTTAAAACAATCTCTATAACAATAGCCTAAATCATGTGACTATCATCAACAGTTCCGGGCGGAACACTTTGCTTTTTATACTCTAGGTGCCATTTTGATACTTTAATGTTATCCAGGCACAGGTCATAAGTCGCCAAATATTATTCTATCCCCATCATTTCATCTGTATTATAATAGTTTAAGTCATCAAATGCCATAAACAAATACGATCTGATCCCTTCGCCTTTCATATGAAGGTTTGGAACAAATGTCATATACACAGTCACATCATATTGGCGCGATTTTTTTCCAACGCCAATTTGGGGAACGCATTAACAGCATAAACAACAACATCTGGCTTACCATATCAAGCAAAATAACGATAATTTGGCGCCAGTTAAGTACCCGTTGCGTATATGACATTGGCGTCAGAAAAAAATCGCGCCAATATGGGGCCGTATGTGACATCTGTGCCGAAAGAAAAAAAAAGCCGGGTGCAAATCTCTCCAATATCTTTTTTTCAATTCGCCAGTTAGCATTTTTTTTATTGTTCGAGTGGTAAATTAAAAGATTGATTTGAAGTTGAAATTAAATGTCATGGTTTGTTACATAATTTAATATTTCGCCAGATGTCATGCATGTTTGGCATGACTTTTCTCTCTCTCTCTTTTTTTTTTTCTTTTTTACGAAAATTTGACGAAAACCTCGTTTTCGAATACCAGTTACATATGTATTTTTGGTACTACTTAGTTATCCCGTCGACAAAAAATCTATCACCAAACTATAAGATTAAATGCCAATAATGGTTGATGATAAATGTCACATTCACTTGACTTTTAGCAAGTTACACGTGTTTACGTCATCAAGTTATTTTTATTTCGACGTTTTATTTTTATATTTATTAATGTTATACGAATTTATTTGTTCTTTCGTTATTTAAAATAAAAATTTTGTCAATCTGTACAATTTGGCGAGTGGTTTGGCGATTTATATAATTTGCGAAATTGGGTGACGGAATAACTACTACATTGTACCGTATTTTTTAATTATTTTCTATTATTTCCAAAAGGAAATAGCAAAAAAAAATAATTACTGTAGAACAAAATAATTTATATAAATTTAAAAAAGAAATAAAAGTAAATTAAACAAAAACCTAATTTGCAGAACAAATAAAAAAAAAACAAAATTTATTTCCTAAATTGTTTAAGCCCGAGAAGAGGGAGACATTAAGATATTTCATTCAATTCGTTCTACATTTAATGTTAAATTTTTGTAACCAATAAGTTAAACCAATTGAACATTAAAAAATAAAAATGAAATTCATACAATATAATACTTTAAACACCTATATACTTAGATTCCGTTCAAATGAAATCGAAATAAATCTTAGATTTTTTTTAAAGTTTTGTATTTTGCATTTATCTTATCATATTATGTACAATCGTCATAAACATAATGCAAAATCTGCAGTACAAATATTAACAACTTAGAAATGGAAAAATTCTAAGATTTATTTCGATTTCATTTGAACGGAATCTAAGTATATAGGTGTTTTAAGTATTATATTGTATGAATTTCATTTTTATTTTTTAATGTTCAATTGGTTTAACTTATTGGTTACAAAAATTTAACATTAAATGTAGAACGAATTGAATGAAATATCTTAATGTCTCCCTCTTCTCGGGTTAAACAATTTAGGAAATAAATTTTGTTTTTTTTAATTTGTTCTGCAAATTAGGTTTTTGTTTAATATGTCAAGTTTTTTAATAACTACTGCATTCAAACGAACATATTTCAAAATTAATGGAGGGTATGATCATCAGGCTTTGATTTGTGTGATATCGCATCACAATTTGTGATGTAATTTACCTGTGTATGATTCAAAAATTTTCACCAGTGCAGTAATGAATATTGCTGTAGTTTGCACGAAAAATTCCAATCTGGACATAAACAAGTAATATAAAAATTTTGTTTTTAAAGTCAATTCCTACTTAGGCCATCAAAGAAAAATTTAATATAATCAAGCTAATATGAGCTTTTGTTGCATTAAAATATCTCAATTTGTTGATTTTCTATAAGCAAGTAGGTTTACAATGGAACTCTATGGGAATTTGGCGAAATATTACAGATATCACCAAGTTGGCGTCACTTTTGGCGACTCATTGTGGCCGCCCAATTTGGCGATATATCGCCAAGGTGGCGACAAACTTGGCGGTATTTGGCGACATAACAGGGTCCCTCCCCCTATGGTAACCCTTATTGAAAATACTTTCATTGAAATTCAATAACCAATGGCGGCCATTTTGTTTCCCATGCAAAACTAAAATTAATTAATTAAAATTTAATTAATTCATTTATATTTGAAAAAACTGTATTAACATCAATTGTCATCCAGTACAAGTTTAAAAAAATTTATTTCAACCTGATAGGATGAATAATGAGTATTTTATTAACGATTGAAAATTTGTACAAGATAAATATATAAATATATAAATAAATATAGGGAGAGTGTGAGCTAATAGTAGGAATTGAAAAATCTGCTTGAAAATGTCATTTTTATTTCCCCTATGACGTCATAATCATCTTCTTTTTAATTCTTAAAAAAACTCTTTCAGTTTCTTCAGTTTCATGTTTCACGTGAAAATCATTCAACTAAAAATAGGCAAATTATTATTACGGCTTTTGAATTATTTACAACAATGAAAAAAAAAATTCTTTTATTACAAAATGTCCGTTGAATCTCAATGAAAAAAGCGAAATTTGGAATTATTAAGAAAAATATTTGAATAATGTATATAAAAATTAGCCCATGTTACTCTCTAGATTATAATCCATCTATATGCACAGGCATTTTATGATCCGTTTTGACCCTGACGTCTGGCAAATGTTTTTACACTTTGAATTTATAATATTATTAGAATTAGCAAAGAATTAAAAATGAGTGGCATCAGGGACAAAAAGGTGGGAAGAAAAAATGAAAAAGTTACCATCTCCATAGGCTTTTCTATGTTAAATTAACATTGAGAAGTGACACTGGAAATAAATAAGTATTGCGCTGCCGCGCAATACTTAAATATACATTTATTATTAAATAAACAACAATAGCCGGGTTACCATGTCTATCAAAATAATGCCATTTGTGCGCCGTGAAAGCCATCAATTTAAATGTTTCATTTTTAAATGAAAGTTTTGTATTTAATAAAATAATAACGAAAAAAAAAAAAAAGCATTGTTCTTAGCATAGACTTAAAGGAGGCCAAACTGTCGCCAAATTAATTTAAAATAGTAACCTTTTCTGAATTATGAAAAAAAAATTTCTATTATGATTAAAATTTGAGTTGCCATCATTAGAAAAAATGTATTTAAAATTAGAAAAAAATTAATATTTCGAAAACTAATTCAAATTTAAAAATTCTAATACCAGTTTTGAGATCTGTGGATCAACACGGATTTTTGGTGTTAATTTCATCGCAAAGTATTCCATATTTTAGGAGAAATCGTCGTGAAACAAAGTCAGTTGTTTAATCAGTCGATTCAAAGAATCGATACATTTCAGGCGTTTCATATATTCGTTTCATAAATTCGTTTCATTAGGATTTTATATATATAGGGTAGATATTATTATAGGTAATACTTAGAAAAACTGAATCTGACAAGAAACAAAAATCATTTTGTGGGTAAAAATTTGAGATTTTTTAATTTAAAAAATTTTAAAGTTTGCTATGTTTTTGCTCTATGTTGAATACTGTGTTGACTACTGTGTCTTTAAAACACTAAAGCTTTTACAAATATTTGTCAAATCACCTTTTACAAATATTTGTGACGTTCGCGCATACCTTCTCTGCTCGGGCCCCATTTTGTAGAAAGAGGAAAAACTGATAAGAACATGGGATGGCTTCGCCTAAGAAAATTGAGCTGCGAATGCTGCAAACGACTTTGGCCACTGCCAGTCGTAGAGACGACAATGAAAACCATGTAAGAAATGTTGATAATTATTAGTGTTGATAATTATTTACTGTTTGTCTTAGTGATTGTACCAGTGATGTCTTCCGTGTAAAAATAAAGTGTGTCAGTTCAAGAAACGGCCAATTCTTGATAACCGCCCACACGACGCGGCCATCCGGTCGTTACAACTCCATTATTTTTTTTGTATCCTCAATAGGGTGTACTTTAAAAGTAGGGATGGATTTTACAATATAATGAAAAAAAAATCGAAATGTTGAAGATATCATGCTGCGTTTTTGCCAATGTTTGTACCACTCTATTGGGGGTACAAAAAATTGAGTGATTTGACAAATATTTGTAGAAGTTTTAGTGTTTTAAACACAATAATGTATCAAAATTTAAAATTCTTTAAATTAAAAATAAAATAAAATTCTTAATTTTAACCCACAAAATATTTTTTTTTCTTGTTAAAATCAATTTTTCTAAGTTTTACTTATAATAATATATAATATGTGTGTATATAAGTAAATAAACATCAGCAGTGACCCGGAGCCGAAAATCTTTTGATGGTCCAGCTCCGCTCCCAGATAAAATGCTCCGGCTCCGGCAATTGCTCCAAATCGGCTCCGACTTCGCGCTTTTGAGTTGCAGATTTTAATTTACACAGTTAATCTTTTGCTCACAAATTCTTCCTTTACCTTCATTAAAGATCTGACAAAATGCATTTTTCTTCTCATTAAACTTGAAATGCTTGTTCAGAAAATCTGATATCTTTTAGCTTTTACTTTTAAAAGAGAAAGTTTGGTGGAATTTTAAGCACAAAAACCTTAAATTTCTTCTGCATTTTTCAAGCAACAAAAATTGTACAACTTACCATGTAAACAACAGGCGGCCATATTTGTTTTCAAATGGTGTTGCCGCTTAGCTCAAGTAGAAAGTAGAAGTGAAGTAGTGTTACTATGTTTTTGTGAGAAGTTTTCCATTTCTAATAATAAAAAAAGAACCCTTAAAAAATGGTATATTTAAAATACTGAATAATGATCTAATTAAAATATTTTAAACCTGGAAATCTAAAAGACTGAAAAAAAAAAAAAAAAAAAAAAGATTTAAAAGAATATTAAAAACGAAAGGAGGCGTGGAGCAGGGGCAAATTTAGATCACCGGCTCTAGCTACAGGGAAAACACAGCTCTGGAGCGTTCCGGCTCCGGGTCTCTGAACATCAGTAAAAAAAAAAGTTTCAAAGTTGTCCAAGGGGTACCGAGTCCCCTTAAACTCTAAAATAAATGTAAAGAGAAGAAAAATCAATTTTTTGATATGGCAATGGTAGATAATTAAATTTTTTATATCCGTCCGGTCGGAGCGCTTTATTTTTTATAGACCAGGCTGGCCTGTTTGGTTTTTTTGTCGGTTCGGCTGTTCATTTCTTATCGGCTCAACCCGTCGAAATATTGTCTTCATTCTGCCGGCCCGACCCGTTTGAAAGTTTGTCTTCATTTTGCCGGACCGGATACGGTCCTCGGTCCAAAAGTCCGGACCCGTGCAGACCTCTACTCCCCATCAGACCTAAGAAAACATACAGTAATTGCCGTTATTAAAATTAGCAACTTTTATGAATCAAAACAAAGCTAAACTCGGTATTATTTTTATATTTTGTTCGAAATTCGCAGTTTTGTTCAATCGCATTCAGTTCAAAAAACATGATTCAGGTAAACGGTTGTTGTTCTAATTTAAAAATGGAGTGAACGCTTAAGTGATAGGTGCCTACTTTTAGTGAAAACGCTTCACTCTTTTCCCGTTTCGTAGTTGTATCTAAAATTCCATGGAACTAGGAAGAGAGTGGGAATAAATATATAAGGGACGCTGGTTTCGTAAAAGGCAGCGTTCGGATTTTCGGAAATAAGTCCTATGTGGAGCCGTTCGCGGTTCACACGGTTCGAGATTTTTAGGATTTCTGCAGTGCATGTGAAGCACTCACTGCTATACGGTGCCGTAGGCAGCGAGAACCCGGTTTGAGATTTAATAGGAATTCAAGGCCCTGATTTAAAAAAAAAAAAAATTCATTTTACAAGACTTTGCAGTTCGTGCGCAGCACTCCTGCTATGCGGTGCCGTATAGATAACGGGGACCCGGTTCGTTCGGTTCGAGATTTCATATTTACAAGATTAGATATATATTAGAGAATAGAGATCCGTTTGAAAGGAGAGACCCGCTACCGGGCGAAGCCTGCTAATGCTATAAGGAATTGCCATTTCCTGTCGCCTTGGGTTCTTGAGTACTATACTGTACTGTACTGTGGGGAATCTTTTAACGGTTTCTCTTTCCTTGCGTTTTTTATCGAAATCATATTACACCATCCAATTCCTTGAAAAACACAAAGCACAATCAGAAATAGGTAGACTACAGTCTTGCATCGGATTGGGCAACCCGATTTTACGCGACCTCAACACTAGGTTGGGGTTGGCGCTCATTTTTTTTGTTGCGAGTCGTTTTGACTTTGAATGCTTTGGTACCATGCGATTTCCTCTTAGCAGGTTTGATTGTATAAGGGATGCAGTACTTGTTATGATGAAAACCTGTTTAAAACGGAATTTTCTTGCGATTGCATCTTAGCAAGTTTCGGTGTATTTCAGCTCTCCCGAAATAAATCTCTATACGCCACCGGGTTCGCCTTTCGTCAATGGGATGTTTTTGAAGAGGTTGTTGCGTAGACGGAGGTTGCTGTTCACCCCTTGTTATTGGATCGGGGCCAGTTGTCGGTGGATTTCATTTTCTGCTTCATTCAGACCTTGACATTCACGCAGAGTTGAGTTTCCAAGGCATTGCGAAAGCGATGACGTATACGCAAGAGTAACTAAAAAAATAAAATTTTTTTGAGCGAAATGACTTTATTTTTTACTCGTGTATTTAACTTTGTTTTGTATCTAAAGATGGATTTTTGTCATTCATTTTTAACCCACTTCCTTATAGCCTAGAACAGGGACGGCGAACCTATGGCACGCGCGCCACTTTTGGCACGCGAAAGAATAATTTTGGCACGGCATTACTGTCGCTCTAAATCAAAATAAAGTAGGGTGACACAAAATCGCGATTGACCTTTTCTAAAATCGATCAAATGATTATAAATGCGGCATATAAATATTCTAATCTAGTTAATTATGGTCTCAATAACAAAGAAGATATTTGTAAGAATTGGTTATTAGAGATTATTAAATTCCGATGGTAAAGTTTTGGAAACTTTGAATTTATTTCAGAGCTATTCAAAGAAATTGGTGTTTGCTATTTTAACAGTTTTTCTGCCAATCTATGATTTCGAGTCACTCACTATTTTCACAAATTAATAATATCAAACTGAAAGCACTTGTCAGATAAATCCTGGCCCCACCAGTGGCTGAGAGGCTCTGCTCTCGAAGCTGGTAGACGGGAGGTGCTGGGCTCGAACCCAATCGCGCCCGTCGGCCGAATCGTTCGGAGTTTTCGTGGTTTTCTTCGAGCCATGGATTTCCATGCGTAAATACGGATTAGGTTCCCTTAGAAAGACCCCCATGAAGGGCACTTCCCCCCTGGGCCTATATCCTCGTGCAGATAATGGGCCGTCAAAAATCAACCAACCAACCAACCAACCAGGTAAATCTTGTTCAGTTGTATTAAAATTAACCCGATATTAAGATGTAACAACAGGAATCAAATTACATCGCATTAATTATTTTTTTTCTAAAATATATTTGTTGCCATAATTATTATAGTGTAATACCTACACGTATGTTCCCCATCTATTTAAAATCTTAGTAGAAAATTTTACGTAATTTTAAACTATTATTTTTCTACCTACTAAATTTGTTTTTTAGTTGGCACGTCATAGTCATGTAAAGTATTTTTTGTTTAAATTTGGCACGCGTCAACAAAAAGGTTCGCCAACCCTGACTAGAATTATAAAAATTATGTACATAGGTGTGTTGCCGATGACATTACAGTATTTTAATATTTTTACAACTTAATTATTAATTAATTAATACATTCATTTTTAAGGTATTTTTTTCGTGGCACACAGTCGGCTTTTTGAAACGAATTTTCGGAGGCGACACCGCGAAAAAGAAGGAAAACCGGTCGTCCCGTGACCAAAATGGCTTATAACTCTAAAGTAATTTGTTTATCAAAAAAGGGAAATTCATTTCGATTTGAAATCGTTTCCATAGTAGAGGTCTGCACAGGCCGGAATATCCGGGCCCGGCCCGTTTCAAAAACTAAAAGTACAGCCCAGGCCTGGCCCATTTTTATTTTCGCTGTTCACGGCCCGGCCCGTGCAAAAATTCATGAAAATAGACCCGACTCAATTTCACCAGAAAATACCAATTTTTCTTATCATACAATTAAGATTTTTTTTCTTGCATACATATTTATGGGGAAATTTAACGTTATAGATTATTATAGGTTCGCAAGCCATAGAATGTAGAATAACATCAGTACAGCTTGTGATGTAGGTTCAGTATGTGGAAAGTAAATGTAAGCCTGATCGTTCAGACACGATACACAACTGCTACTCTCGTGTTATTTTTCTGTACTGACGTCAATCTAACATAGGTTCATTCAGCATATTTATACTTATCTTCGTCTTAGTCACGTCCATTAAAAATTGTTCGAATTTTATTGGCTTAGTTTGATCGTTTTTAGGGTTTCGTTCACCTGACGGAACACTATTCGTCTCGCTCCTCTGTCTGTCTGTCACAGAGCCCGTTCTCAAAAACTATACATGTTGGAGACTTGAAATTTTGCATACTTATAGCTGAACACCGCACATCAAATGACAAACCATAAAAGTTTGAAATAGTCGTACTTTTAACCCTTTGGGCTCCCACATGTGTAATTTAATCAATTCTTTCTAAGTGAGCCCTAATTAGGTTGGAGGCCTGAAATTTTGCATACTTATAGCTGAACACCTCACATCAAATGACAAACCATAAAAGTTTGAAATAGTCGTACTTTTAACCCTTTGGGCTCCCACATGTGTATTTTAAACAATTCTTTCTATGTGAGCCTCTAATTAGGTTGTAGGCGTGAAATTTTACATACTTATAGCTGAACACCTCACATCAAACGACAAATCATAAAATTTTGAAAAAGTCGTACATTTAACCCTTTGCGCTCCCTCATGTGTATTTTAAACAATTCTTTCAAACTGAGCCCCTAATTAGGTTGGAGGCGTGAAATTTTACATACTTATAGCCGAGCACCTCACATCAAACGACAAATCATAAAATTTTGAAAAAGTCGTACATTTAACCTTTTGGACTCCCACATGTGTATTTTAAACAATTCTTTCTAAGTGAGACCATATTTAGGTTGGAGGCGTGAAATTTTGCATACTTATAGCTAAACACCATCATGCGACAAATCATAAAATTTTGAAAAAGTCGTACATTTAACCCTTTGGGCTCCCACATGCGTATTTTAAGCATTTCTTTCTAACTGAGCCCCTTATTAAATTGGAGATTTTAAAATTTGCATACTACTTACAGCAGAACACATGAGGCCAGGCGACAAATCATAAAATCTCGAAAAAGTCTTACGTTTAACCCTTTGAGCTACCACTTTTGAATTTTAAGAAATTCTTTCTAAGAGAGCCCTTATTTAAGTTGGAGACATGAATTTTTGCATACGACCTCAGATTTCTCGATTGAATACTTCAGACTACACAACAAATCATAAAAATTTCAAAAAGTCTTATATTATTTACTCCTCCGGTCTCTAACTTGTGTATTTTAAGCCATTTTTCTAACCTCCGCCCTTTTAGGTAGCTTTCTTTACAAAAAAGCTACCTATTGCAGCCGTTCGGAGGAAAGCGATTTCAAAAAATTTTGGTATATTTTCATCGATCATGACCCCCAGACCCCGAAACCACCCTCCGTTCAAAATTGATATATATATATATATATATATATATATATCTATATCTGACCTATGTCACACTGTAACTCCCGTAATTATGAACCGATTTCGATGTAATTCGGTGTGTACATAGTACATACCAATGTCTCGACCGAGTTCGTTGGCCAGCTTCATCCGCCGTTTTGTTTCAAAATGGCGGCCATTTAAAATTTAAAAAAAAATTTAAAACTTGAAATGTGGTACCAAAAAATTAAAAATGGAAAAATATTTTTTTCTTATGTATTTGACCTTAATACAAAGATTTCGGAGCAGTTTTTGTTTCGTCTATATCTTAAAAAATGGCTGAGTTATAGCATTTTGAATTTCTAGCGTGGCTGACATTTTGAAACGTCCTGAAATTTGTCACGCGATAAAAGGCGTATTTATGAACCGATTTGGATGTAACTTCGTTTATACATAGTACATACCAATGTCTCGACCGGGTTCGTTGGCCAGCTTCACCCGCCATCTTGTTTAAAAATGGCGGCCATTTAAATTTTTAAGAAAAATTTAAATTTGAAATGTGGTACCAAAAATTGAAAATTGAAAAAATATTTTCTTCTTATGTGTTTGACCTTGATAAAAAGATTCGGGAGCAGTTTTTTTTCGTCTATATCTTAAGAAATGGCTGAGTTATAGCATTTTGATTTTCTAGCGTGGCTAACATTTTGAAACGTCCTGATTTTTCTCACGTAATAACAGGCGTATTTATGAACCGACTTGGATGTACCTTGGTGTGTACATAGTACATACAAATATCTCAACCGAGTTCGTTGGCCAGCTTCATCCGCCATCTTGTTTCAAAATGGCGGCCATTTAAAAAATTAAAAAATAAAAAAATTTAAATGAGATACCAAAAAATTGGAAAATGAAAAAGATTTTTTTTTTTTTTTTGTATGTGTTTGACCTTAATACAAAGATTCCGGAACAGTTTTTTTTCGTCTATATCTAAAAAAAAATGGCTGAGTAATAGCATTTTGAATTTCTCTTGTGGCTGACATTTTAAAACGACCTGATTTTTGTCACGCGATAACAGGCGTATTTATGAACCTATTTGGATGTAACTTGGTCTGTACATAGTACATACCAATATCTCGACCGAGTTCGTTGGCCAGCTTCATTCGCCATCTTGTTTCAAAAGGGTTGCCATTTAAAAAAATTAAATTTAAAATTCAAAATGAGGTATTAAAAAATTGGAAAATGAAAAAGATTTTTTTTATGTGTTTGGCCTTGATACAAAGATTCCGGAGCAGTTTTTGTTTCTGAAAATTTGTTCTTTTGTTGATATCTTAAAAAATGGTTGATTTATAGCACTTTGAATTTCTAGCATGGCTAACATTTTGAAACGATCTTGTATTTGTCACGCGATAACACACGTATTCGCCTATTTCGATGTAAGAAGGCATGTGGATAGTATACATCAACACCTCGACCAAGTTCGCTGGCCAGATTCATCAGCCATCTTGTTTCAAAATGGCGTCCATTAAATTAAAAAAATATATGTATATTTAAAGTGAGGTGCAAAAAAAAAATAGAAATCGAAAAAGGTTTCTTTCTTAAGTATTTGATCTTGATATAAGGATTCAGGAGCATTTTTTGTTTCTCTTTACCTTAAAAAATGGCTCAGATATAGCAGTTTCAATTTCTATTGTGTGTGACATTTTGAAAAATCTGATTTTTTGCATGCGACAGCACTCCTATATATTAACCGATTCCGATGTGAGTGAGCATGTGCACAGCAATTACTAAGGTCTCGACCAAGTTCACTGTTTAGCCTCATCCACCATGTTGTCTTAAAATGACAGGCACTTTAAGAAATTGCCGAATTTGGCAGCCAAATATAAGTTACTTTAAAGAAAAGCAGCTTGGATAAAGCTGACTAATTTCGCGAAATTCTCATTCATTACGTTGATAAAAATTAGTATTGAATCTCCTATATTCGGTTTCCACTAAATTAAGCTTCGTGTGTTTGCATGATATAAGTTGGCTTTTTTTAAATAAGGATTATGAAAGCTACCTCTTCCTCCCGGCACTGGCCGGAAGGACTTTTCACCCGTAGAGAACTTTTCCAACTTTTGCCGACACCCCTTTTTGACCATTCTTTCATATTATGCACCATAGCCTTACATGTTTTAGTTCCACTTTTTACCACCAGGGGCGCCTACTTATCTCGGTTGCTATGGGCCCAATCCCCTCGACTAATATATCTACGGATAGTATGTAAAATGGAGTTTCGTTCGGATAGAGGTTTGTTTTGAATAGAGTTCGCCCCTGGTTGCGAAATGTGGAACTAACAGATTTTTCAAAAGGATAAAGTGTTTTGAAAGAAATATTAAACGAAACCCTCTGTGGTGATCTGTGATCACACTTACCCACTTGTTTAAATACCGGGCCGAATTTTTCCATCGGCACGGCCCTGGCCGTTAAAAAATTCTTTAATCCGCCGGGCCTCAGACCAAGCCCGGGCCCGTGCAGACGTCTATCTCATAGTTAAGTCTGCCAATTTTATGCCTTTATGTTTAAAAATGAGTCAGAAAATTTCGTTTTGTTGAGCAGGGGGATTTGAGAACCGCTTTAAACCCTTTATGTATTGAATTATGAATTCATGAAAATTTTATCTTCTGGAGCATTTTTCGTGAATTCTTTAAACTACATTTAGAAGATTTACATAATCATTTAATAAATTTTAGAAGGATTCATTAAATTTGAATTTATAGGGATTTTGTGCACTATTTTATTTATAACCACATTCAAATATTTTATTTTGAATATTTTTCTTCGTATTTTGTAGAATTAGAAAATGTACAAATATATTTTCTTGCAATAGAAATATTTCCGAATTGAAAAATCCCCCCCCCCCCCCCACACACACACACACGCATACACACAACGCCAAGAAAGCTGAAAAGATACAAAGGCAAAAGAAATCATCCTTATAAAAATATTTTTATGTATCCCATAATGATTTTGGAACAAAATAAAGTAATGCATCTATAACTCATTCTAAATTGTATTACAACTAATCGATGTATTAAATGAATTTTATAACGAGTTATTTTAATGGTCCTTAAGTACCGTCAGTACAAGATAAAGGGTTAAGGTTCGATCCAATTGTGTTTTGCTTCAACGGAATCTCTGATTAGGTCATTTGCTCTCTTTAGTGGGCTCAGTCTTCAGAATCTCGTCTAGAGGTCAGCGGAGGACATCCTTGATATGTTTATCACCACTTCTGTCTTTCGTTGATGAGCACAGAACCTTTGGAAAAGAAAGACCAGGGAAATAATTGTCGCATTTTTGTCGCGGATTGTTGGAAACACAGCCCAAGCACGACTTGTTTGTATACAATTTATCTTCGTCGCCTTTCAGCGCACACATTATCACCTCTTTAGCCGCGGTTCTTAGGCGGCTTAAAAAAAATCGGAGTCATTTTCGGATTATACTTTCTCTGGCACTTCATTTCAAGAGTGCGTGCGGTGAAGCTCTCTTTCTCACTGATAGAGAGTGCACGTTTCACGCTGTCGTTTTGAACTTTCTCTTATGATAACGCAGTTTTAATTCTTGGCCCGTTACTCCGGTTATTTATACTTAGTTTAAGTACCCGCAAAGACTTTTTACTTAATGAAGTGTGATGGGTAAAGAGTTTTTTTTTTCCTCCCTACCATTTGTGTTTTGCGCTGTCAGTAAAAGAAAATGGAGGGGTTTATATTAAACCCTTTTGGCCCTGAATTGTCTTTATGTTGTGGGGAAATATAAAATTAAAGTAACTGTCGAAATCACAGAAGCTAAATAATATGTTATTGACTTGAACCTAAAAGAATATACCGGGTGTCCTAAAAAGGGCTGACTGATTTTAAAATTCAATAACTTGCAAACGGTGACAGATATTTAAAAAATTCTTGCAGGAGAGTTATGCATAAGGTCAAAAGTTCTTTTTACAGTGATTTTCGATTTTAGTTCGAATTACAAACAATAGATGGCGCTGCGATCGATAGACGCTAAATTCTGGCTCGATTTTTGGTCCTTCGGAACCTACTCAATACATTTCCATCTCCTTTTTCCGCATGGAAGAAGAGATCGACCAAATTATCGAGCCTGTTTTTAGCGCCTATTGCTTACAGCGCCATCTATTGTTTGTAATTCGAACTAAAATCGAAAATCACTGTAAAAAAAAACTTTTGACCTTATGCATAACCCTACTGCAAGAATTTTTTAAATATCGGTCACCGTTTGCAAGTTATTGAATTTTAAAATTAGTCGGTCCTTTTTAGGACACCCGGTAGTTGTTTTGCGTAGTTTTCATAGGGCACTAGTCTAAGGAAGGATTTTTGAAGGCGTTTGGAAAAGCTCGTATTGCAACTAGAGTTCTGTGAGAGTCGAGCTGTATACAACCCGAACTCGCAAATTCCATTTTAAGTCAGTCCGCAACCCGACCAAAACCAGTAACCATAATTTTCGGCAACCCTACCCGAATCCGAGGTATTTCAACCCGCAACCCAACCCGAACCCGCAATGAAAGGAAAGTAAATCATATTTTAATGCCATCATGAAAAATAATCTACAATTGTATTTCTAATTCCATTTTTGTGTTTTACATATAGAAGAATGAGCAAATCTATATATTTTAATATTCAAATATAGTAAAACCTCGGAATAGTGTACACCTCGGGATCATTGAATAGAGTCAAACATCCGGTCGGGTTATCCCGACTTTTGTTTTTTCGGATCGGAATGGATCAATTTTCTTTCTGCAGGTTGGGTTCACACTAGAATTCTTGAGGGTCATATATAGGTTTTTCGGACTTTCACAAAGTTTGAGCTCAACTATGTTTCAGATGAAAATAAATACGTATTTGAATATGTTTGAGTATATACTATTAAATTTACTGAATGATAAATAAAATGTATACAAGAAAGTCGATCATAGATTATTCTTTCTTTAAGAAACATTTTTTATTATTTCGAAATATGAAAAATATTATCAACATTTCGTTTCTGATACACACAAAAACACACGTCTGGTATTTTTGATAGTTTGTGTACACATACACATGTTACGTGCGTGTAGCAATCTACAAAAGTGGCCGCTATTCTGATATATAAGCGTTAAAACAATAACAAATTATATATAAATTTTAGGAATTGAAAAAGTGTCCGCCTTTCGGGAGAAAAGCCATTATGGAAGTCTTATGGTATATACTGTAAAATCTGTCTAAGCCGGAAATCTGTCTATCACGGAAGGATTTCAAAGTCCCGGCGAATGCATAGAAAATAACATTAATGCGTTCTCCATAAGCCGGAATCTGCCTAACGCAGAAACTTAAAGGATTTTAAGGTCCCGCCGAAAACAAATTTTTGCATAAGACGGGGAAAAGGATATTTTGAAAATAAAAAGTATTGGGTATATGATACTTCAAAACTGATTTATAGATCAAATACATATAAATAAATAAATAAATACATATAAAATACAAATATAAATAAAACATATTTTTACCCTTTCATCTGTTTACAGGGAGATAATTTTAATTATGAAATTTCCCATTTTTTGCGAATTTAACAAAAACCAAAAGAAAATACGTGGTTTCCATTTGTTTAACTGACAACATTTTCTTTTTAATTACAATTTTTAACACGATTAAATTCCTGTCTTTTTCGTTTTTTTTTTTTTTTTTTTTGGTACATAAATTTAAAATATGCATTTTAATTTTTCCATTAACCTTATAATAAAAAAAAATACAGTCTGTTATTCTAACTTTTTGGTTTTGCTGGTATATACAAACTGGTAACTCCAAAAATATTTGTACTAAATAATATTTCACTTCAAGAACGGTTCTGAAGATCACAAATGTAAACAAGTAATATAAAAATTTTGTTTTTAAAGTCAATTCCTACTTAGGCTATCAAAGAAAAATTTAATATAATCAAGCTAATATGAGTTTTTGTTGCATTAAACTATCTCAATTTGTTGATTTTCTATAAGCAAGTAGGTTTACAATGGAACTCTATGCGAATTTGGCGAAATATTACAGATATCGCCAAGTTGGCGTCACTTTTGGCGACTCATTTTGGCCGCCAAATTTGGCGATATATCGCCAAGTTGGCGACAAACTTGGCGGTATTTGGCGATAGAACAGGGTCCCCCCCCCCTATGGTAACCCTTATTGAAAATACTTTCATTGAAATTCAATAACCAATGGCGGCCATTTTGTTTCCCATGCAAAACTAAAATTAATTAAAATTTAATTAATTAATTAATATTTGAAAAAACTTTATTAACATCAATTGTCATCCAGTACAAGTTTAAAAAAATTTATTTCAACCTGATAGGATGAATAATGAGTTTTATTAACGATTGAAAATTTGTACAAGATAAATATATAAATATATAAATAAATATTGGGAGAGTGTGAGCTAATAGTAGGAATTGAAAAATATGCGAGAGTCTTTTCATTTTACTCATTGGCATAAGGCGGAATATTGTCGACGACGGAAAATTTTCTCGGTCCCGATCGATTCCGCCTTAGACAGATTTTACTGTAGATATTTAACATAAAAAAATATTTCGGATATTCTTTTGAAATTCGGGTCAACCTAAACCCGACCCGCTGGAGTCAAAAGCCAACCCGAAACAATGAAAGACAACACGACCCGAAGTAAAATGGAAGTCAACCCGACCCGCAACAAACAAAATCTGGCGCCAACCCGACCAGACCCGTGGGTAACCCGACCCGGTATAGGACTCTAATTGCAACAGAATTAAACAGACATCAAAACTTAATTTTTTTTTACCACACATTCCGGAAAAAGTAGTCCCAATTTTAAATTTAATATGTTTGAAATAAAAGGCTTGTCAATGGTTAAACGATAATGAAGGAAGCTTTTATCATTATTACTAAATGCTGAAACATAAATGAAGTCATAATAATAAATGTATATGCATATACTATCACTGTTAGATGCTGGTATTAACAAAAATAATTGTTTAAGGTAAACTAATAATCACTAAAGACATGTCTTATTAATGAGGCACCAAAGCCGAACGGGTTAAGGTAGCGTTTACAAGAAGTTAAGTATTTTATGTGTATCTTGAAAGTCTTGCCTCGTTTCTTAAAAGCAATTCGTGTTTTCCCCAAAAAAATATTCCGTTATGCAATATATTTAATTGTGCGCAGGGCGCCGAACCCGATTAAGGAAAATTTTTGACGCACAATTAATTTGACGAGAGCCATTATATGATTCAGAAAGAAATAAAGGATAAATATAATGAACTCTAAAAAGAGAAGATTTATTTCGCCAGCGCATTTCTTTTATGTGTTTTAATCGGTTTTATGAGGTTGATCTCGCGTGATGAGTAAAAAATTAGAATTTATGTGAGAGTGTTTAAAGATAGAAATAGTTTAATTATTTCTTTCATTTATTTTGAATAGAAAAACATGGATCCAAATGAAATTTAAAATAAATTAATCAATGAATTACAAAATAAGATAAATCACATGTCCGCCGAACATTATGGATATAAGGTACCTACGTAATGAAAATATTTTTCCCGATCTCTGAAAATAGCGGCATGATGTTGGGAAATTTCAAAGCTATATTTCTTCCCTCTAATTATAGTCCCCAGTATGCGATTTCTTTCTCCCAGCTTATTTTGTGTCGTCTCCAAAAAAAAGTTACGTTACAGAAGCCAGACGTAAAACAAAGCAGCTGTATCATTGTACGATTAAATACTCTATAGCAATTTTTTTTAACTTCTAAGCATCGCACATTTTCAATTTTTATACCGTCGTATTGGGGAAAAAATGTACTTTTAAATGCACTTTGTTTGAAAACTGCATCTCAATTTATTTTTTGAGATATTAATTTTTTTGTAGTTTTTACAGCCATTTACTTAATATTGGCAACGGAAGTACTCCATTTCTGTAGAAAGTAAAGGAAAAATAGTTGTAAAATAGTAATCATATATTTTTTGTCCCATTTTCTCATAACAACAGAAAGAGAATGTAATTAAAATACGTGCTATTTTGAAAAAATATAAACGAATGATTTCTGTTGAAACATGGAGCTATTATAAACTATATTTAATTTTAAGTATCTATATTAATGTTACAAACAAATGAAGGCCTATAAATCATTAGATAGCCTTTTTTTGTTGTTTGTTTTTTTTGGTCGAGTTTCTGGCATCTTTTTGCTGCATTTGTGTATTATTTCATGATAGTGACGTCCTATGCATACTTTACTATAGATGTTTAAGAGTGAATCGTAAATGTGCGATTCTTAAGTGGATGCGAATTTGCGAATAGCGAATGACTTCATTTTACATAAAATAAAAGCGTGTGCTCTGTGCTGTAAGTCTTAAAACTGAAATATGTTTCGTACTATTTATATATACATATTAAACAAAAACCTAATTTGCAGAACAAATTAAAAAAACAAAATTTATTTCCTAAATTGTTTAAGCCCGAGAAGAGGGAGATATTAAGATATTTCATTCAATTCGTTCTACATTTAATGTTAAATTTTTGTAACAAATAAGTTAAACCAATTGAACATTAAAAAATAAAAATGAAATTCATACAATATAATACTTTAAACACATATATACTCAGATTCCGTTCAAATGAAATCGAAATAAATCTTAGACTTTTTTAAAGTTTTGTATTTTTCATGTATCTTATCATATTATGTACAATCGTCATAAACATAATGCAATATCTGCAGTACAAATACTATTTACAATTTAAAACCGGAAAAAGTCTAAGATTTATTTCGATTTCATTTGAACGGAATCTAAGTATATAGGTGTTTAAAGTATTATATTGTATGAATTTCATTTTTATTTTTTAATGTTCAATTGGTTTAACTTATTTGTTACAAAAATTTAACATTAAATGTAGAACGAATTGAATGAAATATCTTAATATCTGCCCCTTCTCAGGCTTAAACAATTTAGGAAATAAATTTTGTTTTTTTTTTAATTTGTTCTGCAAATTAGGTTTTTGTTTAATATGTCAAGTTTTTTAATAACAACTGAATTCAGACGAACACATTTCAAAATTAATGGAGGGTATATCATCATCAGGCTTTGATTTGTGCGATATCGCATCACAATTTGTGATGCAATTTACCTATGTATAATTCAAAATGTTTCACCAGTGCAGTAATGCAGGTTGCTGTAGTTTGATCAAAAAATTACAATCTGAACTTAAAAAAATCTGCTTGAAAATGTCATTTTTATTTCCACTATGACGCCATATTCATCTTCTTTTTAATTCTTTAAAAAAAAAAAAAAAAAAAAAAAAAAAAAAAAAAAAAAAACTTTCAGTTTCATGTTTCACGTGAAAATCATTCAACTAAATATAGGCAAATTATTATTACGGCTTTTGAATTATTTACAACAATGAAGGAAAAAAAGTTAAATTTTATTAGAAAATGTCCGTTGATTCTCAATGAAAAAAGCGAAATTTAGAATTAAGAAAAATATTTGAATAATGTAAATAAAAATTAGCCCATGTTACTCTCTAGATTATAATCCACCTATATGCAAAGGCATTTTATGATCCGTTTTGACCCTGACGTCAGGCAAATGTTTTTACACTTTGAATTTATAATATTATTAGAATTAGCAAAGAATTAAAAATGAGTGGCATCAGGGACAAAAAGGTGGGAAGAAAAAATGAAAAAGTTATCATCTCCATAGGCTTTTCTATATTAAATTAACATTGAGAAGTGACACTGGAAATAAATAAGTATTGCGCTGCCGCGCAATACTTAAATATATTTTTTTTTTCATCGGGGGGCAACACTAAATTCTGAAAAAGCAGAATTTCCTGTTTTCTAGTTTGACTCCTCCCGCCCATCTCTCTAAAAGATTGAGTACTAAAAGTGTACGTTTTTGAGAGAATCTTCGTCATATAAAGTCTTACTTTCAAAATATTGCATGTTCTTCTATAAATATCGGTAAAAAGTGGTGCACACATTTTCTTTCTCTCTCTCTCTCTATCCTGTTAGCGACAGTGCCAGAGAGATGTGCTTTGAGGAAGTGTTGAATGGGATTATTGAGGCGCGGCCGCCACGCGTGGAAGAACTTTCTCTGCGTCCGTTTTTATCGGTTTTAAAATAAAACTATTTTAGACGGGACGATGACAGGCCGATTCTCCGTTAAGTTCGCACGCAATCACGCCGCCAGTTGCAATTGAATCGCGTTTATAAATTTTGATTCTTTGTCGTTATTTCAATTGTTCAGTTTTCCGTCGATATTACAACCATGGAATCAATGAATTATTTCGCCTCTTTCATGAATTTTATGTGCAGAAAAGTTTTAATATCGTCTCGCTCTGTTGGAGATATTGGTTCGTATGATGCTTGTGCATCACTTGGTGTTCTTAAATATCATGATATTTTTGAAAATATTAAAAACTAGCTAACTTGCCCGGCGTTGCCCGGGTACGTCAAAAAACAGCACGAATTTCGAAAAAGCTCTGTAAATCACAATAAGATATCGCGAAAAAAATTTAAATCGCTGCACAAATTTCGAAAAGAGAAAATATATATATATATACATTGTGTTCGAAGATTGAAAGTTGATTCCTGTCACTGATGTGTAAAAATGGTAGGAAATCGCTAAAATACACTAAAAACCATATGCAAAATTCCCGAAAAATTCGAAAATTGCTATAGGAAATCCGAATAAACTTTATTGAAATAAGGGCAGAAATTACTTTAGTATTATAGTTCAAAAACGGAATGTCGAAAAATTGCAGCAGATCGCGAAGAAACATAAGTAAGAAAAATCATGCGTACAGCATAGATTATGAAACACTTTCCAACACTCCCTGAAAGTTAACGAAACTTCGTTACTTAGGGGGAAATAAGGTAAATAACATAAGTAAACATTTAAAAATCTGATTTCAGTAGTTACCGCCCATAGCCAAATATGTATTCCAATTCTTTTGAACAGCCCTGCATTCGATCTGTATGTTGATATATATACTATATAATGGGAAAATTTAGTTTAGCAAGAAAATGCATAACAGGTTGAAATTAATCTTTCAGCAATTTATACTAATAGATGGAAACATTCTTGAATACTTTTGTAGAGCCCTGTAGTTTACCTAGTACCTTTATTATATGCCACTATTTAGCTAAAATTTAATTCAAACTAAAACACTCTTAAAACTACTGAAATTACATTTCCAGAAATTATCACCCATAGACTGCCATGTATCCAACTCTTTGCGTGGCCCTGTATGTCATTTTATCTATATTCTACAAATATTTCTTAGTACACTAAATTCAGTTCAGCGTAAAAATGCATAACTCCTTTAAAACCCACCTTTAAGCAATTTATGCTCATACTCAGTAACCTTTACGAATTCATTTCTGTATCTCTGTATATGAACTATAGCATTTATACGCACTTTATAGTATACACAAATATAGTGAACAAGTAGGTAAGTGTGATCACAGATAGCACAGAGGGTTTCGTTTAATATTCCTTTTGAAAAATCTGTTAGTTCCACATTTCGCAACCAGGAGCGCACTCTATTCTAAACAAGCCTCTATCCGAACGAAACTCCGTTTTATATACTATCCGTAGATATATTAGCCGAGGGGATTGGGCCGATAGCACCCGAGATAAGTAGTCGCCCCCTGGCGGTAAAAAGTGGAACTAAAATATGTAAGGCTATCGTGCCTCCAACCTAAATAGGAGCTCACTTAGAAAGAATTGCTTAAAATACACATGTGGGAGCTCAAAGGGTTAAATGTGCGACTATTTCAAACTTTTATGGTTTGTCATTTGATGTGAGGTGTTAAGCTATAAGTATGCAAATTTTCAAGTCTCCAACATGTATAGTTTCTGAGAACGGGCTCTGTGACAGACGGACAGACAGAGGAGCGAGACGAATAGGGTTTCGTCAGATGAACGAAACCCTAAAAAAGCGCACATGATAATTTAAAATGCATTTCCAGCAATCATTACTAATATACAGTAATTCGGATACAATATAATATCTGAAATCTTTTCTCATACACCGCAAACAATTTCTCTTATACCATTATGAACGGAATTCTTTTTTGTGGCCCTGTAAATGAATAATAACTATTCTTTGTATCAAATATTCTACAGAATGTATATTTTAGTGCACTTTGATAAATGCAAATGAATTTTATTATGTTTGAAAGCATCTAAATCATTTAAATCCATTTTAAACGATTTTTTCCCATAGGTTGTAATGTAACGGAAAACTTTTGACTGTCCCTATAAATGAACTAAACATGCTAGAAACTTTATTTGAAATAGGGATCGTGCTATGGTAGAGGTCACTAACATCCAAAAATTTCAGAACGATCCGACTATATGTACGAGAGTTAGAGCGCGGACAGACGGCCAGACAAACTGAAGTCATAAACACTTTTCAACTTTGTTGGAAAGTGTTAAAAATCGAATTAAAATCACAAAAAGTTCAAAAATCACGAAAGTCAAAATTTGCTATAATTGGATAAAAGTTTCAAATCTAATTCCTTTGACCTGCAGGCTCTCTTAAAATTTATGTTTGGGAAAGCATGCTAAGCATTGTTTGATGTTACTTTTATTCATAATCGAGACACACGGCAGGGTGGCAGCCAAGTTCGCCTGACATAGCCGTGTGTTATTTACACGAACCATTTCGAGCTGTTTTCATCAAATTTCAATGCTCTACAACTGAAAATCTATGAGACCTACGTACTTTTTATACGAAATGTGTAGTAAGGCCACCCTAATTACCTAAAATCCAAAATTTTATAAATAACGCATAAAATTAGTTTCCGAGATAATGACGTTTGAAAATGTCTGATAATAATCGATAATTTTACCACTGACTGACTCACTCACTCACTCACTCACTCACTCACTCACTCACTCACTCACTCATCAAAAAGATCTCGTGTATCTACTGCAGCTACAAGACTTCAAATTTGGTGCGAAGTTCGTTTACACTATAAAACTAAGGAAAAAAAATAAAAAAATTGTGAAAATCGATGAATTACCCACCTGGGGATGCCCATTTTTACTTTACCATTGCGTCTATTAGGCGAAATTTTAATTTGCCGTAGGAGGGGACGCTGTTCTTTCGCCAAATACCGCCAAGTTTCTCGCCAACATGGCGATATATCGCCAAATTTGGCGACCAAAATTAGTCGCCAAAAGTGACGCCACCTTGGCGATATCTCTAATATTTAGCCAAATTCCCATAGACTTCCATTGTAAACCTATTTACTTACTGGGGGTTTATCTGGGTTTACTTGCTTACAGAAAATCAACAAATTGAGATATTCTGTCCGTCACAGAGCCCGTTCTCAGAAACTATACATGTTGGAGGCGTGAAATTTTGCATATTTACAGCTGAACACCTCACATCAAATGACAAATCATAAAATTTTGAAAAAGTTGTAAATTTAACCCTCTGGGGTCTCACATACGTATTTTAAACAATCCTTTCTAAGTGAGCCCCTAATTAGGTTGGAGGCGTGAAATATTGCATACTTATAGCTGAATCCCTCACATCAAACGACAAATTATAAAATTTTGAAAAAGTCGTACATTTAACCCTTTGGGCTCTTACATGGGAATTTTAAACAATTCTTTCTAAGTGAGCCCTAATTAGGTTGGAGGCGTGAAATTTTGCATACTTATAGCTAAACACCTCACATCAATCGACAAATCATGAAATTTTGAAAAAGTCGTACATTTAACCCTTTGCGCTCCCACATGTGTATTTTAAACAATTCTTTCTAACTGAGCCCCTTATTAAATTGTAGATTTGAAATCTTGCATACTTACAGCAGAACACCTGAGGCCAGGCGACAAATCATAAAATCTTGAAAAAGTCTTACGTTTAACCCTTTGAGCTACCACATATGTATTTTAAGCAATTCTTTCTAAGGGAGTCCCTAATTAAGTTGGGCCCCACCAGTGGCCGAGAGGTTCTGCTCTCGAAGCTGGTAGACGGGAGGTGCTGGGTTCGAACCCAATTGCGCCCGTCGGCCTAATCGTTTCGGAGTTTTCGTGGTTTTCTTCGAAACCTTGGATTTCCAAGCGTAAATACGGGTTAGGTTCCCTTAGAAAGACAACCACGAAGGGCACCCCCCCCCCCTTAGGGCCTATATCCATCGTGTTGATAATTGGCCGTCATAAACACAACCAACCCTAATTAAGTCGGATACATGACTTTTTGCATACGTACAGCTGAATACCTCAGGCCACACGACAACTCATAAAATTTTCAAAAAGTCTTATATTATTTACTCCTCCGGGCTATAACTTGTGTATTTTAAGCAATTTTTCTAACCTCCGCCCTTTTCACCCGAGGATCTCCGCCCTTTTCCAACTTTTGCCGACACCCCTTTGACCATTCTTTCATATTATGCACCATAGTCTTACATATTTTAGTTCCACTTTTTATCGCCAGGGGCGCCTACTTATCTTGGGTGCTATGGGCTCAATCCCCTCGACTAATATATCTACGAATAGTATGTAAAACGGAGTTTCATTCGGATAGAGGTTTGTTTAGAATAGAGTCGCCCCTGGTTGCGAAATGTGCAACTAACAGATTTTTCAAAAGGATAAAGTGTTTTGAAAGGAATATTAAACGAAACCCTCTGTGCGGTCTGTGATCACACTTAACCACTTGTTATTTTCAAAATCATCAGAGAAAGGTTTATTTAGTTAATTAAATTTGAAATTCCAGGGAGGGGCAATGTCCTTCCTTTGCACTGCCTCTTTGCCCGCACCCATAGATGAATGATACATAGTGTGGCTTAAGCACATAACTTTATTTTTCACTTTCAGTACAAAAAAGCAGGCCCAGCTATAGGATATTTAATTGGAAAATTTAATAGGAAAATTTAATACAGGAATTTAATAGGAATTGTTGTTTCAGAAACAATTAAAATTTTGAATCAATACATTTCGTTTCAAAACATGCATTCAGTGTAGCAGTATTAAAATATAGATTTCTGCCGCAAATTGACAGCCAAATAGTTTGTTGTATTAAATTTAAATTAAAATTGAATGTTGCTTGGTGAATAAAATAGTCTCATGTAAACATATTAAAAAGCATTAAGTAAAGTGACTAAATATATTGTAACTTTACAAAAAGTAATGATATCTAACAAAAACATAGCTGTGAAAAAAGGGAGCCAAGTTCTGTAAAGACAATGGAAAGAAAAGAAGTGATATCTAAGTGGGTGCCAAGTTCAAATAAACTTACCTACTGAAGTATTATAGCATTTTTAAAATTGTTTAGAAATAAAAATTATTGATAGCATATTAATAATAAATCTAGAACTTGGCAAGTTTTTGATAAATGTTATGCTTATCAATTTCATGTCTTAATAAAATGATGATGTTAATATTAACAACAATGTCATTATAAAAAAATTAATATAGTTATTATTATAAACAAATGACTCATGTTAAAGATTTGATAAACCGATAAATACACAAATACATTCCCGCTCGTCTTTGGTTATCACTCTAGCACCCACCCTTCGGAAACCTCAGTGCAAACAGACTAAAAGGCCTGAGAAAGAGACAGATACCTTTACGCTTGTCCTCGGTCATCCCTCTAGAGACTGCACCCCTTTAACCCTTCAGGGGCAAAGAGCTTTTATTCGTGACATGCTGAAATGATTCAATCACACCAGAATTTAAAAACAAATTTATTTCAAAATGGGTAAAAGCTTCTTTTCACGTATTTAATAAAATTAAACTTTTTAGTCCTGAATTCTAGTGTCAATGTGGCATTTTGCTGTTAAAATTAGGTGGGATATATTTTATCCCTCCATCCTTCAAGGGGAAGGAGCTCACTCAAATGAAGGCTTCCAAACATGAAATAACAAGTTTAGATATAATAATGTCATTAATAAAAATAAATGACTTGTAGGTAAAAATTTGCCAAGTTCTAGATTTATTATTAATATGCTATCAATAATTTTTATTTCTAAGCAATTTAAAAAATGCTATAATACTTCAGTAGGTAAGTTTGAGCGAATTTTATTTGAACTTGGCTCCCTTTTTTCACAGCTATGTTTTTGTTAGATTTAATTTATTTGGATTCCCTCAAATATAATTACTATAATCCCTTAAGTTAATATTAGTTTTTGTTGCATTAAAATATCTCAATTTGTTGATTTTCTGTAAGCAAGTAATCCTTATTGGTTTACAGTGGAAGTCTATGGGAATTTGGCGAAATATTAGAGATATCGCCAAGTTGGCGTCACTTTTGGCGACTAATTTTGGTCGCCAAATTTGGTGATATATCGCCAAGTTGGCGACAAACTTGGCGGTATTTGGCGACAGAACATTGTGACAGAACTGGCGACAGAACCCATACGGTAACACCCTTATAGGTATGAAGATGCATTAACTGCTGTTCAATAATCGCATAAAAAATCGCTAAAAATTCAAAAATCTTTGTACGAATACCGAATAAACTTTTTTGAAAAGAGGACAAAATTTACTATATTGGGTTAAAAGAAAGAAACCGTATTTTCTTCACTAATGTGGAAAAATCGCCTCGAAACTTAAAGTGCTAAAAATCGGATAAAAAATTAAATTAAAAAAAATCTAATCTAAAAATCGAAAATCGGGCTTCGAGGTGCAAAACTTCATATATAGACGTACCTTTCCCCCGAAATTTTGTAGCTCTATGTGCAACGGTCTCTTCAGAACGCCGTCGACACACTCACTCACACACTCGCACACAAACTTCTTTCGTTATTGTTATATAGATATCTGATATTTTTAGGTAGCTTTCTTTACAAAAAAGCTACCTATTGCAGCCGTTCGGAGGAAAGCGATTTCAAAAAATTTTGGTATATTTTCATCGATCATGACCCCCAGACCCCGAAACCACCCTCCGTTCAAAATTGATATATATATATATATATATATATATATATATATATATCTGACCTATGTCACACTGTAACTCCCGTAATTATGAACCGATTTCGATGTAATTCGGTGTGTACATAGTACATACCAATGTCTCGACCGAGTTCGTTGGCCAGCTTCATCCGCCGTTTTGTTTCAAAATGGCGGCCATTTAAAATTTTTAAAAAATTTTAAAACTTGAAATGTGGTACCAAAAAATTAAAAATGGAAACATATTTTTTTCTTATGTATTTGACCTTTATACAAAGATTCCGGAGCAGTTTTTGTTTCGTCTATATCTTAAAAAATGGCTGAGTTATAGCATTTTGAATTTCTAGTGTGGCTGACATTTTGAAACGTCCTGAATTTTGTCACGCGATAAAAGGCGTATTTATGAACCGATTTGGATGTAATTCAGTGTGTACATAGTACATACCAATCTCTCGACAGAGTTCGTTGGCCAGCTTCATCCGCTGTTTTGTTTCAAAATGGCGGCCATTTAAAATTTTTAAAAAATTTTAAAACTTGAAATGTGGTATCAAAAAATTAAAAATGGAAAAATATTTTTTCTTATGTATTTGACCTTTATACAAAGATTCCGGAGCAGTTTTTGTTTCGTCTATATCTTAAAAAATGGCTGAGTTATAGCATTTTGAATTTCTAGCGTGGCTGGCATTTTGAAACATCCTGAAATTTGTCACGCGATAAAAGGCGTATTTATGAACCGATTTGGATGTAATTCAGTGTGTACATAGTACATACCAATCTCTCGACCGAGTTCGTTGGCCAGCTTCATCCGCCATTTTGTTTCAAAATGGCGGCCATTTAAAATTTTATTAAAAATTTAAAATTTGAAATGTGGTACCAAAAAATTGAAAATGGAAAAATATTTTTTCTTACGTATTTGACCTTTATACAAAGATTTCGGAGCAGTTTTTGTTTCGTCTATATCTTAAAGAATGGCTGAGTTATAGCATTTTGAATTTCTAGCGTGGCTGACATTTTGAAACGTCCTGAATTTTGTCACGCGATAAAAGGCGTATTTATGAACAGATTTGGATGTAACTTCGTTTATACATAGTACATACCAATGTCTCGACCTAGTTCGTTGGTCAGCTTCATCCGCCATCTTGTTTAAAAATGGTGGCCATTTAAATGTTTAAGAAAAATTTAAATTTGAAATGTGATACCAAAAAATTAAAAATTGAAAAAATATTTTCTTCTTATGTGTTTGACCTTGATAAAAAGATTCGGGAGCAGTTTTTGTTTCGTCTATATCTTAAGAAATGGCTGAGTTATAGCATTTTGAATTTCTAGCGTGGCTGACATTTTGAAACGTCCTGATTTTTCTCACGTAATAACAGGCGTATTTATGAACCGACTTGGATGTACCTTGGTGTGTACATAGTACATACAAATATCTCGACCGAGTTCGTTGGCCGGATTCATCCGCCATCTTGTTCCAAAATGGCGGCCATTTAAAAAAATAAAAAAATAAAAAAATTTAAATGAGATACCAAAAATTTGGAAAATGAAGAAAATTTTTTTGTATGTGTTTGACCTTAATACAAAGATTCCGGAACAGTTTTTCTTTCGTCTATATCTAAAAAAAATGGCTGAGTAATAGCATTTTGAATTTCTCTTGTGGCTGACATTTTAAAACGACCTGATTTTTGTCACGCGATAACAGGCGTAATTATGAACCTATTTGGATGTAACTTGGTCTGTACATAGTACATACCAATGTCTCGACCGAGTTCGTTGGCCAGCTTCATTCGTCATCTTGTTTCAAAAGGGTTGCCATTTAAAAAAAATTAAATTTAAAATTCAAAATGAGGTATTAAACAATTGGAAAATGAAAAAGGTTTTTTTATGTGTTTGGCCTTGACACAAAGATTCCGGATCAGTTTTTGTTTCTGAAAATTTGTTCTTTTGTTTATATCTTAAAAAATGGTTGATTTATAGCACTTTGAATTTCTAGCATGGCTAACATTTTGAAACGATCTTGTATTTGTCACGCGATAACACACGTATTCGCCTATTTCGATGTAAGAAGAAAGTGGATAGTATACATCAACACCTCGACCAAGTTCGCTGGCCAGATTCATCAGCCATCTTGTTTCAAAATGGCGACCATTAAATTAAAATATATATATATATTTAAAGTGAGGTGCAAAAAAATTAGAAATTGAAAAAGGTTTCTTTCTTAAGCATTTGACCTTGATATAAGGATTCAGGAGCATTTTTTGTTTGTCTTTACCTTAAAAAATGGCTCAGATATAGCAGTTTCAATTTCTATTGTGGGTGACATTTTGAAAAATCTGATTTTTTGCATGCGACAGCACTCCTATATATTAACCGATTCCGATGTGAGTGAGCATGTGCACAGCAATTACTAAGGTCTCGACCAAGTTCACTGCTTAGCCTCATCCACCATGTTGTCTTAAAATGACAGGCACTTTAAGAAATTGCCGAATTTGGCAGCCAAATATAAGTTACTTTAAAGAAAAGCAGCTTGGATAAAGCTGACTAATTTCGCGAAATTCTCATTCATTATATTGATAAAAATTAGTATTGAATCTCCTATATTCGGTTTCCACTAAATTGAGCTTCGTGTGTTTGAATGATATAATTTGGCTTTTCTTAAATAAGGATTATGAAAGCTACCTCTTCCTCCCTGCACTGGCCGGAAGGACTTTCTATATATATCCGATATTTTTGATATATCCAATATTTTCAAAATAGCCAACTTATTGATTATTATAAATATTTTCAGACCTAATATGAATTAGAAACTAAAACGTATTGCACTTAAGAGGTCTCATATTTATTATTAAATTACTTTACTATTCACTTTATGCATAATAAGGAAAGAAGTTTGTGTGTGAGTGCGTCGACGGTGTTCTGAAGAGACCGTTGCACTTAGATCTACAAAATTTGGGGGAAAAGGTACGTCTGTATATGAAATTTTGCACCTCGAAACCAGATTTTCGATTTTTTGATTAGATTTTTTTTAATTTAATTTTTTATGCGATTTTTAGCGCTTTTTTAAGTTTCGAGGCAATTTTTCACATTAGTGAAAATTATACGGTTTCTTTCTTTTGGCCAAATATAGTCAATTTTGTTCTCTTTTCAAAAAAGTTTATTCGGAATTCGTACAGCGATTTTTTGGATTTTTAGCTAATTTTTTATGCGATTATTGAACAGCATTTAATGCATCTCCATACCTATAAGGGGAATTACCGTAGGGGGGGGGGCACAGTTTTGCTGCCAAATTTGGCGACCAAAAGTGACGCCAACTTGGCGATATCTCTAATATTTAGCCTAATTCTCATACACTTTCATTGTAAACCAATAGGGATTACTTTCTTACAGAAAATCAACAAATTGAGATATTTTAATGCAACAAAAACTAATATTAACTTAAGGGACTGATTATATTAATTATATTTAAGGGAATCCAAATAAATTAAATTATGAATAAAAGTAACATGATACAATGCTTAGCATGCTTTCCCAAAATAAATTTTAAGAGAGCTCGCAGGTCAAATGAATTAGATTTGAAACTTTTATCCAATTATAGTAAATTTTGACTTTCGTTATTTTTTAACTTTTTGTGATTTTTAATTCGATTTTTACGTTTCTCCGCGATCTGCTGCAATTTTTTGACATTCAATTTTTTACCTATAATACTAAAGTAATTTCTGCCCTCGTTTCAATAAAGTTTATTCGGATTTCGTATAACAATTTTCGAATTTTTCGGGAATTTTGTATGTTATTTTTACGGTATTTTAGCGATGTCCTACCATTTTTCCACATTAGTGAAAGGAAATCAACTTTCAGTCTTCGAACACTATATAATTATTAAACAAAAACATAGTTTGAAGAACAAATTAAAAAAAAACAAAATTTATTTCCTATATTGTTTAAGCCTGAGAAGGGACAGATATTAAGATATTTCATTCAACTAGTTCTACATTTAATATTAAATTTTTGTAACAAATTAGTTAAGCCACTTAAAGATTAAAAAATATAAATAAAATTCATACAATATGATACTTAAAACACCTTAAAAAATTAGATTCCGTTCAAATGAAATCGAAATAAATCTTAGACTTCTTCCATTTTTAATTGAAAATATTTGTATTGCAGATTTTGTATTATGTTTATGACAATTGTACATAAAATGATAAGATATATGCAAAATACAAAACTTAAAAAATGTCTAAGATTTATTTCGATTTCATTTGAACGGAATCTAATTTTTTAGGGTGTTTTAAGTATCATATTGTATGAATTTTATTTATATTTTTTAATCTTTAAGTGGCTTAACTAATTTGTTACAAAAATTTAACATTAAATGTAGAACTCATTGAATGAAATATCTTAATCTGTCCCTTCTCGGGCTTAAACAATATAGGAAATAAATTTTGTTTTTGTTTTTTAATTTGTTCTTCAAATTACGTTTTTGTTTAATATGTCAAGTTTTTTAATAACTGCTGCATTCTGGCGAACTCATTTCAAAATTAATAGAGGGTATCATCATCAGGCTTTGATGTATGCAATATCGCATCACAATGCATGATGCAGTTTACCAATGTAGAATTCAAAATATTTAATTACTGTAGTAATGCAGGTTGCTGTAGTTTGGACAAAAAAATTCAATCTGAACGTAAAAAATCTATAATCAAAACATAAAAAATTAACTTCACTTAAATTTAGATACCCTATTTCCCACTCAGGAACGCTATGAATGCAAAAATAAATTGCACTGAATCCTTACTGTTAATATTAAACAATATTTTAGCTGTGATATAGTAAAAAAATAAAAGTTTTACTTAAAATTTGTTACCTTATTCTCTCCCAAGTGGTGACATAAACACATCAGAAAATTATTATCTAAGTTTAACTTGGGGTATAAACGGAAAACATCAAACATCAACGGAAAATATAAACATCTCGGAAAACAAATACATTTTAAAATTTCAGTTATGTAATTCCTCATGAAGTTCGCTACCTGCGTAAAAATAACTATCCATTTGAAATTTTTACTAAAACATAAACTTGACCAAAGCAAAAAGTCTAGTTCAATTTAATATTTCACATGGAAACTAAAAAGAAATAAATTATTATTACGGCTTTTGAAATTTTTGCAACAATGAAGAAAAAATGTTACATTTTCTATGAAAAATGTCCGTTGATTCTCAATGAAAAAAGCGAAAATTGGAATTAAGAAAAATATTTGAATAATATAAAACAAAACTGGCCCATGTTTCTCTCTATATTATAATTCACTCATATGCAAAGGCATTTTACCATTCGTTTTGACCCTGACGTCAGGCAAAAGTTTTTACACTTTAAATTTATAATATTATTAGAATTAGTAAAGAATAAAAAATGAGTGGCATCAGGGACAAAAAGGTGGGAAGAAAAAATGAAAAAGTTACGATCTCCATAGGCTTTTCTATGTTAAATTAACATTGAAAAGTGACACTGGAAATAAATAAGTATTGCGCAGCCGCGCAATACTCAAATTTTTTCGTTTCGAAATTTGTGCAGCGATTTAAAATTTTTTCACGATATCTTATTGTGATTTTCAGAGATTTTTTGCAATTCGTGCTGTTTTTTGACGTACCCGGGCAACGCCGGGCAAGTTAGCTAGTTAGCCTCCGGTACGGTATGCTATTTCTTTCTCCCAGCTTATTTTGTGTCGCCTCCAAAAAAATAACGTTACCTTACAGAAGCCAGCCGTAAAACAAAGCAGACGTATCATTGTACGATTAAATGCTCTATAGCAATTTTTTAAATTTCTGTGCATCGCACATTTTCAATTTTTAGACCGTCGCATTGGGAAAGAAAGGTTCTTTTAAATGACATTTGTTTGAAAACTGCATCTCCATTTATTTTTGAAATATTAATTTTTTTGTAGTTTTTAGCGACATTTGTTCAATTTTGGCAACTCAAGTACTCCATTTCAGTAGAAAGTAAAGGGGAAATAGCAATTATATCTTTTGTTGCCAGTTTCTCATAAAAACTGGGGGAAAAAAAGTAATTAAAATACGTGCTATTTTGAAAAAAATATAAATGAATTTATTTCTTTTTGCTGCATTTGTGTATTATTCTGAGATAGTGACGTCCTACCCAAACTTTATTGTAGATGTTTATGATTGGATCGTAAATGAGGAATTCTTCAGAGGATTCGGATGACGTCGTTTTATATAAATAAAATCGTGTGTTTTAAGTCTTAAAACCGTTAAGTCTTTAGTCTTAACGGTCTTAAAACCCGATTATCCGAGTCGCGCTTAATCGAGTTTCCGCTTTAACCGACATATTTTTTTCTGATGAACTGATGGCTTCTACTGTTATGAAACAGCCATTATAAATGAAGTGTTAGGTGAAGATGAAAGAGCAGCCTTAAAAAGTTAGAACTCTGATTTTCTGGTCAGAATGGAGAAAAAAAAATGGCCATAATTTTTTTGGGGAAAAAAAAAAAAAAAAAAAAAATTATGGCCATTTTTTTTTCTCTATTCTGACCAGAAAATCAGAGTTCTAAATTTTTAAGGCTGCTCTTTCATCTTCACCTAACACTTCATTTATAATGGCTGTTTCATAATAGTAGAAGCCATCAGTCCATCAAAAGAAAAGGATCTATTCCAAAGGTTTAAATTCGATTAACTTGGATAATCGGGACTCTACCGTATCTATATTTATATACATATATATATATTTTTTTTTTCATCGGGGGCGACACTAAATTCTGGAAAAGCAGAATTCCTGTTCTCTAGTTATTAAATGTTTTTTCTAAACTTGAAGTCCCGTTTGTCAGCTACAACTTCGCATATGAACATTCGCACTCTTGACTTGAGTACCGGCGAGTGAAAATTCCAGAAATTTATACCTCTTTTAGACACATTTGCGATAAAATATTTAGTTTTATCAAAGAAAATGTTCGTTTTCTTTTAAATATGAAAACATTTTCTATCATATTTTTCTCGTGTCAATGAAGCATTTAGCTTAGCGTCTCATCAGTATCAACGGAACGAAAAAAATATTGAAATGTATCAGTTTTACGAGGTTAAATGCGTATTTTTTTAAAGCACGAAGATATTTTCTGTTCAAATATTTTCGTTATTTTTAATTATAGTGAGAAAAGGGCACCAATAAAGATATAATAAATAAAAGTAAAGTCTTTTCTCTGCAACAATGAAAGTAATCCGATTGCTATCATTTTAAAGAAAATTCACAAAAACTTATATAAAAATGGAAATAAATTAAAAAATTAGCTAGTACGGGTCATCTAGAAATAAACAGCTTTCATAAAAAAAAAAAAATAATAATAATTATCAAAATTGATATAAAGCTCAGTGCTGATGACAAAAAAAAAAAAAAAAAAAAAAAAAGACAGTCTTGTCTTTTTACCCTTTATCTACTGACGGTACTTATAAGTACCATTAAAATAACTTGTTATAAAATTCATTTAGTACATCGATTAGTAATAATGAAGTTTAGAATGAGTTATAGATGCATTACTTTATCTTGTTCCAAAAGCATTATGGGTTACGCAAAACAGAAATATTTTTAAAAGGATCATTTCTTTTGTCTTTGCATCTTTTCAGGCGTTGGGGGGATTTTTCAATTCGGAAATATTTCCATTGTAAGGGCATTATATTTGTACATTTCCTAATTCTACAAAATACTAAATAAAAAATTTAAAATAAAAGATTTGAGTGGGGTTATAAATATGGCACAAAATCCCTATAAATTCAAAGTTAACTAATCCTTCTAAAATTTATTAAATGATTATGTAAATCTTCTAATGTAGTTTCAAAAATTCACGAAAAATGCTTTAGAAGATAAAATTTTCATGAATTCGTAATTCAGTAACATAAAGGGTTAAATATATAGATTTGCTTTTTACAATAAAAAAAAAAACCAAAAACAAAAACAAAAAAAAAAAACTATAGGATTTGTTATCGAGTTTTATGAAAATTGTGTGTTTAGTATAACAAAATTGCATGCAAAATATTTTGTTTTTATTGAAAAATTTGAACATAAATGCAGGCTTGTGTGCTTTATTCATTCCCTAACCTGTTTCGCAGTTTAAGTTGAAGAAAACCAAACCCAGAAAAGATTCTAATGAATGTGGAAATAACTTCTGTAAATTAGACAGTTAATTTTTCAATAGCTGGTTTAAGTAAATATTGTTCCGCATAACTATCAGTCCTACATTTAACTAGTATGTTGTGGCCATCACAAAACTTTCTTCTATATAAATCGCATAAACAGCAGTAATTGATATTAGGGTACACCTGAATCTGAAGTTTTATGAAATTCCGTGCATTAGAGCTATAGTAGAAATTCTGAAAAATGCAGCATAGTAGCGCCACCTGTTGAGCGATTTGCACCAAAACATAAACAGCACTATTCCATATCAAGGTATACCTGAATCTGAAATTTGTTGAAAATCCAAGCATTAGTTATTGAGATACTAGAACTATTGCAAAAGTCGCAATAAATGCAGCATAGCATTTAAATTTCCTGTTGAGCGATTTACACCAAAAACTAATCAGCACCAATTGATATCAGGGAATAACTGAATATAAATTTTTATTAAATTCCGTGCGTTATTTCTTGAGATAGAGCTCCCACAAAATTTGTGTCACGTACAGACAGACAGACATTTTGTAAAAACACGTTTTTCGGAATCTCTGATCCCTAAAACGTGTCGTTCCGAAAGTCGAAAATTTTTACGAATTCAATACTTTCTTCTTGTAAAGATAGAAGAACGTAAAAATTCAGTTTCAGATGTAAAGCTTGAATTTTTTTTTTCGGGGGGGGGGGGGGGGACTTTGGGGTGAGGTGGGAGGTGGGAGGCTAAAACCGCCACTGTCAAAGCAAAAGCTCTTATCTTACAGAATGACAGAGACAACAACAGTTAAGAAATTAATCTACACATGTTTTGACTTAAAATTTCAAAAATAGCATGCACAATATTTTGAAGATAAATACCAACTACTAGTCCTCAATACAGAGGGGCTACTTTGATACGGTACTTTGGTTTTCGGAAGATTCAAGGCCGGAACGAGCCCGTTGGGATACCGCATATACTATAGAAACGGCGGAATGCGGACTTCCGTCTGAGGATCGGAAATATTAAGCTTGACCATTATTAACCTTGTTCGTTCCCTTTCTCGCTTCCGGGGAGAAAGGTCTTTTACCTTTTTCTATTAAATACCCTTTTTTCCATTAAACCGGACAGCCCTCATTGTCTGTGCTACAACATGTATCACAAAAAAGTAACTCTTTTTGTTGTTACGGTTTCGTTCATGTACACCGTTTAAATTTCCGAGAGCGCTTCCGCCGTCCTGTGTCTAAGCATCGGAACATCTAAATGAACACGCTTGCGCAGCTGTATAATCTCCAAGTATCCAGTTTTGGGATGAGTTAAGGGGCCTAACAGCTTTTTAAAAATTAATAGTGCATGCGAAATTTACACCATTTCCATTACGTATTAGTTTGGACGAAACTGGGTGGTGGGGAGGGGGAAGGACCAAACGAAAAAGAAAAGTCATGCGTCCAGATTAGATTATGAAACACTTTCACAACGCATTCAGAATGTCGTAACAACCCTTCAGTTTAGCAACATACATATAATGAAAAAGTTTACTTAAAGACGTATATTATACACAAAAGTAAAAGCTTTCAAAACATTAAATATAAAATTTTAAAAGTCTAAAGACCGACAAGTTTCGACCACTCTGTGGTCATCATCAGGGTCATACTTCAGAATCGATAGACACAAATATTGATAGATTGAAAAAGTAAAAAATAAGCGTACTATGTTGAATCCGCCACCATCATTAGCGTAATCAATACAGTTGTAATTTCACTAACCATTTTCAAGAGAGAAAATATGAGGAAACCGGAATATTAAGGGGATTCTTCACTCACTTGAAAACATCCGCTCCGTAATGGGGAGGTTGTTTTCGAATTTCTCGTTTAAATTTGATTATTTTTAAACGATTTTTTTGCATATAGGATAGCTGACTCAATCTTTAATATGACTCTTTTCACTTTTTCGATTTTGATTGCAGTTTTTTTTTTAACTACTTTCAGTTTCAAAACCGGTTTCGAAACTCGGATATATTTTTATCTAAGGATTATATGCTATAGGATAGTGTATATCTGTAGTCTATAGAGCTGTTGTAGGTTCAGTTTCAAAGGCCTATTTCTATAATGAATTGATTCCATTCAGATTTTCCGGTTAGAATAAATTTCCTGAAGTAACGCGTGGATTTTCTCTTGTATCAGGGTGAGAATCTTAGTTTAATTTCTTTTTAAATGTTTCATCCCATTTTTTAATCTAGTAATAATAAATAATAGATTTTCTAAAGGACCGCACCCCCCCCCCCCTTCCTCCCTGAAAATTTAGTCTTCCTCAGTTTCAGGACTCTTAAAATTGGAAGGGAAAAAAAAACCCATTTTCAACATTTAATATCTTAAAATCTATATGATTTTAAAACACAATTTTTATTGAGATGAAAGATATAAATATGTTCTTTGATTTCGTGTATTTAAAAAATTTCAAGATGCAGAATTAGTATTTATAGGGGGGCTCCAAACTGTCAGATGTTTGACGAGAAGAAACTTGGTATAACGGCTTACGCGGAGGATTACAAAATAAATTTTGCAACTAGAATGAAATTTTTTGTGCCTTATTCTTCAGATTGTAATAATGACCCCGAATCTAAATAATTTTGTGTATAAAGCATTTTTATATTTTTAATCCAAAGTTGTATATTTATCTAATACAAAATTTTGAAACTTTCAACAGTATAATCATCTAGAAAAAATATTTTTTTGAACAATAAAAATGAAAATTTATGTTCAATTTATACAGACTAACATGAAACACATGTTTTGAAAATTTCATGAAAAAATATTCAGAATTTTTTTAGATATTCTGTGCGTTATGCCTAAAAACATCATTTGCAGAAAAATGGCTTCAAGGTTTCGGAAACGCCGCTTCAGCTATTGAGCGGGTGTCATTCTAAAAGCAGTAACTTCTGTTCTAATGAAAATTTCAAGGAAACAATCATATCAGAACGTTCAGAAAAGATAGGAGTTTAACAGGTAAAAAAATTTTCGAAATTTAAATTTTTTTGTATGTTAAACTCCTATTTTTCCTGAACATTTTGATATAGTTGTTTTCTTGAAATTTCGATTAGAACAGAAGTTATGGCTTTTAGGATTATACCAGTCAATAGCTGAAGCGGAGTTTCCGAAACTTTGAAGTCATTTTTCTCCAAATGGCGTTTTTGCGCATGACACGCACGATATCTCAAAAACTTATGAATATTTTTTCATGAAATTTTCAAATCATATGTTTCATGTTAGTCTGTATAAACTGAACCTAGAATTTCATTTCTATTGTTTAAAAAAATATTCTTTTTAGCCGATTATACGGTTGAAATTTTCTTTATTTTATATTAGCTAAGTACAGCTTTATATTAAAAATATAAAAATGTTTTAAATACAAATTTATTGAGGTTCAAGATAATTATTACAATTTGAGGTACAAATAGGCACCAAAATTTTCCTTCTAGTTGCAACATTTATTTTGTAATCCTGCACGTAAGCTATTATGCCAATTCTCTGCTGGTCAAATGTCTGATAGTTTGGAGTCCCCCGTAAATGCTAATTCTTCATCTTGCAATTTTTTAGATACATGAAAGGAAAAAACATACTTATATCTTTCTTCACCACCAAAATGTTTTAAAAACATACATACGTTTTAAGATATTAAATCTTGAAAATGGTCTTTTGTCATTTTTAGGGTTTCGTTCATCTCACGAAACCCTATTCGTCTCGCTCCTCTGTCTGTCTGTCTGTCTGTCTGTCCGTCACAGAGCCCGTTCTCAGAAACTATATATGTTGGAGACTTGAAAATTTGCATACTTATAGCTGAACACCTCACATCAAACGACAAATCCTAAAATTTTGAAAAAGTCTTATATTTAACCCTCTAGGGTCCAACATGTGTATTTTAATCTTTTGTTCTAACTGAGCCCCTAATTAAGTTGAAGACTTAAAATTTTGCATACTTATAGCTGAACACCTAATATCAAACGACAAATCATAACATTTTGAAAAGGCTCTAAGGGCCCTAAGGGCTCTCACTTGTGTATTTTAAGTATTTTTTTCTAACTGAGCCCCTAATTAAGTTGAAGACTTAAAATTTTGCATACTTATAGCTGAACACCTAATATCAAACGACAAATCATAACATTTTGAAAAGGCTCTAAGGGCCCTAAGGGCTCTCACTTGTGTATTTTAAGTATTTTTTTCTAACTGAGCCCCTAATTAAGTTGAAGACTTAAAATTTTACATACACATTTTTACATTACACATAACACACACATTACATTACACATAAAATTTTGAAAAAGTCTTATATTTAACCCTCTGGGCTCTAACTTGTGTATTTTAATCTTTTTGCTCTAACTGAGCCCCTAATTAAGTCTAAGACTTAAAATTTTACATACTTATAGCTGAACACCTCACATCAAACGAGAAATCATAAAATTTTGAAAAAGTCTTATATTTAACCGTCTGGGCTCTAACTTGTGTATTTTAAGCTTTTTTTTTTTTCAACTGAGCCCCTATTTAAGTTGAAGACTTGAAATATGGAAAAACACTTTCGATCACACGAAAAATCATAATAAAAAAAAAAAAAAAGCCTTATATTATTTACCCACCGTGCTCTAACTTGTGTATTTTAAGCAATTTTTCTAACCTCCCCCCATTGCACCCGGTGGGTACTTTTGTAACTTTTGCCGACACCACTTTGACCACTCTTTCATATTATGCACATACCCTTACATATTTCAGTTCCACTTTTTACCGCCAGGGGTCGCCTACCTATCTCGGGTGCTATAGACCCGACCCCCTCGACTAATATACCTAGGGATAGGTTGTAAAACGGAGTTTCGTTCGGTTAGAGATTTGTGTAGAATAGAGTGCGCCCCCTGGTTGCGAAGTGTGGAACTAACAGATTTCGCAAAAGGATATAAAGTGTTTTGAAAGGAATATTAAACGAAACCCTCTGTGCGATCTGTGATCACACTTACCCACTTGTTTTTTAAGTTTGTCTGTTCTCATCTCTGACTTAGCGACTGATTTATTTAAAAGTTAAGAATATCCAACAATTTATGTTTTAGAGAGCTCAAAAGGTTTCATAAGTTGACTCAATAAGACTTAACCTCCAGAAATTCATGTTCAAAAACAAAAAAACACTGGCTCTGCAAGCTGAAGTTCATGCAATGCGAGTTCACTTTACTATGCGATTCTGTTGTTGTCGAGGGAGTTGTTTTCTTCGCACATCCCATTCAAAAAGGATTTTTATTTTTTCATTTATTTAATGTGATGATTTTGTTTGTGTACCTTTTTAGTTTTCAAAACATTTTTCCTTTTTTCCTTTCTTTTATCTTCAATAGAAGAAAGTGTAGGAGTCAGGTACCGAAAAACGTGTTTTTACAAAATGTCTGTACCATCAATAAGTGTATGAAGTTATGCATAGAATTGAACCAATTTTTTTTGTGTATGTTTTTGGCTGTGACAAGCAGGTTCACTTTCAATTTAGAAATATTCCGCCGGAAGGGGGCGCTGTAATTGCGATTTCTGTGCCAATTTCATTATTGTACCATCGAAAAGTGTATGAAGTTATGCATAGAATTGAACCAAATTTTTTGTTTATGCTTTTGGCTATGACCAGCAGTTTCTGCTTGAATTTGAAAAAATTCTGTCGGAAGGGGTCGCTGTAATAGTGATTTCTATGTCACTTTCCCTATTCTACCATTGAAAAGTGTATAAATTATGCATACAATTGAACCAAATTTTTTTAGCATTTTGAGGCTGTGGCCAGCAGGTCCTCCTCGAATTTGGAAAAATTCCGCAAGAAAGGGGCGTTGTGATAGCGATTTTCGTATAATTTTTGTCGTTTTTTCGTAGTTTTATTGTACATCAGCGACTCGTGCAGCGACGGGAACTCACATCCTGCTAAACCAGCTATTCGCAAACAGTTGATGGCAACAGAATAAGGAAAAACTATTGATTTAAATAAATATCATAATCTAGATGAACTCGTTTTCACTCCGGCGATTCATTGACTGAAGCAGAAATTTAAGATGAAAATCAAAGTTGTATGTTATTGAACTAATAATATTGAAGTATATTAACATGTGTAACTACTTTTTGAAATATTAAGATGTATGAGATAGAAGGAAGTTTTGGGATTGGCACATCCAACTAGTTTTTTTTTACGTTATAAAAAGTGTTTTTTTTAAAACTGTCTTTTTTTACGATACTGCATTTTTCTCGAAATTTTACCTTTCGAAACAAATGTATGCACCATTGTTTTATCTTTAGTATTAGTCAAAATATGATTATTATTATTTCTTAAGAGTTAAAAATCTCGAGAAAATTACCAGTTAGTCTATAGTTAGCTGAACACGGGTCGGGTTGTATCTGACCGAAATCCGAAACAAACCCGACCCCCCCCCCCCCCCCCAAAAAAAAAAAAAAAAAAAGTTCGTCCACTCCGAACCCCAAATCAATGAAAATTAATCCATATATTTTTTTAATACAATTATGGGGGGGAAAAGTACAATTATATCTCTAATATGAATTCTATCGATTTGTATAATTAACGCATATACACTCAGTAATATTCAAATACAGTAAAACTCGGATATAACGCTCACCGCTTAAAACGCTTTCCCGCCTTTTACGCTCATTTGTCCCGATCCCTTGAACTATACCCATAAGAACAATGTAAAAATTCCTTGCTTTTAACGCTCCCCGCGTTTAACGCTTTCCCGCTTTTAACGCACTTTTTATTGGTCCTTTGAACAAAGAAATCCCGGATATTACGCTTTGGTGCTTTGGTTTCAGCGTTGAACTCAGCAGGGGCCCGGGGAGGACATTCCCCCCGCGGCCAATCTGATTTCCCTCCCCCGAAGATTTGAGATGTTGTGTTTTCAATTGTGAAAAAGTGCAATTTTTCCCCCCGGAGCCACAGAAATCCCTCCCGGAGAAAAGTGCCTGAATTCAACACTGTTTGGTTTGCATCCGGAGTTCTCATTTTCTCGCCCGTACAGAGAGAGAGAGAGAGAAAGAGAGGATACGTGGAATTGGCAGCCAGCCAACGCCCAAAGACTATGTAAAAAAATCAGCCAACGCTACGATTTTTTTGTCATTGGATCAGAAAATAAAAGAATTTATGCCGTCCATCTCAGCAGTATCTGTCTGTCTCTTACTTCACACAAACAGTTTCTGCTTTTTTCATTTACACATAAGTAAATAGTATCGCTGCCGAATTCAATTAGGTGTAACATGGAAGCTAGGAGTATGAAAAGAAAGACGCTGACAATTTAAAAAAAAATTTCGAAATTCTAAAAAATTATGACCAAAAATCACCTATTGTGAGCCAAAAAGATTTTGCGTTATCTATGAATATCGCGCCGTCGTCTCTTCGGACTCTTCTTCAAAGCAGAAAAGATATTGAAAAAAATGTTGCGATTGGTGGCTCAAAGATAAAGAGGGTGAAAACAGGAAAATATGAAGATTTAGAAAATGTTATGTACGAGTGGTTTCTTGTATCAAGACACTGTAACACATCTATCAGTGGATACATAGTTAAAGAAAAAGCTGCAGAAGTAGCCCAAAAGCTAAGAATTGAAGATTTTACTCCATCTAATGGGTGGTTAGACCGATTTCGAATCCGCCACGGCATTATGTACAAGAAGATTTGCGGAGACTCCGCTGCCGTGAACATAGAAAATGCAGAATTTTGGAAAAAGAACAGTCTTCCAAGGCTTATCAAAAACTATGCCAGTTGTGATATTTATAACGTCGACGAATTTGGCTTATTTTTTAAAGCAATGCCTGATAAATCCTTAACGTTAAAAGATGAGCAGTGCCATGGAAGGAAGGTCAGTAACGAACGTGTGACTGTCCTTGTTTGTTCCAAGCCGATGGGAGCGACAAACGCAAGCCTCTAGTGATTGGAAAATCGGCCAAACCTCGCTGTTCCAAGAACATCAAACGACTGAACTGTGACCAATCACATCAACGTAAGGCTTGTATGACGGATCCCCAGTTCATTAAATATGTTTCTTATTTTGATGTCGAGGTGCGGAAGCAAAATAGGCATGTCATACTATTCGTAGACAATAGCACAGCGCAACCCCAAGAAATACCAGATATTACAAACGTCTCTCTGGAATTTTTACCTGCAAACACCACAAGTGTACTTCAAACGATGGATCAAGGGATCATAAAAGTTTTAAAGCAACATTATCGCAAACGTATAATGAAACGATTTCTACATGAAATGGAAAATAAATGTAGTCGATCTTCTGTAACTCTCCTCGACGCCATGAACTACCTTAGCGCTGCTTGGAATGCAATCGAACTTAAAATAATTCAAAATTGCTTTAAAAGAGCAGCTTTCGTAACGGACGCCGAATATAATATGGATGCAGCTGAAGGGGGGTTGGATCCTATAGACGACGAGGACTGGCAAGCTGCTTGCGAGCATCTTGCAGAAAACCAACATAGCCTTCAGAACTATCATAACATTGATAAAGACGTTATCACAAGTAATGTTAGGAGCATTGACGACATTATAGGGGAGACTGTACAGGATGCAGCAGAAGAAGAGCACCCTGATGAAGTTGCTGGTGGCGATGTTCAAGAGCGCATCCCAACGATAGCTGAAGTAAGGGAAGATTTTAGCACTATCCGCCTATAAACCGCTTCAGTAGATACCGTCGCTTCACATGAAGCTATATTAAGACATATAAACAAAGCAGAAAACGCTCTTTTATGTGGTCGTTCGCCCAATCGTCAGACGAAACTCGAAGAGTTTTTCTCTAAAACAGAATAAACAGCAAGTGAAAGTTTATAGTCGTCATAGTGGTGCTCAAGAATACAAATGTTAAATTAAAAAAAAAAAAAAAAACGAAACAAAATATCATTATTAGTTTCTTTCATAATTTTATTTTTTGTTTAATATAATGATAAAAAATTCCTATTAGAAATGTTAAATATATTTTGTAGCTTTAGTTTTAATGCTAACAATTCTTTTATTTATTCTGATTTGAAATAATAATATACTTTGTAAACACCATGTATATTTGTGATATTTTAAATGAAGGACTCGTTTTTGTACCTCTGCTGCGGAGTTTCTATTTTAAATAATACACGAAAATGATTCCCTACATTATTTAAAGAAGATAATCTGATATTCTCAATTTTAAAATATCGAAAACCATCTCCCGCATTTAACGCTTTCCCGCTTTTAACGCTCTTCTAGTCCGGTCCCCAGGAAGAGCGTTATATCCGGGTTTTACTGTATATGGTTTTTTCATTTGAAAAATATTCAAAACTTTCTTTTGAAAAATCGGGTCAAACAGACCCGAAAGTGTCAAAACGTAATCCAAAATATTTAAAGTCCCGCAACGAAAAAAACGTAGCGTCAACATGACACGACCTAAAGCGTGGGTCGGGTCTTGTAAAATCGGGTTACCCGACCTAATGCAGGTCTGTAGCCGACAGTCACCTTTTTTGTTTGGATTAAGGTATCTCAAGACAAACCTTTAAAACTTTCGAAATTTTAATTTTTTTAGATGTTAAACGCTTCTGAACATTTTGATATAATTGTTTCCTTGGAATTCCCATTAGAACAGAAGTGATGGCTTTTAGAATTACACCCGCTCAATAGCTGAAACGGCGCTTCCGAAACTTTGAAATCATTTTTCTCCAAATGACGTTTTTGGGCATAACGTGCACGATTTCTCAAAAACTTCTGAATATTTTTTCGTGAAATTTTCAAAACATATGTTTCATATTAGTTTGTATAAACAGAATCTAAATTTTCCTTTTTATTGTTCAAAAAAGTATTTATTTAGGTGATTATACTGATGAAACGTTCTAAATTTTGCATTAGCTCAATACAACATTGTATTAAAAATATAAAAAATGCTTTAAATATAAATTTATTTAGGTTCAGGGTAATTATTACAATCTGAAGTATCAGTAGGCACCAAAATTTTCATTCTAGTTGCAAAATTTATTTTGTAATCCTGCGCGTAAGCTGTTATGTCAATTTTCTGCTCGACAAATATCTGACAGTTTGGAACTCCCTGTAAATGCATTCTGCATCTGCGTCTTGGAACTTTTTAAATACATGAAATAAAAGAACATACTTATGTCTTTCAATTCCAATAAAAAGTGTCTTTAAATCAAATACATTTTAAGATGTTGAAAATGGTCTTTTTCATTTTTGTCCTGAGAACCCCTTTTAAAAAAATCCATTTAAATTTTAACTCATTGTGAAAAGTACCGTATTTTATGGGAGAAACGCCGCACTCCTCAAATTGGACTTTATAAGCTAAAAAATATCGTAATCGCCGCAGCCGTGTGAACGCTACTTTTGTCGACACCGTCACATTGACCTAATTTTAATCAAAGTTTTCTGGGCAGTGTAGGGCGCCTCATTTTTAATAAGTTGTCTAAAATTTTAATTAAAATATTTAAATCAGGTTTTAAATATTTTTATGCACTTTTTAAATTAAGCAGACATCATTGTAAGTGCATGTAATTAGCTGATTTTCTTACTCAAAAACCATAAATCACACGGCTTTTTCCATTTTTTGGTGCAGACGGAACTTCTTTCAGAAAATACTGTCGAAGTGGACGTTTTGAACCGAATTCCCGCTCCAGCAACCCAAGAAAGGTGAAATACTTATCGTCACGTGACCGGAATAGCTTATAACTCGATATGTAATTTACTTATCGAAAAATTGAAAATGTGTTGCGATTTCAAATCGCTCCAATAGTCAGAGCTTTGAAATTCATGCCGTTTAAGTTTAAAAATGAATCAGAAAATGTGTTCGGAAGTTCAGCGTTGTTGAGCAGGGGACTTGAGAACAAACAGTCTTAAGGAATTTTTATTTTATCCCGATTTTATGCGCGCAAAAAAAAAAAAAAAAAAAAAAAAAAAAAATAATAATAATAATAATCGCAAACGCCGCACATGGTTATAACAAACGCCCACTTGCAAAAAAAAAAAAAAAAAAAAAAAATAACTTTCAAACTTGTAAATGCCGCGGCGTTTATTTTATAATATATTGTACATACCCTCTGCATAAAGAAATTTGAGAGTCTCTCATTGGATAATAGGATGCTAGTGATTTTGATGAAATTTCACTTTCGCTGTGAAAAATTGACTTTTTTTTTTTTCTGTCGGGATTTTTTTTTTTTTTTTTTTTTTTTTTGTTTATATTTTACAGACTTCAGAGACTGTTATTCAACCACTTAAATTTGAGGGAATTGGAAAGCTTTTATGGCCTGACTCTGTTCAGAAAAACATACTGGTTCTGCAAGCTACAGCCCATGTCATGCGAGTTCACTTCACTGTGGAGGGAGTTATTTTCTTCGCATCCCATTGAATCAAGGGTTCTCTTTTGGCGTTGACAGCATTCTGCGTAATTTCCGGATTTTTCTTTTCGCCTTTCACAAAAATCTCTCGGCTCGCAATTAGCTTATTTTTTGCTGTTTTTCAGCCCATCTCTTGTCATTGACCGCTCGCCAGCGAAAGCAGTCCCTTTGTTACGGACTTGGCAGTCGGGATGGGAATGCCACGTGTTGGTTTTATCGACTTCCTGGTCGATCGTCCTTTTTCGCATTCTTTTTGGTAGAACGTTTTCTTTTTATAATACAGGGTGTTTCTAAAAGACTGTCGGGGTTTTAACGTTTGGTAGTACTATATATTGCATGAAACTTAAAATTATAATTAATACATAAAATGAAAGAGCAACTAGAACAGTTTTACCTACAAGCTTACAAGTGTTCAATGCGAGCGCCTTTCGTCACACGGCACACATCTAGTCGATAGCTCAGTTCTTCCCAAACGTTGATTAGCCAAGAAGTTCTGTTCAGACGCTCACCCGATCTGACGCCATGTGATTGCTACCTGTGGGGGTTCATAAAGGATCGTATGTATGTGCCTCCACTACCAGCTGACCCTTGCAGCTGTTGCAACAATGACCCCACAAACACTCATCAACGTTTTGGAAGAAGTGACCTATCGAATTGATGTGTGCCGTGTGGCGAAAGGTGCTCACGTTGAACACTTGTAAGCCTGTAGGTAAAACAGCTTGAGTTGCTCTTTCATTTTATGTATTAATTATAATTTTAAGTTTTATGTCATAAATACTACCAAGCCTTAAAACCACGATATTCTTTTAGAAACAGCCTGTTTAAAAAGTGAAAAACCTGTGTACTGGGTGATTAAAAAAAGGCTAGACTCACTTTGAAGTGCGGAGCGTACTATTTGTATCACCGCATTTTTCACGAGTTATAATTTTCCCAACTGATTGATGACGTGTCCAGGCCCGATTCGAACTAGTGACCTTCGGCATAAGCTGCCAACTGAGCTATCCTACACAAATTTCTCGGACGCTATTCACCCAGAAAACCTTTTTAGGTGCATTCGTAATTATATAAATACGTAGCACCTATAGTCGTCGTTCGGTCCGTCTGTCGGTTGGTCCGTCCGCATATAACAGAGCAAAAACTACCCAACCGAATGGTCTTTAATTTTAAATATATAATGGTTGCAAAACTTTGTCGAGACATTTCAAATTTTATGATAATCGGATGTATAGTTAATTACAGGGACAGTCAAAATTTTTCCGTTACATTACGGCCAATGGGAAAAAATTATTTCAAGTGCATTTTAATGATGTTACAGCCTTTCGAATCGAACAGAATGAAATGGATAGGCACTTATGAAGTGCACTAAAATATACATTCAGTACACTGTGTAGTGCAACATTTTTTTATGTACAAACGCACGTCATTTGCCACGTTTCACGTGCAATTTCCAACTTGTTACTTTCTTCTATCTTTACAAGAAGAAAGTATTGGATTCGTGAAAAATTTCGACTTTCGGTTTTCGACGGATTTATACGTTTTAGAATGCCCAGAACACGATTTGATGGTTTTTAGAAAATGTCTGTCTGTGAGTCTGTCTGTCACTCTGTCACTCTGTCACTCCGTCACTCTGTCACTCTGTCTGTATGTGACAAAAATTTTGTGGGCGCTCTATCTCAAGAACTAATGCACGGGATTTCACAAAACTTCATACTTAGTTAGACCTCGATATAAACTGGACCTGATTAGTTTTTGGTGAAAATCGCCCAACAGGTGGCGCTGCTATGCGGCATTTTTCACGATTTCTGCAATAGCTATATCTCAAGAACTACTGCACAGATTTTCATAAAACTTCAGATTCAGTTAGTCCAAGATATAGTTTGGTGCTGATTACTTTTTGTGAAAATCGCCCAACAGGTGGCGCTGGTATGCTGCATTATTCATAATTATCGCAATAGCTCTAACTCAAGAAAAAATGCACGAATTTTCATCAATCTTCAGATTCAGCTAGTCCCTGATATAAATTAGTGCTGTTTAATTTTTGGTGTAAATCGCCCAACAGGTGGCGCTGCTGTGCTGCTTTTTTCACGAATTCCACAAGAGCTGTATCTCAAGAACTATTGTACGGATTTTCATCAAACTTCAGATTTAGTTAGTCCTTGACATGAATTGACGTATAAATTAGTGCTGTTTAATTTTTGGTGTAAATCGCTCAACAGGTTTGCTATGCTGTGTTTTTTGCGATTTCCGCAATAGCTTTATCTCAAGAACTAATGCTTGGATTTACAAAAAATTTCAGATTCAGGTATACCTTGATATCGTTTAGTGCTGTTTACTTTTGGTGTAAATTGTTCAACAGGTGGCGCTGCTATACTACATTTTTTCAGAATTTCCGCTATAGCTCTATCTCAAGAACTAATACACGAATTTTCATCCAACTTCAAATACAGATATACTTTGATATGAATTGGTGCTAAATCGTTGTTATTTCTTGTACTATTTAAATGATTTAATTGCTGTGATTTATATAGAAGAAAGTTTTGTGATGGCCACAACATACTAGTTGAATGTGACATCAGGCCTGATTGCTAGCTGAATCAGCTCAACAGAATAAATCGATGGTAATAGAACTCGAAGAAAACATTGGATACGTAATTGCATTACTCTTTATTAATTTTAACACGATTATTCTAATTGATAAATAAATCACACGATTCGTCATTTTTACAAGCGCGTGAAAAAGTATCCAGATCTACTATAATTTTTAATAAAAGTCTGTGTTTTAATTTGCGTGCAAATTTTATTAAATTGCATTTAATTTATCTATTTTCAAATGCATTTAACAGCCATTGAAAGATAAACTGTATAATTTAGATAATCAGTTATTTATACCTTCATTAAAATGAATCTTTTCTGGTTTGGTTGCTGTTCAGTTTAAACTGCACAGCAGGTTAGGGAATGGGAAAAATAGACAAACTTACATTGATGTTCCAAAATTTTCAATATTTTGTATTTGAAATTTTCTTGTTATGAAACAAATTTTTATTAATACTTGATCCTAGACTTTGTGTTTTTTAATGAATGTAAAAAAAGTAAATTGCTTTTTTTCCATTTTGTTAATCTCGAATTTTGTTATGTAGGTGAAAAAAAAATCTTTTAGAATAGTGTTCTATTAAGTTTATTACTTGCAGTGTGTTTAGCTTCTATTTTATACAAAGTGAAAATATTTATAATCAGCAGTAAGTTGACTTGTTTGAAAATATCGGATACTTATAAAAAATATCTTGATATTTAGGGACACTGTTGAAAGTAATTAATATAGTTACGAGAATAATATAATATAGTTAGGAGACTAATCATAAAGTTCACGTTACCGTCCGATTCTGCTTCTTTTTATAGCATCTCACTGAAAAACAACTCTTTTTAGCGTTGACAGCATTATGTACAATTTCCGGATCCCCCCCCCCCCCCTTTTCTCTTTTCAGAAATATCTCTGGGATCGTAATGAGATTATTTTTTGCTGCGGTTGTCTTGTCACTGACCGCTAGCCAGCGAAAGCAGTCCTTTTGTGGCGGACTTAGCATAGCATAAATTTGATCTTGGTCGGAATTTAAATGCCACGTGATGTTTTTATTGATTTTCTGGTCGACCATGCTTTTTAAGACTTTCCAACATACGTACTTTGATACTACTAAAAAAGTACGTATGTTTCTTTTAATTACCCTTTTATTTAACTCGTTTTTTAGAGTTTCGTTCATCTCACGAAACCCTTATAATAGTCGCGCTTCTCTGTTTGCCTATCCTTCCTTCCGTTCGTTTGTCACGGGCTCGTACTCTGAAACTATCAGGGGAATTCATGTTCGATTTAGAAAAATATTTTTTTATTGCTGTGCATTTTTTAAAAATGAAATTTAATTTATCATGTTGCTATGGCAGCAGACGATAAAATGATATCTTTGGAATAAATAGAATAACAAGTTTTTTTTTATTTTTTTAATGTTTGATAAAATGTTTTTCTTTATTTTTTAAAAAAGGTAATAATTAAGCGCGATTAAATAATCTCTAATTATTTGCATGCGAGGTAAAAGAATTACCGTACATCTTCTTAGCGTGGCGTACGTAATATGTATATCTCACATTGCAGTAAAGATTTAGAACTGGTTAGAACTCTCGCAATTACGGATTAAACAGAAAAAAGCAAAAATTCGACAAAAAAAAATCTATTTAAAATTTATTGCCCCAATCGTTTATGGGTTCCCTACCAGCAGTAAATTTCGTAGCCCTGCGCCCTGTGGTTTCCGAGCTTTTGAGGATTTTAATAGTGTAGATAGACTTCAAAAAATTTTTACATAGATCTGAATACGTCCTGTCACACCCAAAATCATAAAATTTTGGAAAAGTCTTATATTATTAGTTTTTATGAATTCGACCATTTCTGCGACATTACATAATCTTAATTTCTGCTAATTCATTCGGAGAAGTTATAGCCTAGTTGGTATCAGGGATGTAGTGGAGGGTATATGGGGCTATACGCCGTGCACCTTCTGGATTTTTTTAAGAAGCTCCGTATACCCTCTGTTTGTCAAATAAAACATTAGCGTATACCCTAGCTATGAACGTTCATGACGAAAGCGTATACTCTCTGCTTTTGTTTTTCGACTACAACACTGGTTGGTATGAGTTCGTATGCACAAGGTTGCGAGTTCAAATCCCGCCGATTTAAGTTGAAATTTTCCAAACTTAAATTTGTAAATTTTTTTGCGGAATTTCTTTTTAAAAGTAAATTTGCGAAGTATTATATATCCCCCCCTCCCCCCCAAAAAAAAAAAAACTTCTTGAGGACAATTTTTTTCAAGTTATCTATATACATTTTTGAGGAATTAAAAGGTATTTTTTCTTTTTTATTTCGAACTTTAATATATGTTAACGTTCTTTTTGGCGCCATCTAGTGAGTTTTTGAAAAGTGAAAGAATAAATATGTATTTTTACTGAATTATTTCAGTATTGTAAATATGTTTTAAACAATTCTTTGCTTTTAAAAATATTATTTTTTATTTGTACCTCCGCTAAATTTTTGAAATTTCTGAATTTAGAAATATTCGGATTTTTTAATTTTATTTAAATAATTTTACTTGAAAATTTTTAATTTGATTAAAATATATTTTTAAAATTATTTTTAAATTAAATATAATAGTGCTGCCATTTGTGTAGGATTTTAACAGGGTTCCTACGCGACTGGAAAACCTGGAAAACAGGGAATTGTCAGGGAAAATGACAAGTGCTCAAAGTCATGGAAAGGTCAGGGAAAATTTAAAAAAAATTCTAAAACCTAAAAAAGTCAGGGATTTTTTTTTTAATGCACTATCACGTGTCAACATTCTCCCGAGTTCACGGTGCGACCGCAAAAAAAGTTCCGATTTTTCCCTTAAAAGGAGATTTTTTGCTATATTCACATTTTTAACCTAAAGATGTTTTAGCTATACAAATTTGTCGCCAAATAGTCGGTACTTAAGCGAAAGAAATGTTGAGCCATGTTAAGGTGGCTAGGATGAGATATCATGATTAATTATATAAGAAAAAGAATGAAAATTATGAAGCAAGACAGACAAAAGAAAGCTGCAGCTGAAGTCAAAATGTTAAAAGATAAAAAAATGAAACTTTTACACAATAAACTGCTTCTGAAACAACACAAATAAATGACATGATAGTAGAAGTCTAAAAAAGGTTAAATGTGTAAATTCAGGTATGTAAATAAAAAGTTACTTTGAATCCATCTGAGCTTTATTTTAGTTTTGCTTGTTTTATATTATATATTGATTGATTGTAAATGCCAAATGATATAGATTTTTAGTTTCAATTTTGTACGTTATTTTAATTTTCAGATGTAAGTTTAATCATTTAAGATCTTGAATTGTAATTTGTATTTCTAAAAATGTCGTGAATTTTAGTCAGGGAATTGTAGGAAATATGGCCTGTAAAACCTGAAAAAGTCAGGGAATTTTGTTATTCAAATAGAGTATGAACCCTGTTTAATAATTATAAATTGACAATTTTGATTTATTAATTTAAGTGTTTTAAAAGACATATTAAACGAAACCCTGTGTGCGATCTGCGATCACACTTACCCACTTGTTTTTATTATGTAATAAAGATAGAAAATTGTAATCGATTTTTGACTCATTTCCTGATAGGATAGAAACAGTGTTCTCTCTGACTTTTTACGAATGTTAGCAATTTGGCTAATCAGAAGTAAGAAACATTCGCCAAATGAAAAAAAAAAATATCAAAATAAATTCGTTGTGAAACATTGAAATTTAGATCTTTAACCTCTTAATGTATTCGCCTTTTTTCAATATATTCTAAAATAGCCTAAGTTTTTGACAGTTATTCATCTAAATTTAATTATCCGCTACAGATTCTAAAAAAATAGTTGTATTCTAAATGTCTTACGCAATCAAGAAAAAAAATTAAAATCTGATTTAATTAATAAAATGTTATTAGGAAATAAAACTTCCAATACCAGTTAATTCAGGATTTCAATACATTACATTCAATCAGTGCTGAAAAATTCAAAATATAAACAACAAAATGTGCTACAAACTTTATTTCTCTAGAATTCTTTGACTTTTCATTGAAGCCCATATTTCAAAGGCAATTTCAAAATAGTACTTTTGCGTTTTGGACACATAAACAGATACTGAAATGACATTTTTGATTAGTGTGGCTTTGATTGGTGCTAAATTGAATTGGTTTTGGGTTAGTATCTCAAAAAATAATATAAATTGTAATATACGATTGAACGTGATGCGTGGCATCAATCGTTCTGTAATGTAAATAAGAGTGTCTGTCGCCTGTACTGACACACACACACAAAAGATGAGAAAAAATTGAGCACTCGCAATTTGGCGAGTCTAATCATCCGTTTACTCGCCAAATGAAAAATTTTGTCGTGATTTGGTGCAATGGCGAGCGGCAGCGACAACACTGGCTAGAAATATAAAAGTATCATCGAATATTAAGCTCGAATTCCCAAGGATCGTCCGATAGCTTAAGTGCCCCGAGCCCATCCTTTCCCGCTTTTCGATGCTTTTAATTTGACAAATTTCCCTTTTAAATTTGTCCGGTATCAAATTTTGAATTTTTTTTTTCCTTTTCAACCTAGCTTCCGCAAGATTCTCGGCTAAAGGGATGCAGGCAGGGACGTTGGACGGACACGCGAAACGCCGCGCTCCGCGAATTCTGTGGCGGTTGTCTTTTTAGGATTTCCGAACCTTAAACTATTATAAGAAGAGGCACCACAGCATCAGGGCCGAAACTAAGGGGGGGGGGGGCAAAGGGGGCACGTGCCCCGGGCGCCAGAGCAAAGGGGCGCCAAGTGAAAGATTATACCTTTGGAATCGATCATTTTCTTCTGATGGACTGATGGCTTTCATTTTTATGAAACAGCTATTATAAATGAAGTGTTAGGTGAAGATGAAAGAGCAACTTCAAAAAGGTTGGCGCAAAAAAGGCTACTTTCGGCCCTAATGACATCACTCAATTAAATAGGAAGACATACTTTTATTTACAGAATAGGACAAAGACTTGAAGATAGAACACGAATTGATTATATTTAATTTCGTCGTCATTTGATTTAAATAGGATCAATCCACGCTATACTTTCACAAATATTCAAATTCTTACCGTCGTTCACCGAATTTTACAGCGTTCTATTTACATTCCCGCTTTAATCTCGTAGAAGAGTGGTTCTTGTAACCGATCGATACTAGCGCCGGTTGCTTTTCACTCCGTATGCATGTGTAGCCCCACTATTAATTGATAAAAGCGTTTTTATGGTTTCGTTCATCTGATGAAACCCTATTCGTCTCACTCCTCTGTCTGTTTGTCTGTCACAGAGTCCGTTCTCAGAAGCTATACATGTTGGAGACTTGAAATTTTGCATACTTATAGCTGAACACCTTGCATCAAACGACAAATAATAAAATTTTGAAAAAGTCTTATTTACCGCTCTTTTGCTGTAACTTGTGTACTTTAAGCTTTTTTTTTTCCCTCTAACTGAGCTCCTAATTAAGTTGAAGACTTGAAATTTTGCATACTTATAGCAGAACACTTGCGATCACACGAAAAATCATAAAATTTTCAAAAAGTCTTATATTATTAACCCCTCCGGTCTGGGCTATAACTTGTGTATTTAAAGCAATTTTTTTAACCTCCCCCCCCCCCTTTTCACCCGGGGCACTTTTTTAACTTTTGTCGACACCCCCTTTGACCACTATTTCATATAATGCACCATAGCCTTACATATTTTAGTTCCAATTTTTACCGCTAGGGGCGCGTACTTATCTAGGGTGCTGTGGCCTGATTCCCTCGAATAATATATCTACGGATAGGTTGTAAAACGAAGTTTCGTTCGGATAGAGGTTTCTGTAGAATAGAGCGCGCCCCCTGGTTGCGAAATGTGGAACTAACAGATTTTGCAAAAGGATTAAGTGTTTTGAAAGGAATATTAAACGAAACCCTCTGTGCGATCTGTGATCACACTTACTCTCTTGTTTTAAAATATTACACTTTATTTTTTACTTATGAATAATTTTCTATTTTTTAACCTTTAAAATGTTTCATTGTTGCTGTTTCACATTCATTTGGCCTATTTTGAGAAGCGTTTATTGGGTGTATGATTCACCCTATTGTTTCAACTCTCATACAATCGTACAATTTACAGAGAATAATGGACGATGGGACATTGGGGTCGGGGTCAATGGAAAGTGGCTTAAAATTAATGTATTAATTTATAATTAACTTCTACAAATATTAAAATGATGTATTGTCATAGGAAACAGGCCTGTGAATGTCATTTTTATATAATTTTAGTTTATCGTGTGGTTTAAGGAGGTCCGAGACACATTTTAAAATAATTTTTATTTATTGAGTTAAAATTTTGAAATTTTTTGTGATGGTTATCCATATCATTTGTAAACAAAATCACATAAAACGTCTCATAATTTTTTTTTAATTTTTTTTTTAAAGTGGGTTAATTTAAAATCGTTATAACTCAAAACATTTGTAGAATTTTAATTTTTTTTTTCATTAAAATAAGCAGAATTATATAAGTTTTAATTTTGATTCAGCATTTAAAAAAATATTAATTTAAATAAAAATTAAAAATATTTAAAGTAAAAATTAAGTAAAAAAATGATATAACTTAAAAAATAAATCATATTTTCAAAAGTAAACATTTTAATTTTCTGAATCAAAGTAAAACAACTGGAAAAGACTTGTTCCAAGTTTGAATCATTTATCTTTAACGGTTCTTGATTTATAACAATTTAATTACGAGAAATGGTGAAAAAACCCATCATGAAGAAAACGCATTTTTACAAGAAGTCGTTTCCATGACGAACATTGAGACTAGATTTTGAAACCAAACCAAACCAACCCCCCCCCCCCCCCCCCCCAAAAAAAAAAAAAAAAAAAACCTGTTTCAGTTAAGATAGAAACATGATTTTAAACTTCATTTTAAGCAGAAAACAACAGAGAAATTTTTAGTGCAATAATTTTTTTCTTTAGAAAATTTGAAGATTTTTGTGTCCCGGACCCCCTTACGAAATTCCGCCTTTTCCTATAAAAACCAGGTTTAGTTTAAATAACAGAGAGTAAAAAAATCGTGAGGAGCGCATTTTCGTCTAATAAATGCGACGAACGGAAAGGCCTATTTGTTTTCTGCATGACATTCGATTCACCTGAATGTCAAAAATATTTCGGTACGAATTCTTGGTAACATATATTTAACGTGTGTCATTTTTATCATTATTTGATGGATGTCGGGACTTTGTTTTCTTTTTCGAAATCATCTCGTCTTTCTGGCGAGCGCGTATCGGTTGCAGCTCTTGTACGGGCTGCATAACCTTGACGGGCCATCTATTCCACCGGCTTGGCAAGCTCTGCCAAGGTCAAGGGCGCAGGACGGTTGGAAGGAGTTAGAGAAAATCATGCGCTGATTTGGGCCGCTAATATTTCTCCAATTAAAAATGCTCAATTAAAAATAATTTTTAAGTAGTTGGATGAACCAATCCCAGAACTTTCTTCTATCTCATATTTTAATATTTCAAAATGTTGTTACAAATGTCAATATTTCATTTTTATTAGTTCAATACTATATCAACTTTGACTTCATCTCAAATTTCTGCTTCAGTCAATCGGAGCAAAGACGAGTTAATCTCGAACATGACATTTATTAAAATCAATAGTTTTTCGTTATTCTGATCCGAATGAGAAGTTCCCGTCGCTTCATCAGCCGCCGGTGTACAATAAAACTACGAAAAATCAAGAAATTACACAAAAATCGCTATTATAGTGCACCCTTTCACCGGAATATTTCGAAATTCAGGGAGGACCTTCTTGCCTTGGCCAAATACATACATGAAAAATTTGGTTCAATTCTATGCGTAAGTTCATACACTTTTCAATGGTACAATATTAAAAATGGCACAAAAATCGCTATTACAGCGTCCCCTTCCGGCGGAATTTTCCCAAATTTAGGGAGAACCTTCTTGCCATGGCCAAAAGCATACATAAAAAATTTGGTTCAATTCCATGCATAACTTCATACACTTTTCAATGGTACAATATTCAAAATTACACAAAAATTGCTATTACAGCGCCCCCTTCCAGCGGAATTTTTCCAAATTCAGGGAGGACTTTCTTGCTATTTTCTTTCTTGCGAAAACCGGAAGTCGAAAAAAAATTTCGATTACAATACTATCTTCTATTGAAGATAGAAGAAAGTAAAAATGTAGTGTGAATTCCACAAAAATGAGTCTGAATAAAAAATTTGAACACCCACCACCAGGTGGTGGTGGTGGTGCGGGGGGGGAGAGGGGGGGGGGTTCAAAATTGTCAAAAAAAATTCTTCAAGCGAAATGAGTAAAAAATGTCCAGTGCAGGACTCGAGCCCGGGACTTCTAGCTTAACGTTCCACTGCTCGACCGACTCAGCTATTCTGGGCTCGACGCAAGTCCCGCAAGCTCAGTGGGCAGTAGATTCCTACCCGGGCCGGCTTGTACTTGATGCGAACCCGAAAATTCTGCAAGTCAACTTTAAACCCAACCCGAACTCGGAAGTGAAAGAAAATAAACCCTATTTTAATGTAATTATATAAAAGTAGCTTACAATTATTATATTGCATATAGATAGTACATGTACACTCATTAATGTTCAAATATATGGTTTTTTTAAATAAAAAAATAATCAGGAATTTCTTTTGAAACCGGTCAATTTCGGTTTTTAGTCATCCCGAACCGGAGCTGAAAGAATCGGAACTCAACACGAAATCGACCCGAATTCGAAACATTTAAAATCAACCCAAATCGCACCAAAAGAGATTAACGCTCACTCGGCCCGACTTACCGGTTACACGATTTCGGTAAAATCGGGTAACCTGACTCAATCAGACTCCAGTTGGTAGAGCGTTGCAACATCAAGCCAGAAATCCTAGCTTCGGGCGTTTTTCACTCAGTTGCAATTTTAAAAAATCTCCCCTAGAAATTTCTTTAGGCGGTTCCGGAAAAAAAAAAAAAAAAAAAAAAAAAAAAAAAAAAAAATCGAGAGTTTTTCATAATGCTGACGATTTTTCGCTCTTTTAAGTAAAACATTACTCGACATAAACAGAAATAAATCATTCTGTGTGTCAAAGCGTTTAGAAATTTGAAAATGTTCCTATATATCGAAAAATGGATATATCGATATTTATGTCCGGTATTTTTAAGAATTTCTTTTCAGGAGTTCTATCGATATTTTGGGGGGAAAAAATGACGTCACTCTATGCAATTTAAAAGACTGTGTATGGAAGAGGGAAGGGGGAAGTGACAAGACAGTTAAAGAAATTGTCACTGTTTTATGGAAATGGACGCGTGTGTAAACAGTTTGTGCATGAATCGCTCCGCTCGCATTATCGTGGTTATTCACATTTTTTTAATTTCTACTATTATTAATTACCTTTATTTTATGATGTCTTCCAGTCTGTGCTTTTGGAACTGGCCGTATATCCACTTTATCATTTTTTGTTGTCTATTTTAGCTTATTTTTTTCTTAATTTTGTATTTTTATTATTTATTTTAAGTTTTTATTGCATTTAATTTATATACTTATATTAAAATCTGAGTGCAGGAAACTGTTGGTAACCATGCCGGTGCGAACCACTCTGGTCTGCGAATCGACCATAGACTTCTCATATAACTGGGCTCAGAAATAGCAACCCTTTCTTGACGCCAGGATCAGTACCCACCGTCACGTGATGGTGGGCAGAAAAAACGCGCCAAACCGGTTTTTCTCCTCTGGTTCCCGCTGAAACTTTCTTGCGTCGGGCGTTTCTCTCGCATAAATCAAATCCGACAGTTGCCAATAAGGTGATCACCGCCAAAAGAGACAACCTTTTGGCGATGAAAGCGGAAACATGTGTGCCTCAAGTTCTGACCGAAATAACAATGGGATTCGGCCTCTACTTCTTATCTTTACTCTGAGGAATCGACCGTAACTAAACGCCATGTTAGGCTTAATGAAAAACATATCCTAACATATAACAGCTAAATGATAATTTTTTCTACTTGAAATCATGTCTGTTCAGCATATTTTCACATAAAACATTGTATCATATCCATTTATAATGTATTAAGTTCTAAACTAAAATTAAGCTATTATAAACACAAAAATCAGGTCTAAACAAACGATACTGTTGCCATTCAGATTCAAATTCCAGCAAATCTACAAATGAATGACTCTTTCAACGCTTCATAAAAATACAGGTCAACGCCAATGCTGGTCTTAACATATTTGTAAAAATATATTAAAACCTTTAAATATTTTAACTTTGTTTAAAACCTTCATAAACTATCATATTAAGTTTTAAATTTAAGGGCCAAAACAACAACAACTAGTTCTAAATTAAAAATAACGGGTAACTATCGCCATCTGGTGGAGAAAAGATATAACTTTCGCTCTAGGAAGGTTTGTGCAAGCACATTGCATTACATGCATTTTTAATTTATTCAGAATGATTATTCTTTTGCACAATTTCAGATTTCCTGTGACATTTGTTTTCTGTCTTACATGACAAAGTAAAAATTATCCGAATTTGAATATCTAAAACTTTCAGATGAATTTACAAAGGAAATTAAAGGGACAATTTTTTCTGTACCGGAGGCTGCAAGCAAACGCCTCTTTAGGCCGTTTTAATTCCCAATGAATTAGGAGTTTGTTTCTTGCAAATTCTTTTAGCGTCAACTTTCTGTTGTTAATCGTACTTTTTTTCACAATTCATTTTATCAGATTTGAAGACATTGCAAATAAAATGAATATTTTTTATCGGTACAACATATTTTAATTATCAGATAAAATTTTGAATTTTAACATAGTTTGGAGCGAAAAAAAAAAGTCACGCTAAACAGCAAATTTTTAATGTAGAGGGAACCTAAACAAGCATTTTCGTCATAGAATGTGTAGCTGGAAATGCCGCGTTTAAGCGCTGCTGACTAAATTGTAGTTTACATAATTTCTTTGTTCTAATCATAAAAAATCAAAGGATAATACTTTATAATTAACAAAATGCATGAGGCATATTTTTTTTTTTTTTAGTCCGTAACTATTGTTTTTGAAGATTTATCATTCGCTTTCCGTCATTTTTGACGGGGATTATATAGTAGTATACAATATTATTCTGAAGGGTAACTTGCCTCTTTGTTTAAAAAGAAAGGTGTTTTTGCCTGCACTAACTTATAGAGCAGAAATAGTGACGCTAGCAAAACGAATGGTACAAAGATTACAAACAACACAGAGAAAGGAAAGCTGGAAAGATGTATGCTAGGCATAACTAGAAGAGACAGAAATAGAATAACTTGTATAAGAAGTCAGACGAAAGTTTTTGATATGATTGAAAGAATTGAACTGCTAAAATGGAAATGGGTTGGGTTGGAACACAAGCACCCTACAGTGGTATCCCAGAGGTGTAGAACAATCAAGAAGACGACCTCAAGTGAGATGGAGTGACGAAATCAGAAAAGTGGCCGGTGTTAATTGGTTGGCTAAAGCACTAGACAGGAAGCATTGGAAAAATCTGGGGGATTTCTAACCTACATTCAGCAGTGGAATGAAAACGGTTGTTGATGATGATGCTATAATATGTATGGTCCTGGGGCCTTTTTCTGCCTTGCCCCCAGTTTGCTTGATAATTTATACAAATCCTAATGCTTCCGAATTTGTTTTCAAATTCCACCTTCCTAAACATCTATGCATCAAGTTAAATCGACACATCCCCTTCGATGGAAGGTAAACGATGTCATGACGAACCATTCTGCATGGGTTCATGATACTAAAGAAGTGCGTCGTCACTTATTCGTGACACACAAATAACTTGTCACTACCGCATGACTTGTTACGTTATTCATTGTGAGGAAAATCAATCGGCATTGTCTTGATGACTTCATCAGATGTCAATTCCCATCACCATCTACTTCTGTAGCCACATGTTCTTCTCCCAAGGTGATCCCTGAATGTGGATTATTATTTTTATTTTCTCGCACCGTGACATCTCCTGTTATTTCTAGAGGCGTAAACCATGCGAAACCCTTTTAAATTATCAGGGGTCACGCTCCTGTGATCTTGGGTAATCCATCCCAGGTTCTCCTTAAAAAAAAAAAAAAAAAAAAAAAATTCAAGTCGACCCAAAACACCCTCCTTTTCCCCCTCCCACCCCCAAAAAGTGCCTATTAATTGCCAATCGCGATTGCAATGTTTCTTTTTTACTAATATTTTATATATACAGTCGAACTTCCCTTTAAAAAAAATTTCTGCTGTACCTTGACTTTGAATACCATTAACATGCAAATTAATCTCCATATTACGAAAAATACGTTCTATATAACGAAATTTATTTCACTTTCGTGCGTCTGCAACATTCAAATGGTAAGGTTCTGTTGCGATGGATATATGAATTTTATTTCAGCGTATTGTATCAAAATGCAATGTATTTATTTAATCATTTCAATTTAAAAGAAGAAATGGTAAAAGTCTTCGATACAATAAGAAAGGGATTCCAGTTTCACGAGAATGTTACAGATGAATTGTACGGTACTTACAAAAATGGAAAATTTTTATGAACAACATATTTTTTATTAAAAAAAAAAAACTGTACAAAGTATAATATTACAGACTTTTTTAAAATTAAGGAATTTGAATACTGGGAAAAAAGAGAAAAGTTACGCTACGCTTCAGTTTTTGTTTACCTCTCTTTATTATTATTTTTTTCACATTATTCTAATTAAATTTTTCTCATATGTGTACATTGCATACTTAAATTTTAAAAATAAAAAAAACAGACAGCGTAGAAAGCGAACTAATTAATTATTTTGCATCAATGTAAAACTATTTTTTATATTACTTACCTATTTTTTTTTATTTACTTGTACTGAAGACTTTTAAGTTATGTTTAATTGTCAGTTCCTATAAACACTGTTTTGATGAGGCCTATAGATGACTATAAAGGTTAGAGATGCAGTAAAGCTAGAGATCCTACCTACCCAACTTCCAGGTTGTGTAATATTTAAACGGAGCTTCTGACTGTAAAATAATCAGTGAAACACAGTCTTCATTTTGAAAGACCTATCCAATGATGGTCACTCAATAGGGTGCATAAATGTTTGTTTTTTTTTCCGCCTACCGCCATTTTGTATTTTACGGCCGTCATTTTGAATTTATAAAAACAAAACCTACCCTATAACCATCGGACGGTTAAGAAGAATCAATAGAGACCTCATTCATTAAAATCCATCTAGCCGATGTTTCGAGGGTATAAAAAAATCCACATACTCAGATACGCATAAAACACATAACCCTTCTTGGCAATCGGGTAAAAAAGTTACTGCCCGAATTAAAATACATTTTTCTAATATTTCCATTTTATGTGTATTTTTCATTTTATGCATTTGCATATTATTATACAAATTTCATGAATTTAAGTTGATTTCTATTTTACGAATTTTCTTCATGCGAAGTGGTGTAACGATGAAATTTCGTTAAATGGGGGTTTCACTGTATTATAATTTTTAATATTACATCTGATTACTTGCTAAATAAAATTAAGTTACTTTTGACTTAGATGTAAATTAGCCTGTCTATAGCAAAAAATCGACCTATTGTAGGTCCTGCACACTATTCGCAAGTGTAAACTATAGCCGATTTTTTCCGCTTGCATTCGTTTCCCCTTGTTCCAGTTTATATTTTGTCAATATTACATGTTCATTTTAATATTAATTTTGTTAGTATGACCGAACTCGCGCTTTTTTATAAAGAAAATATAGATTTATCGTATTCAACGCTCGAGTAACACAATCCAGGCCAGGAATCGAACCTGAATACTTGCAGTTCGCAGCCATGACCAGTAAATAAGAGTGAATTATGTCAAGCTTAACAAATAAAGCATTGACACGACACGCCAAGTATCCAGGTTCGATTCCTGCTCTGGACATTTTTCGCTCTGTTGGAATAAACTTCAACTGTGCTACTCCAGTCTCGAATATGATTTAATCCAGATGGAAAAAAATATTCTTTACCTTCATTATGATATTGAATTTATTTTCGAAAAAATCAACATGCCGCTCATATCAATGGCAATCACGATCTTTTTCCCAAGACATTTTTTAATCAATCAAGCTTTTTTGTTTGTTAAATCCGGATAAACATGATATAAAATTTCGTTATTGTACGATTTTAGTGTAAATTATGTTCCTATCTAAGATATTAAAAAAAAAAAAAAAAAGAAAAGAAAGAAAGAAAAGGCGCAGCAATAGCTTTCGCACAATACCTGTAACTCTAACTGTTGAAGTCGTATTGTTTATGTTTGCAGTCGTTTCGGGTTTAATCTGTAATGATTTTTATTTTTTTCGTGGTTTCGTACGTAATTCTGCTCAATATCGCTGATTCTAATATTTCTAATGAAAAAAGACAGCAAAAGAAAAATACGTTAGTTTGACAATAATCAAAAAAGTAGAGATTATAAAAAAGCTTGATTATGCTTCAAAAGCTAAATTTTTATTTTATGTAATTGTTAATTATTAAATTATTTTAATCTTTTACTTAATTATTGTAATAATTTACTTTATTGTAATCATTCATTATAATTTTCAATGCTTAACCCCATTCGTATTACTGTTTAAAAAATGTAAACAAATCAGTGGCCAGAAATCCTCAAAATTCCAAAATCCGCACAACCTCTGTTTTCAAGATGTGTGGATTTGAGGGGGTTTATTTACTGTATATAGATTTTCTATTTAGCTGAATAGGAAATTCCCAAATATCCGGCTTAATTTAAAAAAAAGAAAAAAAAAAGTCGTTGAAAGAAATATAGGTTAACAAAAATCCGTGCGAGACCTTCATCTGCATTTTCATTACACGTTCTGAAAACGGTGCAATTTTGTACAAATTTTCTGAAAACAGACTCATTTCATTTTTGGTGGATATTTTCTCACGCCCGGTAACATTACCATTTTGATTGGAATTATCTCATTAAAAATAAACGGAGTACGCACTTCATTTTCGTTGAGAATGACTGGTGTATGAGTTTGCTCCTTCATTTGCATAAATTATCTTCCATTCGCCCTCACCCGGAAGTCAGGCGAAGCCCTTTTATGATGCGAGGTAAATGCTGTTACCAGTAGTTGCCCTATTTAGGGGGCTAGGTTAAATGTTAAAGTAATCATTGCTATTATGATAGTTCATCGACTCAATCTAAAGGGCAGATTGCATTTTCCCAAGGTGTTGCTATCTTATTTAAATATGTATGCATAAGTGTGTTTGTGGTGGGGGAGGGGGGCATTTTTATAAATTGCTGAATTAATAGTACTGCAGTATTTGATGACAGTTTATTTTATTTGTACGAACTAAAATATTCTGAAATGGGAAAGAAAAATCATGCGTCAAGTATAGATTGTGAAACACTTTCCGACTCATTCAAAATCTTATATCAAAACTTCATTCTTTAACCCCTTAACGGTCGCTTAATATTTGGAAAAACCATCTAAAAAGTACCTATTTTTTTTTTTTTTTTTTTTTAACTAGCAAAAGCCATGTTTTGTTTGGATTTGCGAAGCATTATTTAATAAGATAAATATTTGAAAGTAAAAATATTTTTTTATATTATTTTTGCATCTTTATTAAGTAAAAACGTTATTTTATGTTTTGGTGCATTTTAATTGTAAATTCAGCCAAACAACTAAGAATTTCCTCGGAATTTTTTATTTGTGATATAACGAATTTAACAATTAATTTTGTTTGTTTTACAATTCTTTTGTTGCCGCTTTCCAAAAAAAAAAATATATATATATATATAATTGTTTTAAAATGCGTAAGTATCGTCTGCGTAAATGATTTAACATAATACGAATAAATTGTGTATTTGAATTCTTAACACTGAAAAATACTTTTACAATTGAATGCAAATATTGAATTTTCATAAATTTTAATTCATTAAAAATATGCTATAATTTTCATTAAAAAAGGTATTTTAAAAATTTCATAAGAGAAGTCGTGAAACTATTTAATTAATCATGATTCTATCTATAATTACTAACACCATGATTTATTTTTTCTTCTGAAAACATAAGTGTTTCATTTTTTATTTGCAAAAATGCGTCCATAATGGAAAAAACATGTAAAATAAATTAAAATAATAATTTTTTTAAGGTTGTTCTGTAAAAAGAAATATTGTGCAAATCTACAGATCATAATTTATTTTTTATGTTTAATTTCAAGTCAAAATACTGAATAATTTTTTTGTAAAGCGTACGACAAAATGTAATTTGTGTAACCTAGTAGAGGATTCGCTTTGCTTATCCTAATTACAGAAATTGAATAATTATAAGGTTTCTATATAAAATATGCAATTAGTTTTTTTAAGGCGGAAAAAAAAAAATATGCTATAGAACAAATTCGCATTTGAGGAAAAGCCATCATGCGAGAATTCTGTGTTTTAATGTTTGTTTTACACCATACAAATTAATGCGAATAAGACCTTTATTTTTCACATCTTAGATCTTTATTTATCATCATCAAACAAATGTTTACAAATAATATTTGAAATAATATAATATACATTAAATTTTGATTATTAATAATTTTGATATATTTCGAAACATGCAATACAAAATCCAACATCACAATCAGCGCCAAAAACCAAACCCAAACGCTAATATTCAAAGGCTTCACACCGAAATGCCAGTTAAATTTTTCTGGTTTCAGAAGTTTTTTCCAGCAATAAATCGCCAGGGCACGAGAAATAACGAACGACATCTCAGCCCGTGATATTGACGGGAGCGAGAATTAAGGGCTTAACAGTGTGAAGGATGATATGTCTAAATAAACAGATGGGAAAATGTGTAACATAATTGAGAACACAGTTTAAATAATTCCCACCTGCATTCGAAAAGTGATCCGAAATCTGTGCAACCCTGTATGCGATCTATAGCTGTGTATGTATACGTAGTGTTGACTCTAGAACAAAAGAGCCGCCGGGCACACTGTTCTCAAAAAGGGTTCTCTTACGTGCTGTTCAAAAATATATTTCGAACTGATTTGTTTAGAATCTCCTTTTTTTCCTTCAGAATTTCACGATATTTTCTCTCGACCTATTGACGATTTTCGCGGTTTCATCCTTTGACAAATTGACGAAATTCTCGACGATGAAATTCACGATTTTTTTCCTACAACAGAATCACGTATTTCGCGAGGAAAACAACCGAAAAGGCCCACCAAAAAAGCAGTAAAAGCCACCTGGTGCGTAAGGGGCTGTGCATTATAACGTTATCAACTTGTTGGTAATTTTGGACCCCTCCCCCCTCTTCCGATATCATTAGTTATCATTCCTTGAACACCCCTCCCCCTGTAATGATATTGTTATCAATGTATACATTTTTTTTTTAGACTTTTAGAATTTTTCTTTTGTTTGGAGTGATATACAAAAATGGTTTCATTTATTTTTTGCATACTTTATTGATTCAGATGAAGAAGTCAATAAAATATCACTTTATATATGAAATAACTTTATATGAGAAATCGTAGCACACAAAATTTAAATTAATCTGGAGGTTGGTTGGTTGGTTTTTCGTGTTACACAGCTATCTTTTGACATTCCTAAAAGGAATAAGGTTTCAGTCTTTCAACTCAATATAGTAAGTTTTTTCCTTTGAAAATTTTTATACGATTTTTAGAGTTTCTTTTTGTTTCGCAGCGTTTTTACATTTGTAAAAGGAGCCTGGTTCCAATTTTTTAGCCCAGTACAGTAAATTTTGGCGAAATTCGGGATTTTTTTCCTGCGATCAATTCAGGATATTCACCATTTTTCTGCAATCGTAATTCACATTTTTCTATCACGATTCTTTGTAGAAATCCGCACTTTTTACCATGAACTTTTGACGAAATTCGCATTACCACGATCCTTTGTCGAATTTTGCGTTTTTTTCCGCGATCCTTTTGACGAAGTTCGTGTTTTCTTTCTGCGATCTTTCGATGAAAATTTGCGTTTTCTTACTGATCTTTCGATGAAATTTGCATTTCTTACCTGATCTTTTGACGAAATTCGCGTTTTCTTTCTGCGATTAGTCCAGGCAATAGGGGATTTTACCTAGCAAAATTAATGGTAGTACTGGAAATCGGCTTTTTAGATGTTTTTTGGGTCGCTGAATCCGAATTTGTAACTTCCCACCAAAATTTCTCACGGCAACCTCCCCAAATTTTGGTAAAAAGCACCCCAAAAAAGCTTTTTATTAAAAAATTCCATTTTTTTATTGTTTTAGAGAAAAAGTATCTAGAAATTCAGAAAGTAGACAAAATTTTCAACAAATTAGATACATGACATTATGACTTAGGATGAAGGGGAAGGGGGGATCTGCCTCGGAACATGCACGCGGTGCTGCGTAGAGTAAGTTGCGCAATTCCACTTAACCACTCACATGTTTACATTCGCCCTCCCATCTCCCCTCCGAACTTTCTCTATAAGGTTTACTTTAAGATTTTTGGGTCGCTGAATCCGAATTTTTATCTTTCCCCCAAAAATCCCCCCCCCCGAAACCCCCTCAAATAGTTGTTTTTAACTTAAATTTCTTATTGTTTTAGGGGAAAATCATTATGAAATTCAGAAACTAGACAAAATTTGCAACAAATAGGATATATGACATTATGACTTAGGATGAACAGGGAGGGTGAGGGCTGCCTCGGAACATGCACTGCTGCGCTACGTGCACTAAATGAAAAGTCCAGGCAATAGAGGATTTTATCTGGCAAAATTAATGGTATTACTGGAAATCGGCTTTTTAGATGTTTTTTGGGTCTCTGAATCCGAATTTGTAACTTCCCACCAAAATTTCTCCCGGCAACCCCCCAAAAAATTGATTTTTTGAAAAAATTTGGTTTTTGAGAAAAGCGCGCAGGGAATGTTCCGAGGCAGCCCCCTCTCTCCCCGTTTATCCTACGTCATAATGTCATATATCCTATTTGTTGCAAATTTTGTCTAGTTTCTGAATTTCGTAAAGCTTTCCCCTAAAATAATAAGAAACTTAAGTTAAAAACAACTATTTGGGGTGGGGGGGGTTCGGGGGGGAAAATTTTGGGGGTAAGTTAAACATTCGGATTCAGCGACCCAAAAAACTTAAAGTAAACCTTATAGAGAAAGTTCGGAGGGAAGATGGGAGGGCTAATGTAAACGTGTGAGTGGTTAAGTGGAATTGCGCAACTTAGTCCACGCAGCACTGCGGCGCATGTTCCGAGGCAGATCCCCCTTCCCCTTCATCCTAAGTCATAATGTCATATATCTAATTTGTTGCAAATTTTATCTACTTTCTGAATTTCTAGCTACTTTTTCTCTAAAACAATAAAAAAAATTGATTTTTTTAATAAAAACCTTTTTTGGGGGGCTTTTTACCAAAATTTGGGGGAGTTGCCGGGGGAAATTTTGGTGGGAAGTTACAAATTTGAATTCAGCGACCCAAAAAACATCTAGAAAGCCGATTTCCAGTACTACCATTAATTTTGCTAGGTAGAGTCCCTATACGGTCTCTATTGCCTGGACTGGATATTTTGACAAAATTCACACCATTGAAATCTCAAATCTTCCAGGGAGGAAATTCCCACCCCCTCCGGGCCACCCCCTGAAATCAACACTGCGTTTTACCACGATCCTTTGACGAAATTTATTTTCTTCTGCGATCAATTGACGAAATTGATTTTTTTTTTATACGGTCATTTGTCGAAATCAGTTCATCGCAAATCGTGCGATTTTTCGCACTATTTTAAACCTTGCCCCTCAAAGAAGCCCCCCCTCCTTTTCAGAAATTCTTAAAATGGCACCTTGTTTCTAAGGGAGCGAATTCCTGTATAAATATTTACAGAAACGCGATTCACTCGTGGTTAATATACATAAAGAGAGTGTTTTATGTTAAGAAGTTTGTTTTGCAGCCCAGATTTTTTCTCACCATGAGCATTTTTTAATGTACGAATTTTCGGACTAATGACAAAGTTTTTAAAACTTTCGGAAATGAATACTTTGAAATTTTGGAAATTTCGCAACAGAATCACTCCTGAAAAATATGCTGTGCGGGATAAAAATCGCAACTAGAAACAAAAAATGCGTTCGTGTTTTTTGCAAAAAATCGTAGTTTAAGACCGATTTTCGTAGCATCGTAGTTTATAGGTCCAAATCGTAGCAACTACGATTTTTTCGTAGCAGTTGGCAGGTCTGGAAATAAAACATAAAAGAAATAGTTACTATTTAAAAGTCTTTCATAATAACGAGATGGAACCCGTCGAAATTCGACGAATTAAAATGTTTAGAATGGAACTGTTAGGTCGAATTTATAATAAACCTACAAAAATAATTACGATAAAAAATTCATCTTGCATTGGTTGTCTAACTCTTAAAACAAATAATGTTTTAAACCTAAAATTACCAAAATTTTATTTCCAAACTTCAACTGCTTAAATTATTGAAAAATTAAAGTGTATTTGAATACGTAATCAAGATGAGTAATTATGTTGAAGTTATCGATTGAGGCTCTTATGTTTCTTTTTACGGTATGAAAAATCAGTAAAAAAGATTTCGCTTTGTCACATCATAAAATTTTCCCCCATAAAATCTAAACTGTACGTTATTTTCACTTTCTCAAAATTTACATATACGCACCACTCAAATTCACAATTTAAAAATATTTTAACGCGCAATACATTATTAATGAATGTATTTCCAAACTTAAAGTCACGTTTGTCCGATACAACTTTTCATGTGAACATTCGCACGAACTTTAAGTTCTAATCTCAGACCCACGAAAATTTACCATTCAGAAATTTGCCTTTAGTTGCCATGGTATTGGCCATTTAGTATTGGTCAAATATTTAGTTTTATCAAAGAAAATGTTCGTTTTGTTTTAAATATATCATTTTTACTCCCTTAATCATTTTGCCCAGCGTCTCAAAGTCAGTATCAGCGTAATGTAAAAATATTGAAATATCTTCTTCAATATTTTTATTTATGAAAAAGAATGCGTGTTTTTTAATGGCTGACGTCATTTTCTGTTCAAAAATTAGAAAAAGGTTATTTTTAATTGTAAGGTGAAAATGGCTTCCATAAGGATATAATCAATAAAAATAAATAAACCATGACTATTTTCCCTTTACTTTTAATAGAAATGGAGTACTTCAGTTGCCACAATTACAAAATTGGTACTAAAAACTATATAAAAAAAATAATAATAATATCTCAAAAATAAATTGAGATAGAGCTTTCAAACAAATTGCATTTAAAAGTACATTTTTAGGGTTTCGTTCATCTCACGAAACCCTATTCGTCTCGCTCCTCTGTCTGTCTGTCTGTCCGTCACAGAGCCCGTTCTCAGAAACTATACATGTTAGAGACTTGAAATTTTGGGTACTTATAGCTGAACACCTCACATCAAACAACAAATCATAAAATTGTGAAAAAGTTGGTAATTAACCGAATTACGGGCTAATTAACTTCTAAAATTAACCAATCCACCTTTTTAACGCAAATTCAAACGGACTTTCTTGAAATCATCCGTGTTTCTCCTAAGGGTTGCCAGTAAAATCAGCCGAATGCACGGTTACCACGGAGGAAATTAAGCCGAAAAATGAAGTGGAGATTTTAAAGCGAAATCGTATATCAGAAAATATTGGTGCGAGAAATTTGTAAATGGAATAGACAGACGCAGAAAAAAAATCTACTTTCATGTGGTATAAAGTTCACATTTCTGCGATGTGTATAAGTTAAAATATCCACTAAAAATCGATCGATAAAAATTTAATTTCTTTAATTGGAAAGACAAGGAAGTAAAAAGATCTTTCAATTCGGCGGGAAAACAGGTAGACATGACGACGCTGCGGTTTTCCATAATAGCATATTTTAATACGAAATTTTAACTTTTTAAATATTAAATTTTTTGATTAAATTTTTTGGCATCCCGATGTCAAATTTCTCGCTGATTTCATTGATACCCATATCTAAGTCCTATCTTAATTACAAGCTGAAATATTAATTATTATTTAATTAATCGGTTTAAGAGACGCTTATTTAACCACGAATTAACTTAAATTAGGAAATCTAATAATTTGCCTGGGCTTTTTGAACAGCGATATGAGATGAGTATAACTCATTCATCATCAGAAAGTTTACTTCATACCACTATTTTCTAATAGTAATTTCAGGAAATATTTTGAATTACTGGTTAAGACCGCCACTCAGTCTGTTTGAAACTTTAAGATAGTTTATAACACATAGAAAAAAGTGTAAAAAAGAATGGAGTGTGATATTTCGAGGAGGGGGGGGGGGGGGGGAGCTAGAATTATTTTTAAAATCTTAGCGTTTGTTACCGCAGCAAATATTTTAAATTCTTGTTTAAGACCGCCACCATCCCGACCCATCTATCTACGGAAAGATTGCGTAAAGGAGTTTCGTTCAGATATGCTTTTGTTAAGAATAGAGTGCATTCCCTGGTGGTGGAATGTGGAACTAACATAACACGATTTTGTTAAAATTAGGAAGTCTAACAAGTCGATCTGTTTGAAACTTTAAGATATTTTATAACACATAAGATAAAGTGTAAGAAAGAATGACACGCGAAATTCCGGGGAGGTGGGGGGGGGGGGGGGGCGCGCTAGATTTCTATTTTAAAAATTAGCGTTTCTGACCGCTTTAGGTGACTTTTTTGGGGAGTCCTGAGATATATGCTACTTATTTAATATAAAATTGTCTAAAGTTTAGTTACCACTATTTCCTAATAGTAATTTCAGCAAATATCTTAATTTCTTATTAAGACCGCCACCACCTCGAGTAACATATCTACTTATAGGTTGTTTAACGGAGTTTCCTTCCGATACAGTTTTGTTAAGAATAGAGCGCGCTCCCTGGTGGTGGAATGTGGAACTAACATTTTTGTTAAAATTAGGAAATATAACAAGGCGATCTGTTTGAAATTTTACGATAGTTTATAACACATTAGAAAAAGTTTATAAAAAATGGCGCGTGATATTTCGGGAAGGTGGGGAGAGGGGGAGGGGCAAAATATTTCTTTTTTGTTTCATACCGTTTCAGGTGCGTTTTTTGATGGAGTCCTCAGATACATGCTACTTATTAAACATAAATATGTCAAAAGTTTGAAATTGTCTAAAGTTTAGTTACCACTATTTCCGAATAGTAATTTCAACAATTATCTTAAATTCTTGCTGAAGACCGCCACCCCCTCGAGTAACATATCTACTAATGGGTTGTGTAAAGGAGTTTACGATACGCTTTTGTTAAGAATACAGTGCGCTCCCTGGTGGTGGAATGTGGAATTAACAGACCGCGATTTCATTTAAAGTAGAAAATCTAACAATTCAATCTGTTTTAAACTTTAAGATACTTTATAACACACGATAATAAATTATAAAGAAGAAGGGCGCGTCGCATTTCGAGGAGGGGGGGGGGGCGTTGAGGGAGGTGCGCGAACAAAATTAGGAAATATAACTGGACGATCTGTTTGAAACTTTAATATGGCTTATAAAACAAAACATAAATTTTTAAAATCAGGCCGCGTCAAAAATCATGGTGACCATCTGCCCACTCCCCCCCAAGGGGGGCACTTTTCTAAATTTGGCAGATACCCGTCATTTGATATATCGTAGCATTTTTTTTGGGGGGGGGGAGCGAACAAAATTAGGAAATATAACAAGGCGAATATGTTTGAAACTTTAACATAGTTTAGGATGTGTTTGCCAAAATTTAGAAGGTATTCCATGGCGATAAATGTACTGGACGTTTTGAAAGAAAGTGTTTTGAAAGGAATATTAAACGAAACCCTTTGTGCGATGTATGATCACACTTACCCACTTGTTTCCATATACGACGGTGTACAAATTGAAACTGTGTGATGTTTAGAAGTTTAAAAATTTGTAGTAGCGAAAATTGCAAGACCGAAATTTCATTTCAAATTTTAGAGTGTTGCCATTCGCAGAATGACATATGCGTTACGCACAGATATGTTTGTCCTTTATAATATCAATAGCTTTTTGTTACATAATCAGGGTTCGTAAATATCATGATATTTTCGAAAATATCAAAAATATCCGATATTTTGATATATATCTGATATTTTCGATATATATCCGATATTTTCAAAGCAGCCAACTTACCGCTGATAATAAATGTTTTTGAGTACAATATAGATTAGAAACTAAAATATATTGCACTTAACATGAAAACGTAATCAAACAATATTCTAAAAATGTATTTATCTTTATATTTCTGTTTTTTATTTTCATTTAGAACAAAATGGAAGATGAACTAATTGAAAACAGTAACAATTGGCTTTATACACTTATAAAAAAACTAACTACAGGATTCAGTATCAAGATCAAGTATTAAAAAATCAGGTATTTTTAAAACAAAATTTTAAATACAAAAAAGTATTTTTAACTGAAAAAATTTAACAAAGTATAAAATGTCTTATTTCACATTTCCTAAACATGTTGTATAGTTTAAACTCAACTGAAACAAAACTTGAGAAAAGATTATTTTCTAATATAACTGCTTAAATTAGTCAGTTTATCTTTCAATGGTTGTTCCGAATTAATTATGTCCCACATAATTATTAGTTCAACATTTAAAAATAAAAGCTTCAAATCCAAAGCTTGAAAAATATATTCGTTTTCTTTTTTGGCTAAAAAAGTCACATCCAGAAGAGACAAAAGTTCTTTATCAGATTCACATAGTCAATAACAGTTGAAAATTCATTTCATTTACACTGAAATATTACAAATACAGCATACGACTGAAAATATCAAAATATCTAGCGTACATTTATATTTTGAAAATAAATATCAAATGCAGAAAATATGAAACATCTTGATATTAAAAATAAATATCAAGTATATGAAAATATCAAAAGTCTTGATATTTTGAAAATAAATATCGGTTATATATTATCCACTGATATATATCAACGAAAATAAATGGAGCACAAACACCCTACAGTGGTATCCCAGAGATGTAAAACGGCCAAGAAGATGACCTCAAGTAAGAGGGAGTGATGAAATCAGAAAAGTAGCCAGTGTAAATTGGATGACTAAAGCACTTGACAGGAAACATAGGAAAAATCTGGGGGAGACCTACATTTAGCAGTGGATTGAAAACGATTGATGCTGATGATATATCAACGATCCCTGGCTATATATATAAATGATTATCTAAATTACATTTTATCTTTCAATGGCTGTTTTGAATTAACTGTCTCACATAATTATAAGTTCTACATTTTTAAAAATAAAAGTTTCAAACATAAAGCTTGGAAAAGATTTCTTTTCTTCTTTTCCTAAAAAAGTAATTGCCAGAGGCAAAAGTTCATTATCTACAGAATGACACAGTCAATAACAGGTAGAAATTTCATTGACACTTGCTTTGAATGTGAAAACATAAAAATTATCTTGCTCAGTGATATTTTGAAAATAAATATCAAATATACAAAATATCAAACATCTTGATGTTTTGAAAATAAATATCAAGAATTTGAAAATATCGAAAATATCAAAAATCTTGATATTTTAAAAATAAATATCGGATATATATCAAGATATATATCATGATATATATCCATCGATATATATCAACGAACCCTGTACATAATGCATTCAACAGTAATGTCTTCTTGCACTTGCCCCGCACGGAGGAGGAGAAGGGCAGATAGAAATTCTTATCAACAACACAAGTGGACATTTCTTTCTCTTTCATTTATTAACAAAAACAAATTTCATTTCAAATATTTCGCATATGGTTCCTCGAACAGTGATTATATATGCATACACATATGATAAAGAGTAAAAATGTCAAACATTGGGTATTGCATATTTTGGAATTAAATAATTTTATAATAATTTAGTGATTTTAATAGTAATTTTGTATTTTCATAAAAATAGATAAGACTAAAAAAAAAAGATAACACACTATTTTGATGTAAAGACCATGTTACAAATAGAAAGAGAAAATTTTGGTTGGATCAAAGATGATATCGATATCAAAGGACACCTCCTCTCCCTCTCCTAGAGATCTTACGATATCCTGTGCCAACCCCCTCCCCCCCCTCCCCTTAAAACTTGCCATCATCGCAAAGGATTCTTAGTAAGCCGGGTGCAAATCTTGGCAATAGACGTTTTTAACTCGCCACTTCGCATTTTTTTCCCCTCGTGGTAAATTAAAACAATGCTTTCATGTTGAAATTAAATGTCATGGTTTATGGTATTCTTTATTATTTTTTCTTTTCCTTTTTTTAAGAAATAAGAAAAGTCGGGAATTTTATGAGATTCAATTTTAAATTAATGTATCTTGAATGAAATGGGTGAAATGGTTATATTTTAAATTAAATTAATGAAATACGAAAAAATGCGATGGGAATAATGTTTGGCGATTTATCACCTGAGCCCGGCTAACATAAAAATACAGAGTCCTTGATATCTCTGTCGAAATTTTCCTATTTGGCGAAGGCTTGTGTAACTAAATTAAATTGAATTACGAATAAAAGTAGCATGATACAGTGCTTAGCATACATTTTAGGGAGACCAAACTGGTCGCCAAGGACGGCTAGTATGTAAATGACCCTTGAATCTAAATTTATCTAACAAGTTCAAATAACAGTATTAACTAAAATTCTATTTCCTGTTTTTGAACTTAAAAGGTAAAATTGTGTGGCTATTTTTACCATAATTGTATTAAATAATGGGAAAATAATTTTCTTTTCTTTCGGGTTGACTTCAAATAGAATTTTCGGCTTCGTACAGGATACAATCCGATGAGTGCCAGACTAGAGCTTCATGTCATACAGGCCTTCAGCATGAAGACGAAAAAGAAAAAAAACTTCCTTTTCTAAATGGGTGTAAGAGTAGACAGCAAGTCTTTTCTGGGGAGTTGTCCGCATAACGATCATGAGGTCGCACGGAGGAAAAAAAAACGCCTTATTGCAATGTCTTCTTTGTCTCGTCTCTAATCAGCGCGTTTGGTACCGACATTTAAAAACAACATTTACCTCTAATTTACCCTCCTCAATTGTTCTGCAAGAGAAGAAAAAAAAATGAAAGGGAATTAACTTTTTTTTCATCTGCTTGCACTTTTGTCCTTTACGAATAGACATTGCTTATTTCGAATAGTGAGCTTTTCACTGGCAGAATCTTCCTATATATTTTGTGACAACATACGAGTTTTTGTGTTGGAAAGGGTTTCATAATCTATACTTAGCGCATGATTTTTCTTTAATGTTCAATTTTTTAATTGGTAAAATTTTCATTTTGAGAGTGACCCCGATGACTTATATATGAAAGTAGAGCCCGTGCTTGTGTCGGGCCTAGGCTCATGCTGAACCCATCCCATCTCTTATCGAAATTCGTAAGCCCCTCTTTTTTGGTGCGTTCGTAATTATATAAATACGTAGCACCTATAGTCGTCGTTCAGTCTGTCTGTCCGTCCGTCCGCATATAACAGAACAAAAACTACCCAAACGAATGGTCTGAAATTTTAAAGATATAATTATTGCAAAATTTTGTCGAGCCATTTAAAATTTTATGAAAATCGGATGTATAGTTTAATGACAGGGACAGTCAAAAGTTTTCCGTTACAGGACGACCAGTGGGAAAAAAATATTTCAAGTGCATTTTAATGATGTGACAGCCTTTCGAACAGAATGAAATAGATATGCACTTTTGAAGGGCACTAAAATATCCATTCAGTACACTATGCGGTGCAAAAAATATTTATAAAGTTAGTTATAATACGAACGCACCTCACTTGTTACGTTTGACGTGCAATTTCTAACTTGTTTTATTTATAACAAATTTAACAAGTTGGATATTGTACGTCAAACATGGCAAATGAGGTACGTTCGTACTATAACTATTTTTATAAATATTTTTTTTTCACCGTATAATGTACTGAATGTATATTTTAGTGCACTTCATAAGTGCATTTCAATTTCATTCTGTTCGAAAGGCTGTAACATCATTAAAATGCACTTGAAACAATTTTTTCCCATTAGCCGTCATGTAACGGAAAACTTTTGACTGCCCCTGTCATTAAGGGGTCTCAGGACTCTTAAAGCTTTAAAATTTTCGAAATTTAAATTTTTTTAGATATTAAACTACTATCTTTTCTGAACATTTTGGTATAAATGTTTCCTTGAAATTCCTATTAGAACAGAAGTTATGGCTTTTAGAATTATACACGCTCAATAGCTGAAACGGCGTTTCCGAAACTTTGAAGTCAATTTTCTCCAAATGACGTTTCTGGGCATAACTCGCACGATATCTCAAAAACTTCTAAATTTTTTTTCATGAAATTTTCAAAACATATGTTTCATGTTAGTCTGTATAAACTGAACCTAAAATTTCCTTCTTATTGTTCAGAAATATATTCTTTATAGGTGATTATACTGTTGAAAATTTCTAAATTTTGCAATAACTAAATACAACTTTGTATTAAAAATTGAAAAAATCTTTTAAATACAAATTTATTTAGGTTCAGAGTAATTATTATAATGTGAAGCATAAGTAGAACCCAAAATTTTCCCTTCTACTTGCAAAATTTATTTTGTAATCGTGCGCATAATCTGTTATGCCGATTTTCCGCTCGTCAAATGTCTGTTTGGAGGCCCTTGTAAATTCTAATTCTGCATCTTGTAATTTTTCAAATACATGAAATGAAAGAACATACTTATCTTTCATCCCAATATAAAAATTTGCCTTAAAATCAATTACATTTTAAGATATTATATGTTGAAAATGGTCTTTTTTTTTTTTCGATTTTTCCAATTTTAAGAGTGCTGAGACCCCTTATACTGTATATCCGATTTTCATAAAATTTGGAATGACTCGACAAAATTTTGCAACCATTATTTAAAATTTCAGACCATTTGGTTGGGTAGTTTTTGCTCTGTTATATGCTGACGGACAGACAGACGGACGGACGGACCAAACGACGACTATAGGTGCTACGTATTTATACAATTAGGAACGCACTTAAAAATTAGAAATTTTGTCTATTAGACGCATTCGTGGTCAGATATTTAGTTTTATCAAAGAAAATGGTCGTTTTGTTTTAAATATGACATCATTTTCACTCGCTGAATCATTTCGCCTAGCGTCTCAAACGCTATATAATATTTATATAATTACGAACGCACCAAAAAATGATTAAGACATTTTGAAATGGCATCTAAATTGAACTTGTGATAATGGCATTGATTATTTTTTTAATGATTACTAATCCGAATTGTTCAGTTTTTAAGAATAACTTTATCAACCTGAATTTATAACTGCACGAGATTAAGAGGCCACACTAGTCACGGCTTGAAGTTCGAACGCTAATGATAAGTCTATGGCAACAATGTTTTCAAATATCTTGCTTGATTTTTAATATTTTTAAATGATTTTTTTTGCACAGGATAGCTGAGGACTATCTGTTTACGGGCTATTTTTTACTTTTCCGATTTTCGTTGTAGTTTAATTCTCAGGATCCTGTCAATTTAGGATCCAGTGAAATTCGAGGTATTGTGTCCTTTTTAGTCTTATAACATCCATATCAGCAAAATTCAGGAAAATTTTTTTAATAACAACGAAAATATAGAGTTTAAGCTTTCCAATAACATGCTTTCAATAGTTCTACTACAATTAGGCTGAGCAAAATATGCAAAGATTTTGATGAAAAATGTGTCAAAAATGGCCTCGTAATGTTATGCTCTCCGCCTCTACCAAGACGATGAAAACCACGCCTATTAAAAATATGATTGGCTAGTATCCAAACACTTTAGCAAATGGAAACGATTTAATTGTGATTGGATTATTGTATCGTGTTAAAATAGATCACTCCTATTTCAAACCTTGGATTTATTTTTTTCTAAAATTATTGTTTAATTTCAACAAAAGACTCTTGAAAGAATTAAATATTTTAAATTCTATATTTCTATGAATAACGAAGGAAATTATACATTTCGTTTATATAAACAATTTCAGAACCACACAGAGGGAGTTACAACATATAGAAGTTATTAAGGAATCAAATTTCAGTCCTAGTTTATTAAGTAAAATGGTAAAAAAATAGACGAGTATTTTTTAAATTATTTTTTAAGTTAAAATAGTTAACAAATAATTACGAAGTCATAATTTGTTAGAACATATTTGTGGCCTGGCCAGGAGAGTGGTTTTCAAGCCTCCTATTCTTGTATATGTATAAAATATTCGACAATTTAACATTTTACGTTCGAAAAACAGTTTTTTTAATTAAAAATCAGCAGAATTTAAAGTTAATAAGTTTTAAAGATTGTTAACTTTAAAATTGTAAATCAACTTGTTCAAAATTTTAAAGAAATATTTTTATAGTTCATTACTTTAATATTTATTATTTTTAAGGGGACAGTACACCTTTAACAGTCGGAGAACCAAATTTGTCCTGTGTAACAGATATATTTTTTAAAGAGCCCACTTCAGACACGGAGAGAAAGTAAAACGAAGTCTATGGGGGCGTTAATTTAAATTTTCTCGCTTTGTTTTAATATGTTTTTTACATAGGATAGCTGAGCACGATCTTCAACCAGGCTAGATTTTACTTTTTAGATTTTTATTTTATATATATATATATATATATATATATATATATATATATATTGAATGTTTTCTTTTCGTTCATGGTTTTGTTAGTAAGTTTTTTCCATGGTTATTTTGTTAATTTTCTCTGTAGTTCAGTAGTTTTGGGATTGGATGAGTAGTGTGTGTTTTTTGGTATATATATATATATATATATATATATATATATATATATATATATATATATATATAAAAAGCCCAGTGGTGTAGTGGTCAGGGCATCTGACTGCCGCACCGCAGGTCGAGAGTTCGACTCCCGACTGGGCAAGGTTCACTCAGCCTTTCATCCCTTTGGGGTCGATAAAATGAGTACCAAGCTTGCTTGGGAACTAAACACCGAGGGTCTCGCGTTAGGCTGACCACCTGGCCGGGACGCATGCTGTATAGCACCTCGGGCCTAGGGTCAAGAAAACAGAGATGGGCACTGTCGGCCCTGATCCTCATGGATTGTATAGCCGCAGAGTTTAGTTTAGTATATATATATATATTAGGAAAGTTTCAATTTCAGAAACGATTCACCCCTGTTCCGAAATTAAAAGTATTTTTTTTTAAATATCTGAAACCAAAATCGAAAGAGTAAAAACTAGCCCGGTTGTAGATCGTCTTCAGCTATCCTATACAAAAAAAAAAAAAATCATTTTAAAATGTTAAAAAGGAAGTGAGATTTGAAAATAACGCTCCCATATATTTAACGTTAGCATTTACATTTTTTCCCCGTAACCCGCGTGGGTTCTCAAATGTAACGCAAAGATATTTTTTTTGCAACGGTTAGGAAACGCGAAAATTTATCATTAACTTTAATAATGTAAAACTAAAAGTTATGAAACTGTAAGATAAAATATAGCATTTTATAAAAATATACTAGCTAGCATTTTTTTTTTCTAATACGTATTACCTTTTAATATTTTATACTTCACTTACATGGACATTCAAAAGTATTTTATATTATGGTCTATGTGGGAAAATACATTTGCGTGTATTTTAATGACATAAAACAATTTTAAACATACAATTTATTCGCATTATTGAAGAGCATAGGTACTTGTACAGGGGAATTAAAAAGTATATTTCGTTACATTATGGACTACGAAGAAAAAACGTTTGCGGGGTATTTTAATAACGTTTTCTGTTACAACATAATGAAATTGATATGAATTTATGAGGCGCAGTAAAACATGCTTTCTGAAGGGATAGCAAAGCATTTATCATTCATTTACAGGGTCACAGAAAAGGGTTCAGTTTTATTACAGAAAAAACTGCTTGCAAAGTGTGTTTTAGTTATGTTTCACGATTTCAAACAAGATGGAATTCATATACGTTACTGAGGTTTACAATATGATGCTTACATTATAATATGATGTGCATCACATTTTATTTAATTTACAGGGGCACATAAAAGATATTGGATACAATATTGCATATGAAGTATTGTCTATTAGGGATGATTGCTGAAAGTGAGATTTCAGCTATGATATACGTTTTTAACTAAATTTCTGCATACTAGATTATATATATAAATTCGATAGACTACGTATAGGGCTACGCAAAAGAACTAGGAAGAATTGTTGAGAAATTGATTAATTTTATTTTCAAATTCAACTACATTTAGAAAGATATGTTTGGAAAATAAAAATATAATAATATACAAGGCTATTCAAAGAATTGGATGCATGCACGCCTATTTCAGACACGGGAAGGAATGAAAACGCTAATTTTAAGTCTATGGGGGGGGGGGGGGGGATCATTTTCATATTTCTCGCTTTGATTTTAATATTTTTGAATGATTTTTTCTTTTTCTTTTTTTTTTTTCTTTTTTTTTGCATAGGATATCTGGTGACTATCGACAGTGAGGCTAGCTTTTACTTTTCGATTTTGGCTATAGTTTTTTTTTTTTTTATATATAATAGGATAGTTTAAATTTTAGAGCGGATATGAAAGTAAAAGTAATTTTAAAGAAAAAATATCTGAAACAAAAATCGAAAAAGTAATAACTAGCCCGGTTATAGAGCGTCCTCAGCTATCCTAACAGTTTCTTAGCAACAACGAATGATAGCTTAACACTGTCATGATCGGTAAGGTCAAGTAAAGACTATAAACTAAAAGCACTGCTAATTTACAAAATTCCGATATAGGACACAGATTGGTAAAGGATATTACGGCAACTCCTCCTGATTATTAACTGGGAAGTAGAGGAAGAAGATGGAGAATCTCTGGAGATATTTGACTGTGAGCTTTCAACTGACAGGGTAAAAAAAAAATCTCTATCAGCAATGCGGGGAAAATAAAATTGTAATTTAGTCTAAAGATAAAGATGCAGAAAAATAAATTTATTTTCACTGATTTCTGATAAAGAAAATGAATGCTTTGGTAAAATTGGAAGAAATTCGAAATATTGCTTTGAAATGGAATTCTATGAAATTCATTATCAGAATTGCATATCAATGTAATGAAAAATCCAAGCAGTTTTCAGAGAAAATAAAAACAGTCTTTCTCAAACAATTATATATAAAAAAAAAAAAAAAAAAAAAAAAAAAAAAATACAGCTGTATTTGTTACAAAAATCTCCAAATTCAGAGTAATGAATTAAAAAAGGTTTTTATACACAATCTAGGTATAAAAACACAGATAGGATGTTTTTGTGCCTGTCCACAGATTCCTAAAGAGTGATACAAGATTTCACAGGAAGGGATTTGTTCGACGGGTGGCAATTGCACAGACCATTAGCTCATCAAGTTGAAGGCTGAAATTTTAGGATTAGATAGAACTCAATTAGCATATTAAAATGCAAATGGTCTGCTAAGTCATATCTTGATAGAAAACACCTGCACACCGGAGTTTAGTTTTTGATCGATTGGTTTATCATTGTATTTTGCAGCACCCAAATGTATGAAAATATTGAAGTTTGGGTGCATGAAAACACAATGGTAAACCTGCGGATCAACCACTAAGTTGATGTTCTGCAGATGGTTTCCACCAAGATACGACTTGGCAGACCAATGCATATAGCTTGTATATAAAATAAACGGTCAAGTACGAGTATTACTCGCGCTCAGAGAGTTCCGTACAATAAATATATGAATTATTAACTGTATTATTTAAAAGAATAATGAAACTTTGTAAAAACCTATACAACGTAGAGTTGGGTATAGCTGTATATATTAGAAAAGTATGATTGAGTATACCACAAAGGTTCAAAGAGATATGAAGCCGAAATAAAATTAAATATTGCTATTTTGTATAATTCTTTTTTTAAACGTATCTTAATCTGGATATGGTGAACTTAATTTGGTACTAACAATAAAAGTACTGCATATTTAAATTTCATTTGGCATTTCATAAAACTAAATTCAACATAGAAATATTTTTCTTTTTACAGTGTAGATGAAATAAAATCCTTGTTCAAAGTTTAAACTTGGCGTTGTACTACGCGCGTTTCGAAAGGAGGTCGCAAAGATGCAACTCGACTTTGTCCGTGCCGCGTTTTTTCAAATAGGTCTTTAATTATCATTTAAAGACACGGGAGGCGTATTGAGAGATCCACTCAACGCAAACTAGTCGCGAATCCCATAGTATTTATGCGATTAATTATAATTAAATTGGTCTGTTTTTAACAATTTGATGTTTACTGCTTTTATGCTGCTACTGGGTATTGCATTACACATATATATCATTAAAAGTTGTTATCTAGTATTTAAAAACCGATGGTATATAGAGTACGCCGCCTCTGCCATTATGTATGTCCAAACCAACCGTGTCTTTAAGGGTTAAGGCTCCTGCCCCTGCCAGCGAAGACAATCACGAGCTAATGCTAATCGTATAGGGAAGGATTTTTCTAATATCTATTTTGTATTTCGATATTTTAAATTTTTTTTTTTTGGCATTATATAGCCGAGATCCGTCTCTACATCGCACCTTTCTTTACTTTTTCCTCCCCATCGGATTAGCATTAGCTCGTTAGTGTCTTCGCCGGCAGGGACAGGAGTCTTAATATCTCGGCGAATTACCGACGATTTTTTTTCGAAAATCATTATAAACAATGCTTTTATACTTTTGATACGATAGGTACCTTTAGCGCTCTTCGATACCTTTGCTGAATGCCCGCAAATAGAAATCTGTATGTAACAGAAAAATGCGATTTTATGAAAAACTATGCCACCTAGGGCAATCGCTATAATTTTCCTGCGAGTATTAAATTAACCTCTACTACCTCTAATTTTTTTCATAATTTTAGTTTCAGTAGATTTGAAAATAGATTGGGGGGGGGGGGCACATTTTTGCACTACGTTTTCGACGATATCTCTGAAAATATAATATCTAAAATTAAAAGAAATGTATTTTTGAGTTATGCGTTACGGAATCTTTTAACCGATACCCCAAACGATACACAAAGAAAATATATTTCTTCTTTAAATAACCTAATTATCCCCTCTACGTTTTTCCCACATATATTTGTGAATGTTTAATAATCTGTAAATATGTGGGTCAATAGTCTTTATTACATCTCCCAATTTGAACTTCCCACGTTCCGTAGTTTACGAGTAAAATGGCTGTGACAGACAGACACAGGAGTGATCTTATAATGATTCCGTTTTTACTTTTTAAGTACGGAACCCTAAAAATCATGATTATTGCAACTGAGAAATACAAAAACATAAGAAGATGAATTATTGAAAATAAATAAAACAAGAAAGGAAAACCATGTGTCAAGTATGGATTATGAACCCTTTCCTACATTTTTAGTTCAGTTAGAAAAACACATAACACATTTGAATATACACATTTATTAATTCCTAACAATAGACGGAAACGTACTTCAATTGTTTTGTGAAGCTCTGTATGTTCCTTATAAATTTTTATACACGCCACATACTGAGCTGAAATTTATTCAGAAATAAATACGCTGAAAATTACTGATATCACACTTCTAAGGCTAACATTAGCTTAAGAATTGCTATCCATGGACGGCCATGTATCCAGTTTTTTGTCATATCCCTATTTATTTATATGCTACAATGTCACTTAGCCGACGGGACATTTAGCAGACAGCAATTAGACGACAGGATGTTTAGCCGACAGCGACTGTTAGCCGACAAGACAGTTAGCCAACAGAGGACAATTATTCGACATGGACATTCATCCGACAGGATATTCATCTGACTTAACTGTAACGTAACTGTAACCTGATCTTAACCTAATTATAACCTAAGCATAAACTAACTGTAGCGTAACTGTAACCTAACCAATACCAAACTGTAACGTAACTATAATCTATCTGTAACCTAAACGTAACCTAAGTGTAAGATAACCGTAACCTAACTGAAACCTAACAGTAACCTAATTGTAGCCTAAATGTAACCTAACTGAAACCTAACAGTAACCTAATTGTAGCCTAAATGTAACCTAACTGGGACGTAACCGTAATCTAACTGTAACTAACGTTTACCTAGTTATAACCTAATCGTATGCTAACTGTAATGTAACTGAAACATAACTTTACCATGACCAAGCTCTAACCTAAGCGTATTCTAATTATCACCTAAACGTAACCTAACAGTTATTTAACCGTAATCTAAACGTAACCTAACGGTAACCTAATTATAAAGTAACCGTAACCTAATTGAAACCTAACAGTAACCTAATTGTAGCCTAAATATAATCTAACTGGGACGTAACCGTAATCTAACTGTAACTAACGTTTATCTAATTATAACCTAATCGTATGCTAGCAGTAATGTAACTGTAACACAACTTTACGCTTAGGTTACAGCTTGGTCATGGTAATCTAATTATCACCTAAACGTAACCTAATTGTAACCGAACAGTTACCTAACCATAATCTAAACGTAACCTAAGTGTAACTTAATTATGAAGTAACCGTAACCAAACTAAAACCTAACAGTAACCTAATTGTAGCCTAAATGTAACCTAACTGGGACTTAACCATAATCTAACTGTAAATAACGTTTACCTAGTTATAACCTAATCATATGCTAAATGTTATGTAACTGTAACATAACTTTACCATGACCAAGCTGTAACTTAAGTGTAATCTAATTATCACCTAAACGTAACTTAATTATAACCTAACCGTAATCTAAGAGTAACTAATCGCAATTGTAACCAAACTGCAAATTAACTGTAACCTAGCGGGAGGTGCATAATATGAAAGAGTGATCAAAGGGCTGCCCAGTCCAATGATATATCACTTGAGGGATGTCGGAAAAGTCAGAAAAATGCTCCCGGTGATACAAATTGGGGGAGGGGGAACGGGAGGTACATAATATGAAAGAGTGATCAAAGGGCTCCAATGCGATGTATCTCATGAGGGGTGTCGAAAAATGTTAGAAAAGTACCGGCTAATTATACTATCAGCTAAATGTCCTGTCGGTTAATCGCCTTTTCGGCTAAATGTCCTCCCGGCTAATTGCCACGTTCGGCCAGTTGCCTGTCGGTCAATTGTCTGTATTGCTAAAATTATTACTATATGTCCGTTTCGATCAATTGTCCTGTATGCTGTATGTAAATTTCAGCTAATTGTGTTGTCGGCTATATGTACGTATCGGCTAAATGCACGTCTCAGCTAACTGCAATCTGCTAAATGTCTTGAAGGCTATTTGGTTGTCGGCTAAATGTCTGCGACCGGCTACGGGTCAAACATCTATACTAAAAGTAGTTGAGCTTGAAAATGCATAAATCAAATTAAAAAACATCTTTAAGTAATTCATAGTCATTCTCGGTACTACTGATGAAATCTTTTGTGTAGTGTCTATGCAACGGAATAGCAATAATTTCAGCAATACAGACAATTGGCCGACAGACAACTGGCCGAACGTGGCAATTAGCCGGGAGGACATTTAGCCGAAAAGACGATTAACCGACAGGACATTTAGCTGATAGTATAATATGCCGGTACTTTTCTAACATTTTTCGACAACCCTCATGAGATACATCACATTGGAGCCCTTTGATCACTCTTTATATTCTATGCAATTCATATACACCACCTATGTGCCTGTGCAAAAATATTAGTTTAACTTAACTTATACCATAACTTATCATAAATCAAACATATCATAATTTAAAACTCACTATCAGCAATCATCCCTAATGTTTCCCTGTAAATGAACAATAAATTCGATGCACACCATATTCTTATCCAAACATCTTGCACTCTTTGTCTCCCCTTCTTCCGAAATTTCGTTTCCCGTTTTGCTCCCCTTACAGTATCAAGGTTTAAAATCTTTAAAATTCCTTAATATTTTCTTTAATTTTCTGTTTTATTTGTTACTTTAAACTAACAATAAATAGTCAGTCATAAATTTCGTTATCAATTTATTTCACCATATTCATTTCATTAAAAGTTCTTGTAAATTGCCTCCATCGAAAATGTCATTTCTCCCTTTTGCTCCCTCATCCACGGTACCCATATTTTAAAATAAAAACCCTTTAAAACGCTTTAATTTTTTTAATCTTTTCTGCTCAATTTGCCACTTTATTTTAACAATAAACAAACGATCATAAAAATTTCTCCTCCCCCCCCAACCCCAACTGATTGTATTTCCTCCTCGCCTCTCCCTCTTACCAAGCATCTGAAATTTAAAGTCCTTAATTTTTTTTCGTTTATTATTTTTTTTAACTTATTTGTAAATATTTTCTAAGGTAAGTAAATAATAAGTCGCCGATAAACTTCCGCCCCCCCCCCCCGCAAAAAAAGAACTAATTCTGCTTATTCCTCTTTTTTTTCCCTCAGATCACAAAATTTTAACCTTAAAAGTCATTGCTTTTTTAAAAACATTTTGTACTCTATTTCAAATGAAAATCAAATTTCAAATTTCAAAGTAATTGCTTAAAAGGCGCAAAGGCCAACATAGTGAAAAAGATTCCAAGCCGGGACTCGAACCCGGGCCATCAGTATAGCGCACTGACGTTCTACCGACTAAACCACTTGGAACGATACCTAGCTCGGAAAATTTCTCACTATTATATGTTGGAAAGGCTACAAACGCAGCACAAGATGGAATATTTATCGTGAGTCACCGACCTGGGACAAACACGAAACATAATTAAATCCAGCATCGATAGATATTATATTAATACATGGAAATTATTCCAGAGAGAAACATTCGCCTTGCATACAATATTTCAAATGAAAATCAAATTTCAAATTTCAAAGTAATTGCTTAAAAGGCGCAAAGGCCAACATAGTGAAAAAGATTCCAAGCCGGGACTCGAACCCGGGCCATCAGTATAGCGCACTGATGTTCTACCGACTAAACCACTTGGAACGATACCTAGCTCGGAAAATTTCTCACTATTATATGTTGGAAAGGCTACAAACGCAGCACAAGATGGAATATTTATCGTGAGTCACCGACCTGGGACAAACACGAAACATAATTAAATCCAGCATCGATAGAAATTATATTAATACATGGAAATTATTCCAGAGAGAAACATTCGCCTTGCATACAATATTTCACCGACCTGGGACAAACACGAAACACAATTAAATCCAGCATCGATAGAAATTATATTAATACATGGAAATTATTCCAGAGAGAAACATTCGCCTTGCATACAATATTTGAAATATTGTATGCAAGGCGAATGTTTCTCTCTGGAATAATTTCCATGTATTAATATAATTTCTATCGATGCTGGATTTAATTATGTTTCGTGTTTGTCCCAGGTCGGTGACTCACGATAAATATTCCATCTTGTGCTGCGTTTGTAGCCTTTCCAACATATAATAGTGAGAAATTTTCCGAGCTAGGTATCGTTCCAAGTGGTTTAGTCGGTAGAACGTCAGTGCGCTATACTGATGGCCCGGGTTCGAGTCCCGGCTTGGAATCTTTTTCACTATGTTGGCCTTTGCGCCTTTTAAGCAATTACTTTGAAATTTGAAATTTGATTTTCATTTGAAATATTGTATGCAAGGCGAATGTTTCTCTCTGGAATAATTTCCATGTATTAATATAATTTTGTACTCTATCTGTTAATTTATTGTAATCATAAATAATCATATAACTATACTCCTCCCCCACAAAAATTGACGCTTGCTCTGACTCTACCCTTACCAAGAACACAAAATTTAGTCTTTTTTTGTCCTATTTCTTATTCTTTAGTAAGGTAAATAAATGTCATCAAATAAAATCCCCCCTTTTTTTTTCTTTCCCTTATTTAAGTTTAAAATCTCTGAAAGTCTTTTTTTAATACATTTTCAGCTTTATCTGTTTCATATTGAACAATAAATAATCGATTATATAATTTCTTCCACCCCACATAAAATTGACGTTTTCTTTTCTCCCCCCATTATTTCCATGCTCATAAAATTTAAAGTCTCTAAAACTCCTAATTGCAATGTTTTTGCCCTATTTGTAAATCTTTAATAAGTTACATAATCGGTCATCTATTAAATCCCCCCCCCCCCCCCCCGCCAAAAAAAAAATCTGTTTCTTGATTTGTCTTACCCTCAACTCATGAAGCTAAAAAATCTAATTTACAGTCTTTAAAACTTTTTAATTTTTACTTTTTTTTCGTCCTAATTATAAATCTTTATTATCTATAATATTAACTAAATCATTTCAACTATGTACGAAAGTGTTAACAATAAAGCGATAGGTGTACATTTAATTGTGCATAAAAAACATTTTAACTGTATTTTTCAAAGGAAAATGTCTTTAGAGAGATATTTGTAAGGAAAATATTGTGGTTTCTCGTCAACGTGCAAGTAAATTCTCAAACCTTTCGAAATCATTTTATTCCGACTAGCTCAGAAAGAACCATCAAACGTAGATACCAAAGGTGCCTGAGTAATCGACTGAACCGAGTATGTCCATAAAGAAAAAAGAAAAATCATGCGTCTACGTCGATACTTTCCAACACTTACAGAACACTGTAACAAAACTTCGCCGTTTAATAAAGTAAAGAAGATATCTAACTAAACATTTGTAATACCTATGACACGTTTGAAAAGCAGATTTCAACAATTGCACCCATAACCTGGAAGGTACTCAAATTCTTTTGTGCAGCTCATATGATATATGCAGCTCATATGAGGCAGTGTATATGATATATTTGTACTGCATATATTTGTACGGATTCTACATACTATGTTAAAATTTAGTTTTGTAAGAAAATACATAAAACAGTTGAAAATTCACCCTCGGCAATTTCTACTTATAGACGGAAACATACTTGAATTCTTTTGTGCATTTCTGTATATAGAAATTTTTATACACGTCAAACAGTATTAAGCTGAAATCTAATTCATGCAAAATCATGCTCAAAATTACTGAAATCACACTTGCAGGAATTATTTTCTATCGGCGGCCCATGTATCCAGTTTTTTGAATATCCCTGTATAGGATTTTATTTGTATGATACAAACATCTCTAAGCATATTAAATGTAGTTGAGCTTGTACATTTATAACTAAAAAAAACCTAACATCTTTAAGAAATTCATACTCATTCTCAGCAATGGTTACGAATTCTTTTGTGTGGTCCTGTATAGGGTTTGTAAAATATGTGCATACCACGTAGTGCGCAAAAATTTAGTTAAACTTAAAAACGCATTCTGTAATTGAAAATGTACTTTCAGCATTAATTTTTAATAGCTATATCGGATACAGTATTGTATCAAAATATTTTATGTTTCCCTGTAAATGAACGCTAAATGAAATGCAGACCATATTCGAATGTAAGCATCTTGTAGTAAATCAAAGTAATGTGTATCTATTTCGTTATGTTTGAAATAGTGTAAAGTGATCAAAATACGCTACAAACAGTTTTTCTCGTAGACCATATTGAACCAAGTTCTTTTGTCTGACACCGTAAATAATTGTTAAATGCTCATGTTGTACAGAAAGTAGGCTTAGGACACCTCAGAAATTCATATCAATTTCATTATCTTTGTGACAGAGTAATATCAATCAAATACGCCGCAAACGATATTTCTTCATGGGCTATAACATAACGGAATACTTTTGAGTCCCCTATACTCGTACTTTAAGCATTACACATAACATAGTCTATAGTAACAATTTTAAAGTGTGTCTCAATGTACATAAATTTAACTGTGTTTAACATTGTGTAACACTATTAAAATACATCCTAAATAATCCCCCCCCCACCCCCACATAGACCATAATGTAGCGAATACTTTTGAGTGCATCTGTAAATGAACCATGAATGGTGCACCGAACATACCATGATGATTTTCAATATCGTATATCAATTACATGGCAATCCGACTATATTTACGCTAGTTAGAGCACGGATAGACAGACAGACGGACGGACAAACTCAATCCATAAACACTTTTCAACTTTCTTGGGAAGTGTTAAAAATGGAAAAATGTAATGAAAATAAAAGTATTTTAGTGTTATTTAGATTACGAACCGCTACAAAAAACATTCTTATTTGACCGCATCATTTAAAAAATATTTAGTGCTCAGAAATCCCCCCCCCCCCCCACACACACACATACACACCTGAATTTACTCCTGTGCACTTAAAATTTCAAATTGTTAAAACTCCTTTATGTTTTATAACATTCTTGTAAAAATAATCCATAATCTAAATTTTCTTCTGCCTGAAAATTTCACTAAAATTTTTGCCATCCTTCTTTCTGCTAACATCACACAAAGTTTTTAATATTTGGAAAACTTTATTTTTTCTGTCGCATAATTTAGTGCTAACAACAATAAATTGTGTACTATATCTATAAATGACTACGCTGGGATTTAGATTTATACCCCCTCTACAGATGTACAGTACAAAATATACAGTTTATTTGTTTAACTTTTCCTCTCCTAATTTTATGAACATCTTATTTTTAACCTTCAATGTTATTTAGCTTTTATAAATCTCATAAATTTTATGTTCTAAAAAGAATTCGCACAAAAGATAGTTATTTTAGAATATTTGTACCTGATATATTTCCCCCCTCATTCAATATCTCCCCCTTGATTTTAAATGTAATTGCCTTATGTGAAATAAAATAGTTTTTATACTGCACTAATTTCAATTTTATGTTTGTAAAAGCTGTAAAATAAACCTAAAAAAAAAAAAAAAAAAATTAAAAGTCAAATCGTTTTAATTTTTGCACTTTTATCATAAACAGATTAAAATTCTTTTTACGGCTTTTACCGTTATCGAGTCTCCACAAAACAGTGGGCTTTGATCTACGCTTGTAAAGCGAAGACAATTGAAAAAAAAATCCTTTACACCTGAAACCTACTGGAAATTATCACATGTAGCGCTCAGCCGAAGTGGGGTGGGGGTTGGAATCGTGCCAGATAATTGGCCATTTGCTGATTGGAAAAGATCGCTTGTCAATCATTTGAATTTAGACCATCCTTTCAATTCAGCTAAAATGCCAGCGGCCATCTTTATTTCTTTTTATCTGTGACTGCAGTGAGCTCTTAACATTGATTAACATTACCATATGCCCCCCCCCCCCCCCACACACACACAACCTCCAACCCTCACCTCACCTCCCAAAGAGAAAAAAAAACTTGCTTTATCGAATAGCGGAAACTGTAATAAAATAAAAGGAAAACTTTTTAAAAATAGTTGTGTTCATGAACAGTACTGTTGGCGGCTGTGCCTGTATCTTATAATAAATAATCGTAGATGCATTTTTCTGAAATTTGAAATTCTTTAAATTTGTAAAACGCGATGGATTGGATTCCCAGCCATGCGATTTTTCTACTGCACATCAGTTTTTAAATCTTTGCGAGTCGTTAGCAGTTTAATTTTCGTTTCCTTTGTAAATCTCACACTTAGCGCCACTTTGGGTGAATAACGGGGCTTGGGACTCGTAATTATAGCGTTTTAGCGTGTTCGGGATTTTTTAAACGTTCACTTCCTTTGTGAGCGAGCGTCAAGAGGGATGTTTTCGAAGCCGAGACGCCGTCTAGCCTGACTCTATGCACTCTCATGGTAGTGGCTGACAGATCCTCTGAAACGTCTTCGGTACTTTTTAAAACTGTAATCCGAAAATGCCGGATTAAAACGGATTACACCGGCAAACAAACATATTGGAACGCTGAGTTATTATATTTTATTGTTATTTTTTAAACATTTTTACATATTCATACAAAGTGGCATTTACTTTTGCATTACTGAAATTTAAGGATCGACCGAAACAGAAACCGAATTTCGGGAATCTTCGTATTTTCGACCGAAAACGAAAATCTCAATTTTTTTTTTTTTTTTTTTTTTTTTTTTGTAATTAATGCATAGAGGGTTGGGGAAATGCACAATTTTACTCTCCTCTGGCGAGTCAATTTTCTGACAGGGCGAGTGAACTTTTAGGTAGTCTTCGAAAACTGCGAACTATAGAAATATGCAGATAACTTTTTTAAACTAGTTATATTTTGAAACTTTACAAATTACTGTGATGTAAACAAGTTCTAATCTATATTAAACTTTTCTTTCTTGTATATATTTCTTAATTGTATATAAAGAAAACTATGAAAACATTGTGGTAATAGTAAGCAACTATTTTTTCAATTGCGTAAATTTTGTCTTATCAATTTTCAACTGTACTTTGAATTTTGCTAGCTGGTAAAATAAATCCTTGGCTTGTAAAATTTTCTAGAAATTCTTCACCCCCTGATTATGAGCGAAGCGAATCCTCTACTAGGCTACACAAATTACATTTTGTCGTACACTTTACAAAAAAACTATTCAGTATTTTGACTTGAAATTAAACTTAAAAACAAATTATGATCTGTAGATTTGCCCAATATTATTTTTTTGACAGAATAACCTTAAAAAATTTATTATTTTAATTAATTTATTTTACATGTTTTTCCATTACTGACGCATTTTTTGCAAATAAAAGATGAAACGCGTATATTTTCAGAAGAAAAAATAAATCATGGAGTTAGTCCTTATAAATAGAATCATGATTAATTAAATAGTCTCACGATTTCTTTTATGGAATTTTTAAAATACCTTTTTTTATGAAAATTATAACTAATTTTTAATGAATTAAAATTTGTGAAACTTCAGTTATTTACATTCAATTATAAAATTATTTTTCAGTGTTAAGAATTCCAATACACAATTTATTCTTATTATGTGAAATCACGAAGACGATACTTACGCATTTTAAAAGAATTATTATTATTATTATTATTATTATTTTGTAACGTAGCAACAAAAGAATTGTAAACAAATAAAATTAATTGTTAAATTCGTTATATCATAAATAGAAAATTCCGAGGAAATTCTTAGTTATTTGGCTGAATTTGCATTTCTAAAATTAAAATCCGCCAAAACATAAAAAAACGTTTTTGCTTAGTAAAGAAATGCAAAATAATGTAAAAAAATATTGTTACTTTCAAATATTTATCTAATTAAATAATGCTTCGCGAATCCAAACACACCATGGCTTTTGCTAGTACATACATAAATATAGTACATAATTATTAATATGTGTGGCGCCCAATCTGGCTCTTTGTGCCTCTGACCAAAGCTTTATTTTTATATAAAATGTAATTAATTCATCAACAACGACAGAATGATTTTCTAATGATACGAATTTCATCTCATTGAAAAATGTTTCAAGTATACATTCCTTGATTTATCTTTTATAATGATTTTTGTAAAGGATCATGTGTTATACTAAAACTTTGTCAAAGAGTATTCGAAACCCTCCTGCGGTTTCATACTAAACATTTTCTGTTAATGTTAAGTCTGCAGCTTTTAATAAGCACGTGAAAAGCGTCTTCAAAGTTAAGTCCTATGGGCATTACTTACTTTTGCACTCGCGTCTTGAGTCAGTCATGACTCATAATTCTAACCAATGAAGCTCATAGCAATCAATAAAGAGTGCCTCGTTTGAGCCGATACAGCTCCAATCGGTGAGTCATGTTGAACATTTCTGAAAGAAGAAACGAGATTATTGATAGGGATGAATCGAATAGCGATTTTGGCTGAATACCGAATGCCGAATATTCGGCCAACAGGTAAACCGAATACTGAATATTTAGCTAGCTGAATAGTGACTATAAACCCGAATACCGAATATTCGGCCTATTAAATAGTAACTATTCGACCGAATGCCGAATATTCGGCTTGCCGATTACTTTTAAATTTCAGAATTTGAAAACATTAAAAAGTTAAATTTTGAAACAATTTTACATAATATGTAACACACATAGATAATATTTAACAACAAGATAAAAGATCTTTTTACAGGTATATTCTACACTAAAAAATATATATGCTGTGAATTGTTATTTGACACGTTGAATGCCACGTCAGTCACTGGTGACTGACACTGATCTTTCCGTTTAGGCCGCGTCGGTCATCGGTGACTGACATATATAGATTCTGTAATGGGAGTCTTATTTCGTGGCCTAAACGGAAAGACAGACAAAATAGACTTGGCATTCAACGTGTTAAGAGGACAGTTTTAAAGCTTCTTTAATTGATAAAATTTAAAATTTCATGGATTCCTCTCTGGATTAAAGCAAATGAATAAAATTTTCTTATATTCTAAAACAAACATTAACTTAAATCAAAGTGAAATTTTGAAGGAATTGGATGAAAAATTGAACTGTCATATACTGTTTATTTGTCAGTAAGCGACTAAAATGGTCATTACTGCTTATTTTTCTGACGTGATGCGTTTCAAATAGCAAATAAAAAATTTAAAAGCACTCTCTATTTATCTATACTAATATTATTAAGAAGTGAAAATTGTTTGTTTGTTTGTAGGAGGTAAAATTATCGTGTGTAATAAAAGTGAGATATATGTTTTGAACTGGGTGTTTGGGGATCATGATCGGCGTATATCTGCAAAAATGTTTAAGAAATTCCAACATGGGGGATAATGTAAGAGGTAGTATTTCTTACGAAATCTATCTAAAATGACGCTCACAGGTGTGTGAGAATGACAATACAACATTTTAATATTTTAGAGACCTTAATGGATGCATTCATTTTAAGGCATTTTCCCGTTAGACCGCCACAGATGATCAATCCCTCACTATTCTCTAACTCGAACAGTTGTATAAGAGTTTAAACAATAATAAATTAAAGGATGCGCTCCTAAACGCTCGTCGAAATAGGCCAAATAGCGTGAAACTGCAACAATGAAACATTAAAAGGCTAAAAAGTAGAAAGTAAAATGCGAGTTAAAAAGGAAAGCAGCCTTTATCAATTAATAGTTTAATATTAATTAATTTACAGTTAATGTAGTTTAACATTAATTATAGGTCGAGAAATCCTAAAAAGATGGTTTAAATAATGTTTCATTTTTCCTTTCCTCTTTCCCCACCTTAAAAAAGAAACAGAGCAAAAAATATAACTATCTTTACTTCTATACTTATTCACAAAAAATACATGAGTCATACTGCTGTAGCAAATAGACTCGTGTCTGTTATTTTGTCAAATGGTTACAATGTCAACAAACGGATTTCACCATTTCGTCGGCAAAATTAATTTGCTAGGCTTTTTCGGCAGACATTTTCTCATTCTTAATAAACAGGTGAGTCACATTGTGTGTAATATTTGTGTTTTTATTTCATAAGCAGCAGCACTTATGAAATTGTTCAAGCATATCCAGGGTTCGTTGATATATATCCAGTATTTATTTTTTAAAAATATCAAGATTTTTGATATTTTCAAATACTTGATATTTATTTTCACAATGTGAAGATGTTTGATATTTTGTATACAGTAAAACCTCCCTAAAGCGACCACGTTCCGTTCCAATAAAAATGGGTCGCCCCGAGGTGGTCTCTTAATGGAGGTCATGTTTAAATCTAGATTTTATTTTTTGAAAAAAGGTAACCATTAATGTTAATAAAATTTATTTTTCACATTAGGAAAAAAAATATGGCAATTTAAGTATCAAAACAAAAGTTAATTACTATAGAGTTTAAAAAATGAATACATTGACGTTTGCTTTGATTTTACGGTTTTATGTTTTATAACTTTTATTTCCAAGTCCTTTCAAAGTTCAGTAAATAAATGCAATTTTTTGGGATGAGAACAAATAATGACGATTTCATTCATTTATCTGTTTCTTTGAGGGTTTCCTGACAGAATAGGGCAGGGGGTTTATTGACCGCCATCCTTAATTTGTCATCGGAGTTAAATTCTTTGCCAAAAAAAAAAAAAAAAAGCACAAAGGGTTTAAACACTTAAAAGTTACCAGAATAAAAAAAATTCTAAACTTAGTTCAGAAGTTTGATGAATAATGCGCATTTCAGAATTATTTTTCTAATAAAACCTTTTTCAAGCGACCGGAAAGAAAAACGGAATTTGTTTCATTTTCTTCAAAGAAATGGGTCGCTTATGGAGGGAGTTCAACTGGAATGGTCTCCGAGGTAAAATTAGTATTGAGCCTATGGGAATAAATTTCCTTCCATGAAAAAATGGTCGTTCAGGTAGGTAATCGCTTAATGGAGGTGATCGCACAGGGAGGTTTCACTGTATTTGATGTTTATTTTCAAAATATCACCGTGGAAGATAATTTTGATATTTTCAGTCAAAACAAGTGTAAATTAAATGTTCAACTGTTATTGGCTGTGTCATTCTGTAGATAAATAACTTTTGTCTCTGACAGTGATTTTTTTTTAGCCAAAGAAGAAAACAAACATCTTTTTCAAGCTTTTATTTTTAAATATGGACAGCTTCATTAGGAAAGAATATTTTCTGATTTTGGTTTAGTTGAGTCTAAACTGTGCAACATGTTAGGGAATAAAAAAAATAAGACAAGCTTACATTTATGTTATAATCTTAAATTTTAACAAAAACTAAATTTGTTTTATAAATTTCCGATTACTTGATACTGAATTCTATAGTTTCTTTTTTTTTTTCTTTGATACTGAATCGTATATATCTATTATATCTATGCATATATTTATTTATAAGTGTATAAAGCAAATTTTATCTGTTTTCAGTTAGTTGATTTTCAATTTTGTTGTACATTTAAAAAAAAAAGAAAAAGAGAGAGAGAAAGAAAGATAGAAAAGAAAAGATAAATGTATTTTTAGGATATTGCTGTTTAATTTTTTGTGTTAAATGCAATATGTTTTAGTTTCTAATTTATATTATACTTAAAAATATTTATTGTCAGCAGTAGGCTGACTATTTTGAAAATATCGGATATATATCGAAAATATCGGATATATATCAAAATATCGTATATTTTTGATATTTTCGAAAATATCATGATATTTACGAACCCTGAGCATATCCAACAATGCCAAACTCATTCATTAAATTTTATTGCTCGTTTACAAACCTAAACCCGAATATTTCAAAGGGTGAGGGAGGAGATTGGTGGAGGCTTGAAAGACCCAATATGGATAAATATTAAGGGGAATCTAAATTACATAAAGAAAATAAAATTAATTATAAAATAATGTTCTATTTATTTTGTTCAAATATTTTTCTTATAAAGTAAAAAGATCATTATTTTCATAAGAAATAAATTGACATTTTTCTATAAAATGTAACAATCTTTTTTAACCGTTGCCAAGAAAATCAGATCCCGGAATAATAATTCATCCTAAACAGTTAATTTTGATTTGAAAGATTTTCATGTGCAAGAGGAAAATGAAGCTATAAAACGGGAATTCTGCTTTTTCAGAATTTAGTGTCGCCCCCGATGAAAAAAAAGCTATATGTATATATAAATAGTACGAAACATATAATTTTAAGCCTTACAGCACACGCTTTTATTTTATGTGAAATGACGTTATTCGCATCCGCTTAAGAATTCCACATTTGCGATCCATTCTTAAACATCTACTGTAAAATATGCATAGGTCGTCATCGTTGCGAAAATACACAAATGCAGCAAAAAGATGCCGTCATTAAAAAAACTCGACCCCCCCCCCCCCCCAAAAAAAAAAAAAACAAAAAAAAAACGGCTGTCTGATGATTCATAGGCCTTCATTTGTTTCTAACATTAATATAGATACTTAAAATTAAATATAGTTTATAATAGCTCCATGTTTTAACAGAAATCATTCGTTTATATTTTTTCAAAATAGCACGTATTTTAATTACTTTTTTTTTTTCGGTTGTTATGAAAAATTGGCAACAAAAATATATAATTAGAATTTTGCAACTATTTCCCCTTTACTTTCTATAGAAATGGAGTACTTCCATTGCCAATAGTAAACAAATGGCTCCAAAAACTACAAAAAAAAAAAAAAAAAAAAAAAAAAAAAAAATTAATATTTCAAAAATAAATGGAGATGCAGTTTTCAAACAAATTGCATTTAAAAGTACTTTTTTTTCCTATACGACGGTATAAAAATTGAAAATGTGCGATGCTTAGAAGTTAAAAAAATTGCTATTAATCGTACTGCTTTGTTTTACGGCTGGTTTGTGTAAGGTAACGTTATTTTTTGGAGACGACACAAAATAAGCTGGGAGAAAGAAATAGCATACCGTACCGGGGGCTTAAAAACAGTAATTTACATTGAGCATACGTTTCATTAAGGCTGTTGTCAAGTCCACAGCTCAACAAGCGCGAAACTTTTTGGCACAATGACGTACACATATTTAAACGTAAAGATATAAAATTGGCAAACCTGACTATGGAAGCGATTTGGAATCGAAATGATTTTTCCATTTTTTGATAAATGAATTACCCATCGAGTTATAAGCGTTTTTGATCCTGTGACAAGGCGTTTTTCTCAATTCGTGATTGGTTTGCTGCTTTCGTCGGTAAATTCAAAACGCTACCTTTCACAGTATTTTCTGAAAGATCTGTTGTGTTTACAAAAACATGGAAAATGTCTTTCGATTACACAGTTTCTGAATAACACCTGCCAGTCTGATGCGTTTCCATACAAAAATGAATTAAAACTTATGTCATAAAGTTGCCCCTTTTGTATTTAAGAACAGCCTTAAGGGTGATCTCAAATCCAAAAGGGCAAATTTCTGACATAAGTTTTCATTTATTTTTGTTCGCAAATGCATGAAACTAGCTGGTGTTGATGTTCAGAAACTATGTCATCGAGCTGTTTTTTCATTTTTTTGCAAACGCAATAGATCTTTTAGAAAATAGTGTCAAAGTGAACGTTTTGAACCGAATATCCGCGCGAAAGTAGAAAAACCATTCGAAAGCGGACGAAAATCGTGTTTGTCATGTGATCAAAATCTCTTAACTCAATAGGTAATTGATGAGTCAAAAAATGGAAAACACATTCCAAATCGCTTCCATGGCCAGGTTTTCCAATTTTATATCTTTCCGTTAAAAAATGAATTTGTGAATGTGTCAAAACGTTTTGCGCTTGACACAGCATGGGATGGTATGGATTGTACAGAGTTTAATTGATAGAATGTTTCTTAGCTAAAACTAGGCCGATTGAATTTTATCTGTGACCATTCATCAGGGGCCGCTGCTATGTTATGCGTTTTTGGCTACACATTAATTAGATTAGTATTTCGTTTTCTTTTTGGGTTTCTACGATACATAGTTTTCTGTTTCGAAGTTTATAAATAAAGTTACTTATTATTTTTTTTAAAAACATTTTTTTTTTTTAAATCAAAAAGTGGTCACTGTAAACTAGGAAAAAGCATTATGTCTGAAACCTATTTTCTGTTGGGTTGAAATTCACCCAGTTTTATAGTTGAAGTTAGCTATTCATTAAAATATGTTATTTGATCCCATTTTGGTTTCGAATATTCGACCTCTGACACTGTTGTGTACTTTTTTGATTCCCCGATCACTGTAAATCGGTGTTAGATTAAAGAAATGTACTTTATTTCCTGCTAGCTGACCCGCCCGGCGTTGCCAGGGCCCGTCATAATAACTTTGACTCATGGGTGATTCTGTTCCGAATTTTCCGAAAAATTGAGGCGGCCATTTCCGAAAATTAAAAAAAAAAATCTGTCATAAATCCGAAAATTCGGACATTTTTCGAAGAAAAATCGGCAATTTCGTCAAAGAATTACGGGAAAAACGCGAATTTCGTCAAAAAAATCGCAAAAACGCGAATTTCGTCAGAGGATCGCGATAAAAATGGCAAATTTTGTCGTAAGATCGCGAAAAAACGAGAAATTTCGTCAGACGATTGCCAAAAACGGCAAATTTCGTCAGACGATCGCGAAAAAACGGCAAATTTCGTCAGACGATCGCGATAAAACGGCAAATTTCGTCAGAAGATCGCGAAAAAACGAGAAATTTCGTCAGAAGACCGCGAAAAAACGACAAATTTCGTCCGAAGATCGCGAAAAAACGAGAAATTTCGTCAGAAGATCGCGGAAATCGAGAAATTTCGTCAAAAGGGCGCGAAAACAAAACACAGTTAGGGCCGGGAGTGGATTTCTTCCCCGTCCCCCTCTGTTGTAAACCTGTCAGAAAATTTGCTGTGAATTTCAGAATTTTTTTTAAAAACTCAATCACCCCTGCTTTGAATGAACCTCTTCTGTTTGTAAACCTTTCATAAAATTTGCTGTGAATTTCAGAATTTTTTTTTTTTTTTTTTTTTTTTTTTTAACTCAGAATCACCCCTGCTTTGAATGAACCTCAAATGTGTATGATTTTATATATTTAACTCCATTTTGTCTGAATTTATATTTTTAAATGAAAAAAAAATCGCAAAAAGTATTGCATTGAATGTATATGCTATTTGATAAAATTTGATTTTTGGAGTTTATGCGTACCGAAAGTGAGCGAAACCGCGACGAAACACTCGGGTTTTTACCGATTTCGTCGACATTTTCATACATTTTGTAAAAAGTATTTCAACCCGTCCAAACGTTTCAAAATTTTTATAGGTGACTTAAATCTGGTCTTTTGAGGTGCTCTAAAAAGATTGTGTTAAAATACGGGTGTTTAGTGACTTTTAGCGTAGAAAAAATATCGTCTCCGTGAGACGCGAAATGATCTGGGATCACCGGTATATTTGAAAGCGAAAAATTTCATATCTTTTAAAACCATCGATTAGAAGAATAGAAAGTTTCAGCTTTAACAGTTTGTCGGTACCTCTAAAATTGCCCACTGGACGGGCGTTGCCATAAGAGGGAAATCTTTTTTCAGAAAAACGACCCTTTTTGAATTTTTTTTTCGTTCCCCCCCTCCCGCACATTATAACTGCGATATGTTTTATAAATTGATTGCGGCATTTGAGACGTAAGTGTACGATCTTTTAGAATATGTTTTCGGTTTTTAACTTTACTAAGTGGTTTGAGCGAAGGAAGTTAATAAATGACAAAAATACCCCCCCCCCCCCAAAAAAAAAAAAAAAAAAAAAACTTTTAGCCGATCATTCCGAAACGTAAACAGGGCACCTGCTCGTGCTCATGTGCAAACGCTTTTTCCCTCTCTGATGAATGGAGATGAGTTTTTAATGAGAGTTCGTTTGTAATTTTTAATTAATAACTCAGCTAATTATTAGAAATTTAAAATTCTGAGTCTGAGGTGCAACACGAGAGGTCTGGACTAATCTTTCACAAATCTTCAGTCTTGTACAGTCGTGGGGAAAAAAAAAAAAAGTAAACACCCCTTACTAAATGAATTCTGCAAAAAGAAAAAAAAAAAAAAAATATCGTAGAAGAAAGTTACTGGTACTACACGATTAGTAATAAAGTCTACTTTTAAATGATGTATATAAAATTTGCTTATGGGGTCATCTACATATTAAAACGAACCATAACTTTATTATTTTTTTTTTCAATAGCAGTACACAATTCTGACAGCATAAATGAACTCTACACTCTTCAATTAGCCTAAAAACAAATTTTTATGCAATTCCTCAGTAGAAGTTTCCGAGAAATTAATTATTTTAAAACGAGCGTATTTTAGGGACTATCAAAATTGAAGTTCTGTACTTGATTGTTGACCGAGAGAGATCCCTTCTTGATCAAGGCATCTTAAGCGCCACTCGAGCAGACCTTGAAGACTGCTAGATTACAGGTTAGCATAAGAAATTTCAGAATATCTAGTCACTTCTATCATAGACGGCCCCTTAAACCATCATTATGCCGTTTGTTAAGCATAATTTGAAAACTACTTGGAAGAAAAATGTGAAATTTTGGATTTTCATAAAGTAGGACTTAATAAATCTAAGTCCATAAAAAAGAAAAAAAAAATGCAGGTTACAATTCATAATTTTTTCGAATATTAATTTCATAATTCATATCATAAAATTATAAAAATTGCAAATTCAACGTGTTTATGTTTGGGTATTGTAGTAATTGCTACACAAAAAAATAGCACATTAGGAGTATAATTTCAGGAGATATTAATAAAAATATGAAAATGTAATTTAACATTAGAAGCATCAAATTTTGAATGTTTATAATTCAAAAACTTATCATTCAAATGAATTGACATTTGGTGTCTAGTCATAGTTTGAACCGAAGATTTGAAATATCTCGTTGAAATTGGGTATTGCCATTGAAAAAAATGAAGTTTGGGGTCGTTTTAATATGTACATGGTCCTCTAAGCAAATTTTATATACATCATTTAAAAGTAGACTTTATTTCCAATCGTTCGGTGCCAGTAACTTTCTTTTACGATAATTTGTTGAAGAGTTAGTAGAGGGTGTTTACTTTTTTTTCCCCACGACTGTACGTGCCCCATACATGCATTTTGCTAGCCATCGCACACACACACACACACAGAGAGAGAGAGTGAGAGAGAGCGAAACCTTTTTTATTAGTATAGATTCCCAATGGTTGGCGTGTCAGTGCACTGCTCAATTTATATATTAAATGTGTGATAGGGAAGAAAGTTTTTTGTGACAGATTCGATTGGATGGTGGGCATCTTTTGTAAGACCTCGAAAATGTGCCCAGGTGCTTTACATGAATGGATGGCAGAAAAAAGCCATTTGAGTGTATTTCTTCCTCAATTTTTTTCCTAAATGAAGGGTGTGTGTTCATTTCACCCACGCCTTTTCTATTTCTGTGTTTTTCTTTTACAAGATTTCGATTTGTTTTTCCTGTCAGCGTAGGTTGTCTCTGTTCTTTTTTTTTTGGGCTGAACCTCGATCGTTTAACGCTCTTCTTTTATCCCCCAGGTTGTAGAAAAAAATTCCATCACGCCTACTATCGAAGAAGAATATTCTTTCAATTAAAGACCACCGTTCCACTGCACGTGCATAATGCTCTTTTTTTTTTTTTAATTTAAAGAAAATCTTTAAGTATTGTGAACATATTTTGTGCAATGAAACATACTGTGTATAGAGAAAATTGTTGCTTTTTTTTTTTTCTTTTAATACAAAACATTTTAAACTGCAAAAGTTATCTACTGCTTCTTCTTCTACTTCACTCAGGCGAAAACACGCGCTCGCTCCAGTTAATCCTATGGGAGAATCCCATTTTTATAATATCTCGTTTGCATTTCAATATCTTTAATTTTTGCGTTGGATAGCTAAAAATCGATCTCTACAAAGGCCGTTTTTACTTTTATTACCGACTTCGAAAAAAGGAGGAGGTTATCAATTCGACGCGTATGTATGTTTTTTTTTTTTTATGTATGTTCACCGATTGCTCCGGAACTTTTTGTCCGATTTATGTGATTTTGGTTTTAATTGAAAGAGGATACTCTCGAATTGGTACCACTTCCATTTCATCGAAATTGGTTGAGTAGTGTTTTAGTAATTCAACAAAAACCAATAAAATAAAGGATTTTTCGCAAATTATCTTTCATTGTTGTAACCGGTTTTTCATTCATAAGCATAAAGCTATGTATTCATATGCGTTATCGCCAAGTTGTCGCCAGACTTGGCGCCATTTGGTGAAATATCGCCAAATTTGGCGACCAAAATATGTTGTCATAAATGAAGCCAACTTGGCTGTAACTGACTAATTTGGCGATATTCCCATTCAAATTCACTAATGGATCTTCTCCAATATGTTTCTTCACAATTTCTAATCGGCAGTCATATTTACAATTCTCAATTGCCAGCCATTATTTAAAATGCTAAATAATACAGAAGCAAACTAAATTAATACATGAAAACATCTGAATTGTATCAAGAAATGAGAACATGTAAATTTTAATCAGATTGCACGATAAAAGCAAAAAGTGCGCTTTTTACTTTGCAGTAGTTTTTGAAGTCGGTTTTATTTTTGGTAAAAAAGTTTATTTATTTTTGTTTCCATGTTGTTTTTTATAAGGATACTTTCACAAAAAAAAAAAAAAAAAAAAAAAAAACATTTAAAAACATTGAAATGCAAACGAGATATATATATATAAAATCTCCCATAGAATTAACATTAGGGAATGGGTGTTTTCGCGTGAGTGAAGTAGCTTTTTACACAAATTCTTTTTTTTTTCTAGTATGGTTGATCCGAATTCTTCCGAAATGTTTTTCATTGCTGTTAAAATAATATCGTTGCTGCGATACATAAATTTAAAGATTATACAATTAGTTCTCTAGCTGTAAAGCTGATTAAAATTTCCTTTGGAGAAGCAGTAGTCTTATTCCGGGATGACACTGTTTTCTTCCTCTTGGAGCCTGGGAGTTGCGTGGAAGAAACACTGGTTACTGTCAATTGCAAGATTATAAAAATGAACACATGGGAATGACATTTTCTATTTTAGATTTTGAAATGGGTTTCTGCTCGTAATGTTTTGAAAATGTCAAATTAAAAAATCCTATTACAGTTAGTGAAACGCGGACTATTGTTATTTATAAAAGCTCTTTTTACATTTATTCTTCTTGCAAAAAAGTACTTACATTTTTTGTTTTTGGGTGTTTTTACAATGAAAAGCTGACTTTAATTCGTAATGCATTATTTTTATTTGCTTCAAAATATAATCCGAAAAGAAAATAAAGCATCTGCAAAATGTGTCGTCCAATACTGGGAAAGCATTGCTGGAAGAGTTAAATCAACGGCCGTTAACCGTTTTTAAATGGACAAAAACAACGTTGCGTTTACCAAACAATCATCGAGTTACTTGTAAATGAATTTTTTATTCATAAGTATTAGAGATAATTAATTTGCTAATAATAAAAGTAAAACTTTATCAACCTTACTACTTCTTCATACGCTTTGACACCTTCCTCTAAAATACTCAGTGAAAAATGAAGTTTTTAAATAACTAAACGTTTAATTCTCAGCCAGTTTTCTTTTTGCAATATACATTAAATCTATAATCTTGTTAATATACATACATTTCGAATTAACAGCAGTTGCACGGGTGGAAATCTAACTATTTTTCTTGAAAATATTCTCTACTTTGCGAATGATTTCTCGAGTAGATTTAGATGACGTAGGGCCAACTCTTCTTCATAAGTCCTTTCTTTTATTTTTCTTCATTTTAGGTAGATTTGGTAAGAAGCACTACCTATTACATTCTCCCCTATGTTCGAATTTCTGAAAAATGTTTCCAGATCTACGCCGATCATGACCCCTAGAGCACAAAACCACCCCCAGTGGAAAACTTTACATATATCACTTTTTATGGACACGATAACTTCCATAATTCTGCACAAATCTCTTCCAAACTGATACATAAAATCAAGGGGCAGAAAATATCGGGCAAAATCGGACAAAGGACTTGAAATGGGGAGGGTTTTTGTGAAAACACATCCCATAACTTCTTTATTATGATACATATCGAATCAGTTTAAAGTTACTACTTCTAGGAAAAGGGCCAAAAATTTATGTAGGACAGATTTTTGATCAAATTAAAAATGGCCTCAAGGGGCGCCAAAAAAATAGGGTTTTAAGAAGAAGAAAATTTATAACTTCGTCAATACCTCAAGATATCAAATTCACTTAAATTTATTATAAATTTTCATAATATTATCTACAACTTTCATGTTGGCAAGTTTTTGATAGAACCAACTCTTACAGCAATAAAAAAGAGGGCAGGTTTGGAGATGCAGAAGAAAAAAAATCACATTAACATGATTCTGATAAATTAAAAACTCGTCAAAAGCGGCAAGATAAAATTATTAAACTGGGTTTATCGTTGATCTTGATTTCGTGCTTGTTAGTGAAATTAGTATTTAGCATTTTTCCCCCCTGCATAGTCAAACCGGGCCGGAACAGGTCTTAATTGTTCCCAGACGTATCGGGCAGGCAGTATGTTTTGTAAAATTAGTAATAGTGACTATGAAATTCTGTTAATCTATATAATCATTGGGAAAATACCTTAACAATACCTTAAATTACAAAGAAATATTTTCAGAAATCTACTTTTTATTATAAAGCTTCAAAAGTTATGTTTTTATTTATTTATAATTCTAAAATACATCATTATTGTAAAATGCTATGTAATATCTAAAATACATCATTACTGTCCCTTCTCCGCCTTTAACAATGTAGGAAATATTATTATTATTTTATTTATTTATTTTTGTAATTTTTCTTCTTAAGTTTCTTCTTAAGTAATAGGTCAAGTTTTTAAATAACTACTGTTTTTATGCTCATATTTAACTTGTATGAAAATTAACGGAATGTACCATCACCAGGGTTAATTTACGCTGTATCGCATCACAATTTGTGATGTAATTTACTAATGTGTAATCCAAAATTTTTCACTAGTGCCTTAATGCAGGTCGTAGTTTGGGAAAAAATTTACAATCTAAAAATCTATAATAAAAGCATAAAAAATAAATTTTACTTAAAATTAGTTTATTTATTTTCTATTTGGGGGCGCTATGAATGCAAAGATAAATTGTGTTGAATATTTGCTGCTAACATCTAACAATAGTACAGCTGTTATGCAGTAAGACATAAATATATATATATATATATATATTTCTTCCCAGGAAGCAATATAAACACAAGAGAAAATAACTATTACCTAAGTTTAAAGCCCTAATAATAATTTGTCTACAACAATTAATTTTTAGTTATTTTTTTTTTTTTTTTTGACTTTTGAATTTTTTGCAACAATAAAGAAAAAATGTTAAATTTTGTAGCAAAAAATGTCCACTGATTCTCAACAAAAATAGGGAATTTTGGAATTATTAAGAAATATATTTGTATAAAGTAAATAAAACATAGCCAGTGTGATAAATTTAAAAGCAACGTTAAAAACGCCAGAATAAGCAAACTTTGAGCAGACTAGTTTCGGTAGCGTTTAGCGTACCGCCCTCAGTGCAAAGAATAACGGAAACTTGCTCACTTATATAGAGGTGAAGCGGAAAATATAAATGAGCAAGTATCTAAATCTACATAAATGAGCAAGTTTCCGTTATTCTTGCACTGAGAATGATACGCTAAACGCTACCGAAACTAGTTTGCTTATTCAAGCGTTTTTAACGTTGCTTTTAAATTTATAACATTCTGCTCCAAGTAGCACCTTAATAATTATAGCCTGTGTTACTCTCTGGGTTAAAATCCACTCGGATGCCAAGGCATTTTATCATCCGTTTTGACCCTGACGTCAGGCAAATATTTTCGCACTTTAAATTTATATTATTAGAATTAGCAAAGAGTGTTTTTTTTTTTTTTTTTTTTTTTTTTTTTTTTTTTTTTTTTTGTGGCATTAGGTACAAAACGGTGGGAAGAAGTCAAAGTTATAAGGTCCATAGGTTTTTCTATGTTAAATTAACATCGAAGAATCACACATGAAATAAATAAATATTTCGGTGCTGTGCAATACTTAAATTGTAGACTCATACAGATTTTATAGATCATCTACCGTAAATCCAAAATGGACGAATCTGTCTCTTTTTCGTCGCTTATGCCTGTAAATCCACTTTTTCCTTCCATACATTAACTGGGCAGGGATGCGAGCGGCTTTTCCTCCCTTCCGTGCCGAAGAGCAGTTTTTAATCCAGTGCCTCGCTAGCAGGGCAGCAGAGTCGGCGGGAAAAATGGTCGACTCTAACTCCGGGCTGGCTAATAGCGTTGCCTGTTAGTTTAAATAATGATGGAATATAAGAAAAATAAAGCTAAAATCTCACTATTTCGGCATTGATTCTCTTTTTAGGGCTTGAAAAATGAAAAAAAATTATATTTTCCGCTTTATTAATTTTGCAATTTCGCGCCCGCAAACTCGAAAAATCCAACTATCGAAGTCTGACGAACACAAAATGGAAATTTTACTGCTTTGGATTTGCGGAGTGAAAAGAAAAAGCGAAATCGTTACAATTTAGTTGTTTATTTTGTTGTATCCTCCAGGCTGGAAAACTTTCTATGGAAAGAGGGAAAAATAAAGATAAAAGTTTATTATTTTGGAAATAATTCAGATTCTGTATATTCTAATGAGGGGGGGGGGGGGGGGAAATTGAATTAATTTTTCACTTTTGCCTGTATTTCGGGTTCTGCAGACCTGAAAAATCCGAAGTTCAAAAGGTGAAAGAAAACGAAATTTCACTATTTTATCGTTATTTAGGGTATCGCCAATTCAGAAAAAAAGAATTACAATTTCATCATATTTTGACTCCTGTGCACAAAAATAAGTAAATAAAAGAAGGGTATTTTAGAATTTTAACTTTTGCTCATATACAGACCGGATTTTTTTTTTTGTGTGTGTGTGGGGGGGGGGGGGGGAGGCTTCTATTACAATGCTATACAGGTTTCTTAGTTCTTTTGCCTCCCCAAAATAGCTCAAATTTATAATTTTCGCATTACCTCCGGTAAGAGCCGAAATTTTAAGGCCCGTTCTCTAAAATGTTCGGCCGTTCTTTTGTATTTATTCTCACCCCAATCATGCCCATTCTAAATTGTTCCTATTTTATCGGCGTAGTTTGATTCTTTCAAATTTGTTATATTGGGCTTGTCAGCCTTCTCAATTTTTTAATCAGTCTGATCTGGTCCATTAATATGAATTGTCTTAATTCTACTTACACGGCTTGTTTGAAAAGTTGACTTCATTTTCCGGTCCTTGCAGACCTTTGTACCTCGTTCTATCCTCAACTTGCAAAAATACGAAGGGAAGTACTTATATACTAAATCAAATGTAAAATATCTACTACAGTTATGAATTAAAACATAAATAACAAGAATAATTCATTTTATAGATTTAAAATTACATATACAGTGAAACTTCCATTTAGCGAAGTCTCGTCGTTACACTTAAATACTTCGTTATGAAGAAAATTCGTCCAATAGAAATCAACTCAAATTCATGAAATTTGTATAATAAAATACATATGCATTAAATGAAAAATACACATAAAAGGGAAATATTGTGAAAATGCAGGCAGTATTATATAATTCAGCTAATATATTCAAGCAGTATTTTTTATGCAATGTAGAATGATTGACATGAGAAAAATTTTATTAGAATAATGTCTAAAAAATCACATAATAAAGAGAAGTAAACAAAAACTCAAGCGTAGCGTAACTTTTCTCTTTTTCTCAGTATTTCAAATCCTTAACTTTTAAAATGTGTTTAATATTACTCTGATACATGTTTCTTATAAAAAATACTTTTCATAAAAAATTTTCCGCTTTTTTAAGTATCCGAACAATTTATCTGTAACATTTTCGTGAAACTGGAATCCCCTTCTTCTTGTATCGAAGGCTTTTTAAATTTCTTCTTTTGAATGGAAATGATTGAATAAATAATTTCATTTTCATACAATCCGCTGAAATAAATTCATGCATGCGTCGCACAGTGGTCCCAAATCGCGATTATGTGGCCAAAAATCAGAAAATCGAAGTTTCGTATTTTGAAATGAAATAAATTCTACAGTATTTAGAAATATATGAAGATTTATATTCTGTTATATTTTGCTTTTATCAGCTCACATGAATTAGCATTGCTTATGTGAAGTTAGAAGTTTTTAGCGTTTTCTGCTGTTGCGTGTATTTCAGGCAAATTCGCTGCATTCACACCCTAACTAAGACCATTTCAGATGGTTTCTCAATTTTTTCTTTGCACTTCTCTGAAATAACATTAAATTACATATTTAATTTGATTTTTCGATTGCAAAAATCTCAAATAAAAAAAAGGAGGAAATTTTTAATTAATACATAGTTCTAAGGAGTTTTTGTACATATAAAGTGATATATAAAAAAAGTCCTTCCGAGTTCCTCGGACTTTTGTAGTACAAAATGTAGAATGAGCCTTCTAAAATCATATCCCAAGAGATTTATTGCGACTTTTTGCGATTTTTTGAGAAATAGCAGTTTGAAGTTGGACATTGGATATTGCCAGTATTAGTCCAAAATGGTTAATCGGGTTTAAAGTCAATTTTATTTTCGCACTGACCCAAAATTGTCAGTGTTTATATAATGCAACATTCTAATTAACATAACACTGTCAATTTCATTTTTTTAATTCGCGGGGGGGGGGGGGGGTTAAGAGTAGGAGATATTTTTTATGTATATATTTTTTAATTTGTTTTTTGAATTTTCCCTTGCTTTTTTCGTTTATATAAAAAATATTTAAACTTGACCTTATTTTCAAAAGTACATATTAAAAGTTCAGTTTATACATATATATATACTAAATTCTACTAACAAGCATGTATGGGAAATTCAATCAACTGGAAAACATCATTTAATGTTTTAAATTTCTTGATTATTTGAAAAGTATATTTTACCTACTTACAAATAAATTTTATTATTACCCCCTTCGAGACATGACGCTTTTACGCAAATTTTATTCGGTTGGCACCACTTTTTTAAAAACCTATACCTTTACTTCATCAATAAAAAAAAAATGCTCTATTTAAAGAAACTAAATATTTAGTTTAACTAAATTTTAACTGAACTAAATTAATATATATATATATATATATATATATATATTGGTGCCTTTAACAAATTCTGTATGCTCTTTTTCAGGGTGCATATATGCACCCATAGTCCCGAACGGGTTAAGTAGTATTATTAAGTTTTACTTTAATTTTCACGTATCGTCATATAAATCTATTGTAAATTTTTTTATTACGTTTATTTTTTTCAGTTTATTATATGAATGTTAATTTAACTGTATTAATTTATATGCACATTTGAATTTTAATGAATACTGTAATACTTTAAAAAATTAAAAAATGTACGAAAATTTCACTCAATCCTTGGGATGAAATGTTGCAGTTCCTTGAAATGTGTAAATCCCCTTTTATGAAGGTTTATTTAAAAAACAGATTTTATTTTATTTTTTCATAAAAAGATGTAAAATTGTTTTATATTAAAACATAATTTTGATTTTTTTTTTTTTTATAAAAATTTTAAAACTGTTAGGGATGTTAGAATTTTATACCGGAGTAGAGAGGGGGAGTGGAGTAGCAGAAATTTCAAATATACTAGAAAATTAATGAGGTAATTATTTATTTAATATTACCAAAATAAAGTATAGAAGGCAGATTCTTCATTTTTATTGGAATTTCAAAGGTATTATTCTCTGTGTAATAGAGAGAAGCAAAAAAATGGGGGGGGGGGGCGAAAATTTTGAAAGTAATCTAATTAATGAATTTAATAATTTTATTATTAATTCATAGTAAATAGATGTTGAAAACTTTAAAAATAGCAATGATATTTTTAAAATTCCCTTGGTATAGAGGCAAATGGAAAAAAGGGGAGATTTCGCATGTGTGTGTGTGTGTGTGTGTTGGATGTATTAGTTGGTGGCAAAATTCAGCTGATTGATTATTTATGTATTTTACTGATTGCTTTTTATTGTTATTTTGCAATAACATTAAAAAGAGAGAAAAAAAAATAAGATTTTAACCTGTATATTTTTAGGGAGGGAGGGATTGTGGGGGTTAAAATTTCACATTTTCATCATCTATTGAATTAGATGATTTGTTTTGAAAAAGGCAAAATATTCCCCATAAACATCCATCCCTAAGTGAAAAATTCTCATTACTCTAAAAAAAAATCTTGTAAAAAAAGAAAATTTAATAAAAACTTGGCCCCTCTATTGCGACCCCCCCCCCAAATCCCCTCCCCCGGAACCTCAATTACATTTAGTTTAAATTCGCAATGTACTGTCATTTAGAATGTTATAAAATTAAAAATGAGGGACATACAACCACCAAGAAAGCCAGAAATGATTTTTGGCCACTTGATCGCGATTTGGGACCACTGTGCGTCGCAACAACAATCTCCCCATTTGATTGCTGTACACGCAGAAAAGTGGAATAAACTTCGTTATATAGAATATATTTTTCGTAATAGGGAGATTAATTTACATGTTAATGGTGTTCAAAGTCAAGGTTCAGCAGAAAATTTTGTTAAGTAGAAAACTTCGTTAAAGGGAAGTTCGACTGTAATTAGTTTAATTTCACTTTAAAATGTCTAACAAAAAATCTGAAGTCGGAGTCGGCTTATTTTTTAACGACCCGACTCTTTATGTTCTACCGAAACAGGTATGCTTAAAGTTTTAAAATTATCGGTGTTTTTAGCGTTGATATTTTTACACTTCTATTTGATGTATAGTCGTCGACAAGTGCTTGCACAGGAACTGAATTATTGTGACGCTACAAGATGTTAAAATACATAATTTTAAGCATGAAAAAAAATAAAAACTTATAGTTATTGTCCATTTTGTAATACAAAATTGTAAAGTAAAGTATATAAAATTACCTTAAAAAAAAAATAATTTTCGGATGCCTCCAGCTTTTTTAACCCATTTATGCCTGGCGTCCCATTTTTTGGGACGTATCGAATTTTAATAATTTTCTTCTTCTTTTATAACATGAAAATTGTATGAAGTAATTGTCTATAAATGTCTTTTATCTATTACCGAGAGATGATAGCATAAGATGGATATTCTTTTGCCTAAATGGTCTTTTTTCGGTGTTTATAGATTTTTCAAGATAGCGAAATGTAAAAAGTATATTTATTTTTTGTATCAAGTATCCAAATAAATAAGTCATAATCTTAGCTTGCGAACTTCTTTGAAATATATATATACTGTAGACCATGATCTGTAGCGAAAACATTTTATAAAATTATTGCATTTTTAAGATAATCATTTTTCTGGAAATCCAGGTTCGTAGGTCCTTGAATAATTAAAGACAGGCACAAAATAAGAACTCTGCAAATTTGAAGACAGGATAAGTTTATTGGATATAGACATGAAATATGCAAATGCCAGAGAGGGACCCTTTCAGTTAGCTGGTTAGCTGTTAACAGTACGATGTACAGAGAAGGAATGATTAATCTGTCAGAAATTGTTGCCAATGTGTCGAGCCAAAATCTTGGTAACCTGGACCATTATAACCCCAAAGATATATCACTTAATGGAACTTTGAATTTAAAAAAAAAAGAGTCCAAAAGGACCGTTGATGGGCGTTTTAACATTCCAACGTAGAAATACGAATGCCAAAGCTAAATGATGGGAAATATGCATTTAGAAGCAGCATCGGAGATGCAGGGTGCCGATTTTAATATAAACAGAGTATAATATTTGCGGAAGAAAAGACAGTTGTATTGACTATCAAACTGAAAATTAACACTGAGTGTATAAATAACTGCTACAACTGGGGCATATGGTCAAAGAACATCTTATATATATATATATATATATATATATATATATATATATATATGATGAAAAGAAGAAATAGATATATTCTTTTTAGAAAGGAAAGGAAGTTTTGATTCAGTTTATCATTATGAAAGGAGAAATTAAATTTTAATATGGGAATTTAATTTTAAAAAGAAGATAAATAATGATATGTGATGATATGTTATATTCAACATCACAATATATTTTTTTAATTAAAAAATTATACCTTTAAACATATTTTTCTGCATGTTTGTAATGTACTACGCGCAAGGCGCAAATGGGTACATATTTCTATTAGCCATTTAGGGGACAGTTATTTATGTAAAGTCCTTTTCAAGATGATTTTGAAATAAATTGATTTTTAGCCTCCAATACGATTATCCTTAATTTATTATTAATAATGCTTATAATATTATTAGTCTTTGTAAAGAAATAAATATATATTTTTTAATGGTTAATAAAAATCAGACCTGCCAACTGCTACGAAAAAATCGTAGTTGCTACGATTTGGACCTATAAACTACGGTGTTACGAAAATCGGTCTTAAACTATGATTTATTTTTGCAAATAACTCAAACGCACTTTTTGTTTCTAGTTACGATTTTTATCCCGCGCAACAAATTTTACACGAGTAATTCTGTTCCGAAATTTCAAAGTATTGCATTTCCGAAAGTTTTAAAAAATTGGTCATTAGTCCAAAAATTCAGACATTAAAAAATGCTCATGGTAAAAAAAAAAAAAAAAAAAAAAAAAAAAAATCTGTGCTGCAAAACAAACTTTTTTAACATAAAACCCTCTTTATGTATATATTAACCACAAGTGAATCGTGTTTCTGTAAATATTTATACAGGAATTCCCTTCCTTAGAAACGGGGTGCCATGTTAAGATTTCTGGAGGTGGGGAGGTGGTTCTTTGAGGGGCAAGGTTTGAAATAGTGTGCAAAATCGCATGATTTGCACACGGAAAAGAAAAGTCCTGTATAAAGAAAAATGCTGTGCCGTATTTCCCCCTGCAAATTCTTCCACAGACTTATGATTCTTTTGCGAGTATATTTTGAAATTCCTTGGAAGTTCGTGATTTTTTTTTCTTTTATGGAATTTCCCTAAATTAATTTATGAATCGATCGCGGAAAAATTTGAGAATTTCTTTAAATGATCGTGTAAAAATATCGGGTATTTCTTCAAAGATCTCAAACAAATAGTAATTATCTTCAATTGGTCGCCGAATAAAATCTCTAATTTCGTTAAGAGTTCAGAAAGAAATTGCGAATTTCGTCTAAAGATTGCGCAAAAAATCACGAATTTCGGTAAACTATCGAAGGAAAAATATTGCAAATTTCGTCAAAAGGTTACGGAAACGAGTAGTGAATTTTGTTAATTGGTCGCGAAAAGATATCGAAAATTTTGCCGATCGGTTGCGATAAACTATCGCAAATTTCGACAAATGACCGTGTAAAAAAAATCAATTTCGTTAATTGGTTGCAGAAGAAAATAAATTTCGTCAAAGGATCATAGTAAAAATGCGAATTTTGTTAAAATATCGCAGAAAGAAAACGCTAATTTCGTCAAAAGATCAGTAAGAAAATGCAAATTTCATCGAAAGATCAGTAAGAAAACGCAAATTTCACCGAAAGATCGAGGAAGAACGCAAAATTCGTCAAAAGATCGTGGTAAAAAATGCGAATTTTGTCAAAAGTTCATGGTAAAAAGTGCGGATTTCAACAAAGAATCGTATAGAAAAATGTGAATTACGATTGTGGGAAAAAAACTGTGAATATCCTGAAATGATCGCGGGAAAAAAAAAATCGCGAATATCGTCAAAATTTATCGCACTGGGCTAAGAAATTGGAACCAAAATCCTTTTACAAACGCTTCGAAACGAGAAGAAACTCTAAAAATCGTGTGTAAAAATTTTCAGAGGAAAAAATTTACTATATTGAGTTGAAAGACTGAAACCTTATTCCTTTTAAGAATATCCAAAGATGACTGCGAAACACGAAAAACCAACCAACCAACCTCCAGATTAATTTTAATTTTGTGTGCTAGGATTTCTCATTTTCAAAAGTTGGCAGGTCTGAAAAATACTAATTATAATATATAATATACAATTTAAAAGCTTAATTTGTAATTATGCATATAATTATGCAGTATAAATATGCAATAAGTATGCAGTATAATTATGCAATAAACATATAATTATGCTGTTTTCACATATGGAAATTTCCATATTTAGTACGTTTACATTTTGTCACATAAATACAAAAATATTTCAGCATAATTTTCAAAAATATTTTTTCAGTTCATTTTGCAATTTTTAAAGCGATTTTACAAAAAAAAAAAAAAAAAAAAAAACAGGCATAAATGGGTTAATTTGACAAAATTGAGCCAAAAAAGCGCCCGTATATTTAAAGGTTAATATATCGGCTAGTTACCGAAAACTCTTTTCGAAAATGATTATCAACAATCTTTTTATACTTCCGCGACGATGATGACATGAGAAATGAGGAGTATTTTCAACATAAACATTGACTGCATGTAAAAAAAGAGTATTTTCAAAAAACCTAATTCTACTTTCCTCGTTTTCTTGTTCCATTCCATTGTGTTATAAATAAATAAAATAAGCAATTTTTTTTTTATCTTTTGTTATTTACTGTGAACACTTGTATTATTGATTACATATGTGATCATAATGTGCATTATATCTGTTATTTATGATCTGTTTCTTCTTATTTTTAGGTAAGTTCTTTAACGGATCGTTTGAAACCATTTCTTTGTTCTTCACCCGTTCCAGGTAAGGTGTGATAGTGTCTGTAGTTTTAGTTTTGCTAGATTTTTTTTTTTTTTTAAAGTGATCCCAATCGTTGGATGGTTGGAAGTTTCAAGATCTTACCGTTCCATTTGCTTGTACGGTATATAAAAATGAGAAATATCTAGGACCCTTCATGAATGGCTAGAAACTACTCATAAACACTTCTAAATTGCACCTCCAAATTTTGTTGTTTTGATATGTAACATGCTTAGGTACAGTCGTGGGGAGAAAAAAAATGTAAACACCCCCTACTAATTCTGCAACTAATTACAGTAGAAGAAAGTTGCCGATACCAGCCGATTGGGAATAAAGTCTACTTTTAAATGATGTACATAAAAATTGCTGAGAAGGCCATCTACATATCAAAACCCCAGGCCAAACTTTGTTTTATTTCACTGGCAACACCCAATTTTGACACTATATTTTAAGTCTTCCGTTCAAACTGTGCTTAGAAATGAAATGTCAAGTCACTTGTATGATAAGTTTTTGAATTAAAAACATTCAAAATTGAGAACTTCTAATGTTAAATTATATTTTCATATTTTTATTAATATCTCCTGAAATTATAATCCCAATGTGATAAATTTTTGTGTGATTATATAATACTTAAAAAACGCAAAAATAAATACATTGAATTTGTAATTTTAAAAATTTTATAATATGAATTATAAAATTAATATTTGAAAAAATATGAATTGCAACCTACAATTTTTTGGGTAGATTTATTATGTCCTGTTTTATGCGAATTCTTAATTTCAAATTTTTCTTCCTGGTAGTTTTCGAATTATGATTAAAAAACGTCGGCTTAAGGGCCCGTCTGTGATTTGCAGAAAAACATAATTAAAAAAATATATATATTTTACTCATTTTATTGAAACTTTTAGGATGACAATAGACCAGACGAAACATATTAAGCGAGTAAAATGGTCCTATTGAGAAGAAATAATACATTAATAGAAGTGTCATAGTCATTCTCTAGCATTTCAACAATCGAGTACCAATTTGGAACAGCCCCTAAAATAGGCTCATTTGAAAATAATTAATTTCTCTGAAAGTAACCGTATGAATTTAATGAAAATTCGTTTTGAGGCTAATTGAAAAGTGTAGGATTTATTTAGGGTGTCAAACTTTGGTATTGCTATTGGGGGGGGGGGGGGGAAGGTTCGTTTTGATATGTAGATGGCCCCTAAGCAAATTTTATATACATCATTTAAAAGTAGACTTTATTTCCAGTCGTTTGGTACCAGTAACTTTATTCTACGATAACTTATTGCAGAATTAATAGCAGGTGTTTACTTTTTTTCCACGACTATACATTAGGGTGGGTCAAAAAAAACCGAAATTATTATAATCGAAATGTAATAGCGCGGAAAAGTTGCCTTTTGTAATACAGAATAAATTGCTAAAATATTACATCGATCGGTTAATATCTTTTACCGCCGCAAGGGGCCAAAGTTTCAAAAAATCGCAAAAAACATGTTTTTTTTTTTTTCATTTTTTTTTTAATTATCCAAACATACCAATATAATTCCTAACAGAACGCAATAGCTACATGAAGATATGAGGAATGTCCCGGTAAATGTTCATTATGATGAAATCATATCTTTATTTGCCGCAAAAAGACCATATTTTTTGTAAAAATTTCAAAATTTTCTATTTTTCATTTTTTTTCAAAATTTTTCTACATTCTATAATATGTCAAAAATAAATAATTTTACTCTATATCTATTAATATATCATAATTTTTTATAACTATTTGTAATAGACTTGAAAATAAAGTTAATCATTCATTTTTCTTGACGATCGCTTCACCTACTGACGTTTTACTTCATAACAGCCAATTCATGCCACAAAAATTATATAAAATGAACAAAATGTTTTAGTATTTTATTAATTAAAATATAGAGATGTTTAACCGAAAAAGGTTAAATAAACTTAAAATGAAGAAGTATTTAATGTAAATGAATTTTATAATATAAGTTGCTTTCAGATGAAGTCATTATTCCTCGAGAGACCAAAATTGATCAGATGTGATCCTCCCTCTATTCTAGTAAACAAACTTTATCAGCACTTCAATGACTAATTTCGCGCATCTTTCTAGTGACTGAGTGGGACAAGGAAAGTTTTATAACTTTCCTTGCTGGTATCTTTAATCGAACATTTTAAACTCATCAGCGTTGTTAGTCGATAGAGAAACCATAACAGGTTGTTCCGTTAGTTTTCAGTTTTCCCAGTAGACTAAAGCCATACAATTTTAAGATTCAATGTTGAAGTCTGCTATGATAAAGTGACGGATGGCACTATTCTAGTCCACAGAACTTCGTGCTTTTGCAATTTTCTTCATGGCTGGGGCCTCTTCATATTCTATCATCCCAAAGAGGCTATTTGTATGATTTGCGAAATAGTCATTTCGTGAAAATACAGGAACTATAATCTTTCGTAGATTATCTGTCAAGTAACGTAAGTTACTAACTATAGCGCACAGATTCTGGAAAACATGAGTGATTCATTTTAATTGTGAACCAACTGATGCAGTACACTTTCAGGATGTACTCAAAGAGTATGACAAGTTAAGAAGAGGGTTTCTTTGTTCCAACGTAGAGTCTCAAAATTCGGATAGCAGTAATGATCCACCTTGCGTGAAATATTTGTCCAGGCACTCAGCAAAAAAGGTCAATTGTATACATGCGTGTTGAAAGAGCTTGCAATATTTCAGACATATACTTCTGGTCAGTAGACAAATCATCTTTATCAACAGCTAGGTGAACAGATTAAACTGGCTTAAATTTTGCAATTGGCAATAATTCGCAAATCACAAGAGATCAAAGAGAGAGTTTGAAAAGATGTCTCAGTGGAAGTTCATTGAAGTGAGGTCAAGGAAGCCAATAAATTGGTTTTTTTAAAAGTTGTTCTCAAGTAATCCTAATATAACACCATCTTTGCATCCTGTTTTGAAGACAGTTCCGGGAAATTCGACTGCAATTATAATTACAGTTTGGATTACATTTTTCTTCAAAAAATCTATAATGTCATTGCATATAGAAGTCGCCTTGCCAGACGATGGGGTCAAACGACGAAAATAATTGAGACCTGGTTCTAGTATCAAAGAGATATGTTCCTCCTTGACTTCGCAAAGATGGAACTTTGCCACCTCTTTAACCTGGTAGATATTTCTATCTTTAGGGCCATCAAAGTATAGAGTAAAATGAGTACATTACAAAAAAAAAAAAAAAAAAAAAAACGAACAAAGTGTAACGTGGCCCTCTAGCAGCGAGAAATTAATTTTACGCGCAGGCAGCTGCAGGTGTTTCTATCATTGAGCAAATTTTTTTTAACAGAATTACTGTGGTCATGGTTAACAATGTGCATGAAATTAACAACATAAAATGCCTTTCCCAGCCTATAAAAAATGTAAAAAATCGGAAAACATTAAAAAGTTATGAAAATTGAAAAAAATGAAAAACTTTAATTTTTAACATTTTTTAGAAATTTTGGCCCTGTTGCGGCGGTAAAAGCAACGATGTCACAAAAATTAAATGTTAATGTTACATTACTAATACCTTGGCGTGGCTATTACGTTCTATTTGAAATTGAATAGGTATGTTTGAACAATTAAAAAAAAAAAAAAATTGCAAAAAGTATGTTTTTTGCGATTTTTTCGAAATTTGGACCCTTTGCGGCGGTAAAAGATATTAACCAGTCGGTGTAATATTTTACGTATTTTATCCTTTTTAGAAAAGGCAACTTTTCCGCACTATTACGTTTCGATTATAAATATTTCGGTTTTTTCGACCCATCCTACTATACATGGTTGGGTAAATATCCGATTATTTAACACAGTAACATAGATATTTTTACGTTTGATTCTGTGTATTTGTAATAATTGCCGAAACGTCAGTGAAGGCTTACTGTGGAGACACGAAAAGTTTTGGTTTCTGTTAGTCTGTCTGTCTGTTTCGCGGTAACTGACGCAAAAAGCATCCTATCGGCTTGAAATTCACTGGGCATGTTGATGAGGTACCCGGACTTAGCTGTATAGTTTTTGGTTAAATTTCGTTCAATCGTTCGGGAACTATGGAACATTTTATTTTGCTCTATAATGCTTTTCTAACCCGGACTTAGCTGTATAGTTTTTGGTTAAATTTCGTTCAATCGTTCGGGAACTATGGAACATTTTATTTTGCTCTATAATGCTTTTCTATGGCAAGTCAGACGATTTTCAGATTTTCATTTGTTGAAAGAAATGGCTCATATGAAAAATGGATTTAAATGGTAAATTTTTGATGCTGAAATTTTTAAATAAGATTATTAAATTATTCCAATTAGTTTGAAATTTTGTCAATATATTTGCGAGATTTTTATTAATTAAGTTTATAATATTGGGGGAAATTTTATGCATGTTTTTCAATAATATAAAGGATTTTGTTTTATCAATTTGACATAATGCATATTTCATTTTTTTCCTTTTCTTTCATCTGTTGCCTAGCAACGTATTTGGTCCTAATAATATTAGTATAATTGCGTGTATAATGTTTGAGTAAAGCCAACGTCAAAACGGATGAATTAATGCATTTGTATCTTTGCATATAGATGAATTTTAGCCCAGAAATGAAAATAGGCAATGTTTCATTTATTTTATTCAAATATTTTGCTTAAAAATACAAAAGTTCATTATTTTCATTGAGAATAACGTAACATTTTTCCATAACATTTACCAATATTTCTTTAATTGTTGCCCAGAAAATCACAACCCGGAATAATATTTTCTTTTAAACAATTTTCAATTGAAATGTTTTGTCGTGAAACAGGAAAATGAAAAATAAAATTAAGAATAGAAAAATTAATATGGCGGCATATTGGAAATAAAAAGAAAACTCTCGAGTATTTCTTAATATAACAAGATGAAAAGTTTTGAGTAAGTACGCATAGCAGGTGAATTAGACGTCATTTATCGAAAACAAAGATGCTGGAATAAAAAGATCTTGGGTAAAATAAAATTAACTATTATTCACGGAGGAGAGAGATAGATGGAGATGCAGTATGCCGTAAAAACAGTTTGCAATACGATGTGCGTTATCGTTCAGATTTAAATGCCCTCATTCGGCCCAAACAAAAACAAGCACGTGGAACAGGGACCGAATTCTTTGACTTTATCCGTGCATTTTTTCTGTAAAATGAAAATGATCTGCTTATATTTAAGCAATAAGCAGTCTAAGGCAGCATTTCATTGTATTATGAATTAAAAATTGTATTACTAAAAATATTATTCAGTTTTTTTAAGCACGTCGTTGTGTTGTGCCGAATGTAGCGGATTTTAGGGTTACATTTTTGGCGTCACTTCAAGATTTACTGTCTGTGTACGGTTAACATGAATATTTTATTTTAAATTTAAATTTAATTATATTAATGATGTGAAATATCACATTGCTAACAAAGCGTAAACCAACTTAGTGAAAAATGTCCAAGCCGGGAATCGAACCCGGGTCCCTGGAATAGATCTCCAGTGTTCTACCACTAAACCACAAGGACGATGTCCAGCCTGGCATTTCTCACTTATATAAGTCGGTAAGGCTGCAACCGCATTACAAGATGGAGAAGTCTTCATGAGCACACATTCCTAGCGGCGTAACATGAGACGCAAACAAACCCAGCATCGGTGAATATACAATTTTAATTAATTTTTCAACTACATTACGCTTGAATTTATTGCTTGAAATTACGCTTGAAATTATAGTTTCAAGCGTAATTTCACTGCTGAAATGCAGTTGAAAAATTAATTAAAAATTGTAAATTTTATTAATTTATAAAAAAAAACTCATGCTTATCCTTATAAATCACAGCGTAAAAAAAATCTAAGATATACTATAACCATCCGCACACAATCAATAAAAAATTACGAATGTAAATTTAAATAGACTACGGGGGGTTCAGGGGGGCAGAGCCCCCCTGAAGAAATGCAATTTTTGATTTAAAAAGTTACCAGAATAAGTAGCTCATCAGAATTTCAGAACATCAATGTATAACCACTTGTTTAACACTTTTAATTTCTGAAACTTTACGAAGTATCTTGTATGCTTATAAATATTTATGTAATTTGAAAACTTTAAAAAGCGATTTGTAGGAGATTGAATATTACGCAATGAGTGTTAAATATTACGCAATGAGTGTTAAAAAACAATGACTTGCAAAGATGACGTTGAGGCTCCTGATCTGCAGATTTACTAGTTTTATAGTTCTCGATGTCATCTTTATTTATAACAACAAATGTATGTGGATAGATTACACGAAACGGCTTGAAGTAAATTAAGGGGCTACTTCACTCACGCGAAAACCCGTCTAATGTTAATCCTATGCGATTTTTTTTTAAATATCTCTTTTGCATAGTGACTTTTTGCATTAGATAGCTGAGATCTATTTCTACAAAGGCCGATTTTTACTTTTGCGGTTTTTTTTTTTTTTTTTTTTTTTTTTTTTTTTTTTTTTTTTTAAATGTGGATAATTTTACTTTTAGACCGGTTCCCAAAGGGAAAGTATCGTTAAAAAAATAAAAAAAAACACCCGTAAGCAAAAAGTAAAAAAACAGTCTTTGTAGACATTAGCTATCCAATGCAAAAATAAATAAATAAATAAATAATAATATTGAAATGCAAACGATAAATTTTTAAAAATTTCTTCCACGGGATTAACATTATCGGCCTGATATTTTCGCGTGAGTGAAGAAGCCTCTTGAAATAAACTTTAGATTTTTCATGACAAAGCGACCTATTTTCGGAATTCAAAATATATCTTGTCATTAAGTTTTATCAAAATGTTGCGGTATCTCACTTTCTATAGAGCATGGCACATTGACAGCACAATACGCAAGTTTTACAATAAAGAGTTAACAACTGGAAAATTGAATTTCTACATTAAGGTTAAAATATTGATTCATTTTTAGGAATTTAAATTTCGTATAAGAATAAAATTATTTTGCTCCTTCGAATATTTCTGATTAATGGCGTGATTATAGTAAGATGAGAATGTCGGAGAGTTAAGGCAGTGAAAGGTACAGAATGAGGAGACGAAAAGAAGATATCCACTTTTTCCTTGTCTCGTTAACTTTCGATTTTCACCCTTTTAATTCTTCACCTTTTAGGTAGCTTTCATTGCAAAAAGGTACCTTTTGCAGCCGTCCGGAGGAAAGCACTTTCGGAAATTTTTGGTATATTTTCACCGATCATGACCCCCAAGCCCCAAAACCACCCTCCGTTCAAATGTGACATATATATCTGATTTTTGTCATGCGATAACTCTCGTATTTATTAACCGATTTGGATGAAATTAATTGTATGCACAGTACATACCAATATGTCTCGACCGTGTGTGATACTATGTCTCGACCGAGTTCGTTGGCCAGCTTCATCCGCCATCTTCTTTCAAAATGGCAGCCATTTGAACTGGCACTGCAGCGCAATGCTTAAATATTATTAATATCCGTTTGTCAACTTGGCTATAGCTTACTAATTTGAGGCAATTCTCATTCAAATTCAGTATTGACGAATATTCTCTTATCGGGTTCGTCGCATTTTAGCTTCTTAAAATTTGAGTAAAATTAGCTTCGAGTTAAACTTGGAAAATTTTAAAACCAAGACATATGAAAGCTACCTCTTCCTCCCAGCACATGTCGAAAGGACTTTTTATAGAGTAATTGTTTCATCTTTTTGTGCATTTTCTCTATCCTTTTACATTTTTCACCCCCTCTTTGGCGTCTGGTCTTGTTTCAGTTATTTATTGTTGTGGTTGTAGTAGATAGTAAAGTTTTAACTCCTTTATGTTGACTTTTTTTTCGAAATTCAGAGTTCCTACGCCACTGGAAAACAGGGAATAATTGTCAGGGAAAATAACTAAGTGCTCAAAAATTCATGGAAAAGTCAGGGAACTTTTTTTTTTTTTTTTTCTTTTCTAAAACCTGGAAAAGTCAGGGATTTTTCTTCTTATCCGCTGTCATGTGTCAAGATTCTCCAGAGGTTTGAGATCAGTCTGCAAAAAAGTTCAAAATTTTTCAGCTGCAAGTAGAATTTTCGCTGAATTCACATTTTTAGCATAAAAAAGTGTTAGCTGTACAAATTTGTCGCCAAATAGGTGATACCTCTACGATAGAAATGTTGAACCATGTTAACTAGGATGAGATGTCATGAATATTTAAATAAGGAAAAAAGAGAAAATTATGAATCAAGCAGAAAAGAAACAGTAGCTTAAATTAAAATGTTAAAAGACAAAAAAAAAAAAAAAAAAAAAAAAAAAAATTATACAACAACTGCTTCTGAAACAACACAAATAAATTATATGCCGGCAGAACTATCTAAAAATTTTTTGAATGTTTTATATGTAAAAATTTGTTATATAAATAAAAAGTAACTTCGAATCCATCTGAGTTGTATTTTAGTTTTTTTAAATTTACCATTTTTTATATTTTAAATATCAAATGATATAGATTTTTAGTTTCAATTTTATAGGTTATTTTCATTTTCAGCGGTAAGTTTACATTTTATTCTTATTTGTGTATCAATGTATTGGCTTTTGCTGTACAAGTTTAATCTATTATTGTAATTCGTATTTCTAAAAATGTCTCGAATTGTGTCAGGGAATTGTAGGAAATTTGGCCCATAAAAGGCAGGGAATTTTGTTATTCAAATAGAGTACGAACCCTGTTCAAAGATGCCGCTGAAACTTGTAGGGAGAAAATGTCATCATTTCACGGTGATTAAATAAATGGAATGAAAAGGTTGAATTTCACATTATTCGGACCTTATAGAAGTTAACCGCTTGGTGCTAACCCCTATTAGGTTTTTTCTTTTTCTGCTGATATATTGATTTTTGTGTTGATATATACTTTGAATGCTGCTTTGTTTAAAGTATTACACACTAGCAAAACCCGAGGCTTTGCTTGCGTAAGTTCAAATATGCAAAGTGATATTTGCGTGCATATCTTTATTAGAAGAAATTTTACTGCTATGGATAATTCAAAAATTACTAATTAAGTTATTAAAATTACAGTTTGAATAAAATTTATTATTGCACTGCATTAGGCGAAAATGACTCGTATTAATGAAAAGAACTAAAACTAATTCTAAATAAATAATTTAGAATGTATTCGGAAGCCTTTACGCTAATTTCAGTTTTCATTTGAAATTTTGAATTTTTTAGAAACCGTTCTTAGCAAGTATTTTCATCTTAAAAATAACAATCGTGCTCTATTCCAAGCTTCAAGTCTAACGGCTTAACACCGGTCAGGCGGTAGTGCAACCAACATTTAATGCAGCGTATGTTGTAGCAGGGAGTGTCAGCAAGCATTTTGCAGACTTATCATTTGTAATCGGTTTAGTTTATCCTGAGGTTCCATAGAAACCGTAATTTAGAAAGATTTAAAATGCTTTTTCATCATTTTACCATTTTAAATTTCGTATCTTTTACAAAATGTTCTTAGAGAGGATTTACATCTTATAAGTATACACAATGCGAAATTTTTAGTTTCGATCTTTAACAATTCAATAGAAATCTTAATTTAGAACATTTTTAGGAAGCTTTATGCGTATTTGACCCTTTTAAGTTTCGATTTTTTTTTAACTGTTAGTACAGAGCATTTACATCTTAACTACCATTCTAAATTTCAAGTTTCAAGCACCTTTAATATTACAAAAATTTGCAATTTTATAAGGTTTTTAGCTCCTGCACCTCCCTTTTGGTAGTGGCACCTACATAAAATATAATCTACGTTGGAACAGGGATTGTTAACATCAATTTGCAACCATCACTTTTGAAATCGGTTTGGTATTTCCGGAGATTCCCCAGAAGTCATATTTAGAACATTTTTAGAACACTTTTCGATTATTTCACTATTATAAATTAGTAATCTTTTATAAACTGTTCTTAGAGAGCATTTAAATCTTGTAAGAATCTACCATGCCAAATTTCAATTTTCTATCTTTAACAGTTCCATAGAAATAGCTATTTAGAACGCTTTTCGCCCCTTTTTAAATTTTGATTTTTTTAGAAATGATTCTTAGAGAGCTTTTACATCTTATAATTAACTACCATGTCAAATTAAAAATTTCTAGGCCCTTCAGTATCACAAAATCGCATTTTTGGAACGTTTTTTGTTCCTCCATCCTCTGGAAGTAGTGGTAGGTAGTGGAGGTAGTAAAATATTTAGTTTTTATCAAAGGAAATACGCATTTCATTTTTACTGTGACATCGTTTTCACCCTCTGAAGCATTCTGAGATTAGTGTCTCAATCTCAGTATCAGCGAAATGAAAAAAAAAATTGAAATATAACAGTTTTATGGGTAAAAATGCGTTAATTTGTGACGTCATTTTCTGTTCCAAAGTTTCCAAAAAGTTATTTTTAATTGTAATACGAAAATGGCATCCATAATGACACTGTTTCCCTTCTTTCTATAACAATGGAAGAAACCCGATTGCCACCAATGTGAAGAAATTTCCTAAAGGCCTTTTAAAATTAAAATATAACTAGTTGGATGTGCCAATCCTAAAACTTTCTTCTATCTAACACATCTTAATATTTCAAAATGTAGTTTCAAATGTCAATACTTTAATGTTATTAGTTCAATGATACCAACTTTGACTTTCATCTTAAATTTCTGCTTTAGTCAATCGGAGTAAAAACGAGTTAATCTCAATCATGATGTTTATTAAAATCAATAGTTTTCCGATATTCTGTTGTAAATCAGCTGTTCGCGAATAGCCGGCTTATCATGATGCGAAGTTCCCGTCGCTTTACGAGCCGCCGGTGTACAATAGATCTACGAAAAATCAACAAAATTATACAAAACTCGCTATTACAGTGCGAATTTGGCGAAATATTTCCAAATTCATGGAGGGCCTGCTTGCCATAGCCAAAAACATACACAAAAGTTTGGTTCAGTTCTATGCATAAATTCATACACTTTTCGTTGGTACAATAATGAAAATGGCCACACAATCGCTATTACAACGCCCCCTTCCGTCGGAATTTTTCCAAATTAAGGGAGGACCTTCTTGCCATGGCCAAAAACATATACAAAAAATTGTGTTCAATTCTATACATAACTTTATTACACTTTTCGATGGTACAATAATGAAAATGCCCCCAAAATCGCTATTACAGCGCCCCCTTCCGTCGGAATTTTTCCAAATTAAGGGAGGACCTTCTTGCCATGGCCAAAAACATATACAAAAAATTGTGTTCAATTCTATACATAACTTTATTACACTTTTCGATGGTACAATAATGAAAATGCCCCCAAAAATCGCTATTACAGCGCCCCCTTCCGTCGGAATTTTTCCAAATTAAGGGAGGACCTTCTTGCCATGGCCAAAAACATATACAAAAAATTGTGTTCAATTCTATACATAACTTTATTACACTTTTCGATGGTACAATAATGAAAATGCCCCCAAAAATCGCTATTACAGCGCCCCCTTCCGTCGGAATTTTTCCAAATTAAGGGAGGACCTTCTTGCCATGGCCAAAAACATATGCAAAAAATTGTGTTCAATTCTATACATAACTTTATTACACTTTTCGATGGTACAATAATGAAAATGCCCCAAAAATCGCTATTACAGCGCCCCCTTCCGTCGGAATTTTTCCAGATTAAGGGAGGACCTTCTTGCCATGGCCAAAAACATATACAAAAAATTGTGTTCAATTCTATACATAACTTTATTACACTTTTCGATGGTACAATAATGAAAATGCCCCAAAAATCGCTATTACAGCGCCCCATTTTTCCAAATTAAGGGAGGACCTTCTTGCCATGGCCAAAAACATATACAAAAAATTGTGTTCAATTCTATACATAACTTTATTACACTTTTCGATGGTACAATAATGAAAATGCCCCAAAAATCGCTATTACAGCGCCCCCTTCCGTCGGAATTTTTCCAACTTAAGGGAGGACGTGCTTGCCATAGCCCCTCCCCACCCCCTAAAAAATGGTTCAATTGTATGCATAACTTCATGCACTTTTTGATGGTACAATGGTGACATACGGACAGACAGACATTTTGTATAAAAACTTTTCATGTTTTTTTGGGATCTCTGACCTCTAAAGCATGTAAATGCGTCGAAAACCGGAAGTCGAAAAAAAATGTTCGAGTACAATACTTTCTTCTAGTAAAGATAGAAGAAAGTAAAAATGGGATTATTTTTAAAAAATCGCGAGTGCGGGTACATCTGCAAGTAAATTGCTTTCATTAAAAAAAAAAAAAAAAAAAAAAAAAAGTTATCAAAATCTGTTCATTAGAAAGCTCAGGCCAGACGACTAAAAATACAGCTTTGTCTTTTAAATATAAAGGTTTGTTAATCAGGTCATTCCAAGCTCAGTGTAAAGATGAAACATTAATAATTTTTTTTATTATTACGAAATCTGTGTGTTTAGTAGCGGTATGAGTTCAGCAGAAAAAGAAGAGATGCTTTCACATAAAATTAGTTACCTTGTATGCGATGTCTTAAGAACTAAACCAGGTTGTATCTCATCCCGTCGATATTCTCTGCCCTACTTTCTTGCGTTCAAATTATTTAAAATACAGTAAAAAGAACTTTGTGTCATTTCTTTTTGAAAAATAACTTGTCCCGCTAATGTTAAAATTAACTTTTAGAATTGAACTAGTTTTAAATCGAAATCATTCTTCAGTTATCCACAAATGCGATACAATCCGGGTTCGTAAATATCATGAGATTGTCGAAAATATAAAAAAAGATCCGATATTTTGATGTATGAAAAAATATATATCCGATATTTTCAAAATCACCAACTTACTGCTGATAATAAATATTTCAAGCATAATATAAATTAGAAACTAAAACATATTACACTTAACAAGAAAACTTAAACAATATATTAAAAGTGTATTTTTCTTTTCTTTTTTATTTCACTTAGAACAATATTGAAGATAAACTAATTGAAAACAGAAACAATTATTTTTATACACTAACATGATGCTTTTTTAAAGACTGTAGGATTCAGTATCAAGAAAATCAGAAATTTATAAAACAATATTTTAGACAAAAATTTTTTGTAATTGGAAGTTTTTAACATAAATATAAGCTTATCTTATTTTTTATTCCCTAACTGAAATAAATCAAAACCAGAACAGATTCTTTTCTAAAGAAGCTGTATATAACTGAGTATCTAAATTAGACGGTTAATCTTTTAGTGCCTGTTCTGAATTAATTATGTCCCATATAATCTACAGTTAAAAGTAAAATACTCAAACATAAAGCTTGAAAAAGATGTTTGTTTTCTTTTTTGGCTAAAAAAATCACTACCAGAGACAAAAATTCTTTACCTACAGAACAACACAGTCAATAACAAATAATATCATTAGACGAAACGCAATTTTTCACCTTGATTCAACATAAAATATATAATATGAACATTAAAAATTTCACAATCTTACTTAAAAGGCGACTAATATAATGAAAAAGATGTTACAAGTTTAAAATATACATTTTATTTAAAAAATTCTTAGTACTTTCAAACCTTCCGGGTTCATCATCAGAGAATATCTTGATAACTAAATGTTGTTTATTTATACAAATACGTCACTCTGTTTTAAAACAGAGAGTTTCGGTTAATAAAGTTTCGGATAAAAGAGGTTGTACAGTACTTAATATTATTTTAAGTGTTAAACTGTTACTCAATTTCGCTAAGATTTTAACCCATAAAAGTGTAAATTAAGTCTACTTGCCAAAATATTTCTAATATATATATATTTAAAAAAAAAGAAAAAAAAGAAAAAAAAAAAGAAAAAGAAATCCTTTTAGAAAAGTGTACAGAAAAAAAGTTGAAAAAATTAATTTCCTAAGGAGATATTTTAAATATTGGAATGCATCGTACGTCTGTATGAGGGTGGAGGATTTGAGATCTGTCGTGGTAGAGCATATTGCAATAAATAATTTTTGCATGGAAAATCAGGGTCGTCATCCCAGGGCCGGCTTTAGAAGGGTACTGACCAGTGGCGCCAACTTATATGGGCCCATGGTGCTCGAGCCCACCCAATTTCCATTATTCTATTTTATTATTTATTTTACTTTTTTATTCATTTTTTTTTTCAAACAAAATTGTTTTTTTGTTGGCTTTCACAAAATCCTTTTGAAAAACACTAAAGATAGCAGTATTAATAAACATGTAGGATCACTAAAAGTCTCTTTAACGTACGTTCAATTAAATGTTTCTCAAAAGAGAAATTTCCTGCAAACTGTTGCTTTACCAGTGAATACAGATCAATGACAATCTATTTCAATGCCGTGGCATCCATAAAGCAGTTATGCGACCGATATTTTTTACTTGATGGGCAGTTTTTATTTTGGGTACATGTAGATTGTTCAAAATATCCCATTGGTACTTATTGACACTTTCCTTTTTCTGAAGAGTGGATCTGCGTAAAAAATGTATGTGCTAAATCCCCCCCCCCCCCCCCCCCCCACACACACATACACACTTCATCTTGACTCGAAAAAAAGTAATACAAATACAATTCATTCAAAATAAAGTGACCAAATATCATAAAACAAAAACTAGGATACATTCTCACATTAAATCAATCGTCTATAAATATAAGAGTAGAGTAGCCGAAGACGTTTAACACAGGCCACCCAAGGTTTAAACTTCAGTGTCTGGTAGGAGTTTCTTTAAAAATGCTATTTGAAGTCGTTTAAGAATTTTGGAGTTTGAATTCCTAAATGGAACTGCAGAAAATAAGTTTTTTTTTTTTTTTTTTTTCCCTTAAGAAAGTTTAAGACAAGTTTGCATTTGGACAATGTGGATGTGATTTGCCGTCCCTCTGTGGTGCACAAGACCTCGTAAAAGTTAGCCCCCTTGACCTAGTGACATATGCCTCTCGCCTGACCATCGTAGGATCAGATTTTGTCAATAATTTTCATCGACTTTAATTAATGAATTATAACTAAAAATAACGAGGAGGAGGGGGGGGGGGGTAACTTTTAGGAGATTTAAAAATCCGTAAACTTAAAACAACTAGCTGTCACTATCAGAAATCGTTAGATCAGATTTGATCAACTGTTTCCAGAGTTTGATCAAATCCGGAAGTGTCCGGACAATCTATATTTCTAGGAGCAGACCCCTAAAAGTTAGCTCCTACTTGTAGGAATTTCGAAACAAAAATGGTGCACTTGGATGTAAAATCGTATGATCAGATTTAATCAAACACTTTTACACTGTAAAAAAACATTTTGTGATTTTTCCTGCACTTTTTGTTGTAATTTCCCAAGCACCGATGCTGTAAAATTGAATTCAAGCAACAAGTGAAGTAAAAATCGAATTCTTTCTGTCACGTGCAACACGAAGCCAATAGCAAAGCGGCTTTACTCAGATTTGAGAAATTTTACAGCACTAGGGGGCTCGGCCCCCTACGAGCTACGCTCGCCAACCCCCGTCCAGACACCGCAGGCTCTAAATGCACGCTAATTTGATCGGCTTTAAGAAGGTTTCGAAAGATTGAATTATAATTTAAAAAACAGTGGCGATCTCCCTATAAACGAATTTCTATTCATTTCTCTTTGATTGGGGAATTTTAACGCCAAATCCGCTGCGGTACTACTTGATTATCCCGTCGACCAATTTCGCCAAATTATATAAATCGCCAAACCACTCGCCAAATTATACAAATTGACATAATTTTTATTATAAATAACGAAAGAACAAATAAATTCGTACAACATTAATAAAAATACAAATAAAACGTCGAAATAAAAATAACTTGATGACGTAGACACGTGTAACAACATTTCAAAATAAGCTAATATAAAAGGAATTAAGTAAACAGAGTCTTTGTCTCCTGGTATTTTTTAACAAAGCGAAAAGAAAGTTCTTTTAAATGAGACATTTTAAATTAATCGTTTTTAATCTGACGTAATTTTTACCAAGCTATTCTTTCTCTTTTAAATAATCGCGTGAAAGTACTTTTGTTAGCAATGAAATATTATTTGCGCTTTCCTAATAAAAATAGTTGAAAATATCCTCTCAAAATATTAAATAAATGTCTAGCGCAATTTCTAAATTTAAACTTTTTTGCAATATTATTTTGTGTTCATTTTATGTAATAACTATAATGTGACGTAAATATGACGTAATTTCTCCTAAGACTTCTAACGCATGTTAATGAATTTATTATTTTACAATATCCTTTCTCTTTTAAAATTCACGTGTGTACTTTTTATGACGTAATTTTTAATAAGTTCCTGCTTTTTATACATAATTATTTAATTCTAATTTGAAAGTTTTTTTCCTGTTTATAATAGTCACGTGTAAATAAATTTTTAATTTGAAGCAAACATTATTGCTTGCGCTTTTTATACAGTTGGCAACAGTTTAAATTAGTACAATTTTCTGAAATCTGTAAAAAATATCTCTAGAAATGCTGAAAATTTGAATTTAAAATAGAAATAAAACCTGAAAAAATGAGTCAAAATAAAAAAATTAATGCAATCTGCACTCCGGCAAATTCTAACGCATAAAATGATCTAAAAATGATTACACTGCCATGTATAGTTTTTGCTGCTATAAAACTTTTTTAGTGGAACGATTTTGTCCAACTTTAGCATTAAATACCTCTTAAAATAATTCTTCGATTTGAAAACTATCTGCATCAGCGTGTTTATCAAACATTTCTGTATAAAACCACTGATTTTCATATTTTTGTATGCATTATTTTTCTCAATATTAACGAAGAAAGACCTCCGGTCACAAAAAATTCAAAACCGGCGGCGGCGGTGACAGCGGTAGTTACTTTTTTTTAGAATAGAGAGACACTTATAAAGATAGCAACTTGTAAATTTTTACAGCAATTGTGTTAGCAGCAGTCGGTGTGCCAGCACCTTTTGTTGTAAAATACAGAATTTTTTCTTACAGTGTAGCGTTTGATCAAACCTGAAAGTGCCCTAAAAGTTGATATTTCTAGCCACTGGTACCCCTGAAAGTTAGTTGCATTCCGCAGTCATTTGAGACAAAAATTGTGCCATTGGACGTAAAATCACTTGATTATATTTGATCAACCATTTTTAGTGTTTGATCAAACCCGAAAGTGCCTATTTAATGTGGTATCAATAAAGATTTCTGATGATGGGTAAACCATGCGAATTTAATTTAATAAAATCACAAATGCATGCTTTAAAATTTATCGGTTAAAACCATTTATTCGAAAAATATTTGAGCCCACCCAATATTTTTCAAAAGTTGGCGTCACTGGTACTGACCAGTAAAGGAGAGCAAAATATACACAATACTTGGTTAATTCTTAATAGTGTTTCTTAAAAGCTACCACTTGCAGGAGCACCGATCAAAATCTAGCCCCAGGTCATTTCCACCTCAACCGCCGACGACACAAAAAATCCATTTTAAAGAATACTTTTCAACATTCCGTTACATACATAAAATTAAATAAACCTACATTGAACCAGAAAATTTATCTAAGTACGTCTTGTTTCAACAGTGTAACCGTTTGTTATCGATTTAATTTCGTCTATCCAATGAAACTTCGCATGTTTGTTTGATTTGCAAAAGAAAAAGAAACCCGAAAGGTTGTTAGTTATGCCAATGACATTTTTAACTGAGTAACTTTGTTTTCTGTGAAATGTCATGAAAAAAATTTCCGGAAGTGTACAGTATTTCGGTCAGTGAGACTATATGCTATGACGCTTGGGAAAAGGGAGCGTCTAGTTCAGGTGTATTTGGATGTGGATGGTGGCCACTTCTACAACTTCTCGCGACATTATTCCATTTCGCTGGATTAGAGGTAAATGTGTCGCGAGTTTCGTTAAGGTCGTCCTTATTTTTCCAGTTTTCAAGAAAAGTTTTGTTGGGATGAAAATGCGACCCTCTGTATTTTTGACTGAATAAATGTTTTCTGTATAAAAAGTTGCCAGTGGCAACTTTTTATACAGAAAACATTTATTTTATTTTATAAACATTTAAACAGAAAACATTTATATTATGCCACCCTTTAACAGTGGTGTAGTCGTAAAAAAAGCAGAGGGTATACGCTCTAAGCAGAGGGTATACGCTCAAGGCAGAGCGTATACCCTAGCGTGTATATACTATAGCTTTCTTGAGAAACAGAGGGTATACGGTGTTCCTTAAAAAAATCCAGAAGGTATACGGCGTATACCCGCGTATACCCTCCACTACATCCCTGCCCTTTAACACTTTGAGGGGCTTTAATTAAGATTTGCACCAGAAACTTTTAACTAAGTTTTACTTTTATAACTTTGGGGGAAAATAGTTCAAAAATTGCTTTTCCTTATTTAGAAATAATATTTTCCAAATTTCCGGTGGGAATTCAGCATTACACAAACGCAATTGCTTGCCCCTCAAAGGATTAAAGTTTGTATGTACAGTAGAAGCGTACACAGGCCCGTTCCTAGTCCGAAACAGGAGCACCGTCCGGACCGCGGACCAATTTTCTTTCATTACTCACGTCGGACCTGGTCTTTTGGGCCGGGCCGGCCCGTTTTCCGGGCTGAGCCCAGTGTGAATTTCATTCTTTACCTCCATGACCGTGTCGGACAGGCGTTTTATTTATTTATTTATTTTTGTGAAATTTTATAGTGATAGTGCGCACTTGGTTTAATAACTTAGAGAAATACATTTTTTATTTTTTAGAGCTTTAAATATAAACAATTGAAATGACTACTTAGTTTATTTCAGAATTATTTAAATGGGGTCGCAACCTGAATTTAAGATTCGGGATACAGTGAATAAGCATGAAATAATGCGTACTTTTTGTACGTATTTGTTAATAAATAATTCTAATTGCATCTAATACTAATTTTATTTTCAAGACTTTTTTAATAGGTCACTTTGTTTTCAGTATCGAAATATTTTTAATTTCTTACGACAATTGTTCATCGCTGGGTTTTGCGTTAACCTATTTTTGGAGTCATTTGTCTTAACCTAATTTTTTTTTTTTATCGTTATCGTGCGAGTGAAGATAGAAACAAAGAGAGAAAAAACAAGAGATGTTTTTGAATGAATTTCATCGTCGCTAGATAGTTCGCCAAATGTAGACACCTGTTTGGCGACCTCGAAATGCAGCGATCTCTTCGCTGCGCGCGCATCCATGGATGAGAGGTGTCGACCACGAGGAAGTTGTTTCGGTTAGAATCGCCGAGGAACTCCCGAGGGATGTTTGGGTCCTTTTCTGCTCTGTGTGTAAACAGAACTTCTAAATAGTCTTGTTTTGTTTTTCCGGGATGGCATCTTAAGTAGCAGGCGATTTTGAAACAGAACTTCCAGATATTATTGTTTCGTTTTTTCGGGATGGCATCTTGTCAAGCAGACGATTGTTTTGGATTCGCTTTTTAGTAATTGTGGTGTGCGTGCGAGGGTCAACATGACATAGTGGTTTGTGTCCGAGGATATGGGGCCCCATCCCGAAACACCCGTCGATGTTCAGAAGTACATCGGGTCGTGCCTTATCACCCAACAACCCAGGTCCAAGCGAAAGTCGTGTCCAAGAGGTGGTCAGCTCTTGCCGAAAGATGGTAGCGGACGGTGCAACGGATATGGTCCCAAGATGTCCGGTTTCAGCAGCATGACCAATTACGCCTGGACGGGGGTGCCCCTGATTAGCGTTGCCAGGCAACAGAGCAAGTCGCATCCCGGAAAAAGCCGGGGTAAACCCGGGAAGGATTACCCCCGGGTGGAGTCCCCCGTCGACAGTTGTAATCTCGAGGAATTATTACCCATCTCGAGACTGGCTATTCATGCACAAGGTGCCCCCTTAATACTCTCTCCCAAGGATACGGATAAGAACTCTAAGGATATTATAGAGGGCTACGGCATTCCTTACAAAGGACACGACTTTTATCTGGGCGAAGGTAGCAGCAGGTTATACATGCTGATGCCGGGCTGCCCCGATGACGTCATGACGCCCCATTCGATGAGGGGCGAACAAGTGATAATGGAAGACGATGTGGAAGCTGCCCAGTCACGTGCCGTGTCCTCTTCCCCATCCCAGAGCGACTGTATCAGCACAACTTCCGAGGATTCCGGTACATCGGAAAACGGTCTCCCAAGGATTATCAAGCCGAGGAAACGTCGCAAGAAAGACCGTCGCCTCAGTGAGAGTGACGTTAGCAGTAGTGTTGGTGGTGGTGAATGTGGTAGTTCCATCGTCACCCTAAAACCTTACCAACCCCTATGTTACCGCTATGGTGGTGGTGGTGGCTACAAAGTGTTTTCTTCCAAGTCTCCCAAATCTTCCTCAGGGGATGACGAGTCCCCAGGACTTCGGAAAGGGGTGTATCCCTATCCTCCGTCCTCCCGATGCCGGTGTCCTCACTGTGTGCCTCCTCCTTCCACCTTGCTGACTCCCCCGGATTCCCCCGTGGGGGAAGATAGCGTTCTGGCGATCGCTGGTCGGCAAGGTGGCAGGTTTCTAGCCCATGTGTCCGAAAGTCCTAACGGAAACCTGGATGAAACTGCTCTCAAGTCTCAAAGTACTGTTGTTCGTAAGTACCTATTACCTTCAGTATTCATTCCTGTCTGTGTATGTATTCTTGGTAATTTTATAGCCATAGTTGATCCAATGGATCCCGTGCCAACTTTTTTCCTATCATCGAAATTTTCTTTCATGTTTTTTAGTTAAAAAAACGATGCGAAGTTTGAATCGCTTCGTGAAGTATTGATTTAATAATTATTATTTGTTTTAATTGTATCGTCTATAGAACGCAGCATATCCGTAAAATTACTATTGCAAAGCACGTGCTTCTATTTAAGTTTTGACAGCAAAAATATTTTACAATGCTTTGATTCTAAGCCTTTTTTTTTTTTTTTTTTTCAGAATTATTTATCATTCTTAATCTTTATGCGGAATTTATAATTTATACACCTTTTTCTTGATAAAATCATTGCATTCATTTTAGAATCCGAAAGATTACATTGTAAAAAAAAAAAAAAAAAAAAAAAAAAAAAAGAGCACTTCAAATCAAAACAGGACCAGCCATTAATGTTTCAATGATTCGCCAAGCATTCATATTGTAATATTATTTCTGTTGTCAACACATCCGTTTATCTCAATTAATATGTAGCGGTACAATGATGAATGATGTATCACTAGATAGTAGGATTTTTTGTCGACGTCTGACATCGTATGCTGAATATTTCGTTATTCGTTTACTTTATAATACCTTACCTATTATTTATGATGTCATCATCCCCTTCTCTATGCACATACAAAACGCACAACGATGAATGGGGTATTATACGAAAGGTTTTTGAACGGATTTCTGACACAGTACACTCATATTCTATTAAAACAAGTTGTTTGATTTTTTAAAAAAGGAATTGCGATTAATTAATTATAAATTAAAGAAAATTTATCAGAAAATAGGCTCAGAGATTTCAGTGCGAATGCCCCGCACTGGTATACATTATTTCTGTTGTCAACACTTACTCAACTAATATTTAGCGTACAACGGTGAATGAGGTATCATCGGATAGAATTTTTCGCCCACTTCTGACATTGCGCATTGAATTTTCGTTAAGTTTGTTTCTATGAAGTTTTACTTAAGTTAAAAATTGCGGATATCTGTGAGGGGATTACGGGGAGGGTCAGATAAGTCTGATTTCTTCTCGTGGTTTCACTGGTAGTAGCATATCGTTACAATATATTTTTGTATGATAGTGGTAACCAGTGGTGTAGTCGTAAAAAAAAAACAACAGGGGTATACGTTCTAAGCAGTGGGTATACCCTAGTCCAGGGTCGGCGAACCTATGGCACACGTGCCAGAAGTGGCACGCAAAACAAAATTTTTGGCACGCCGTTGATTAAGGTTTTAAATCAAGATACAGTGACATTCATTACACAAAATATACCGATATAGATGTGTTGAGCTTGTTTATATTCGATATTGAAGAATTTAAATTGCAGCTTATTAAATTCCAATATAGTTGAAAATGGACTGAAAATTTTATCAAACAAAGGCAACATATGGAAAATATCGAACCGATTATTAAGAAATATAGGTAAAGATGCTGATGATAAAATGACAGCAACTTGGAATTTAATTCCAGAGTTTTTTTTTTTTTCTTTTCTGTTTTAACTGGTATTTGCATTTAAAAAAACGTTTCCGCCTATCTACGACTGCGTATAATTATTTTCAAAAGTGATAATATTAAAACTGAAATATAAACCAATTGTCAGATAAAAACCAGTTCAGCTTGCATTCTGTTAAATGAACTTAAGTATGAACCTCATATTTTTTCCCCTCAAAGATGCAACAATAGAAATCCCATTAATTTTTTTTTATTATTATTTTCTAAAATATATTTATTTCTACAAATATTACAACGTAATGCTATGTGTATGTTGCCCATATTTTTAAAATCTCAATAGATAATTTTCGAGTAATTTTAATTCTTGACCTTTTTTTTATCCATTAAATTTGTTTTATAGATGGCACGTCATGGCTACGAATTATATTTTTTGGAAAAAGTTGGCACGCGGATGAAAAAAGCCCTAGTCTATATATACTATAGCTTTCTTGGGAAACAGGGGGGTTATACGGTGTTCCTTAAAAAAAATCCAGAGGGTATACGGCGTATACCCCCGTATACCTTCCACTACATCCCTGGTAGTACCGTATTCATAAAAGTAGTCAGATGTTTACGCAAAGACAGACCGCCAGATAAACCAACTTGATAAGCACTTAAAAAAAAAAAAAAAAAAAAAAAAAAGCCTGTACGCCAAGCGTGGCAAATGTTTATTCGTCTTATTACTATAAGCAGTCGGATCTTGTTGCCATAGCCGTTGCACTCTTATGCAAAAATGCATGAATACAAAATTTATTATGATTATCTATATAGTAAATTCAGTCATACGGAAATAATAAGGCTCCATCTTAAATAGGATGGAATATCATAGAATTTATTACGTATGATAATTTAATGGAAAAATCTCCATGGCAACGTCGAAACCATGACCTATCTTGGAATGTCATTGAATTCATTACGTGTGATAGGATTTAATCGAATGAAGATACTTTTATTAACATCTTATTAAGTCTTAATTCGATTTTCATAAAGTTTGAAAAGACTCGACACAATTAATTCTGCAACGATTCTATAGATGAAATTTCAAACCATCAAGCCAATCGTTTTTTAGGCGGACAGACGGACGGACCAGGCGACGACTATAGGTGCTACTTATTTATATAATTTCGAATGCACCTAAAAACGAACTACAGTGAAACCTTTCTGTGCGACCACCTCCCTGAACGACAATTGTTTTCATGGAACGAAATTTATTCCCATAGGCTCAATACTAATTTTACCTCTATTCAGAGACCATCCCAGTTGAACTTACTCCATGAGCGACCATTTTCTTTGAAAAAAAAAATGAAACAAATTCCGTTTTTTCTTGGTCGCTTGCAAAAGGTTTTATTACAAAAATTATTCCGGAGAGCGCATTATTCATCAAACTTCTAAACTATGTATCGAATTTTTATTTATTCCGGTAACTTTTAAGTATTGAAACTCCTTTGTGCATTTTTAGGCAATGGATTTAACTCTGATGACACATTAAGGATGATGGTCAATAAACTTTCTGCCCTATTCTGTCAGGAAACTCTCAAAGAAATACATAAATTAGTGAAATAGTCATTATTTGTTCCCGTCCAAAAAAAAAAAAAAAAAAAAACCATTTATCTACTGAACTTTGAAAGGACTTGGAAATACTAAGTTATAAAAAGATAAAACGATAAAATCCAAGCAAATGTCAAAGTATTCCTTTTTTAAACTCTGCAGTAATTAACTTATGTAATTAACTTTTGTTTTGATAATTAAATTTTCCTATTTTTTTCTAATGTGATAAATAAATTTTAGTAACATTAATTGTTGTAACCTTTTTTCAACCATTAAAATCTAGATTTAAACACGACCTCCATTAAGAGACCACCTCTCGGAGCGACCCATTTTTATTGGAACGGAACGTGGTCGCTTTAGGGAGGTTTCACTGTATTTGTTTATTGTTCGTATGCATTTTGATATACAATATGCCTGTCAAAAAATTCACGTGCAAGGCATATTCCGTACTGTAATAATAATAATAATATTAAAATACCTCTGACGGAAGCCAATTTTTTTTCTCTCTCTCTCTTTCAATAAGCATCGTTTCGAAGTGTATGCGTGGCTGAGTGAACACAGCGGTCGGTCATACCTTCTCTCTTGAGAGAGTCCCTCGCTGGAGAGAAACGTTTAAAGGAGGTCTTCTTCCGGTATTTATTTCCGAAATGGTTCGTGCAGCAGTTTATCTTTTTGTAAAATAACCGTCTGTGTGCTCTGCTGCTTCTCGGATTTATTTGCTTACCTAAAGAGGAAATAGACCTCGGGTACCGAGGAATCCTTTTTGTTTTTTTTTTCCTTCGAGAAAGCAATGAACTGAAAGCTGAATCATGTCTTTTAAAACCCAAATGTTTTTCCTCTTAAAAGCGCCGTAGAAATTTGTGAAAAAACTGATCTTGAGTGCTCTTATCCATTCTTTGAATATCATGTATAAACCCTTCACTGCACGATTTTTTCTATTTTTATAAAAAGAATTATTTGAAATCTGTGTATCGGTCTAATAATGGGAAAAATAGTAAAAAAAAAAAATAAATTTCAAATTTTCAGCTAAAATTTGATATTTTATGGCGTGTGCTCCCTGTACACAGTTAGGGTTTTAAAATATTTTATTGCTATATTTTACAACTAAATGAGCTTAAATTTATTAATTTTATCTGCTTAACACTCTGAAACTTTGTTTTATATTAATATTTTTAAGTATTCAGTAAAATTAATGAAAGTAAGTTTTACCTTAATAGCTTGATCGATTTTTTTTTTTTTTTTTTTTTTTTTTGTTCTCGAAGAACAGATTCTGATTTTTTGTCAAATGCAGCCATCTGACATGGACAAAATGAGTGTTATTCCATTCTTTGGACTGTTCTTGATCAGGGATAGAGATCATATTGGCCAAATTCATGGCACATTATAAGAATTACAGTGTTTTTAGGTATGTGGCACGTGGTGCAGTGAGGGGTTAAAGTTTTTTCGTGCTGTAAAAGTACATAAATAGAGTTCAAATAGATTATTTCAGGTACGGCGAACCTTTTCACATCCACTCAAGGCCGTACCCAATGGGGGTATGACCAGGGTGTCATCCCCCTCCGAGATTTCTGTCAAGAGGACTATAAATATGCCATTAACTATCACTCAACACAATCAAGATTCGAAAATAAACTACAGTAAAGTCCCGATTATACGAGTTAATATGGACCAAGCTCACCTCGGATACGCAAAAACTCGGATAAACCGGATTGCCACAAATCGTCACCCACTAAGGAGATGAAATATAAATTTTCACTTAATTCATTCGTTTTTATGGTACTAGTAACATTTCTTTGAACATTTCCGTTACTTTTAAGAAAAACGGGGAATGAAATTGCTTGTTTGAAAAAACGCTCGATAGTGTTTTGTTTGTTGAATGTCAATTTTGCTGCAGTTTTTTTCTGCAGTACAGTTAAACTTGGATAATTGGAAGTTGAAGGGACCAGAGAAAAGTTCGAAATATCCAAAAATTCTAATTACGTACATCCTCTCAAAAACAAGAGATAAATAAAAAAGATTAACGCCGATTTTACACATGAACTATGAATAAAGCTACATTTTTTTGCATTAAATAAAACATTTTTTACGAGCTTAATTATTCATCACTTTTAAGAAAAAAGTCAGATATTTTTTATTACTTCTTTGATTGCAATCTTTAAGTCATTAGAATATGATTCCAACCTATAAATTGATACAAAACAGAATCTTCTACATTAGACTGTCCTTTAAGAAAGCTTCGAAGTTCATGTATATGCATCATAGTTTCTGACGAACTAAATTGTTTCTTCTGTTGTATTTCCTTGTTCTTTTCATCCACAGAAAGTCCACCAACAGCTTAAAGTTTGGTCCATGTTGACATAGTCCTCATACAAGATTGGTGGATCAGATTTTACATTTTCCAATTATCGACGGATAGCTCAGGACCAATTTTACCAAATGTTTTCACTACATTTACTTTTTCCGTTTCTGTTTTTACAAATCTCGCCTCACGAAAGAATTTCATAATAGTTCTAGCACTGACCTGCATAAACATTCGTGAAGCATGAAGTATATTGAGATTCTTAATGTAAAACTCCCCGATGAGAATACTTTCAACCAATAGAAGCCTGTAGAAATGGTTAAGGTTTTTGATGATTCTCAGGTCCATAGGCAGCTTGATCTCAGGAACAATTTTTACTGCAAAATGTTAAGGAAATCTTACGAAAAATTCGAATTATCCAAAATAAATTAGAAATATCCACAATGTTTTTACATTACAGTAATACGTATGTCTAAGGACCGAGCAAAAAATTCTAATTATCCAGAATTTCGAATTAAGCAAGTTCGAATTATCCAAGTTTCACTGTATTACGCTACTGCATAGCTATCAATTTCTCCGTACCACTAAAACTCACCAATAAATTTTGCCTAGTTAAATAACCGAAATCTAACAATTGTCAACGATTAAATATCGCCAAAATGTGTATTAAATTTTAGAGGTAACAAAATCGTACACATTGGCAGCTGTGGGATATTAGTGTCATGAAAATTGCAGGTGTAGCCTCTTCTTTCTGCTTAAAGTATAATTTTTTTTCAATCGAACTTATACCTTTTAAATGGTTCATTTTCTTTTGATGGACTGATGGCTTCCATTATTATGAAACAACCGTTATAAATGAAGTGTTAGGTGAAGATGAATGAGCAGTCGTAAAAAGTTAAAACTCTGATTTTCTGGTCAGAATTGGGGGGGGGGGGGTGGCCATAATTTTTTTTTTTTTTTTGGAAAAAACACATTAAGGCCATTTTTTTTTTTTTTTCACATTCTGACCATAAAATCAGAGTTTTAACTTTTTACGACTGCTCTTTCATCTTCACCTAACACTTCATTTATAATGGCTGTTTCATAATAATGGAAGCCATCAGTCCATCAGAGGAAAATAACTCGGTTAAAAATGAAAAATCCAAAATGAGATAATGGTGAAATCATGATCAAATCCCCCTACAAAATATTTTTCTGGCTACGGTCGTGCATCCACGTGCCAAATTTTTCAAAAAATATATATTTTACGCGATCATCATGTGGCAACAATAAAAACTTATAATGGATCCAATAATAATGAATCAAAATTACTTAAAGTTTTGTTTTTAGCATTAAAAAATATTAGTAATATTTGATGTTATATTTTAGAAATTTATTTTAAAGATATTATTTCTGTTGTCTTATCTTAGAGGCCAAATAATTTATCTCAGCTTCGTACTTAGTTATTTTTAAGAAAATGCAAGTTACATTTGACAAGATGTTTTTACTTGAATTTTTCATATTTATTTTCGAAAAGAGTGTCTCGCAGAAAAAAAAAAAATGTCAAAATAGCAAACGCCAGAATCTACAGCTTTTAGAGTCTAGAGTTGAATTCCAAGTTGTTACAATTTTACCATCAGCATTTTTGCTTGCAAAAAAAATCACCTACCAGCAAATAATCCATGATATTATTTAATAGAGTCAAAACACTGTATTAAACACTAGTGTCGTGAAGGAAATTTTCACCTTGTTATTAATAAACTTAATAACATAGTTATAACTACTTAAAAGGTGACTCAAACATATAAAAATATCATTTAATGCAACCCGAGATCTTTCGAACACACACGCGTTCATTTTCAAAGGGGAAAAGATGACTGATTGAATAGAAATACATTTTAAAACAAAATTTTAATATAACAAAAACCAAAATTAATTTTATTTTTTAATTGTTCATTTTAATATTTTTACGGTTTAACTATCCATTAATTCTAAGGCATTTTTTCCCCGTTAGCCCGCCTTAGCTGACAATAATAATCGTCTAATATTCTTTAGAGTCGCACTTTTATACGAGTTAATGAAGCGCCAAACTACGCTTACCAAAAAAGGTCAATGAGCTCTGAAGCTGCAACACCGAAATATTTTAAACGCTAAAAATCCGAAAATTAAATAAATATAACAAAAGTAATAATTAAAATAACAGTTTAATATTATTTAAATTGTGATTATTACGTCGAAAAAATTTACAAATCTTGAATATGTTGTTTAAATGATTTTTTCTTTACTGTTGGCCTGTTAAAAAAAAAAAAAAAAAAATTGTGTATTTTAAAATAAATTTACTCTTCTTTTGCCAAGCGTAATATTTATTTAAAAGGGGGAAAAAAAAAAAAAAAAAAGCTGTGAATTTTCTTAAGTTAGATGGTCAGATTAATGTATTGTTTTGGAAAACTCACGAGGCGTGATTTTCAAGATAAACATTGAACGCTTATAAAGCAAGTATTAAAATATATTATTTCTATATTTTTAAAATTCGTCCTGCCCTTTTCGCTGAACTAATTGTATTTTATTATTGTTAAACTGCAAACGGTTCATTTGTAAATGTGCAAGCACTAGGGCTTTTTTGTTAGTATATGGAGCATTCTCACTATCTTTTGACTTTCATGTCACTGAATAATAATTTTTTATTTAATACACATTTTTGTGTTTTTTTTTTTATTTATTTCATATACTGGGGAACATCCCATTGCATGATTGCATAACAATATTAACGAGATAAATAAGTTTTGGACGATGTTGGGGGTCCAAATACCAGGAAAACTCCTATACCGTCCCGTGTCCCTGATGCTGATTTTTAAGTTTGGAGCTGTCTGTATAAAATTGTTTCAATAAAAATAATTCGATGTAATTTTTTTTCTGAAACTGGAACTATTGTTTTATATAAACATGCAGCTAAAAATTAACCTGCATACATTTTTAGGGTTGTTATTATTTTTAAAACTCTGTTCCTGGGTTTTAGATTCCTTACATCCTTCTTCTAAAATTATGCAGAAAATCATTTCAGATGCAGTCACAGAATTTTTTTCAAGTTTTTTCTCATGCAGAAGTATGCTAGAGAAATAATGTCTAAAATTCTTTGGCAGGAAATTTACTGTAAAATTTAAATCAGCATTTAAATATCAATTTCAAGCATCGTGGCTTTATGTGTAGTCTCACCGTCCCCAAGGTTTATTCCTGCACTTTTCGAGGTAAATTTAAAAAAAAAAAAAAAAAAAAAAAGTTAATTTAATCCAATGTTAACAACTGTTCCTAAAAATCAATGAACATTGTGGCTATCACTTAGTCTTAATATGATTTTTCTAAAAATAGGTGGTAATTTTCCTTAACGTTCCATCCTTACCGTCCCTTTTTTCCAATACCATCCCCCCCCCCCTTTTTTTTACCTTACCGCTCCTTCTTTAACACCCCTTTAAGACAATGTTATACAAAAATTCTGTATTAAAAGTACTACATTGTTATTATTTCTTATTTGAATGTCCTGTGGGTACTATGCAAATTCATAAGTAAAAATTTATAAGAAAATAAAAAGTTATAGTGGTAAAAGGATAAGGAAAATTAAACTCGCAAGTTTAACTTAAACCTCAGTTAAAAAATAAAAATTTTCGCTGCTGACCATTTTTTCTTCATTTTGAATCATTAAGGCATTCGTCTATCAGATTAAAATGTTATTTTAGCAAGTTTAATTTCGCCAGATTTTTTCCCCCCAAAAGTCAAAATATTATGAGAATACCCCATATACATTCAAGTAATTTCTTTTAGTGATGCAACGAATAGTGGTTTGGCCGAATAACCGAATACCAATTATTCGGCCTATTCGGCCGCCGAATAATGAACTCATTTTTGTCTAAAAACAAAATATAGTATGCACTATATGCACAATTCTTGTATATTTCACAATTAAAATGTATTTCCTTTTTAAAAATTATTTATATGCAATTTTTTTATTTTTTAAAACATTATTTTATTCTGAAAAAATATTCGGCTATGTTCGGCCTAAAAATTGCCTCATTAATACCATTGGACCAAAAAAAAAAAAAAAAGCCAAAGTTCTTCATCAGGTAGGTACTGTCTAATTGAATTTTAGTAGATAGAAGTATTATGTATGTTCTTGTTACATTTCAAAATAATGACAAAATTTTAAAGGTACTAGAAGACAAATTTCAACTTTCAGATGAAAAAAAAAATAAATAAATAAATAAATAAAGAAATAAATCTTTGCATCTTAAGAAAAACGACTGATAGAAAGGAATGTCCTCTAAAATGGTAGAAAGAAACCAGTGTAGAGTTTATAAAGCTCACAATTAAAAAAACAAACAAAAACATGTACATTGTTTTGCTATGTCAGCAGACAGCACTATTAAGAAGTGTATAGTGAATTTCAGATTCAGAGAAAGCAAATATCTGTAAGGAAAAGCAAATTAGATATAAATTTTCAAATATTCACTATGTAGTACCTTAGGTATACTGTATTGTTACAATTTAAAAGATATTATGTATGTTGTTGCTGCTACATTTAAAAATAATCACAAAATTTTAAAAGTACTTAAATTCCAAGTTTCAGATGAAAGAAAATCTAAATTAAATAGTGATGTAAAACATACATACATACTAATTAAAAGAATTTAGTATTTACATTTCTTTCATTATTTAATAAGAAATAGTAACGCTTTAAAAAATCACTTAAATTTTGTTTAATTTTTAAGCGCATTTTACTCAAAAAAAAAATAAATAAATTAATTAATTAATTAATTTAAAAAAATACTAAGTATTGCAGCATATAGGAATTAAATATTTATTTTATATATACATCCATATTTAATTTATTGTATATATTTATGTTCTTTATAGGTCTATTTAAAAATATTGAAATAAATATTTTTTTTACATAATAACGGATAAATATTAAACTCCCCATTATGCTTAAAAAAAGTTAGAATTTGCTTAAGTGCGTCTCATTCTAAGGACAATTTTGAATAGATTAATTTGAAATTTAACAGATTACGCTTGCTTATTACAGATACTTTTTGTTCTTATTGATACAGCATTAAAGTTTTAACATGATTCCTAAATTACCCTCTTATATAAAAATGGGTAGATAAAACCCATTCAGGGTATGAAAGTTAAGGAGAAAAAAAAAAAAGTGTTAGTTAATTTAAAGTAAAATTTTCATTATACATGATGAATATAAACTGTCAAATTAAAAAGTTTTACTGTGTAAATATAAAAACATTTCTTACAAAATTATTCGGCCAAGGCCGAATAATGGGCTTCATATTCGGCCGAAGCCGAATATCCGGCAGACAGGCCGAATGGGCCGAATAATCGTTGCATCTCTAATTTCTTTTTCATTTTTGATGAAATTATTTAATTTTTGATGGGATTTTGAATCCCATTAAATAGGCAAGAAATAGGTAAGAAATGTAAATTGGGACTTACACTTTTTCAGGACACTTATCCATTAATGATAAATCCACTTTTTACCTTTTATCCAAAACGTATTATAGTCGACGGTATTATTCAATTTTTCATCTTATATTTGGAGATGTAATTATATTCTCCAATGTATGACTTTTTATGCCTCCCTTAAGTAAAGAAATTCTAGATTATTTGTATACTATCAAATGAATATGCTGTAGCATTTTAAGTTATTTTATCAACACTATTTAAATTGTAATAAGAGAGCTTTTTTATATGCTCTTTCTCGGTTAGCTGCATTTTTCAGAATAAATAAAAATGTTTACATTATAAGATACATAATAATAACAATAAAACAGTTTACTGTAGTTTATGAGTCTAATTTAGCCACTCAACAAGTCATTATCTTCATCAAAGGATTTTAAAGGTTAAATACATTATTTTTTAAAGAGATTTATGACTAAGTTGAAAAGTTATATTGCTTATGTAACTGAAGAAATTAGTTTATTTTTAGCACATTTATTCATCTTGATGATTTATGTCCATCAATTTTTACAGACGCCATTTTTTTTTAATGAATATAACTAATCTTTTACTAGAAATTCATCGAATGGGTCCTTTTTCTATTCCAGATGGGGACTTCAGGGTGTCCATGGTCCGTTCGGTAATCTCAGTTTTCTCTCACAACGCAAGGTTCGTAAATATAAAAAATATCCGATATTTTCTGTATGTATTCGATATTTTCAAAATAGTCAACTTACTGCTGATAATATTTTCAAGTATAATATAGATTAAAAATATCAATGATTGATGATGATATCAATAGATGAATTTTGTTGTATCAAACATATAATTTTCATAATATTTTACGCTTAAATCCTATAATTTGTTTTTTGTGAAAGTGTGAAAAAGCAACAGAGATATGTGTAGGAAAAAATTAGGTCCTTTAAAGGACCCTTCACAAAATTTTTCATTTCAAAACAGGACTCTTCACAAAACTTTTCATCTTAAAAAAAGGATCCTTCACAAAATTCTTTGTCTTTAAAAATAGACCTTTTACAAAATTTTCCAGCTGAAAACTAAACCTTTTACAAATTTAATCTTTTAAAAGTGAAATCTGGCGTGTCACTTTTAAATATATAAAGAAAATATGTGTTTTACATACATATCTACTTAAAAACATATAGAAAACAGGGTTCCTACAGGTCAGGGAAATCGAAAATTTTGGCAAAAAGCCAGGGAAATGTCAGGGAATTTTTTAAACATTTGACAGGGTCAGGGAAAAGTCGGGAAATTTTTGATGTGCTACTACTTTTTCATCAGAATCTCAATTGAATCACCAATTGGAAGAAGGGAATAAACGCCACTTTTTGACACCTTCATTTTTCTACACTTTTACATTCTTTAGACGTAGCGCTTAGTTGTGAGTTCGAAGAAAATAAAAAAAACATACGAAGCGAATGGTTTTTGTTATTTTCTTCGAACTCACAATCAAGCGCTACACGTCTAAAGAATGTAAAAATGTAGAAAAAGGAATGTGTCAAAAAATGGCGTTTATTCCCTTCTTCCAATTGGTGGTTCAATTATCGCCATAAATGAATAAATTTTGAATTAATTGTTAATACAATCAAAAATTTTTATATAAAATTTATGCAAAGTTATAACAATAGCACAATATGAAAAATAATTAAAAATCTAGCAATTCTTACAGCACATACTTTTTTAAACATTTATCTAGATTAAAGTTGTCAATTGTGGAGAGTTTTACAACAATATATAAGCCGATTTTTTATTGAGAAAAGTCACGGAAATTTTTGAAAAAGGTCGGGGAAAACCTGGAAAAGTCAGGGAATTTTTTTACTAGAATTGTGTAGGAACCCTGAAAAAGAACCTGATTATAATGATCGTTTTTAATTCCCAAAATTAGGACTAGATTTTTCACAAATGTAAAAAAGTTGTTCACAATTTCACAAAAAAAGGACCCCGAGAGAAAAGTCTGGACAGATCCCTGAGCAAATGGTTGTTTTCAATTAGTTGATCTTCAATTTTGTTACTTAAGAGAAATAATACAGACATTTAGAATATTGACTTTATTAAGTTTTCACGCTATCAAAACTAAAGGAGGGGTAAAAAGTACCGTATGTGAAAAATTTTATCTTCCATCGAATTTCGTCGGGTTAAACTCATTATTTTCTTAAAGAGCAATAAGGTAGTATCATTATTGCCTTTAGTTTTGTACCAAGTAGACCTAATCTATTTGAAATAACAACCGTTTAAAACTTCCACAGCCACTTTTGATATTTGAAAGGAATGCTAAACTCGTCAATAGTTTATTTCAAATGATCGATGTAATGGTATTTCAGAATTTAAAATGGTATTTTAAAGTTTTTCGAACTGCAGAATGTCGCTTGAAAACATTTCATGATGTATTTAATCGTGTTTGTTTCTCATTTTTGCAGTTACGTTCCACGCCATTTTCTCGTTTCAGTTGTACACGTGCAGCGATTACCGTATGCAACTTTTCTTTCTCATTTAATGAATTTGCGAACGCAAATTGCTTTTCTCTTTCTAACTTCAATGTAAACCATTATCATGTAAGTCATCGTTTGAACTTAAGGTATTCGAAGCGTTAATTTCGATCAAAATTTCAATTCAAAAACTAATTGTTTTAGGGGGGGGGGGGGAGATGTATAATTGAGCTTTTTAAATATTTATATTTCTAAAACATTTGTAAACAAAAACAGTATTCAAATTACTTAAACGTTTTTTATTTACAATACGATACATTTAATAAAAAGAAAAGTGACCAGTTAAACTGATGGCATTGAGCTCAGAGGCTATTCACACTAATACTCTTATTTCAAAAAATAATGCTCCTCGAAAAATAAACGAAGGGGAATTAACCTCTGTTTTCCGCCTTTATATTTAACCTATGAACCTCCAAATGTAATCAGGGAAGCGCCTTATCAGAATAAACCTGTATACGAGATTTGAAGCAAATCGGATAATTTTGCATGAAAAACCCTTTTCACTAAATTAAGGGGGTATTAGCTCCCCCATTTCCCCCCTGTATACTTAACCAATGAACCTCCATACCCAATCAGGGAAGCTCCTTATCAGAATGAACACTAGAAAATTTTTTTGGAGCAAATCGGATATTTCTATGAAGAGTTATCGCGTTACGTACATACATACTACAGAAGGGCACATTAGCTCTCAGGCTTTGATATCCTGTGATCTAAAAACTTGGTACTTTAGAGTATATCATACTCATCATCAGGGTTTAAAACAATAAAAATCTGAAGCTGAATCCTTTATACAGATGGGCTGATTCAAAGTGAAAAGGGGGTGAGGCTAAGCTGTTGGGCTGTTCCAAAGTTCTAGAGAAATGGGGGTGCTCACGTTATTCTAAGTATACTATACCAAATTTTTGGAATTATGTACGATAACGTATCGTTATAAGTGTAATTAACACGACGTAGAATTTCAATTGACTCCACAAACCACAATTACATAATTTTGATGATGAGGATGATATGCTCGACGAAAGTACACTAGGAAAGCACACACACGGAAAGTGTACTAGGTTTTTTTTTTTTTTTTTTTTTTTTTTTTTTTTTTTTTTTTTTTTTTAAATGTATCGTAAATAAAAACACCTTTAAGTAATTTGAATACTCTTTGTGTTTACGAATTTTTTAAACTTTTTTAGTGTAAGGTGAATTTAAGGATTTTAAGAATGAGGTTAAGGTTAAAAATGATATATCATTTTTAACTTAATTTATATTTCTTACAAACTTGAAAGTTATTTTTTGATAAATTATTTTGGAAAAGTTGTCATTACTCAGTAAATAATATAGTGCCAATCACCACAAAATTATTAGTAGACTATTCCTATGCTGATTTATTAAAGTTCGAAGTACACAGCTTTAATTTATGAATTATTGACGTTTTTCAGGAATTTTCACCGTTGCTTGTCTTTTTATACGTGTAACTTTTAAAATGTTCATGTTATTGCCCTAAAAATAGCCAACGTCCCTTATAACATTATATTTATTATGGAATTCAAAAATGCATTTATATTTAATATTTTAATTATTTTAAGAAAATAACAATTTTGAAGTTAATTTTATACTGTAAAAGTGAAAAAAAAATGCTTATTTGTATGTTTGTCACATTTTTGTGACATTTTCAACAATAATTAGCAATTTTAAACTTAAAATTTACTAAAATAGTAATAACAAAAATTCCGAAGGTATATAAATACCTATACAAATGATGTACTTTTATGAAGTATCCCTATTCAAAAGTTAAATGGAGAGAAGAAGAAAGAAAAATCATGCGTCGAACATAGATTATGCAACACTTTCAGAATACTTTAACAAAACTTCGCTGATTAATAAGGTAAAGAAAGCGTAATAAATAAACATTTAAAAAAAAGTATAACACGCATTGTTAACATTAACACAGTTGTTGAAATGCAGATTTCAACGATTACCGCCCATAGCTGGTAACGTACTCCAGTTTTGTGTGTGTGTGTGTGTGTGTGTGTGTGTGAAGTTCTGTATATCATCTATGAGTTTATAATCATCTATGGGATTGTATGCTAAAATTGAGTTTTTACTAAGAAAACAGCCCCGTACTTAAGGGGTCTCGGGACTCTTAAAGCTTCAAAAATTTCGAAATTTTAATTTTTTTAAATGTTAAACTTCTATCTTTTCTGAGCATTTTGATATAATTGTTTCCATGAAATTCCCATTAGAACAGAAAAGTTACGGCTTTTAGAATGATACCGTCTCAATAGCTGAAGCGATGTTTCCGAAACATTGAAGTCATTTTTCTCCAAATCACGTTTTTGGGCATATCGCGCACGATATCTCAAACTTCTGAATATTTTTTTCATGAAATTTCCAAAACATATGTTTTATGTTAGTCTATAAATTGAACCTAAAATTTCCTTTTTATTTTTCAAAAAAATATTTTTTAAAGTCCTAGTACTGTTGAAATTTTTACAATTTTGCATGAGCTGTATACAACTTTGTATGAAAAATATAAAAATGATTTAAATGCAGATTTAATTAGGTTCATGGTAATTATTACAATCTCCAGTATAAGTAGGCACCAAAATTTTCATTCTAGTTGCAAAATTTATTTTGTAATCCTGCGCCTAAGCTGTTATACCAATTTCCTGCTCGTCCAATGTCTGGCAGTTTAGAGCTCCCTATAAATGCTAATTCTGCATCTTGCAATTTTTTAAATGCACGAAATGAAAGAGCATATTATATCTTTCATTCTTCTAATAAAAATTGTTTTTAAAACCATATACATTTTAAGATAGTAACATGATAAAAAAATTTTGGTTTTTTTTTTCTCATTTTTTTCGCTTTTAAGAGTCTTGAGAGATACCGGTACATTTCTTTGTTTTCCTTTTAAATTTCCTTGTTATTTTTGCATCGATTTGGATCTATTAGGGTTGAGCTACTAACATCTAACTCGCGTTACTTTAATGTAGCGTTGCATGTTTTCTTTTGGCACTCTTTTAATTTAATTTGGTTTTGTTTGTAAAGATGAAAATTTACAGGAAATTTACTGCTGAATTTAAATCAGCATCAATTTTAAACATCGTGGCTTTATGGGTAGTCTTACTGTCCCCAAGGTTTATTCCTGACCTTTTCGAGGTAAATTATTTATTTCTTTTTTTAATTAAATCCAATGTAAATAACTGTTTTCTAAAAATCAATGAACATTGTGGCTATCGCTTAGTCTTAACATGATTTGCCTAAAAATAGGTGGTAATTTTCATTACCGTCGCATCCTTACCATCCCCCCCTTTTTTTCCCCCTTACCGTTCCTTCTTTAACGCCCCTTTAAGACAATGTTATACAAAAATTCTGTATTAAAAGTACTACATTGTTATTATTTCTTATTTGAATGTCCTGTGGGTACTATGAAAATTCATTCTAAGTAAAAATTTAGAAGCAAATAAAAAGTTAGAGAGGTAAAACGGTGAGGGAAAATTAAACTCGCAAGTTTAACTTAAACCTCAGTTAAATAAAAAAATTTCGCTGCTGACCATTTTTTCTTTATTGTGAATCATTAAGGCATTCGTCTATCAGATTAAAATGTTATTTTATCAAGTTTAATTTCACCAGATTTTTATTCCTGAAAGTCAAAAGATTGTGAGAATGCTCCATATATATAATTTCAAAATTAATAATAAAATAACCACAAGACACCTAAAGAAACGTTGTTAAATGTCAGTATTGAAAGAGAACAGTCGCTGTTGATTCAAAATAACTATTTCTCTTCTACAAAACGTCGTCTTGAAAAGCGATGTATATGTCAACATCTTGTACTGAAATGACATTCCTATGCTATGCAAATCGGTCGTTAGCCAACGAAGTTAAGTACGCGGCTTTGGAGGAACTTTTTTTTTTCTTTGCGACTTTGTTTTTCCTTCATCCTCGTATGTCGACAGAAATGAGTCTGGGACTTGTTCTGCTATGTTAAACATCGCATGTTAAACACAAAAATACATCTTTTATTATGTGTGTTTATCCTGGATTCCCTGCTTTTGAAGTGAAACTTCTTCAGGCATAGAAGGATAGGCAACTATTTCGTGTTTGTAATACTTTTCTGAAAATCTCAACTGTTTAGTTACCTTATGTTTATAATCAGGCGTCGATCCAAACCGAAATTAGGGTCCCTTTCGCAAAATATAGTCTATTCTTTTCCTTAAGTGAACTTTTTATATAAATATGTTTTATGACCAGTGGATTCTTCACAAAAGGCATTCAATAAAAAACTATATAAATATATATGAAGTAACACAAATGAAACATAATTAACATAAATAGGACAACTGCACCGTTCACCCCTCCCCACTCCGCTGTCACTCCAATCCACATATTTATATTTCATACATTATTTGCAAAATTTAAAGCGCATTTTTTTTTCTTTAGCGAAATGAAAATTTTAAATACTCTTAAGCTATCAAGTATTTCACTTTTTAGTTATTACTCCTTCCGAACAGTAATCTTTGCCTAATTTTAATGTTAATTGCAGAATTCTGCGATTAAAAGGTAAGGATTATGATTCGGAAGTAGAGTTAACACAGAAAAGGGATAGTTCGCAGCTATTCATTTTTTCTTTTAATGAAAAAAATGAATGAAATTTACAGAAATTATTATTTATATGCTGAAGAACAATGTTTCTCAATTTCCTATAAAAGGTGCATATCTTAAACTATAATCTATTCTTTCTGCATAATAATCTTTTGTGGTGAGTCCCTGAAAATCAGATTAAGGGTCCTGTCCCTGCCGGCGAAGACACTCACGAGCTAATGCTAATCCTATGGGGAGGGATTTTCTTATATCTCGTTTGCATTTCGACATTTTTAAATATTTTTTTTTGCATTGGATAGACGAGGTCCGTCTCTACAGCGCACCTTGGTTACTTTTTCGATTTTGGTCGCAGATATTTTTAATAAAGTTACTTTCATTTTCAAAACCGGTTCTGAAAATGAAAGTGTCATTCTAAAAACTATCTGCAACCGAAATCGAAAAAGTAACCAAGGTGCGCTGTAGAAACGGACCTCGGCTATCCAATGCAAAAAAAAATTATTTAAAAATGTCGAAATGCAAACGAGATATTAGAAAAATCCCTCCCCATAGGATTAGCATTAGCTCGTGAGTGTCTTCGCCGGCAGGGACAAGACCCTTAAGTTAAAAATATTACACCGTTATCGGGACGATTCGAGGCTTTTATAGAAAAAGAGTAAACACTGCTCGATTGCTTTCCATCAGAATAACAATACATGCTAATCATATCTACTTACAAAAGAAAGTGACTTCGTAAACGTGCAGAGCAAAGCCTTAGCATGGCAGCGTTCATGATACAAAATAAATAGAAAAGTCACTAATGTGATTTTTATACTTGTACTTAATAGAAGGCAAAAACCTCAAAGAAACAAAAACATAAGCTGATGCTCGTTGGTCAAAAACAGAAAATATTCTTTTTAGGTCAAACATCTAAATTAAAACTAAATTAAAAGTAAAATAAACCAGCCAATTAAAAATTATCCTACTGTCACAGAATACGTTCGAACTGAAAGCAAATTCATTGTTCAGTCTCTTGAGTGGCGCCGTTTTCAACACGTCCCGCCATCAATGCCATAAATTTGCAAATATCACTAGAATAGAAAAATGCTATTTCTGTTTTCCCTTCATTCTCATCAAAATAGCATTAAAATGTACTTGAAATAGAATATAATAGGTAATTTTGAAGGAGGAAAAGTTTTTTTTTCTATACATGAATAAATAAAATGTTGAATGTAAGACAGATTGAGTTCGAGCCAGTCCAAACTCAAAAACTGATATAAAAATTACGACCGTTTCATCTCCATCTCCTACGTGTGCGACACATTATGTCACATACGCAAGATTGAAATGTTTTAATAAAAAAGAATGCAAAAGCTTGGAGATGGGATGAGGAAGGAAAGGGTAATTTAGGCTTAGGTTTTTCGGAAAGCTTGCACTGGGCTTCGGAGCCCTGTATTTCGGAGCTCCGGTGAATTCCGACCAATCTCCGTAATAATATCCTAAGTCATGTAACTGTCATCAACAGTTCCGGGTTGACCGCTTCACTTTTAATATGCTAAACAGCCAATTTGGTAAAATAAACCAGCCAATTAAAAATTATCCTACTGTCACAGAATACGTTCGAACTGAAAGCAAATTCATTGTTCAGTCTCTTGAGTGGCGCCGTTTTCAACACGTCCCGCCATAATGTAAGGTTAGCCAGGCGCAGGTGATAAATTGCCAAATATTGTTCCATCGCCATCATATCATCAGTACTATTATAATAAATAGTCCATCTCATGCGACTGTCATGAACATTTTTTCGCGAGGTAAATTAAAACAAAGCTTTGATGTTGAAATTAAATGTCAATTTAAAATATTATTTATTACTTTTTTTTTCTTTTTTTTTCATTCTTTTCTTTTGCTTTTTAAAGAAATAAGACAAAATTGAGGGTCATTAATTTTAAGTATTGCAGTTTAAATTAAAGTTATGTATTTTAAATAAAATGAGTGAAAGTATTATATTTTAAAAGAAATTAATGAAATAAGAAAAAATACGACCGGTACAATGTTTGGCGATTTATCGCCTGCACTCGACTAAGATAAAAATACAGAGTTCATGATTTCTGTATCAAAATCTTCCAATTTGGTGAAGGTTTGAGCAAGTAAATTAAATTATGAATAAAAATAACATGATACAATGCTTAGCATAGATTTAAAGGAGATCAAACTGGTCGCCAAGTGCGGCTAGTATTTAAATATTTACTAAAAACCGAGAAGTACCGGAGCTGGGCTCAGGCGCAAATTAAGCCCTGCTCTAAAATATAATAAGATGTATATGTTAAAAACTCATAAACTTGTTTAATGGTACACATAAACAAGAACTTTTTATGAACTTGTACGAATAAATGATAAAACATAGTATCTAAGTTTCGAACAACTTCTGCTGTCGGCTTCAGGATTAGATAGGATATTGAAATGCTTATAAGTTTAGAGGCGAAAGCTTGCTGTCGATGTCGAGTCTTGATTCATTATATGAACAGAAAACTGCAGCCAATACATCTGAAAATTAAAAATTGAAATAAGTTGAGATGAATCGAAAGTTACCATGAAGACCATGGAGCGTCACCAGCTATGAAGGGGAATTTAAAAATGAAATAAGTTCCCTTCCTAGCTGGTGGCTCATTTTTAAAGGATTGCAAAACGTTTTAACCCCTTGGCGGGCAGTGGGATATATTATATCCCACCTAATTTTAATTATAATTTGCATCATAAATAAAATGAATAATTGCTTTTCATTATTTTGAAATAAAATTTTTCTACATTTCCGGTAGGAATTTAACATTAGAAACACAATTGCTTGCCCTCTCAAAGGGTTGGGAAACTTAGACTGCATTTATCCTATAAAATTAAAATCAGTTACCTGATTTTTGATTCAGTCATGATTGGATATATTCATTTATTTATATATATTTAACAGTAATTCAAAAATTTAATATAATTTTGTTCTCCTTTTAAATTTCAGCGATTGTACAATGATGCAAATGACCCTCCTTTTTATCATCGACACCTATCGCAAAGTAAAGTTTCTGTGTGTAAGGGGCGGTCCATAAATGATGTCACACTTTTGTTCAATATTTTTGACCTCCCCCCCCCCAACCTCCTTTTTCACATTTCACCATATCCCCCTCCCCCCTTTGTCACATGTCACACTATAATACCTAAACATACACTTGCAGTACAGAAACAAAGCACTACGTTATAGATCATATTTCAAACTTTATTTTTAAACTTTAACTATGTGTTTTAATGACATTTGTGAGCATAACAATAAAAATGATTCGTGCACTTATTTTGTATGAAATAAGATTAAGGTTTACAACAAAAAACGTAATTCATATACAATAGTAATAAAATATGTTAATATGAAAGAGCAATTGAAAACAGTAGTATTTTGGAATTTGAAATGGAATTTAATATATTTGGCTTTAAATTTTATCTTTACTTTATCAACACAAAATACTTCAATTTCAAAATTTAATTTGCTGATTTTTAATGCTTTTATTTTAACCAAACTGTGTGATGTCACATTTCTTCTTACCCCCTCCCACCCCTTTGTCACAAACTGTCACAATTTCCCGAACCCCCCTCCCCCCCCTCCAAGCGTGACATCATTTGTGGATGATCCCTAACGGAAAAATGGAATTTTGTCAAAAACTATGTGACGTAGGATAATCGCTATAGTTTTCCTGCAAGATTTAAATAAACTACTACTACCCCTAATTTTCCCCTTAATTTTAATTTCAGTATATATTTGGAAACAGGTTGAGGGGGGGGGGGATATTTTTGCAGTACATTTTCGACGATATCTCCTGGGAGAAAAACAACAACAACAAACCTAAAATAAAAAGAAAATATATTTTTGAGTTCGGTGTTACGAGATCTTTTGAGCGACACCCCACAAGATATTAAAAATCCAAAGTAACTTAATTAGCTTTCCCCCCCCCCCCCCCCATCCCCATATCATTTCTAAAAATGTTTGTGAATGGCTAATATTCTATAAATATGTGAGTTAATAATCTTTAACTCTGGGGAGTTTCAACCTTCCACGTTTCGTAGTTTTCGCGAAAAACGACTGACACACGTACAAACTTACTTTTTAAGCACGGAACCCTAAAAATGGGGCTCCAGTCGTCCTAATAGCGCTTAGATTTTAAATTCCCACTTTTCTTGCACTGTAATTATGGCAGGCTTTCATGTCACTTATCTCGTTTTCTCCGGGTTTTTCACCTTTGGCTCGACCACTCTTCGTTTATCTCTTCACAGGGCCTTTGTAAACACTCGATAGTGGCTTATATCTCACCCGATTCGGCGAGATTGTCGGCATTTTTCGCATTGTGCAGAGAGATTTCTTTCACCGCTATCAGTTTTAATTCAATTTTATGGTTTTTTTTCCTTCTAGAGTTGAAGTAAATAAATGTAAAACGCCCCCTTTCATTACCATGTACTTCCTTTTGAAATTAAAAACTTCTCGTCGGGTGATTTTTTTTTTAAATAAACGTCGTCTCAGAAGTGTTCTATAGGATCAAACCTGTTTTTCTCAGAAAAACAGCATTGTTTCCTCTAAAATTACAACCGAAAAAGAAATTAAATGACAGGGCTTGAGTCGTTGAACGCGTAAACACTTTCGTCGGTCATTAATTTTAAAATCCTGACAGGAGAGGGCTCCTTTTCAAACGAATTTCAGGTTTGAAATCTGTGAAATAACTCTTGGCGCTTTCCTATCCCTTTAATTATCGCAATTAAAGTCACTTCAGGGCATGCCGTACTTGAGAACTTGAATTTTGTAGTTACAAGACTTTTTTTTTTTTTTTTTTTTGGTAACACTCAACTTGGTTTCTATATGTAAAGATGGGATTTTGTAATGGATTTTAAACCCGCTTTCTGTTAGGCTAGGATTATATACAGGATTCCCAGCATCATAGAAAGTCAATGAAAATCTGGAAAGTGAGGGAATTTCAAAGTAGTCAGGGAAAGTCATGGATATTTCAAAATATATAGAAAAAGTCAGGGAAATTTCAAAATATATAGGAAAAGTCAGGGAATTTACAAATGTTTTCGAAAAAGTCTTGGAGAAAAAAAATGAAAAATGACGCGAAATTCATCAAATAGTCTCGGGAAAAAATCACGAAATTCATCAAACGATTGCAAAAAAGAAAAGAAAGAAAACAAATTTCGAGAAATTTGAAGAACGATCGCAAAAAAACAAACAAACAAAAAAACAAAAACAAAGATCATAGGCGTAGCGTCGGGGGGGCACGGGGGGGCGTGTGCCCCCCCAACCTTCTACACCCCGGGCGCCAAAACAGAAAGCGTAGGGGGCGCCAAATGAAGATTTTTTTTGTCTTTACATACAAAAATACATACGTATTTATATTAAATTTGCATAAAAATGTCTTACAGCCGGAAAATCCAAAAGTAAAAGTGAACCAAATGCATTGAAATTTACAAATATATGAAAAAGATTCATTTATGATAGAAGACTGTAAATGAATTGGAAAAAAGATCTTTTCTCTTAGGCATTATTCATTCTCCAATTCTAAGTGTACCGAAAGGCGAAGGGGGCGCCAAATGAAGAGTTTGTTTGACTCTGACTTTTCTGATGAAAAGATTCCATGAAGACTGTTCGATTTTTTTTCTCTCTTTCTACCTGAGTAGTGTTGAGCTTTCATTTTTCCTGTCTTGATATGGGCGGGATCGGGTGGCTGCCCGGGACAAGTTCGGCTAGGTGGGGAGGCCTACCAATTGGCTTTAGCTCAACAAGCCCCACTCAGGCTGCCCGGGACAATAAAAACTAACGGGAGAAGGAGTCAGGGCCGAAAATAAGGGGTGGAGAGGGGGCATGTGCCCTGGGCGCCATGCGAACGGGGTGGATAAGGGATGCCCCTTATCCGTGCCCTGGGCGCCACGCGAAGGGGGCGCCAGATGAAAATTTGGTTTACCGTTTTATACAATATATATATGTGCGCGGGAAATTTGTGTAAAAAAAAACTTTTTTTAGATGAAAAAACAAAAAGAAAAGCTGAGTAAAGTGCATTAAAATTGTCGAATAGATAAAAAGACTCTCCTACAATATACAAGACAGCAAATGAATAACTCCATTCTTTTTCTTATAATTACTTTTCTACATGCATATCACCATATCTGGCCTTAGATGGGGTGAGGTCAGGTGACTGACTGAGACAATAAAAACCAAGCGGTCGAAAATTCACAAAATAAAAGTAAAAATTTAATAATTTTGTTGTTGTTGTTTTGAGTCATATATAAATTTGAAAATTAGCTTTGAAAATTAAATTTGAAAAGTTGAGGAAAGTATGTAGACATATCAATCTATAAATAAGAAGAGTGATATAAGTGATAATTCCACAAAATTGGTGTAGATAGTACAGGAAGATATTTTACAATCTGGAATTCATTTTTATGCGTAAAGTAAATCCTGGTTTTTTAGTTCCTGAAACAATGTGACTCATATCACAATGACATTAAAGTACCTCAATTGTAATAATTTGTAATGCTACAACAACAGTGAAATCTAGAAAAATGAAATATGTCTATAATAGAATATTGTCTTAAATGAAAAAAAAAAACTGCGTGGTTCCAACAGAAATAATACCAACAGTTATATCTTCTGAGACGGAAACCTGTATAAAGCGGAATTATTTCCGTTTCCTTTCGATTTCTTTCACAGGTTTTAATGAATAAATATTTGACAAAGCTGGTTATATATTTCAATATTATTACGTATTTTACTGTTACACATTTTAAATTTTAAAATAAGTCCACTAATAGAAACTTTCGTAAATTTCTCTTCGTAAATTTACTTTGTGGAGGAAGGAGGGGGGCGCCAAAATCCATGTTTGCCTCGGGTGAAAATATAGCTAGTTTCGGCCCTGGAAGGAGTGCACAAAGTAAAATGCTTTAGTAAAACCCTTTAAGAGAAAGAAAAATTAGTATAGCATCTACAGTGGTACAATAAAAAATCCCCCACAGGGTGCCATGGCTAATACAGTTGCCCCTGCCTTTATCCCCCTATTTTCACTTCTTTTTGTTCCTTGCCCTTGAATTTCCTCAGTCAGTCGACAAAAGAAAAGACGAATTTCGACAAAAAGTCGTGGAAAAATATCAGTAATTTCGTCAAAAAATCTCTGAAACAAATACCGAATATCATTTTCGTCAATCGGTCATAGACAAATTCACGAAATTTGACAATGGATCGTGTAAAGAAAATTGTGAATTCCATAAAACGATCGGCAGAAAAAAATGCTAATTTTGGTAATTCGTCGTCGAAAAGATCGCGAAATTTCGTCTAACGACCTAGAGAAAAAATTGCAAATTTCGTCAAATGGTCGCGGTCAAAAAGACGACAGGGGTGATTCTGAGTAATAAAAAAAAATCTGAAATTCACAGCAAATTTTCTGAAAGGTTACAGCAGAGGAGGGAAAAGGCGGAAATCTCCCGGCTCCAATTATGCGTTTTTTGTCTGTCCTTTAGCGAAATTCGCGTTTTTCCGCGATCCTTTGACGGAATTTGTGTTTCTTTATCGCGATCTGTTGACGAAATTCGCGCTTTTCCGCGATCTTTTGATAAATATTGCATTTTTTGCGATCCCTTGGTGAAATGTGTGTGTTTTTCACAATTCCCAAACGAAGTTTGTGTTTTTTCGTGATCCGTTGAAGAAATTTGTGCTTTTTTTCCTGCGATTCTTTGGCGAAATTCGTTTTTTCTGCGTTCCTTTGAAGAAATTGGCGACTTTTTTCTGTGAACGATTGTCGAAATTGATTTTTTCGGCGACCATTTGCCGAAATTCGCGATATTTTTTTATGCCCGAATTTTATTATTGATGACCGATTTTTTTCAAATTTTCGGAAAATTCAGGACAGAATCACCCCTGAAACGACGCGAATTTGGTCAAATAATCGCGTAAAAAATCGAGAATTCAAACAAATAATCAAGAATTTCGTAAGTCGGTTTTAAAAGGAAAATCATGAATTTCGATAAACTATCGCGGAAAAGAATCGCAAATTTCGTCAAATGATATCTGAAACAAACAGCGAATACTATCAGTCGGTCGCGGAAAAAATACATATCCCGAATTTCGAAAGTGGTGGCGGAGAAAAAATTTCCCCAGTTTGTCGCAGAAAAATTCGCGAATTTTGACAAAGTATCGCGATAAAAAAAAAATCATGGATTCCGTGAAACGATCGCCGAAAACAAAAACGCGAAATTTGGTAAAGGATCCACGGAAAAAAATTATGAGTTCCGTGATACGATCGCTCCCAAAAAATTGAGAAATTTGCAATAGGTCACAGGAAAAATTGCGAAATATCCTTCAACGATCGTAGCAAAACATAGCGAAAAGAAATAACTATTATCATTAATCGATGGGGGGAAAAATCGCGAATTTTGCAATTCGTCACGGAAAAAATCGCGAATCTCCTCAAACAACTGTAAAAAATATCTTGAATTTTACCAAATGTTACGGAAACAAATGGCAATCTTCGTCATTCGGTCGCGGATAAATCATCGCAAATTTCGTCAAAAGAATGGACAAAAAATTGCGAATTTCGTCTAACGATCACAAAAAAATCGCAAATTACGTCAAATGGTCGCGGGCAAAAAACGCAAATTTGGTAAAAGTAAATTGAGAATTTAACCAAATGATCGCGCAAAAAATCACGAATTTTATAACTCGGTCATGAAAAGTAAATCACGAATTTTGACAAACGATCTGGAAAAGAATCGGGAATTTCGTCAAAAGATCTCTAAAACAAATAGTAACTACCATCAACCGGTCGCGGAAAATGTATATCGCGAATTTGGACAAGTGGTGGCGGAAAAAAAATCGATTTCGTCAATCTGACGTAGAAAAATTTGCGACATTTGGCAAAGGATCACGGAAAAGATCGCAAAATCTCCTTCAACGATTGTATAAAAAGATCTCGGAAAAAAAGTAAGTATTTTCATCAATAGATTGGAAGGGGAGGGGGCGAAATCGAGAATTTTGGAATTCGTCGCGGAAAAAGTCGCGAATCTCTTCAAACAACCGTTGAAAAAGTGTGATTGGGAAGATGACTTTATAGGTGCTTTGAAGAAAAAGATCAAATATTTTCAGTAAAAATAGTCACTGAAATCCGGAAAAGACGCCTTTTTTCTTGAAATAGCCGCTTTTTAATGGTTTTCGGCCTAAAATAGTCGTCATAGCCACCGGGTGCTGAAAATAGTCGCTTTTAGTAGCAAGTGCCGGCCCTGCAATTTTATATTAAGAAAAATTGGAATTTTGTTGAGAAATTGTGTCGAGCCGAACCGGGACTGATTTATTTGATTTTTTTTCACGGGCCGGGCTTGTTTTCACTGATTTTTGTACGAGCCGGCCCTGGTCGTAAACTGTGAAAATATAAATGAGCCGGTCCCGGGTGGAACTTTTAATTTTCTCGCCGGGCTGAGCCTGGGCCTTGGAATTGGGGTCTGTGCAGACCTCTAGTGTGCCCCCCAGGGACGTGCAAAGAGCGGGCTAAAGAAACGGTCGCCCCAGGCATTAAATTTACGCTGCAATTTCTTTGCTTCTCTTGATCGGTTTTTTCCCCTGTCGCTAAACACCATGAATTCTCTAAGAAATAAGTGCAATTTTCTTTTATGCTATTTAGTTGTACTGAATCCCTAAATTAAAATTAAACCTTTTAAAGTTCCAAAATAAACGCGAAATATTTATTCGATAGAATTTATTTTTGTTTCTGCACTTTATCAATTTTATTACACCTATCACAAAAAGAAAGATTTTTTTTTTTTGTGTGTGGGGGGGGGGGGGGGCGAAAATTGAAAATTCGCTCGGGGCGCCGTTTTTACCTAGACGACCTTGTTGCACCCCCCAAAATTTCTGGTCACGCTACGCCTATGACAAAGATCACTAATTTTGACGAAGGGTTGCGAAAATAAGCAGCATGTTTCGTTGTATGCCCGTTTGGTCAGGGAATTTTTTAAAATTTGGTCAGGGAAAGTCGGAGAATTTGTGTCAGTCACGTTTTGCTAGGAACCCTGCATAAAAATGACGTTCACAAACGTGTTCCAAATGACACTATAACATTTTAATGTGTTTAGAACGTAATTATACATTAATACATTAATTTTAAGCAGAGGCCGATTTACAAACTTGGGGGGGGGAGGGGGGAGTGCCCTCTAAGAAATTTTTTTTTGAAATTATACTCGCTAGAATACGTTGTACATTCTCTTAAATGATACACTAAAGATTCTCGGAAGACCTAATTGAGTTGAATTTGTCAGTTAGAACTTTGTTATTTCAAATCAACGAAGTTTCAAAGCGGAAGGGTCAGAGAATCTTAAACCTATAGGCTAGGAACAGGGATGTAGTGGAAGGCATACGGTGGTATTAGAGGTACGGCTGCTTTAGAGCGTATCGTTTTGTTTTCGCACATAAGTCACCTTAATTTTTGTTGTTCTGAGCCTACAGAATGTATCGAAACAGACGCGAAAATAAAAGATTTCCATTTCTGCTTCGCTTCCAACCGGCTTCCGATTCGGAACAGGTTTCTTTTCTTCACCAAAACAGTTCCATTTTCGCGATACCATCTGCCGCTTGTGTTTGAGGTCGATTTTTAGAGGCCACGGTCAAAGTCGCTCTCATCTGACGTGTCCATCCGATATCGATACGATGCTCGTTCGTTCCCGTTTTCTGATGGGGATAAGCAGTGGGTAAAGAACATCTTTCGGACCTCCACCCAAACCCGTTTCAGGAAGTTGGTTTGCTCCGGTTATTTCGCGCCGTTACATCCGTTATCGGGTCAGCTTCTTTCTTTCCTCGTTTCTTTCTTTTCACCTCTCATCGTTTTCCACGATGATCCGGTTAATGAGCGATTTCGTCCAATATTTCCGCGTCTTGGTTTTCGAAATCGTCCGTAACCAGGGCAGTGTGACTGCTTATCAGTGGCGTAGCACTTTCAGAAATGATGCGACAGTCATTTGCAAGTCAATTTAACAATTTGAGATGATCCATAATTAATGTAGAATGATGAATCTTTCCAAACAATGACTACCATTAACGAGATATCTATATTTTAATTTTATTGAGTTTAATACAATTATTTTAACTGATCACACAAATTGTAATTTACCAACCAAGTGAAAAAGTGTCCAGGCCAGATCTACTGATCTTTGGCTTAAACTGCCAATGCTCTACCAACTGAGCTATCCTGGACAAATTTGGCGGACACAATTCGCTCACCTTTGGCTTTATTCAACGAAGCATTTCCCCGATTAAACCAGGCGAAAATTTCTATTTTGAAAAACTGGTGTAGCCATCCACCACTTTCATAATCGATAATAATTGAAGAGCTGAGTGGAAGGACATGTTATGACACATTTTCTTAAAATTTTTTTTATCTTTTGGACGAAGGCGTTATCAGGCATTCTATCACATGGTAAATCTAAAATACCAAAATTCTGTTTAGTCTTGAAGATTTAAGACATTATTCATTAATATTTAATATTTTAATATTGAATAATGTAAATAATATTAATATTTTTTAATATTTAAAAATTATATATGAATAACTTTTTTTGATAGAGTTCAGTACCACACCTGTTAATATTTTAAACACATGGTATCAAACAGAAAGTAAATCATTAAGATTGACAACAAAAACTTTCACATCAAATTTCTTCAAATGTAAGTTTTATTACTTAACATGTTTTTCCACTCAGCTCTTCAATTAATGGGAGATTGATCATGAACGATCCAAGCAAAATTTGGGGCCTGTTTTAGGGCCCATTCACTTGGACCGATTTACAAATTTGGAGGCCCTGGGCACAGGTGCTTATGGGGCAACCTTGCACCGATACTTACAGGGGGATTGAGTTAAAAAAAATGAAAAAAGTTACTTACTAAAATAACCCTTATTGACTTTAATAATTACTTTAAAATATCCATTACAAAATTAAATATGATAATCATTATTTAACTTTTGAACAATTATGAAATTTAAATGAGTAGACGTTTTATAATAAATTGTGTGATGTTGATTATCTTTTCCTATACAAGTCTATTTATCTGGAATGATAAAGCATGCAACAACTAATAATAAATTTTCGACAACACCAAGCTGCAATTATTTAAAATATTAGAGGGCTCTTCTGCCTGCAAAGCTACGATAACCAAATCCCAAATAATTTAACAAGAACAGCAAATAAAACAAGTTCACCAGAAAGAAAAACTTTAACAGAAGAACTTAAAGAAGGTATTATAATAAATGTTTGATTTGAATTTGAGTAACTGGATTTCACCTTTCGTTATAAAATGTTATTTTTCACAAAAATAACTTTTTTTTTCTCCCCCACAAAATGGACCTCAAGGAAAAAAACCCTGCACCAACCGCTGGTGATACATTGAAAAGAATCCCTTAGACTGCGAACGCACCATCCTTCTAACTGTTATCAGTGTCGGCGTTGTTTTTTGTAGCCATGCGGTGTCTTTGATTTTTAATGACTTTAAAAGGAAAGGGACTGATGTCCTGCAAAAGAAGAACCTTACCTTCAAGTACAGTTGAGCTCCTTATCTCCTGACCCATTGTCGATTCCCCTCATTCTTTTGTGAATAAACAGCAGAAGCGTCCAGAATAAAAGATTTTCCACGAAAACTGTAGAAGGAGGCAAAACAAGCGTGTGTATGCAGCCTTATTCTCCCTACCTCTCAAATGAATCCCGGTCAAGAGTATTGTTAAATTTCTAATGGATTGTATTAAGTGATCATTAATTCTACTTCAGAATCCTCGACTAGGCCTTATAAAGGCATAAATTCTAATAAAAACTCTTGATCTGACGTTATAGAGACAGTTAAGCCCTCATAAACTTGCGTGTATTTAAAAAGCTCTTCAGAACACTTTAAACACTCAATCCATAAATAGAGAATCCTATCCGCATTATATTTCTTACATTATTTGCAAAATTTAAAGCAATTTTGTCCTGGGTACAAAAATAAAATAAATAATAATAATAATAATAATAATAATATATTTTGTCTATACAATATACTGTATTTTTCCGTTGAGCTTCGATACGCAGTAGCTCTTGAGGTTCCGACTAATATTCAAATATCCACTAAAAATAAAGAAGTATTGGAGCTGGGCTCTTCTGAGCTTCGGAACAGATTAAGCACCGCGTGAAGCTAAAAAATATATCAGTAAAAATATTTTACAAACACAAACAAAAAAGCACCCGGTAAACATAACATGACCGCAAGTTAAAATGGCAGATACGGTTGCATTTTATTCTGGCTTCCCTCATCGCCGTTCGGTAAAGGTCAAAATTAGCACTAGCCACCGGCCACAGGTCCAGTAAATGAAAAAAAGTGGCTAGTGAAAAATTGTCTATCAGCGGCCACCTTCCGGCGACTTTTTTACAAGGAGATAATAAAATTTTCTTGCATTTCATCAAGGATTCTACTTTTTTTGGTTCCAATATATTTATATTAACATATTTATTTGGGCTACTCAGTTTTAGATTTATACTTACGGAAATTTTACTGTTTAGCATTTTGAAATAAAAAAGTGGCCGGTAGTTTAAAGAAAGTGGCCACTTAAAAAAATAGTCCTACCGGCCAGTGGCCGCTAATGAAATTTCCCAATTTTGACCTATACCGTTCGGAAACCATTGAGGCAGGAAACCATCCCGTTTACACTTGCGAGTGCTAGAGAGGAGTGTTCTCCAACGTGTGCGACTTAAAGCTCCTATAATACTTCTGGGATTCTTATGTGGCGACACATGTATGTAATCGCTTTGGTAGGAAAGAACACAAAGGATTGGAAAATCGCTGGAAAAGGAATTTTAATAATTTACGCTTCGATTTTTTAGAAGCACTGTTCCGCTGGTGTCCGGAGCTCAGTATTTGAGCTCCGGTGAATTCCGACCTATATTTAAATATTCACTAAAAACCAAGAATTTTCGTAGTTGAGCTCCTGTGACCTCCGGCGCAAATTAGGCACTGTTCCCGTTCAAGCAGAAATTGTCCCTGCGGGCTTTGCGTTAAGGGGTCTCAGGACTCTTAAAATTGGGGAAAAAAAGAGGACCATTTTCAATATTTAATGTCCTAAAATGTATGTGATTTAAAAGCCCAATTTTAATTGGGATGAAATATATAGGTATGGTCTTTCATTTCATGTAATTTAAAAATTTGCTAGATGCAGAATTGGTATTTATAGGGGGCTCCAAACTGTCAGACATTTGTCGAGCAGAAAATTGGTATGACAGCTTATGCGCAGGTTTTCAAGATAAATTTTGCAACTCGAATGAAATTTTTTGCGCCTTAGTAATAATTACCCTGAACCTAAATAAATTTGTATTTAAAGCATTTTTATATTTTTAATACAAAAGTTGTATTTAGCTAATACAAAATCTTGAAAGTTCCAACAATATAATCTTATAAATAATTTTTTTTTTTTTTTAAACAATAAAAATAAAATTTAGGTTCAGTTTATACAGACTAACATGAAACCTATGTTTTGAAAATTTCATGAAAAAATATTCAGAAGTTTTTGAGATCCTGCGCGTTATGCCCTAAAATGTCATTTGGAAAAAAATGACTTCAAAGTTTCGGAAATGCCGCTTCAGCTATTGTGCGGGTATAATTCTAAAAGCCATAACTTCTGTTCTAAGGGGAATTTCAAGGAAACAATTATATCAAAATGTTCAGAAGATATAGAAGTTTAACATCTAAAAATAAAATTTCGAAAATTTTGAAGGTTTGAGTCCTGAGACCCCTTAAAATTTTAACTGTTCTATGTTAAGTGAATGTATATGGGCTGTGCGTGTGAATAAATGTTTTCGTAGCATTGTCACCCTGATTCAAATAAGATGAAAAGTTCTGCAAAAAAGACGCTTGTCACGAAGAAATTAAGTCTGGTTAGAAAAGTTGATAATTTTCCTCTACTACTTTCTCTAATCCTTCAGTTTTAGGCATTAGGATTCCTTTGAAATCGCATTGAAACTAGAAACCGGCCAAGTTACGCAACGAATGGCCATGAAACGCAATTCCGAGATTTTTGGGATGAGTCAGAACAATGAATTGGATCGGCGGAGGTCAAATAACTGGAAGTAACAGTTTTGCCAAGTTCAAGGTTGACAGGAAGAACTACGTTGACCTGGGGCGAAAGGGGGGGGGGGGGGGGGGCTATAGACTACCTGAATTTCCCCCTTCTGTGTCACGCGAGCGAGCAGGGGTCGTATGCGTACATTTCAAATTTATCGGGAACTAAAATACATAATAATGAAAAACTATAGATATTAATAAAAAAAAAATCAATGCAATAGTCTTATTAAATTTATATTCGGAATTTCTTATTGATTGTGTGAATGATTATTGGATTTTTTACACTGTGATTTTATTGGGATAGGCAACAGCTTGGACAAGCATTTTATATGTTATCCTAATATCAAAATAGCTGTATTTACTTACCTACCAACCACAAACACATTGCATCTGATGGATAAGGAACTTGGTCATCTAATTTTAAAATCTAATGCAAAATCTTTTTACAATTTTTGTTTCCAAAAAAGTTTTGATTCCTGTTTAAAATATTTAGAACTGAGGTCTTATCTAAATACATCCTAATCTACTCGATAGCATACTAGCTTACTAGAAACACCCAAAATAGGCATATTTGGAGACTAACCTAATAGGTAACCAATTGCCATCGTGTCCGCTGCCAATTGATTAAATGGCTAACGTGATTTCGCGCTCTAAAGTATAGCCTTTTAATAATACACACATTCAATTTAAAACCGTAATGTTACTAACATCGCTCATATTTGACGCAAACCTATGTTGCATATCAAATTACGAAATATTAATCTTTTATTTCTCTATTTCTCTAAGCCGGATTTTGATTATTATTTCGCAATCGGAATTATTTGAATGTTTTCCTTTTTTTATGGACTTTGAAATACAGTTACTAGGTGTTGTACCGACAAAGGAAAAATAAAAAATTAAATATGTAATGTCAAATAAGTAAATTGATAAGACAAAATGTTTTATATTGTTGGAACACATGTATAAGATTCCACCAAAAATGAAACACCTAATTTTAAAAATATGACTAATGTATAGACGAAATTTCAAACTAACGAATAATTTAAGACCCTTATTGCAAATTTTCAGATTTGTAATTTTCCATTTAAATTCATTAATCAAATGCCTCATTTTCTTTTAACAAATGGAATCTTGAAAATCATCTAAATTGCCATAGAAAAGCATTATGGCGCAAAATAAAATGTTCTATAATTTCCGAACGAATGAACCCAGGGTCTGACCAATGCAGGGGCATGCGGCTTCCCGATTTGAGCCCTCTGAGCTTGAAGTAAACTCCTCCAAGCACCCCCTACCCCTCCTCCAAAGGAAAAAAAAAAAACATGACGATTATAGGCAACAAGACAACTCATTTATCCCTCAGTTACTACTTTAATAATAATCAGACGTCGCGCAAATCGCAGCACCGTTTTTTTCGGGGTACCCTATTTACCGATGCCATTTTCCTTGTGTATGAAACATTTTGCAAATAATTTTTAAATCACAGGAAAATCCATATATAAATATTGTATACCTTCATTATTATATTTGTTAATATCGGCATCTATTATTTATATTAATATCTATTAGTTTCCGGTGAATCAAAAACGTCGGCAAAACAATGCATTCGATCCTTGGAGGTCAACTTACTGGAAGTGACAGTTACCAAGTTCAAGGTTGCCAGGAAGTTACATTGGCATGGGACGAAAGGGGGCCCGATCAAGGGCCCTACCTGAATTCCCCCCTCCGATACGACGGAAGTGAGTAGGTTGTAGTCTGTACGTGTGTGGGTCGTTGGAAGAAGTGGGAACCTGCTGCTGCCCCGTTCTAGGTCACTGTCATTGCAGGTCACGACAGAAAACCGGGGCGATGCCGTACAGAGAATTAAGACAATGAGGCCTTTATTTCTTTCTCCTTTTCTCCTCTTTCTTTCGCTTGTTGCTACGAGTAAAGAGGACGACAGTTTGTCTCTACTCTCCGTCGCGTTTTGGAATGTTTGTTTGTTTTGAGGGCACTATTCGATTCGAAAAGTTTATTCACGATTCTTTAATGTTTCTCCAATATTTCTCTTACCCGTAAGCACACGCGTTGGGATAAATCTCACCCCAATCGCAATTTTTCTTCGAAAATAAAGGATAGTTTTTATGAGGACATTTCTGACCTGCGTTGTACCTGTCGAGAACGGGTGGGTGAAGGAATGATGGTTTTTCGGATAAAATAATCCTGCTCGTGTGTAAACGTATCATTTTGATACATTTATTCCTTACGGAATAACACACACTGAAATAATTTTAATGAAAGAGTAAGTAACATAAAAGCTGCTTGATATAAAGAGAAGAATCTGCTTTCTCTTATTGTTGAAAGGGTATTAAATGTAATTAATATCAATTTTATGAAATAATTCATGTTGTAAGGTGTAAAACAAATCATTTCCATATTTTCTAGGAAAAAACGTGATTTTTACAGAAACTGCTACAAAATCTGAAAATTGAAAAGCATGATTTTTTTTTTCCCCTTTAAAGAAGTAGTAGTGGTGCATTTTAAAACAGAACAGTAGATTCGTTTTTAAAACGTATTTAGCCAAACATGTAATGGGAGACAAAGTGGGATGAGATTTATCTGATCTCACTCGTGTGTTAACGTTACAAAAGTAGGTGCGTGTGCGTAAGGGTTAAAAAAAATAAATCAAAGTGACTTCAAGTCAAGGTTATTAGACATATAAGGTTGGCTCGTCACTATGGACTCCGTCCCGCCCACTCTCGTTGCTAGGCAGAATCATACGTCACAAGAATCCAAGAATCCTTATTTTCCTGTCGGCCGTAAACCCGTGTTTGCTATGTTTATGTTCGTTCGTCTAAAATATTTTTCATTTTAGATTTAAAGACAAATACATAAAAACTTGAATTTGAAGCTCTCTTTTAATATTTTATTTCATAAAGAGACATTCAATGAAAAGAAAGATATTTTAAAGAAAACTGTTGAATATATATAATCAAACACATCCAATTTAAATATCGACAGTATGTTAATAACTTCTTTTTCTAAATTACGAATCTTTATCCGCGTAAAATATTTAAATGCTAAGTCAGAAGAGATGAAATCATTAAAAAGAAAATTAAAATTTAGCACTAGGGATTGTGTAGAAAAAAAAAATGAGAAAAACTATTGTATAGTTGTTTTATTTTTCATTAGTATTTTCTTTATTATATAAAATCAAATGCTTTAAATTGTAAATAATATGTGAACAGTTGAACTGTTGTAAATATTATTATTTTTTAATTATTGATATATTAAATATAAAAAATTGATGGTGTTAATTATTGTGAGGGCTAATTTCTCCACTACTCCCTCCCCCTCCCCCTTCCTTTGTATCAGCCTCTGGAAATAACCAATACTTGGTTAAAAAAACCTGTAGGAAGATACTATGTGTTTTATATACAGTACAAAGTCTCAAATCCGGACGTCCGAAATCCGGAATTCTCCAAAATTCGGACATTTTCGTAATTGGCGTTTTTATTTTAGCGAAAAGTAAAATAAACAGCTAATAATCGCATAAAACAATATTATATTAAGCTAAAAGTTTGAAACCGAATCCCTTTTACGAATGCCAAAAAAATCTCTAAATATCACACGGAAAAAAAATCTTTAAAAATTAAAAATCACTGCAAGAATTCTGGATAAACTTTATTAAAAAGAGGCCATTTATAACACTGAACTAAAAGATTAAAACCGGATTCCTTTTACTAATGCGGAAAAATCGCCGCGAAACGTAAAAGCAGAAAAAATAGCAAACTTTAAGCGTTTGAAGTTTGCAGAGAACATAATTTACTATAGTGAACAATACCATTGTAACTGGAATTCCTTCATGAATGCCAAAATAATTGCCTCGAAACGCAAAAATTCGCATTACAAATCGCCCAAATTTCAAAAATTGTGTAGGATAAAATGTACTATATTGAATTAAAAGATTGAAAATGAATTCCTTTTACGAATGTCAAAAAATTGCCTCTAAAAATCTAAAATTCACATAAAAAATTCGCGAAAATTTCAAGAAACGCTGTACGAATTCCAAATAAACATTATTAAAAAGAGGACAACATTTACCATATTAAGCTAAAAGACTAAAACCAGATACCTTTTAATGATTTGGAAAAAGTGCCACACGCGCGAAAAAAGAAGGATTTTTTTTTTTTTTTTTTAATTTAAAAATCGCAAACAACAAAATTTATTGTAGATAAATTTATTGTCTAAGACATTGTAACCAGAATGCTTTTGTGAATCGCAAAATAACGCATTCAAAATCCCTAAAAAATCATTAATCACGTGGCTAAAACTTTGAAATTGAATTACTTTTACGAATGTCAAAAAATCGCCGTATAACGAAAACAAAAACTCTTAAAATCGCTTAAAAAATGCGATACACTGAAAAGTCGATGTAGGATTTCCAAATAAACTTCACTGAAAAGAGGTCAAAGTTTATTATACTGAATTAGAATATTGTAATCAGAATCCTGTTAGTAAAGTAAAATTTTTTTCGCAAAATTCATAAAAACGATAAAAACCACGTAAAAAATTAAATAAAAAAAAAATTGTTGTAATTGAGATAGTTTTTACTTTTTGAAAAACACATATTCCCCAATTAAAATATCTCTTTAGTATTATTTTAATTTATTTTCTTTTAATTATTAATTAATTGTTTTCTTTTTAGTATTAAAATGCTTTCCAATGCGTAAATAATTCACCGGTGAAAGTGGAGAAAGCTTTCATTTTTTTTTTTTTTTTTTTAATTATGCAAATGAACAAAAATTCGGAAAAGTCCAATCGACGAGTTCTGGACGATTCCGAATTTTTGACTTTGTACTTTACTAATATATGCTTTAAAAGAATCATAATTGCATATGTTTAAGTCTTTTTTACTGTTTTTTACAACTTACAAATATTTTAAAACTTATTAGTCTTTATAAACGTAATTCTGAGAAGTTATTTTGTTTTTCTAATTTGTAGAAATTCATATTAAAACGTACGTTTTAATTAAATGAATTCAAGTTGCAACCCACTATTTTACTAATTTAATAAATAAATATATATATATATAAATAAGAAATTGTCAACTAGTAAGTAAAAAATATATATCATAATAACAAAATAAGAGAGAAAGAGTGAGAGAGAATATAGAGCAGCTGTAACTGTTTTTTCTCTTTTTTTCAAAAATGTTTAATTTTTCACCCCCGTGTCACTGTAAAGATTTTAAAACTTATTAATTTTCTTCTATGTAGTTTTAAAACTAAGGTCTCTTATTTCTTTACACGTAAAAAAAAGTATTAAAATTTTTTCCCCTTAAAATTGCATAACAATTCAACTGTATATAACGCTATTAGCACAGGAGGATTCCGACTGTGGATTCTTGTGACGTAGCAGAGAAAGACACCTCCGATTGGGTGAAAAGTTACGAGCCAACCTTTATAGTCTAATAACCTTGACTTCAAGTGATTGCCTATCCCCCCCCCCCCCTTTCCTGACACACCAATTGATGTATTTTAGCGAAAGCAGTTTTGACACAATGGAAAAGTTTTTTGTGATGCATTAAGGGGGGATCCATTAATTACTTTAGGATTCCACATAGTGTGACATGGGAAGGGGAAGAGATTTTCACACCTAAAATATGAAAACTACTTTTAGAAATGTATAACGATGGTGGCAGTGGCCTGCGCTTTCTCTTTTGCTTTTATGGCTCTTAGAAGACTTCTAATGGTAGCATAATTTTCATTGTGATATAGGGGGAGTCACAGTGAAAAACCTACAAAATTTGCGTAACATCATGAATGGAAAAACTGTTCGCTGCAAATAACATTCTTGCTAACATTGTTCATTTTTTGACACGCAGTACACTCTCCTCTATTACATTTTGACGTGTCCCTTTACACTTACACGTACACGAACAAAATGACTACTCTTAAGGGTGTATTCCGATTCAAACTGCTTATTTTTTGATTCATTTTTAAATTCATTTTTGCTCTCAAACGCATCAAACTAAGAAATTCTCTTATTTAGAAACTACATAATGTGCCGTGCTTCTCGATTTTTTGATAAATGCAGAAAATATTGTAAAAAATGCTGTCAAAATCGGCGTTTTGAACCGAAATTTCCGGAAGCGGGAGATCTGGGGATGAAAAAGATGGTCATACTGAGAAAATAATTGCTTAAAAATCAAATTATAATTAATTGAGCGAAAAATGAAATCACGCGGCACCTTATACAACTCTTCAAAAATCACCCCAGCAAGTTTCATGTTTTTACTTTTAAAAATGAGTCTGAAAATGTCTCAGAAAATTTCGAGCTGTTGAGGGTGGAAAAATATTTTTTCGAATACACCCTTAAAACGCATCAATATATTGTGCCGATTGCTTCACTTTTACGTAAGTTAGCCTACACTGGGTGCCAGAGCCAGACAAGCGAATCCTATTTTGGCCTTAGTGGAAATTTGAACTGGGCTATTATAAAAACATCTACATCCCCCCCCCCCCCCCTTAAAAAAGCTATCGTAACGCCAGGCATGAAAGAGTTCCTCCTAAAGGAGGAATTCCACCTTTTTTTAAAACAATTTTGGTCATTCTCTAGATTGATGCAAAAATGCAAAGAAAATTTTGGAAGCATATAAGGGGGGGGGGGGGTGGATCTAAAAAAAAAAAATAATAATAATCAGACATTTGTCTACTCAAATCCTTAGAATTTTTTTCTGAATTGCTGTACAAAAGAGCTATCAAATCAAAGGGAAGCTTATATTTATAAGCATATGAAAGTCATGTAAGTAAGGTTGTTTAAAGTATTTTTCCAAAGTGCAAATTTTTTTAGACTTTAAGGAAGTTTTCATAAGGTTCTTTTTGGAATAGAATATTTTGCCGTATTTATACAGCACGTTTGATTTAAAAGTTTAAATTTGTTTTTAACATTTTATAAGTTATGAAAAAAACATCCACCATACAAGTTATATTTAATTTTATCCTATAAATAACTGCTAAAATGTGTCTAAATTATAAAAGTTAGCGCCATTCTATAGATGGAAAAGATTTTCCACCTTTTTTTCCTATTTCCCACTTTCATGCTTGGAACCGGAGCATTTGTTAAAAACGTTTACATCCATTAAAATACATATGAGGACATTGAGTTTTAAACTCGCATTATCCAAAATTAAAGAAATCGTGTTTTCTTTATCAGTCTATTTTTGAACCTGCACCCCCCCCCCCCCCCAAAAAAAAAAAAAAAAAAAAAAAACACTACAGTCAGCCAAAAAAAAAAAAAAAAAAAAAAAAAAAAAATTATTAAAACTGAAAAACAGGAATTCTGCTTTTTCAGAATTTAGTGTCGCCACCCGATGAAATATGTATATATAAATAGTACAAAACATATTTCAATTTTAAGACTTGTAGCATAGGCTTTTATTTTATGTAAAATGACGTCATTCGCATCCGCTTAAGAATTCCACATTTACGATCCACTCTTAAACATATATAGTAAAGTAGGCATAGGACGTCACTATCGCGAAATAATACACAAATGCAGCAAAAAGATGCCGTCATTAAAGAAACTCGACAAAAAAAAAGCTAACTTATGATTCATAGGCCTTCATTTGTTTGTAACATTAATACAGATACTTAAAATTAAATATAGTTTATAATAGTTCCGTGTATTAACAGAAATCATTCGTTTATATTTTTTCAAAATAGTGCGTATTTTTAATTACATTTTCTTTCTCGTTATGAAAAAATGGCAACAAAAATATATAATTAATATTTTACAACTATTTTTCCTTTACTTTCTACAGAAATAGAGTACTCCCGTTGCCATTATTAAGCAAAAGGCTCTAAAAACTACAAAAAAATTAATATTTCAAAAATAAATGGAGATGTAGTTTTCAAACAAATTGCATTTAAAAGTACATTTTTCCCAATACGACGGTATAAAAATTAAAAATGTGCGATGCTTAGAAGTTAAAAAAATTGCTATAGAGTATTTAACCGTACTGCTATCTTTTAGGGCTGGCTTCTGTAAGGTAACGTTATTTTTTGAAGACGACACAAAATAAGTTGGGAGAAAGAAATAGCATACCGTACCGGGGGCTAAAAAAAAAAATTATTGTGTATTTCTGGCATTGTAAAATCTTGGTTTACAATGGAAACAGTTAGACTTTTCGTGATTTCCCAAAATTTGATTTTCTGGATAAGGCAGCTGCGAGTTTTGAAACTCACGTCCTCATAAACGAATTGCATAAACTCTTTTGTTCGTAGTCTGTTTAAAATAAATAAATAAAAATAAACTATTGTGAACAGAAATTTCTAAGTTGAGAATGAAATGAATTTTGTCACTGACTCTGGCGAAATTTTAAAGTTGGCAAGCTGGGTGTTGATTCCGTACACAGGAAGCCAATAAAATGAAGTAAACGAATGTGAGGCAATTAGGACCGTCATGAGATGGCAAGTACCTGTGATATTTATTTTTCGTGTGTTTGAATTGGGAAACACGGAAATGGTGATGCTGTCCTTGGCAGAAAAGTCTGTATTTTCCTATTGTGAAACAGGACTTGTCGCTATAACAATGTTACGAAATCTCTTCTTATTTCTGTCTAGTGAAATGGAAAACTGAAAAAGATTGGGTCGGGCATGTTTTTTTTTTTTCCTGCAAACTCGGGTCGAGCTGGTCTGGAGTCTAGACTGACTTCTTTCTGTTTGAACTGGCGTTTTAAAAAAGTGTTTTTATAAGGAGATATTGCTTCAAACACAGCGAAATGTATGCGTATTATTGTGTATTATAACATCCTTCCAATGAAAAGAATGAGAGTCGCACGTATCTATAACACATGGATTAGGGATGCACCGAATAGTGATTTTGGCCGAATACCGAATATTCGGCCTACAGGCGAACCGAATACCGAATATTCGGCTAGCCGAATAGTAACTGCTAGGCCGAATACCGAATATTCGGCTTCTCGAATAATTTTATATTTCAAAGTTTAAAGGCATTAAAATGTTAAATTTTAAAACAGTTTTACATAATATTTAAAACCGAAACTTTCATTTTGATAATCAAGAGCTTTTTTCAAGTAAACTTTATGCTGAAATAAAATCTGCTTTGAGTTATTTAAGAAGAGGATAGTTATAAAACTTTTTTAATTAATAAAATTTTAAATTTCATGGCGCCTTTTGTGAATTAAAACAAATGAATAAAATTTTCTTAAATTCTAAAACAAACATTGTGAAAAAATTGGAAGAAAAATTGTACCGGATCATACATTATTTGTTTGTCAGGAAGAGACTAAAGTAAAAATAAATAAATAGTACAATCCATTCAAATTTTACATGGTGGTAGCTCAGCAAGAATAACTGTTCTACTCCCTTTTATTAAGCAAGGAAGTTTTTAAATACATCCTAGATTGGTCTCTGGAGTGGGTGATCATTTTCAAAGATTGTAAATGTTGTTCTTAAAATCTTAGCAAGAAACAGATTATTTACTGGACAATGTTCAGGAACTTGCATTTCTACATAATTAATCCCTATGAAAATCCTCGTGATTGGTTAATTTTCTTAAATAATACTTAACAAACAGCAAATAAATAATGTAAAAACATTCTCTTTTATTTAAATATGATTCTGTTTCTAATTATTCTGAACATCTTTATAAGTTGACTGTTAAACGTATAAGTGGTATAAGGTTTTTAAAAATATGTTTTAAAAGTTTTTTTTAAGTATTCGGTTGGCCGAATATTTCGATATTCGGCCAAACCGAATATTCGGCAGGCCGAATAGTTTGCTATTCGGCCAAGCCGAATATTCGGTATACCGAATAGTTTGATATTCGGCCAAACCGAATATTCGGTAACATGGCCGAATATGCCGAATACCGAATAGATACCGAATATTCGGTGCATCCCTAACATGGATTTTACAATATAACGAAGGGGGAAAAAAATAAATAAAACGTTGAAGAAATCATGCTTTTGGCTGCGTTTTTGCCTATGTTAATATATTTTATTTTTCCCCCCATAAACTGATTCATTCATTGTAAAATTGATCCCTTATTTTATTAAGTACACTATATTGAGGATAAAAAAAAATAACGGAGTGATTTGACAAATATTTGTAGAAGTTTGAGTGTGTTAAACACATTAATGTATCAAAAAACAGCAAACTTTAAAATTCTTTACATTTAAAAAAAAAAAAAAAAAAATCTCAATTTTTACTCACCGATTTTTTTTTTTTTTTTTTTTTTTTTGTCAAAATCAGTTTTTCTAAGTATTACCTATAATGATATGTAATGTAAATGCACACCAGTAAAATAAGTTCTTCAAAGGGTACCGAGTCTGAAAACACCCGCTCCGTAATGTTAAACGTATGGGCAGATTGTTTTCGAATTTCTCGTTTAAATTTGAATATTTTTAAACGATCTTTTTGGCATAGGATAGCTGAGGTGGATCTCTAATATGGCTTTTTTCAATTTTCGATTTCGGAAGCATATTTTTTTTAAATAAAGGTATTTTCACTTTCGGAAACGGTTTGGAAAGTGAAACTACCTTTTATTAAAACAATCTGCAACCAAAATCGAAAAAGTAAAAAATAGTCCTATTTAGAGATCAAACTGAGAAATTCGAAAAACAACCTTCCCATAGGTTTAACATTACGGAGCGGGTGTTTTCAAATGAGTGAAGAGTCCCCTTAAGTTAGGAGCTTCATCTGAGGCTCAACTCAGCGAGCAGGTTAAGGGAGCTGGTCACTCAGCTTCCGATTTCCCCTCACTAATGTAAGTATGAGCGTTGGATCAACACGTCCTACAAGATATAGGACGTGTAACCCTCTTATAGGACGTGTTGGTTGGATGCATTCGTCTATTTAAAATATCTCCTCGGGAAATTAATATTTTTAACTTTCATTTTTTTGTGTACACTTCTTAAAAGATGTCTCTTTTTCTTAGTTCTCAAACTATTTCTAAAGTATAGACTTAATGTTACAGGAAGAGTTAAAATCTTACTCACAGTTCGCCCGCTTTTAACACATAAAATATTAAATTCGGCACACATTTTAGAAATAGTTTGAAAATTAAGAAAAATAAAAAAAAGAGAGACATCCTTTAAGAAGAGTACACAGAAAAAAGATATTAAAAATATGAATTTCCCGTGAAGATATTTTAAATAGACGAATACATCCCAAGTCCATAGACAAGGGTGTATTTCGATCCAAACTGCTTATTTTCTGATTCATTTTTGCTCTCAAACGCATCAAACTGGGAAATTCTCTTATTTAGAAACTATATAATGTGCCGTGCTTCTCGATTTTTTCATAAATGCAGAAAATACTGTAAAAAACGCTGTCAAAGTGGGCGTTTTGAACCGAATTTTCCGAAGCGAGCGATCTGGGAATGAAAAAAAAAGGGTCATACTGAGAAAATAATTGTTTAAAAATCAAATTCTAATGAATTGAGCTGAAAATGAAATCACACGGCATGTTAAACATGTCTTCAGAAATCACCACAGCAAGTTTCATGTTTTTACTTTTAAAAATGAGTCAGAAAATGTCTCAGAAAATTTCGAGCTGTTTGGGGTGGGAAAATATTTTTTCGAATACACCCTTAACATTACGGAGGAGAATTCTGAAGCTGAGTGACCAGCCAGCCCCCTTTATGTTAGCAGCTTCATCTGAGGATGTCATGTTGGAAACATGGATCTTTTTTTTTTTTTTTTTTTCTTTCCCCAAAATTTGAGTGGAAAAAGGATTGCACAAAATGTTCATCGCTTTATTGATTCTAAGCAGAATTAAAGTTACATTTCATATCTCTATCTTGAATGAACTTGCACTCGAGGCACGCGTATGAACCAATAATTTGTGTAATCCGATTCTTATCTCCACATTCCTGTATCCTCGAGGGTATTCTTGACTCATTGGACCAGCTCCGATCCGAGGACCGCCGGGCTGTTTTTAATTTTAATTTTTTTTTATATTTATTATTATAGTTTATATATACTTTTATTTTCAGTACAACATCAGCTTCTAACGGAGATTCCGAAGATCATCGGTAATGCTCACGAAATCCAGTCAGCTGTTTGAAGATATTTTCTCCAAAACCGATTTAGATTTATTTTTTGTCCCATTTCGTTGCGGTTTGCTGTAAAATGTTCTTAAATATACGAATTATTTTTGAAAAAGCGATTTTTTTTTGAAGGCACAAAGGTACTATAGCAACTTAGTACTATTTTTTTTTCCGAGTATGTGCCCCCCCCCCCCTCTTTAAGGCTAAGATATTTTCTATGATTGTAGTTCATAATGAGTCCATGGATATTTCCATTCGTTCAATGGTTTTGAAGCTATACAGCATGAAGTACTATAATCTGTAGACCGGTATAGAAGCGTTTCAAATTTTTGAACAAAATGTAAATGTATATGTGAGTTTTTCTTTGAGTGATAGTGAAACACAAATACCCAGACTTGTTGACTTGTTTGTAATCGAATTTTTCCAAACTAAAATAACTTTCATTTAGTAAAAAAAAAAAAAAAAAAAAAATTGAAATTTCGATTTTTAAAGCGTTAAAAGTGCACAATCGTTCTTAAAATCTTTTTTGTATTATCAATTACAGAATTTTTTTTAAGATTTCGTTTTAGCCCCGCTTGAGTGTAGTTAAGCGTTCTTTTATAAAAATACGCTGGCACGCTGTTTCAAGACTTTCTTTGGTGGTGGGGTGAAACTTTATGAAACTTCTTCTCTCTGGGGAAAGTTGTTTAGATTTAATTATTTTAAGGCTTCTGTCCCTGCGACACTCACGAGCTAATGCTAATCCTATGGGGAGGGATTTATCTAATCTCGTTTGCATTTCGACATTTTTATTTTATTTATTTTTTATTTTTTTCATTGTGCAGACGAGGTTCGTATCTACATCGCATCATTTTTATTTTTTGATTTTGTTTGCAGATATATTTTATAAAGTTGCTTTCACTTTCAAAACTGTTTCTGAAAAGGAAAGTGTCATTCTAAAAAAATATCTGCAAGCCAAATCGAAAAAGTAAAAAAGGTGCGATATAGAGACGATCTCGGCTATCCAATGAAAGAAAGAAAAAAAGTCGAAATGCAAACGAGATATTAGAAAAATCCCTCTCCATAGGATTAGCCTTAGCTCGCGAGTGCCTTCGCCTGCAGGGACAGGAGCCTTAACACAATCATAGTGATAGGTAAAGAAATCACAAGAGTTCAATTTTTACATCTTAGGTTCCCTTAGAAAGACCCCACGAAGGGCACTCCCCCCCCCCCCCCCTGGGCCTATATCCCACGTGTTGATAATCGGTCGTTCTAAACACAAACCATCAATTTTTACATTTGAGTCAAAAAGTGTCCGTGCCGGGATTTGAAGCGAGAACCTTGGTTTAAGTTACCAACATTCTACCAACGCATCTCTCCTGGACAAATCCGGCCGATGCAGTTCACTCAGACAACCTTTTAGCAAAGACATCTGATCCGGACGATCCGAAACAGCTCCAAAGAATGAACCCAGGTAAAGGAACTCCAATGAACGTTGGATCAGTTGTTACAGTTAATTTAATGCGCATTAGGATCGGTAAATGTTTCCTTTAATATTGTATGATTTCTTTACGGATAACGACTTTAATTTTGTTATTCACAGCTGAGAAGAAGCAATTGAATATTTATTCACGCATGTGTTTAAAAATTAGCTAAAGTACTCATAGATCATATCATCAACATGTCTTACGACTTACTTCGATGATGTTCCAACACCAGAGACTTGAGCCAATAGTATTGATGAGTAATCCAATTTGATAAGTTAGTATTTATCAGGGTTGTTTGGTTTAAACCAAATGGTTTTTTTTTTTTAAAAAAACCATGCTAGTTTTTTTTTTCATCTGTTTTTTTTCTCTTTTCCCCTAATATTTGCATTTATTTTACACATTATTGAAAAAAGCAAAATCCAAGTTATGCAGAAGCTACAAGCAAAGCTTTAGAAAAATGATGAATTAATAAATTTGTAAAGTGACAAACATTTTTAATCAAACTTTTCTTATAAGCTTTAAATCTAGATGGCAGACTAACTAATTTTTCTAAAATTAGCTGGGAAGAAAAAAAAAACAAGTAGTTAGTTTTCTTTCTTCTTTTTTTTTTAAGTCTTTTATTTTTAAATGTAGCCAAAATGGCAGGTTTGAGCTAAAAATACATTTTTACTACTTAGATTGCTTGATTAGTTAAGATTTACTAAGGATTGCATTATGCCTCAATGATGACATAATCATAAGTAATTCTCTCCATTGGTTACTCTTTGTTTTGTATGCTAATGAATGATTGGCTGTGAGTTTTCTTTGATGTATGGCTATTGGGTTTAGTAAGCCTTTGTTTCTCTTGCATTTCTGCATTGGGATTGGGGTTTTGCATTATGATTTTATTCTGTTACCACCAGGGTTGGCACGGTTTAAATCAATTAGTTAACGAACTGTTTTTTTTTAGAAAAAATCTGATAATATTTTCTCATTTTTGTAATTTAAGTTTTTGAAATTATTGGATATAAATAATTTCTACTTTTAAGTCTTATCCCTCACTATGTCACCGTGAGACATAGTGAGTCTAGGTTATATTTGTATGCATGTAGAATGCAAATTGCATGTGTTGATGAACATATTTGAAGCTCTAAAGAGAAAATTTAAAACAGGTGAATTTAGCAAAGATAAAATAGATTAAAAATATTCAATATTTTGAATAAAATATTTTCCTTTGAGAAAACGTAGATTATTTATAATTAATAACATAAAATGACCTTTAAGATTTCAGTCAAGCTGTAAAAGAAAATTTTCTTAATTGGGGAGATTATCATTTAGGGCTGTTCTCAACTGTTCTTCTCAACAAGCACGAAACGCATTGGTGACTATGGAAGCTATTTGGAATCTGTGTTTTCCATTTTTGATGAATTAATTACCTATTGAGTTGTAAGCAATTTTGATCACGTGACAAAGATGTTTTTAACCTTCCTTGAGTGGTTATTCTTCTTTCATGCGGAAATTCGGTTCAAAACGCCCACTTTGACAACATTTTCTGAAAAATCTATTGAGTCTGAAAAAAAAAAAAAACTGAAAACACCGTTTGATTACATAGTTTCTGAACAACAGCATCTGCTAGTTTCATGTATTTCCGAACAAAAATAAATTAAAATTTATGTCATAAAGTTGCCCTTTCGGATTTGAGAACTGCCTTAAAAAACTCATGATATGAAGTCGAATAAGAGTGACAAAATTGGGCTCAAAAATTGGGTGCTAGCGAAGCACCTGTTACTAAACATGCTAAAACTAAAACATGCAATAAGATATATTTAAATCGTCTATTGCATAATCGAATCCGCTATTTAGATCTGACAAAAAATGGGGGGAAATCGAGATTAAGGTTTGCTTGAGACATAATAGAAAAAACTCTCATAAAAATGCCTAAAAAGATATATTATTAATTTTTAGTTTAGACATTTAATAGTAATATGTATTATAACATAGCTTAGAAAAAAAAGCCTGTGTATTAAGTCTGATGGCTGTTAAATGTTTTAGTGGATCAAAACTTTTATAAATCTACTTTCCATTTTAAGATCAATGTTTTCAGTAGTCTAAAAAGCTGGTAAATAGGTATTTCTGTTTATTTTACTGTTTCCTTTTTTTTTTTTTTTTTTTTTTTTTTTTTTTTTTTTTTTTTTTTTTATTAACATGGCAGTTTCTGAGGAGAAGTGTCAAATGACAATATACAATACTTCTTGAAACATGTAAAGACTCTACTGCTAAATTCAAATCATTCCAGGAATTCTTTATAAAAAGCTTTACTTTCAATAAAAGATAATGATTGTCCTGTAGTGTTCGAACAGAAAAATCAGATATCTCAGATTGCAAATATTTCAAAGAAATTGTTTTGAATAGCCATGGGAAAGTATATTATACACTATGACGCAAAAGTTTAGACAATGACGTCATTCAGCTTTAAAATGTAGAATTATGACGTCAGAATTACAAAAACCTGTAAATATATTCAAAAACTGATTTAAAATGCTATGTACAAAAGACAGTCGTTTTATTTGCTATAATACTAATTTTTTTCATAAAAATTCAAATGTGCTTGTCGCAAAAGTTTAGACACTATTCTAAATTTCTTTGAATATTCGCTGGCATATGCAAATTTAGAATCAATGATGTCACAAATTTGGAGTACTTAAGTTCTGCAAACGATTGCGCTTCATAGTCGACATGCCGAGAGCTAAAGAAATTCAAGTGAATAAGGTTTCAAGGATTTGGCAGTTGAAAGGTGAAGGGAAGAGCGTTTCTGAAATTTCTGCTATTATTAATAGGTCAAAAAAATCTATTTATCGAGTTTTATCGAGTGGTTCCGAATATAAAGCAAAATGTCGGTCTGGGAGGCCACGTGTGACAAATGTACGAGAGGATCGCCTGATACAAAGACTAGCGAGTACTCAACAAATGAGCGTACGTGGAGTTCAAAGCTCATCGGGACTCTCTGTATCAAAGGATACGATTCGTAGACGAATTTTGGAAAAAGGAACAATCGTTTATAGCAAAATGCAGAAGAAATCAGCTCTGAAACCATATCATAAGTTACAAAGACTTATGTGGGCTCGAAAGCATATGTCATATGGAGAGAAATGGCAGTCAGTCATATTTAGCGATGAAAAAAAGTGGAATCTGGATGGTCCAGATGGTTGTTTATCGTATTGGCATGACTTGCGGAAGGAACCTCGACGTTTTTTTAGTCGCAGACAAGGAGGGGGCTCGGTGATGGTTTGGGCAGCCTTTTGCTATAATGGACAAGTATCTCTGACCTTCACCAGTGGTCGTCAAACTTCACAGCATTATACACAGACATTAGAAGAAAACCTACTGCCATTTGCTGAGCTTCTAGGGGGTCCTCAGTGGGAATTTCAGCAAGACAATGCTTCAATTCACACTGCAAAACATTCAAAATCTTGGTTTAATTCCCATAATATAAGAGTTCTCGACTGGCCAGCATGTAGCCCAGATCTTAACCCTATAGAAAACCTTTGGAGCATTATGTGTCGCAAAGTTTATAGCAACGCTAGACAATACTCTTCTGAAAAGGAACTTAAGACATCTATTGAGAATGCATGGTACGATATCGATCCACAAACTATGCAAGATTTAGTTTCTTCCATGCAATCTCGTGTATATGACGTAATACATAAGCATGGATGCGCAACCCGGTTTTAAAAATTGTTTATTTCGATTTTATTTAATTTGTGTCTAAACTTTTGAGACAGCAGTTTATTTTTGTTACCATTTAATTTATTGTAATATGCACAATTCCACTTTTCTTTGTTATAAATATTGTTTATATGTACAGCACATTAATTTCAAGCAGTGATTTGAAAATTGAATAAATATTTTTCAAAGTATGTAAGAATTTCTTCATTGTCTAAACTTTTGCGTCATAGTGTATTTATGAAACTACATCATATATTTATTTATAGTACTACTAGTAATTAAAAAATTGTTTATTAAGATTTTCAAGGTATCAATGTTTCTCTATGTAGAGCATTTTATTCATGGCACATAAGACAGCTTTTAATAAAAAAAATGTTTATATATTAAAACCTGGTTTAAACCAAAAAAACCGGGTTTTTTGGTTTTTTTTGAAAAAAACCGGTTTTTTTACCAACCCTGAAATTTATTACTAGTTGTTGCGTACTTTATCATTCCAGATACTGTATAGAATTGCACTGAAAAAAAGATATTCAGCACCACACAATTTATTATAAAACGTCTACTCATTTAAATTCCATAATTGTGAAATAATTATTTAAAAGTAAATGAATGATTATCAAATTTAATTTTTAATGGATATTTTAAAATAATTATTAAAATCAATACTGGTTATCATAGTAAATACATTTTTCAATATGTTTTGTTTTTCTCAATCCTCTGTAAACATCGGTGCAAGGGGACCCTCCGTAAGCAACTGTGCCCGGGGCCCCCAAATTTGTAAATCGGTCCCCGACTCTGTCTAAAATATTAAGTTTTTTTTTTTGTGTATGTGTGTGGGTCTGTAGCTATTACATAAGCTCATTATTCATTGCTTAGACAGTGGGTTTTATCCAGCGTTGTGTAACTTTCGTATGTTTGTCCACGTTTACCCTCTTCTTCGCATCGCATTCCTAATTCGTGTCCAGTTCCGTTCTCTGGAAACAATAGGAGGAGGGAGGTTCATTTCGATGGTCAAGTGTGCGTGCAGTTCGCTGTAAAGAGAGGCCTCTTCTTGAGGTCTTGCTTGAACTTTTGCACTATTGACCTGGATTTTTTTTCTCTCTCTCTCTCTCTCTTAGCTGTCACGATGTTCCGCGAGCTTAGCGTTCTTTTTTCCTTTTTTTCTGTTTTTTTTTTTTTTTTTTCTCTCATCCTTTTCGTCTTTATTTAGTTGCAGGATTGTCTTCATGCGTTTCGTATCGCCCGAGTGGGCTTGCCCCCCTTTAGAGTTTTGCATCGTGTCGGGTTAACTCTAATTTTTTTTTTCTTTTTTCGGGTTTAGGCAAGCCTGATTTTCCAAAAGAGACCACACAGTAACCATTCAAAAAATAGGGGCACAGTTTAAAGTAAAATTGAATAATTAGGATGATTAATGAATATCTATGCGACGGCTTAATCTTTCAAACTAATTATTAATGATTTAATTGCATAATTAATTAATAAGCACTTTAATTATTTCATTGAAAAAATTAAGATACAGAAATCAGAATTACGATTATCGAATTAATGGCATTCGGGGGTGGGGGTGGGGGGGGGGCAGATCTTTCCCAATTACATAATAATCACGTCACACACACACAAAATTACAGAACAAGTAACAATGTTGGAATATCAGTGTAGGATATGCTATTTTCCGTTAAGATTCTTAAGATTTAAATAGGTAGAATTTTTTTTTAATTTTTACTTCTAATGCTGTTATTATGAAAGAGATGAAATTGCAGGTTGAAAGTTTCAAATGTTAAATGAAATGAGTTCAAAGTAATTATTAAACATTGTAGATAGAAAATATTGGTTTTCGGTAACGTCTCATGCTACCAAAAAAAAAAAAAAATCTTCGAATGGGGCGAGCTTGAGCCGCCTGCACCTTTCTAGTTTCTACGCCCTCGAGACCAGAATATTTTTTTTACGTGTGGGGGGTTGGAAGGGGGGGGGGGCTATGTATTCGTGTGCGAATGAGTGCGTCTATTCACTGTTCTTCGAGATGAAATTGATATTCGAGCCAAGCTTGTAGCTGTTTTTCCGCAAATGCATTCCAAGCTTGTAGCTGTTTTTCCGCAAATGCATTCCAAGCTTGTAGCTGTTTTTCCGCAAATGCATTAAAATATTTACTCGTCGTTTTTGATTTTGGGTTCGGATCGATTTAGAGTTGTAAGTCGGGTTCAAGTCGACGAAAGTCTTGTTTGAGTTCTCGGAAAGTATTCAGGATTCGTAGGCTGCTCGGCTGCTGTATTTTTTTGTAGGAGTTACCTGGGTTCGTTGATATATATCATGATATATATCCTATATTTATTTTTAAAATATCAAGATTTTTGATATTTTCATATTTGCTATTTATTTTCAAAATATTACTGTGCCAGATAATTTTGATATTTTCAGTCAAAACAAGTATAAATGAAAATTTCAACTGTTATTGACTGCGTCATTTTGTCGATAAATACATTTGTCTCTTGCAGTGACTTTTAACCTAAAAAGTAAACATTTTTTCAAGCTTTATCTTTGAAGCTTTTATTTTAAAATGTAGAACTAATAATTGTGTGGGACATAATTGATTCAGAACAGCCATTGAAAGATAAACTGCCTAATTTAGATAATCATTTACATACAGCGTCATTAGAAAATAATCTTTTGCAAGATCTATAAAGATTTTGGTTTATTTGAATCTAAACTGTACATCATGCTAGGGAATAAAAAATAAGACAAGATTACATTTATGTTAAAATCTTCAATTAAAAAAACCATTTTGTATTTAGAATTTTGTTTTATAAATTTCTGATTTCTTGATACCGAATCCTGTAGTTTTTTCTTTTTCTATAAGTGTATAAACCTAATTTGTATTTGTTTTCAATTAATTCATCTTCAATTTTGTTCTAATGTAAGTGAAAAAAAAAAGGAAAAGAGAAAAGCATCTTTAGAATATTGTTTAAATTTTCGTGTTAAGTGCAATATGTTTTAATTTCTAATTTATGTTGTGCTTGAAAATATTTGTCGTCGACTATTTTGAAAATATCGGATATTTTTTATACTTTCGGAAATATACGAACCCTGGGAGGTATACACCTGTACTTTCGAAAAGTAACACAGTCCTCCCCACTTAATTAGGTCACGGATAAACGAATACCCCGCTTATTCGAATAGAATCCTCCGGAACCGAATTAATTCCTATTGGTTCCATGTTATTTTTCCCCGCTTAAACCAAATGCTTTTAACGAACGTCCCCGCTTAATCGAATAAGAACTGTGTGACCGTTGTTTGAAAATAGGCGAGAAAGCACGATTCTGCTGGAATTTCCTTCCACCTTTTTGTCTTTTTCTGTTCCTTTACGCTGCAAACAAATTTTCAGTTCTTCCTGCAATGATTTCGGCCGGCAGGTGTATAATGGACAGGTCAAATGATTTCCCCACCTTGATCTCCCCCACCATCACTTCTTGCTGTTAACCAGGCTTTACCAGGCCGTCACTTCGAGACTCGAGATGGTAGTTGTGATACTTTGCACTCATTCGAAAAATAACTCTATATTTGCTCTTTTAAAATTCCACTTAAACATACCACTTTAAACGATTTTTTTAAGGCAGTATAAGTAACGTAAATTAGAAGTAGTAAAGTTTTGACTTAATTCAAACGAACTGCATTAAGTGTGACGCAAACCCTATAAATGTATGTACTGACATTAAATTAATACGCATTTACTTTATATTAGCATTTGTATTTATTTTAGTTTGTTATTCTCTTAACGATTTATTATGCTGTTAATTAAATATACCGTAGACGGTTATTTTGCCTTTTTATGACTGCATTAAATATTGCAGTTATAATTCCCCGTTTAATCAAATAACCCTTTTAATCGAATATTTTTTCTGGAACCGTCAATATTTGTTTAAAAGGGGACGACTGTATATAGTAAAAGTTTTCCCAGATTAGGTAAGCTTGCTGCTAGTATTAGAATTTACAAGTGTGTACCGTACCTTCTTACAGAAAATGTAGGAGCGACCGTTATTATGTCAGATCTCGCCAATACTATAATTGTGTAATCGGAGAAGTGTGCATGAATCAGACTTTGGCCCGAATGAATCGCATGCAGTAGAAACGAAGGTTACGGCAAATAAACATGTAAGTTACCAATTGTGTAAAATGACTTAATATTCAAATATTTAAAAAGTTAGTTTAACTCGGTTACTATATATATTTTTTAGTTATTTTTTTCTTTCTCTAATTAATAAAAGTTTAGTAAGCTAAAACAGAGGGGGGCGGAGGAGGCCTCTGAATTGACAGGTAAGGTTATACGTCATAAGGTATCCGAATACGTTGAAATGATGAAATTTTGAAAGGGGGTGGGAGGGGAAATTCAGTTTTTGGATTTATTGAATAGAGTATTTCTTTAACTTTACAAAACAATTTTCCTTTTGTATCTATGGTCAAGATATAAAGAATATGTTAAGCTCCATCAACCAGAAGTTATCTTTAAAAAAAGCGGAAGTAAGCTTGTAAAGCTGTCAAACTAAATTAAAATATATATTTAAAGACTTTTTTTTTCATACTATTTGAAATAATTAATATTTTGTGACACTATCTGGCAATGAAAAAATTAATTTAAATAGGACAGCACTTATTTTCTCTCTCTCTTTTTATAGTATTGCTTTTTTTTTTTTCCGAAATTGTTTTTTCTTGTATTTATTTTTATCTTGTATTTATTTTTTTTCTTGTATTTATTTTGATAACTGAAAATGCTGTTACTCAATTTTTTTCTTTGCTTGACAGCGCATGATCTGAAAGAACGTATATAATATTTTTTAAATTAGAGTATGATGTTTGAATGATGTTGATGTAAAGTTATACCACACAACTCGCTGTATAATGTTTATATATAGAAACAGCCTAAAAGTTTTAGTTCATTCCCTAGATGGGTGAATGGGGATTATTCTGATTAAGGATGCACCGAATATTTGGTATCTATTCGGTATTCGGCCATATTACCGAATATTCGGTTTTGCTGAATATCAAACTAGTCGGCCGAACCGAATACTTAAAAATCCTATTATATAGATATTTTTTGAAACCTTACACAACTTCTACTTTTAACTGACAGTCAATAAAGATATTCAGAATAATTAGACAGAATCATCTTTAAATAAAAGATAATTCTTTTATATTATTTATTTGCTGTTTTAAAAGTGTTACTTGAGAATATTAACCTTTTTAATGACGATCTTAATAGGAATTAATGATATAGAAATGCAAGTTCCCGAGCATTGTCCTATAAAATAATCCGTTTCTTGCCTTTTCACAAACACGGTGTTTCTAAATAAATTGGGAAAAAAACTTTCAGGGTTGATAATAGGCATCAAAACAGGGAATGTTTTTGTCCAGCAAACAAGGATAGCAATTCACTTATTTAGTCAAAAATATAGCGTATCTCATCCGAGGTCAAATTTAATTTCCTTTTGTTACTTTAACAATAACGAAGGTATGGTAACTGTATTGTCAACAGAATTACTTTAATTTTTGTAAAATGTGATAACATGACAAGAACATGACCATCCATATCTAAACAGCACTGAGCTAGACATTCCTTTGTTAAGAATGCAGTTAACAGTACTTATACTGTATCACTGGCCAAAATTCAATCACTTCTATTGGTATCATCACGTCTTATACAAACAAATTAATACAGTAATCTCTGTCTAAGGCGGAATCGATCGGGACCAAGAAAATTTTTCGCAGTAGACACTATTTCGCCTTAGACAAATTTTACTCTATGTCTATGGATTCGTGGGGACTTGAAAACCTTTCCGAGTTAGACAGATTCCGTCTTACACAGAGTCCGCCTTATAGAGAGTTTACTGTACTATGCAAATCTCGCTAAAATGTCTTAATTTTTGCTGCAGTTGTGAACAAAAATGTAACTACGGATGGTAATAACACATTTTTCATATTTGATGGATAAGTAGAATGATATGTTGTTTCTTAGTTTTAAACAATCATCTTAAATAACTCAAAATATTGATTTTTTTTAGTACAAAGTGTATTTATATAAAAAAAAAAAGTCTTGTTTATCAAAATGGAAGTATCTGTGCTAAATATTATGTATAGTTGTTTAAAATTTAATTTTTTAATACCGTTAAACTCTGGGATATAAAAGTATTTGGCCGGCCGCATATTCGGTATTCGGCCTGACAATTACTATTCGGCAGGCCGAATGTGCGGCAATCGGTATTCGGCCAAAATCACTGTCCGGTGCATTCTTAATTCTAATTACTTAATTTATTTGAATTGCATAGATTTGCGTGTGATAGTATTTTTGAAATTTTATACAATTTCTTTCAAATTCTTTAATTATGGATCGGTTTTCTGAAACTGAAAGAATTTAATGTAAATACAAGCTTAGCATAGTTAATCCATCCTTCTATATATATATATAAAATTTTGATTTGGAAATGGACCAATGAAAATCTGCGTAGATATTCCCGGCAGATCGGCATCCAATTTGAATGCTTAAACATGGCCTTTCTTCGTTAATATTAAAAAAACTGTTGCATACAAAAATATGAAAATCGGTAGTATTATAGAGAAATGTTTGATAAACACGCTGATGCAGACAGTTTTCAAATCGAAGAATTATTTTAAGAGATATTTAATGCCAAAGTTGAACAAAATCGTTCCATTAAAAAAGTTTTATAGGAGCAAAAATTGTACATAGGAATTTAATCATTTTTAGATCGTTTTATGCGTCAGAATTTCCCGGTGTGCAGACTGCATTTAGTTTTTTAATTTGACTCATTTTTTGAGGTTTTATTTCTATTTTAAATTCAAATTTTCAGCATTTCGAGAGATATTTTTTACATATTTTAGAAAATTGTATTAATTTAAACTGTTGCCAACTGTATAAACAGCGCAAACAATAATGTTTGCTTCAAATTAAAAATTTATTTTACACGTGACTATTATAAACAGAAAATATGAAAAGCAGGAACTCATTGAAAATTACGTCATAAAAACTATGTTTACACGTGAATTTTAAAAGAGAAAGGATATTGTAAAATAATAAATTCATTAACATGCGTTAGAAGTCTTAAATAGGAGAATTCACGTCACATTTATGTCACATTACACTTATTACGTAAAATGATCAAAAAATAATATTGCAAAACAGTTTACATTTAAAAATTGCGCGAGGCATTTATTTGATATTTTAAGATGATCATAATATTTCATTTCTAACAAAAGTATTTTTAGGTGAATATTAAAAAGAGAAAGAAAAGTTTGGTGAAAATTACGTCAGATTATAATTGTCAGATTCAAATTATAATTCAATCTTCCGAAATCTTTTAAAAGCCGATCAAATTAGCGTGCTGTTAGAATCTGCAGTGTCTGAACGGGGGTTGACGATCGTAGCTCGTAGGGGGCAGAGCCCCCTAGTACATTAAAAAATAGTTTGTTTTTGTGTCTTTTTTCTTTGTGGTATGTGTTTAATTCAGATACCTTAAATTCACAGCTACAAGTGCTAATGATTTTTGTTAACTAAAATTTACATCTCTACGTTTGAAGATTAAAAAAAAAAAAAAAAAAAAAAAAAAAAAGGGAAAATGATATATTTTGTCGATGTAATGATCTTCTACATCTTATAAAAAGTATTTCGGCAGTCGCGTCATTTTGTGTTGTTAAATAAAAAAAGAAAAGTAATTATTCGCGAGATTGCCTGTAACTTTGTGTGAACTTATATAGCATTATTTCCGCGTTTGCGTTAACAGATAGAGGTATCGGAAAATTTCCTCCTTTTTATTTACAGTATGAACCTATTCAATTTTCTGGCTGTAATTTTTCACGGGAAGTTTTTCTCTTTTCTAAAGATTTGAGATGAGTGTTTTCCTCATTCGAAAAACTACGTTAGATTTTTGCGAGGATGTGAGGGTAGTGTATTCGCACAGCTTGCTCTTTCAGCCATGCAAAGCATTCGTAATATTACTTAACCCTTTATGCACCGACGGTACTTTAAAGTACCATTAAAATAACTTGTTATAAAATTAATTTAATGCAGTTTAGAATGAGATACAGTAAAGTCCCGATTATCCGAATCCCGCTTTAACCAAGTTTTCTTCTGATTAACTGATGGCTTCCATTATTATGAAACAGCTATTATAAATGAAGTGTTAGGTGAAGATGAAAGAGCAGCCGTAAAAAGTTTGAACTCTCATTTTCTGGTCTGAATGGGGAAAAAAAATGGCCACAATTTTTAAATTATGGCAATTTTTTTTTCCTTATGAAACGAGACCAGACAATGAGAGTTCTAACTTTTTACGGCTGCTCTTTCATCTTTACCTAACACTTCATTTATAATGGCTGTTTCATAATTATGGCTGTTTCAATCACTTTTTCACATTAAAATATTTTTTAGATTTTTTTACCGAAGTATTTTTTCCCTAAGCCTAATGATATATACCCATTTCACCCCACTTTACATTTTTAATTAAAACTTTTTAAAAATAACGAATTTTTCTTACATGTTTGTTTCAGTCAATAAAAGACACTGCTATATACAAACTGTGAAGTAAAAAAAAAATATTTCTGCATTAAAATAAAAAAAATGCAAATAAAGTTAATGTAGCACTAAGTAATATTGACATTTACCACGTGCCTTTCAAAACTGATTCTAAATGGACTAAATGTTGCCAATATTTTTTTTCTAAACTTAAAATGGAAGTTGAATGGTTAATAAATTATACACATGATTTACAAATATTTTTTGTACATAGTGTGATTTTAATTCAGACACAAAACAGCATTACCCATTCCACCCCACCTGATAAGTTATATCGAATTTTGATACGTGATAAGTTTTTGCCTTTTTTTTTTCGCGGTGTCACGTCGGTAATTCGGTTCAAAACACGTATTTTGTCAGTATTTTCTGAAAGATCCATTGCGTTTACAAAAAATAAATAAATAAATAAATAAAATGGAAACGTCCTTCGATGACACAGTTTCTGAATATCAACAATTGCAAATTTCATGCGTTTCCTAACAAAAGTGAATTAAAAAATGTACCAGAAAGTAGCCTGTTTGGACTTCGTTACTCTAAACCAGCCTTCACAACCTTTTTTTTTTTTTTTTTTTTCTCGCGGGCTGCAAACATATGTTTGAGAAGTTACGCGAGCAGCACAGAGCCATACAACAAAGTTAATATTACAAATGTAAATCACTAGTAAGTCAAAATTACGTCCATTTCTAATCATATCATAATATTAAAATATTTATTTGCTTAAAAGACGTTATAAAAACATTAAAAGTAAATTAACTCTTTATTTACATGTTTCAACTCATTTTCTGAGCCGTCGTCAGAATGTATAATAGAAAATTACAAATGCATAAGGAACTAGTTGGATGTGCCAATCCCAAAACTTTCTTCTATCTTATACATCTTAATATTTCAAAACCTAGTTACATATGTTAATACTTCAATATTATTAGTTCAATACTATACCAAATTTGATTTTCATCTTAAATTTCTGCTCCAGTCAATTAAATGGACTAAAAAACAAGTTAATTTATATCATGATATTTGTTAAAATCATTAATTTTTCCTTATTCTGTTGTTGTCAGGTGTTTGCGAGTAACCGGCTTAGCAGGAAGCAAGTTCCCGCCGCTGCATGAGCCGCCGATGCACAATAAAACTACTAAAAATCAAGAAAAGTATACAGAAATCGCAATCACAGAGCCCCTTTACCGCGTAATATTTCCAAATTCAAGGAGGACTGTTGGCCAAAGCCAAAAACATGCACAAAAATTTTGGTTCAATTGTATGCACAATTTTATACACTGTTAGAGGGTACAATAATGAAAATGGCACAGAGATCGCAATTATAGCGCCCCCTTCTGGCGAAATTTTTTCAAGTTCAGGGAGGACTTGCTTGTCATAGCCAGAAACATACACAAAATATTTGGTCCAATTATATGCATAACTTCATACACTTTTCGATGGTACAATAATGAAAAAGGTATAGACATCGCAATTATAGCGCCCCCTACCGGCAGAATTTTTCCAAATTCAGGGAGGACCTTCGTGCCATGACCAAAAACAAGCACAAAAAATTTGGTTCAATTCTATGCATAACTTCATACACTTTTGGATGGTACAATATTCAAAATCGCACAAAAATCGCCATTACAGCGCCCCCTACCGGCGAATCTTTTCCAAATTCGGGGAGGACCTGCTTGCCATAGCCAAAAACTTAAAATAAAAATTTGGTTCAATTCTATGCATAACTTCATACACTTTTTGATGGTACAATGGCGACAGACAGACGGACACACGGACAGACAGACAGACGTTTTCTATAAACATGTTTTTTGGGATCTCTGACCCCTAAAACGTGTAAACCCGTCGAAAACCGGAAGTCGAAAAAAAATTTCGATTACAATACTTTCTTCTATTGAAGATAGAAGAAAGTAAAAATGGAAAAAATCATCGAAAATAAACAAGTAATCATGTAACGCGCCCTATATTTTCGCGATTGCTCGTGTTCCCTCTATGTCGCGATGCCGTAATTGAACAATTGGCGATGGAACACGAGCAATAGCGAAAATATAGGGCGCGTTATATGATTACTTGTTTATTTTCGATGATTTTTTCCATTTTTCATTATGCATTTGTAATTTTCTATTATACATTCTGACGACGACTCAGAAAATGAGTTGAAACATGTAAATAAAGAGTTTTTAATTTACTTTTAATGTTTTTATAACGTCTTTTAAGCAAATAAATATTTTAAAAGTTAATATTATCAGTGTGATTAAAAATTTGTCGCGGAAAAAATTTTACCAAAAAATTATAATACCAGTATTTCCGAACAATAAACTTCGTGGTAGATTTTTATTGCAAATGTTGTAAAAACAGGCTGTGAAGTTTGTTGTTTAGAAATAGTAGGCTAAAAATATTTTGGTGGCAATTTTTTTGGCGATAAACGTTCAATTCGAAAAATCAGTATTAGCTATATAATATGCATGAAACTTTATAATGTAACAATCCAGAATTACAAAGTTCTAAAGAAAAAAAAAATCATCAGATTTGCTCTAATAAATAAATCTTTTGCCCAATGCAAAAATTTCATTTTATTTTAATTGTAGAAATATACCGTGCAAATCTAATTAATCTGGAATAAAGTTTGTTAGCATTGTAGCACAAATGGGAGTACATGTAATAGAAAGAACTTTTGATTAAGAAAACGGCATTTAAGATGTTTTAGACCAATGTCAGACGGACGTCTTTTTTGCTGCTTTTTTGCTTAGGTATTATCCATTCACAATGCTTTGTGAATGGATAATACCCAAGCAAAAAAGACGCCCGTCTGACATTGGTCTTAACACAATTTTAAATGAATTATAAATATTAGGACAAATTTTGTCTTTGAAAATATGTAAAACAATAGTGAAAGTCTTAAGTATTTTTTATGCACCACTTAATTTTATAAACATGGATTAATGGTTATGTGTCTTGGCCGCATATAAAATACTACCGGGCCACATGCGGCCCGCGGGTTGAGTATGGCTGCTCTACACAGAGTATAATCTAATCATGCATTATGTAATAATGAAAAATAAGACTATAAATCTTAAGACGGTCTTAAATTACTATAAATGTTTGGAAATGAACAAGAATTTTCAATTGATTAAGACTTCATTTCCTTAGATTTTAGAGAGGAATTTTTCTTATAAATTATTACTTAAAAAAATTATATTTGATAAAAAGACACATGTAATTTGTGACGCGCTGTGATAATTCAACGAACATTTTATTGTTTTGAAATCATAAGATGAATGAGTTTAATATATTAAAATATTAATGAATGAATGAAATGTTTGCCAGAGTATAACTAGAAATTTTGAGTTCTTGCTCTGTATGACCAAATTGGCATATTCCTAAATGTGATATCGTTTACGTTTCTGTTATGAATACTGATTTTCCCGACAGATGTTATTAACCCTTTATGTCCCTGAATTTTTTAAAATTCATTAGAAGATTTACATAATCAACTAATAAATTTTAAAAGGGATTGCCAATTAAAATTAATTGACGAAATATTTATAAGGATTTTGTGGAACGTTTACAACTCCAGTCAAATCTTTTTTATAAAATCTTTTTAAAGCATTCTGTAGAATTAGAAAATGTATAAATATAATGTTCTTAAAATAGAAATGTAGAAACATTTAAGAATGGAAATTTTCCACTCCCAATCTTCCAACATCAAGAAAGTTGAACAGATGCAAATGAAAGAGGAACTCACCCTTTTGCAAATCTTTTTTTGTTTTCTGCAACAAATAAAGCTTTTGGAACAAGATAAAGTATCTACAATTCATTGTAAATTGTATTACTGCTAATCAATGTATTACATTAATTTTATATCATGCTTTTTCAATTCCTACTATTAGTTCACACTCTCCCTATATTTATTTATTTATATATCTTGTTCAAATTTTCAATCGTTAATAAAATACTTATTATTCATCCTATCAAGTTGAAATAAATTTTTTTAAACTTGTACTGGATGACAATTGATGTTAATACAGTTTTTTTCAAATATTCATTCATTAAATTTTAATTAATTAATTTTAGTTTTACATGGGAGAAAAATGGCGGCCATTGGTTATTGAAGCATTTAATGCATCTTCATATCTATAAGGGGGGTTACCATAGGGAGGACCCTGTTCTGTCGCCAAATACCGCCAAGTTTGTCGCCAACTTGGCGATATCTCACCCAATTTGGCGACCAAAATGAGTCGCCAAATGTGACGCCAACTTGGCGATATCTCTACTATTTCGCCAAATTCCCATAGACTTCCATTGTAAACCTACGTGCTTATAGAAAATCAACAAATTGAGATATTTTAATGCAACAAATATTAATATTAGCTTAAGGGATTATATTAAAATTTTCTTTGATGACCTAAGTAGGAATTGACTTTAAAAAAAAAATTTTATATTACTTGTTTTAATGGTACTTAGTACCGTTAGATCATAAAAGGTTAAGCACTCGTAATATTACTGAATTAACTACATGCCGATTCCCTTAGAAATTGCCTTTTTCTCACAAATGTAATGGAATGACCTAAAATAGTTCATAAAAATGCGAACTCTTTTTGTTAATAATTTATATGAATGAAGAATTTTATTTAGAAGCCACTGTCCCGCTTTTTGCGGCATTGGATCTAAAAACAACCCTAGTGCGTGTGTGCCCTGAAAAAAGACTAAATCATAAATTCTCCTCCAGTCCCCAGTATAGAAACATTCTATTGTATTGATTGCATGAACATTTGAGCTACAGGAATAATTCGACTTCAAAATTCCTTCACCGCGTTTTTAACCCATATTGGACTACACCGATTAAATATTTTTAAAATTTTTTAAAACTTCGATTATATCATTAATATGATGTAATTAAGTAGATACTAGCAAAATTTTGAAAAAAAAGTTTTTAATTTTTTAAGTAACTAGCTGTCCTATAAACAGGACATGTATTAGTAGGACACATAGTAAGGACATATAAAATGCATACATAAACTAATTTTTTGAGCAAATATTTTATTTTACTTTAAAAATACTGTTTATGTTGTACAAAAATACTCTGATTTTTCCAGTAAAAAGATAATAATAACGGTAAAATTCTAGCTTATAAGATCACAATTTTTAAAGGATTTTTTAAATAGATTTTTTTCAATTAAATTTTAATTGGTTACTTTTTTTTTGCTTGTTTGTTTATATGTTATACTTTTATGTCTTTTAAAGACGTCGTAACAAAATGTATCCTGAAAATCCTTACCAATTTTATTAAAAAAAATGTTTTAGCTGTCCTATTTATAGGACAGCGGTCCAATATGGGTTAAAGAATTCTAAGTTTACATATTTTTGGGAATATATAACGTTATCACTTTATGGTGGATCCGGCACTTGATATCGTAAGATATCTCTTTTGGTGGTTGCTTTTTGATATCGTTATCATTTTTGATTCAACTAAACTTTTCTTTTTTCAGAAACTTTTTCTTTACATCCAAATAGTCTGTTACTTTTATTATTATTTTTATATGTTTTTTATGAAAATACAAAGCTATTGCGAAAGCCATTAAATGTTTATAAAATCATTTCATTCTAAAATTTGGAATACCCAACGTTGCACCCATATGTGCATATAATTCGCTGTTAGAGAAATCAGGAGCGTAGTATGTAGATACTTGCTTTCACCAGTAAAGAAAGGCAAACAATGTTGCCCCCCATTTTGGTGATAAGTTTTTCTTTTAACCTCCCCGGTCAGGAGGCAAGTGCAAGAAGACAATATTACTTTTGAGTGCATTGTGTAACAAATAAGCTATTATTAAGTACTTTTAAAAAGTAATAACTCTTTTAAATGTTATTTGATATAAATTTGTCACGTATTGACACGTTATTGACTTCTTGAATCCGTAAAGTGTTCGACTAATAAATGTATAATCATATGTGTATATCACTGCAAACGTGTAAAAGAAAGAAAAAGAATCTAAAAACAAGTTATATATAATAATAATAATAATAATAAAGGTAATTTAATTTCTACTTAGGTCAATAAGAGGAATTTTTTCTCCCATTCTTCAATGACTGCTTGAGTGGCGCTTAAAATGCCTTGATCAAGAAGAGGGCTCTCTCGGTCAACAATCGAGTATTTAATTGATTATTGAAAATTAATTAATTTAATTTAATTAATGAATTAATATTTGAAAAAAACTGTATTAACATCAAGTGTCATCCACTACGAGTTAAAAAAAATATATTTGAACTTGATTGGATGAATAATAAGTATTTTATTAACGATTGAAAATTTGGACAAGATACATATAGGGAGAGTGTGAACTAATAGTAGGAATTTAATAAAATAATTTTTAGACCCTATCATCGAGTGGGCGGGGTTCGACGAATGATATCGTAAGAAGTGGAGGGGGTCCAAAATGAGCAAAAAGTTGATAACGTTATATAGGTATAGCCCCTTTAAATTGGGAATAGATGAATAAAAATTTTTATCACTTTTATTTTTTATTATTAAGGCGAACTTTTCTTTGCCGACAGGATTGTCTCTTTGCGCAGATATTAACGTAAAGTGAAGAAAGAAAGAAAGAAAGAAAAAAAAAAGCTTCCACCACCGACCTCAATCCCGAAATGAAATCGAGCTTCCCCAAACATCGCAACAGGAAGTGTTGTCAGCAGGTAGTGTGTCAAAGTGATTCTTTATACAGAGTTCGTGACCGACTTCCTACATTTTTTGTTTCTTTTTCGCCTCTCTTCGATACCTGTTGTCATTTCTTTTTTTTCTTCTCTTCCACCTTCACCTTGACTTCAGTATTAAAAGGTCAGCTCTCTCTCTCTCTCTCTCTCTCTCTTCTTTCTTCTTTTTTTTACACCTTTTCTTTCTTTCTTTCTTTTTTTTTTTTTTTTTTTAATTGCGTGTCTTTGTGGTCATACCAGCAAGGGAGACCCTATGGGTGGGCGTTACCTCCTACGGATGGGGGTAATTTTTGAGTCTAGGTCAATGATGAGGCCCTTAGAAAGGAAATGACCCCATCTTTAAATCAGAAGGAACAAGACAGGAAAAAAAAATCATGGATCAAACATAGATTATGAAAGATTTTCAAACACATTCAGAATGATGTAACACAACTTCACCGTTTAAGGGGACGGTAGACGTCAAAAGAAATTTCTTTTAATTTTCATCATAGAGATATGAAAAATTGTGGAAATACAGTAAAACCTCCCTAAAGCGACCACGTTCCGTTCCAATAAAAATGGGTCGCTCCGAGAGTTTAATGGTTGCAAAAAGGTAACAATTAGTGATACTAAATTTATTTTTCACATTAGGAAAAAATATAAAAATTAAGTATCAAAACAAAAGTTAATTCCATAAGTTAATTACTGCAGAGTTTAAAAAATGAATACATTGACGTTTGCTTTGATTTTACGGTTTTATCTTTTAAAACTTTTATTTCAAAGTCCTTTCGAAATTCAATAAATAAATGCATTTTATTTTTATTTTTATTTTTTTTTGGGGGGGGGGGGGTGGGCGGGAACAGACAATGACGATTTCATTAATTTATATATTTCTTTGAGAGTTTCCCGACAGAATAGGGCAAGGAAGTTTATTGACCGTCATTCTTAATTTGTCATCAGAGTTATATTGATTGAAGGCACAGAGTGGTTTAAACACTTAAAAGTTACCGGAAAATAAAATTCTAAACTTAGTTTAGAAGTTTGATGAATAATGCACTCTCCGGAATTATTTTTCTAATAAAACCTTCTTCAAGCGGCTAAGAAAAAACGGAATTTTCTTCAAAGAAATGGGTCGCTCATGGAGGGAGTTCATCTGGGATGGTCTCTGAATGGAGGTGAAATTAATATTGAGCCTATGGGAATAAATTTCGTTCCATGAAAAAAGGGTCGTTCAGGGAGGTGGTCACACAGGGAAGTTTCACTGTATACATTTCACCATAAGTATATAGAACATTTTAAAAGAAATTTTCAATCTTACTATATTGTTAAGATAAAAAAATAATAAAATAAAATTTTAAATCGAAATTTTAAAATGATCCAAACGTCTTAATTTTTGAGATATTTCCCCAATTTTGCATTTTAATCACTTAAGGCGACAGTGGACGTTCAAAAACGTTTTCTACAGTTTTTGCTCAATTGTTTTGAAATTTAATACACCTATAATTTGTGCTATAATTAAGAAAATTTCTTAATTTCATTAAAAAATATTAATATGCAAATGTGTAATTAATTAATAATATGCTAATTAGTGATACAAATTAAAAATGCTCCATGCGCATAAAATTTTGTTTCAGAAACTTGTAATTTTTTTTAAGGATAGCTTTATGATATTATATCAAAAATTGGTATACATTTTAAAACTATACGGCGTACTTTGGTAGGAAAAAATTATAAACATATAATATTGATCATTTTGGATAAAATTTAATGATAAAATATTACTTTTTTAACCTTTATATGAAATAATGTACACATATTAATAGCAAGTTTTGTAATAAAGTATATCAACAACAATATTACCAAGTATTATGAAAATTGGTATAAAATTAAGACGCATGGAGCATTTTGAACTTACTCAGTCAGCAAAAATTCTCATTTTGAGAAAACTGGATTTAAAGTTTTATTTTAAGTGTAGATTAACGATTGTTTAAGTTAGAAAAACAGCTGTATCTCTGCAAAAAATTATCGGATTTGAATTTTTTTTTTTTTTTGAGAGCAGAAGATTGCCAGAACATTTTTCCCCAAAAAACAAATAATTGATTTTTTAAATGTTTTTTGCGATTTTGAACGTCCACTGTCGCCTTAAACTTCTATTGCAAACAAGTCTGTGTATCGATTTTTTAATCCCTTGACTAGTTAATTTTTTAGAGATTTTTTTTCTGAATTCCATATTGATTTTTATTAAAATTTTGCCTTTTAATGAGATAAAATCAAATTTAATTATCTTAATGAAGTCGAATTTTAAAATGCATACACGGTTTCTTTGTAAGTAAATATTAGGATCCTTCCTTATCAATTTCATGAATTTTGATTAAAAAAAAAAAAAAAAAAAAAAATTAAGACGCATGGAGCATTTCAAAAATCTAAAAACGATGAAAAATCAGTTTTGAGAAAAACAGATTTAAAGTATAGTAAGGGCCGAAAAATTGTTTGTGTAAAAATTTTTTACGCATGTAATTTTGCGAAAAATAATTTCATCTACGTGCGATTTTTCGCAAATGGCTCAGAACAAGCTGAGAATAATAATATGCACAAAAATAATTTTCAATTTTGGGTCGAATTTTGTTCAAATAAAGGTAGGTCCACGGTCCCCTTAAGAGGCTACTTCAGTCAAATGAAAAGACGCATTCGCTAATGCTAATCGTGTGGAAGAAATTTATAAAGATATCTCGGTCGCATTTCAATATTTTTAAATGATCTATTTTGCATTGAATAGTTGAAATCGATCTGTATGCAGGCCGTTTTTTACTTTTTCGATTTTGATTGCAGATATTTTTTATGAGGATGCTTTTACTTTCGAAACCGGTTCCGAAAATGAAAGTGTGCTCATAAGAAATACCTGTAAACAAAATCGAAAAAGTAAACAACGGCCTGCATACAGATCGATCTCAACTATTCAATGCAAAAGAAATCATTTAAAAATATTGAAATGCGACCGAGATATCTTTATAAATTTCTTCCATAGGATTAGCATTGGCGAACGGGTCTTTCCGTTTGACTGAAGTAGCCTCTTTGGAACCATTTGGAAACGTAAACCTACTTTGGGCCACTTTTTCCTGGTTCCACTCACATTTCCATTATTAAAAAATATTATATATGATTTTTCAACGTCGAAATGGAGTTGTAAGCAATTAACAGGAAACAATGAAGCAAACTGTATGGTTTTAAAGAGGCAATTTTTTATTTTTTCATTTTTAAACTATTTTTAAAGTTTTGGAACGAAGTACCAGCCCCTGTTGGGAGCTTCTTTGGCCCATTCACTTATTTTCATGTAAAATGAATACATTTCATGTGTTGGAATATGAAACCCCTTTGCAATAGGATCTGCTAAATGAATTAACGCTGCAAACTTCATAAACAAATGTTTTTAACATTTAAGCCTAATAAACCAATTGTTCATATTAAAGACACGAGAAACAGTTTTCATCATTTATCCTCAGCAGCTGGAACAAAAATAATTAATGTAACATTTTTCTACAGTAACATTTGAAAAAAATGTTACTAAATACATTTTTTAAAAGATTCGGTTGTTTAAAAGACATTTCTAAGTAACTGGGACTACTTACGGGCCAAAAAAGGCCTGGCGCAAAGTATTCCCGAAAAACTAGTTTTCATGTTAGCTTTTTGAAAACGTAAACATTTTCTGTCAAAATAAAAAGTTAAAGGAAAAACTGTGACACATGGGTTACAGATTACTAAAGGTAATATTTTGACACTTACCTTATTTGTATCTCTTATCCAGATTGTCTGACTATAGAAAGTTTGGGGAGTTAAAATCGACACACGAAAGCAGTTGTTTACAAATACATCCAGTGCTGCCACTAACAAATATTTAAATTAGCCCCAAACTATTCAAATACCCTATAAATGGGGTATAAAATATTTTTCGAGGGCAAAAACTCCGAATTATCTTGCATTGTTTATCCAATACAAATAATAAAGACGTTTTTTATGGGATGGACCAAAGTAACCCCGCAAGGACCCAAGTACCCCGGTTGACGGTAACCATTGAAAAAAACGCAATTTGAGCCGTATTTTCATCTACAGTCCGAAAATGATCCGAATTCTTTCAGCAGCCTTGTATAGGATATATAGATTTGTATTTATGAACTACATGCATGCAAACAGTGAGTTTACTTAGGAAATACAGACCGCAGTTGAAAATTCCCTTTGTCATTTCTGCTCATAAGGAGACAAGGGTTCTTACGGGTCAGGGAAAAGTCAGGGAATTCAAAAATTTAGGCCTAAAGTCAGGGAATTTTTTAAATATTTCCAAAGCTCAGGGAATTTTCTATTTACTACTTCCATCGGGATTTCTATTATCATCACATCATAAATGAAGAAATTTTGAATTAATTATATATCCAATCAAAAATTTGTATATGAAATTTATGCAAACTATATAACAATATGAAAAATAACTAAAAAAATCTGAAATTCTTACAGCACGTACTTTTTTTCTAGCATTTTTCTAAATTAAAATCGATTGTGGAGGGTTTTATAACAATATATAAGCCGAATTTTTACTGAGAAAGGTCAGGGAAATTTTTGAATAAAGTCAGGGAAAACCTGGAAAAGGCAGGGAATTTTTTTACCAGAATTGTGTAGGAACCCTGAAGAAGAGTACGTAAATTCTTCAGTGCATCCTCGTGCACGAGGTGTAAAATTTACAAGTAACATGCAAAAACTGAGTTCGATTTAAAAGCGCATACCGAAATTGAAACGCACTTCCAGCAATTTTTGCCGATTTTGCAACTGTAACCGATTTCTTTTGTGTATCTCTGCCAGTGAAAGATAAATGCTCTGAACGTCCTATTCTATAGTCGTCATCTTGTTGTGAAGTTCAGTGATTTATATCCATTTCATTTTAAATAGCGTCATGTCAATATCTTTCTCAGTCCTGAGATAGATATTACGTGGAGCTACAAAATAAAAACTAGTCAGATGTGGCAATCCAAAAACTTTCTATCTCATGCATGTTAATACTTCCTGAAACATGCAGCATATCAGCACCACTTGTTAGATGATTTACACCAAAATCTAATTATTAACAATTTTGACAACTTCTAACTGAATCTGAAGTTTGGTGAAAATCCGTGTATTAGTTTTTTAGATAGAACTATTGCGGAAATCTTAAAAAATTCTGCAGAGCAGCGCCGCTTGTTGGGCGATTTACACCAAAAACTGATTAGGACCCATTTATACCAAGAAGTAACTGAATCTGAAGTTCGGTGAAAATTCATGCATTTGTTCTTGAGATATAGCTATTGCGGAAATCCTGAAAAATTTAGCACAGCAGCGCCACCTGTTGGGTGATTTACACCAAAAATTAAACAGCGCTAATTTATATCAGGGACTAACTCAATCTGAAGTTTGATGAAAATTCGTGCATTTTTTCTTGAGTTAGAGCTATTGCGATAATCACGAATGATGCAGCATAGCAGCTCCACCTGTTGGACGATTTTCACCAAATTGTAATCAGCATCTAATTATATCCTGGAATAACTAAATCTGAAGGTTTATGAAAATCCGTGCAGTAGTTCCTGAGATATAGCTATTGCAGAAATCGTGAAAAATGCCGCATAGCAGCGCCACTTGTTGGGCGATTTTCACCAAAAACTAATCAGGACCCGTTTATATCAAGGTCTAACTCAATCTGAAGTTTTGTGAAATTCTGTGCATTAGTTCTTGAGATTGAGCGCCCACAAAATTTTTGTCACGTACAAACTCGCAGACAGACATTTTCTAAAAACCATCAAATCGTGTTCAGGACATTCTAAAACGTATAAATCCGTCGAAAATTTTCACGAATCCAATACTTTCTTCTTGTAAAGATAGAAGAAAGTAAAAACAGTTTAAAATTACTGTAAAACATCTCCAAAGATATCAGTCTATATATCGATGCTTATCATATTCAAGCATTTATTGAAATAGTCTAGAAGTACAGTGAAACTTCCATTCAACGAAGTTTCACCTAAACACTTCGTTATAAGGAAAATTCGTTAAATAGAAATCAACTCAAATTCATGAAACTTGTATAACAAAACACAAATGAAAAATACACCTAAAATGGAAATATTGGAGAAATGTATTTTAATTCGGGAAAATTCCGATAACCGACGAAATTCCGTGATTCAATAACTCGAAAATTACTTTTAAAAAATAAGGATTAGTAGAGAGATTAAGAATTTCACTCCAGCAAGTGATGGCGTTAGTCTCGCAAAGTTGATTTATCCTTACTATAATGCTGACTGTTAACTCTGTTCTAATCTGGCATTATACATTTCTGTAGAAAAGCGCATTCATGCCACTTCCATCGACGTTCCATCGCGCTGCCGTATTACGGCGAAATGTTTTCTTAAATACCGTTAGCGCGTGACTGCATTCTCAGAAAATGAAACGGCGTAACACTACTATTGAGTCACCCATCAATGGTCAATGTCGGATTCGAAAAACCCTCCAATCGGATGTTTTTTAATGGCCTTCATTAAGATTACATTTTATAAATCATCCAATGTCTTTTCATTAGAAAACAAGTTGGAAATTGCTCGTCAAACGTGGCAAATGAGGTGCGTTCCTACTATAACTAGTTTTATAAATATTTTTTGCACCGCATAGTGTACTGAATGTATATTTTAGTGCACTTCATAAGTGCATAGGCTGTAACATCATTAAAATGCACTTGCAATAACTTTTTCCCATTGGCCGTAACCTAACGGAAAACTTTGTCTGTCCCTGTCATTAAACTATACATCCGATTTTTCATAAAATTTGAAATGGCTCGACAAAATTTTGCAACAATTATATATTTAAAATTTCAGGTCATTCGGAATGCTGTAACATCATTAAAATGTACTTGCAATATTTTTTCCCATTGACCTTATAATGTAACGGAAAATTTTGACTGTCCGTGTCATTAAACTATACATCCGATTTTGATAAAATTTGAAAGGACTCGACAAAATTTTACAACAATTATATACTTAAAATTTCAGACCATTCGGTTGTGTAGTTTTTGCTGTGTTATATGCGGGCAGACAGACGGACTGAACAATGAATCTAGGTGCTATCCTTCTATATATACAAAAAAATTTTGATTTGGAAATGGACCAATGAACATCTGCGTAGATATTCCGGGTAGATCCACATCATATTTGAATGTTTAAGCATGGCCTTCCATCGTTAATATTAAAAAAACTGTTGCATACAAAAATATGAAAATCGGTGGTATTATAGAGAAATGTTTGATAAACACGCTGATGCAGACAGTTTTCAAGTCGAAGAAATATTTTAAGAGATATTTAATGCTAAAGTTGGACAGAATCGTTCCATTAAAAAAGTTTTATTGGAGCAAAAACTATACATGAGAATTTAGTCATTTTTAGATCATTTTATACGTTATAAGTTCCCAATGTGCAGATTGCATTTACTTTTCTTATTTGACTCATTTTTTGAGGTTTTATTTCAATTTTAATTTCAAATTTTCAGCATTTCGAGAGATATTTTTTACAAATTTTAGAAAATGTTATTAATTTAAACTGTTGCCAAGTTGTGTAAACAGCGCAAACAATAATGTTTACTTCAAATTAAAAATTTATTTTACACGTGACTATTATAAACAGAAAATATAAAAAGCAGGAACTCGTTGAAAATTACGTCATAAAAACTATAATTACACGTGAATTTTAAAAGAGACAGAATATTGTAAGATAATAAATTCATCATGCGTTAGAAGTCTTAAATAGGAGAATTTACGTCACATTTACGTCACATTACACTTATTATATAAAATGAACAAAAAATAATATTGCAAAACAGTTTAAATTTAAAAATTGCTCGAGACATTTATTTGATATTGTAAGATGATCATAATATTTAATTTCTAACAAAGTATTTTTACGTGAATATTAAAAAGGAAAAGAAAAGTTTGGTGAAAATTACGTCAGATTATAATTCTCAGATTCAAATTATAATTCAGTCTTCCGAAATCTTTCAAAAGCCGATCAAATTATCGTGCTGTTAGAGGGTGCGGTGTCTGAACGGGGGTTGACGAGCGTAGCTCGTAGGGGGCAGAGCCCCCTAGTGTATTTATATAATTACGAACGCACCTAAAAAGACAGGATAGAACTCGCCTCTGATTTCGCGTGAAAACTGAATGAAGGACTCGCTTTTCATAACTGAAAATCGGTGATCGATGAGGGAACCAGGTTCGAAAATGTCAAAAATATCCGATATTTTCAAAATGGTCAACTCACTGCTGATAAATATTTTCAAGCATAATATAAATTATAACATATTACACTTAACATGAAAACTTAAACTATATTCTAAAAATGCATTTCTCTTTTCCTTTTTGTTTTCTTTCACTTAGAACAAAACGGAAGATCGACTAATTGAAAACAGATACAATTTGCTTTATACACACACATAAAAAAGCAAACTATAAAATTCAGTATCAAGTATCAAGAAATTTACAAAACAAAATTTTAAATACTAAATAGTTTTTTTTTGTTTTGTTTTGTTTTTATTGGAGAATTTTAACATAAATGTAAGCTTGTCTTACTTTTTATGCATTAACATGTTGTACATTTTAGACTCAACTAAACCAAATCAGAAAAGATTCTTTTCTAATGAAGCTGTATATAACTGATTATATCTAAGTTAGACAGCTTATCTTTCAATGACTGTAAATTAATTGTTTCAAATAATTCTTAAGTCTACGTTTAAAAATAAAAGCTTCAAACAAAGCTTGTAAAAGATATTTGCTTTCTTCTCTGGCTACAAAAGTCACTGCCAGTGACAAAAATGATCTACAGAATAACACAGTCAATAACAGTTGAAAATTTTATTTACACTTGTTTTGACTGAAAATATCAATATCAAAATTATCTAAGTATAGTGATATTTTGAAAATGAATAATCAAATATACAAAATATCAAACCTCTTTATATTTTGAAAATAAATATCAAAAATCTTGATATTTTAAAAATAAATATCGGATATGTATCAAGATATTTATCATGATACGTATCCACTGATATATATCAACGAACCCTTGAGGGAAAAAACGTACTTTAAATTTTTCGAAACGTTATTGGAGTTTTTTAATACCTAACAGCCTGGTCGTTGAAAGGGGGTGGGGGCAGAATTAAAAAAATAATTGTTGTACTATTTTATGACTTTAAAAAGTGAATAAGAACCCTTTACGTTTTCCGTGAATTTAAATTTTTTGTTGCCTATACGTATGTAACAAATAAATTTGCGGTTGTCATGCAGAAGGATGTATATCTATATAATATTTCTCTTACTTGGAGGAAAATAAGGCTGAATGGTTAGCTTGTCGTTTTTACAACAACCGTACTTTCCCTAGCGACGATTCTCAGTGGTTTATTTTACAATCACTGGATTCATTTATGAAATCAAAATTCATAACAGAAGCTCTTTTTAAACGCAGCACGATCTTTCGACCGATGTATTTACAGGAATGGTCGTTGGATCATTCTACGATCATGTGATGCATTCAGCAAATCAGCTCTTTGATCAAGAGTTTCTTTTATACAGTAGAAAACGCGCTGTTTACGTTTTCTTAACTTGCCAGTTGTCTAATACACATTGTATTTTTCACGTCGAACGAACTTTAATATCAAATAATATTTGTTGATGTTTGCTGATTTATATCGAACTATCGTGTAAAAGCTCGGTGTTATATCACAAGTTTTTCGAAATGATATATTTCTCTAATGTGCCACGAAAGTAAGGCTGGGTTTGTTTTTATTACCTTACAGCATTATTGTTGGGGAGCTTTAAAAATTAAATGCTGGTTCTTTTTTCTGACAAAAATGAATAAGAAACCGTTTCGTTTTTCACGAATTTAAAGTCCCCCCCCCCTCCCCTCTATAGGTGCATGCAAATGGATAAAATTTCTTTTCTGGTTATCAGTTTGAAAATTGAATGTTTCGTGTAAAATGTTTTTAAAGCATTTTTACCTCGGGCACATTAAAATGGATATAAAAAGGAACATATGAAAGAAATGTGTTAATATTACTAATAGAAACAAAATGTTCCATCACAGCAAAATAAATAATAATTTTTAATAATTCTAATAATTTTTCTACTACAAACTTCTTTATTTCTTATTTTTGCTTTGCTTGTTTTTACATTACTAGGGGGCTCTGCCCCCTACGAGCTACGCTCGCCAATCCCCAGTTCAGACACCGCAGACTCTAAAAGCACGCTAATTATGATCGGCTTTAAAAAGAATTCAGAAAATTGAATTATAATAATAATAATATTAATAAAATGACGATCACCCTGTAAACTGGTTTCCATTCGCTTTCCTTTGATTGGGAATTTTTAAGACCAAAATAAGCTACTGTTAAGGGATATAATGGCTGTTTTCGTCTTTGATTAAAATAATCAGTTTAACAGTTCAAAATAAGCTAATGTAATAAATTAAGTAAACAGGGCTTTGTCTCCCGGTATTTTTTAACAACGCTATAAGAAAGTTCTTTTAAATAGGACATTTTAAATGAATCGGTTTAAATCTGACGTTATTTTCACCAAAGTTTTCCTTACTCTTTTTAATATTCTCGGTAAAATACTTTTGCTGTTAGAAATGAAATATTATTTGCGCTGTCTTAAAATTTACAACAATAGTTGAAAAGAGACTCATAATATTAAATAAATGTCTCGCGCAAATATATTTTTAAATTTAAATTATCAATATTATTATTTAGCCATTTTAAATAGGACGTAATTTTCTCCATTTACGACTTTTAATGCATAATAATGAATTTATTATTTTACAATTTTTTTCTCTTTTAAAATTCACGTGTAAATATAGTTTTTATGACGTAATTTTTAATATTTTCCTGCTTTTAACACTTAATCCTTTAATTCTCATTTGAAAGTTTTCTCCCTGTTTATAATAGCCACGGGTAAATAAATTTTAATTTGAAAGAAATATTATTCTTTGCGCTGCTTTTAAACTTGACAGCAATTTAAAATAGTACCCTTTTCTAAAATATGTAAAAAATATCTCTCGAAATGCTGAAAATTTGAATTTAAAATGGATATAAATCTATAAAAAATTAGTTATATAAAAAAATAAATGCAGCCTGCATACCGAGAACTTCTAATGCATAAAATAATCTGAAAATGATTAAATTCGTATGTATAGTTTTTGCTCCTATAAAACTTTTTTAATGGAACGATTTTGACCCACTTTAACTTTAAATATCTCTTAAAGTAATTCTTCGATTTGAAAACTGTATGCATCAGCGTGTTTATCAAACATTTCTCTATAATACCGCCGATTTTCATATTTTTGTATGGAGCTGTTTTCTTAACATTAACCAGGGTTCGCAAAAACCCGGGTTTTTTTGAAAAAACCCAACCCACATGGGTTTTTTCGGGTTTTTTCATGAAAAACCCAATTTACCCCGGGGAAAATCGGGTTTTTTCAAAAGTACAATGTATGCGATATTACATTATTGTATTACTATATTATTTATATATTATATATACTATACATAAAAAAAAGGCATTGTTCCCTTATATACAATATAATTGTAATGCTATTTTACAAGTTAAAGATTGTATAAATTATGTGAATTTAAACCAATTAAGTGTCAGTGTTTCTCACAAATTAGTTTTAAATATAATAGAAAATATAAAATTCTTAATTTGCTTTAAAATCAAATAAGAATACAATATTAATATTTAAAATATATAAGTAGGAAGAAAAAAAAGGGATAAACTAGTCGGATGTGCCAATCCCGAAACTTTATCTCATACATGTTAATAATTCAAAATTCGCAATCACAGTACCACATCTATGCCCATCACAAGGATTGTAAAATATAGGATCACTAGCCGCCTTCGCCCGCTACGCTGGTCGGTTTTTCTAAAGAAATCTTGAATGAAAAAAATATATCTGTGAATTTGATCATGCGTTTTAAAGCAATATGGACATTTACCTGGTGTATCCAACCGAATTGCTGAAAGCAATATGAATGTCATTACGCTATTATATCTTTTGTTGAGTCATACAAAATTTAGACTGTTAAGGACCAATTTCTTTAGTTGATCTGTTAGTGTAGGATTCGGTAAAGAACAATAGAACATTATGTAATATACTAAAAGCTTTCATGAAAAATTATCAATGCAAGTCTCATCAGAATCTGTTAATTGGACTTATTGAAAAGGTTGATCGTTCATAATAATTGGGTTCGCCTGATTCTAGAACTTTCATCTATAATTCTACAATCAAGCAACCTAACAACCAAGCAACACCAAATGATATGTGCTTTATACTAAAACATTCACTGAAAAATTAACTAACCGATCAAGTTGCATCGAAATCCACTTAGCAGAATCTTTTAAACTGGAAAATACACCAAAACCTTCCCTAAAAATGATCTAATTAACAGTTTAAATCCCATAAAAATTCATTCAGTGGAACCTTTAAAAAAAGCAAATCTTTCAAAATTGGGTTCATCTGATTTAGAACTTTCCTCATAATTATTTAACTAAGCAACGTAGAACGTTATGTTTTATACTAACATCTTTTCTGAAAAATTATCTAACTAACAATGTAAGTCCCGTCAAAATTTATTCAGCAGAACTCAAGATATAAGCGGCCGGAATGAAATTTCTCTTTGCATTATATATATATTGAGATAGTTAAATACAACTTTCATAATCGCGTTAACCTGATTATAGAACTTTCTGGGAGGCAGGGGTAGGTATATACTGCATCACTTCTGGATTTTTTAAGGAACTCAGCTCAACTTCCATAACTATAGCATATATACTCTCTAGTATACCCTATCTCTGAGCGTATATCTTCCAATTTTCTTTACTCTACCACTGAGAACTTTTTCCGCATAGCTCCGTAACTAAACAACACAGAATGATATGATAAATATTGAAAAAATCCCTGAAATATTATCTAACTTACTGTGCATTTAATTAGTTGACTTGAAATCTTTCATAATCGAATTCAACTAAATTTAGAACTCCCGTAGCAACTTAGAATGATGGTTTTTACATTAAACCTTTTATAAACCAAATTTACTGTTTAACAGTGTAAGCTCTACAAAATTCTGTTCAGTAGAATCTGAGTTATAGTCATATTTACAATATTTATTGCTCATTAAAACTTTTTTCTATACATTTGAAATCAAATCAGTAACTGTTTTGGTATTTCCCTGTTATGCCAACAACATTTTCACCAAGTGTAATAGTTGGCACAAAAATGAAATGATACATTTGAAAAAAAAAAAAATAATAATTTTGTTGATAAAAAAAAATGAGCATTTAAAAAATATAACTTTTGAAAATTACAGACTTTGACCTACCAATTTTTAAAATCAATAAAAATAATGGTACTACTTGGTTATCCCGTCGACCAAAAATCTATTGCCAAACTATAAGATTAAATGCCAGTAATGGTTGATCGTAAATGTTACATTCACTTGGCTTTAAGCAAGTTACACGTATTTACGTCATCAGGTGATTTTTATTTCGACGTTTTAAATGCATTTTTATTAATGTTATACTAATTTATTTGTTCTTTCGTTATTTAAAATAAAAATTATGTCAATTTGTATAATTTGGCGAGTGGTTTGGCGATTTATATAATTTGGCGAAATTGGTCGACGGGTACCAAAATAAATACTTAAAATATACGAATAAATATATATTTTGCAAGTAATAAAATATAGTCAATTTAAACTGCAGTCTTGAAATTGTAAATGTCTTTTACTACTGAAGCATGGCGTACGTAATACGTATGTCTCATATTGCAGTAAACATTTCATTCTTTCGATGAAGACATTCATGGTTTTTTGAACAAAACATTTTTATATGTATAATTCCTAACTTCTGAAATAATTTTATTGTAGCTTCCTCATCATCAGATAACTGCGAAATGGTAAAATCTATATCAGTACCAGTAATAAATATTTTCTATTCAAAAAATAACAAATTAAAAAGTTTTGCGAGATTATGATGGAATAAAATAAATTCCAATATTAAAAATTCCTACATAAAAATATTCACTTTCAATAATTAGCAAATGTTAATGTGTGGCACGGTTTGCAATAAAAATCGTTTGCACGATTAGGGTTGAAATAAATGGCGCGATACATACATTTTGGTATGGTATCGCGACGAAAATTAGAACGAAAAAGTATCAGAGTTTTTTTTTTTCTTTTTTAGTTTTAGTTTTTGAGGCGTTTGAATTTTTTTTTTCTTTTATAATTGACGAAGTTGTTTTTATTTAACCAAAAGGATTGGTTAAAAAACTATTAAATTTGAATTTTTCCCTTGCTATAGTAACAGAATGAAAAGAATGAGTTTTTAGAAATTATCACTTGAAAAATTCAGGTTTTGGCGCCAAAGATAGTGCCAAATTAGAAAAATATGAAATATCTCTCGAACTATTGGGCTTAAAAGAATTTAGTTAACACCATTCGATTCAGCATACAAAAATACACCAAAATATGTTATCAGTTGAAAAATAACTATAAAATCAGATTTTTAAGGAATTTTTTAAAAGTTCGTTCTCTTTTTTACCCCCCCTTAGGGGTGGAATTTGGGAAAATCCTTTCTTAGCGGCACTCAATGCCATAAGAACTATTTTTACACCGATTTTCAAGATTTTAGGTTCAGTAGTTTTGGCTGCGCGTTGATTAATACAAAATCCAGACTTTCTTTTATATATATAGATTGAATTGGATGTATTTAACAAGGAGATGTAGGTATTACATTGTTTCAAATAAATCATTGAATTTTGGAACCCACTATCTTAGATGCCCACAACCAAAATTTTCAACCCAAAACACCATAAAATCAACACCTGTTGTTCAGTTTACATTAAAGTCTAATAAGGATCTATTTACATGAAAATGAAACATAATATTAAGTTTGATTAAATTACATGCATTAGTTTTTGAAATATAGATTTTGCAAAAATCTTGAAAAATTCAGCATACCAACATTACCTGCTGTGCAATTTACACCTAAACCTAATCAGCAACAGCTTACGTCAAGGTCTAACTGAATCAGAAATTTGATGAAAATCCATGCATCAATGCTTGAAATATTGCGGAAATCATACAAAATGCAGCACAACAGAGCCAATGTTGGGTGATAATTCACCAAAAACCAATCAGCACCAGTTTATATCAATGTCTAACTGAATCTAAATTTTTATTCAATTCCGTACATTAGTCCTTGAGATAAGAGTTATTGCTGCAATCGTGAACAAAATGCAGCATAACAGTGCTTCCTATTGGGCGATATACACCAGAACTTGATAAGCAACAACTTAACTTGTAACAGAATCTGAAGTTTGATGAAAATCTGTACACTATTCTTGATGTAAAGCTGTTGCAAAAATTGAGATAAATGCAGCATAGCAGCACCACCTTTTGGGCAATATACACCAAAAACTAATCAGCATCAGTTTACATCAAGGTCTAACTGAATCTAAAGTTTTGTGAAATTCTGTGCATTAGTTCTTGCGATAGAGTACCCACAAAAGATTTATCACATACAGACAGATGTTTTCTAAAAACCATCAAATCGTCTTCAGGACCTTTTTAAAACGTATAAATCCATCGTAAACTGGAAGTCGAAATTTTTTACAAATTAAGTAGGTACTTTCTTCTTGTAAAGATAGAAGAAAGTAAAAATACATTTTTATTTTCACGAATATAGTTCATTTGAATTTTTTATATAAAGGCATTCTTATGATATGCCTTTATCTATAATTATGTACTATGTATGTTGCCTACTATGTTCTATGTTAGTAAAGTATTTCAATGTGCTAAAATATATTTTTATTTTACCTCAGGTGTTTATGTAATGGCTGTTATATATATATATATATATATTTTTTTTTTCAAAATTAACTGAAATGACTTAAATTCATTAAATGTATATGTTGTTTAAAATTTTAAATATTTCTGAAAATTGAAAAAACACACATTATGGGTTTTTCAGTGGGCTTTTTCAAGTGGTCCCATTCTGAAAAAACCCGCCGGGTTTTTTCGAACTGGGCCCAGCTTTGCGAACCCTGACATTAACGAAGAAAGACCCCCGGTCACACACACACAAAAAAAAAAAAAAACGGCGGTGACAGCGTTAGCTACTTTTTTTTTTTTTTTTTTTTTTTTTTAATAGAAAGATTTTATTGAACTCAATCTGTTTTTCGTATGCAAAGTTGGAATTTCGTCGCCGATTTTTAACCCACTTTTTTTTTTACGATGGAATTATATAAAATACGTCCACAGATGCGTTTTCGTTGTTAGCACAGAATATATTATTTTTAGAACTTATTTATAAATGAATACATTCATTTTAAGGCACTAGGGGGCTCGGCCCCCTACGAGCTACGCTCGCCAACCCCCGTTCAGACACCGCAGTCTCTAAAAGCATGCTAATTTGATCGGCTTTAAAAAGATTTTGGAAGATTGAATTATAATTTAAAAAACAGTGGCGATCTCCCTATAAACGGGTTTCTATTCATTTCTCTTTGATTGGGGAATTTTAAGGAAAAATCAGCTGCTATTAAAAGATACTATGGCTGTTTTCGTGTTTGATTAAATAAAATCAGTTAAACATTTCAAAATAAGCTAATATAAAATGAATTAAGTAAACAGATTCTTTGTCTCCCGGTATTTTTTTAACAAAGCGAAAAGAAAGTTCTTTTAAATAAGACATTTTAAATATATCGTTTTTAATCTGACGTAATTTTCACCAAACTTTTCTTTTTCTTTTTAATATTCACGTGAAAATCTTTTGTTAGAAATGAAATATTATTTGCGCTGTCCTAACAAAAATAGTTGAAAAGATCCTCTCAAAATATCAAATAAATGTCTCGGGCAATTTTTAAATTTAAACTGTTCTGCAATATTATTTTTTGTTCATTTTACGCAATAAGTGTAATGTGACGTAATTTCTCCTATTTAAGACTTCTAACACATGTTAATGAATTTATTACTTTACAATATCCTTTCTCTTTTAAAATTCACGTGTAAATATAGTTTTTATGAAGTAATTTTCAATAAGTTCCTGCTTTTTATACGTAATTATTTAATTTTAATTTGAAAGTTTTTTCTGTTTATAATAGTCACGTGTAAATAAATTTTTTATTTGAAGCAAACATTGTTTTCGCTGTTTATACAGTTGGCAACAGTTTAAATTAATACCATTTTCTAAAATAAGTAAAAAATATCTCTCGAAGTGCTGAAAATTTGAATTTAAAATAGAAATAAAACATCAAAAAATGAGTCAAATTAAAAAAAATAAATGAAGTCTGCACACCGGGAAATCTAACGTATAAAATGATCTAAAAATGAATTAATTTCCATGTATAGTTTTTGCTCCTATAAAACTTTTTTAATGGAACGATTTTCTCCAACTTTAGCATTAAATATCTCTTAAAATAATTCTTCGATTTGAAAACTGTCTGCATCAGCGTGTTTATGAAACATTTCTCAATAATATCGCCGATTTTCACATTTTTTGTATGCAATATTTTTCTTAATATTAACGGAGAAAGACCTCCGGTCACAAAAAATTCAAAACCGGCGGCGGAGACCGCGCAAGTTACTTTTTTTTAGAATAGAGAGATATTTCTGTTATCCCGTCGCAAGGAATCCATCGTCCACTATTTTGTATAACCCGTACAATTGTGTGCGAGATCAAACAACAATGGATTGAATGAGGCGCTTATACACTCTGTCCAAAATAGCCAAATGACTCTGAAACTGCAACAATGAAACATTTTAAGTGTTTAATAGCAGAAAATAAATTATACATGATGATGATGTGTAATATTTAAACAAAATAATGTTTAACCCCTTGTCACCTAGACAGCTTTTGTAAAGTATGGACATAATGTACCAGCATTTAGTGTAAATTTGTATTGTTATATTCCACATGGCGTACGCGCAGTACGTCTGTTAGTCGCCTACGATGAAATCAGGACGTAGGCATTGTACGTCCTGGATGTCAAGGGTTAATATTAATTTACGATTATACGTTGATAAAACCATTTGAAACTCCTAAAAAGTGGTTTAATTAATGTTTCATTTTTCCTTTCCTGTTGCCCTGTCTTAAGGCTGTTCTTAACTGTTCTGCTCAACAAGCTCAAAACGTTTTGACACATTTACAAATTCATTTTTTAACGGAAAGATACAAAATTGGAAGGCCTGACTAGAGAAGAGATTTGGAATCGAACTCCGTTTTTTGATCAATAAATTATCTATTGAGGTACAAGCGATTTTGATCACGTGACAAAGACGTTTTTCACACTTCGCTGTCTGGAGTTTCTGCTTTCTTCGGGAACTTCAGTTCAAAACGTCAACTTTGACACTATTTTCTGGACGATTTATTGCGTTTGCAAAAAAACGGAAAAAACAGCTCGATGACATAGTTTCTGAACATTAAAAATGCTAGTTTCATGCATTTCCGACCAAAAATAAATTTGAACTTATGTCATAAAGTTGATCTTTTTGATTTGAGAGCCTTAAAAAAATAAATGAAACATTTTTTAACCATTTGGAAATGGTTGTCGTTTTCAGTCGAGGATGGGGAAGAAATTCAACGATGTTCTTTACTTTTAGAAGAATTTTTATTTGAATAGGTAAATGAAAGGCATAAAAACGTTAAAAATTGTTTGAATAGGTAATCGAAAGGTATAAAATCGTTAAAAATTGAAAAAGTTACAAAAAGGGTAGGCGCAAATTATCAGATATGGAAAAAGCCAAAGAGCGATGCCGGAATGAAAATAGTCTTGCAAAGCAAAAATCGGCGTCTTCAACTCATTATGTAGGCAATGAAAATAGAGGTCTTTAACTGATTATGTAGCCCATGAAAATTGAGGTCTTTAACTGATTTATGTAGCCGATAAAAATCGATTACAGAATAAAAGACGAATGCGAAAAAGGAAACAATCTAATGTTTAGTCGATTGATAGTAAACGGTCATGTCTCGAGGGGCTCCAATCCACTTGCCACGGCGTTTTACAATCGGTCTATTCTAACTGGGAAAAATTGAGCTCAACCTAGGTAATTTGTCGCAATCTGTGGATGATTCGGTGGAACTGCTTTCGATTTGTAAACTTTTTTTTCTTCTCGAAACGGGACTTGGAGAGTTTATCGATGAAGGTTTTGGTCGTCTGAAGTTTGATCTTTGCGATCTGTTGTTGAAGAGGATGCGACGGAATTTGGCGGACGAAATAAATTCCAAATGGTCGTTGTAATCTATTAAATTGCAATTTTTTTTTGTTTTTTTAATTATTGCTTGCGCTTCATACCAAAAGTTTTTTAGGAGCAGTGACTTTTTCATAATTCAGTTCCATGCCCACAATAAATTGATGTATTGCAATGGAAATTTTTGGAAAAAAAAACATGAATTGTAGAAAAAAAATAGGCGTGATTTTGGAGGTGAACATTGAATGCTAGCTATATATAAAAAAAAGTACTTTGATATTTATTTTAGAACATGTACCCATTTTTCAAAAAATATTTTTGCCATCCTGTGGTATTTTCGGTATGCACTCCGATATTTTAAGCATGCATTTTTATGTTTGTTGTATTGTAATGGTTGAATGTTAAGAAAAATATTTTGCAAAGAAATAGAAATCTAGCGAAATTACTACTTATGTGTACGCGGGTGAAGTGGGCAATAAATTCTCTTGGGTATCCGAAAAAGCGAAGAACGCCGGGCTTTCGAATTCGTGGCGCGAACGTAAAATTCTGCTCACCTTGAAACGGGTCATTTCTTTTCGACGGAGAAAGTAAAATTTATGGTAATGTTCTCTTCGAAGGAAAAAAAAAAAAGGCGCTTTCGTCCGGCTTGCTCAACGCGCTTCAAGGTTGGCCATGAAAAACAAAGCTTTCGAAACACCTCATTTATGTGTCATTTTTCTCGACGACTGACGTAACACAAGTTCCTCGTACTCCTGTTTCTCTTTCAATTTCTATTTAAAAGTGAAATGGAATTTTGAATCCAAGAGTAAAGGAGCATTAAAAAAGAAATAAATAAACAATAGGCGGTTATACAATTCATTTGTTTCCTTACCCATACAGAGAGGGGAGGTGGAGGATAAATGGGACATTTTTTCAAAAATGTTTATTTTTAATACTTTTTTAAAGTTATTATCAATATTATGTATCTCATTTCCTACATTAGGTATTTGACTACATCTATGCACCCTATTTAGTCTAGATTATTGTTATACAGTAAAATATTATAAAATTTAAAAAACGTTACTCTCTGTCCCAATCATCCTTATAGCAGGGATGAATGGGACACCAATATTTTTCTCCCGGTATTCAATGTTACCTAGTTAAAATGTATAATTATATACTTATATGTATTTATATTTGTAATATATGATCTTATAATATGGCTATTATATCTCAGCGTTGCTAATCACTTCTTTTACTGCAGTTTTAACTTGTAATGCAAACTTCGACTGTCTATCTGTTCCCCTTTTCCACTTTCGAGACATTTTAGATATGAAATGAAAGTGAAAAATGTCTTGAAATACAGCATAGCCAATATTTTTCATTCACAACTTATTAATAAATAATCCAATGTATCTTAGATATCATGCACAAATCAAATGAAATTGTGTTAGGGGAGGTGCGAGTGGGAATTTATTTAAGTACAAGTTTCAAATTTAATATAATTTACCCCATTTGATCAATAAACATATACTACTTTTAACAATTTTATCTATTTTGATAATGTTTCAATAGCAGTTTTTTGATAAACTATTCAACCTTTATTACAATACAGTAATTAATTCAATATAATTTTTAATAATAAACAACCTATATAATACGAGTACAGTTTAATACTAATAATTAACATAAATCATTAATTCATGAACCTATATAATAATTTTTAGTTAATAAATAAATGTTTTAACATCTCTAGGGATGAAAAAGACTATGCCATTCATCCCCATTTAAACTGTCACAATCATCCCTATGATACATAGATTCAATTGTCCGCTATTTTGCCTCAAAAATTATTTTGTCACATTGGTTAATATGCTCTCATTTTAATTACCAGTATTGAACCTTCAAATAAATAACAACATATCTTATTTGTTTATATTGTATAAAATATTTGACAACGTCAAATTTAAAAAAAAAAAAAAAAAAAAAAATTACTTTTAAACAGAGTTTCAAAAAATGCAACTTTCCAAAAAAAAAAAAAAAAAAAAAAAGGAAAGCGCCATGTGGTTTTGCTTTTGGTTCTAAAGCACACTATGGTAGGCCATATATGAGAATAGAAATAAACTATAAAAAACGTTCATTGCATGAAATATTGAGAATGTCCCATCCATCCCTTCTCCCATTCATCCCCCAGCTTCCCTATATATAGTGCGTTTCCATTTCAAAAAATTATGAAAAACGGTTTGTGGTTCGGCAGGGCCTGATGACCGCACGCGGCACTGAAATAAATAAAATGATTCCGAAAAAAATTCCTTAAAAGTGAAATTTTCTGCAAAATATTTTTATTAGAATTATTACTTAACAACAGTCTAAATTAAAATGTCTGAATACTTATGATATTCAGACATTTAAATGTCTGAGACGGATGGTTCAATTTTCAGACACCTTTTGCATCTGAATTTCGGACACTTCAAACGTCTGAATATCAGCCATTTTTTGTAAGCATTATACGTAGCCATGTTTGTCCACGTTGAGTCCTGGAAAAGTATTTGGCCATGGTCCTCCCCCTTCCCCCCCCAGAAGATAACTCGCCCGATATTCTGTAACTGGTACAATGGACAGTATTCTCGTGATGTCACAGTGGGAATCACGTGGTGTAAAAATAGCGGCTAGCGCGTTTGTTTCGTTATTGCGTCATTTGATGCAGCACAAATACAGATAAATGCATGCGTAAAACACTGCAGATTTATTCGGTACGAATTATTTTCGATCAATACTTATATACATACTAATTAAAATCCATATGTACTTATTAATTAAAATTTAAAATTTTTATTTTATAAATATAATGAAAAGTGTGCATGCAATTGCTTTAAAATAGAGAAAAGAATCCATGTATAACTCATACCTGTCCCCGAAAAAGTCTAAAACTTCGTATGAAAATAAAATATAACCATAAATTTTCTAACCACAATGCTTTTCAATGGCGCGATTATGAATGTTATTCCCAAGCAGACGAATTTTTGTAGCCTCGAACCAAAAGGCAGAATATGGTCCATTGTATAGGAGTTGAAAAAAAAAAAATGATTGAACAGAGTGTCTACAGAATATGGAAAAGAGGGAATCATGGAAAAAACAGGGAAGTTTATCAATCTGGAAAAGTCAGGGAATTTTGTAAAAATACTAGAAAATCAAGGAAATTTGTCTTTATGTGAAAATATTTGCTTTTGCTCCTTGCCACCGAGACTGATTCGTCTATTTTATGTACCATATTTTTTCACAATATCCCAATATTTATTTCTTGTCTTTCCCAATATTTTTAAAGCGATGCACATTGTATGAGTTTTTGATATTGAACACAAATCGGGGATGATCCGATGTTCTCATTTTTAGTGGATAGCTCTTATATTGAGAGCAATTTATCCATTAAAAAAATAAATAAATAAATAAAATAAAAAATAAAAATGATACATTAGCCATAACCTGACCAGGTGGCTAGCTTAATCCAATTAGCTATCCCGTCAGATGTAGGTATGTCTTTGAATTGAACATTTTTTAGAAAATGACGAAATTTTCTGGCCATCATATATCCACTATAATTGGGCTAAATTTTCAATACTTTATGAATATTAGGCAATTTTTATGTTTTTCTGTGAGTATTAGATAGAGTAATGTTTTAGAGTAATTAGATTTCTAGAGTAATGAGATATTAGCAAGCTGGGATTAGTATGTTATACAAGGAAGCAGCATACAAGAAAAAGTACTGTAATGTGTATTGCTAATAATGGAAATCAGTGAAGTGTGATAACGATAGTTAGGGAAATCAGGGAACTTTTTTTTTTTACAATTTCTGTAGACACCCTGTTGAATGATGCACCAAAATAGGCCTAATCGCTAGGAAACTTCAACGATGAGACATTAAAAAGTAGAAAATAAATTATAAATAAGAAATGAAGTGTGCAATATAAAAGAAAAATACGCTTTTATCCATTAATAGTTTTAATATTAATTTACGATTATATAAAAATCCTTGAATAATGTTTCCCTTTTTTTCTTTCGTCTTGAAAAGATATAGAACAAAATTTTAATATTTTTTAATAAATTCACTTGCTTTCGCTTTCTACCAATCGTTGAAAAAAAAGAAAAAAGATTATTTTTCTCAATCGATTTTGGTACTTATGGGCCAAATGAATGTATTGTATCTGAAACTTTTGGGAAATAATATGAATTTCACTCAAAAGAGTACATGTGATTTTCATGGTGAACATTGTATATTATAAAAGAGTGTTTTTGGTAAAACTATTTTTTTACTTTCTTTTATCATCAATAGAAGAAAGTATCGTAATCGATTTTTTTTTTCAACTTCCACTTTTCGACAGATTTACACGCTTTAGGGGTCAGAGATCCCAAAAACATGTTAATACAAAATGTCCGTGTTTCGCTATTGTACCATCGAAAAGTGTATGATGTTATGTATAGAATTGAACAAAAATGTTTTGGCTATAGCCAACGGATTCTTCTAGAATTTAGAAATATTCTGTCGCAGAGGAGCGCTGTAATATCGTTTTTTGTGCCATTTTCGTTATTGTACCATCGAAAAGTGTATGAATTCATATTTATGCATAGAATTGAAAAAAAAAAATTGTGCATGTCTTTGGCTATGGCCAGCAAGTCGTCCTTGAATTTTCAAAATATACCGCCGCAAGGGGTAGCTGTAATTGCGATTGTGTCATTTTCTTTATTGTACCATCGAAAAGTGCATAAATTTGAATAGCATAGAATTGAACCAAATTTTTTGTGTATGTTTTTGGCTATAGCTAGTAGGTCCTCCTTGAATTCGGAAATATACCGCCGGAAGGGGCGCTGTAATAGCGATTTTTGTATAATTTTCTTTATTTTTCGTCGCTCTACTGTACATCAGCGGCTCATGAAGCGACGGGGACTTCACATCCTGCTAAGCCGACTATTCACAAGCAGGTGATGTACACAGAATAACGAAAAACTATTGATTGTAACACTAAAGCTACTGCGAGTGGTCAAATGACCCTTTTCGAAGTTTCTTTTTGAATTTCTTAAACTAAAACGTTACGAAATTTCTTTATATTTCACGACTTTTATTAAAATATATTATCATATTATTCCTTAAAATGCCTCATCTCCGAACTACTTTTTTTACCTAGAAAAAAAAATATTTTAGGCTTAACTACCGCAAGGGGTCTTGACCCCTGAATAAATTTGTGAAATCATAAAGATATAAATGTTTTATTTTGTAAGAACATTAGTAAATTGCGTTTTCTCGCTATTGCACCATTTATTCTACTGTATTACATCCTGTTTGTTAATGTGTGATGGTATAATTAGAAATGGACTTTATTCCGAGTGAGATTCTATTTTGAACATTTCAGGTTATATCGAGAACGAAATTATCTTAAAAATATGCGGTGAACATAAACAAATTTGCACAATATTTGTTTATTGAATTTTCGAATTTCTACTTACTTACTTACTTACACAATGGTGCTACAATCCATGTAGGATTTTGACATCCCTCAATATCCTTCTCCAGACCTTCCGATCTCTGGCCTTTACTTTATAATTTATAATTTGATTTTCTGCAAGATCTTTCTCTATCGCTTTTATCCAACTCTTCCTGGGTCTACCAATACTTCTTTTCCCAATTAAATTACCACTATAAATCTTCTTCGTGCTTCGCTCATCCCTCATTCTGATTAGATGGCCTAACCATTGCACCATGGCCTAACCATTCTTATTTTTATAGTATTTATTTCGAATTTCTTGAAATAATTATTTCTTTTCTTAATTTGTTTGCGTAGTTATAATTTTTTTACTTTTACCCTTTGAGGGGCAAGTAATTGTGTTTCTGTAATGTCGAAATCACACCGGAAGCTGAAAAAAGATTTATCGCAAAATAGGAAAACGCAATTTTACGAACTTTTTCCCACCAAAGTTAGAAAAGTAAAATTTAATAAATTTTTTCTGGTGCGAATCTTCATTAATCGAAGGTGGGATAAAATATATCCTACCGGCCCTCAAGGGGTTAATAAATGAACAATTTATAATAATTATTTGAAAAAAAAATGTTTTATTCCTATACCAAAGTGTATCAACTGGTATATTTTTGGCAAAACATCGTAAAATAGATAACTTTTTATATAGTGGTCATTTGACCCCTTCCGGTAGGAATAGGTATAAAAAAAATATCGGTAGGTGTAGTGTTAATAAATGTCATGATCGAGATGAACTCGTTTTGACTCCAATTCATAGACTGAAGCAGTAATTTAAGACGAAAGTCAAAGTGGGTATAGAACTGAACTAATAACATTGAAATATTAACATGTGTAACTACTTTTTAGGTAGATTTCATATGAAATACTACCTATTACATTCTCCCCTATGTTGGAATTTCTGAAATTTTTTTGCAGATCTACACCGATCATGACCCCTAGAGCCCAAAACCACCCTCAGTAAAAAACTTTATCTGTCTATCTATCTATCTATCTACCTACCGGGTGTCCTAAAAAGGACTGACTGATTTTAAAATTCAATAATTTTCAAAAGGTGACAGATATTTAAAAAATTCTCCCAGGGGTTTTATGCATAAGGTCAAAAGTTTTTTTACAGTGATTTTAGATTTTAGTTCGAATTACAAACAATAGATGGCGCTATAAGCAATAGGCGCTAAAAACAGGCTCGATTTTTTGGCAGATCTCTTCTTTCATGCGGGAAATGGAAATGTATTGAGCGGGCCACGAAGTACCAAAAATCGAGCCTTAATTTAGCGTCTATTGATCGGAGCGCCATCTATTGTTCGTAATTCGAACTAAAATCGAAAATCACTCTAAAATAACTTTTGACCTTATGCATAACCCTCCTGCAAGAATTTTTTTAAATATCTGTTGGCGTTTGCAATTTATTGAATTTTAAAATCAGTCAGTCCTTTTTAGGACACCCGGTATCTATCTATATATCACTTTCTTCTGGACACGATAACTTCCACAATTCTGCACAAATCTCTTCCAAACTGATACATAAAATCAAGGGGCAAAAAAGCTCGGTCAAGTTCGTTAATGGGCAAAATCGGACCAAGGGGATGGAAATAGGGAAGGGTTTTGTGAAAACCGAAAAAAACCCATAACTTCTTAATTTTTGTACATATCAAATCAGTTTACAGTTATTATTACTTCTAAAAATAGGGCCAAAAATTTATGTATCACAGAGTTTTGATAAAATTAAAAATGGGCTCTCAAGGGCCGCAAAAAACAGGGTTTTTTTTGGGGGGGGGGGGATCATACTTCGTCAATTCTCAAGATATCAAATATAATTAATTTTATTATAAATCTCCTTTATATTATCCACAAGTTTTTGATAGGACCAATTCGTACCACACACACACACAAAAGAAAAAAAAAATTAAAAACGAAAACAAAAAAGGGGGGGGGGGGGTTGAAGAAGAAAAAAATTTATAATTCCGTCAATTCACAATATATAAAATTCCCATGAATTTATCATATATCTTTTTAATATTCTCTACAACATTTATATAGACAAGTTTTTGATAGGACCAATTCTTACAGCAAAAACACATAGCGGTGACACACATAGCAAATTAAAAATACATAGCGGTTGAAGAAAAAAAATCATCTTATTAAAAGTGCATTCAAATCCAAACTGTCTATTTTCTTACTCATTTTTAAATTCATTTTTGCTCTCAAACGCATCCAATTAGTAGATTCTCTTATTCAGAAACTATATAATGTATCGTAATGATCGATTTTTTGATTGAGGCAGAATATATTTCAAAAAATTATGTCAAAGTGGGCATTTTGAACAGAATTTTCCGAAGCGATTGTGTTAGAAACGAAAAATATTGTCCTACTGAGAAAATAATTGTTTATAAATAATGTTTTAATTAATTAAACGAAATAAAAAAAACACTGGTCGCTTATAAATAAATCTCTTCAAAAATCACGTCAGCACGTTTCATATTTTTTCTATTAAAAATAAATCTGAAAATGTGCCAGAAAATTTCGAGTTGTTGAGCATAGAAAAGTATTTTTTTGAATACCGCCTTAACATGATTTGATAAAACCAGCTATTATTTAAAATGAAATAAAAACTCGTCAAAAGTGGCCAGATAAAATTGTTAAAGTGGGTTTATCGCTAATTATGATTTAGTTTTTGTTGGTGAAATTAGTATACTTAACTTCGAAATCTACCTCCGCCTGTAGGCCGGGCCGGCAGGGATTTTTTGAAATATTAAGATGTATGAGATAGAAGAAAGTTTTAGGATTGGCACATCCAGCTACAGTGAAACCTCTCTGTGCGACCACCTCCCTGAACGACCATTTTTTCATGGAACGAAATTTATTCCTATAAGCTCAATACTAATTTTACCTCCATTCAGAGACCATCCCAAATGAACTGCCTCCATGAGTGACCCATTTCTCTGAAGAAAATTCCGTTTTTTTCCCCGGTCACTTGAAGAAGGGTTTATTAAAAAAATAACTCCGGAGAGCGCATTATTTATCAAACTTCTAAACTAAGTTTAGAATTTTTTATCCCGGTAACTTTTAAGTGTTTAAATCCCTTTGTGCCTTTTTAGGCAATGAATTTAAATCTGATGACGAATTAAGAATGATGGTCAATAAACTCCCCAGCCCTATTCTGTTGGGAAACTCTTAGAGAAATAGATAATTTTATGAAATCGTCATTATTTATTCCCGCCCAAAACAAAAATTGCATTTATTTACTGAACTTCGAAAGGACTGGGAAATAAATGCTTTAAAAGATAAAAACGTAAAATCAAAGCAAACGTCAATTTATTCCTTTTTTAACTCTGCAGTAATTAACTAATGTAATTAACTTTTGTTTTGATACTTAATTTTTTATATTTTTTCCTAATGTGAAAAATAAATTTTAGTATAATTAATTGTTACCTTTTTTCCACAATTAAAATCTAGATTTAAACACGACCTCCGTTAAGAGACCACCTCTCGTAGCGATCCATTTTTATTGGAACATAACGTGGTCGCTTTAGGGAGGTTTTTCTGTGCTTTTATACTTTTTAGTGTTCCGCATTTAATGTTTTTAGGGTGATAGTTGATGCCTAATCAAGGACTGCTGTTTCGGGGGGCCCTTGTTTGTACAGGTCTTAGACAATAATTTTTCCTTTTCCGTCCGTTTAAGTCTTGTTCTCCTTCGGTTATTGTTCTTCAGATAACTGAGTCTTTTTTAATTCTCCCGCATAAAACTTATTTTCACGAGGTCGCAGTTATTTGTTCAGCCATAGAGATAAGAGCCTTTTGACTTGACAAAAATAGCGAAAAACAAGATACTGTTACGCAGGGCCGAAACTAGCCTTTTTTGCACCTGGGGCAAACATGGATTTTAGCGCCGCCCCCCCTCTTCCACAAAGTATATTTACAAGAAGAGAATTTTACTATTTTTATAATAGACGACTTATTTTAAAATTTAAAATATGTAATCATAAAATATGTAATACTGAACTACGTAATCTACAGTGGCGGATCCAAGGGGGAGGTCCCTCTGAACATCAACAAATATATTCTAAAGATCATTTTTAAAATGACATATTCAGTAGAGTTCTGATTATCCGAGTCCCGCCTAACCTAGTTTCCGCTTTCACCGAGTTATTTTCCTCTGATTTACTGTTGGCTCCCATTCTTACGAAACAGCCATTATAAATGAAGTGTTAGGTGAAGATGAAAGAGCAGCCGTAAAAAGTTAGAACTCTGATTTTCTGGTCCGAATAGGAAAAAAAAATGACCATAATTTTTTTTTTTTTTTTTTTTTTTTGCAAAAAAATAAATAAATAAATAAATAAATAAATAAAATAAATATGGCCATTTTTTTCCCCCATTCGGACCAGAAAATCAGAGTTCTAACTTTTTACGGCTGCTCTTTCATCTTCACCTAACACTTCATTTATAATGGCTGTTTCGTAATAATGGAAGCCATCAGTCCATCAGAAGAAAATGATCCTTTCCAAAGGTATATCTTCATTTGGCGCCCCTTTTTTCTGGCGCCCGGGGGACATGCCCCATCTGCCCCCCCTTAGTTTCGGCCCTGCGTTACGACACTTCAGTAGATTGCTGGGCCGAAACTAGCCTTTTTTGCAATCGGGGCAAACATGGGTTTTGTCGCCCCCCTCCTACTCCTCCTAATCCTCCTCCTCCTCCGCTAAGTATAGTTACAAGGAGAATTTTACTAATTTTCTAATAGCTGATTTATTTTAAAATTTAAAATATGTAATCATAAAATATGTAATACTGAACTACGTAATCTGCTTTGTCAGATATTGATTCATTAAAATCTTGAAAACGGAATCGAAAAGAATCGCGCTTTATACAAGGTCCTTGCCATATCATGATTGGATTCTTCTAAGCTTTGGCATACTCCAGACAGGACGATTTTAACAATACCGTGCTGAACATAGACATGATAAAAATCGACAAACAAAATCTTCATTTGGCGCCCGGAGCCAAATGCCCCTCTGCCCTCCCCTTAGTTTCGGCCCTCAAGTAAATGACAGTAAAATCTGCGAAAACGAAACCTCTAATCTCTCTATTCTAAAAAAAAAGTAACTACCGCTGTCACCGCCGCCGCCGCCGGTTTTGAATTTTTTGTAACCGGAGGTCTTTCTTTGTTAATATTGAGAAAAATAATGCATGCAAAAATATGAAAATCAGTGGTTTTATGCAGAACTGTTTGATAAACACGCTGATGCAGACAGTTTTCAAATCGAAGAATTATTTTAAGAGATATTTAATGCTAAAGTTGGACAAAATCGTTCCACTAAAAAAGTTTTATAGCAGCAAAAACTATACATGGCATGTAATCATTTTTAGATCATTTTATGCATTAGAATTTGCCGGAGTGCAGATTGCATTAATTTTTTTATTTTGACTCATTTTTTCAGGTTTTATTTCTATTTTAAATTCAAATTTTCAGCATTTCTAGAGATATTTTTTGCAGATTTCAGAAAATTGTACTAATTTAAACTGTTGCCAACTGTATAAAAGCGCAAGCAATAATGTTTGCTTCAAATTAAAAATTTATTTACACGTGGCTATTATAAACAGGAAAAACACTTTCAAATTAGAATTAAGTAATTATGTATAAAAAGCAGGAACTTATTAAAAATTACGTCATAAAAAGTATACACGTGAATTTTAAAAGAGAAAGGATATTGTAAAATAATAAATTCATTAACATGCGTTAGAAGTCTTAGGAGAAATTACGTCATATTTACGTCACATTATAGTTATTACATAAAATGAACACAAAATAATATTGCAAAAAAGTTTAAATTTAGAAATTGCGCTAGACATTTATTTAATATTTTGAGAGGATATTTTCAACTATTTTTGTTAGGAAAGCGCAAATAATATTTCATTGCTAACAAAAGTACTTTCACGCGATTATTTAAAAGAGAAAGAATAGCTTGGTAAAAATTACGTCAGATTAAAAACGATTAATTTAAAATGTCTCATTTAAAAGAACTTTCTTTTCGTTTTGTTAAAAAATACCAGGAGACAAAGACTCTGTTTACTTAATTCCTTTTATATTAGCTTATTTTGAAATGTTGTTACACGTGTCTACGTCATCAAGTTATTTTTATTTCGACGTTTTATTTGTATTTTTATTAATGTTGTACGAATTTATTTGTTCTTTCGTTATTTAAAATAAAAATTATGTCAATTTGTATAATTTGGCGAGTGGTTTGGCGATTTATATAATTTGGCGAAATTGGTCGACGGGACAATCAAGTACTACCGCAGCGGATTTGGCGTTAAAATTCCCCAATCAAAGAGAAATGAATAGAAATTCGTTTATAGGGAGATCGCCACTGTTTTATAAATTATAATTCAATCTTTCGAAATCTTTTTAAAGCCGATCAAATTAGCGTGCATTTAGAGCCTGCGGTGTCTGGACGGGGGTTGGCGAGCGTAGCTCGTAGGGGGCCGAGCCCCCTAGTAGTGTAAAGAATTATGTTTTAGAACAAACGAGTTTACGTCTTAGCAGGTAGAATTGCAGGGTATTCTTTCCGTCGGAACAGTGACATTTTTACGCTTATGAGATAGCGATTGGACTATCGTAAAATTTGCGTGAGAATCCAAGGTTGGTCCAGATGCACCTGAGGCTCATAATTGTAATTTTTTTATAATTAGCCGAGATATTAATTAAACTCATAAAAGATTTTTTTTACAAAATTGCAAAAGCGCGCGCACGTCTCGACCTGATTTCATAGCGGAAGTAAAAGAAATTAAGAATGTTCTGTTCACTAATCAGTGAAAATTAAGAAAACTAATTAAGATATCGATTTGAAAATTTCAAAGCACAAGCAGAAAAATATTTTACGTAGGCGTATTTAATTTTAGAACAAACTAATGGTGGCAGACTTCTTTTCATACAAAAGTCTAAGTAAGGATCAGGCAGGGATATGACATTAATTAAAATCTAAAATAAAAGGAGATCTGTTTCTGCCGACCTTCAATGTAAATTCCGAAACGAAAGGAAATAATTGAGAATTTTTATTAACAAAAAATAAGAAACCTAATTAAGATATAGATTTGGAAATTCGATAGTACGAGTAGAAAAATATTTTACATACATGTGTACATTTTTGTAGAAATCGGATTGTAATTTTTCTTAACTAATGCGCGACAGATACATTTATTTAGAAAATCTACAAAAGCTCAATAATAAAATTTTGAATGTCATATATTAATTCCATATTTGCATAACTCGAAGATGAGAAGAAATTTTTTTAATAAAAAACTTGAAATTAAAAACTCGTCAAAAGCGACAGATAAAATTGTTAAACTGGATTTATCTTTCATCTTGGTTTAAATTTTGTTGGTGAAATTAATATTTAACTTCGAAATCTACCTGTGCCTTTAAGCCGAGCCGGCAGGGATTTTTAAGTCCCAATTGCCGCACTTAGTACAAAGGGGTATTACATATGAAAGTGCCGTCTCATTTTTTACATTGAAAATGTTATACATTCTGCAGTTTTTTTAATGATAAACTCATTATCAAAATCTATATCGAATTTTCGATATCAACTTTCCTGATTTAATATCACGATAATGCGCTTTTAATGGACGATAACATTATAATCATAAATGACGCATAAGTGCGTCAACGGCTCTTAACGATTGTTTTATAAATGACCCAGTGTGTCAGCTCCCTGTAGAGTGTTAATTCCTGACATGGGGCTAATATGTAAGTACGGTTTTTAATAAATTCAAAACTTCATTTATTTGAATACATTATTGATATTTTTCTTTTTAAAATGATTTTTGCTGTTATTGATTATCTAAAAATATATATAAAACTAAGGGGCTCTGCCCCCTGTAAGCTGCGTTCCCCAACCCCGAGTTCAGACTATGCACGCTTCTAAAAACATGCTAATGTTGCTGTGTTTTAAAGACTTACCCTGTTACAGAAGATTGAATGATATTGTCAGGAACAGCGAAGATTTTCTGTAATCGGGTTGCCACACTTTTCTGTTTGACTGGGTCATTTTCCGGTTCCCTTGGCACTGTCGCGATAGCTGACGGCTGTTTTGGGTATTGATAAGTAAGATTAATTACACATTTAAAAACAGCTTGCATAAAATGGTTACGTAAAAAATATCGCTGCCTGTCTTTTATAACGACGTTAAGGACAACATTCTTCCTTTGCGTTCAATGTTAAGAAAATTCGTCTGCTTAGGAATAACATTCAGAACCGCGGCATTGAAAATCAACACTGCCTTTAAAAAAAATTTCGCTTATATTTTATGCTTGCATTGAGTTATAGATATTTTCAGGAAGAGGTATAGCTTTAACCTGAATTCTTTTCTCTATTTTGGTGCACCTTCATGCATATTTTCATATTTGAACAGAACCTAATCTTTTAGGGTGTTTTAAGTATCATATTGTATGAATTTTATTTTTATTTTTTAATCTTCAATTGGCTCAACTTATTTGTTACAAAAGTTTTACATTAAATGTACGAGGGTGGTTCAATAATTATTGTCCCTATTGTATATAAAATATTTGTACTGCGATGGTTGTTGTGGAATATCGAAGCCTAATGTCTTAGATGCCTGTATGCTCAATTTCAGAAGCGTAGCTGCTATATTCACATAGTTTTAGAGGGAGAAGTGAAAGGGGAGGGGGGAGTGGAGATGAAAGACTGATTTTTAGCTTATGGGGCTAGATTTGTGACAGTGGATGAGACATAACTACTGTCGCTTGGACTCGGGATCATAGTGATGTAGCCACATCTCGTCCACTGTCCAAATGTAGCCTCATAAGCTCCAAACCAGCATTTCACCCTCACCCCCCTTCTTAAAAACTCTCCCAAAAATAGGTCTTTAAAACTTCACTCCTCCCTCCAAACTATGTTAATATATCAGCTACGGTTCTGAAATTGAGCCTTATAGGCATTTAAGAGATTGGGATTCGATTCCACATCAACCATCGCAGTACAAATATTTTATATACATTAGGGACAATAATTATTGAACCACCCACGTAGAACTAGTTCAAAGAAATATCTTATTGTCTGTTCCTTCTCGGGCTTAAACAATGTAGGAAATTTATATATTATATAAAATGATTTTTTGTTCTTCAAATTAAGTTTTTTTTTTTTTTTTTCTTTATTGTATATTTTGTGATTGAATCAAGGTGGAATATTGCATTTCGTCTTATGATTTTATCTATTGGAGTTTTCAATATTTACTTTGCGTTTATTCAGAATTTGACGACGAGAACTTAATTTTGTATTGGATTGCGATTACTGGTCGTAAAGGTCAACGCTGTCTATCACCCCGCCTGCACGCCCGCAGAGTCTTCGATTCGAAAAAATGTGTCAAGGTACGGACAGAGACGTATCTTTCTTTGCACAATCGCTTCTGACAGGTGCCGCAACATTAATTTATGATCCGTTTGTATTTTGCCCTTCTACGCTCCGCTATTTGCGTAAAATGGATTTAGGATTCATGCCCAGGGATTGAAGGATTCGTTATAATCGGGGGTGGGGGAAAACGCCAAGCTACTCGCCACTGGCGAATGGATTTTCTGACAGAGCGAGTCAATTTTTAGGCTGTTTTTGAAAAAGTGCAGGCTGTAGAAGATATGCCAAAAACTTTACTTTTCTTATTAGTTAGCTATATGTTGCAGCTTTCCAAATTATCACGACGTAAAGTAATACTAAGTTCTATCCTATACTAAACTTTCCTCTGTTGTATATATCCGGTTGTAACGAAAGTTTCGCGCCACAGCTAATACGGCCTGTGCAAGCAGTTCGCGTTGACGTGTTTGCTCATATTTTGTCAAACGATTTTGGCATTTGAAAGAAAGAGACTTGCTTTCTAACACTGTATTGTTAAATTTGTAAAAAAAAAAAAAAATGTTGTTATCATTAAGTACAGGGTGTCCGAAATGGAACTAGCATGCTACCAGATTAGAACCATCATTTACTTCCAGTTCTGTTGCAAAAAGTCAGCTACAGAATGTCACCGAATAAAGTGTACAGCTTTAGGTACTAGTGTTGTATAATATGACACTGTGAGGTTTTGGCGGAATGGTGGTTATATAGAACATTACACTTAATTATTATATATAGTATAATTAGTATTATGTAATGGTAATTTGGCGGAAAACTTTCGTTACAACTTAATATTTATCAATTTCATAGAAACAAAAAAAAAAGCCAAGAAAATGCATTATAGGTATTATTAATTAACTATTTTTGCTGTCGCATACAGTTTGACATAGCAGTTTTCAACTTCATCGTGCTGGCTGGTAAGATTTTCTGAAATTTCCCCACTCCTGGTTATGATTTTACACTTCAACAGGGAGAAGGGAAGGGGCGATTGGCAGGTGTTGTTATTTAGAAAGTAAGTAATTAGAAGACGTTTTTCCCTCTTTCTTTCTTTTTTTTCTTGTACACAGATTAGATCTTTCAGAAAGCACTGTTAAAGTTGGGGTTTTAAACCGAATTTCCCGACGAAAGCAGAAAAAACAGTCAACGAAGGGAGAAAAGCGCCGTGTCGCGGGATCAGAAACGCTTATAACTCGATGGGTTATTTATTGATCAAAAAATGGAAAAATCATTTCGATTCCAAATCGCTTCCATCGTCAGGTCTGCCAATTTTATACCTTTATGTTTAAAAATGGGTACGTCATTGCGTCAAAAAGTTTCGCTCTTGTTGAGCAGTGAACTTACAGACTTAAGTTCATAGAAAATATGTATTTGTACTCAGGAAATATTGGGTTTATTTTCTCTTCGATCTATAACCGCTTGAAAGTAGAAAAAGTACACAAGATGGATCGTTTAAAATAAGACATTCGAAAAAGTACGTAAATAAAAGAACCAAAATGACAGACTAAAGTGACGTTTCTGCAAGCATCTCATTAGTCCAGTTCAACACGAGCAAATAAATTATATTCTGTAATTTTTTGTAGGTTGTTTTATTTTTACTCTTAACTTCTCAGCGTGATTTTTAGGTAGCTTTCATTAGAAAAAGTAAAAAGTTATCTATTGCAGCCGTCCGGAGGAAAGCACTTCCGGAAAATTTTGGTATATATTCACCGATCATGACCCCCAAAACCACCCTCAGTTAAAATATGACTGACATATATAATCTGATTTTTCATTTTTGTCATGCGATAACTCTCGTATTTATTAACCGATTTGGATGAAATTAATTGTATGCATAGTACATGCCAATGTCTCGACTGAGTTCGTTGGCCAGCTTCATCCGTCATTGTTTCAAAATGGCGGTCATTAAAAAAAATTTTAATTAAAAAACGGTACAAATAAAATAACAACTGAAAAATATTTTTTTCTTATGAGTTTGAGCTTAATACAAGGATTCCGGAGCATATTTTGTTTTGTGTTTATCTTAAAAAATGGTTGAGATATAGCAGTTTGAATTTCTAGGATGGGTGACATTTTGAAACAATCTGATTTTCGTCATGCTGTAACTCTCGTATTTATAAACTGCTTTGAACGAGATTGATTGAATGCATAGTACATACCAATGTTTTGACCGGGTTCGTAAGCCAGATTCATATGCCATCTTGTTTCAAAATGGCGGCCATTTGAACCGTGCACTGCCGCGCAATGCTTAAATATTATTAATACCCGTTACCTTCAAATTCTCGCCAAGCTTGGCGATACTTGGCGGAATATCGCCAAATCGGGCGACCAAAACTAAGTAACCATAAATGATGCCAACTTGGCTATAGCTTACTAATTTGACGCAATGCTTCTTCAAATTCAGTATTGACGAATATTCTCTTATCGGGTTCGTTGCGCTTTAGATTCTTAAAATTTGAGTAAAATTAGCTTAGAGTTAAACTTTCATATATCTTGGTTTTAAAATTTTGCAAGTTACCTCTTCCTCCCGGCACATGACGAAAGAACATTTGTTTGTAAAGATGGAATTTTGTTATCGATTTTTAACCCATTCTTTGATAGGCTAGAATTATACAAATGATGTAAATAGGTATCTTTCCGATGACATTACAACATTTTAATATTTTTAGAACTGAATTATAAATTAACATATTAAGTTTGACATTTTCCTGTTAGCCCGCCTCCATCACCCAATGTTCTTCAGATTACAGTTGTATACAAATTACAACAACAACAATGGTTTTAGTGATGCGTCCCGCGACGTTCATCAAAATAGACCAACTCGCTGTGAAGCTGCAGCAATGCAAGTCTTCAAAGCTGTTCTCAACTGCTCTATTCAACAAGCGCAAAACGTTTTGACACATTTACAAGTTCGTTTTTTAACAAAAAGATATAAAATTGGAAGGCCTGACTAGGGAAGCGATTTGGAATCGAACTGTGTTTTCCAATTTTTTATCCATCCATTACCTATTGAGTTATAAGCGATTTTGATCACGTGACAAAGAAGTTTTTCGCCTTTCCTTGATTGGTTATTCTTCTTTCTCGCGGTTCAAAACGTCTACTTTGACACTATTTTCTGAAAGATCTATTGAGTTTGCAAAAAAAAAAAAAAACGAAAAAAAAAAAACAGTTCGATGACATAGTTTCTGAACAACAATACCTGCTATAGTTTCATGCATTTCCGAACAAAAATTAATTTAAACTAATGTCATAAAGTTGCCCATTTGGATTTGAAAACAGCCTTAAACGGTATAGAAAATAGAAATTTAAATAAAAAAAACTGTAATAATTTAAGTAGTACACTTTTATCAATTAACACTTTAATATTAAGTTAGGATTATGCGTTCAGAAAGCAATTTACCTATCCCGAATAGGTAGTTTAAACGTGGGTTTCTTTAATTTCCTGTTGTTATAATAATTTAAAAAAAAAATAGTTAAATAAATTAACTTGTTTGCGCTTTATAAACGGGCGATCAATTTTCCATAATTGGGTCCACGCCAAATGAATGTATTGTAACGGATTTTTTTTATGGCTCAGGATTTTCAAGATAAACATTGAATTACATTGACAAGATAAACATACAAGATACAAGATAAACATTGAAACTTATAAAATGGTTTATTTTAAAAAAAACTATTTTTACTTTAATACTTTTTTCTGTACTTTATTGTATGTCTGGTTTTAAATGTCTTATCGGTTTTAAAAAAATAATTCAGGCGTAATTTTAAATGATAATATATGTAATAAATAATTTAGTACAAAAGATCTATAGATGGCCATATTTTTTTTTTTTACGGCTGCTCTTTCATCTTCACCTAATACTTCATTTATAATGGCTGTTTCATAATAATAGAAGCCACCAGTCCATCAGAAGAAAATAGCTCGGTTAAGCGGGACTCTACTGCAGTACAAAACATATTTCAATTTTAAGACTTAAAGCACACGTTTTATTTTATGTAAAATGACGTCATCCGCTTAAGAATTCTACATTTACGATCTACTCTTAAACATCTACAATAAAGCATGCATAGCGCATCACTATCGCGAAATAATGCACAAATGCAGCAAAAAGCTTTCGTCATTTAAGAAAATCGGGAAAAAAAAAAAAAAAAAAAACACGGCTATTTAATGATTTATAGATACTTACAGTTAAAAATAGTATATAATAACTCCATTGTTTTAACAGAAATCATTCGTTGATATATTTTTTCAAAATAGCACGTATTTTAATTACATTTTCTTTCGGTTGTTACGAGAAAATGCAACAAAAATATATAATTACTATTTTAAAACTATTTTTCCTTTACTTTCTACAGAAATGAAGTATTTTCGTTGCCAATTTTAAGCAAATGGCTCCAAAAACTACAAAAAAATTAATATTTCAAAAATAAATGGAGATACAGTTTTCAAACAAAATGCATTTAAAAGAACTTTTTTTTTTCCCAATACGACGGTATAAAAATTGAAAATGTGCGATGCTTAGAAGTTTAAAAAATTGCTAAAGAGTATTTAATCGTAATGCTTTGTTTTACAGTTAGCTTCTGTAAGGTAACGTTATTTTTTTGACACAAAATAAGCTGGGAGAAAGAAATAGCACATCGTACCTGAGGCTAAAAAAGAAGCTTTACGTTTTAAACTGAATTTTTAAATGTAGAACCAATAATTATGTGGCACATACGTTAACTTAGAGCAGCCATTAAAAGATAAACTACCTAATTTAGATAATCGGTGATTTATAGCTTTTATTTTAATTGGTTTGCTGGTTGTTCAATTTAAACTGCTAGGGAATGAGAAAGCAGAACATTTATGTTCAAATTTTTCTATTAAAAAAAAAAAATAATAAAACAAAAAATAATAAAATAAATATTTTGTTTTTAAAAGTTTGTTGGATAAATATAAAATTTTCTTTATTTGCTTTTTGATGAACGTAAAAAGCAAATTGTTTCTGTTTTCCATTAGTTGATCTCCGATTTTATTATGTAGGTAAAAAAAGAAACATTTGGAATGGTGTTTTATTAAGTTTTCATGTTAAGTGCAATATGTTTTACTTTCTAATTTACACTTTGTCTGAAAATATTTATCAGCAGAAAGTTCACGACTTTAAAATATCGGAATCAAAATATCGGATATATTTCACTTTTTGGAAAATGTCGTATTTACGAACCTTGTAGCCAAGCCTATAAAGAAAGTAATTGCGTTATTGGTGTACTCGAAAAAATATTTTTCCACCCTCAACAGCTCGAAATTTTCAGACACATTTTCAAACTCATTTTTAAAGGTGAAAACATAAAAGTTGTTGATTTGATTTTTGAAGAGATGTATAACAGGCCGTCAATTAATTAGAACTTGATTTATAAACAATTATTTTTTCAGTATGACCCTTTTTTTTTTTTTTTTTTTTTTTTTTTTTTTTTTTTTTTTTTCCCGTACTCAGCTCCCTCGATTAGGAAAATTTGGTTCAAAACGCCAACTTTGACAGCGTTTTTTGCAATATATTCTGCTTTTATTAAAAAAATCGACAAGCACGGCACATTACATAGTTTCTGAATAAAAGAATTTGCCAATTTGATGCGTTTCAGAACAAAAATGAATTTTTAAAATAAATCCGAAAATAAGCAGGTTGGATTTGAATACATCCTTAATCAAAATGAGCTAGCTCACAGTAAGACGTGCAAGAAATGCGACGTCGTAACACAGAGTTATCGCGCATATGGGACACACCCTGTAACATAGGGGGAAGAATGGGTCGTAATGAATGGATGTACACCGCGAAAGGGTTAACTCATAATTTGGACGTAAAGGGTTAATCGAATCCCAACACTTGTTGATGACTGCGCCTGTACCATTGTTTCATCCGCATCTTCCCCGTTATATTTCAAGGATGAAGGTCTTTAACCGATGTTCACCTGACCTCAAACACTCAACAACCGTTACTTCGCCCGTTCCGATTCGATGGCCGCTGTCGACACTTCTTTATCTTGCCGCGTAGGCAGGCACTATATGTGTCGAGAGACTGCTGCCCTTTATTTAACTCAATCACATCTCCCTTTTTAGAAATCAATCGCTTTTGTTCCCCGCTCTGTGCTTATTCTTAATGGGGATTTTTTTTTTTTTTTTTTTTAAAATAGCACTTTCGTTTTTTTCTTTTCCTTCCTTCTTTCCATTCTTTTAAAATTCCCATGAGTTTTTTTTTTTTTTTTTTTTTTTTTTTTTCGTTTAAAAAATGTTATCTTGTATTTTTGTTATTTTAAAGTTTTGAAATGAACCTTCCAACTCAAAATGTGTCCATTGGAGCCGAAAGCATTTTTTGTCCACTTCATTTGTCATGTATACAAAAATTGCAGAAAAAATCATTAAAAGGTTTTCTTTCTATTTTTTATAAGCATGAAATCAGTAGCATAATAAATCATAAGCATCATCATTACACCCGGTAACAGCGTATTTTTAATAAATGTTTAATTTTGATGTATTCTACTAATAAATAATACAATTATGTTGCATTATTTATTAATAGGCTCATTATCAATCAGTAGTTCAATCAGTAGTATTTTGGTAATTCTATCGGGCATAAAATTTTTCTGCCTTTTCGTCGAATTTCGCTTTCTTCTTCTTTTTATGCTTTCTGGCTGCTGTTTCCATACAAAACTGCTGAGAAAAAATCATGACGTGACCCCGTGCTGGTACGCAGACATTAATAGTGTAAATATATATATATATATTGTATTCGAAGTAAAGCTGTCCACTTGCATTTTCATTCCTAATCTGCAGAGGGTTTTTACATATTTTTGTAAAAGAAATACATAAACAAAGATAATTTTATTTTTCTAACTAGCAAAACTCGCAACTTTGCACGCGGTATTGTTTAAATATGCGAGGTGGTATTTTTGTAATTTTACAATGGGTGTGGAATTAATTAGTTAAAAAATATTATGTAAAATCCCTTAGGCATCGTAATTTAGAATGCTTTTAGAACGTTTTCCGCTCATTCCATCCTTTTAAATTTCGAATGTTTTAGAAACCATTTTTAGTGAGCATCTGTATCTTAAAAGTAATTAATCCCTATGTCAAGTTTCTAGTCCCTTCAGTACTACAAATATCGTAAGTTTAGAACATGTTTTTCTCCTGCATTCTTTTAAATTTCGAGTTTTTTTTAACTGTTTTGTGCGTGCTTTTACGTCATAAAAGAGGCAGCCATTTCAAATTTCTATCCATGTAAATTTCATAGAAATCGCAATTATAACGTTTTTCGAACGTTTTCCGCTCATTTCGCTCTTTTTAAATTTCGAATTTTTTTATAAACCTTATCTTACCGAGCGCTTGTACCTTAAAAGTAATCGCAATGCCAAATTTCTAGTTTCTAGTCTATTAAGTGTTTAAATATTGGTTAAAAAAAAAAAAAAAAAAAAAAAAAAAAAATCGTAGTTTAAAATTTTTTTCTCCTGCACTATTTTAAATTTCGAATCTTTTAAAAACTGTTCTGCGTGTGCATTCGAGCTTTAAAAGTAGCAATCATGTCAAATTTCACGTTTCTATCCTTAACAGTTCCATAGAAATCACAATTTAGAATGCTTTTCGCGCATTCCACTTTTTAAAATCTTGAGTTTTTTAGAAACCGTTCTTAGAGAACATTTACTTCTTGTAAGAAACTACCATGCTAAATTTAAAGTTTCTAGTCCCTTCAGTATCACAAAAATTGCAATTTTAGAACGTTTTTCTCCTCTGCACCCCCTTGGGAGGGCAATGGCACTGACGTAAAATATAGCCAGTGTTAAAGCAGAGATTGTCACCAGGGCTGTGGAGTCGGAGTCGGGCCCATTTTTGAGCAAAAGAGTCAGAGTCGGATCTGTTAAAATTCCCGGAGTTGGAGTCGTACATTTTACAAGCAGGTCTGCGTTGTCGGAGTCGGATCTGTTAAAATTCCCGGTGTCGGAGTCGTCCATTTTTCCCACCGATTCCGCAGCCCTGATTGTCACCATCCATTTGTCATCATTACTTTTGAAACGTGTAGAAATATACAACCATGCTTTTCGCACTTTTTTTTTCTTTTAATATAACCGAATAAGAGTATTTCTTTTAATAAAACGAAAATTCATAACTTGCGATCCATTGTTTATTTGAGAGTGGTATATTTTTAATGATGCAGACTATATTTAAACACTCCCGAATTGATGCCATGTAGGGTTTTCTTTTCTTTTAAAATTTAAATCACCATGTCAAAATCCTTACACAAATGTGACCCCTTTCTCTCTATGTATATATTTACATATGGTTCCAATGTAGCCGACTGGTAATGTTTGTATAGTTTTTTCGGTTGTCGGAGAGAGTTAATTAAAAGGTATTAATTCGTAGTTGGAAAAAAAATCGCCACCATTGCATGTTTGAAGTCGCTTATGGATGTTCTGATTTTTTTTTATTTTTTATTTTTTTTTAATATTTCTTTTAATCAAAATTTTAAAAATTACCCTCATCGGTAGGTTTGATCAATTTTCGTTAGATTACAAAAAACCTTTTTTAGAATATTTAATGGTAGCGACTTTTGCGCGTTAGTAAGACCTGCACGTTTATTTTATGTTTGTAGATTTCACCATTTTGCTCAAAACAGTGGATTTGTTTTACCCATTTATGCCTAGCGTTCCATTTTTGGGACGTTTCGAATTTTTATAATTTTTTATAATTTTCTTCTTCTTCTTACAACATGAAAATTGTATGAAGTAATTGTCTATATAAATGTCTTTATCTATTACCGAGAGATGACAGCATAAGATTCATCTTTATTTGCTTAAATGAAGGCCTTTTTTCGGTGTTTATAGATTTTTCATTTTTCAAGATAGAGAAATGTAAAAAGTAAGTTTATTTATATTTTTTGTACCAAGGATCCATATAAATAAGTCATAATCTTTGCTTCTAGACTTCTTTGAAATACTTATTTTTTTTAATTGCGAAATTATAGGTTCAAGCTTATTTTTTTATGCATGTTTGTAACGTACAAAATTTAGGGCGCAAGGCACAAATGGGTACATATTTCTTATTAGACATTTAGGGGGCAGTTATTTATGTGAAGTTCTTTTCAACATGATTTTGAAATAAATTGTTTTTTAGCGTTAAATACGATTATTCTTAATTTATTATTAATACTTATAATGTTATTAGTTTATAATGTTTATATATATTAATGTTATAATGTTATTAGTTTATAATGTTATAAGTTTATTTCTTTAGAAATATATTTTTTAATAGTTAAGGCTGTTCTTAAGTGCTCTGCTCAACAAGCATAAAACGTTCTGACATATTTACAAATTCATTTTTTAACAGAAAGATATAAAACTGGAAAGCCTGGCCATGGAAGCGATTTGGAATCGAACTGTTTTTTCCATTTTTGGATCCATCAATTACTTATCGAGTTATAATCGATTTTGATCACGTGACACGGCATTTTTCTCCCCTTATTGACTGGATTTTCTTCTTTCGTTCGGAAGTTCGGTTCAAAATGCTAACTTTGACAGCATTTTCTGAAAGATCTATTGCGTTTACAAGAAAACGAAAAAAAACGGTTCAATGACATACAGTAAACTCTCTGTAAGGCGGACTCTGTGTAAGACGGAAATCTGTCTAATTCGGAAAGATTTCCAAGTCCCTGTGAATCCAAAGACATAGAGTAAAATTTGTCTAAGGCGGAATATTGTCAACTGCGGAAAATTTTCTTCGTCCCGATCGCTTCCGCCTTAGACAGAGTTTACTATAGTTTCTGAATAACAACACCTTCTAGTTTCATAAGTTTCCGAACAAAAATGAATTAAAACTTATGTCAGAAAGTTGACCCTTTGGATTTGAGAACAACAGCCTTAATAAAAATAATTATTATAGTGTATAATATACAATTTAAAAGCTTGATTTATATAAATTTAGACAAAACATATAATTATGCATTTTTTCACATACGGATATTCCCACAGTTAGTATATGTTTACGTTTTATCAAATAAATACAAAAATATTTTAGCGTAATTTTTTTTTAGTATTTTCCACTTCATTTTGCAACATTTTAAAGGGATTTTACCAACAAATTTGAGAAAACAAAAATTCAGGCACAAATGGGTTAATAATATTTCAGGGACAGAAAGTGACGGACTTTTTCCACCCACTTTAGAATCGAACTGAAACTTATTGATTTAAGCATTATTTATACTGATGAGAATAACGTTATTCTTTATTACTCTTTTAAGTAACTGTCCCACATATCGTATCTTGTGGGCTTTATTATTTATCGAAATTTACTTTGTCAAGTTAGTCATTCTTTATTCCTTTTCTATTTATTGTTGACGGTTGCACAATATCACGTTATACTGTTGAAATAATATTATCTTTTATGCGAATTTAAGACTATAAATTAAAATAACACAATTTTTATACTTAAAATATCGCTTATTTCTTAAAAACAATTGTGTCCAAAAGACCCTTTCGAGAATGCTAAAATTTCCATAAATATTTTCTTTTAACCCTTTATGGCCCGACTATTCTTAAAGTACTATTAATGGACCCCTTAACCCTTTATCTACTGACGGTACTTATGAGTACCATTAAAATAACTTGTTATAAAATTCATTTAATGCATCGATTAGTTGTAATACAGTTTAAAATGAGTTATAGATACATTACTTTATCTTGTTCCAAAAGCATTGTTGGTTACACAAAACTAAAATATTTTTAAAAGGATGTTTTTTTTTTTTTGCCTTCGCATCTTTTCAGCTTTCTTGGCCTTGGGGGGGGGGGGGGGGGATTTTTCAATTCGGAAATATTTCTATTGTAAGAACATTATATTTGTACATTTCCTAATTCTAGAAAATACGAAGAAAAATATTTCAAATAATAGATTTGAGTGCGGTTATAAATAGTGCACAAAATCCCTATAAATTCAAATTTAATGAATGCTTCTTAAATCCTTCTAAAATATATTAAATGATGTTAAAATAAATAAAAAGGCAGACATAAAGACGTGGATCGAAGTGAGTATATTTGATATTAACAAGAACAATTACACAAACATACTGAAAGAAAACAGAAAATTTACAGGTATTTATAGATTTTGCAAGGCCCATGGCAGAGAATTTGCGGCCGTGAAAGAAAGCTACATTAAACAACCAATCACAAGAAACATAGTTGTACAAAAAGAAATTAATAAGAATTTAATGTAATGCTGTGATTATTTTCAACACCCGCCCATAATCTAGCATTACATCAGAAAACAAAGAAATTTCTTGAAATCAATCATTAATAATAATATGACACAATTTAAACATTACTTGTACAAACAACAAAGAAATAATAGTTCATAAAATTTAACTTTAGGTAATGCCTTTGTAAATAAATCAGCAATTTGCATATTCGTAGGAACATATTCAATTTTGATGTTATTTTCTTTTATAATATTGCGAACAAATTTCAATTTAATATCAATGTGTTTCATTCTACCATAATTACTCTCATTACTGATACATTTTATACATGATTGATTATCCTCAAAAATTACTAAATCCTTAATATTTACAATTTCACTAGCAATATTTTTAAACCATAACAAGTCTTGCAAACTTTTAGTTAAAGCAATGACTTCAGCTTCAGTTGACGATAAAGCAACTGATTTTTGTTTATTACAACACCACAGAACAGGCATGTTACAAAACATTAAAATATAACCTGTTACTGATTTGCGGTCATTTGTGTTAGCCCCCCAATCAGCATCAACATACATGGATAATTTAGGATCAGAATTTTGCTTTTTATACACAAGTTTTAAAGACAATGTTTCTTTTAAATATCTTAAGATTTTCTTAAGTGCTTTCCAAGCAATTTCAGTAGGATTTTCTTGCAATTGACTTAAACAGTTAATAGCATACAAAATATCAGGTCGAGAAATATAAGCTAAATATAATAAACAACCTACAAGTTCACGATATGGGCCATTAAAAGGTTTACCATTTTTGAAATCAGATGGGGTGGACTTAGGAGAAATAGGAATGTCACTGGGTTTACAATCTAGCATATTAAACTTACTTAACAATTTAATTATGTAAGACTCTTGATCCATTATTAAACTATCAGAATTGAATTTCATTTGAATACCTAGAAATTCTGAAACACTTTGCGATTTTGACTTGTGAAACTCGTTATGTAATAGGGAAATAACTACATTAGTTTCATTTACATCTGAACCTGCAATTAACATATCATCTACATACAAAGCAATAATTATTTTATGATTATTATTATACCGAATAAAAATACAAGGTTCATTATCACAAGATTTAAAATTTAACTTTGAAATAAATTCATGAAACCTTTCAAACCATTGTCGTGGGGCTTGTTTTAAACCATATAAACTTCTTTTAAGTTTACACTTTCGCCCACTTTTATCATCATAGCCTTGCGGCTGATCCATAAAAACAAGTTCATTTAACTTACCATTCAGGAACGCTGTTTTAACATCTAACACAGATGCATATAAGTCATTTAAAATCAAAATAAGAACCAAACGTAAAGCTGGCATACTTATTACAGGGGAAAAGGTTTCACTATAGTCTAGCCCTTCTTTTTGCATAAATCCACGAGCTACAAGTCTCGCCTTATGTCGACCATCTCTTTTGATGGTAAATACCCATTTGCAGGAAATAGGTCGTTTGTCAGGTGGTAATTTTTCAAGATCCCAGACATCGTTGATTTTCATACTTTCAATCTCCGCGTCCATAGCTTCTTTCCACAAGCGTTGTTCATCACTAGGGAGGGATTTGATATCATCAAACGTTAATGTTTCTTGTTGGCAAAGTAATGCTTCGTAAACTTCAGGATCTGGATACCGTACAGGTTGCTTTTTAAATCTTTCAGATTTTCTTGTTTTGTCTTCTTTCTCTTCAGGATCATCTAATTCATCACTCGTATTTTCTAGAACATCTGGATCAATTTCACTATCGACTGGTTCTGAATTTTCTAGAATGTATTGTTTCGACTGAACATTTTCCTTTTTCTCTTCGTCAAATTTCACATTTCTTGATACAGTTATGCGTTTCGTTTCAGGATCTAGTAATCTATATCCCATTGAAGAATAACCAATGAAGATCATTTGTTTAGACCTATCGTCAAGCTTCTTTCGATGAACGGAAGGAATTAACATGTAAGCACTGCATCCAAAAACACGTATGTGCTTGAAATCGGCTTCTTCTCCATATTTCAGGAAGTACGGAGTTTTGTTCTCAATAGTGCTGCTTGGCATTCGGTTTTTCAAGTAAGCTGCTGAAAGGATAGCTTGACCCCAAAAGGTCTTTGGTAAATTTGATTCAGCAATCAAAGCACGTCCTATATTCAGAAGCGACCTATTGCAGCGTTCAGCTACTCCATTCAAAGATTGCGTGTATGGAGGAGCGGGATCTATCACTATACCAAGATCTCTAGTAAAATTCACTAAATCATTAGAAAAATATTCCTTCCCGTTATCACATCTAATTTTCTTCACTGTAGGGTTGGATTTTAAGAACATTTTTAATTCTTCTGAGACTTCACTTTTATGTTTCAGTAAACGTACTTCAGTAAAACGAGAAAAATCATCGATAAGAGTCATAAAATAGCACTCGCCAGAAAAGGTTGTCGGAAAAATAGGTCCACAAATGTCACTATGAATCAAAGTCATTGGCTTGGTTTCTCTTTTTCTTGGTCCTCTTCCCATTGGTGTTGCACTCTGTTTTGCCCGAGCACAAATATCACAAAAAGAGTCAGGTACCGGAAGCTTCATATCTTTCAATACTTTGTCACTCGGATGACCAAGTCTGCGATGCCAGATATCACAATGATTTTTCTTTGAAGTAAGAACGGTTTCGTAAACAGGGACAAAGTCACTTACGTATTGTCCATTCAAATCCCGTTCACCGAAGTAAAAACGGTTTCTCCCTTTTTCGATAAATACTTTTTGGTTCTTGAAAATAACTGTATAATTTGCACTTTCAATTTTCCTAACGGAAATGAGTTGCCCGTTTAAGTCTGGAACATAAAGGACATCCTTTAAAGTAATTTCCATTCCATTTGACAGTTTTCCATTAATATTTCCAATACCTTTGATTTCTAGATTCGTTGTTTTTGATGCGCATTTAATAGTTCCTGAAGAAGGTACTAAGGATGCGAAATAATTCTCATTAGAACACATATGGGAAGTTGCTCCGGAATCTACTATAAATTCATTCCTTTTCCTGGAAGCATTTCCAGCAACGAAAGAAACAGCTGAAGAGGCAAATTTTTCTTCATTTGAATTTTTAACAGCTTTACAGTTACGTTTTATGTGTCCGAATTTTCCACAAGAATGGCAAGTAATTTTCTTTCTACAATATTTCGCTGTATGCCCTTTAGAGTTGCAAATTTTGCAAAAGAATTCTTTGCGAGTCGACACAAATGCAGTATTATCATGAGCAGCCTTAGTATATACTTTTTCTTTCTTTGAATCCAAAAGAAGTGCTTCAGCATCTAATAATCTTTGTGTCACGAAATCTAATGTCAAAACAGAATTCGGTTGGTTTTCTAAAGCAATCTTAACATTTTCAAATTCCTGAGGCAATGACATCAAAATATAAACAATAGTATCCGTTTCATTAACTTCTGCCCCAGACAGCTTAAGATACGAAATTAATTTATTTATTTCATCAATGTGATTTCTCATAGAAACTGTACGATCTTTCTTAATCGTTGCCAATCTCTTCCGAATTAAAATTTGATTCACTGCACGCTTTGTATCATAAGTGCGTTCTAATTTAATCCATATTTTATGAGCTGTATTTTCATCTTGAAGTGACGCAAGAACATTATCACTTAATAATGATAATAATAAAGCGTAAGCCTTTTTTGCTTTCACGACATCGGCGGCATTGTCTAGAGCTGCTTCATTTTCCAGGAATTTTTCCAATTCTTTAGCAGCAAAAATTGCCATTACTCTTCGTTTCCATACCGAAAAAACTTTTCCATCACCTTCAAAAAGAGGGACACCGTAAACATCTTTTGAAGAATCCATTCTGCTCGATAAAATATATAAAAAGAAAGATAAAATCTTTTTCACTCAAAATCCCAGCAGAAATGAAAAACAGAAAGATAACGGCGTCAGTATGTCTCGCAGCTCATTTCAACACTTGTTAGAACCAACGCTCTGCTGTTAAAATAAATAAAAAGGCAGACATAAAGACGTGGATCGAAGTGAGTATATTTGATATTAACAAGAACAATTACACAAACATACTGAAAGAAAACAGAAAATTTACAGGTATTTATAGATTTTGCAAGGCCCATGGCAGAGAATTTGCGGCCGTGAAAGAAAGCTACATTAAACAACCAATCACAAGAAACATAGTTGTACAAAAAGAAATTAATAAGAATTTAATGTAATGCTGTGATTATTTTCAACAAATGACTATGTATATCTTCTAATGTAGTTTAAATAATTCACAAAAAGTGCTACAGAAGATAAAATTCTCAAGAATTCATAATTCAGTACATAAAGGGATAAATGTAGAAGCATGACACTTGCACGCATCATTGTTCGAGCCTACATACATATCTATAGATCATATACGGGGCTGCGCAAAGAAATCGTATTTTATCGACTATTCATGGTCATAGCAGAAATTGGGTTTTCAAATACATTATGCGTTTTCTAAAAATGTTCATTTTGACACCATCGTCCACCTTAGCAAAGTGTGAAGTTTTGTTACAGTGTTCTGAATGTGTTGGAAAGTGTTTCGTAGTCTATGCCGTACGCATGATTTTCCGTTCTTGTTTTAACCTAATCGTGTTCCAAAAGTCAATGCACTTCTTTTATTTCCAACATTTTTTTTTCTTTTTCTTAGAGGTTAAAGGTATCGAAGTCCGACTACTTGCCTTGTAAAATGAACAAGATCGGAAAATACAATATTCATGAAAGTACACATAGATCCCATGCGGCATTCCAAAACCAAAACAATCCTCTCGTTTCGCTTCTTCAAAAACCAGCTGTTGCCAAGACAGAAATACAAATTATGGAAAAGGTGAGCGAACATCCATATGCATGGGAATGCGCGTCGCTGAATAATATTGATCTCTAAATGGAAATTTTTTCGGAACTGTTACGTGATTGTAACATTTGTATGAAAAATAAAATATAAAAATTACCTTCGACGTGTTTTGAGGGTTGAATAGACAGAAAGGGCTGCTCAAACTACCACTTATAATTTAGCTTTGACGTAACGTTTTCTTTTATTTTTGTATTCTTAACTCCTTCGCGACGCGCGTCCTGTACAAAACTTTTTCTTTCAACACCGGTATTTTCAAATGGTAATCTTTGCCTCGTGGAGTCGCAACCATTCTGCAATTCAATAACTCAAAAGTTATTCCAAAATAAATATAAATGTAAATAAATCTCTCTATTCTAAAAAAAAATAACTTACGCTGTCACCGCCGCCGCCGGTTTTGAATTTTTTGTGACCGGGGGTCTTTCTCCTTTAATATTAAGAAAAATTTTGCATACAAAAATATGAAAATCGGCGGTATTATAAAGAAATGTTTGATAAACACGCTGATGCAGACAGTTTTCAAATCGAAGAATTATTTAAAAAGATATTTAATGCTAAAGTTGGACAAAATCGTTCCAAGAAAAACTTTCAAATTAGAATTAAATAATTACGTATAAAAAGCAGGAACTTATTGAAGATTACTTCATAAAAACTATTTATACGGGAATTTTCAAAGAGAAAGGATATTGTAAAATAATAAATTCATTAACATGCGTGTGAAGTCCTAAATAAAAGAAATTACATCACATTTACGTCACATTACACTTATTACGTAAAATGAACAAAAAATAATATTGCAAAACAGTTTAAATTTTAAAATTGCGCGAGACATTTAATATTTTGAGATGATCTTTTCAACTATTTTTGTTAGGACAGCGCAAATATTTCATTTCTAACAAAAGTATTTTCACGTGAATATTTAAAAGAGAAAGAAAAGTTTGGTGAAAAATACGTCAGATTAAAAACGATACATTTAAAATGTCTTATTTGAAAGAATTTTCTTTTCGCTTTGTTAAAAAATACCCGGAGACAAAAGACTCTGTTTACTTAATTCGTTTTATATTAGATTATTTTGAAATGTTTAGCTGATTTTATTTAATCAAACACGAAAACAGCCATTGTATTTTTTAACAGCAGCTGATTTTTCCTCAAAATTCCCCAATCAAAAAGAAATGAATAGAAACCCATTTATAGAGAGATCGCCACTGTTTTTTAAATTATAATTCAATCTTCCAAAATCTTTTTAAAGCCGATCAAATTAGCGTGCTTTTAGAGACTGCGGTGTCTGAACGGAGGTTGGCGAGCATAGCTCGTAGGGGGCCGAGCCGGGGCCGTCGCGAAACAACTTCCTTCTCTTACGGGCCTGCTTCATGACGAAAATGTACAGCAAGATGGCGGCGCAAGAGATCTGAGTAGCAAACGAAATAGGTCGGATAGTTGTATACTTGTATCAAAAAAGTGCTAGAAATTTCCGTTTTAGAATATTTTATTGAGCAATTTGTGGCTTGTTTTAGATCTATTTGATTTATACATTCAATAATTAAACAGAGAAGGGTCATTAAACAGGTGCTTTTTTTTTTCTCCTTTGATTTAAAATATATTCAAATACATTTGATTCGCCGTTTTTATCGGAGATTTTAACTTGAAATATACATTTATGGTAGAAAAAATCATACATTAAAATTATCAACTTTATCATGAAAAAATAAAAATACAAAAATAGTTAAAGAACTGGATTCATGGTATTTTTCGGAGAGTTTAACTTGAAACATACATTTATGACAGGAAATATCATGTATTAAAATAACACAATTTTAGCAGATAATAATTAAATTTCCCTTTAAAAATAAATACGTCTTAATTTAAAAGTATAAATTTCAAGATTGATATTATATAAAATCAAAAATAAATATATTAATTTTTTTAAACAATTAAAACAAAAATTCTATTTATCAATTAAAATTTTAATTTTAGAATGAGATTGCCCGAATAAAGTGTATAAGTACATGATGTAGGCAGATAGTGGTAAAATAAAATGGCTCCAGGAAATGTTATTATTTTTAATTGTAAATGGTTTTCAAATTTTTAAAAACTAGTTATAATTAGTTTTTAAAAACACTTTTACAATAGTATATTTACAAAAGTACTTTCCTAAAATTCCAAGAGCCCAAAATCTTATTGTACAACTCACTATTGAAAAGACTGAAAATTTAGGTCTGGATTTCATAAGTAAATGCAAGTGTGGAAGCCAACGTTGCTATATATTTAAGGAAGCAGTTTACCTTTTCAACATTTTTAAAAATTTAAATAAATGATTCAAATGGTGCAATAAGTCACTGCATTTCAATGTTCAACTAAAAGTACATTTAAAAAAAATGTTTTTTAACTGCATATTTAGTTAAAAATTTAAAATAGTTTAAAACATTTTGAATTTTTTAAAATTCTACTTTTTTAAATATTAATATTTTTGCCCATTTTTTAAAAAAGATTTTCAAATGTGTATTACGCAAGACTGAGCATGGAGTTTTAGATAAATCAAATGTTACATTTAATATAATTTTTTCACTGATATACATAGCGTAAAAGAGTGAAATCTAATACATCTTCATATACTTTTATTAAAAAAATAAATAAAATAAAACCATGAAGGACAATTCCATGCTCATATTTTTCACATATATAATAAAGAACATGTACAAAAAAGTTTAAATCTATATCTGAAATACGAAAAAAAGGCCTCAGCATTTTTAAAACAAGAAAGTGAAAAAAATAGGAACATAGCTAAAAAACATTTAAAGTTGGTTGTTTCTGGGTAATTGCGCTGGGTGTATTAATGAAATTTACAATATCTGGCGTTATAATAGCCGTATGGGTAAAAATGAGGTGTCACAATATTCATAATTAAATAAGCTTCCATTTAATATTTTTTTTAATATAAAAAATCGATTTTTTGGGTTAATTTTCAGGTGAACTGTTCCCTTAAGTTATGTGTTTGTCAGGAATTGCGAATATAATAATAAAATAAATAACTATGCAAAAGTCAAGAATGACAACAGAAAACTCACTTCTAATAAAATAAAATCACCTGTATTAACAAACATGTAACAGTCGTTGATAAGTTTCCAGATATTTCAACTTCCTTAATACTTGTCTGTTTAAATGAGATTATTTTTTTATGCAATATTAAATACCATATATTTTTTAAATTACTGTAAGTATGTGCTTACTGTTAGTGAAAAATGCTATTTTAGTTGTAACACCTACCAACGGAATGTGTATTTTAAGTTATGCATACATTATGAAAATTAAATTTTTTATTGATAAATAGAATTTTTGTTTTAATTAATAAAAAAAAATAACATTTTTATTTATGAGTTTATGTAATATCAATCCTGATATTTATAATTTTAAATTAAGGCATTTTAATGTAAGAAATTTTTAAAGGGAACTTTGTCATAAATGTATATTTCAAGTTAAAATCATAGATAAAAACCGCGAATCAAATGTTTTCGAATATATTTTAAATCAAAGGGCAAGAAGAAGCAAAAAAAAAAAAAAAGAAAAAAGAAAGAAAGTACCTTTTTAGTGACCCTTCGATGTTTAATTATTGAATGTTTAATTTAAACAGCCATAACAAAATATTACAAAACGGAAATTTATAGCACTGTTTCTGATGCATACATACAACTATTCGACTTGGCTCGACTTGATTCGTTTGCTAACTCAGATCTCTTGCGTGACTCATCTTATTCTTGAAGCAGGCCCGTAGAGAAGAAAGTTGTTTCGCGACGGCCCCGGCCGAGCCCCCTAGTAATAATAATAAAAAAAATTCAGGCTTTCATTAAAATTCACAAAAATATAGAAGAAAAAATATTTTTAAATGCACTAAAAAGAAGAAAAGTCTTGTGAAAAGTGCGTGGAGTTTAAATTAAATTTCGGTGAGTTCGATTATGGAAGATTAATGTATTTAAATGGGAATTTCGCCAAATTAGCCAGCTTTCTACATGGCAACTTACTTTTGTCGCCACATTTGGCGATATATCGCCAAAATTGAGTGCTATTGTGGTAACCCCGCCATTGGTACTTTTCAACAGATACTCATTGTTGAAGCTGATATTGATTTCTCCGTAGGAAAACAAACTATAATTGAATAGCCATTAAGCAAATTTGACTCCTGTTGCCCCTCGTAGGGATTGAATTTAAAAAAATCCATGTCCCGTTCCTGTATTGCCCTCAGGAATACATATATATTCCAAATTTGAAAGCTTCTATGTCGACAGGAAATGGCTCAAAATGAGTCACAAGATTTGACTACCACATACCGGATGTCCCAAAAATGACTGATGGATTTTAAAATTCAATAACTTGCAAACGGTGACAGATATTAAAAAAATTCTTGCAGGAGTGTTATGCAAGATGTCAGGAGTTTTATGCTGCGATTCTCAGTTTTAGTTACAAATAGCATCCATAGATGGCGCTGCAAGCAATAACCGCTCAATCCAGGCTCTGTCTGTCGGCTGTTATACACATTTTTGCACCTTCTAGCTCAAGAATTCTCACGGAATTCTGCGCAAACTTGCATAAGTGCACGGGACTTCGAATAAAGAGGATTTGACATATCCTCAAAATGGTGAAGCTTCAACTCTAACCTGTTCTACAGGCACACTTCCACCAGTAAATTTGAATAGAAAATCTCGCCTTATTTAAACACATTCGTACAGAATTATGTCATAAATATGGCAGAAATATCTATATTCGTTTTCACTGGAGGAAATACGTACCGATCGTATTACCTCTTTCGCAGACAGGAGGATTGTTTCTGTATTCACAATAGGGCGAAATCGCAATGCCCGATGACCGCGGGAATAAACTTTCACTAGTAAATAGCTATTAGTTTTTACCGGTGGAAGTTTGTGCCCGCGGTTATCGGGCCTTACGCATTCGTCCAGTGGTGTAGTCCTGGAAAATAAAGTGGGGGGGGGGGGACGCTTATAGTCCTGAATCATAAGGTCCATGTCACATGGGTCAAGCTTGTTTTCAAATTTTGTTTTCCATCTTGAATTGCCGAGAAAAGTAATTAAAAAATTAAACATAGTTTAGATTAAATTTAAGCTCCCAAAAATAACATTTTATCAGGTTTTTTTCTAGAAATATTTAGGCTAAAAACTCTAGTAAGTAGATTACGTCTAACATGCAAGCGCAATATGCGATTCCTTTTTAAAGATTCGAATTCTACAGAGGTGAAATACAAAAGCAATGCTCTAAAATCACGGTTCCATCATGATTTTAGTTCGAACGAATCTCAATATCGCACGTCATTTTCGACATATTTAACACGTTATAATTTATTAAAGTGTTCAATTTTGTTGGAAGATATAAAAATTCAATGCTTTTATTCTTAAAATTGTTCGTTTATTAGAGAGCTTATCCTTTAAAAATAATAATAGGTTTGGGAAATCTGCGTCCTCCAGGTTCCTAGCGTCCCCTTGAAAATAAAAAGTAAGGGGACACTGTCCGCCCGCGTCCCCCCTCGACTACACCACTGCATTCGCACTATTTTGACTGCAGAAACCATCCTTCTGTCAATGTCTGTGAAACAGATTATTATACCACCGGGACAGACTTCTGCCTGTAAAAACGAATAGATATTTTTGCCTTATTTATGACAAATTTTGTATGAGTAAAGAAGATTGAAATTTTCTATTCAAATGTGCTAGTGGAAGTTTGTTTCGGCGGTTATCTGGTCCTATTGATTCGAAGTAAACAAACAGGCGCCATCTTGTGACTACATCCTCAATTTCTTCCCTTGCAACTGGTTGACACTGCGCTGTAAGGAAAGGGTCGCTAACGTTAAATTACTGTGGGGGAAGCAAAAAATATCTGTCCGTCTTTATCGGGGTTGTAGTGGGTAGCTGCCGGGTCCCGCCCAGCTGCCCCCCCGGGCACTTTTATAAAAGAAACCCGGGTTTTTATAAAAAAAAACCCGGATTTTTTACAACCCTGATAAGATTGTTGTATTTATTTAGTATAATGAAACAGACTAAAGACGGAGTTTCAAGGGACAGAAGAAAAATTCCATGTTAAACAGGTTACCGTCTTAGCAGGTATGGTATTCTTACTGTTAACGACAATGATATTTTTACATTTAAGACAGGATTCCATTGTAAACAGGTTCCGTTATCATAGGGTTTACTGTATTTTATAATTGATTTTATTACTGAAGATTATTATTTGTGAGGAAGGTGGAATCATATGTCCACATTTTGGCATTTTAATCCAATTTATCAGGAGAAAATTACCCATTTAAGACTATGAAGTCATTCCCATCTATTAGACTAATGAAGAGTTCACAAAGATTGTATTTGATATCAGGATTGCCATTTATTTCGGCAATCAAATTCTTTCCACTTTCCTGCGTAAAAAATTGAATTTTCCCAAGGTAATTCCTCTGAGAATTTTCAAAATTTCAATGGATAAATTTTGCAAACTACTAAAATTTAGTTAAATTCATTGTTTTTAATACTCATTTTTAAATTCCTTCAGTTTCCAGTTTTCCCTATACAGTGGCAACCCTGAAGATCATTTTGGCATTTTAATCCAATTTACCCGGGTTTTTTAATAAAACCCGCCGGGGCTGGGTTTTATGACTTACTATAGACACGATTTCGGACAATCTGATGGGTCTCTGTTTAATAGGTCTATGATATTATTGCTCTACGTTGCCATAACGATTCCTGCAATATTCACTAAGGCAAAAATTTAGTAATACATTACACAGAAAACAGTATTAAGTATTACACAGAAAAACTCGTCAATATACACTAAATTATTCCTCATTTTTAAAAAAATAATTTCCGTACTCCTAGAAAACATGTTTTTAACCCTGAATGCTACCAAAAAGTCTGAAAAAGAGGGAGAAATTCCGTTCATTCCTAGCATGCATGATGCGCTCTATTAATACTAAAATCCGAATTCATTTAAAAAGGAAAAACCAAAAATTATATAAATTAAGATTTATAATTTAATTAAAAAAAGTGTTTTCGAATTTAAAATTAAATAACAATTACTTTTCTCATTCATTCAAAAGTACTCACAATTTATTTTTTTTTAAGTCGAATAAGGTGAAACAAGCTTAAAAAAATTAATTTATAAAGTTGCTTATAAAAAATATTAGCATTTAAAATATATTTTAAATAAACACATTTAGTTTAAATATTAAATGGGGGAAAAAATCGATTTTACTCAATCTTATCGAATAAAAATACAATATTCATATTTTACATTTACCCCAGCGACAATCTCATTAAGGACGAAATCTTCCCGAAATGAACTTCAAAATTCAAAGCTTTTTTAAAGAAGTTAATCAAACCATGCCCATTTGAAGCGAACATAATTACTTCAAAGCGTTTCACTTCTGTTCAACTGTAGCGTGGTCGTTAGCGTACACTTCTCGAAACGCTGTAATGGCTGGTTCGATTCCAATGTCGGCAATTTTTTTTTTCTTCAGACTTTTTCAATTGGCGGATATTTTACCCCTGTAACGGAGAAAAAAATTAACGTATATTCGTCAATTAACAGAAAAAGCCTGATAGCTGAGCTGCCAGTATAATTTCCGTGAATTGAAGAAAGTATTTCTGAGAGTGTAGGTTGGTTGATGGACACGTTTGTAACCATGCCCTTTCCTTATGCGTCTCCACGTCTTTATTCATATAAGTTCATTTAATATTACTGGACTCGGGACCGAAACTAAGGAGGGGGCGGGGGGCATGTGCCCCTGGCGCCAGAACGAAGGGGCGCCAAATGAAGATTTTGTTTGTCAATTTTTCTCACGTCTATGTTTAGCACGGTATTGTTAAATTCGTCCTGTCTGGGATATGCTAAAGCATAGAAGAATCTAGGGATATAAGGAAGATATGGCGTAAGGATCCTGTATAAAGCCGCATTTTTTTCGATTCCGTTTTCAAGATTTCAATGAATCAATATTTGATAAAGCAGATTACGTAGTTCAGTATTACGTATTTTATGATTACATATTTAAAATTTTAAAAAGTCCGCTATTAGAAAATTAGTAAAATTATTTTTGTAAATATATTTTACGGATGAGGGAGGGGGGATAAAATCCATGTTTGGCCTGGGGGGGGGGGGGGGAGGCTAGTTTCGGCCCTGACTGGACTGCCAGAGTCGCTGCTATTTAACGGCAACTTTGGTTGTGGATCCAACAGCAGAATTTTAGACGTTTGATTTTACAGCGTGCGCTATTAGACTATGCTTTAATCAGGTATCTTGTTTCCACCTTCGTCTGATACATGCGAACATGTCGTTCCTTGAAACATCATTTAACGTACTCGAGCGTAGGGTTTTTTTTTTTTCCTCCCTTAATCTCGAAGCTGGTTTTGTGCTAACTTAACCGTAAAAATAAAGGAACGGCTCGTCTTGTATCTCTATATAATCTTTTTTTTCTAGACGTTATTTCTGGCGATAGTGTCGGGTCAGAAAATCCTCTAATGATGTTATGTTCTTAAGTCATTTGCGTGACTGCGAAAGTGAGTTTTTTCTTTCTTAACATAAATCGGCTTGGATAGACCACTTCCCTAATCCCGAAATTCCTTTTCAGACAGGCTGAGTCTCCTGATCAAGACTTAATTTCTAGCAAAAAAAAAAAAAAAAAAAAAAAAAAAAAAAGAAGCAATTTAACAAATTACAACGGCCATTTAGAAAATAGTTTTTTCGAAGACTAAAATTCAAGACATAAAAAATCGCAGGAAGTTGATCCTACATTACGTACGCCATGAATTAAACATTAATAGTGTTATTACATGTATAAATTGCAAGCCACAAAAATCGCCTGCGACTCGTCATATTTCTTAAAACTTACGTATTATCCAAACATTATTGGCTGTTCGGGAAACGGCTTTTTGCATCGTCCAAGAAATCTGACGACCCATTTTAAATGAAATTTCATTCTTAAACTTCTAAACATCCCGCAATATTACTTTTACACCGTCGTATAGAAAAAAAAAATGTACTTTTAAATGCAATTTGTATGAAAGCTGTATCTCAATTTGTTTCTGAGTTATTAATTTTTTTTTGTAGTTTTTATTACTTTTTTGTCATAGTGGCAACAGAAGTACTCCATCTCTGTTGAAAGTAAAGGGAAGTGCACATTACTGTATAGACCAGATAGAACACGAATAAAATGCGGATTAAACCAATAAAAAGCTTCAGATAAGCTTTTGATTTCCTACCCTGACGTGGACAATAACCATTTTCCAAAAGGTTAAAAAAAAAAGGTACCAGAGCTCTAACATTCTGCAGTAATTAAAAAAAAAAGTACCGGATCTCTAACATTCTGCAGTAATAAAAAAGAGGGTACCGGAGCTCTAACATTCTGCAGTAATAAAAACTAAGCGCCGTAATAAATTCTAATAATGGAACAGAGCATAAACAGTAAAATCAGGAGTGGAGAATTTTCAGAAAAATCCTATTCGCCAAGGAATTCTTTGTATCAATCGGTGAGCTTCGGTGCGCAGTATTTATAAGCTCCGTTGAGTTCCGCCTAATATTTAAATATTCACTGAAAATAAAGAAGTACTACTGGAGCCACGCTCCTCTGAACTTCGGTGCAAATTAAGCGCCGTGTGAAGCTAGACACTTGATCAGAGAGAATATTTTAAAAACACGAACAAAAAGCATCTAGTAAAAATGATGTACGATTGCAATTAATTTTGGCATTCCTCAGTGCCGTTCTGAAACCGTTGAGTCTATTCTTGTAACGCTAGATAGTATGCTCCTAAATATGCGACACACAACACCACGTTTGTAAGTGCTTTAGTAGTAAAGAACGCAAAGGATTGCAGATGAGAGGGAAAGGAAAATATCATTTAGGTTTCGATTTTCTGAAACTTTGTTCTGATGGCTTTCGGAGAGCAGTAATTATGAGCTCTGGGAATTCCGACCAATATTCTTCAGTTAAAACAAAGAAGTACCGGATCTGGGCTCCGGTGAATTAAGCACTGCGCCTGATGATGGCTGAATGGAAGGGCCTGATCCCCCCCACCCCCTCTCACGCCCTCGAATGCAGGTAAGTGTCGACCCCTTCCCCCTAAATGTTTGGGGAAAAAATAATAAAGTACTAAGAGAATGTAAATATAGGAAGCTGATTGTGATTGAGCCAATTATTAAGGCATACAACAGAGTTCTCGCTAACTTTTGACCAACATTAGCGATTTGGCGAATTAGAAATAAGAAACATTAGCGAAATGAAAAAAAGTGTTAGCAAAGTAGATTCAACGTGAAATACTGAAAAATCTATGTTTAACCCCTTATTATTCCTTTTTTTCAATATGTTCTAAAATAACGTACTTTTTTTTTTTCTACTTCTGATAAAATAGAAATTCGACTATGCACTACAACTACTGTTAAAGATAGTACATTCTATAGGTCTCCTAAACGTGTAAATGTTTCAGACATTCTTTTAGCAGTCTACATAAAAATTCAAAACGGCTGTCTTTGATTTACAGTCGTGAATGTGAAAATGTACGCTGAAAATTGCAATGAGATTTCGAATCTAACCTATAGGAAACATTGACCGTCCAATAATACTTTGCATATAACTAATAAATAGTATGGCAAATGGCTATTTTAACACCGCATACCAGCAAATATTTTCTCTATTTGGCGCTCTTGAAGCGAGTAGGTAATTTTGTCAGTGTGTTTACGTTTACTGTCTCGACGCCGGCGCCATATATCGTGATTAACAGACAATAGAGAAGTACCCATCGCAAAATCCTTTCAGTGTCTTTGGCTGTTACTGTTACTAAACTGAATTGGTGTTGAGTCAGTATCTCTATAAATAGAGTAATGTAAATGACACGGTGCAATTGAACATAAAAAGCGACATCAATCTTTCAGTAACGTGGATAAGAATCTCGACTGTACTGGCGTGCGCACACACACACAAAAAAAAAAGAGCAGAAATTGAGTACTCGTAATTTGGCGACCCTGATTGTTCCTTTACTCGCCAAATGAACCATTTTGTCGCGATTTGGCGCAATGGCGAGCGGCAGCGAGAACCCTGCATACAAGTCTGTCACCTTATTGAGTCTTATTTTCCCCAGAAAGTTTTGCTTTTGATATATTAAGGACAAGCATAACTAGTAGAATTCTCTAAAAAATTGATAAAGCACTTTTGTTGACGGAGTGGCTTACACCCTCTCGAAATGTTTTGATAATAGCCGCTCCTATCAGTCACACCGTGCCTATTTTCGCTAAAAATATCATCCATGTGACTGATATTATAGTTGTTTTTATTGCCAGGGCAAATTACTAGATCTCTTTATTGATGAATCTAAATAATAAAAGTTTAAATAGGATGTGCCTGAAACAATTATGCGTATTAATCAGTAGTGAAGCCACTTATTAGAATGCAGCTGGTGTCATTGATGAAGATATTCAGGTAGTCCACGAATTTCACGTTATATCACAATTCACGATATTCTGATGGGGAGAGCATTAGTTGAAGAATTCACGATTCTTTTAAAATCATATTAAAAGGAGTTACTTTCACATATTATATTCTGAAGAAAAGTAAAATCAAAATGTTCTACTTTTATGTTTGTCATTTAAGAACAATCACCAGCAAGAAAACCTTACGTAGATTATTGTTGATGCTCCGACTATATACATAATTTACATTTACATATCATATTTATAAAGAAATATTTGATTAATACTTGAAAATCACTTGTTCCTCTCTGGGAACCCAAGCTAATATTTTTATAATCAGGAACATATTTTCTTCTACTTTTGAAAGATCAAAAAAAAAAAAAAAACTACAGCGTGCAAGCTGCTATCGAATTTCGCATTCTACTACAGCAACTAAAGAACAAGAGAAAAAAATGTTTTTAATATCAATTATCTGGTAGGTCACGTGACCATCGGCGCCACTTCAGTCCGGCTGAAGGAGGCCCGCTCAAGGAGTTTGCGAAATATTCCACAGGCATCAAGTATTGCTAAGCAGAATTGTTCAATGACGATAATCTTTTTGATATGGCAATGGTTATATTGTGAGAAAATTTCCTTCAGGTAAAGAGATCGCAAGAGTCTAATCTCAAGTCATATTATTTATTTAACCAATTATGTTGTCTACTGATTGAAGTTCAAGAGGCTGCTGGCCAAGTTCGAATCCCTGTTGTGGCTTAGATATTCATAGTGGGTCGAATTCCATATTTAACAGAAGTCCCTTTCTGCTTAAAAAATTATAGCGTTGAGTCTCAAGTTAACGAACAGAACTTGTGCTTATGACAAGACTAATAATTGCACATCTTCGAAGTGCTAATAAAATCGCAATTTTCATCGTTTCAGAGGTAAAGACCGTCTATTCGTAAAATGTTGAAATAATTGAATGATAACGGAATTTACAAATTTTTTTGAAAATTAAGTCTTTCGCATTACTTAATGAAAGGGAAATTTTCATTCCAAAATTCTGCTGCCAATGTGACATTAACCTTTTCAAGGGCGGTGGTATGTTTATGAAACCACTTAATTTTAATTCCCAAATGGCACAATGACACCAGAATTTTGGCACAAAAATGCTCCGTTTGTATTATATACCTGAAATATAGAGTTTATTTCCAAATAATTTTTTTCCGTAAATTCCGGCGTCATTCATTCATTTCAATATTTTAGCAATGGAAGTGCTTTGCCCCTCAAAGGGTTAAGTGGTCTTCAGGTGGTTAAATGAACAAACTCATATGGTAATCAAGAGGTCCGTTGGTTATGGCAGAGTCCCAACTTTCGTATGCTGTTTTCTTAATATCGATATTTTAAATTCGTTTGATTATAATCAATATTGTGTACTTTAGCGTAGAAAGAGTAAAGAAAAACGATAAATTCACCGAAATGTGTATTTCTATATTCATATCTATATTCTGTCTCAGGCCTATGAAGTGTTTAATTGTGACAGTATAAGGAGAGAGTAGAGCAATTACCAGCCCCTGGTCTCCTCTTAGACTTGTTAGGGGCCTGAAATTATATTTGATGATCCGGCTTTGTGTTCTATAACTTCTATAAGTGAGAAATTGTTAAACGGCTCAGAGTCATATTTAAAGATTTAACTTGCTTTTTGGTGGCAGACGAGCAAAGTTTATGCGACATCAATATCTCTAAATTTACTTTTTAGGTGCGTTCGTAATTATATAAATACGTAGCACCTATAGTCGTCGTTCAGTCCGTCTGTCCGTCCGCATATAACAGAGCAAAAACTACCCAACAGAATGGTCTGAAATTTCAAATGTATGATTGGTGTAAAATTTTGTCGAGCCATTTCAAATTTTATAAAAATCGGATGTATAGTTTAATTACAGGGACAGTCAAAAGTTTTTCTTTACATTACGGCCAATGGGAAAAATTATTGCAAGTGCATTTTAATGTTGTTACAGCCTTCCGAATCGTCTGAAATTTTAAATATATAATTGTTGCAAAATTTTGTCGAGCTATTTCCAATTTTATGAAAATCGGATGTATAGTTTAATTACAGGGACAGTCAAAAGTTTTCCGTTACATTACGGCCAATAGGAAAAAATTATTGCAAGTTCATTTTAATGGTGTTACAGCCTTCCGAATCGTCTGAAATTTTAAATATATAATTGTTGCAAAATTTTGTCGAGCTATTTCCATTTTTATGAAAATCGGATGTATAGTTTAATTACAGGGACAGTCAAAGGTTTTCCGTTACATTACGGCCAATGGGAAAAAGTTATTGCAAGTTCATTTTAATGATGTTACAGAATACGAATGGTCTGAAATTTTAAATATATAATTGCTGTAAAATTTTGTCTAGCCATTTCAAATTTTATGAAAATCGGATGTATAGTTTAATGACAGGGACATTCAAAAGTTTTCCGTTGCATTACGGGGAATGGGAAAAAAAAAAAATGCAAGTACATTTTAATGATGTTACAGACTATGCACTTATGAAGTGCAAAAAAATATACATTCAGTACAATATGGGGTGCAAAAAATAATTATAAAACTAGTTATAGTACGAACGCACCTCATTTGCCACGTTTGACGAGCAATTTCCAACTTGTTAAGTTGTGTCGGGAATAAGTGCGCTATATTTCTCTATTTTTTCTGATAAAAACTTTAATAATTTGTTATCAAAAATATTCGGTAATAAATTAAGTACAAATAAACAATGACGACTGAATACAATATGAACAAATAACAAAAAAAAAAATTGATATATTTTCTTTAGACTGTAGTTTTTAAGACTGCCTAAAAACTCACTCACCCTGTCAAAAATTCCATTGGGCAATGACGAGTAAAATGATGTCCTTTCCCACCCCTGTCTGACAATATTCAAAAAGAGAAAAATGGAAAGAAATTACTCTAATTTGGCTCCAATCGGGACATTTTGTTTTTCTTCCAGTCCTTGATATAAACGTTTTTAAACTAAAGTTATAACATGTTAAAAATGAAAAAGCACATTTAAAGGTATATGAATGCCTTTTAATAAACTGATCTATATGCTTCGTACGCACCCAGGGCCCGCTTAACACTTTGGAATAGGGAAGCCCGACGTCACACAGGGGGCCCCCTATTATTGTACAAATTGCTTTTTTATTTACTAAATCTCTTTTTCGTATGCTTAAATAATTTGAAATTTTACCATCAGAGTTTAGAGTAAATAACATTTTTAATAATAAACTAAAACTACCTATAAGTATTTTATTATATGTTTAATTGTAAATAACCAATTTATTTTGTAAATGACAAATATGGAACTATAGTTGAGAATATGTGAACTTCAAAATATTTTTTGTGATTTACAAATTGCCATATAGTAAGAAAAATAAGTTTCATAAGAAAAAAAATGTATTTTTTACAGTGATTGAGTTTCTTTTTTCTAAAAATTAGTTTTGAAAAGTAAAATTGGCTGCCCTTTTGTATTTCAGTGGGTAAGTACGGGCTTCACGAGCCTATTCCATAAACAGGCCCTGTACACACCATAGGCGAGTTTATAAAGATCAATATTGAAATTATTCTCGCAAAAATTAAAATCACGAGATCGCAGGTATAATGAAAGCAGATGCTTCACAATAATATACTATAATGATGATAATAGTGAATAATAATGTCCATTACAAATAATAAATGCACCTTTTCACTTTTAGCATGTTATGACTTTAGTTTAATGGTAATAAGTTATTTTCTTAAATAATTTTATTATTTTTTTTTTTTTTTTTAATGTGATATTATTTACTCGATGTTTAGTATTTGCGTTCGGGCTTTTGATTTCCAAATTGAAACTGAACATTTAATAACGCTTCTTCGACTGCAGCCTTACAAATAATCGTCGCTAGTGAATGAATATTCCTAGCCAGTGGCGATCATTTTTTTCCTTCCCTGTCTTAAGTAGATTCTTAAATAAATGTGACCATTGTCTCGTGTTATTTAAATATCTATTTTTTGCGTTCCTTCCGCCCTGACTAGAAAGAATTGAATTTTCCTTTTATGGAAATGATGGCGTCATTTTTGTGCGGGACAATCGTTTCGTGACCCGAGCTCGCTTGTCTCTCTTCCCTTCTCTCGGTTTTGCCTTTTTGTATTTATTCTTGGTGAGAGTCGGAATGTGCCGTGCGTTTTGTACCATAGCATTTTGTAGCAAATGGATTGACAACAACCGTTGTAAGACCCTTTTGCTATACTATTTTTAATTGCTAAAAGGTGTAAATTAAAACTTAAAAAACAGTATAAAAATGGGTTTATTCGACTGTTTATCTGTTTTGACTGTATCCGAGTTATTTTCAAAACAAATAACAAGGTTTTACGGCTTCATGGAAAGTCAGGTAATTTCAAAGTAGTCAGGGAAATTTCAAAACATATAGGAAAAGTCAGGGAATTTACAAATATTTTCTAAAAAGTCTTGACGAAAAAATGAAAAATGATACGAAATTCATCAAATAGTCACGAGAAAAAAATCACAAAATTCATCAAACAATCGCAGAGAAAAATCGCCAAATTTTGACAAAGGATTGCGAAAATAAGTAGCAAATTTCTTTGTATGCCATTTGGTCAGATAATGTTTTGACATTTGCTCAGGGAAAATTAGGGAATTTTTGGAGATTTGGTCAGGGAATTTGCCAGTTACGTTTTGCTGGGAACCCTGGATAAATGAAAAATATTCTAAAATTGCAGGGTCTATGAAACGCCTTCATTCGATTTATCACGTACACATTCATATTATGGAAGTTATTTTTATTTTACTTGGATGTTTATTTCTATTTTCATAACCATTGGGTAGCTCGAGCCATAATTTTGGTATCCCCTTTAAGACTGACCTACACAATTGTTAAAGTGATGCCAAAGAAAAATGAAAAACATTTTCCCTATATTTGTGCTATTTAAAGTCGAGCCTGCCCCCACAAAATTGCGTGGATCCTTCCTTGGCATAGCCTGACATTCGATATTTTTTTTTCTTTTAAATTTTCAATCAAATATGATCCTTCTAATTAGAGGAAACCCCCAAACTTTTCCTTTCATCGATATGTATGAAATTTTCACGTGTTACAATCTCTATGGTTTCTCTTATAATGGATGGAAATATAAACTAGGGGGGGGGGGGGTGATTCCCAAAACCCCATAGGGGACCGTCAACAAATTGTAAAAGAATGAATATCTTTTGGATGATCCTGCAAAACTAATGTAGCAAAAGCGTTCAAACTGTAGATTATGATTAAGTGGCTTATTGTAATAATTTGTGTTCATTTTTATGAGGATAGCATTGTATACTCTAAGAGAAATTCGGGTTTTCATAAAAACAGTCTCAAAGTTTGCGAAGTTTTTTGCTTATAATTTGCAGAGAGTTCTTAATATAAAAAAAAGTTCTTTTAAAAAAATATGACAAACAACATTGTACACAATACCTTGCAATCAGAATTAAAATATCGTAAAAATTGTATGAAAAATGAAAAGGTTTACTAAATAATGCTTTACTGCGCATGCCCGAACGCAATCAAAATATAATATGCGTAATCTGTTAGCTAAATGTATGGAGCAACTTTTGTAAAAAGTCTCAAAAACAAAGTCTGAAAATTATCGTTGATAGAATAAGCTCAAAATCCGTTGTTCCCAAAATGAAGCAAAAAGATTAGGGGCTGTAACCATATATCCATTGATTAGTGCCGATATAGCATACACAATATTGCACGCATTACTGTATTTGGATACAACCCCTCATCTTTTTGCTTCCTTTTGGAAATAACGGATTTTGAGCTTATTCTATCAACGATAATTTTCAGACTTTTCAAACTATTTTTTTGAGACTTTTACAAAAGTTGCTCTATACATTTAGCTAACACATTATGCAAATTATGTTTTGATTACATTCGGGTATGCGCAATAAATCATTATTTAGTAAACGTGCTCATTTTTCATACAATTTATTTATTTTTTTTTTAAATTCTGATTGCAGGATATTGTGTACAATGTTGTTTGTCATATTTTCTGAAAAGAACTTTTTTTTATAGTAAGAACTCTACAAATTATAAGAAAAAAACTTGGCAAAATTTGGGGCTCTTTTTATAAAAACTTTAATTTCTCTACGAGTATACATGCTATTCTCATAAAATCGAACACAGTTTATTACAATAAGGCACCTAATCATAATCTACAGTTTGAATGCTTTTGCTACATTAGTTTTGACAAGGTTATCCAAAAGATATTCGTTCTTTTTCAATTTGTCGACGGTCACCTATGGGGTTTCGGGAAAACATCCTCTCGAAAATGTATGACCTGTACTATTCTGTTTACACACCTGGAGTTTCAGGATGATTCCTCATGTAGTTTTCTAGATATTTAACAAAACGTCTAAAATCGCAAGTGGCAGGTCACCTTTGGTCATATAGCGTATTACATTACATGAAATTATTACTGGACTCTTACTTGAGATGATATGGCGATGCTTCATCACCTCTCTGAACGTTCGTTAATGAGTTCAGCGAATGGACTTTGTCGTATCCAGCGGTCATAACGGAAACGTTACGTTTCGGTTCCGGAAAAGCAAAGTTCTCGTTTTCAACCTTTCAGGCCTCATTGATTTGAATATTCTCCATAAAATACAGCTATTCTTGCGATTAATACAGTTTCTGCATCGCGATTTCAATACTGTATCCTTTTTTATCCCTTCCCCCATTCACTGTCAGCGTCCATGTGTGTAACAACGCGGATTTAATATGTATTTTTTTAGAAACGTTATTTCATTGTAAGGCAAACCAAGCAGAACGGACTCCAGTTTTGCGTTTGCACCCAAATGTCGTCTTGCATCGCCTATTGATTGTGACGTAGTCACTCCGTTTCGTCAACTTTTGCGTTTTCCTCATAGTGGCGTTTGTAAACTTCGATTACGGGAAGGGAGGTTGGCATGGTCGTAACCCGATGGGGCAGAATAGGGTAAGCCCCCCCCCCCCCAATTCCTATAGACGCTTCCATGGCAGCGCTCCCCCCCCCCCCCCCGCCTAACTGCATAGAGTCTGGTCATCTGATTGGTTTTACCTTAACACGCAGTTTGTGGTCGGTTCGGGTGTATCTTTATAGATGGGGCTCCTTTAACTCAGTATTACAGGATCCTTATCTATAGACGGTTTGCACGTGACGTCACATGTTCAGAAGAATCTGGTCTCGCTCCATATGGCGCCCAAATATAAGGCGAATGTTGTGCATTCCTTTTCACTTATTAGACTTATTAGCGTTATAAAAAAAAAAAAAATAATAATAATCTAAATTAAACAGGAGGACGACACGTGCTTTTAATGGCAAACGGGGAGTTCTGATGTTCCGTGTGTGCTCCAGATGCAATAGTATCAGTCGTTGCTAATAGCAACGTGACGTCGATTCAAGCCGTCTATAGCCCTGGTCCGGTTAAGGCTACTGTATATTTAGTAACTCTAGGTCGGGTGGGTGCTCATTTTTCCTCGTTGCGGGTTCAGTTCGCGTCGGTTTGTGTCTTGCGTGTCAGATTCGGGTTAACCCGTTTTTCAAACGAAAGTGCGGAATATTTTTTTTTTAGATTGAAAACTATATTTGAATATAAATAAGTATGTTTACTTTTCTACATGAAAGGTGAAATAGGTATTAGAGATAGTATGATAGGGTATCTTCCCATAATTGCATTAAATTAGTGGTCAAATTTTACTTATATTTTTGTTTGTATCGGAATGGGGTGCAGGTCTCTAGTCTGGATTTGACTTCAGTTTTTGTAGAAATTGACTTAGAACGTGTCTTCTTCGAACCGGATAGTCTTGTTCGCGCTTGAGCGCTTTCTTTTTGTCTTTTTTCGGATCTGGTGTTGTTCGTTGTTGTTAGACACGAGTGCCGCAGGGTTCTTTTTGTCGACGCATCATCTTCGGAATAACGTAGATTAACAGCAAGTTGTTCTAAGAGCGAGTTATTTCTCCGGATTTTTGCTGCCATTTTTCCGACCCACAAAATGACACACAATTGAGTGTCTCGTGTCGGTTCGCAGACAATGCGGATGTGGTACATAACGTTTTGTAGAGTGGGTAATTTTCTTTGCCCCCGAGCGTACTGTTAAAGCCGTGGAAGACAAGCTATGAGTTGATTTTACATTTGGGCCGTTGCGATTTTAGTGTTATCTTTTCAGCTGATGTATGTCTTGTTTACGTTTACACCGGAGTGTTTTATGTGTGCGATTGCTTTGTACGAAAAGCTAGTCTTCAACTTTGATATAAACAAAAGGACTACGTCTGAATTCATTCATAATTATAAAAACTTTTCAAAAGAGCAGACATTACATTAAAAGATAACAAGTTGGAAATTGCTCGTCAAACGTGGCAAATGAGGTGCGTTCGTACTATAACTAGTTTTATAATTATTTTTTGCACCCCATATTGTACTGAATGTATATTTTTTTGCACTTCATAAGTGCATAGTCTGTAACATAATTAAAATGGACTTGCAATATTTTCCCCCATTCCCCGTAATGTAACGGAAAACTTTTGACTGTCCCTGTCATTAAACTATACATCCGATTTTCATAAACTTTGAAATGGCTCGACAAAATTTTGCAGCAATTATATATTTAAAATTTCAGACCATTCGGAAGCCTGTAACATCATTAAAATGCACTTGCAATAATTTTTCCCATTGGCCGTAATGTAAAGAAAAACTTTTGACTGTCCCTGTCATTAAACTATACATCCGATTTTCATAAACTTTGAAATGGCTCGACAAAATTTTGCAGCAATTATATATTTAAAATTTCAGACCATTCGGAAGGCTGTAACATCATTAAAATGCACTTGCAATAATTTTTCCCATTGGCCGTAATGTAAAGAAAAACTTTTGACTGTTTCTGTCATTAAACTATACATCCGATTTTCATAAACTTTGAAATGGCTTGACAAAATTTTGCAACAATCATACATTTAAAATTTCAGATCATTCTGTTGGGTAGTTTTTGCTCTGTTATATGCTGACGGACAGACGGACTGAACGACGACTATAGGTGCTACGTATTTATATAATTACGAACGCACCTAAAAACACTAAAAACAATTTAAAAGGACGTTTAGGATTCGTTCTGAATCCCTCATAAACTAATTCCTAACGTAAACTTGATGTAATGTTTTACTAGTTGAACTTTAAAACCTAGTATGACTTTTACGTTAGGAATTAGCTGATGAGGGATTCAAAATGAATCCGAAACGTCCTTTTAAATTGTTTTTGGTGTTCTTATCTTTTAATGTAATGTAATGTCTGTTATTTTTAAAAGTTTTTATAGTCTTAAGCTTGTATACAATCATTTTGTGTTGTCCGATTCTATCTGTAAATGCATTTTTTCTTTTCTGGGATAGGATTTATAGGTATTGTTGGCCTTTAATGTATACAAGATTCCGTTAGACTAACAGGATTTAATAAACACAAGAAAGAAAATATAATGTTTCAAGCTTAGATTATGAAACACTTTCTAAGGCATATCACACACTGAACAGACAAGCGACAAAAAAACGTGAGTCGAGACATTTCACCCTGTTAATAAAGAAGAAATCGGTTTGAACGCTACAATTTGTCTCCTGTCTCACGCTTTTGTCTGCCTGTCTGTTCAGTGTGTGATCTGCCTAACACATCCAGAATAATGTTACAAAACTGCAACGTTTATTAAGTTAAAATATTGTGTCTAATTCAAACCTAAAGAAAAGCATAACACATTTGGAAACCCAATTTCAGTTGTTCCCATCTACGATCCGAAAATGATCCGAATTCTTTGTGCAGCCCTGTGTAGGATATATAGATTTGTATTTATTAACTACATGCATGCCAAAATGGAGTTCAGTTTAGAAATACATATATCTCCGTTGAAAATTCCCCTTCAGGAATTTCCGCTCATAAAGGGGAATGGTATGTGAATTCTTTTGTGCAGGCCTGTATACGGGGTATAGAATTGATACAAAACGAGTAACGGGTGCAAAAAGTGAGTTAAATCTAAAAGCGCATACCGAAATTGAAAATGCACTTTCAGCAGTTATTTCTCAACGACGGGACCGTAACCGATTTCTTTTGTGTGTCCCTATAAATGAACGATGAATGCTATGAACGCCCTATTCAATATTAAGGCGGCTAGATACATGTACTTGACCACTACTGGTCACCACACGGTGCACCTGAAAAGGACCACCACGGCGCCCAAGCCACCAAGGGGACCCTATTTCATATTGTTTCGGATCCATTCACAAAGGGTCGCTACTTCCCTTAGGACACATGAAATGAGTTCATGGCCCACCGAGTGAACGGAACAGCATCCGATTATGAGATCGCCAAGGCAGGGGCCCTCCTTAGGCCTCCTCTCAGGTATCGCACAATTCCAAGGAACGACGGACCCACATGTCTACGTAGGACAATGACGCGTTCCCCGAACTTACAACTTTGATATCCCACCATCACAACAGTCATCGAACACTTGCATATTCTAACCCTGCAACTTACGCTCGCATCCAAGGTACACAACACTATACGTAGCAAGAGCCAGACTTCTGACAGGACGGCCTGCCTAGCTCGCCGACCCCACCCTCAAATTGGGCTAGTACCCTGTGAAATAAAAACTCTACACAATTACATCACAACTTTATTATTCAAACAGAGTACATTCGTGCGGATTTACAACTATTTACATATTTGCAACGGCTTTACAACCAATACACATGTTAGACTAGCAAGGAATAATGATAACAATGTTTATAATATTTATTTACATTTGCCAAATAATACAATTCTTCATTCTTTTTTCTTCTTTGACGTGCTACTTATGTATCAATAGTAATCATCTTGTAGTGAAATTCAGTGATTTATATCAATTTCAATACATAGCGTAATGTCATTAAAATTAAGATTTTCCCGATTGACCGTAATGTAACGGAATTATTTTGAGTGTCCTTGTAAATGAATTATTAATGCTACACACTTCATACTGAATGCCAAACATGCGTGATAAAAGGAGTTAGAGCGTGGACAGACGGACAAACAAACCGAATTCATAAACACTTTTCAACTTCGTTGGAAAGTGTTAAAAAGTGTTTTATATGTAGCATGGCGATTTTTTCTTTTGAAAAAAGGTGAAAAATATTAAACAGACAAACCATACAGAATGATACTTGTTTAAAAAATTAATCACTGTACTTACCCTAAGTTTATCAGAGGTATTTGGATTTACACCTATAGCAAACTGCTTTAATTTTTATTGAATGACCCTATACATTTATTGTTAGTTTAAATTTACTTTTTAACATTTTCTATGTTATGAAAAGAAATTAACGATCATATGTACAATTAATATTTCACTTTATTGTTCTTCACATGTACAGTTATTGTTAAAATGTGTAAGTTATATGAGTTGATGCCATCGGAAAAATTTCCCATCCCTTTTTAGATAGCTTTCATTACAAAAAGCTACCTATTGCAGCCGTTCGGAGGAAAGCGATTTCAAAAAATTTTGGTATATTTTCATCGATCATGACCCCCAGACCTCGAAACCACCCTCCGTTCAAAAGTTGATATATATATTATATATATATATATATATATATATATATATATATATATATATATATATCCATATATATATATATATCTGAGATTTGTCATACTGTAACTCTCGAATTTATGAACCGATTTGGATGTAATTCGGTATGTACATAGTACATACCAATGTCTCGACCGAGTTCGTTGGCCAGCTTCATCCGCCATTTAAAATTTTCTTAAAAATTTTAAATTTGAAATGTGGTACCAAAGAATTGAAAATGGAAACATATTTTTTTCTTATGTATTTGACCTTTATACAAAGATTCCGGAGCAGTTTTTGTTTCGTCTATATCTTAAAAAATGGCTGAGTTATAGCATTTTGAATTTCTAGCGTGGCTGACATTTTGAAACGTCCTGAATTTTGTCACGCGATAAAAGGCGTATTTATGAACCGATTTGGATGTAACTTCGTTTGTACATAGTACATACCAATGTCTCGACCGAGTTCGTTGGCCAGCTTCATCCGTCATCTTGTTTAAAAATGGCAGCCATTTAAATTTTTAAGAAAAATTTTAATTTGAAATGTGGTACCAAAAAATTGAAAATTGAAAAAATATTTTTTTTTTATGTATTTGACCTTGATACAAAGATTCGGGAGCAGTTTTTGTTTCGTCTATATCTCAAAAAATGGCTGACTTATAGCATTTTGAATTTCTAGCGTGGCTGACATTTTGAAACGTCCTGATATTTGTCACGTGATAACAGGCGCATTTATGAACCGATTTGGATGTACTTTGGTGTGTACATAGTACATACAAATATCTCAACCGAGTTCGTTGGCCAGCTTCATCCGCCATCTTGTTTCAAAATGGCGGCCATTTAAAAAAATTTTAAAAATTTAAAATTTAAAATGAGATACCAAAATATTAGAAAATGAAAAAGATTTTTTTTGTATGTGTTTGACCTTAATACAAAGATCCCGGAACAGTTTTTGTTTCGTCTATATCTAAAAAAATGGCTGAGTTATAGCGTTTTGAATTTCTATTGTGGCTGACATTTTAAAACGACCTGATTTTTGTCACGCGATAACAAACGTATTTATGAATCGATTTGGATATTACTTGGTCTGTACGTAGTACATACCAATGTCTCGACCGAGTTCGTTGGCCAGCTTTATTCGCCATCTTGTTTCAAAAGGGTTGCCATTTAAAAAAATTAAATTTAAAATTTAAAATGAGGTATTAAAAAATTGGAAAATGAAAAAGATTTTTTTATGTGTTTGGCCTTGATACAAAGATTCCGGAGCAGATTTTGTTTCTGAAAATTTGGTCTTTTGTTTATATCTTAAAAAATGGTTGAATTATAGCACTTTGAATTTCTAGTATAGCTAACATTTTGAAACGATCTTGTATTTGTCACGCGATAACACACGTATTCGCCTATTTCCATGTGAGAAAGCATGTGGATAGTACACATCAACATCTCAGCCAAATATAAGTTACTTTAAATAAAAGCAGCTTGGATAAAGCTGACTAATTTCGTGAAATTCTCATTCATAATGATTTAGTATTGATAAAAATTAGTAAGTGAATCTCCTATATTCGGTTTCCACTAAATTGAGCTTCGTGTGTTTGAATAATATAAGTTGGCTTTTTTTAAAATAAGGTATTTGAAAGCTACCTCTTCCTCCCGGCACTGGCCGGAAGGACTTTTTTTTTTCGCATTTCCCACTTTCAAGTTTGATATTAACTGCTGTGTTGGAAGGTTGCAGTAATCAATAAAATCGTTTTTTTTAAAAACAAACTGTATGAATAGCATTGACTTTTGGGCACGTTGCGGATAGGCAGCGCTTTGATACAAAGGGTTAAATACACAACAAAATACCACTGAAAGGGAAAAAAAAACACTTGTGCCAAATGAGCGATGCCGAAAACCGCCATAAAACCCAATAATCCTTTGATTCTTGTTAATTCAGAAAAGCTTTGTAACAGCTGCCAAATTTTCTGTCCCTGTGATCCGTCAACCGGCTTATAACACTAAGTAGGGATGCCAGATTGTACGTTTTTATTGTAAGTTGTACGTTTTTTAGCATCTTGTAGGCCTGTCGTAAGGTGTACGTTTAAATATATCCCGTATGACGATTTCTTACGTTTTTCTAGCACATCTTACTTTTGGTAGATTAAAAAAAAAAAAAAAAGTTTACATGAAAATTTCACTTTTTGCCATCAAATATAAAAACGGCTTGTTTCCGAGGATCATGACAAAAATCTTGGGAGAATTATGTAATATTAACCGCGCAATTCGCGCACTCATGGTAGTATAAGATCTTCGGATCTTGTCATAATTGTAGACTATAAGTATGTACAATATAAAATTGTTAATTTAGTACATTTGTGTCTTAAGTTTTAATATTTTGTTTGATTTATTATCTTCTTTTATGCTTAAATAAAAACATTTATTTTTGTAGAGTTCCATTGCTAAAATTTTCATGATCATCATTGAATTTGTAAGATGTTTTGATTTAGTTTTATTCTTACAATTTAATTAATTTTTCATTCATAATGAACATATGACTGCAAAATTAGTTAAACAATGTTAGTAGAATAATTTAATATAAATACAGTTGGAAAATAATGATTAAATCTGTTAATTAATAACCTCTTTTTAAGCAGATTCGTTACCGAAAACATTACTGGCACATTCAACATAGTTTAGTATGGTAGACTACAGCGCTATGAAACTGAAGCTAACCAGTGTCAAACAAAAAATTCCGTTTTTGTTCTGAGATACAAATCGTAGCGCGCACTACTCAGTAGTTATTGAGAAAAAAAAATAAAGTTTGAAAAAAAAAATTCTTTATTACTATATGATAATTTAGTATGATTAATTGTCTTACAGTTAATTAGACACTTCTAACTTGTACTAAAGTTCTTTTATCAAACACATGAATAATAGCATATATAAGTTCTTGGATAAAATTTTGTTACACATAATAAATGAGTATAAAGTATTAGTGTAAAGTTTCTGTCAGTGGGTGTGGTGTCACAGTCATGTCTTCTCTTAATGTGAGTGGGCGTGGCGTTCCATTCTTTTCTTCCCTTGAATTTTTACAAGTATTTCTAATGGTCAGAAAAAGAAACTGGACATACCAATGGATTCAGGAAGAATTTTTTAAGCAATAATGAAAAAAAAATTTTTTTTTTCAAAAAATGTTATTTATGTTCTCCCTTAACCCTTTAATGGGCGGTGGCTACACGGTCTAGCCACCTAATCTTAATTCCAAAACTGACAAATGGCATCAAGAATATTTTAATAAAACTTTGCTTTTGTAATGAAAGTGCAAAATAGTGAGTTTTTATTTTCTAAGAAATTCGTTTGAAAATTCTGGTACCAGTCAATTATTTCACAATTTTATTCAGAGTTCTGCAGCCCCTGAAAGAGTGTGTGAACACTTACAAATAAAATAAAGTTTAAAAAAAATTCTCATTAATTACTAAGTAGTGCGCGCTACGGCTTGGTCATACGAGTTCTCTAACTCAGTACTGATTACACATATAACCTTACTTTGATTTGAATACCCCACACCTTTGCCATCTCCTTGTAAGTAAAGAAAGAATCCCTTGAAGTCAGTTTCGTTATGATCACAAATATTACTTGTTTGTATTCCGCTATTCTATGCTCTAGAAGATCTCTTGTTTCGTGGTCTGCATTGCAATTTTTTTTTTTTTTTCATTTTAGAATACTATCTGCAGGAAATGTTGACATGCCAACATCTTTTATTATTAATCCAGGAAAAACTCTTTCCTCCTTTCGTAACCGTTTTCTCCGAGAATCGGCGTGTTTTTTTAATTCTTCCCCGGATTATTGTTTAATAAAGCCATCCCAGATGTTGTGCAAATGAACGCCATAATGCACCTATTTAGAAATCATGTTCTTTTGTGGGTTTTAATGATCCACAGCCTGCTGACCATGGTAAGAGTATCACTGCGTTCCGCGACCCGTTTCTTTCTGTTTTTAAGGGATGGCCCCGTTGTTCAGTGGCGTAAAAAATTGGACATAGTTTTCGTTGGTATATCTATTAAAAAAAAGTAGTTAGTTTTTTCCCTCTTCTCTGATTTTCTTTTTCCCCCGCTAGTATTCGAGGCCATTGACAGTGGTTGGTGCTTTTTTTCAATTTAGGGAAAAGACGTTTTTATTTTCGGTGTTTAGGCTTAAAAGAAGTGTCGATGTTAGATTTTGGTGATGTGGGACGTTGAACTCGCAGTTTCGTAACTGGAATTATCGGTGCTATATCGGTATGGGGGTATTCCGGATGGTCGTTCTGTGTTTGTTTTGGGTGTGACCGTTACAGTTGATTAGACTATTTCAAGTTCTGTGTTTGTGTCTACAGCCAACAATACTGGAAACGAAGAGGGTTCATTACGCACTTCACACATCTGTCCATTGGAGCAGTTGAAGAAAATACAGTTTCGTAGGGAGTTTCTCTCCTTTATGGCGAAATGTTAATGAAAAGGAATTATTATTTGTAATATTCGAGTGTGCTTTTTATTGAATGCCTTCATTGAGAAAAATGACGCTTTAAAATCTGAGTAAATCTTTTATCGGCTCAGTTAGCTTAAACGGTAGAGCGTTGGCTCTGTAAGCCAAGGATCTGGGCTCGATTCCCGGCCTGGACATTTTTTAGCTCAGTTGGAAATATTCAATTTGTGAGATAGTAATGGGGCATTCTCACAATCTTTTAACTTTTATGTCCCTGAATAATAATTTATTATTTTAGTACACTTTCTTGTGTTTTTTTATTTCATATACTGGGGAACATCCCATTGCATGATTGCATAACAATATTACGAGATAAATAAGTTTTGGACGATGTTGGAGGTCCAAATACCAGGAAAACTCCTCTACCGTCCCGTGTTCCTGATGCTGATTTTTAAGTTTGGAGCTGTCTGTATAAAATTGTTTCAATAAAAGTAATTCGATGTCATTTTTTTCCGAAACTGGGACACTTGTTTTATATAAATATGTAGCAAAAAATTAATTTGCACACATTCTTACGATTGGTATTATTTTTTTAACTCTGTCCCTAGGTTTTTTATCCTTACCGTCCCTCTTGCTAAACTTATACAGAAAATCACGTCAGATGCAGCCACAGACTTTTTTAAGTTTTTTCTCATGCAGAAGTATGCTATAGAGAAAGAATTTCTAAAATTCTTTGACAGGAAATTTATTGCAGAATATAAATCAGCCTTTAAATATCAATTTCAAGATCGTGGCTTTATTGGTAATCTTTCCGTCCCCAAGGTTTATTCCTGCACTTTTCGAGGTAAATTATTATTATTTTTTTTTTTAATTTAGTTTTTTTTTTTTTTTTTTTTTTTTTTTTTTTTTTTTTTTTTTTTGTAAGTAACTGTTTCTAAAAATCAATGAACATTGTGGCTACCACTTAGTCTTAACATGATTTGCCTGAAATAGGTGGTAATTTTCCTTACCGTTCCATCCTTGCCGCCCTTTTTTTTTCTACACCGTCCCCTTTTTTTACTTTACCGCCCCTTCTCTAACACCCCTTTAAGACAATGTTACACCAAAATTTTGTGCTAAAAATATTACATTGTTATTATTTCTTATTTGGATGTCCTGTGGGTGTTATGCAAATTCATTATAAGTAAAAATTTAGAAGAAAACAGAAAGTTATAGTGGTAAAATGGTAAGGAAAATAAAACTCGCAAGTTTAACTTAAACCTCAGTTATATAAAAAAAATTTCGCTGCTGACCATTTTTTCTTTATTTTGAATCATTAAGGCATTCGTCTATTAGATTAAAATGTTATTTTAGTAAGTTTAACTTCACCAGATTTTTATTCGCGAATGTCAAAAAGATTGTGAGAATGCCCCATATGTTTCTAGTCGCGCCCTTAACGGCGCCCTTCATTTTTGCCAGTTGCTGAGGAGCGTCCCTGATTAGTGAAAGGTTGGACAGGCCCGTTCTAAAGGATAGGAAGATTCTTGGGAATTAATTGTACACATTACAGGTGAAAGAATTTGCATGTTATTTTTTTTATACATTTTATACTGTATATTATAAATTATTCTATGATATATACGTACAATGATTTTCAGATGATTTTTATGAGTCTAATATGGCATTCGGAGACGTTTGGCTTCGCTAAGTGATTTGCTATGTCCCCGTGCGACATTCGGCTTGCGCCTGTTTGTACATTGACGTTTAACTGGGAGCGCTATATATAACATTATAACAAACATATTGGATTTGTTTGTCATATGTGCATGCTGGATTTTGGTGACGCTCGAATCTGGGTCGTTGAACTCGTTATATCAGAAATGGCATGATCGGTTATAGCATGGGATGGATCTTCCGTGTTTGTTTTGGGCGTAACTGCTTCAGTTAGACATCTATATCTTCAAGAAACAGCGCTGAGAGTGATTTACGCAATTTCGATTTTTCGCAATTTCGAACATTTATCGATTGTGCAACGGAAAGAAGTGACGATTATTTTGTGCCCATGAAATGTAGTGAAAATTCAAATACAGTTGAGCGCCGATTACCGGAATTCTAATTAACCGAACTTCCAATTATCCGAACAGCCTATTTCTCTCAAAAAAAATTTTTTTTTAATGATGCTGAGATTGTGTATGAGATTTAAGATGAAATTGAAGAAATGAAAACGAATGCTCCAAAAATGACCCAGGTCCATCCCATAACGAAGCCTTTGAATGTTTGGAAACAGCTATGAAATGGCTCGACCGGCAGAAGAACTCTGATCCTATTCAACTAACGTACGTATTTAAGAAAAATTCCAGATAGGGCAGCTTTGGAAAGAACGTCTTCTTTGAAGCAAGCAACAATCGCAAGCTTTTTTGCTTAAATTATAATCTCTGAAGTTCAGAAAATGATAAAAAGAAAAAAAAAAAAACGATTTTTTCAAAGACTAAAATTTAAGACACAAAAAATCACACGGAGTTGATCCTACATTACGTACGCCATGGATTACATTTTTCGGTACTGTAAATTTTTAAACTTCTACGGAGCTGGTCATTCATTACATACGCCATGGATTAAACATTGATGTTTCTGGACCCATTTTAAATGAAATTTCATTCTTCAACTTCTAAGCATCCCACAATATTACTTTTTTCACCGTCGTATAGAGAAAAAAATGTACTTTTAAATGCAATTTGTTTGAAAGCTGTATCTCATTTGTTTCTGAGTTATTATTTTTTTTTTTTTTTGTAGTTTTTATTACTTTTTTGTCATAGTGGCAACAGAAGTAGGTCTGTTGAAAGTAAAGGGGAAATACAGATTACTGTATAGACCCATCAGAAAACGAATAAAATGCGGATTCAACCAATAAAACTCTTCAGATATGTTTTCGATTTCCTACCCTGACAGAGGACAATAACCATTTTTACTTTCTTCTATCTTTACAAGAAGAAAGTATTGGTTTCAGGAAAATTTTCGAATTCCAGTTTTCGACGAATTTACACGTTTTATGGGTCAGAGATTCCAAAAAACATGTTTTTACAAAATGTCTGTGTGTCTGTCTGTCTGTCTGTATGGGACACAAATTTTGTGGGCGATCTATCTCAAGAACTAATGCACGGAATTTAATAAAAATTTATATTCAGGTAATCCCTGATATAGATTGGTCCTGATTAGTTTTTGGTGTAAATCGCCTTGCAGGTGGCGCTGCTATGTAGCATTTTGCAGGATTTCTGCAAACGCTCTATCTCAAGAACTAATGCACGGATTTTTCTAAAACTTCAGATTCCGTTAGTCCTTGACATGAATGGATGCTGTTTACGTTTTGGTGTAAATCGCCCAACAGGTGGCGCTGCTATGCTGCATTTTGCAGGATTTACACTATTTCCGCTGTAGCTCTATCTCAAGAACTAATGCACACATTTTCATCAAACTTCGGATTTAGTTAGTAATTGATATGAAATGATGTGTTGGTGTAAATCACCCAATAGGTGTCGCTGCTGTGCTGCATTTTGAACTATTTCATCAATAGCTCTATCTCAAGAACTAATGCACGAATTTTCATCAAACTTCAGATTTAAGTATAACTTGATTAATATTGCTGCTGATTATGTGTTGTTGCAAATCGCTCAACAGGTGGCGCTTCTATGCTGCATTTGTCATGATTTGCGCCATACCTCATCTCAAGAACTAATGCACGAATTTTCCTCAAACTTATGAAGTTAGACGTTGACATAAGTTGGTGATAATTAGGTTCTGGTGTAAATAATGCAATATGTGGCGCTGCTATGCTGCATTTTGCTGGATTTACACGATTTCAGTGACAGTCATACCTCGAGAACTAATGCACGGAATTTCATATTTTTAGAATTCTCATGATGAGCACAGATTGCCATTTAATTTGGCACTGAGATAGTGGATTTTGAAGTATTGACATGTATGAGATAGAAGAAAGTTTTGTGATGGCCACAACATACTAGTTCCAAATGGTTAAAAAATTTTTAAATGATAAAAAAATAAGCAGCAAAAAAAAATAAATAAATAAATAAATAAAATAAATAAATAATAATTTTTTAAACACGCCAACACTAACTGGTGCTGCTCAGTCCTATGCCTGGATAAAGTGTGAAGGTTTTAGTATAGTCAGAAACATCCCTTAAATTGTCTGTCTATTTATCCGATCTTTTGCTTATCCAAACTACGGTCGGTCCCGACTTTTTCGGATAATCGGCGCTCTGCTTTATCCTATTATGTATTACTGTTGAACTTTTGTTGCGGCGCATATCTCTGCTATGTGATTTGTGATTTTTCAGAACAGCTCGGTTTTCGCGAAAATTGTTTACATTTATTTCAAAGTTTTGCTATATCGTGTCTAGTCTTAAAAAAAAAAAAATATGGCAACGGAAGTTGAGGAAACGGCAATCAATAGTTTTGGAAATAAGATTTGCAATAAAATGAAGATGACCCTATTTCTTTCTTTTAAATTAAAAGAGAATGAAGCTCTATGTCATAGAAAGTGGGTACCACATTGTTCACGAGTACATTGGATGCATTAGTTGGAATTCAGTGCTGTTATAATCCGAAAGGATCGATCGTTTACAAGAAAACTATATGCGGTTTTTGACTGATGGGAAGAAGAGTTCCAGATGTTAGAAATTATAGTAGATATTAGTCCTCCTGCAGATACAGTCGAACTCCGATTTAACCAATCGTTCGGGACTAGCCACTTTGTTCGTTAAATCGGGATAATCAAAGGAATTTTTTTATACAACAGAACAAGTTAAAAATGGCTTTAAATAAAAAGAATAATGCTCACTTAATAATGATGTTAAATAGTTGTTGCTTTAAGAAAATACATTTTATAAATAATGATTATTTTTTTTTTAATCTACTACTATAAATCACGAGTATTGTAAAGAAAAATCTCATTCATTCAAATTTTGTAGATAAATTATAAGATATCCTTTACGACGTTTGTTTGTTTGCTTTGTTTTCCAAACTTTATCAATTTTTACGTGAAGCTGTGAAAACAGCGTCATTAACATCATCAACCCTCAAATGCAGTTTCAAAGTAGTCGAACTACCAACTGCTTCTTTGAACGCTACATGCTTCATTTCTATTTCATCTTCATCCGATCCACTGCTACTGCTACTAATAATTTCGTTGTAATGTACATTTTCGCATGCAGAGATATTTCTGCGTGATAAGGTTCATATTCAGAAAATTGACAATCAGGGACATTGGATTTTTTTTATAAATGCTAGAAAAATTTCTTCAGTTTTTTCATTTTTTTTTTACATAAAAAATTATTTGTTAAATCGGGATTATAAATTCGTTAAATCGAATTAATTTTGTTCCATTTTCGTCGGGAAATTCGCTCAATTGAGGAATTCGTTTAATCTTGGTTTGACTATATTAATATAAAGTTGGGAATGGTGAGACGGAAAGGACTAAATCTGAACTATTCACACTTTTTTTGCATTCTTATATGTGTCCTTAGGCTTCTAGATATAGGCCTTTTTATAGTTTTCAGCGACTTCATGTTGCCGTAGCAGATATTTCTAGGCCTCTTTGGTACCTCATGTGCCTTACACTTCTCATTTTCTGCCTCAGCCTACATTGGTCTGTTAACGAAGTGTTCATTAACTGATTACGATTAGATAGTCATTGCGCTACCTTTGGTGTTACATTTAACCTCCACGCCCCTCCGACTCTAGAATGCCGAGTGTTCCGCAGTCTCTCCAAATTCTTATATGTATTCTTTTTAGACCGTGCATTATTTTTTCAAATTTAACATTGTTCTTTCATTTTCGATGAAATTAAACAGGGATTGGGACCCGCTAGAAAACTAATCGTGCTCGACTCTTAATGGTTTCGTTGGTTTTTTTTATAATATAGGATAATTTGGAATTCATATCCAGATTTCATGTCCGGAAAATGAAGGATTTTTCCCTCCTAAAGTTTTCAGCACTTTACTTTACTTTCCTCTGTGTCCAGTAACAAGGTTTACAAGTTACACCTCGGCATCTTTCAAAAGGTTTGCTAGCTTAAATAATAAATAAGATTAAGTTCGGCTTTCTGTTATTTGCTTCACTTTAAATCTTATATAAGTACAAAATGCCGAATCTTATATACTCTCCGAATTCGGAAATGGAGACGTGGAATCGTCCATTTTCGCTGAAAAATGACCAATATTTTACTAGATTTGCATTGAAATCGCATGATTTTCAAAATGTAGTTTTCGTAACTTCATACCACAGGATTTCCCAATATAAAATGTTATAAGTTTTCTAAAAGTCGAACACATTTTTTCCCCAAAATATCATAATGGCAAATGCAACCGCGTGGCCCTGACCTCTGAGCTTGGTATGCTTACAATTGTTCGATTTTAATTCGAAAACGTAATAGGCTAGATCTCGGCGCTCATTATACAAGAGAGGATGACCTTTACTAAATAGAGAGATGGCATTTGGATAAATCTCTGCTCGCTCTGACCACGTGTAAGGTAAGGTATATCAAGATAATGATGGAGTTGAAGTTCGCCCGCTTACTTCCGTGCCGTCCATTTGTCTTTTACCTCTTAATTCTTTTCCCGTTTAATCCCCCTTCTGGGTTGCCCATTGTTCTTACCAAGTTATTTACGATGAAAAGGCGTTTAGTTTAAAAGCTCGTCGTCTGTCTTGGGTATATGTATAACGAAGTGACGTGCCGCTTCCCCCCCTATGACCGGTCCATGAACTTTTGCATGTCTTTTTGCCGTAAAAAGTCGACAGCTATCACACAAAATGCCCGTAACAAAGTGAATCTTGATTGAGATGGGGTACCCGGAAATTTAACATTGTGTTGCCGGTTGTGGGTGGAGGATAATGACGGGTTTCCGACGCACGTCTGCGGACGGCTCCGTGTAATCGGCCTTTGTGTGCTCGGAAGAAACGTTCCGTTTTGTTGGGTCAGTTTGTGTTATTAGAGGGCTGGCTTGTGTTGAGTTTGGTAACGTTTAGACAAACACATTTTCAAAATTCGTATTAACTTTCCAACATAGTTGGAAAGTGTCATATGAAGGTTGTTGGTCCGGCCGTCAGTCCGTACTCTGTCGTAAATACACTGTAATTGCCCGGTAAATTATGTTTCTGAGGTTTTACCACGGTATGTTCAGTATTGAAATGAAGTGTGTTTACATGGACACTCAAAAGAATTCCGTTACATGAAGGTCTATAGGGAAAAAATCGTTTGCAGTATATTTTATTGTGTTACACTATTTCAACAAAATTTCTCGTTCGCATTTCAAAACTTTTAAAGGTTTGCTCCTGCATAGGAGATCAAAGTCTTAAGGCGTATCACACACTGAACAGACAAGCGACGAAAAAGCGTAAGTCGAGACATTTCACCTTGATAACAAAGAAGAAATCGGTTTGAACGCTACAATTAGTCGCCTGTCTCACGTTTTTGCCTGCTTGTCTGTTCAGTGTGTGATCTGCCTAATACTGTATCTTTCTACTGTTTTGATTTTCGCTTCAGTGTCATTTTAAAGACACTTTACTTTTTCGAATCATTCAACCAACCATCTTTTTGTAAAATTGAAACTATCTTCACAGTTTAATTGGAGAAGAAAGAAAAAAAAAAAAATAAAAAGATACAACCTTAACATTGACTTCCGATATCTTAATAAAAAAAATCGTTAAAAGTATTGAAATGCAAACCCGAAATTTGCAACGAACGCCACCATTGTTTTAACATTTGTTTGGGAATTGATAGTATGGCCTTTTAACCCGTTCACGACCGGCATCTTTTACACGAATTTTATTCGATTGACACCACTTTTTGTTAATTATTTGAATTCACTTATTTAATTACAACATTTTTGTGATTTACAAAAATCAATTTTACTTTTCTTTTTTACTGGTATCAAACTCGTGCGTTTTAAGTACTTTTTGAGGGTGCATATATGCACCCATGGTCCCGAACGGGTTAATGACGGGCAAGCTTCTGTTTTATAATATAAATAGATTAGTAATCGCTTTGATGTTCTGGCGTACACTTAGATGCGGAAGTACAAAATAAACATGTACGTCTTCCTACGTAGAAGCTAGTTCTTAAAAAGAAAAAAGGTATCCAACGAAATGACATTCCACCTGTAAAAATAATAGTACTTCCAGAGAGGACAATGGAAGCTTTGTTTATCATACCTTTCGTTAATAGCCCATTCATAGTCAGTTGCCAGTCGTTTTAGCCTAATCGAGTAATACATCGACGTAACACCTCGAGGCTTCTCCTAAAATGGCGTATTATGAAAACTTATCCATTTAATATTTTTTGTCCTTTGTTTGAAACCACGGACGTCCGTCATCATTAAAATCGAAACTGCCAATAGCTAATGAAAGAAGTGTAACAGAAAAGAAATCTAAATCGGGCATATAATCTTTGTGTTGTCGATCTTTGTTTAACCTCTGACTGAAAAACTCGTTATGGTAGGGAAGCAAAGCACTTATCTTCCACATCCCATGTTGGATGCCGCTTTTTTTATCTTGTCTGTGTGTGTTTTTATTGTTTACATTTGATTTGTGTGTGCATTTAAGGTAAAATGAGAGTCAGAAAAAATGAATCTGTATGTCGTTTTAAAATACTGAATCTCTCATTGAGAGGCTGTCTGGATTAGTCCTGCATCGGGTCGGTGACCAGGCTTGAGCTGAAACCGATCCGAACCGCGTGTTGTGTCTGGTAGACTCTTAATTTTTTTCTTTGCGGGGTCGCTTTCGGGTTGGATTTGCACTCTTCGGGATGGGTCAACACGGTCTCGATATATATATATATATATATATTTTTTTTTTTTTTTCAATGGATAGGTGAGGTCGATCTCTACCAAAGACCCCCTTTAGCTCGCAGGCTATCAAAGCCCGAGAGCTAATGTGCCCGCCGGTTCTGTATGTATGTATGTATTACGTTGAGTAAAAAGTTTTCCGCCAAGTAGAGATACCTTCACGCCAACAGCTGTCATTTGTGTGGTTGTTAGCCTTTCCTCAAACCAATTTTTGCATTCGAAGGCTGAATATAGGAGCTGCATGACTGTGTAATTTGGTAAAAAATTATCTTATGCTTCATAAAAATGTTATGGAGCTATCACGTCAGCAAATAGAGCGATTATGTACTATGAATTCCGTACTACTCATGCCGCTCATATAATTAATTAATAATTATGTATCTAATTTATAAAAATGAATTTGTCTGTCTGTCTGAAATTTTATACAAATCGACAGTTTGGAAGCCAGAATTGTGACATGTTACGTACATGTGTATTAAAACACGGCAACTTAAGTAATTCGGAATCGAAATAATTTATAGTTAACTTTTAATCAGTAAGAAACCACCAATTTATTAACAATTTCATATCAAATTTAAACCTTTTTCGTTTATAGCAGTTGCCAATAATTGAAAATCCACAATAAAATTCTTACCACAACAATTACTTTTCTATCGGAAGATTTCCACGTGAAAAATGAAAATGAAATAAATTGTTTGATTGACTTTTTTAAGAGAATATTACGTCATATTAGAAATGTAATGGACGTCATCAGGTGAATATATTACGTCATATGAGTTTGGAAAACGTATTGAAACATGATAAAAATCCAATTATGGAAATAGTCGCGCATTTTAACTTTTTGAGGTTCTCTGAATTTGTTTTCGCCATTTTTAAATGTATTCCATATATATATGTGAGTTGTGGTTTTAGATTCCCATAAAACCCTACTCATAGCAACAGATATTGTCAGCTCTTTTCCATGAGAACTTGTTACCGCAGAACAGCGGATGTTACTGAATTTGCTGATATGCAGTTTGCATTCTCTTCGCTTGGAAACAAGTGACAACCGGGAGCAGATTGCATTCTGACGCGGCCGATGGTAGGCATATCTCGCTCTAGACGAGAGCAGAGGCCGAGCTCCGATGATTCTGCGGGCGCGTATGCTGCAGAGAAAACCCCTACCCTCCCGTACTTGTAAATATAATTTCTATTTAATATGTAAACTATAACCTAGACTCATTAAACTTCTTTTTTTCATTAACTAAGGCCTTATCCTTATATCATCCTTATATTACATGGGAGCTCTAGGCCGAATTGAATCCCAAAACGAATTTAAAAAGTAAAATCCCCTAGGCTTTCTTACCGATCTACGTTTAAAATCAGAGAACTGTTTCGTTCCGTTATCAACCCTTGCATTTCAGCTGATGTGATTCATCTACATCTGATGTGAGCCATCTGGTCGAAGCTCGTTTATTTTTATTTGTGCAAGATAGTTATCGCTGTACAAGGAATGAATCTTCGACTGCATATTTTTTTTCTACGGATCATTAATTGGATTACTTCAATATATCGTGGCGAGGAATTTATTTTTCAATTGGATAACTCCTTTTGAAGTAAGTTTTTTTTTTTTTTCTCTTTCCTTTCTTGCCTTTTAATATGGAATTACAAGAAATTGACTTTATTAAAAGCCAGTTGAAATCGGCTAAAACAGATAAAATCAAATTATTGCATGAATTTATATTTGGTTGCGATAAAAATCGCCAGAATAGAGCGAATTTAAGGAAATTTAAAGGTTTTTCTTTTACTGACAAAAGCGATGAGTATGAAAATAAACTCAAACAAGTTTTGGACGATTACGATCAGATACAATTGATTACTATTGCTAATATCTTATCCATTGACATCCATGGATCAAAACAAGATATAGGACAACGTATTTTAAGCGCACTAGTTGATATTTCGGCTTTTAAAGACACGTTTACGGCAGTTTCCGAATCGGATACAGAATTTGATGATAGCCACAATAGTAGTGGAAGCACTGGTTTATCTTCCCCTTTGACAGTACAGCCAGACCAGGCGCATGTACACTGTACACACTCCGCGCCCAAACAGACAATTTCTTTCCATGACATTGATCATTTAATTACACCGTTTAGTGGTGATAAAACGGAAAACGTTCAAACATGGTTTCAGAGATTTGAATCTCTGGCCCATTCATTTCAACTGTCCGACATACAGAAATTTGTGTTTGCTGAGCGGGCATTAAAAAGTTTAGCATTATTGTATGTACGTAGTGAAAATAACATTTCTTCATATACATCGCTCAAAGAAGCATTGTTTCGCGAATTTGGACAATTAGCTTCGTCCGCCCAGATACATCAATTACTAGCCGCTAGAGGCTGCCGCCCAAACGAAAAACTATCGGAATATTTTCTGAAAATGAAAGAAATAGCACAGAGAGGAAACATCGATGATATATCATTAATTCACTATATAATTAATGGGATTAACGATACACCACATAATAAAGCTATATTATTCGGGTGCGCCACGCTTGCCGAATTTAAAAACAAGCTCCAAATTTTCGAACGAATTTGTGAACAGAGTTCTAAAGTTTACCAGTCAAAGTCACCGACAACACCCAACACTCCTAAGATTAACCAGACGGAAAAAACTGCAAAATTAACTTGCTGGAATTGTTTAGCCCCAGGACACTTATCTACCCATTGTGTGCATTTAAATAAAGGAAAAAAGTGTATGAAATGTGCACGTTTTGGTCATGTTTCCAGCCAGTGTACAGAGCAAACGCCAGAACGCAAGCGTTCGACTCAAGGCACCTCCCCTTCACGCAAGACGCCACCACGCAGAGACGAACAAATCCACGTAGTAGAAATGTGTCATTCTCATCCGCGCATGCAGAAACCTGTAAAAATTTTTAATTTACAAATCAATTCAATCTTGGACACTGGAAGCTCACTGACGATACTGAGAGAAGACATTTATGAAAAAATTGGGTCTCCCCCCCTCACCGGAGCAACTGTACAATTGTCGGGCATCGGTAACCGTGTTATTCAACCTATAGGATCGTTTTTTATCAATATACAAATAGACGATAATACTTTTTCTACTACTGTTTACGTAGTTAAGTCTTCTCAGATGCCCATGCCACTTATCATAGGGACAGATGTCATATTTCAGGGTACTCTCACATGCGACAAAAACGGCGCTACTTTAACTAAATCTCCACCCACAAGCATTTTTATAAGCTGCATTACTGTGTCTGATAATGTATCTGCAACGAAATCTCAAGATAAATCCTATGTACCTCCATTTCCTGATGCAAGATGCACTATGGAAACACTTGTTTCAAATTCTTTCCCCCAAGACCTAAAACCGCCGACAGTAAATAAAGATTTTTCGAATGAAAATATTTCTACTGACATCGAAATCGACCCAGTGATTGACTCAGCACATCTGAAACATCTCGCAACATTATCGCCAGACTGTTTTTCCTACGATTTAAATTTCTTATCCTACAAGCTGTGCATGACTGTGCTCGTCTTATTGACCATCTTTTTATTACTGTTTACGTCTGCCAACGGACTCATTTATCAGCATTCAGCGTACCATACGTCACAACCATCTCGAGATTCGAGTGACGTCACTAATTGGACCGAAATTCTGCGTGTCCTTATCATTCCTTTTTTATTTTTTATACGCCGACATTTTGTGAAGTCAACAACGAGAAAGAGAAAAAGTAGACTTAAATTTCCAAAAAGAAATATGCTTCACGTATATAGGTCACAAGTGCAACCAACGAATTTATCATAAATGTGTTTTCTATTATTACTACTATTTTTTTTAACTGTGTTTTTATATATTCTGTGTTTTACACCTATATCTGCTTATTCCTGAGAACATTTATATCGTACAGACTATAGACTGCAACTATCTGTGACTTTCTTAGTAACTTTATTTCAATATCTTCCTTTTTTTTTTTACGATTACAGCAAGCATCCACGATTATTTTTTTTCTGGACGAAACATTAAAATGAAGTGTTTACCAGTGTAACTCACCATTTCAAGAGTCCAATCATTGATGGAAATCTTCAACACAGAACGTTTTTTTTCTTCTTCGTATTTTTGTGTGTCATGCCATTCTTCAGTGCGATAAACTTCAAGTGCTTTTTTTTTAAAGAAGTTATCGCGTACCAAGCATTTTTATCAACAGTGTTTTTTTTTTGTTTAATTATTCTTAGTTTGTGGAATATGTAACAGATTCTTTATTTTTTCAGCCTATATTAACAGAATTTATGTGCTTTTTTTTTCGATGTTCTGTTCAACATTTTTTTTAAATCTCTGAGCGATATATACCTGCTCAAAACTTTTTTATTGAACCCATGCGGTGATTTTTTTTTTTGCGCATGGCAAGTTATCTTTCTCTCGGACTGCAAATGGTGCATTATTTTTTTCATTTGCCTGTTTCGCAACACGTGATTTTTTTTTTATGTTGCGTAAACAATAACTTTATTTAAGATGACTATCTACACAGGACTTTATTATTTTTTTTTTTGAACACTCACTTTTGACAAGAAGAATATTGTTGTATTTATACTTTTAAAACTGCATTTACATTTTTAAAACTGTATTTTATGTGTAAACTTTTTATTGAATTGCTATATATATGTATGTGTTTTACCTACCCCCCCCCCCCCATCGCATATTTTTTTCTACAGAAGTAAGAGCTGGCTGTCGAAAAAAAAAAACCTTTTGGTGGGAAATCCTTTTTTTTTTTTTTTTTTGCTTAGACGAGGCAAACCCCCTTTTTTTTTATTCTCGAATGACGTTGGGATAAAGATGTTTTTTTTTTTACGAAATTCTACCTAAGATGAGGCAGATTTTAGTATGTTTTCGTGATGATAATATAATGGGCAGACGGCCTTTCAGATTATATTTTTCATCCCTGATGATGGCTCATGAGAAAGACGGTCTCATGACGCAAATTGATGTTATCCTGAGATTTTTTTTTTATTCTTTTGTTTTTTTTTTCTTTGGAGATACCCCACGGCAGCTCAGCATTAATTTACATAAAATTTAGAATTAATTTTTTTTATTATTTAGCTCACTTTCCTTAATTATTTAATGACAGTTTTTTTTCCTTTGGATTCTAATTATTTTTAGATAGTTTTTTTTTGTTTGTTTGTTGTTGTTTTTGACATATCTTGTTGCTTATTTAACGCGCTGTCGAGGTCGACAAGCGGACAAGATGGCCGAGTGTGAGTTGTGGTTTTAGATTCCCATAAAACCCTACTCATAGCAACAGATATTGTCAGCTCTTTTCCATGAGAACTTGTTACCGCAGAACAGCGGATGTTACTGAATTTGCTGATATGCAGTTTGCATTCTCTTCGCTTGGAAACAAGTGACAACCGGGAGCAGATTGCATTCTGACGCGGCCGATGGTAGGCATATCTCGCTCTAGACGAGAGCAGAGGCCGAGCTCCGATGATTCTGCGGGCGCGTATGCTGCAGAGAAAACCCCTACCCTCCCGTACTTGTAAATATAATTTCTATTTAATATGTAAACTATAACCTAGACTCATTAAACTCCTTTTTTTCATTAACTAAGGCCTTATCCTTATATCATCCTTATATTACATATACGTGTGCGTATGCTAGAGGTCTGCACGGGCCGGAATTTCCAGGCCCGGGTCCGGCCCGTTTGCATTTTTACAGTTCTCGGCCCGGCCCGTACAAAAATCAGTGAAAACGGGCCCGGCCCGGCCCGATACAATTTCTACAAAAAAAAAAAAAAAAAAATCCGTTTTTTCTCAACATACAATTAAGATTCTTTTAATGAATACTACATACATATTTATGGGAACATTGTACAGTATATTTTACATTACTATGATGTTCGCAAAACAGAAAACACACAATACTAAACATTAACGATTACTTACAGTGTTTTAGTCATCGTGTCTACAGACATTTCAAAATGGAAATAAGGATTCATTAAAAGATTAATGTAGTTCAGAGTAAAGGATTAAAAACATGATAACATTTGAAGCTGTATAATAAAAAGTAGATTTGTGAAAATATTTCTATCATTTTTAAGGCTTTTCTCAAATCCAAAGGAGCTACATTTCGACACATTTATGAATTCTTTTCTTTTCGGAAACGCGTAAAATTGGCAGATATTCTTATTCAAAAGCTATGTAAATGTCGTTTCTTTTCATAGATAAAAGCAATATATCTTTTTGAAAATACTGTCAAAGTTAGCGTTTTGAATCGAGTTTCCGGAAGCGATAGCACAGGAAAGGAGAAAAACGTACAGTCACGTGACAGGAATCTCTGTTATCTCTGTAAGTAATTTATTAAATATGGAAAAAGCTATTCGTTTCCAAATGCCTTCAATAGGCAGGCCTGTCAATTTTATGCCTTTATAGTTAAAATTTTTGTCAGAAACATGTGTCTGAAAGCTTTGCATTGTTGAGCAGTGAATATGAGAACCACCTTAAGGTAGATTTCCAAAGATACTGTTAAGAGAAGTTCATTATCACTATTAATATTACAAAACAAAATGACTGTTCTACACATTCTGAGATCGATTAAGACCACTTCCTTCCCGGCACGAGTCTGCCGAAAAAAAATTAAACTCGGAATCAGACATATTGTAACTGTACGATACCGATCTCTATGATGGACATGTTACTTTTCTGTATTGATGTTGTTAAACTCGTATCGGCTGGTGACGCACATTTATACTTCTCGAGAAAATCATATTCATTGAAAATGGCTCGTATTTTATCTGCTTCGCTTAAATTCTTATATCGGGCCGATAGCCCCAATTAATTTTTTTGCCGGCCCGGCCCGTTTATTTTGTCTGTCGGCCCGGCCCGTTGAAAAAATTGTCCTAATTCTGCCGGCCCGGCCCCTTTGAAAATTCGCTTTCATTCCGCCGGGCCGGGTACGGGCCTCGGGCCAAGCCCGGACCCGTGCTGACCTCTAGTGTATGCGTGTATATTAGAATTTCCACAAAGGTTATGGTCCCTAGAGCTCATTCTTCGGAAAGAACTGCTATAAGGATTTCAGATGTTTTAAAAAGAAAATTCATAAAATTTTTGTACTTTCTGTTTTTATTTAATCATGAAAAAATTATTTAAATAACAAAATGCTCGGAAACAACTTTTCATCAAACGATTTTAATCTCGGTCTCAATCCAGATCACAGATTATATTTACTAAGTAGGTAGGTAATCTGTCGTCCGGATTAAATGAAGAAAAAGAGAGTGAAATACGTAAATTAACACACAATCGTTGATATTTCAAAACAAACATTCTTAAAATTCCGGGTAACTCCGGGTACTTTAGCTAGTATTTGATAAATATGTATAATTAATTAATAATTATGTATTTTATGTATGCATTAATTACTTACAGATTGTTTTGAACATTTCATTTTCGGCCGAAAATAGGAAGATGACCGAAATTCGGTTTCGGTCTGAAACCCTTACTTAAAATCAAGAAATAGGATAGCTAACCTTTTCCTCCCGGTGGCAGGCCTTAAGGGTTTTTTGCAATTCGAATAAACATAAATGAAACCAGAAAAAATATCGAATGAAATATTTCAATTGGGTTATTGATCCACTTCTTTTATTTTATAAAATGTCTGGTTTTAATGAAATAAGACCCCAGAAGAGTTATCACCTATGCATCCATCTCTTAAAAGTACTGCCCCCCCCCCCCCCTCCCCTGCCTTTCCAAGGTGTTTTGCTTCCGCTCTCAACGAAAGTTTTTGAATAGAAGTTCATTAGACCAGATTTTTCGCTTTTAAGATTGTAAACCCGGCAGTCTTCTACTTAACTAACAACCGGACAGGGTTTCGTCGTTTCGTGCTTTTGCTTTTTAAAATGAAACGATTGTTAATGAAATAGCCATTACGCTACGAATTTATCTTGTAATTTAACTGATTGATAGTTGGGGAAAATAAATAAATTCTGTAATGGGTCTACCCCGCGGTCATACTGTCTGATCTTCGTCATTCTTTAAAGGGGGAAAAAATGGGACCGCCTCCCTAAATTCTAACGACTGGCGTAATTATAGATAAAGTGTCTCATTTGCATCCCATGGATTTTTCCGCCTTTGGCTCCTGAGAAATGCGAAAGAATGGGGCATTCGTAAAACATAAATTACGTTTTATTTTTGGGCATATTACGCGCGTTGTTGTTTTTCTGTGCTTTATATGGCGTTCGAATAATACAGGGAGATTCGAAACGATTGTTCTGTTTACAAATGAGCCACTTCATAGCCAACAACAATAGGAAGAAAAAAAAGGAATACAATACAGTAGAAAGTTCAATTTTTGGCTGTGTACTTATAATGAAAGATTAGGGCTTTGTGATATATTTATCTGTCGATATGTATCATGATATATATTACGATTAGCTGAAACGCCCGTCGTTGCCCGGGCCCGCGATGAATGACCCTTGAATAAACCTCAAATTTGTATGGTTTTATATCTTTAACTCCATTTTGTTGGTTTTACATTTTTAAATTCGAAAACCGCGAAAACATATTGAATTGAAACTTTATGCTATCTAGTATTTTATTTTTTTGTGTACTAATTTTATTTTTGGAGTTTGTGTACCGAAAGCGAGAGAAATCCCGTAGAAACACTCGGGTTTTTACTGATTTCGACTAAATTTTCTGCATGATAATGTTGATATTTCCTTTCAAAATAAGTGTAAATGAATTTTTCAACTAGTGTTGACCGTGTCGTTCTGTAAACATAAAAGTTTCGCCTCTGCTATTGACTAATAAACCAAATAAAAGATTTTTTTAATCCTGAGCTTTTTATTCAAAGCTGAATTTATGAGTGTTGAACCTATAATTATGTGTGACAATACTAACCCGTAACTGGAGACGGGAGTCAAAATGACTCCGCGTTGTTCTTTGGCTCTGATCATCACGTGGCTTTTCTTCTTGAATAAAATCATCTCCTCAGTACCGTCAAGTAGTTACATGATTTCCAGAATATATTGCGTTTCCAAAATAACTTTCAAAGTTGTTTACAAAAGACAAAAAAGAAAAATAACATTGGAGTCTTTTTGACTCTATGTCTCTGATGGCATAAAGGAAATTCATGTGTTTCGGGTTAACTTAGAACAGCTATTGAAAGATGAAGTGAATGAGATAATGAGATCAGATAATGAGTTATCGACAACTTCATTAGAAAGAATCGTTTCGGGTTTGGTTTAGTACTTGTTTGATTGTAAAGTTATACGAATTAAGTTTTTTTCAATTATTGATATATTGATAAAAATAAGTGAACATTTAACTAATAAGAAAGCATAAAGAAATAGACGAGGATAGAAATTCACTCTATTTTATGGACCAGGGTTCGTTTTTTTTCCTTTTAATAAAACAAAATAATCGATTTTTTAATGTATATTGTTTTATGACTTTTCTTTTAATTTATTTAAAAAAAATTATATTTACACAACTCGCACACATGCATATTATAAGTATTATCAATATATGTTAATAATATTACACAATTTACGAAAATGATTATAAGGTACCATTTGCTATGGAAAAATCTTTATTGCACAAAATGCATGGAAAATTGCAAATTAGATGTCAAAAATTAATTTAACGTTAAGTAATTTTAGTTAAAATAAAAATAACTGCAGCACATAAAAAGTTTAAACAAATTTGGAAGCAAGCTAAGATATTAACTTTTGTTTTGTTAAAGTGCTGGCAGTGAGTTTAGCAGCTTTATCAGTCAATTCTTGATTTTCGAATGTACCAAACGAAAGGCAAAAAAACATTCGTTCTATTGAAGCAGATGAAGCTATTGCAGCAAAAAGCTAGTTGATCATGTATTCTATAAAAATTTTAGTATGTCTTTTCGATAACTAACAAGTACCTTCCACCATTCTAAAGGAGTGAAATCCATCAATTAGATTCAAACAAAAATTCATTGAATGGTTCAGATTTTACTCAAACTTTAATATGTAGGCATCGCCAAAGTAGAGCACACAAAATCATGCAATTTTATTTTATCTTAACTTTCAGAAGTTTTTCTAAATACTAACAAGTAAATATTACAATATTTAATATATTCCTTACTGTTGCAAGATCGTTTTTTAATTCGGTTCAAATGAAATTTGAAAGCCTTTTTCCTAAACTTTACATTTGTACTTTACTTTTTTGACAGAGATTAAACTTTATCTTTCTAAAAGCTATTTGATTATTTGTATTATATAAAACTAAATTATATTAAAGTGCATTATTATGTTTGTTTGCATCTTGAATTTATTTAAAAATAATTTAAAAGAAAAATTGATTTAAAATCGTGATTTTAATCATGATTAAAATTAGGGATTGACCGAATACCGAATAGTTGATTCGGTGATTCGGCATGTAAACTGAATATTCGGCTTCGGCCGAATACTCAGTCTAAACGGTGTCTATACATAGGGTGTCTATATATAACGGTGTCTATACATAACGGTGTCAGTCTAACGGTGTTAGTCTATACTTAGGCTAAACGGTGAGTTTCAATATTATGTGCATGAGTTCCGAGTTCACCTGCACTACAAAAAACAAGTCAAAGGCCATTTTTAATTTAAAAAAAAAAAAAAAAAAACTTTTTCCTTCCTAAAACAGTCTACATAGAGGTGAAATCAGAACAACTGTCTACGATAGAGAAAAAAAAAGTAAGGAAGATGGTCATCTTTCCCTTATTTAATTTTAATTATTTCTACATTAGTTTTCTTAATTTAAATTTATTTAATGTGTATTTCTTTAATATGCACCTCAAATAAGTATATCAGAGTTCATATCTGTATATGTGAGGTGTATATTAAAGAAAATACACTACACAAATCAAATAAGTATACTCCTATGCCTATCCCATAGCTTTTATAGCCATTAAATTAAAGTCACTCAAATTTGTTATCTTTATCGTCACAATGTCAAAATATTTAATCAAAATATAAATATGTATCAATAATTTGACAGAGATTAGTTAAATGTACAAATTGATATATCTTTTTGTATTTCAGAACATTCCTATTCAATATGTTTATAATTAGACTTAGACAATCAGTAAATCATCTTAATGACAACATTGTTTATTTTTATATGAATGAACTTTTGTTTTTCTGACAATCCTTATCCTTATTAATAGCCTGTATAATTTAATACTTTCATAGATTAATTTGGGTACTGACTAGTGATAAAATAATAAAAAAATAAGTGGTGGATTAATGAATTTGAGAGTGGAAAGAAGTCATTATTTTTTTTGTGTGTGTGTGTAATTAGATTTAAGAATAAAAATGTAACTGAATTAAATTATTAAGAATTTAATTTTTAATTAAAGTTTATTAAAAAAGCTAATATATGCAAAAATGTGTATTAAAAATTTTTAAGTATTCGGTATTTGGCAAAATTGCTGCTTCGGTCAATCCCTAATTAAAATCAATCTGATTTAAATCAACAAACCCTGTTCTGGACATAGTCTAAATTTTCTGTTCATTTTTCATACCTGTTTTCGAAGGAATACTTTTTTTAGTGTTAAAAGTTATTGATCTATTATTTTTAACTCAATAATACTGATTGGTGAAATTATTATATGAATTCAATTTTTCTAACTGAGCGAAAAAAATGTCCAAGCCGGGACGCGAACCCAGAACCTTTTGACTTGCATTGTCAATGCATTGTTTGAGCTGCCCTGGGCTGACAACCGACGGATAAATTTCGCTCAGTTAACTTTATTGCCAATAATATCTGGTCTGCCATGTAGCCAGCTCAACAGGTAAACCGCATGTAATGGAACTCCATTTAAGGAGTCTCAGGACTCTTAAAATTGGAAAAAAAAAAGGGTGGGGAAACAATTTTCAACATTTAATATCTTTAAAAACACAATTTTTATTGGGAATAAAATATATAAGTATGTTCTTTCATTTCATGTATTTCAAAAATTGCAAGATGCAAAATTAGTATTTACAGGGTGCTCCAAACTGTCCGACATTTATCGAGCAGAAAATGGGTATAACAACTTGCGCGCAGGATTAAAAAATACATTTTACAACTAGAATGACATTTCTTGTGCCTAATTATACTTCAAATTGTAATAATGATCCTGAACCTAAATAAAATTGAATTTAAAGCATTTTTATATTTTTAATACAAAGTTGTATTTAGCTCATACAAATTTTTGGAAATTTCAACAGTATAATCACCTAAAAAAAAATTTTTTTTGAACAATAAAAAGGAAATTTTAGTTCAGTTTATACAGAACAACATGAAACATGTTTTGAAAATTTCATCAAAAAATAACCAGAAGTTATCCTGCGCGTTATGCACAATAATGTCATTTGGAGAAAAATAACCTCAAAGTTTCAGAAACGTCGCTTCAGCTATTGGGCGGGTATCATTCTAAAAGCCATAACTTCTGTTCTATTGGGAATTTCAAGGAAACAATCATATCAAAATGCTCGGGAAAAATAGAAGTTTTAACATGTAAAAAAATTACAATTTCGAAAATTTTGAAGCTTTAAGAGTCCTGAGACCCCTTAAACGATAAGTACGTAGATATACTATTATGTTTAACTCAGTTATATTGATTGTTAAAGTTATACGAACTCATTTTTTTTCAATTATTGATGTATTGGTAAAAACAAATGATAACCTTTAAAAAATAATAAGAAAGCATAAAGAGATAAGGATTGAAAAACGGTCTAAAATTGAGAAGGGAATTAATTGCTAATGCCAGGATATCTAGCCACCTGGAAAAGTCAGGGAAATTTACCATTCCTAAGGAAAGCCAGGGAAATTGGAAAACTCTGAGAAAGAATTATAAAAAAATTTTAAACATTCGAGAAAAAAATTAGGAATTTTTTTTTAATTATAAAACTAAGGATTTGAAATTGCAGCGCCAGGAAAATGAAATTTTGCTCTTTATAAGTACTGTAAAGAGTATTTCAACCTGTCGTGGAAATAATTTTGTTTACCTCTTTTCAATTCTTCCTTTTAATCCCGAGATTTTCAACTCCAGTTTCAGTGAATGTTATAGGATTGATTAGATGTTTCAATCTGTTTACTTATCTCTGTTTTGGAACTTTGCTTGTTAGCTTTATTTATTGATGTTAGCTAAATTTTGAATATTTATTATTTGTATTGTATTAAAATATGTCAAAGCAATCTGTATTTAACTGTGACTGATGTGATAAAGAATTTCGTTCTGATTGGACAAAATGGATAGAACCTGATGGTAAAAAATGTGTATCTGCAAAATGTTATAAAATGATCAACAATTTGTAAATTTTGCAAGAATTTGTTTAACAATTCAGTAGGTATTACTTCAGAATCAGTTGCGAAAGTACCACTCTCAGATTCACAACTTTTAAGGGGACAGGGGAAGCCCTATCTCCGCCATGTTAAGAGGCTACTTCAGTCAGACCCGTTCGCTAATGCTAACCCTATGGAAGAAATTTATAAAGATATCTCGGTGTCATTTCAATATTTTTAAATGATTTATTTTGCATTGGATAGCTGAGATCGATCTGTGTGCACGCCGTTTTTGATTTTTATAAATTTTAATTGCAGATTTTTTTTTATGAAGATATTTTTACTTTCGAAACCGGTTCCGAAAATGAAAGTGTCCCCATAAAAAATATCTGTAAACAAAATCGAGAAAGTAAAAAGCAACCTTTGCACAGATCGATCTCAGTTGTCTAATGCAAAAGAAATTATTTAAAAATATTGAAATGCAACCGAGATATCTTTATAAATTTCTTCCATAGGATTAGCATTAGCAAACGGGTCTTTTCATTTGACTGAAGTAGCCTCTTAAATCCACCAACTTTATGTACCTTTTCCTCAGAAATGGTGAAAGATAGAGTTCTAGATTTTTTAGAGTAGTTAGAGTAACATGCTTTACGTATTTTAAGACCATTTTCTTTCTAAGTGAAACTGAAAATGAATTATTATTTATTGAAAGTCATTTTTAAATTAGCATTTTTGATAAGATTTCACTGCCTAAAATAAATAATTTTCAACAAATCATTAAATCCCTGTATTAAAATATACAATATAACATAATATAAGTATTTAAAAAAAAAAATCCGAGTTCTTAAGTTTAATAGATATCGAAAAAAAGGAACACAAACATGAAAAATTCAAGTTTTGAGAAAAAGTCAATTAAAGATTTAAATGGCCACTAAGCTGTGAAGTACTGTTAGAAAGAAGAATAATTCCAACACTTCTTTTTTATATATAACATATGTGACACATCGTTGGAAAGATAAAAGTTTAAACTATTTAATGATATAAATAATAGAAATAAATTTAAAAAATCAAAAAACCCGACTGCGTAACAAGCGAACTCATTAATTATTTCTCATCCATGTGAAACTATTTTTTATATTACTTACCTATTTTTTTTACTTATTTACTTGTATTGATGACTTTTAAGTTATGTTTAATTGTTAGTTCCTATCTATAAACACTGTTTTGATGAGGCCAATAGATGTCTATGATGGTTAGAGTTGCAGTAAAGCTAAAGATCCTACCTACACAAATTCCAGGTTGTGTAATATTTAAACGGAGCTTCTGACTGTAAAATAGTCAATTAAACGTAGTCTTCAATTTGAAAGACCTATCCAATGATATGCCACTCAATAGGGTGCGTAAATTTTTTTGTCTCTACCGCCATTTTGAATTTATAAAAACAAAACCTAGCATATAACCATTGGACGGATAAGACGAATCGAAAGAGACCTCATTCATTAAAATCCATCCAGCCGTTGGGATGTTTCGAGGGTATAAAGAAATCCACATATCCAGATACACGTGAAACACATAACCCTTCTTGGCAGTCGGGTAAACAGCAAAAATCGATTTTTCCCCCCAAATTTTGCTTACCTGGTCCCATTAAGAGCTTTTGTGTGTAACACCAGAAAACGTCGATCTGAAAAAGTCAGGGAAATTTGTTGCTGATCTGGAATAGACACCCTATAATGCCCTCTTTAAATCGCGTCCCTGAAAAAATAATTCCACAGATGAAGGGCTTCAACGTCAGGTCTGCGATTTTGTTGAAAATTTTATTTCTTTTATATTAGTATTATTAAGTATAGTTTCAGTGAAGTAGATAGTTTCAGTAGGACTTTGAAATAAGATTACGTGCCTATTCCCTATTCCATGACTGTTTATTTAGTTATATCAAGTGTTGGGGAGGGAGGGGGGTGGTCAGCCCTGTGTTAAAACTCTCTTCAAAAGGTTGGATTAAAATGATTAATAATTTCATACCTTGATTAAACTAGCTCTTCTTAAGAATAGAACAGCGTATTCGACATCACGAACCTTCATTATCATCTACACGCGTGTCGAGCGTTTAAAAGAGGTCGACGTCCCCCCCCCCCCCCCCCAATCATTCTTCATCCAGCATCAATGGATGATCCGAATGACATCGTCGTAACCCAGCTTCTGATATGTGTGTGTTGCGTATTGAGACCCCGCTCTTCTAACTGTTCTTTTTCCTGTTTTTAGAGGGCAGAGGTAGAGAATAGGTTCTGATGATGACAGATTAGATTTGTTCTCCTTGTCACGAAGTTGAATCAGATATAGTTTCGCGGCTGCTGTTATTCTAATCTCTTCTCTTAATAGGTATTTATACAAATACCTATTAAGAGAGGAGATTAGAGTTAATTGGAATTCTCTTAACAGTTTCAGGTCGTCCTTCATAGATAGAGGTAGATAATAGATTCCGTTATCTGCAGGGGAAGCTCTATCTCTTAAGGGGTCTTAGGACTCTTAAAGCTTCAAAATTTTCGAAATTTTCTGAGATGTTAAAAACTCCTATCTTTTCTGAACATTTTGATATAATAGTTTCCTTGAAATTCCCATTAGAACAGAGGTTATGGCTTTTAGAATGATACCCGCTCCATAGCTGAAGCGGCGTTTCCGAAACTTTGAAGCATTTTTCTCCAAATGACGTTTTTGCTCATAACGCGAAGGATATCTCAAAAACTTCCGAATATTTTTTCATGAAATTTTCAAAACACATGTTTCTTATTAGTCTGTATAAACTGAACCTAAAATTTTCTTTATATTGTTCAAAAAAATATTTTTTAGGTGATTATACTGTTGAAATTTCCAAAATTTTGTATTAAAAATATAAAAATGCTTTAAATAGTACAAATTCATCTGGTTTCAGGGTAATTATTACAGTCTGAAGTACAATTAGGCACCAAAATTTTCATTCTAGTTGCAAAATTTATTTTGTAATCCTGCGCGTAATCTTTTATAACATTTTTTTGCTCGTCAAATGTCTCACAGTTTGGAGCCCCCTATAAATAATAATTCTGCATCTTGCATTTTTTTAAATACATGAAATGAAAGAAAATACTTGTATCTTTTATCCCTCAAAAAATTGTGTTTTAAAATCATATGCATTTTAATATATTAAATGTTGAAAACGGTCTTTTTTTTTCTTTTTTTCCTGATTTTAAGAGTCCTGAGACTTCTTAACAAAATTTGGATAATAAAGATCCTAATAAAGTATTCTTTTTTTTTTTTTCATTCTTCAATTCCTATTTGTCATGGATGAAGGGTGTCAAACCGGAGTGTCCAATCTTTTCGCTTCACCGGCTCGCATTTGAATAAATAGAGAAAGTTTTCTCGAGCCTCACATGTACTAAATTGCTCAGAAAACACTCGGTTTGGCATACACAGTAATCGGCATATACTAAGCTATACATCCGTGTTTCTCAACATTTTTTACTTCACGGCCCACTTAAACCTAGTATTAAATTTGTGCGGCACACTAAAATTATGATGACTTTAAAAAAAGAAGGATTATCTATCATTACATAAGAAATTATTACATGTAATTTTTAATTTATTTACCATCACGAACAAAATAGTCCGAATAAAGGAAAGGAAAATTATTTTAAATAAAATTCTTATAATATTTTTTATATACTTCTCTTTAATATGCATTAACATTTATAAGCAGATGAAACACCTTTTTAACACTAGTTTCGGTATTATTCAACATACCGCCATCAGTGCAAAGAATCATGGAATTTTCCCATATTGGAGGAGAAGCGGATTCGAGGTATAGATTTGTTGATCAATAGCAGTGCAGGGAGTTACAGGAAATTGACAAGAGCCAATTAGAAATTGTATAAAGAAAGGAACTGATAATGTGGAAAAGTATGTCTTAATTTATCAGTAATTTGTCACATTAGCATTTAAAGAGATATCTGAGTGTGACTTTTTAAAGCTAGAAAACTTTCTGCATAAGATAAAATCTCCGGGTAGGCATACTCTTAAATCATTTTTCAACGATATTTTCTACTGCATTTCAAATTATAATCTTTTTTCCTTCAGGTGACACGATTTTTTTTTTTTTTTTTTTTTCTGAAAAAAATTATCTCAAGAAACTGAAGACCATCTTTAGGGTACCCTCGTATACTCTTAAAATGAGTAAGAGAAGAAAAAAAATTTCCAAATAAAGCAAATTTGTGACACTAAACCGTATTTCAAAGTAAACCGTATAATATGAAATGTCTGATGTTACAGATTCGAAGTTTTAAAAATTTGATGCAACTTGACTTAAAAGTTTCGCGGCACACCCGAGATTTTTTCGTGGCGCACTACTGTGCCGTGGCACACAGGTTGAGAATCACTGCTATAGATGATCGCCTATCGATTTTTTTTTTTTTTTTTTTAACTAAAAAAATCTTAATTTGTCAGTAATTTGTCACATTAGCATTTAAAGAGATATCTGAGTATGACGTTTTAAAGCTAGAAAACTTTCTGCATAAGATAAAATCCCCGGGTATGCATACTCTTAAATCATTTTTCAACGATATTTTCTACTGCATTTCAAATTATAATCTTTTTTCCTTCAGGTGACACGATTTTTTTTTTCTGAAAAAATTTATCTCAAGAAACTGAAGACCATTTTTAGGGTACCCTCGTATACTCTTAAAATGAGTAAGAGAAGAAAAAAATTTCCCAAATAAAGCAAATTTGTGACACTAAACCGTATTTCAAAGTAAACCGTATAATATGAAATGTCGGATATTACAGATTCGAAGTTTTAAAAATTTGATGCAACTTGACTTAAAAGTTTCGCGGCACACCCGAGATTTTTTCGTGGCGCACTACTGTGCCGCGGCACACAGGTTGAGAATCACTGCTATAGATGGTCGAATATCTTTTTATTTTTTTAACTAAACTCGAAAAATTCCAGGTATTTAGACATATCGACAGTTAGACAATTATGGTTGCCCAACGTTACCACGTCTACCACTGATTTTACTCCGATTTTTAATGATTATGGTGGCCAAAGAATTGCTTTTCCGTTTTAAATGCAGTCGGATAAAAACAGATTGGCCATTATCACAAAGAAAAATTAAATGCCTCCTCTAATTATGGTAAAATGATAGCTTCATACCTCCTCATCTTTTGAATACCTATCGTGACGTGTAACTATATGTCAGCCATGCGCATTCATTTAATTTTACTAGGTTTGTCATAACGTTTTGTTTGATCTGTGAAACTCAGAAAATTCAGCAAATGCATTCTTTCAGTAATAAATTTAGACTCAAAGAAAACAAATACATTAAAATCTAAACATTTTAACGCTTTATGCGCCGACGGTACTTAAAGTACCATTAAAATAACTTAATAAAATTCATTTATTACATCGATTAGTAGCAATACGGTTTAGAATGAGTTATAGATGCTTTACTTTATCTTATTCCAAAAGCATTATGGGTTGCACCAGGGGTCGATGCAGGTTTTTATTTTTGGGGCCCATTTTGTGAAAAGTAAAAGTCATTTTTTGTGAATTTCATTATATTTTTGTGAAAAATAACATTTTGTAACAAAAGTTGAAATCCAGTTACTCAAATTTGAACCAACAATTTTTTTTTAACAAAAACTTCTTTAAATCCCCTTGCTAAAGTTTTCGTTTTTCATGACCTGGTTTTATTTACAAATTACACATTTTAAAACAGTTTTTATGAAAAAGAATGTTACGAAGGAGACCTATCTTATTAAAAGGAATTTTGTGAAGGGGCCTGTTTTGTTAAGTTCATTTTTGTGAAGGGGTCCATTTTATTAAATTTATTTTTGTGAAGGGGCCTATTTTATTAAATAGTTTTTTGTGAAAGGGCCCTAAATAGGCCCTAAATTTTGCTTGGATCGACCCCTGTGCACAAAGAAAAAAAAAATATTTTTATAAGGATTTATTTTACATTTGCACCTCTTCAGCTTTCTTGAAGTCGAAAGATTGTGAGTGAGACGTTTCAGTTCGGAGATATTTCCATATTTCTATTGTAAGAAGTCTTGTATTGTATATTTTCTATTTCTATGAAATACTCGAAAAAATATTTTAAATAAAATATTTGAGTGAAGTTATAAATAGTGCATAAAATTCCTATAAATGCAAATTTAATTGGCAAAATCTTTCTAAAATTTATTAAATGATTGTATAAATCTTCTAATTCAGTTTCAAAACTTCACGAAAAATGCTCTAGAAGATGAATTTTTCATGAATTCAAAATTTGCGATATAAAGGGTTAAGAAAAATTTCAATATTCTGCTGGTTCGCATATGCACTTACAGTGTTGGGCCTGGGCCGCGGGCTGGACAGCCTTGGGTCTAAAAATATCGCAATGAAAGAAATAGTCAAAGAGCGCATTATATCTTTGAGTGGTTTCTGGTTATCTACGTAATGCCATTTTTCTTTTTGTTTTACCTAACACTTTTAGGGCCGATGCTTTTACTGTACAAATAAAAAAGAAACGGCATTTCAGGCTTTACAATCTTAAAACCACTAATTCGGTTTCAGTGAAACTATTCAGCGTCATGCCAGTTTGAAATTCGTCTTAAGATACTGTAATGTATTTTCTCTGTTTCTTGCATATTTTATCTCTCTCTATCTCTCTCTCTCTCTTTTTTTAATTATGGGAATTCCTTCAAACATATCAGTAAAACTTAAATTACTTATTTTTTAATCTTTAACCCGTCTAACATCTACTTGCAGCAGCCATGTGTGATTCACACGATATATTGAAATATTGCTTCAATTGCTGAATTGAATCGCGATTAACTTGTTGCTTGCAAGTTGTGAACTCATGAATATATAAGTAAAGTATTCAATTAAATATTTTTATAAATTTGAAAAGAAAAATTCTTAAAAGTTGAAGTAAATTCATTTAGTAAATTTTTGAAGGTAAATTTAATATTTTGCAAATTTTGTAATTTTACAAATTTTCGTGGACGACTTTCGAATCGTTTCATCTTTGTTTGGGCAATGTCTTGAAGGTAGGCCTATTTAAGGTGTGTGTTAACCCTTTATCTACTGACGATACTTATAAGTACCATTAAAATAACTTGTTATAAAATTCATTTAATACATCGATTAGTTGTAATACAGTTTAGAATGAGTTATAGATACATTACTTTATCTTGTTCCAAAAGCATTATGGGTTACATAAAACAAAAATATTTTTAAAAGGATGATTTCTTTTGCCTTTGCATCTTTTCAGCTTTCTTGGAGTTGGGGGATTTATCATTTCGGAAATATTTCTATAGCAAGAACATTATATTTCTACATTTCCTAATTCTACAAAATACTAAAAAAATATTTAAAATAAAAAAATTGAGTGGGGTTATAAATAGTGCACAAAATTTACTATAAATTCAAATTTAATTAATCCTTCAATCCTTTTAAAATTTATTAAATAATTATGTGAATCTTCTAATGTAGTTTAAACAATTCACGAAAAATGCTTTAGAAGATAAAATTTTCATAATTCAGTACATAAGGGGTTAAGGGGACAGTTTACCTCAAAATTGATCAAAAAATCTATTAAAAATTAAATAAAGTCTGTTTCATTGTGAATATTTTGACACCTCGTTTTTACCCATACGGCAATTATATCGCAGGATATTGTAAGTTCTGTTAATACACCCAGCGCAATGATCCATACAAATTGAAACTTTAAATGGCTTTTTTCCCATGTTCCTATTTTCTTCACTTTCATGTATTAAAAATGCTAAGGCCTTTTTTTTTTTTGTATTTGAGATAGAGATTTGATTTTTTTTTTTTTTTTTTTTTTTTGTACATGTCTTTTATTATAGTATATGTGATAAATCTGCACATGGAATTAGCCTTAGGGTTTTTTTGTTTCTTTTTTAAAAATAAAAGTATATGGAGATGTGTTAGATTTCATCGTTTTACACTATATGTATCAGTCAAAAGATTATATTAAATGTAACATTAGATGTATCTAAAAATCCATGCGCAGTCTTGTGTAGTTATGTTCTTGTAGGTGTGTACTGTCTGGCTCGGATAAGAAAGACTCCAGAACCGGTCCCGGCTCGGTCCTGTTTACAAGGTAACTGGTCAGTCGACCTTATTTTAGGGAAGTCCCGCATTTTCTTTTCTCCCATTCAACCGATCATTCCGAGAATTAGCGGTCTTTTTGTCCTATGGATGAAGTTCCCTCCCTACAAGTTTTGGAACTTTCGAAATCAGAAAACCTACTCAGGTTTTTTCCCATCTCAGCCACACAGTACTGAATGCAGTACTGTGGTACTTTCAAAAGCAGACTGTGTCTTAGATCCCGGTATGCTATTTCTTTCTCCCAGCTTATTTTGTGTCGTCTCCAAAAAATAACGTTACGTTGTATAAGCCAGCTCTCTAAATACTCTAATACTCTATAGCAATTTTTTAAACTTCTAAGCATAGCACATTTTCAATTTTTATACCGTCGTATTGGAAAAAAAAAAAAAGTACTTTTAAATGCAATTCGTTTGAAAACTGTATCTCCATTTATTTTTGAAATATTAATTTTTTTGTAGTTTTTAGAGCTATTTGCTTAATATTAGCAACGGAAGTACTTCATTTCTGTAGAAAGTAAAGGAAAAATACTTCTAAAATAATAATTATATATTTTTGTTGCCATTTTCTCATAACAATCGAAAGAAAATGTAATTAAAATACGTGCTATTTTGAAAAAAAAAAATAGAAACGAATGATTTCTGTTAAAACCTGGAGCTATTAGAAACTATGTTTAATTTTAAATATCTATATTAATGTTAAACAAATAAAGGCCTATGAATCATTAGATAGCCGTTTTTTTTTGTCGAGTTTCTTTAATGACGGCATCTTTTTGCTGCATTTGTATATTATTTTACAATAGTGACGTCCTATGCATGCTTTACTGTAGATGTTTAAGAGTGGATCGTAGATGTGGAATTCTTAGCCGGTTGCGAATGATGTCATTTTACATAAAATAAAAGCTATTTATTTTATTTACATTTTTCACGTGGAAATCTTGCAGTAGAAAAGTTATAATGTAATATTCCCTTTTTTTAAATTCGTCAAATCATTTAAGTCATAAAATTGAAACATGTTTTGTACTATTTTATATATACATATATATTTTTTTCATCGGGGTCGCCACTGAATTCTGAAAAAGCAGAATTCCTGTTTTCTTGTGTAAGGCATTCCAAGTATGCATGTTTGGTATTAAATATTAAGATGTTAATTGTATTTCTGAAAAGAAACTTTATTTTGTAAGAGTTAACTTCTATGCGTTTCAACAAATGATGTACACGTATTGTTTTAAAACTAAATAAAATAATGGTCGCGATACTCAAGTTGTTCTGAGTAGAATACAATGCTTGCGAGTACGTCTTTATTTTCTTTAACATATTTATAATACATTTCAAGCTTTTCTAGAACATAAGGTTTATTCAACTCCCAATTTGCTCTGCTAAAAATTTCGAGTTATGTGGGTTATGTTTACTTTACGTCAAAATGGCAAATACCCGCACAGATATGTTTTACTCCTTGTCTTGAATTTTCTTAGAAATATTAAGGATGAGTGTTATTGCATATGTAAGTTCTTCTCTGCAGCACTTACGCTATTTTTGGGATTATTTTAGTTATACGGGGAATGTAAGTGAATTTTATTTAGGATAAAATTTTCACTTATCTGTGCTTGGAATCAGTTTTTTTAATTTGGACGTCTCTCTACTTCAGCCAGGGCTCGTTTCTTGAAATGATGTTCGACTCCTGCGTTTTAAAACGACCACCGGTGTGGTGTCAAATTCTAGAATTATTTGTTGGTCAATTATGAAAATGCCCCGCAATACAAAGAAGTGCTGTTTCGATAAATAATTCTCTTCTAGAACCATTGTTTTTGCAACTGTATGAAGTTATCCGACATTCTCTTGCGAATTTATTTATTCTTTGCGAACTCTTTTAGCCTCTCTCTTTAAGGCTCCTGTCCCTGCCGGTGAAGGCACTCACGAGCTAATGCTAATCCTATGGGGGGGGGGGGGGATTTATCTAATATCTCGTTTGCATTTCGACATTTAATTTTTTTTTTCTTCTTTGCATTGGATAGCCGAGATCCGACTCTACCTCGCACCTTTTCTACTTTTTCGATTTTGGTCGCAGATATTTTTTAGAATGACACTTTCATTTTTAGAACAGGTTTTTAAAGTGAAAGTAATTTTATAAAAAAATATCTGCGATCAAAATCGAAAAAGTAAAAAAGCTGCGAGGTAGAGGCGGACCTCGGCTATCCAATCCAAGAAAAAAAAAAAAAAAATGTCGAAATGCAAATGAGATATAGATAAATCCCTCTCCATAGCATTAGCTCGTGAGTGCCTTCGCCGTCAGGGACCGAAGCCTTAAGGTTGTTCTCAAATCCAACGGGCTAGTTTCTGACGCATTTCATTTTTGTTCATAAATGCACGAGATGCACAGGCGCTGTTATTCAGTACAGGCCCGTAGCTAGGTGGGGGCCAGGTCGGGCAAGGCCCGACCTGGAAAAATATTTGCCCGACCTAGCACAGTTGACTGGACAGCCTGGTCGACACATTAAATTTCCAAACTTTTTTTTTTGCCTTGTTTAAAAAAAAACTTTTTTTAGAATATACCGTAACCTATCCGAGAACCTAACAGACACCTACCCCTAAAACTTCTCAATTCAAACAAAACAACTTAAACAAAAAATTCATTTGTAAAGACTTTTTTTTCTTTGATTCCAAGAGCTGCATGACATTTTTCGTTTTGTTGCTTTGTATAAATTTACCTTACTGCCTTCCCAAAGAATCAAACTGCAGACTTTGAGAATAATAGGGCTTATAGATTATCCTCTTCTCTCTTTTTCTCAAACTCATTCTGATGTCCGCGAAAATCGTTTTCTTTGTATAACTGTCATACATGAAATTTATTGAAACCCGATAAAGTTGGTTCAGAAACCAAAGGCTTGGATTTTCATTTGCAGTTGTATGACTTGACACGACAGGTTCCGTAAAACGGGCAACTATCATGTGTTACAATCATGTGGCTTTGTCATTGTTAACTTCACTATGGTTAACTTTACTAACTTCACTTTGGAAGCTTTTCAACAAAAAGTGGAAAATGTTCTTTGTCAGTTTCTTGACACTGTTGCAAATCATAAACGTTTGTAAAATCATTATCACACAGAATTGCAATATCTAGAAAAGTTTTCAGAGTAAAGGGCTTTATAATTACATTGTAAATGTCATCTGTGACTATTTGAATATAATAATTTACATTAATTAAAAGATATAAATGTAATTTAGGAATGATAATATTACAGAAATTAATTTATCTTTTTATAAGTATAAAAAGTGTTTGTTTTTTTTTCGTGTTTCCGCCACCCCCCCTTCCCCCACATACACTCCTTTATTTTTATTTTTTAACAAAGATATTACCTGATTTATTCTACTTTTTAGTTGTTTTGTTCCTTTTTCCTATTTATGCGATATAAATATCCAAATATCACATAATTTCTGTATGAAAAAGGAGAAATAAATGTAAGATTGTGAAGCGAAAATATAAATTGAAAAAGTAACAAAAATACTAAACGGACATTAATATTTTAAATCTATGAAATACTCATTTTTATTTTGGTATTTCCTTAATTTATAGCTGCAGTTTGCAAACAATAATCACGTACGCCTGTTTGTAAAAAATATTTTTGTTCACTAGACTTTGCGAAACTTTATAATGCATTCGCGGACTTATTTTTAATTGTAAAGATATGAGATTCGCAGGCAAGATTATTGAAGTAGTTTAGAATCGAATAGCATTTTTTTCTTTTTTGACAACTGCATCGAATCTTGAGCTTTGAACGATAGTGTCTCAGACGACCTTTCCTAGCCTCGAAAATTGGGTTATAACACACCTATGTTGCATTCCCCCCCCCCCCTAAAATATACTTTGTCTTTATAGAAAACATAAAACGCTATTTGCTATCGTGGGGTCAGAATCAAAATAATTGTAACTTTATGGCATTTAAGCATAAACATGTTTTCGTGATTGTGTTAGAGAACAGAGAGTTCGAATGGAACCGTAATAATAGTAAATTATATTGACCTACATTATCATAATAGTTTTTATTTGTGTGATACTTGCTGAACAGCCCGTTGTCGCCCGTGATGTGATGTAATTATTATTAGTAAATTTATATTAGTTTATATCTTTAATCCGATTTTTTTTTAATTTATACTGAAAAATAAAAAATTCAAAATGAACCTCATATCGATGGCCCCGCAATATTTATACCGAATGCGACATTTTAAAATAAAATGTGCGCTCTTTAAAGGATGTTATATATTTTTCTTTATTTCAACAAAATAATAACGAATTCGGAATTTTAAAATGCGTGGATTTTGTTTTTCTCATCAGACATTTAATATCTAAAAAAGTAGTTCTTATTATCTTAACTCTTTGAAAATTTTATGAGTCATAGATATAATGGTTTCAAAGCCTGTGCACAAGATTCATGGAAAACTATTGATATTTAGTGGAAACACGCCTGTAAGAAGACTTTTAAGCAGGTTTCGTAAGAAACATTACCTGTTACATTCTCCCCTATGTCGAAATTTCTGAAAATTTTTTGCAGCTCTACACCGATCGTGACACCTAGAACCCAAAACCACCCCCAAATTGAAAACTTTGTGTCTATCTATATATCACTTTTTTTTATAGACACGATAACTTCCATAATTCTGCATAAATCTCTTCTAAATTGATACATAAAATCAAGGGGCAGAAAATGGAAATAAGGAGGATTTTTGTGAAAGCAGGAAAAAACCCCATAATTTCTTAATTATGATACATATCGAATCCGTTTAAACTTATTATTACTTCTAAGAAAAGGGCCAAAAATTTATGTATGACAGATTTTTGATATCAATGAAAATGGCCTCAAGGGGCGAAAAAAATAGGGTCTTAAGAAGAAATAAAATCCTAACTTCGTCAATTCACAAGATATGAAATCCACTTAAATTTATTATAAATCTTCTCCTTAATATTTTCTACATCTACTATATTGACAAGTTTTTGATAAGACCAACTCTTACAGCCCCCCCCTCCAAAAAAAAGAGGAGGGGGAGGGGGAAGAAGAAAAAATTCATAACTTCGTCAATTCACAAGGTATCAAATCCGCTTAAATTTACTATAAATCTTCTTAATATTATCTACAACTTTCGTATTGACAATTATATGATAGGACCAACTCTTTCACACAATAATAAAATAAAATAAAATAAAAAATGGAGGTGTTGTAGAAGAAAAAAAAAATTACATCTCCGATAATCCACCACTAAGGCAATAAAAAAAGTATCATTGGCGTGATGGAAATTTTTGACAACCCTCACAGGTTCTGTATATAGAGTTGTACTATTAACCCCTTCGGGACCGGCGGCTTTTACACAAATTTTATTCGGTTGACACAACTTTTCTTTAAAAAGTTTTTTTTTCCTAAACAATCACGAAAATGCTCTAATTAAAGAAACTAAATATTACTTTTCTGTTTTACTGGTACCTAAAACAAATTCTGTATGCTCTTTTTGAGGGTGCATATATGCACCCATGGTTCCAAACGGGTTAAACGTGCGCGTGCCTTAATAAAGAGAACGTCAGAATTTAAAATTCAGTGTGTGGTTCATTTAATGAAACAATCACCACACGGTTTAAATTTATTATATAAATCTTCTTATTATTATCTATAACTTTTGTAGTAACAAGTTTTTGATAAGATGAACTCTACTAATGGATGATATCACTAAAAATATTCTCAAGGGATGAAAAAAATCGGGGTTGAAGAAAAAATTATCATATTAACATGATTATGATAAAATAAACATAGAAAAATGAAATTAAAACTCGTCAAAAGCGGCCAGATAAAATTGTTAAACTGGGTTTATCTCTCATCTTGATTTAGTTTTTGTTGGTGAAATTAGTACTTAACTTTGAAAGCTACCTGTGCTTGCAGGCTGAGCCGGCAGTGATTTTTTTCTCTATTGTCCAAACTGTTTGAAAATGTTATCAGTTGTAAACACATATTATGGTTTTAAAGCATGTGTAAAAAATTCGTAAAATATATTAATATTTAATTGTGCGATCGTTACCTGTTTTGTAAATAAGTGACGAATCTATCAACATAATTATCAAGGCCTTCTTTATATTAAATTTTAAATCATGTAATATTCCATAAACACTGTAAAACCTGTGTAAATGGAACCTGTCTGTAACAAAATCCTGTCTTACATGAGAGCATTTCATGGTCCTGTTGAAATGAATACCATACAATAAATAATGAATTTAGGGGGTAACCCGGGAGGAGAGTTCTCTCCTGAGCATCGAAATGTCACTCCCCGAAGCTTTCTCATTTTGTGCTTATTAATGTTGTAAAAGTGCAATTCCCACCCTAAAAGTCCATACTGTCTACCACTCCGGGAGCATCAGTAATCTCTCCCGGAGAAAAGTGCCTAAATTCCACTCTGCAGTTATACCTCATAAGATGGAAACTTGTCTAAAACGGAATAATTTGTCGATCCTTTGCGATTCCATTTTTACAGGTTTTACTGTAAATGAATTTCTTGGAATACTGTATTATTAGTTTATTATTAATAAAACATAAAAATGAAAGTGTCCAGATTTTTCTGCGGACAACGGTGGGGGGAGGGAGGGGGTGTCCACATACAACTGGCTAGTGACGCTGTTGTAGTAATTCTCAACAAAATCCAGCATTTTTATGGAAATCCATATTATCTTAACCATATTTACAAAAATTAGTTTATGGATTAACAGCAAGATGAAAGAATATCATTTTTCAACTACTTTGGGAAGAGCTACAAACTTATATTGAATCTGAATACGTAATATATATTTTTAAAGGATCGTAAAAGTCTAAAAAAATGAAGAAGTAATTTTGCTCTTCTTCGAAAAACATTTGCCCGACCTGGAAACATTGTCTAGCTACGGGCCTGATTCAGTAACTATGAAGTCGAATAGCTATATCCATTTTTCAATAAACACTGTGGATCTTTCGGAAAAGGCTTTCAAAGTACGCGCTTTGAACCGAATTTCCGGGCGCGATAGCCCAATAATCGTCATTATGAAACAACAATCGCATGTAGCGCAAGATTTAATTCAGTTATCGACAAATGAAAAGAAAGCAAAGATGTTCGATTTCAAATCACTCGAATAATGATGCGTGCCAGTGTCATGCTTCTACGTTTAAAAATGAGTTTTTAAATGTCTCAAAGTTTCGCAGGGAAGAATTTTAGTACAGCTTTAAATAACGGGTTAATCCATCTTCTCTAGAGCCTGACGTTTGTTTAACGCGAGTCTATCATTGTCTCATCTTCTCTGCTTAATTTTAAGTGCATCGCTCCGTCTGTTTCTGTGCTTATTTTTTTTTCTCCCTCATTTCACAAATGCTTCATCAATCCTTTTTCTTTTTCGGAAAGGATTCTTCAATTATTCTTTCGAATGATGGATGTTGTTTGGAGCCTCTTTCTGTGTAATTGAGATCCTGTTTTATTTTCATCTGTCAGACTGCCATCCAACTGTACAGACATTCCGAGTATTCTAAACAAATGCCTGATGGGGTTGAGTTGAGAGGCTATTTATCTCTTTTTCGGTGGGGAGGGAACGGCAAATCTTCCCTCATCATCATCATCTTATCAGATTTGCAATTACGGCTCATGTATAGTAATGGTTCGCCCATTAACATTTTACTCGCGTAATACGTTTACCGGGACATCAGAATTAATTTAATGGTACATATATATAAAACAAAGCAAAACATGAAACTGAATGAATTGTATGTATAACCGAATGAATTTCGCTCCATTTTCATCTGGAATCGAGTTTATATTTTTAACTGAATGCGTTCCATGAAATCGCGGTTTCGTGAAATGGTCCCCCGCACGCACGCACTTTTGCTAAAGCAATATTATTATTAAATAGTAGATAATGCTGGACTATGTGTGGTCTCGGTGATGTAATGCAGACTAAAGCTCTGCTGTATTGAAATAAATTTTAACTAAGTTTTTGCGTACTATGTGACATGCATAAATTCTATAGATCATTTACAGGGCCACACAAGAATTCGTAAGCGTTACTGAGAATGAGCGTGAACTGCTTAAAGGTGTTTTTTAAAATACACAATATGGACTTTAAAAAGCTCTCTGTTTTACTTAAAAGGCGACTAAAATAATAAAATAGATGTTAACATCATATAACAGATGTAACATTTATTTTATTATTTTAGTCGTCTTTTAAGTTAAACAGTGAGCTTTTTTAAGTTCATATGGTATGTTTTATGAGTGAATCAAGGTGAAATATTGCATTTCGCCTTATGGTGTTTTCTTTTAAGTTGTATTCGTAATTATATAAATACGTTGCACCTATAGTCGTCGTTCGGTCCGTCCGTCTGTCTGTCTGTCTGTCTGTCTGTCTGTCCGTCCGTCCGTCCGTCCGTCCGCAAATATAACAGAGCGAAAACTACCCAACCGAATGATCTGAAATTTTAACTATATGATTGTTGCAAAAATTTTGTCGAGTCATTTCAAATTTTATGAAAATCGGATGTATAGTTTCATTACAGGGACAGTCAAAAGTTTTCCGTTACATTACGGCCAATGGGAAAAAAATATTTCAAGTGCATTTTAATGATGTCACACCCTTTCGAACATAATGAAATGGATATGCATTTATGAAGTACACTAAAATATACATTTTGTAGAATATGCGGTACAAAGAATATTTATTATTCATTTACAGGTTCGCATAAAAATATTCCGTTACATAATGCTATAGAGGGAAGCATTTGTTTGGGGCGTATTTTAATTATGTTAAACTATTTCACATACGATGAAATTGATATACGTTGCTGAAGTTTACTACAAGTTAGTACTGTATAATTGAAAGTGCGTAATATTTACAGGGACATACTAAAGGTTTCGGACACTATACTGTATCCGAAATACTGTATATTAGCGATGATTTGCTGGAAGTGTATTTTTAGTTGTGATATAAGTTTTTAACTAAATTTTCCCATATTACGTTGTGTTTATAACTGCTGTAGATCATATACAGGGCTACCAAAACGAATTCGTAAGGGTTCGAACTTCGTTATAGTACGAACGCACCTCATTTGCGACGTTTGACGTACAATTTCCGACTTGTTAATTTTAGTTATGCATTTTCAAGCGCAATTGCATGTAGGAATGGAGAATTGCATAAGAGATGTTTGTAGTATATAAATAAAATCATATACAGCGGTATGCAAAGAACTGGATATTAGGGCCGCAGATGGATAGTAATTCCTCGAAGTATGATTTCAGTAGTTTTAAGCATGTTTTTTTTTCTTGAACTAAATTTCAGCTTAATATGTGGAATGTATAAAAACCTGCCTACACAGGGCTGTACAAAAGAATTCATGCGCTTCCGTCTATTGATAGAAATTGCTGAAGGTGATATTTCAACTGTGTTATTCGTTTTCTTATTAAACTAAATTTTAGTATATTATGTAGAATCTATACAAATCTATCTATTATATACAGAGCTGCACAAAAGAACTGGATTACTTTTCCGGCCTATGGGCAAAAATTGTTGAAATCTGGTTTGCAAATGCGTTATATACTTGTCTAACATGTTTACTTAAGGTATACCTTCTTTACCGCGTATTAAACGGCGAAGTTTTGTTAAAGTATTCTGGAAGTGAATATTTAATACGTGATTTATCACATTGCTAACTAAGCGTAGAACCAACAGAGTGAAAAACGTCCAAGCCGGAACCCTTGGAATAGCGATCCAAGTGCGGTACCATTTCAGCAACGAGGACGATAGCCAGCATAGCATCTCTCATTCATATACGTTGGTAAGGCTACAGTTGCAGCACTAGATGGAGCTCTTTTCCCTTTGTTGGTTCTACGACTAGTTAGCAATGTGATTAATCACGTATTAAATATTCATTAATTTCAAGCGTAATTTCACTGCTGAAAATTGAGAAATTAATTAAAAATATATATTCTGAAAGTGTTTCATAATGTTATGCTTCAGGCATGATTTTTCTTTGTTATGCTATAACAATCAATTTAAAATATTATTACATGCTATCTTTTAACCCTTTGTGTACTGAATTATGAATTAGTGAAAATTTTATCTTCTACAGCATTTTCCGTGAATTTTTAAAACTACATTAGAAGATTTACAGAATCATTTAATAAATTTTAGAAGGATGCAAGGATTTAGAAGGATTCATTCATTTTAAATTTATAGGGATTTCGTGCACTATTTATAACCCCCACTCAAATCTTTTATTTTAAATATTTTTCTTACAAGGAAGGTCACCATACGGGCATACTCAGAAAAACCTGAAAAAAATACAGAATGTTCTTCTCCCATGGGTATATATGTTTATAAAAATAATTTCGGCGGAACCTCTGTAGAGCGTCCGTAAAAAAATAATGAAAATTTCGTTTATTTGGCGACTTATCACCTTTTGGCGAAGAAATAAAATTTCAAAAAATACGCTTGTCGAATACTCTTTAAGGAAAATTTTTTTTTATGTTGAATTTGTTTAAATAAGTTTAATTTAAATAACTTTAGCTTTGTCATTTTTAGTTTGTTTTAACTATAGTTTTGTCATATATATTTATATGTACTTAAAACGATTTTTAACTATCATATTTTACGATTTAAAACAAAATCTAAATTGAATAAAATTGTTCCAAACTCAAAAATATGCCCCATTGAGCACTGTGGATTCAGCTTTGTTGCTATGGAAACAACTTCTTCGGCATGGAAATGTATTACGGCAGCATTATTCATCTGGCGTTAAAAGTTATTTTTATAACCGATAAAGCGGTTTAAATTAAAACAAAAATTGTGGATTGGGGAATAAAACAATGGCAAAATTTCATTCAAATCGGCAACAAGCAACATGTATAATACAAAATGTAATAATAATAATAATTTCTTTCATGGTTTGCGTTTAAATTCATAAAAAACCGCATATTCTCAAAATCAATTAACAATTTTCAGATTCATTCAAATCGTTTGCTTTTGGCGAGGAAAAGTGCTTCTCGCCAAATTGCGTGCCGCTTTCGTCTTTTCACGCCAATTATTCGAAAGTATTTTATTTTTTTACAAATTTTCTACTGTAATTCTGCCGCTAATTTTAACTGATCCTTTATTACATACATGAGTACTTTCACTAGCATTTTTTTCAACATATTCTGAGTATGCCCAGTATGGAGACCTTCCTTGTTAGTATTTTGTAGAATTAGGAAATGTACAACTATAATGTCCTTACAATAGAAATATTTCCGAATTGATAAATCCTCCATCGCCAAGAAAGCTGAAAAGATGCAAAGACAAAATAAATCATCCTTTTAAAAATATTTTTGTTTTGTGTAACTCATAATGCTTTTGGAACAAGATAAAGTAATGCATCTATAACTCATTTTAAATTGTATTGCTACTAAACGATGTATTAAATGAATTTCATAACAAGTTATTATTTAATGTAGAGGTCTGCACGGGCCCGGGCTTGGCCCGAGGCTCGTACCCGGCCCGGCGGAATGGAGGAGAATTTTCAAATGGGCCGGGCCGGCAGAATTAGGACAATTTTTTCAGCGGGCCGGGCCGGGCCGGGCCGGGCCGATGAAAAAAATTAATCGGGCCTATTGGCCCGATATAAGAATTTGAGAGAAGCAGATAAAATACGAGGCCATTTTCAATGAATATGACTGTTTCGAGAAGTATAAATGTGCGTTACAAGCCGATGCGAATTTAACAACATCAATACAGAAATGTAACATGTCCATCGTAGAGATCGGCATCGTACAGTTACATGATACCTGATCCCGGGTTTAATTTTTTCGGCAGACTTGTGCCGGGACGGAACTGGTCTTAATCGTTCTCAGGATATGTAAGACAGGCATTATGTTTTGTAAAAGTATTAATAGCGATAATGAACTTCTGTTAACAGTGTCTTTGGAAATGTACCTTAAGGTGGTTCTCATATTTACTGCTCAACAATGCGAAACTTTCAGACACATTTTCTGACTCATTTTTAACTATAAAGGCATAAAATTGACAGGCCTGAGTATGGAAGGCATTTGGAATCGAATAGCGTTTCCATTTTTGATAAATTACGTACATAGATAACAGAGACTCTTGTCACGTGACTGTACGTTTTTCTCCTTTCCTGTGCTATCGCTTCCGGAAATTCGATTCAAAACGCTAACTTTGGCAGTATTTTCTGAAAGATAGATTACTTTTATCTAAGAGAAAAACGGCATTTACATGGTTTCTGAATAAGAATACGTGCCAATCTCATGCGTTTCCGAAAAGAAATGAATTCATAAATGTGTCAAAATGTAGCTCCTTTGGATTTGAGAAAAGCCTGAAAAATGACAGAAATATTTTCACAAATCTACTTTTTATTATAAGCTTCAAAAATTATCATGTTTTTTAACCCTTTATTCTAAACTACATTAATCTTTTAATGAACCCTTATTTAAATTTTGAAACGTCTGTAGAGACGTTGACTAAAACACTGTAAGTAATCGTTAATGTTTACTATTGTGTGTTTTCTATTTTGCGAACACATAGTAATTTAAAATATACTACAAAATGGTCCCATAAATATGCGTGTAGTATTCATTAAAAGAATTTTAATTGTATGTCGAGAAAAAACGGAATTTTTTGTAGAAGTCGGCTCGGGCCGAACTTTCAATTTTTACACCGGGCCGGGCCAAAATAGCTTTTCTTCGGGCCGGCCCGGGCCTGGAAATTCCGGTCCGTGCAGACCTCTAATTTAATGGTACTTATAAGTACCGTCAGTAGATAAAGGGTTAAATTAGATATTCGATCATTATTGTTATAGAAATTTGTCAGATATATATATATTTGTTTCAAAGGTATTTTTTGCATATGCTTTTGCAGTCCTTATTTCCTATTTTGATGGTAAAGTAGATGAACCGGGAAATAATAGAAAAAACGTGTCTGAGAAAGTAATGCGGCATCCACTTTTCCCACAGCTGCACATTGTCATTTGCGATAGTGACGGAAACATTCAACATAGGAGAAAAATAAGGCGATCTATTTTTAAAGTGTTCATTTCTGCCCACGTTTTCGGCATAAGGTAACGAGTTCATCTTCACGATAGCCTCCGCACGACTGACTGGCCATGAGGGCACAGGGAGCTGGATAACGGTGGAAGAGATGGTACCCCGTTTTAGTGAAGAATACGCGTATTTGGGGAAACGCACAAAAGGTCTGAAACCTCAACTCTACGATAATAAATATCACGATTTCTACAAGTGAGAAGAAATACGATGAAATAAGTGTAAAAATAAAGTATTTTAAATACGGTGGTACTCTATATGAGCATTCACATTCAGTGTTTATCTTGAAAATTACGCTCTTCATTTCATAACTGTCATTCGTGATTTTGATATCTTTCGTGATAGCAAAAAAAGAAAAAAAAAAAAAAAAAGAAAAAGCCGTTACAATATAGGGTTTGGCGTGGGCACCAAACTCGATTAGGAAAAAAAAAATCTCTTTTTTTTTTTTTTTTTTTTTTTTTTTTTAACACTTAGTAGAAAGCTTGAGCTGGTGAATATATTAGAGGCATGAAAGAATTCAAACGATTTTGATTATACTCGATTTAATTATATTTATGGACGAATTGATGCAAAGAAAATATTGGAAGCATATTGGGGGTGGGGGGTGGGGGTCGAAAATTTAATAATTAGGCATGTTGTCTTCTCAAAACCTCGGAGTTTGAGCGATGAAATCAAAGGCGACCTTATATCTATCTATTTATCTGTCTATATTTATGATCATTATGAGAAATAATTAAAAAAAATATATACAATTTACCAACAAAAATGTGAAATTATAAATGATAAGAAATTTATTCATTGACAAATAAACTGTTCCCTTTAACATATTCAAAATAGATTTGAAAAAAATAATAAATAAATAAAATGAACAGAAGATGAATAATGGATATTTGTAGAACCTAGACAATATCGTCAGGTCCCAAATGCCTAGAGTTCCACAAACAAAGTGTGTGCTTTCTTTCATCTTCATATTAGCCATAAAAAAAGCTAAAGAATATGAATTTGGGACTACCAACACACAAAAAATAGAGAAATAAATTATTGAAAAACAAATAAGTTTAAAATAAAACGTGATTTAAAAAAGGATTAAGAAATAAAATTCACATTATCATATTGAAAGCATTGCTAACAAAGAGTGAGACAGCATCAAATACAAGTAAAGAAGATTATTTGTACATGTTGCCAAAAAAACTTTTTAAAATGTTGATGGACCAAGGAGTAATAATGTGCGGTATGGTCAAGCATATTTCTCAATATATGTGACCATCGCCCTTTATAGATAATTTAAAAATGAATATCACCATATTTTTCAAGGAATCGGTGAAGTGCTGCTATATATAGCATCTGAAAACTGTGAAATCCGATTAAATCGTTGGTTGATTTTGCTTTATATCTGGTATTCCTTTAAAACAGGGAAGTTCAAACTTTAGTGTAATAAACTCAATCGAAATTCAGGATTTCACTCCACCTCCGTTGATAAAAGCAGTGCTAACATTTAAAATGGCACTAATACATTACTAAATGAACACTCAGATTTTCTTATTTTACTGATACTGTGATATTATTCAGTTAAAAAGTAAAAGCATGAATATATTTTAATACCAGATTCATTCAATTCATGATCAGAAAAATTACATAATTAAGATGTTTAAATTTATGAAATATCTGAATCGTTCTGAAAATATTTTATCGTACGTTATTATTGTTTTTTTAAGGTAATTTTTGAGGAAAACTTCATGGTACACGTGACGTATTGGTATTATAATACGTGCTGATCTGGCGGTTCAGGACTTTCTAAAATTGTGTTTTGAGAATATATATATATATATAACTTAATGTATTTTCCGTGTGCGAAATAGAAATCCTTTATTTGTCGAATCGTGCCTTCTTTCTTCGTTGGATTCGACCTTTCTGCCGTTCCTCCCTTGCGTGACTCCTCTACCACTACCTCCGTAGACACCTGCGTAAAAGACCATCCCTTCGCCGGTGTCTCTTCGAAGAGATTGATTTTTACTAGTATTTATTATTATTATTTGGTTTTTTCCTCATCCATTTATCAGTATCTTCGGTCTGTCCTGACAAATTGGAAGGCTTGCCTCAACCTTATCGGAGTGATTCATTTCGAGTGGTCTATTAAGGCTGTTCTTAACTGCCCTGCTCAACAAGCGCAAAACGTTTTGACACATTTACAAATTTTTTTTTTAACGGGAAGATATAAAATTGGAAAGGCCTGATCATGGAAGAGATTTGGAATCGAACTGTGTTTTCCATTCCATCAATTACCTATAGCGTTATAAGCGATTTTGATCACGTGACACGGCATTTTTCTCCCCTTATTGACTGGATTTTCTTCTTTCGTTCGGAAATTGAGTTCAAAATGCCAACTTTGATAGTATTTTCGGAAAGATCTATTGCGTTTACAAGAAAACGGAAAAAACAGCTCGATGACATAGTTTCTGAATAACAACACCTTCTTGTTTCACGCGTTTCCGAACAAAAATGAATTAAAACTTATGTCAGAAAGTTGACCCTTTGTGTTTAAGGGTGTCCTTAAGGGTGTTCTCAAATCCAAAACGGCAACTTTCTGACATAAGTTTTAATTTATTTTTGCTCGAAAATGCTTGAAACTAGCTGGTGTTGTTGTTCAGAAACTATGTCATTGAGCTGATTTTTCCATTTTTTTGCAAACGCAAGAGATCTTTCAGAAAATAGTCTCAAATGGGACGTTTTGAACCCAGTTTCCGCGAGAACGGAGAATAAGCACTCAAGAGCGGGCGAAAAACGTGTTTGTCACGTGATCAAAAAAACGCTTCTAACTCAATAGGTAATTGATGGATCAAAAAATGGAAAACACAGTTCGATTTCAAATCGCTTCCATGGCAAGGCTTTCCAATTTTATATCTTTCCGTTAAAAACTGAATTCGTAAATGTGTCAAAACGTTTTGCGCTTGTTGAGCAGAGCAGTTAAGAACAGCTTTAAGAAGCCATTGGTAGTCTTACCTCGTTTTTTACTCTTTAGGGGTCCTACAATCATTGCGTCACGCAAATTTCATGCGTTTTGAAACCTTCCTCAGTGCCCCTACGTCACAGCTAATCTAGTCCAACATAGAAACACAAACGCTCGTGTTAATCCTATGGGAGAAATCATTACAGATTTCTCGCTTGTGTTTTAATATTATTAAACAATTTTTGCATAGAATACCCGAATATGATATCATATCTATTGTTGTGCGTTTGTACTTTTTCGAATTTCGTTAGTCTTTTTATATGTACATACTTTCACTTTTGGAACCGGCTGAAATGGGTTTTGAAAGAGAAACTATCCTCATAAAAAGAAACTGTAAGCAAAATCGAAAAAGTGCAAACGCACAACATTAGATATCATCCTCAGGTATCAAATTAATAAATTTCGATTTTTTTTTAAATTTTGTTTTACAGCACATCCATCTAAATGGATGTTCAGGCCATAACTCGCTTTAAAATAATAAAAAAAATGCTAAAAGTATGGGAAAGAATAGAATTTATTGTAACAAACATAAGGCAAGTATTAACATCTGCTATCGAAATTGCAAAAAAAAAAAAAAAAAAAAAAAAAAAAAATAGTTTAAACAAATTAAAATATCATAAAACAAAGCTTACCAGCAGAACGTAGAATTCCAACTTGACTCATTTATTACTCCATTTGTAAACAAAGTAGTTAACGTTGCCAAAATCCAACAGCTGAATGTTGATTTTTGATTCATACATTACCATGCCAAACTGGTTTTAGATTGCTACAATGAAATTTAACGCAACAGAAGGAGAAAACAAAACATCCATTTAAATGGATGCCAGGTCTTAGGAAGATGTAAGTACCATTAAAATAACGTTATAAAATTAATTTAATACATCGATTAGTAGTAATACAGTTTAGAATGAGTTGTAGATGCATTAGTTTATCTTGTTCGAAAAGCATTATGGGTTACACAAAACAAAAATATTTTTAAAAGGATGATTTCTTTTGCCTTTGCATATTTACAGCTTTCTTGGTGGGGGAGAGGGGGGGGGAGGATTTTTCAATTCGGAAATATTTCTATAGTTCTATTCTAAGAACGTTATATTTGTACATTTCCTAATTCTACAAAATACTAAGAAAAATATTTAAAATAAAAGGTTATGAGTGGGGTTATAAATAGTGCACAAAATCCCTATAAATTCAAATTTACTGAATCTTTCTAAATCCTTCAATCCTTCTAAAATTTATTAAACGATTTGTAAATCTTCTAATGTAGTTTAAACAATTCACGAAAAATGCTTTAGACGATAAAATTTTCGTGAATTCATAATTCAGTACATAAAGGGTTAAAGAAGTGAGTGCTATACAAATCTTCGAATTTTTATTGTAAAGGATTTCAATTAAATATGAACTTTTCTCACTTTCTAGGCCACACGGTCTTGAAAGCATTTTGCAAAACTCTGATGAAAATAATATGTATTTTATGAGAAAATCAGCATAGATGTTGCCATTTATTGGTTTGTTTTTAACGCGAAAAACATTCAGCTATTAAGAAAGGAAGTCAAAATGTGGGGGGTGGGGGGGGGGGGGGAGTCACTGTTTAGTTTTTATGATGAAAACAATAGAGGTCTACATATGTGGGCCCAGGTAGCGAAGAGGTTACGGAGAACCCCCCGCTCTCCCTCATTTAGTATAATGTAATTAATGGATAATCCCTTATAGACAATCTGTTCATGTCTCTCTCTCTCTCTCTTTTATAATGGCCATTCATAAAAATCTATCCCATCTCGTATTTACATTCCGCCTGCAGGGCCGTTCTGCAGGCCTAGGATCTTTTTTCCTTTTTTTTTTCTCGTCTGCCTTTAATCACTCGTCAGAAGAGCCACTTTGCTCGAAGGTGAAAAGCCATTCGAAGTTTGAATGGAAGAAATTGCGACGGCACGAAACTTTTTTATTTTATTTATTTATGTATGTATGTATTGGCCACTATGCAGGTAGAAATAGTTAAGAAAATGCTTGAAGCAGATTGAATAGAGAGTGGGATATAACTCTCTACTCTAAAAAAAGGTAACTAACGCTGTCACCGCCGCCGGTTTTGAATTTTTTGCGATCGGGGGGGGGGGGGGGGGGGGGAGGTGTTTCTTGGTTAATATTAAGGAAACTACTGCATACAAAAATATGAAATTATTGTGGTATTATAGAGAAATGCTTGATAAACACGCTGATGCAGACAGTTTTTAATTCGAACAATTACTTTGTGTTAAAGTGGGTCAAAATCATTTCATTAAAAAAAGTTTTATAGGAGCAAAATCTATACATAGGAATGTAATAATCGTTTTCTGAGGATGTACAATGAGATGTTCCCGGTGTGCCAACTGCATTTATTTTTTTAATTTGATTTATTTTTTGAGAACTTATTTCCATTTTAAATTCAAATTTTCCGTATTTCGAGACATATTTTTTATATCTCATAGAAAAGGGTATTATTTTAAATGGTTGCCAAATTTTAAAACAGCGAAAAGAATAATATTTCCTTCAAATTAAAAATTTATTTACACGTGACTATTATAAACGAAAAAACTTTCAAATTAGAATTAAATGATTATGTATTAAAAGCAGGAAAATATTGAAAATTACGTCATAAAAACTATATTTACATGTGAATTTTAAAATAGAAAGAAAACTGTAGAATAATAAAGTCATTAATATGCGTTAAATATGTAAATGGAGGAAACTGCGTCCTATTTTAAATGGGCAAACAACAATGTTGCCAAACAGTTTAAAAATATATTTGCGCGAGACATTTATTTCATATTTTGAGATAATCTTTTAAACTGTTGTGAATTCTTAGAAAGCGCAAATAATATTCCCTTCCTAACAACAAAAGTATTTTCACGTGAATATTAAAATGAGTAAGAATGCTTTGGTGTAAATTACGTCAGATTTAAAACGATACATTTAAAATACCTCATTTAAAAAAACTTTTTTCTACCGTTGTTAAAAAATACCGGAGACAAAAAGACTCTGTTTACTTAATTAATTTTATATTAGTTTATTTTGAAATGTTTCACTGATCTGGCTTAATCAAGGACGAAAACAGCCCGTTAACAGGGAGATCGCCACTGTTTTTTTTTTTTTTTAAATTATAATTCATTCTTCCGAATTTTTTTTTAAAGCCAATCAAATTAGCGTGTTTTTAGAGTTCGGGGTGTTGGCGAGCGTACCTAAGAGAAAAAGTATCTTTAGCGTTTTTGCACTCTTTTATTGAACCTTTTTGAGATCTGAAGTTAAAATGACGCTACAAATGCACATATTATTTGCTTGTGCACAAACTAAATGACACCCTAAAGGACAGAAAGAGGCTTTTTTTGTGAAATGGATACTTTAGAGGACGGGTCATTTAGGTTCGCAAATAGGGATCTAAAATGACTACCCTCCTTAAAATATATCCATTGAATGACCCATAACTTAAATTTATGTGATAACAAATGGAAGGGCTTTAAACAAGTAAATTATCTACAAATCATCAATTTATTTTAGTTTAGAGTTAAATAATTACGACAATTTCTTACTTCTCTTGAAGGCATTTTGCGAACTCAGGTGAAAATAACGTTTATCTGATGAGGAAATAAGCATGACGGTGCCATTGATTGGTTTTGTTCTAAAGTAAAAAAAAAAAAAAAAATCATGCGCCAAGCATAGATTATGAAACACTTTCCAACACGTTCAGAATAATGTAACAAAACTGCTCCTCTTAATAAGTTAAAACGTTATGTCTAATTCAACCCTATGGAAACGCATAACACATTTCAAAACCCATTTTCAGCTGTTCCCATCTACAATCAGAAAATGATCCGAATTCTTTGAGCAGACCTGTATAGGATATATAGATTTGTATTTATGAACTACATGCATGCAAAAATTGAGTTCACTTAAGAAGTGCATAGACCTCAGTTGAAAATTCCCCTTCAGAAACTTCCTCTAATGAGGAGAATGGTACGTGAATACTTTTGTGCAGCCCTGTATATGAGTTTATAGAATTTATATAGAACGAGTAACATCGGAAAACTTTTGTACAGCCCTGCATATGAGTTTATAGAATTTATATGTAACGAGTAACATCGGAAAACTTTTGTGCAGCCCTGTATATGAGTTTATAGAATTTATATATAACGAGTAACATCGGAAAAATTAGTTAAATTTAAAAACGCATACCGAATTTTAAAACGCACACTCCAGCCATTATGACTTAAAGACAGTACTGTAACCGATTTCTTTTGTGTCCCTGTAAATGACTAAAAAATGCGATGAATGCCATGTTCTAATGTAATCGTAGTGAAATTCAGTCAGTTATATCCTGTTTCAATACATTTGCAACAGCGTCATGTCATTAAAATACTCTGCAAACGACTTTTCCCCATAGACCATAATGTAATTCTTTGGAATGCCCCAGTCAATGAAATATTAATCCCACATACTTCATATGCAGTACCAAACATGCTTTGGTGACCCTCAATCACCTTTATCAATTGCATGAAAATCCGAGTATACTGACGGGAGTTAGAGCATGAACGACCAGACAAATCGAATGCATAAACACTTTTCAACTTTGTTGGAAAGTGTTAAAAAAGGCCCATGGTCAAACCTAGGTCAGCAACATAGAAGTAAAGTAAAATCTTTAAAAAAATAATAATAATCATCACAGTTTAGTTTTTAAGGGGGAAAAAATGGAGATTCCTTTTTTTTTTTTTTTCACTTTTCGGAAAAAATTACTTTTACGGTAATTAATAAAATTGAAAGTAGCTATCCGAATAAAAAAAAAAAAGTTACAGGTGACTGAAATTTAAGTGTGTGTACGAATACGTTATTTACTGATATCAAACGAATAGAGTTAGTTTTTTTATGTGCTGTTCATAAGACTGTGAGGTAAGGAAGAATTTTTGAAGACGTTTTGAACAGGTCATACTAGCTGACTTACCCGGCTTTGCTCACGGATCTTCATAAATAACCTTCAATATACCTATAATCAGTGTTAATAAATCGCTGGAAATAAAACTACCATAGTTAAATCGTTTATTGCTAAAAGCTATCAATTTGGTGTTATAAATTTATACTATACTAGAAAGTAGCCCGTCAGAATGACGTGTTTGCATTTTCAAAAGAAATGATATAGCACTGCATTATAAAAAGAATTATGAAGTAATAAATTTTATCTTATCTGGCTAATAGGATCAGGTGGGAGTAAAATAGTTATAAAAACAGCCCATTTATAATTGAAACTTAATTTGCAAGAAAGAACTTCACTCACAAAATTTAAAGACCTACCTCACAAAAAACATGCAAATTAGAATTAATAATGCTATTTTAAAATACATTGTCAATTAACTTTCATCTTCGTTCATTGCTTTAAAAAAATCAATAACCTTCAATTTCTTATAAATCAGAATAATAATAATAGAAAAAAATTAAATAAGAAGTCCTTCACGGATTAATTGCCGATAGCTGACGCTAAAATAATCCCATTTTTCCCCCAATGTCTTCAGAGTTCAAAGAATTTCAAAAGAAACTTCTTTTTTATTTTAACTACCGATAGATGGCGCCAACAAAGCTCGGAGACCACTGACCAGGCCCCTACCTACCGGGGTTAACCCAGCTGAACGGGTTTGTAATTGCCTGGAAAGCAGGGCGATGCATTGTGAGTACATAATTTTGAATAATCTTTCTAGAAATGTAATTTTTTTGAAATTTAATTCGAAAAAATAATTTTCAATAAAAATGGCCGAATGGAATACGATAAAGCGCAGTGGAATCCGGATGAGTTCAACCTCGGAAGCGTTATACACTTTGTGTTATTATATATATAATACTAAATTGCTGTTTCGATTAAAGGATTTTCTATTTTTCAACGAAAACCTATCCAAAAAAAAAACGAAATGTTGAAGGCTCAACTGCTTTCGACAACGTACTCCCTCGGATATGTAGGATTTTATATTTTTAAACGAAATTCCAACCAAACGAATGTATGCCTAGATATGTATTTTGTATAACTATGTGGAATTGACACAATGGCACGTACATATGTTATCCAGCCCAGGTACATAGATCGCCAAAAAATGGTTGTCATCATTGATGTCCAAATGGTCGCAATTTTGTTTATCATTGTCAAGCGTGTTCAGATTAGTAATTTAATGTACGTTTAATAAATACAAAACATCGTTAAAAACAATAAATCTCTCTATTCTAAAAAAAAGTAACTACCGCTGTCACCGCCGCCGCCGCCGCCGGTTTTGAATTTTTTGTGACCGGAGGTCTTTCTTCGTTAATATTGAGAAAAATAATGCATACAAAAATATGAAAATCAGCGGTTTTATACAGAAATGTTTGATAAACACGCTGATGCAGACAGTTTTCAAATCGAAGAATTATTTTAAGAGATATTTAATGCTAAAGTTGGACAAAATCGTTCCACTAAAAAAGTTTTATAGCAGCAAAAACTATACATGGCAGTGTAATCATTTTTAGATCATTTTATGCGTTAGAATTTGCCGGAGTGCAGATTGCATTAATTTTTTTATTTTGACTCATTTTTTCAGGTTTTATTTCTATTTTAAATTCAAATTTTCAGCATTTATAGAGATATTTTTTACAGATTTCAGAAAATTGTACTAATTTAAACTGTTGCCAACTGTATAAAAAGCGCAAGCAATAATGTTTGCTTCAAATTAAAAATTTATTTACACGTGACTATTATAAACAGGAAAAACTTTCAAATTGAAATTAAAAAATTATGTATAAAAAGCAAGAACTTATTAAAAATTACGTCATAAAAAGTACACACGTGAATTTTAAAAGAGAAAGGATATTGTAAAATAATAAATTCATTAACATGCGTTAGAAGTCTTAAGAGAAATTACGTCATATTTACGTCACATTATAGTTATTACATAAAATGAACACAAAATAATATTGCAAAAAAGTTTAAATTTAGAAATTGCGCTAGACATTTATTTAATATTTTGAGAGGATCTTTTCAACTATTTTTGTTAGGAAACCGCAAATAATATTTCATTGCTAACTAAAGTACTTTCACGCGATTATTTAAAAGAGAAAGAATAGCTTGGTAAAAATTACGTCAGATTAAAAACGATTAATTTAAAATGTCTCATTTAAAAGAACTTTCTTTTCGCTTTCTTAAAAAATACCAGGAGACAAAGACTCTGTTTACTTAATTCCTTTTATATTAGCTTATTTTGAAATGTTGTTACACGTGTCTACGTCATCAAGTTATTTTTATTTCGACTTTATTATTTGTATTTTTATTAATGTTGTACGAATTTATTTGTTCTTTCGTTATTTAAAATAAAAATTATGTCAATTTGTATAATTTGGCGAGTGGTTTGGCGATTGATATAATTTGGCGAAATTGGTTGACGGGATAATCAAGTAGTACCGCAGCGGATTTGGCGTTAAAATTCCCCAATCAAAGAGAAATGAATAGAAATTCGTTTATAGGGAGATCGCCACTGTTTTTTAAATTATAATTCAATCTTTCGAAATCTTTTTAAAGCCGATCAAATTAGCGTGCATTTAGAGCCTGCGGTGTCTGGACGGGGGTTGGCGAGCGTAGCTCGTAGGGGGCCGATCCCCCTAGTAATATAAAAAGAAACTAAAATGATACAAAACAGCAATTTAGTATACAACAGGGTTGGCAAAAAAAAAAAAAAAAAAAAAAAAAAAAACCCAAAACCGGTTTATTTGGTTTAAACCGGGTTTTTTAAATATAATTTTCTGTTGCATACAGATGCATATCTATTGATAAAATAAACATTGTTGGATATTATATAAGTAATATAACTTCATTTGAAAATATTCCAATTAAATAGTTAGCTAATTAAGTAGAAAATTAAAATTATTACTAACTTAAACAATATTAATAACAGTCTTATGTTCTAAAAATAAACTGCTCTACATAGTGAAACATTGATTCCTTGAAAATTATGTGATGAATCTTTTTGATTAATAATCAATAATTATTTGATGCAGTTTCATGAACAGTTCAGTTGTTGTTATTATTATTATTTTATAATATACAAATACTTCTGGTTATTATGTATTCTAAGTGATAACTCAAAGTGTCCAAGTCAACATTTTTACCATTAGATTCAGCAAGTAACAAAAAAGACTGATTTGTATTATTGAAATGATATAACTAGCACTCAATTTTTGCGAGTTGTGTTATTCAACTTCATATCTTAACCCATTCGGGACGGGAGCCTTTTATGAAATTCTTAATCTTTTGTCACCGTTTTTTAAAAACAGAAATTTGTGTCTTCTTGAATCTGGAAAATGCACTGATTCAATAAGGCAAATTTTACAGTAAAATTTTACTGGTGAGGAAAAACAAGGATTCTGGGCGTTTCATGCGGCACGTATACGGGTCGCTCGTCCCCAAGGGGTTATGTTACTTTTTTAAAAATTCTTTAAGAATAATCACCACAGTCCAGAAAATTTTCTTTCATAACTTGACAAAATCTTAAAGATCATTGCATTTTGTTAACTGTTGTAAATAATCTGCATTTTTTTAATGAAAGTATTGCTAAAATATTCAAAATATAAATTTGACATGATTTGTTAATTAAACCTATTCAAAGCTCAATTTAGATTAAAATTACCTAATTTTAGTGTTATTTCTTGAACTGTGACATTTACATTTATTCTGGTAACTGAAATTACTGAAAAAGGAACGTAAGTTACCATAAAAAATGTAACTTTCATTCTCATTTTTTAGGTAATTTTCATCCAAATTGAGCTGTGGACAGGTTTAATTAACATGTCAACTTTACATCTGAATATTTTTTGGTGTTATATTACTAAAATTACTGCAGTAAATTGTTCTAAACGTAACGTAAGTTACCATGGAATGACCCTCATCCATGCCTGTACATCCACTTTCGCCGCGGTGATAGTCATGACGCTGGAAAAGCGTTTATGGGCTTTCATAAGAGCATAGGGGGCAGAAGTAACAAGCATGAATGGATCATCGATTTTTTGTCATTTTAAATTCGCTTCCTTCCGCGATCTCGGTTTGTATTCTCTTCCGCTTTTCGAGATCCCTTGCGTGCGGCTTGTGTCTTTTTAACTGCGTCCGAGAGGAGGAGAGAAATAGATGTATTCTCTAACGATCGTGCGAGCGGCCTTCCAGTTTCATGAATGGAAGAGGGAAGGGGGAGGAGAAAGAACTCGTTCTTTTCCCTCCCGCGTTTGCTCTCTGGGCATCCCGGGATGGAATAGACTGCTTGTCTGCCGATACAAGTGGTCGGCACCTTCTACAAGGTTAAGGCATTCATTAAAACGAAAGAGGAAAAAAAAGGGCTCTAAATGTTTTGCGTGTCGTCGTTTCTATTCCTCGGGTGTGAATGACCCACCAAACTCATCCAGTGTTTGATGTTGAAGAGGAACGTGTGTGTGTGTGTGTGTTTATCTCCGATCAGAATAGACCGCTTTGTTGACTATGGATGCCGAAAGGGACGTGCGTCCTAGAAATAGGTTTGCCTAGGCTTTTTTTGTACCGTTTGTGAAAAAAACGTGTACCCGTTAAAACAGCGTTGAGTTCAGACATTTTTCTTCTAGAGGGATTTCTGCATCTTCAGGGGAGGAGGGGAGAAATTTTGAAGTTCTTGCACTTTCAGACTATTAATAAAGAAAATATGAATTGTGTTGGGGGTAAGCTACACTCTGAACTCATCAGTGCATCAAAGTGGATCAAAGTAAAAGCGATCCAAGTTTTTGAGTTAAGAGGCTATTTCACTCACGCGAAAACACCCGTTTGCTAATGCTAATCATTTGGGAGATTTTTCTAAAAAATATCTCTTTTGCATTTCCATCATTTTTAAATTATTATTATTTTGCATAGGATAGCCGAGTTTGATCTCTTCAAAGACCGTTTTTTTTTTTTTTTTTTTACATTTTCGAAATGTTTGCCGATTTATTATTTTATTATGATACTTTCAGTTTCGTAACCAGTTTCGAAAGGCGAAGTATCCTTATTAAAACCTACAAAGAAAATCTAGAAATTAAAAAACGGCAATAACAGAGATCTACATCGGCTATCTAATGCGCCAATTAAAAAAAATAATAATAATAATAAAATATCATTTAAAAATATGTAAATGCAAACGAGATATTTTAAAAAAATTTCTATAGGATTAGCATTAGCGAATGGGTGTTTCCGCGTGAGGGAAGTAGTCTTTAAACACCCGTTCTGAGAACAAAACGCCACGATTAATGCAATTTTTATGCATAGTCTTATAGGTTTTGGCGTACAGTTTAAAAAATGACAACCTTTCTTAAATCTACAAGTTACACCTCTGAGATTAGAGGAATTAAAGACAATCAACAAGATATAATTTCTCAAAGCAGCTTGTGTGTGTATTTTTATGCATATGTCCTGCGTAACATTAAATATGTGTGGCCCGAGTAGTTCTTTTGCAGAGTACCGAGTAATTGCGTGTAAGAAAGAAGCACTGATGCACACATGAAATGAGCTTAGGTTAAGACCCCTATGTGTGAAATTTTGTTTCATTTATAGTCCTATAGTACTATCGCTACAGACATTCAAATAGGTGTGTTTTAATTATAATAGTCCTGTACATCAAGTTTAGCACCGAAAGAGCGAATGAATGACGAGTGAATGGAGCCCTTTTTTTTCATCTTTCTCGATCAAGCGGTTTCGGGCAGACCGCTCTCAATAAGCTGCGCGACAATTTTGAAATTTCCTGCCTGAAACTTTGACAAATTTTCTGACTCATTTTTAAACATAAAAGCGTAAAATTGGCAGGCCTGTCTGCTCTGCACGGGCCGAAATTTCCAGGCCTGGGCCCGGCCTTTTAGAAAATTTTAAAGGTTCGACCTGGCCGTAGAAAAAACTTATTGGTCCAGCCCGGTATAACAGCTAAAAGTTCGGCCCGAGACCGGCCCAGCCCGGAAAAAAAATAAAACCTCGGCCCGGTCCGAGTGAATTTCTATAAAACATTGATTTTTACGTCGATTTGTTTGAAAATTTGTCTCGTACGAGGAGTTCTCACCAAAAATATTTGTCTTAACTTTTTTGTCATGTTTATAATCTTCATCTTTATAGAAATGCCGCAGGCTGCGATATTTATTTTATTAATGAATCTCTATTTCTTGTATGTAAATGTTTCCATTATCAATTATATTGTTAATCCATATTCCATGTAATGAAGTGTTAAAAATCTGAAAAATGCTATACAGTAAAATCTTTTAAGACGGAATTGCATAGAAAAGAAAAAAAATGCGTTATAGACAAGTTCCCTTCTTAGCAAGTGTAAATATCTATATATATATATATATATTACGCTAACGTACGTGGCACAGAAATCGCGATTATTTGTTATTGTTTAATGGCAATGCCTGAGAATCGCATCTGATTGGCTATTGTGTAAGAGTCCTTGGCAGGATTGTTTGTTTACATTTTGCATTTTCGGTACGATATCTTTCGCTGCAATTATGTAGTTTTAAAATATCATTTGAAATGCCCATTAAAAATCTCGGTGAATGCTTGAAAGTGAAGAAGAATCCGAATTCGTATCGAATCGATATAGATTCGAAATTCAAATAGAATTGATCGAGAACGCCGTTAAGCGATCGGCAAAATAGGCTTAATAACTGTAGGATGCACGCGTTGATTCTGAAATCCAAATTACTGATTTAAACATTCCGGGGCATGCATTATGGGTGAAACGTGCAATTTCTGCAAAACACTGTATTGGAAATGCGAATTAAACAGCAGCAAGAAGTTTGCAAAATGTTGTCATGACGTAAAAAGTAATTTAGTACGGACAGGTAGTTTTGACTGTACGGACCTGCGATACGAATTTCAGGTTCATTTAAGAATATTACTACGCCCCCCCGCCCCCCGCGCCCAGATGTAAGGTACAATAAAATCTGCTTAGACGGAAACGTCCAGTGATAAATTCCGTTTTATGCAGGTTATTTAAATTGAAGAAAGCATAATAGCATTTTTTTTTCTTTGGGGGGGGGGGGGGGTTGAAGAACTGGAACTTTTTTTTCGTTTATTGCAGAATTCCGTTATAAACAGGCTTTACTCTATTAGAAAATAAATTTGCTGGATGGTACTTTTAAAAAAAATCTATATAGTAATATTTGCTTACAATTTTATTATTTCTTTTTCAGTATTACACTTTATGTTGTATTTGTAATTGCTTTTTCATACAAAGATTTTAAATAAAAAATTAAATTATTGAAAATATAATTACATTTTAATTAAATTCATCAGTTAATTTGTAATAAAAACAGCATTTAAAGTATGAGACATATAAAAATTAAAAAACTTAACTTTTGACTTTACACAACTTTGGAACTGAACATGAATCGGGCCCTGGTAATTTGCACCGTCTACACCCGCCCCCCTCTGTAGTCTGTACGGACCTGCGATAAAAATTTCAGATTCATTTACAAATATTATTACGGGCCCGGGCAATGCCGGGCGGGTCAGCTAGTATTAATATATTCTTTTCTGACGTATTAGTCTATTAATTTTGCATGGATCCACACGTTTTTCAGTTTAAAACAGGATTCCGTCATAGGCAGGTTCTTTTTCACACGTTTTACTATGTTTTAATTTAGCTATATTTTAACCCTCTCGCTGCTCAAGTAATTCTTCGCGATGAGCGACTTTTACAGAATTTTTAATCACTAGGGGGCTCGGCCCCCTACGAGCTACGCTCGCCAACCCCCGTCCACACACCGTAGACTCTAAATGCACGCTAATTTGATCGGCTTTAAAAAGATTTCGAAAGATTGAATTATAATTTAAAAAACAGTGGCGATCTCTCTATAAACGGATTTGTATTCATTTCTCTTTGATTGGGGAATTTTAACGCCAAATCCGTTGCGGTACTACTTGATTATCCCGCCGACCCATTTCGCCAAATTATATAAATCGCCAAACCACTCGCCAAATTATACAAATTGACATAATTTTTATTTTAAATAATGAAAAAACAAATAAATTAGTACAACATTAATAAAAATACAAATAAAACGTCGAAATAAAAATAACTTGATGACGTAGATACGTGTAACAACATTTCAAAATAAGCTAATATAAAAGGAATTAAGTAAACAGAGTCTTTGTCTCCTGGTATTTTTTAACAAAGTGAAAAGAAAGTTCTTTTAAATGAGACATTTTAAATTAATCGTTTTTAATCTGACGTAATTTTGACCAAACTATTCTTTCTCTTTTTAATATTCAAATGAAAATACTTGTGTTAGAAATTAAATATTATTTGCGCTTTCCTAACAAAAATAGTTGAAAAGTATCCTCTTAAAATATCAAATAAATGTCTAGCGCAATTTCTAAATTTAAACCGTTTTGCAATATTATTTTGTGTTCATTTTATGTAATAACTTTAATGTGACGTAACTATGACGTAACTTCTCCTATTTAAGACTTCTAACGCATGTTAATAAATTTATTGCTTTACAAATTCCTTTCTCTCTTAAAATTCACGTGTAATTATAGTTTTTATGACATAATTTTTAATAAGTTCCTGCTTTTTGTACATAATTATTTAATTCTAATTCCAAATGTTTTTTCTGTTTATAATAGTCACGTGTAAATAAATTTTTAATTTATTTTATGTAATAACTGTAATGTGACGTAAATATGACGTAATTTCTCCTATTTAAGACTTCTAACGCATGTTAATAAATTTATTGCTTTACAAATTCCTTTCTCTCTTAAAATTCACATGTAATTATAGTTTTTATGACATAATTTTTAATAAGTTCCTGCTTTTTGTACATAATTATTTAATTCTAATTCCAAATGTTTTTTTCTGTTTATAATAGCCACGTGTAAATAAATTTTTAATTTATTTACACGTATAAATATTTTATTTTTTTTTTGAAGCAAACATTATTGCTTCCGCTGTTTATACAGTTGGCAACGGTTTAAATTAATATCACTTTCTAAAATCTGTTAAAAATATCTCTAGAAATGCTGAAAATCTGAATTTAAAATAGAAATAAAACCTCAAAAAATTAGTCAAAATAAAAAAATTAATGCAATCTGCACTCCGGCAAATTCTAACGCGTAAAATGATCTAAAAATGATTAAATTCCTATGAACAGTTTTTGCTCCTATAAAACTTTTTTAGTGGAACGATTTTGTCCAACTTTAGCATTAAATATCTCTTAAAATAATTCTTCGATCTGAAAACTGTCTGCATCAGCGTGTTTATCAAACATTTCTGTATAATACTACCGATTTTGATATTTTTGTATGCATTATTTTTCTTAATATTAACGAAGAAAGACCTCCGGTCACAAAAAATTCAAAACCGGCGGCGGCGGCGGCGGCGGCGGCGGCGGTGACAGCGGTAGTTACTTTTTTTTAGAATAGAGAGATTTATCACAAGTTCTTTAAAGCAGAAATTTTTTACTATCGTAATCGGGGAAAATGTCCTGATTAAATCAGACAAAGTTTCTCTCTATTCTAAAAAAAAGTAACTACCGCTGTCACCGCCGCCGCCGCCGGTTTTGAATTTTTTGTGACTGGTGGTCTTTCTTCGTTAATATTAAGAAAAATAATGCATACAAAAATATAAAAATAGGTGGTTTTATACAGAAATGTTTGATAAACACGCTGAAGCAGACAGTTTTCAAATCGAAAAATTATTTTAAGAGATACTTAATGCTAAAGTTGGACAAAATCGTTCCACTAAAAAAGTTTTATAGCAGCAAAAACTATACATGGCAGTGTTATCATTTTTAGATCATATTATGCGTTAGAATTTGCCGGAGTGCAGATTGCATTAATTTTTTTATTTTGACTCATTTTTTGAGGTTTTATTTCTATTTTAAATTCAAATTTTCAGCATTTCTAGAGATATTTTTTACAGATTTCAGAAAGTGATATTAATTTAAACTGTTGCCAACTGTATAAACAGAGGAAGCAATAATGTTTGCTTCAAAAAAAAATATATATTTATACGTGTAAATAAATTAAAAATTTATTTACACGTGACTATTATAAACAGAAAAAAAAACATTTGGAATTAGAATTAAATAATTATGTGCAAAAAGCAGGAACTTATTAAAAATTACGTCATAAAAACTATAATTACACGTGAATTTTAAGTGAGAAAGGAATTTGTAAAATAATAAATTTATTAACATGCGTTAGAAGTATTAAATAGGAGAAATTACGTCATATTTACGTCACATTACAGTTATTACATAAAATGAACGCAAAATAATATTGCAAAACGGTTTAAATTTAAATATTGCGCTAGACATTTATTTGATATTTTGAGAGGATACTTTTCAACTGGTATTTTCAAGTGAATATTTAACAGAGAAAGAATAGCTTGGTAAAAATTACGTCAGATTAAAAACGATTAACTTAAAATGTCTCATTTAAAAGAACTTTCTTTTCGCTTTGTTAAAAAATACCAGGATACAAAGACTCTGTTTACTTAATTCCTTTTATATTAGCTTATTTTGAAATGTTGTTACATGTGTCTACGTCATCAAGTTATTTTTATTTCGACGTTTTATTTGTATTTTTATTAATGCTGTACTAATTTATTTGTTCTTTCGTTATTTAAAATAAAAAATTATGTCAATTTGTATAATTTGGCGAGTGGTTTGGCGATTTATATAATTTGGCGAAATGGGTCGACGGGATAATCAAGTAGTACCGCAGCGGATTTGGCGTTAAAATCCCCCAATCAAAGAGAAATGAATAGAAATCCGTTTATAGGGAGATCGCCACTGTTTTTTAAATTATAATTCAATCTTTCGAAATCTTTTTAAAGCCGATCAAATTAGCGTGCATTTAGAGTCTGCGGTGTCTGGACGGGGGTTGGCGAGCGTAGCTCGTAGGGGGCCGAGCCCCCTAGTTCGCTAAAAAATAACTGGTGGAAACAACCAAATAGTATTAATTTGAGGGGAAAATGCATGCGCAGCGAGAAGGTTAATAAGCGTAGAAATCTACATTGTTTAAAAAGAATAAATTTTAATGTTTAAGTGTAGAATAATGGCGATTTTAAAATGTATGCATTTTTTTTTTTCAAAAATTTTTGGGCCAGGTCTGATTTTACTGACCTTTGAACGGACCAGGCTACGCTGAGACAGTGGTTTTCATAAGGGCTGGGCCAAAACTAAGACTGAAAACTTTTGGCCATGGGAATGAAACCAGTCCCGGCTCTATAGAGAAAAAAAAGTTAGGCCTGGCTCGGTCCTTCAGGAAAAAGTAAGGCTCGAACCCGACCCGGCCCGGCCCGTAAAGAGTAGTCACTAGGTACGGCCCACGGGCCGGCTCGTGCAGATCTCTGGGCCTGACTATGGATGCGATTTGGAATCTTAGCTCGTTTTCGATTTTATGATCAATAAATTAATTATCGAGTTATAAGCGATTGTCGTCACATGGTAAACTTTTCCCCCTTCTCGCGTTGCCGTGTCAGGAATTTGGTTCAAAACGCCCACTTTGACAGTAAAATATATTTTGTCTTTGCCAAATAAAAAGTGAAAAATGCCATTCGATGCTATAATTTCTGAATAAAAACACCTTCCCGTTTCAAGCGTTTCCGAACAAAAATGAATTCAGAAATGTATCGAGGCTGCTGCACTGAAACTCCCCGATCGCGAAATCCCATGTTAACCTATGGGAAAACTTTGAAGCGCGATGACTCATTACCTAATATAATTATTAAAATACCGTTTTCACCATTAGAAAGTACACGTCAGATGCTGATGATGTGCGTTTTTAAAAATTGTCTGCGTAAATTTTAAGTATTTTTAAGACGATGATAAAATTTAATTAAATGCAAATTTCAAAGTTTATAGGGATTTTTTATGTACTTAAAATTTACGGAGATAATTTTTAAAAACGCACATCCTCGGCATCTGACGTCTACTTTCTGATGGTGAAAATGGTATTTTAATAATTATATTAGGTAATGAGTCATCGCGCTTCAAAGTTTTTCTTAGGCTAACATGGGATTTCGCAATCGGGGAGTTTCAGTGCAGCGGAGCCTTTTAAGCACTTTATCAAGTAGCTAGCGGTTAACCGGAATATGTTTAACGTTACGTTTGTTTGTAGTAAGACATGGCGCTCTTTATTTGCGTTCACTGAAAATGACATTTTAACTGTGTTTTCAGTCGTTCATTTTGATATGTTTATTTATTTATTTATATCTTGTATTATTTATTTATTTATATCTTGCAGAGTTTCCCCCAGGTTTAAAAAAGGGCAGGGTGTTGTTTGTGGGAAAAGGGCACTTTTAGATTACGAAGGGCATGTTTTGGATTCTTAAGGGCATTTCTTGAAAATTTTAAAGGCATTCTTTTGATTTTTAAAACTACTTTTTAATATTTAATAGACAGAAAACTATTTTAAAGACAGCAATGAGTCAATTTTTACTATGCAAGTAAATTTTTTAATAAACAAAGGAGTAAGACACTTTTTTCAGGTGGGGACAACAAGGGAGCTAATTTTTTTAATGAGGGGCAAGAGGGGTGCTATTTTATAAATCTAAGGGCAGGCAGGGTGCAGCACCCTCCTGAAACTGTCTGGGGGGAAACTTTGTATCTTGTATACCACACGGTTGAGAAATGTATTCAATTCCCTTCGAATTGTCAGTCTCCTGTGCAAGTCGTAGTCTCTTCATGAAACTTTCGTGGCAGCCTTTGATATTGCTATGGATCTGGCTTGATTGTCGTGCGAGGTTAAACAGGTCGCCTTGGCATTTGAATAGGTCGTCACTGTTTGTGCAGCTACCGCATTTGACAGGCATTTGAACAGTTTTCTCATTATCATTCCTTTTTTTCTTTTTTTTCCCCATTATGTTTCGATGACTCCATCCATTGCAGTAGCGTAACCAGGATTTTGTTTCGGGGGGCGGAATGGCCTGAAGGACTCGTATCCTTTGAAGAACTTTTTTTTTTTACTCATGTACATTTGCTTATTATATATACACATTGTAGGTAATACTTAAAAAAAAAACTGATTTTAACCCACAAAAAAAAAAAAAAAAAAAAAAAAAGAATCATTTTGTGGTTAAAAATTGAGAATTTTAATTTTTTGTTTTTTTATTATTTAAAGAATTTTAAAGTTTGCTGTATTTTTGATACCATTGTGTTTAAAAGACTAAAACTTCTGCAAATATTTGTCAAATCACCCCTTTTTTTGTATTCTCAATAGTGCTTACTTAATAAAATTAGAGATCGATTTTACAATTAATGAATTAGTTTACGAGGAAAAAATAAATGAAATATGCAAACGTAGGCAAAAACGCAGCAAAAAACATGATTTCTGAGGCGTTTCGATTTTTTCCCCCTTATCTTGTAAAATCCATCCCTCATTTTATGAAGTAGGCGAGGTATACTTTTTTTTTTTTACTAATTTTTTACAACCCTTAGAAAGCTATTTTTAAACAAATTTTTCATGTTTTCTTATAAAGTGACCTTTTATTCACTTATTAAAAATATTGTGAATTTAAAAAATAGTCATTCAAAAAATATATTCCAATTATTTTGAATCGTTATTATTGTATCAAATCACCCCTTTTTTGTATTCTCAATAGTGCTTACTTAATAAAATTAGAGATCGATTTTACAATTAATGAATTAGTTTACGAGGAAAAAATAAATGAAATATGCAAACGTAGGCAAAAACGCAGCAAAAAACATGATTTCTGAGGCGTTTCGATTTTTTCCCCCTTATCTTGTAAAATCCATCCCTCATTTTATGAAGTAGGCAAGGTATGATACTTTTTTTTTTTTACTAATTTTTCACAACCCTTAGAAAGCTATTTTTAAACAAATTTTTCATGTTTTCTTATAAAGTGACCTTTTATTCACTTATTAAAAAATATTGCGAATTTAAAAAATAGTCATTCAAAAAATATATTCCAATTATTTTGAATCGTTATTATTGTATCAAATCTCCCCATTACTGGGGAGGATTGATACACTAGCAAGGGAGGTTTGATACATTGTTATTTAAATTGAAAAAAAAAAAAAAAAAAATGCAGACAATTCAATTTATGCGTCATACAATTTTTTATGATATATCTTGAAATATTTAAGTAAAATGTAAAACGAAATGACATTGACATATTTTTGATTCAGAAACGTTTTTTACAAAAATATTTAAACTATTGCTATTATTTAAACAATCCTATTAACACACTGTTTAGAAAATAAATAATGAAAAAAAAAAAAAAAACCCTTAGAGATCTAGCTGCAAGGAAAAATGAAGTGAACATTGCTGATTTGCAAACAATTTAACATAAATTTAGCACATTTAAGATTCCTTTAACCCTTTCAGGAACAATGCATTTTCAATACTAAAGTGTTGAATAAATGAATGGCACCGGAATTTACCAACAAATTTAATTAGAAATAAGAAAGGGGATATATTTCACTTTCGTAGTAAATGGAAAATATTTTACCGAAATGCTGGTGCCAATGTGGCGTTTGGGAATTTTATGTGGTTTCATAAACATACCACCACCCATGAAATGGTTAAAAGAAAAACTAATAACTCTATCATTTTGCTAATTAAAATCGGGTAGATTTAATGATTTTTCAATTTGCCCTTCGTCAATTATAGAGACTTTTTCCCTTTCAGGCCATTTAAACTTTTTTCCTTCTACATGACAAGCAAAGCGAATTAGCCATCTATCATCGCATTGCTTTTCTATGTAACCTACATAATGTCAATGAATAGTCTCTTTGTTCTTCCTTACCAATTTCAGTAGCCCTTGCTGTAAAACAATAATGAATATTATAGTCCTATATTAGTTTAAAAGTTAAAAAAAAGAAAAAAACCCATTAAATTTCAAATATACAAGTGTATCTTTTCTCCCTACCATGCCTTATTGGATTTTCAATCACTTTGTATAAATGCAGTTGCAAAATGCCAATCTGCTTTCTAGTAAAACTCACCCTAACAATGTGCTTTACAAGTAAAAAATAATTACAAGATATTATCTTCACTGTAATAAGAGTTATGAAAGAAAATCAGTATTTAAAAAAATTTACATTGACATTCAAAAAATCTTCAAAATTAAAAGAAAAAAATTACGTTGTCAGTTCTTCACTGCTAAGTCCAGCTAAAGATGGCCCCTGCTAATAAAAGAAGCCTTTACATCTGTTACAATGGCTGTTAATGCCATTTGTTGAGAAAAGTTGTCAATGCATCAACCCTCCCTATGTATCAAACCTCCCCTACCTCCCCTACACTCTGTTGAGGATACAAAAAAATAATGGACTGATTTGGAAAATATTGGTAAAAGTTTGTGTTTTAAACACAGTAATGTATCACGAAACTGCAAACTTTAAAACTCTTTAAATAATAAAAAAAAATTCTGAATTTCTACCCCCAAAATGATTTTTTTTTTCGTATCGAAACCAGTTTTTCTATGCATTACCTATAATAATATGTGTCTATAATAAGTAAATGTACATCAGTAAAAATAATTCTTCAAAGGGTACCGATTCCCTTAAAGAAATGGTCAGGATCTGCTCATACTGGGTAAAAGCCCGCGGATTTTCTGCAGTGCAGGGAGGATTAACCCTTTCGGGACGGGTGATGCATATATGCATCGTCGAAAGGCGCATTTGGAATTTGTTTTTAGCACCAGTAATAAATAAATGAAAATTTTGTCTTTTTAGGGTTTCGTTCATCTGACGAAACCCTATTCATCTCACTCCTGATTGTCTGCCTGTCCGTCACAGTAATCTCAGAAACTATATACGTTAGACTTGAAATTTTGCATACTTACAGCTGAACACCTCACATCAAACGACTAATCATAAAATTTTGAAAAAGTCTTATATTTACCCCTCTGGACTATAACTTGTGTATTTTAATCTTTTTATTCCAACTGAGCCCCTAATTAAGTTGAAGACTTTAAATTTTGCATACTTATAGCTGAACACCTCGCATCAAACGACAAATAATAAAATTTTGAAAAAGGCTTATATTTACCCTTGTGGGCTCTAACATCTGTATTTTAAGCTTCTTTTTTTTTTCTAACTGAGCCCCTATTTAATTTGAAGACATGAAATTTTGCATACTTATAGCAGAACACTTGTGATCACACGAAAAATCATAACATTTTCAAAAAGTCTTGTATTATTGACCCCTCCGGGCTCTAACTTGTGTATTTTAAGCAATTTTTCTAACTCAGTCCCTAATTAAGTTGGAGACCTAAATTTTGCATACTTAAACACGAAAAATCATAAAATTTTCAAAAAGTCTTATATTATTTACCCCTCCGGGCTCTAACTTGTATATTTTAAGCAATTTTTCCAACCTCCCCCATTGCACCCGGTGGGTACTTTTCTAACTTTTGCCGACACACCTTTAACCACTCTTTTATATTATGTACACAGCCTTACATATTTTAGTTCCACTTTTTACCACCCGGGGGTGCTTACCTATTTCGGGTGCTATGGGCCCGATCCCCTCGACTAATATATCTATGGATAAGTTGTAAAACGGAGTTTCGTTCGGATAGAGGTTTGTGTAGAATAGAGTGCGCCCCCTGGTTGCGAAATGTGGAACTAACAGATTTTGCAAACGGATAAATTGTTTTGAAAGGAGTATTAAACGAAACCCTCTGTAAGATCTGTGATCACACTTACCCACCTATTTAATTAGAGTATTGTTTGGTATTTTTCAAGTGAATGGAACTAGTTAAAAAAAGCGGTGCCAATCAAATAAAATTTGCGTAAGGGATGCCGTCTCGAAAGGGTTAAGTCTTCTAAGCCCCTTGTGGTCAAGGTTTAAAAAGTGAAAAAAAAAAGTTTAAGTTTTCTGATTGAACCTCCAGTTAAGTGGGAAAAAAAGGCATTAAAAATATTTAAGCTTCTTAGGGGTCGTAAGTAACGCTTTACAAGTAGCGAAACTACTTGAACCTCCAGTTAAGTGAAAAAAAAGGCATTAAAAATATTTAATCTTCTTAGGGGTCGTAAGTAACGCGCTACAAGTAGCGAAACTACAGTAGTAGATACTTTTTACAGTAGTTTGTAGCGTGGAACGCTACATTTTGAATAATGCAATGTAGGAAGTGGCGCGATACAAAAAATGAGTAGTTTGTAGCGAGAACCAACGATACTTTTAGCGCTTCTCCCGGGGAAAACTGTGCCATTCATTATTTTTTTGCACTCACAGTGCTCTGTAAAGTGTTCGGAAAGTCGAGTGGACTGACTCCATATTTTTCTTTTGTAACTTTATTTAAATATTGATCCCCCTTACGATATCATACGTCATCATTCTACCAGCCCCCTCTCCCTAATGATATCGTCATCAGTGTCTAAAAATTATTTTTATTTAAAAAAAAAAAAAAAACTTTCATTTTATTTTCATGCGTTTGCGATGATTTACAGATGGTTATACATTTATTATATGCATACTTTACTGATTTACATGAAAAATATCACCACTATTATTAGGTTGAGCAAAAAGTTCTGGGAAATTTTTAATCTCATAATTACCAGAATTTGTATCGTATATAGGAGTACTAGTGATATATCTATAGGAGTTCAGGAATTTTGGCTCCAAAATGCCTATTGAACAGTACGATTTGCGTGTATTGATCCGGCATTATTGGAGAAAAGGTCTAATGATTCTGAAAGCCGTTTATGATATTAATGAGAATGAAGGTGTTGGTACGGCGACAAACTTCGTACTTCCAGCAAATCCGGAATCTGGCAGAACGATGACAGAAAGTCGTGGACTATGAAGGCCTCTACTTTGAAGAATAGTCCTTGTTGCTTTTGTTGTTAATTTGTACATAACATCGCAACTTTCACAAATTTCCCAGGACTTTTTGCTCAACCTAGTATATATGAAATAGCATTATATTAAATAACACTTTAAAGAAATACTTTTACAAAGATTTTATAATAGCATTTTGTTACATAACGCATTCAAGAGTAATATTGTCTTCGTGTATTTGCTTGTACGGGGATAAGCAGAACTTCTTATAAGCAAAACAGCTGGGTATAATTCTTTCCCATTTTTTACTAGTAAATATAACAAATATAATTTCGAACCTGGTTTCTCATATCAACGAATTATATACGCATAGGGCAGAAGAATAAGAATGATGAACGTTGGGTTATTCCATATTTTGGAATGAAATGATTTTATAATCATTAAATGGTTTTAATAACTTTATATTTTCATAAAAATAGATAAGACTAAAAGAAATAAGTAACATATTACATTGATGTAAAGAAACAAAAAAAGAAAATTTTGATTGGATCGAAAATAGCGACATCAAAGAACAAAACCCCTCCTCCTAGAGATATCTTCCGATATAAAGTGCCAGACATCCCCCCCTCCTCCCTAAAGTGATAACGTTATACATATATGCACAACACTTTAAGTGAAAAAGAAACTCATTAAATATATTTAATCTGTATAGGTTCTTCATTTTGACTGTAAAATACGGAAATGAAGTTTCTCTGTATCCTCTTTGCAGTTTTTATCATTTGAACGATGTGTTCTAGTGTCCGAAAATAGTTTTTCAATAACTTCAGCACCCCTTCGTGTTGACTTTGCGACATGCATATCATTGCTAGGTTATAGAAGAAGAAAAGAGAAGTCTTGCTGCAACCCACTTGTTTATCAGTCCGCATCGCAGAAGGTGCATCCCTATTGTCTGTCGCTTCTGGCCTCTTCTTACGATTGCGTGTTACTCTTTCAAGGTTGACTCTTCGATTATTTTGTCATCGAAAGATGAAATGCACAGTTTACCTCATTTTGATCGACTGCATTCCTTTCGTTGTATCGTTTTACCAGTGAATCGGCAGCGCGTTAGCCTTTACCACGGGTGCCTATCTCGTTTTTATTTTCTAGTCAAATAATCTCTTGAGACATGCAGGAAATAACACTGCAAATATACATTCCTTGCCTTTTCACAAACAAAATGACGCCCCAGGTGACAGAAAGAGCCCCTTTTCTGAAATGGATACTTTAGGGGACGGATCATTTAGGTTCACAAATATTGATAGAAAATGACTAGCCCCCCTTAAAATGTCGATTTAATGATCAATAACCTAAATTCACGCAATGACATATTGAAGGGCATTAACCACGTGAATGAGCCGCAAATCCTCATATTTTTACTGTAAAAGATTTAAGTTAAATTGATTGTGAAAATACTTTCTTGACCACACTGTAATAAAGGCACTGTACAAACTCAGATGAAAATAATATTTATTTTATGAGGAAATAAGCACCAGTTCTACCATTGATTGATTTTGTTTCAAAGCAAAAAACATTCAGCTCTATAAAAGTAAAATAAAAAACAGTTTAGTTTTTATGAGGAAAAGAATAGAGGTCTTCATTTGTGTACCTCAGGACGAAAGAGAATAAACACGTTTCAACTAGGAATGCACCAAATATTTAGTATTTATTCAGTATTATTCAGCCATATTCCCGAATATTCGGTTAGGCCGAATAGCAAAAAAGATTATCAAAATATTCGAATATCAAAATATCCGGTCTGTCAAATATTAGATTAGGTTGAATATCAAAATATTCGGCCAAACCGAATACTGAAAGTTTGTTTCAAGATTTAAAGAACACTCTGTGCAAACGCACCCTTTGCAACCTTTGAAATGAATAATCTACTCCAGACACTGCTCCCTGGTGCATTTAAAAACTTCCTTACTAAATCAAAAGGAGCAGGAAAGTTATTCTCGCTGAGGGCCACCTTTCAATATATTTTACTATAGTCCAGGCAATAGGGAATTTTACCTAGCAAAATTAATGGTAGTACTGGAAATCGGCTTTTTAGATGTTTTTTGGGTCGCTGAATCCGAATTTGTAACTTCCCACCAAAATTTCCCCCGACAACATCCCCAAATTTTGGTAAAAAGCCCCCCAAAAAAGGTTATTAAAAAAATCAATTTTTTTTTTTGTTTTAGAGAAAAAGTATCTAGAAATTCAGAAAGTAGACAAAATTTCCAACAAATGACATTATGACTTAGGATGAAGGGGAAGGGGGGATCTGCCTCGGAACATTCGCGCGGTGCTGCGTAAACTAAGTTGCGCAATTCCACTTAACCACTCACACGTTTACATTCGCCCTTCCATCTCCCCTCTGAACTTTCTCTATAAGGTTTACTTTAAGATTTTTGGGTCGCTGAATCCAAATTTTTAACTTTTCCCAAAAATTTCCCCCCCGAACCCCCCCCCCCCCCCCAAATAGTTGTTTTTAACTTAAATTTCTTATTGTTTTAGGGGAAAGGCATTACGAAATTCAGAAACTAGGCAAAATTTGCAACAAATAGGATATATGACATTATGAATTAGGATGAACGGGGAGGGTGAGGGCTGCCTCTGAACATGCACTGCGGCGCTACGTGCACTAAATTATGAAGTCCAGGCAATAGGGGATTTTATCTGGAAAAATTAATACTAGTTCTGAATTTCGACTCACTTTATGTTTTTTGGGTCGCTGAATCCGAATTTGTAACTTCCCACCAAAATTTCACCCGGCAACCCCCCCAAAAAATTGATTTTTTGAAAAAATTTGGTTTTTGAGAAAAGCGCGCGCGGAATGTTCCGAGGCCCCTCTCTCCCGTTTATCCTACGTCATAATGTCATATATCCTATTTGTTTCAAATTTTGTCTAGTTTCTGAATTTCGTAATGTTTTTCCCCTAAAACAATAAGAAATTTAAGTTAAAAACAACTATTTGGGGGGGGGGGATTTTGGGGGTATGTTAAAAATTCGGATTCAGCGACCCAAAAAACTTAAAAGTAAACCTTATAGAGAAAGTTCGGAGGGAAGATGGGAGGACTAATGTAAACATGTGAGTGGTTAAGTGAGATTGCGCAACTTAGCCCACGCAGCACTGCGGCGCATGTTCCGAGGCATATCCCCCCTTCCCCTTCATCCTAAGTCATAATGTCATATATCTAATTTGTTGCAAATTTTGTCTACTTTCTGAATTTCTAGCTACTTTTCCCCTAAAACAATAAAAAAATGGAATTTTTTAATAAAAACCTTTTTTGGTTGGGGCTTTTTACCAATTTTTTTTTTTTTTTTTTGGGGGAGGGGGTTGCTGGGGGAAATTTTGGTGGGAAGTTACAAATTCGGATTCAGCGACCCAAAAAACATCTAGAAAGCCGATTTCCAGTACTACCATTAATTTTGCTAGGTAGAGTCCCTAAACGGTCTCTATTTCCTGGACTACTATTTATCTATTGCTTTTAGTCCTTCCCTGGCTAATAAACTGTATATGACTGTAAAATTTTCCTTCTAATTCCTTCAAAATTTCTCTTCGGATTTAAAATACTTGTTTTAGTATAGAAAGAAGATTTATTCGTTTATTTTAATTGACAGAAGCCGCCATGAGGTTTAAAGTTTCATTCATTAAAAAAAGTTTTAAGACTATCATCTTCTTTGTTCCATGTAGCGAGACATGCCGCGCCACCTATAATTAAAATTACAGTGACTATAATTTGAAGTGAACTGAACTAAGCTTTGAGTATTGTGTTGAGATGTGAGTGTCGGAGAAAGCGGCGGTGCGCTGCTTCTGTGTGTTAAATAAATTATTATATCAAGTAACCAGCGCTTTTAATTAATTTGTGTTAGAGTGTGACTTTTCTACAAGGTCCGTCGACCCAATGGATGAGTATAAGTAAAATAATTAGTGTGCTTTCGATAATAAGAACAAATTCGAACTATATGTGAGGTAGTTTTGATTTGTGTGTAAAGATGTTTAGTTCACCTTTTTTGTGAGAGTGTCGTGATAATTTGTGCCTAATAAGAGAAATTGGTGACTAAGAAGAATTCAGTGTTGAGATATTAATGTTTCAATGTGCCCCTGGATTTAATACATAAATAGCTACTTCGTGCCTTCGTGATTGTCGCAGCGGTTTGAGTTGAGGTAAGAGCAATTTTCCTAGTTTTGATTTAGTTAAATTATGTCTGTTATTGATAATTTAAATAAAGACGAGCTTAAGCTTGTCGTTGAGGAATTAGGTTTAACTGCTCCTGAAAGCAGTAAAATTATAGAGTTGAGAGATATTATAGAGAAAAGTGAGCATTACTCAAATGAGCAATTAATGAAAGACGTAGTCAATTCGGTTGTTGAGGAGTATAAGTCGCGAAAAGAAACTGAGAAATCTAAACTAGAATTAGAGAAAATTAAATTAGCGCAATTAGAAAAAGAGTTAGAAATAGCAAATATTCGCAAAGAACCTTCCCAAAATTCTGAATATGAAAAAATTAAATTAGCTCAGTTAGAAAAAGAATTAGAATTGGCCAAAGTGCGTAGAGGTTCCCGCGAAAATTTGACGTCCTTAACAGAAAAATCGGAAACTGAAATACTGAGCAATAACCTAGAAAGTTTTATTAAAAGTGTTAAAACATTAACTATCTGTGTACCGACGAGAGCTGAGTCATTTAACCTTTTCTTTCAATCACTTGAAAAGGCGTTCAAAACTAAAAATGTACCCGAAGAGTTTAAGGCAGAAATTCTTCTAAACATTCTCGGGGAAAAAGCGAGTAATTTAATGATTTATTTGTCAGAGGAGGAGCTGATTAGTTATGATAAATTGAAAACTATAGTCTTAAAGGAATTTCAACCTACAGCGCAAGAGTGTTTAAATAATTTCCGGAAAACGCAAAAATTACCGTCAGAAAATTACGTTCAATTTGCATCTAGGTTGAAATCAATATTTCTATATTACTGCAGTCTGCGTGAAGTAAATGATTTTAAATCATTATGCGATCTGATTGTTTCAGACAGAATTTTCAATTCGTTAGATCGCGAATTAATGAGTCATATCGCAATTAAGCAAGCTGAATCATATTTTAAACCACAGCAACTTGGCAGAGAATGCGATATTTTCTTATCGGTTAAAAATAAAAACAGAAATGAATCAAATGCGTATTCCAGAAATTTTGCAAGTGAAAATAAACAAATAGCGGGAAATAAATTGCGAAATGCACGCCCTGAAAGGGGGGTCTCAAATGTTTTCCTTTCGGAAACAAAAAATAATAAATGTGTTTTGTGTAAACCGATTGCGTATCATGCATTACATTCTTGTCCGCAATTCAAAAAACTTTCGATAAAAGAAAGAGTTGAAGTTGTGAAATTAAATAAAGCATGTTTCAAATGTTTAAATTATAATTGTTGCGTACAGAAATGTAATTATAAAAACTGTCATTGTGGACTACCCCATAATACACTCATTCATTTTCCGAGGGAAGAAAATGATTTGAGTAATAATCAAAATAAATTTCGAGGTCATGTGTTTAAAGCAGGTGCAGAAATAAAAAGTTCAACAAGCGAAGAACAATTTTCTGTCCCTCCGAACCAGACTGTCGCCTCTAGCTTCGAAAGAAATAAAACAAAAACTGTGTTATTGAGTACAGCTCGCCTGTTCATTAAGGATAAATTTTCGGAATGGCAGGAAATTAGATGTTTATTGGATGTCGGCTCGCAATCGTGTTTGATAACTTCGCAGTGTGCTAATCGGCTGCAACTTAAAATTAATAAAACAAACACTTTAATTTCGTGTTTAGATGATTCATCTATCACAGTAAAGGGTTGCTTAAAGACAGCAATCGCGAATAGAGATAAAAGTTTTGAAAGGGAATTGGATATGTTAGTTGTAAAGAAAATTACAGATTTAATTCCGCAAAGAGTGATTAATGTAAATGTTGAGGTCCCTGATTTGACTATGTTAGCAGATTATCGATTTAATTTTCCTGATAAAATTGATCTGTTGATAGGTGCGGAAATCTATTATGAATTATTAAGACCAGGACAAATATATTCTCAGAGTTCGAAATTACTTTTTCAAAATACTGTATTTGGATACGTGGCTAGTGGAAGCATAGAACAGGGAGATGAGGTTAAAGTTCATTGTGGGCTAATTCAGGAAGAGGATTTAAACAAAACATTAAAAAAGTTTTGGGAAGTCGAAAACATTGAGGTAGAGTTACCAAAAAGTAAAGAATTTGAGATATGCGAGAAACATTTTGCGCGTACGCATTCGAGAAATGCAGAAGGTAGATACGTAGTGAAAATGCCTTTAAAGGAAAATCCTTCGTGTTTAGGCCAATCTAGGGATCTTGCTCTCAAAAAACTCAGATCGCTGTGGACTCGCTTATCAAGGGATGAGCAATATTTTAAACTGTATAAAGAATTCCTGAAGGAATACGAAGATTTAGGGCATATGAAACAGGTGAAAGAAACACAAGAACCGGATATTGCGTACTATGCTCCGCATCATGGTATATTTCGTCCAGAAAAATCAACTACCAAACTCAGAGTTGTTTTTAATTGTTCTGCCGCGACAACAAATGGGACATCCCTAAATTCATTACAATATAATGGCGGAGTCATCCAAAACGACTTATTTACAATTATGATTAGCTTCCGAGAACATGTTTATGCTTTAACTGCAGATGTCAAAATGATGTATAGAATGATTAACATTGACCCTAGTCAGCATTCGTTGCAGAGAATTTTATGGAACGATAATTTTGAAGAAGAACCAAAAATTTTCGAATTACAAACGGTAACTTATGGAACGGTCAGCGCGCCATATTTAGCAATGAAAACGCTCAATCAATTGTCAATTGATGAAGGAAATAATTTTCCATTGGCAGCCCCAGTTCTTCGTGAAAACATGTATATGGATGACATTTTGTGTGGGGCACCTACGCGTGAGGAAGCCGAAGAGTTGCAGTGGCAACTCATAGCGATTATGCAGAAGGCAGGTATGCAACTTCATAAATGGTGCACAAGTGATAAAAATCTGTCGCTGACACCTGGAGAAGGGTATAAATTTGAGAACAACAGTGAGACTAAAACATTAGGGGTTTCGTGGAACCCAAGGGATGACTGTTTCCTATTTAGAGTTAAAGTAGAATTGAGCGATTCCTATACCAAGCGACAAGTATTGTCGACAATTGCTAGAATTTTTGATCCGCTAGGACTTCTTGGCCCAGTTATAGCGAAAGCCAAAATGTTTATGCAGCGATTGTGGAGAATTAATATTGACTGGAATGACGAGCTCCCTGAGTCAGAATATCACGAGTGGCATCAATTTCTTATATCGCTTAAAAGTCTTAATAATATACAAATAAGTCGACGCATTATAATTGAAAACCCAGAAATTGTTGAAATACATGGCTTTGCAGATGCCTCAGAACGTTGTTATGGAGCAGCAGTTTATTGTAAATCTTGCGATTCTCTAGGAAATGTGATGGTGAACTTAATAGCTAGTAAATCACGTGTTACACCAGTAAAGAGTCTAACTATTCCCAGACTTGAACTATGCGCCGCAGTTTTGCTAACCAAGCTGGTAAAAAGAGTCTTATCATCCATGAAAGTAATAATTACTAATGTTTTCCTGTGGTCTGATTCAACTATAGTGTTAGCGTGGATTCAAAAGGAACCTATTGATCTCAAACAATTTGTGCAAAATAGGGTGGCCAAAATTCAAGAAAACTCTAGTCCTGAACAGTGGTGTCATATCTGCTCTGAACATAATCCAGCTGATAAACTTTCACGAGGTATGGATCCAGATAAACTTATTGATTGTGACTTGTGGTGGCGTGGACCCATTTTTCTTAATAACACTGACTATCACCAAAATTCAGTAATAATACCAGAAGCTAATGAAGAGTTCAAAAAAGAGCTCAAAACAAATTCAAATCCTTTTAATGAAGTTAGTGTAATGAACTGTAATGTTACAGATAACTGTTTTGTTAATGACTTAATTAATCTTAGTAATAATTATATAACTATTTTACGCATTCTTAGTTATATTTTCAGGTTTGTCATGAATGCAAGAAACCCACTTTATAAGTGTGGTGGGCCTTTATCAACTTCAGACTTGGAGCAAGCGGAAATTTATTTAATTAAATCTGTCCAAAGGGCAGAATTCAATGCAGACATACGTAGTCTGCAGACCAAAGGTTCGGTAAGTCCAAGTAGTAAGCTAAAAAGCCTCAACCCGTACTTAGATGAATTTGGAATTTTAAGGGTTGGAGGCCGGTTAGATAATAGTGATTTAAATTTTGCGAGAAAGCACCCAGCGATTTTACCTAAATCTAATAGTTTTACTTTAATTGTTATAAATTATTATCATAAAAAATACCTTCATGTCGGTGCTTCAACATTACTTTCTTTGGTAAGAGAAAAATTTTGGCCAATAAATGGTCGTGCAACATGTCGAAAGGTAGTTCATCAGTGCATCCCATGTTTTAAAGCTAAACCAGTTATTGCAAATCAATTAATGGGCGATTTGCCCAGGGATAGAGTCCAATTGGACTACTGCTTTAATATTTCGGGAGTAGATCTGTGTGGCCCATTTATGGTCAAAGTGGGGTATGCACGTAGAACTATCTTGCAAAAAATTTACATCTGTATTTTTGTTTGTTTTGTATTTAAAGCTGTACATATAGAAATTGTTTCAGACTTAACCTCCGAATCATTTATTGCTGCATTGAAAAGATTCATTGCACGCAGAGGTAAATGTGCCAAATTGTATTCGGATAATGCGAAAAATTTTATTGGTGCAAATAAGATTCTTAAGGCTTTTTATGAGTTAGTAAAAAAACCTGATGAGAAATTAGCAGCATATTTATCCACGGAAGGCATTGAGTGGAAATTTATCCCTCCCAGGGCACCCAATTTCGGGGGTCTTTGGGAGGCCGCTATAAAATCATTTAAGTATCACTTTAAGAGAGTTGTGGGAGGTGCTAATCTCACTTACGAGGAACTTCTTACTGTAGTCATACAAATTGAGGGAATTCTAAATTCCAGGCCTTTGAGTCCATTATCAGATGATGAGAATGATTTTGGAGTCCTAACTCCGGCTCATTTTCTGATAAACAGGCCGTTAAATTCCATTATTGAGCCTGATTTAACCAATGTAAGAGAAAATCGCCTCAAAAAATGGCAACGGATAACTAAAATTCTACAACTTTTTTGGCGTAAATGGCATCATAATTATTTAAGTGAATTACAACAAAGAGGTAAATGGAGATTTGAAAAAGATAATGTAAAAATCGGAGATTTAGTGGTGTTAGTAGAAGAGAATTTACCAACAAATAAGTGGCCATTAGGCAGAATTATTGAGGTGTATCACGGTAACGATAACAAAATTCGAGTAGTTAAAGTAAACACTCAAAATGGAACCTTTAAAAGGTCGATAAGTAAATTATGTATTCTACCCATGCCTGATGCCAATGACAATTAAAACTAAAAAAAAAAAAAAAAAGGTAATTTTGTATGTATGTTTGTTGTATTGATATTTTTTTTCAAAGGATTATATTTAAATTAACGTATATAGTGAATTTTTGTATTAATTGTGTAATTTAGAGTACTTGGTAAAAATTGTTATTGAATGTTATAAACATGTCAATGGGGGCCGGTATGTTCCATGTAGCGAGACATGCCGCGCCACCTATAATTAAAATTACAGTGACTATAATTTGAAGTGAACTGAACTAAGCTTTGAGTATTGTGTTGAGATGTGAGTGTCGGAGAAAGCGGCGGTGCGCTGCTTCTGTGTGTTAAATAAATTATTATATCAAGTAACCAGCGCTTTTAATTAATTTGTGTTATGGTGTGAGTTTTCTACATTCTTAATGACTCAAAACATGGAATTTTTTTTTTTGTAAAGTTTTCTTAAAAAAAGATTTTATTTACCAAATTGGAAGTATTTGCGTTATTGGGTAAAATTGCTTTAAAATTGAATTAATAGCATTAAATTCTGAAATATAAAAGTGTTCTCACAGCTGAATATGGTTTACCTGTTCGCGAAATATTCGATATACGGCCCTGCTGACTAGAGAGGAGACGATCTCATCCTTGGCTCGATTTTTATACCAGTCTTCTGGCTCATTCTTTCTGAAATTGGGAATTTCATTTATTCTTGTATAGAAAAAACAAAAAGCTTTTTTTCCCTTAAAAATTACTTATTCCATTTCAAGTCATTTTAATGCTATTTTGATCAGAATGAAGGGGGAAACAGAAGTCGTGTTTCATTTATTTTGTAGTATTATAATACTATTTTAAAAGAAAATTTGATATTTGCATATTTTTGTCTCTTTGACGGCGACGAACTGTAATGCGTCGCCATTAGGATATTTTTTAATTGAAACGTTTAATTATTTGATTTTTAGAGATCTAGCGAGAAATAAATAGTATTTGCTTTTATTTTTAGTCAACCAGTATTAGCTTAAGGTTTGCAAATTTTTAGTCTTCTATTGTGTGCGAGTCATAATCATTCTTTAAATAAAAATAACATTAGTGAAACTAACCATTTTTGATCGTGAACTCTTCTCATACTGTAGTTCTGCTCTTCACATTCACGAAGTCACTTTTTTTCGTAAGTAGATATAATTAGAATGTATTGTTATTTTGATAGAAAGCAATCGAACAGTGTTTTCTCTTTTCCTATAAAAGCAACGGGTCTTTCAGATAACTGTGTCAAATTTTTACATTAAGCTGATTTTCAAGGACACGAGGATATGAGAATCTTTCTAAGGCAGCATATTTTTATTTGATTCTAAACGTTTGATAAGATTGGATGTAAATTTCATAAAATAAATTATGTCCTAAGGATTAATAGTTATTTTCATGTAAAAAGTTAAAAAAAGAGAGAGAGAGATTACATTTAAAACAACTTTTAAATATTATGCTTTTTTTTTATTGCATACTTTCGGGCTCGGTGTCTGATTACAAAAAATGTTGCGCGCTCGGGCTTCGAAAAGCGAGCTCGAACCCATCTCTACTGTGCATCACTCATTTTAACCAGAAATTTTATTTATTGAATGAAAACATATAGCTAATCCTTAGAAAGAAAATACCTTTTTATTACATTTTTTTTTCTGTTTCAAAGTATTTATACCTGATTTTTTTAAATTGGTAGTTATTCTTTGTTTTGTCATTTTTGTCACGTTTATAGATTGAGTGAATCGTTGACTTTACGATAAAATCTGTTGTCATACCAAAGAACGTAGATTTTTCTTTGGTCGTACTTCGCACGTCATAATACAAACATTGTTAAAAAAATATTTGCTAAGCAAATAGATTAGAAATAATTATCCTTCCCCCTCGTTCACCCCGTTATATATAGTCTACAATTCGATGTAAGAATGTGAATTAGAAAACCGAAATCTCGTTGTGTACCCATTTGTCTTTAAAATTGTATTTAATTTTTCTTATTAACAATCATAATAGAAATTACTTAATTGTTTTTTGAGATTAGGGGATTTTTCTACTGGGAATGATACTTTTCACCACACTAAATTATGTAATAAATTAATAATGACTGTTATAAAGTTATTTTACTTTTAAAAAATGCTTTCTTTTAGCCTTGTTTTTTAAATTAATGAAAGGAGATGTATAAGGATCATTTAAAGGATTTAAAAGATTTTTATTTTTCTTCTTTATATAACAGTGAATGTTGCCTTTCTTAGACGTGTATTCCTCTAGCTCCGACTCTTTTACTTTCAAAATCAAAGACTGGTCATTCTTTTCAAATTCTACATCATCGTTTATTGCTTATTTACTTTTTATTTATTTACTATGTGTGTGTCTCTCTACTCTAAAAAAAAGAAGTAACTAACGCTGTCACCGCCGCCGGTTTTGAATTTTTTGTGACCGGAAGTCTTTCTTCGTCAATATTAAGAAAAATATTGCATACAAAAATATGAAAATCGTGGTATTATAGAGAAATGTTTGATAAACACGCTGATGCAGACAGTTTTCAAATCGAAGAATTATTTTAACCCGGGAGAACTCGCTGCATGAGATTTTCTCTCACAGTCGTACTTTTTTAAGACTCTTATTTAAATCATTTTTCATTTTAATTAAAATTTCAAAATGTTTTTCAGTTATTTTACCTATTTTGTGAATAAAAGTACTAAGCCAACCAAAAAAAGTTGATATTATATGAATGTAAAGTAAAATAAAAGCAATTGTGCATTCTCACTAGCGAGTTCTCCCGGGTTAAGAGATATTTAATGTTAAAGTTGGTCAAAATCGTTCGATTAAAAAGGTTTATATGAGCAAAAACTATACATAGGAATTTAAACATTTTTACATCATTCAATACCTTAGAAATTCCCGGTGTGCGGACTGCATTTACTTTTTTAATATGATTCATTTATTGAGGATTTATCTCCATTTTAAATTCAAATTTTCAGCATTTCGAGAGATATTTTTTACATATTTTAGAAAAGGATATTATTTTAAACTGCTGCCAATTTTAAAAACAGCGCAAAGAATAATATTTCCTTCAAATTAAAAATTTATTTACACGTGGCTATTATAATCGAGAAAAAACTTTCAAATGAGAATTAAGTGATTACGTGTTAAAAATCAGGAAAATATCGAAAATTACGTCATAAAAGCTATAGTTACACATGAATTTTAAAAGAGAATTTTTTTTAAAATTATAATTTCATTGTTATGCGTTAAAAGTCGCAAATGGGGGAAATTTACGTCATATTTAAAAAGGCCAAATAATTGACAGTTGGCAAAACAGTTTAAATTAAAAAATATATTTGCGCGAGACATTTATTTCATATTTTGAGATAATCTTTTCAACTGTTATCATGAATTCTAAGACAGCGCAAATAATATTTCCTTTCTAACAACAAAAGTATTTTCATGTGAATGTTAAAAAGAGGAAGAAAACTTTGATGAAAATTACGTCAGACATAAAAAAATGCATTTCAAATGTGTTATTTAAAAGAACTTTCTTATAGAGCTTTTAAAAAACCGGGAGACAAAGACTCTGTTTACTTAATTCATTTTACATTAACTTATTTTAAAATCTTTAGCTTTTTTTTTTTTTTTATCAAAGGCGAAAACAGCCATTGTATCCCTTAACAAACGCTAATTTCGCCTTAAAAATCTCCAATCAAAGGAATATGAATCAAAACCCGTTTACAGGGAGATCGTCGCTGTTTTTTAAAATTATAAGTCAATCTTTTTAAAGCCGATGAAATTATCCTACTTTTAGAATCTGGGGTGTCGGAACGGGGGTTGGCGAGCGTTGCTCGTAGGGGGCATAGCCCCCTAGTTAACCCCCCCCCCCCCCAAAAAAAAAAAAATATGAGGGGGAAAAAACTTTAAATTGTGTGTTCATAATCAGTTTTACTGATTCTTATCTATGTATTGATATTTTTATTTATTTATTTTCAACTGTTTTTTAACTGTGTTTTTTTCTTCTTTCCAGTAACTTCATCCCATCCTCCTCCGAGGCCATGGATTCAGGTTTCTAATCGGAGCCCACAATCCTCTTGTAAGTACTGACCTTCTATGCCTTATTTTTACAACTCCGGTACACCACATTTTACGACACCGCTCCTTTACTGTAATAATAAAGTTGTTTGTCGTTGTTTCTCACAATTTCGACGAAAATGGATTATTTTTTTAACTTGTAATCCATTGTAGAAAGCTTTAAAAATAATAAAATTGTATGAATACTGTTAAGGGGTCTCAGGACACTTAAAGCTTCAAAATTTTCGATATATATATATATATATATATATATTAAGATGTTAAACTCTTGCCTTATCTGAACATTTTGATATAATTTTTCCCTTGAAATTCCCATTACAACATAAGTTATGACTTTTAGACATATACCCGCTCATGAGCTGAAGCGGCGTTTCCGAACCTTTGAAGTCATTTTTTTGCAAATGAATTTTTTGGGCATAACGCGCAGAATATCTCAAAACTTCTAAATATTTTTTTCATGAAATTTTCAAAACATTTGTTTCATGTTAGTCTGTATAAATTGATTATACGGTTGAAATTTTCAAAATTTTGTATTAGCTCAATACAACTTTGTATTAAAAATATAAAAATGTTTTAAATACAATTTTATTTAGTTTCAAGGTAATTACTACAATCTGAAGTATAAATAGGCACCAAAATTTTCATTCTATTTGCAATATTTATTTTGTAATTCTGGGCGTAAACTGTTATACCAATTTTTTGCTCGTCAAATGTCTTGACAGTTTGGAGCCCCCTATAAATTCTAATTCTGCATCTTTGTTTTTTTAAATACATGAAATGAAAAAACATACTTATATGTTTCATTCCAATAAAAATTGTGTTTTAAAATCATAATACATTTTAAGATATCTTATGTTGAAAATGGTCTTTTTTTCCCAATTTTAAGAATTTTGAGACATCTTAAATTGTTTTATTCCACTGTATTTTTTACTTTCCTCTATCTTCAATAGAAGGAAGTATTGTAATCGAAATTGTTTTGGGCGGATTTATACATTTTAGGGGTCAGAGATCACAAAAAATATGCTTATACAAAATCTCTGTCTGCCCGCGTGTGTATCCGTGTGTACGTATGTTGCCATTGTACCATCGAAAAGTGTATGAAGTTATGCATAGAATTGAACCAAATTTTTTGGCTAAGGGCAGCAGGCCCTCCTTGAATATAAAAATATTCCGCGAGAAGGGATGTAATAGTGATCTTTGTATAATTTTCTCGACTTTCTATTAGTTCTATTGTCCATCGACGGTTCGGGCAGCGACGGGAGCTTCGCATCCTGCTAAGCTGGCTATTCAACATTTTCCTACTTTTAATGCGTAATCATTTAATTCTTAATTTGAAAGGTGTTTTTTTTCTGTTTATAATAGTCACGTATGAATAATTTTTTAATTGGAAGAAAATATTACTCTTTGCGCTATTTTTACAATTGGCAACAATTTAAAATAACTTTTTCTAAAATATGTAAAATATATTTCTCGATATGCTGAAAAGATGAATTTAAAATGGAAATAAACCCTCAAGAAATGAGTCAAATTAAAAAATAAATACAGTCTGCACACCGAGAGCTTCTAATGTATATCCTTAGAAAAAACTATTAAATTCCTATGTATAGTTTTTGCTCTTATAAAACTTCTTTACTGGAACGATTTTGACCAACTTTAACATTAAATATTTCTTTAAAATAATTATTCGATTTAAAAACATCAGCGTGTTTATCAATTGTTTCTCTATTAAATGCTACCAATTTTCATATTTTTGTATGCAGTAGTTTTCTTAATATTAACGAAGAAAGACCCCTTTCACAAACAATTCATTTACTGCGACGGTGACGGCGTTAAAGCCGATAGCAAGATGCAATACCCCCCCCCCCTCCTCTTTTTTTTTTTATTAACAGAGAGATACATTCTGAAACATATAAGAATTTTTAATATTTTGCACTCTTTGTTTATAATTTGTGTATTTTATATTTCGTTGTTGTAGTTTCACGGGTAGTTGGTCTATTTTGGCGAGCGTGGTTTGGTACATCAGTACTTCGTTAACTTCTTTGTTTTTTTGTAAGTCGTAAACAGATGTAACCCTGAAGATTATTTGATAATCACCTGCGCCTCCCAAGGAAAAAATTCAGTAAAATTATTTTAGTAATTGATAACAAAGCTCTAAAAATATTAGAATGTTCTATTGCCTTAGAAGACTGTGTACATAATTTTTATAACTCTAGCCTATCAAGAAGTGAGCGAAAAATTAATTACAAAATTCCATCTTTATTAATATTTATTAAATTCCTCTTTTTTAATAGAATGCAGGTACATGAAGTATTCCAAAATATTTATTTCTTAATTTGATAGTCGGCTATTTAGGGCAACTTATATAAGAAGTCCAGTTAAATATTGCGAAAATTTAGAAAGAGGCGATATAGTGATTTGCTTTGTAAAAGTAGCTTTATTATAAGGGATTTTCCACAATTCGTGGATTAGCTCACTGTCTATTTCTGTGTTTTCATACTATTTGACTGGACTTTTTACGTCAGTTTTCTGTGTTTTCATACTATTTGACTGGACTTTTTACGTCAGTTGCCTTAAATAGCTGACTACCAAATTAAGGCTGCTCTTAACTGCTCTGGACACATTTACAAATTCATTTTCTAACCGAAAGATATAAAATTGGAAAGCCTGACCAGGGAAATGATTTGGAATCGAACTGTGTTTTCCCTTTTTGAGGGTTCCGTACTTAAAAAGTAAAAACGGAACCATTATAAGATCACTCCTGTGTCTGTCCGTCTGTCTGTCTGTCACAGCCATTTTACTCGTAAACAATGGAACGTGGAACGTTCAAATTCGGGGAAGTAATAAAGACCATTGACCCACATATATTCAGATTAATAAACATTCATAAATATATTTAGTAGAAAAGTAGAGGGGCTAATTATGCTATTTGAAAAAAAATCTCTTCTTTGTATATCATGGGGGGGGGGGGTATCCTGTGAAAGCTTTTGTAGCGCTGAACTCAAAAATACATTCCTTTTAATTTTAGGTATTATATTTTCAAAGATATTGTTGAAAATGTAGCGCAAAAATATGTCCCCCCCCCCCTTTTAATTCCGAATCTACTGAAACTAAAATTATGAAAAAATTAGAGGTAGTAGACGTTAATATAAACCTTGCCGGAAAATTATAAGCGATTACCCTAGGTCACATAGTTTTTGAGTAATTAGCATTTTTCTGTTATACACAAATTTCGATTTACGGGCATTCAGAAAAATTGTTGAGCATCGCTGATTATACCTATCGTTGCAGAAGAATAAAAGCATTTTTGATAATGATTTTCGAAAAAATCATCGTTAATTAGCCGAGATATTAACCCTTAAAGGTACGGTCAGTTTCGACATACACAAGGACAGGGGCGGCGTACTCTATGCCTAGTTAACAACTTTTAATGATATATATGTATAATGTAATGTCCAGTAACAGTATAAAAGCAATAAACGTCAAATTGTTAAAAACATACTAATTTAAGGGGTCTCGGGACTCTAAAAAGTGGAAAAAATGAAAAAAGACCATTTTCAACATTTAATGTCTTAAAATGTATATGATTTTAAAACACAATTTTAATTGGGATGAAAGATATAAGTATGTTCTTTCGTTTCATGTATTTAAAAAATTGCAAGATACAGAATTAGTATTTATAGGGGGCTCGAAACTGTTAGACATTTCTCGAACAAAAATTTGGCATAACAGTTTACGCGCAGGATTACAAAATAAATATTGCAACTAGAATGAAAATTTTGGTGCTTACTTATACTTCAGATTGTAATAATTTCCCTGAACTTAAATAAATTTGTATTTAAAGCATTTTTATATTTTTAATGCAATGTTGCATTTAGCTAATACAAAATTTTGAAAATTTCAACAGTAAAATCACCTAAAAAAATATTTTTTTGAACAATAAAAAGGAAATTATAGGTTCAGTTTATACAGACTAACACGAAATATATGTTTTGAAAATTTCATGAAAAAATATTCAGAAGTTTTTGAGGTATCCTCCACGTTATGTCCAAACATCGCCATTTGGAAAATAATAACTTTAAATTGTCGGAAACGCCGCTTCAGCTATTGAGCGGGTATAATTTTAAAAGCCATAAATTCTGTTCTAATGGGAATTGCAAGGAAACAATTATAACAAAATACTCAGAAAAAATAGGAGTTTAACATCTAAAAAAATTAAAATTTCTTAAATTTTGAAGCTTTAAGAGTCCTGCGACCACTTAATCCTTTCCGGCACGGAGTAATTCTATTTATAAACCAGGGTTGGCTTTTTACCGGTAAAAAGTGATTTTTACCGGTAAAAGCCTAAGGTAAAAGTGGTAAAAACCTAAGAATACAGCAAACTCTGTCTTCAAATGAATTTGCAGGTGTGGATCGGGTACTCTAGCTCCAAGGACAAAGGTTAGTAAACTGCACTAACATTTGTAGAAACTGCATCATGTGATAATTAATATTTGTAACTATATAGTTTTTTTTACTAAATAATTAAAGTTTTTAAGTGTGATAAAAATGTACATAAAATATTGTAATACTAGCCGCCCTTGGTGGCAGTTTGGTCTCCTTTATGTAATGCTAAGCATTTTATCACATTATTTTTATTCATATTTAATGTACTTGGTCAGTCCTTCACCAAATCGGTAGATTCTGGTAGAGAAATAAAAAAACCTGGTATATTTATGTTAGCCGGACGCAGGGGATAAATCACCAAACATTGTTACTGTTGCATTTTTCAAATTTCATCACTTTCCTTTAAAATATAATCCTTTCACTGATTTTTTTAAAATACACACACACACAAAAAAATTAAATACTACCATAAAATATGACATTTAATTTTAGCATCAAAGTGTTATCTTAATTTACCGATTTATCATGCGAAAAAAAAAAAATGCTAACTGGCGGCTTACAAAATGCTATTAGCGAGATTTTCACCTGACTAACATAAAAGTACCAAGAATTCTTTGCGATCATGACAAGTTTTATGTAATTTTATTTAAAAAAATAATTTGGATTGAAAATGGCTGCCTTGCATATGAAAAACATAATTGTTTATGACAGTCACATGACTTAGAACAATTATATAGACGAAATGATGGCGATGGAACAGTATTTGTCAATTTATCACCTACACCAAGTATCAAAATGGCTTCCTGGCATATAAAAAGTGAAGTGGTCAATCCGGAAATGTTGATGACAGTCACATGACTTAAGCTTTTATTATAGAGATGCCTTCTCATAATAATATTTATAATTAGTTTTAAATTTAATATAATAGGCTTATATTAATAAGTTTTAGGTTTAATAAATGTACAATAATATCTTTAAAAGTTTGAATTCTTGTTGGAGGCAAACTTGGATGAAAGTTTTCTAGTGTTTTATATGCTTTAAAAACCTTGATTTTCATAAATATTCTTTTATTAACCTAATCAAAAATTAAATTAGGTGTATATATGGCTTTCTGATGCCAATTCGTCAAAAACTTTGTTTTCAAATGCCAGTTACATATCTATTTTAATTATTTTATATTATTTTAAAACGGAAATAAGAATAAATAAAAAAAAGTTTAATTTTAATAACTATAGTACAAAACAATTTTTGTCATTAAAAAAAAAAGAAAATAAAAGTAAATAAACAGTTACTAAATAAATAACAATAGCAAGATTTCCATGTGAGGCATAAAAATGACATTTGGTTGCAATCGTGCCATTGTGGTGCATATATGGCATCTGTGCCAAATATTGTTGTGTGGAAATAATGGTATTAAATACTTGGAAAACTGTCACTTCTGGGAAAATGAAAAATTGGTTGATAAATTTTCATAAAAGAGACAAAAACAATCAAACTAATAAGTTTTTTCAGAGGTGGTAAAAACCTTGGTAAAAACATGTTTTTCCAAAGACGGTAAAGACCATGGTAAATACCGGTGAAAACCATCAGACGGTAAATGCCGTCCAACCCTGTTATAAACTTATGAAATAATGAACTGACACCAGAATTTATAAACGAATTTATTAGAAATTGCGAACTTGCTTATTTTCACGTACATGATAAAAGGAAAAATTTAATTAAATATTCTTGGTGCCGTTTGTCTGTTTTGCAATTAAAATTAGGTGTCCGTTTTTTAAGGGCATCGCCCTCGAAAGATTTAATTAAAATGAATCGCATAAATACTGTGGGATTCGCGATAGTCTGCATTGATTGTATCTCTCAATACGCCTCGAGTGACTTTAAATGTTAATTAAACACCTATTTGGAAACACGCGGCACCCGACCAAGGCGGCGTTGCAACTTTGAGACCTCAATTCGAAGCACGCTTAGTACAATGCCAAATTTAAACTTTGAACAAGGGTTTCGTTTTAGCTACACTGTAGAATTAAAGGTTATTACTACGCTGAATTTAGTTTCATGAAATGCCAAATGAAGTTTAAATATGCAGTGCTTTTATTGTCAATACCGAATTAAGCCCACCATAAGCAGATTAGGATAATATTAAAAAATGAGTTATACAGAATAGCTATATTTGATATTATTTAGGTTCCATATGTCTTTGAACTTTCATGGTATACCCATTTACACTTTTCTAATATGTACAGTTATACCCAACCCTACGTTGTATAGTTTTTTACAAAGTCTTAGTGTTCTTTTAGCAACATTTTTTTTAATAATACAATTACAAATTCATGTATTTATTCTACGGAACCCTCTGTGCGCAAGTAATGCTCGCACTTGACCGTTTATTGATCCATAAATTACCTATCGAGTTATAAGCGTTTTTGATCACGTGACAAACACGTTTTCCAACTTTTCTTGAGTGATCATTCTTCTTTCGCGCGGAAATTCGGATCAAAACGCCCACTTTGACACTATTTTCTGAAAGATCTATTGCGTTTGCAAAAAAAAAAAAAAAAAAAAAAAAAAAAACAGAAAAAAACAGTTCGATTACATAGTTTCTGAACAACAACACTTGTTAGTTCCATGCATTTTGGAACGAAAGTAAATTAAAACTTAGTCAGAAAGTTGCCCTTTTGGATTTGAGTACGGCCTTAAGAAATAAAATTTTGGAATTTTTCACGCATGCGCAGTTAAAAATTATTTCATACAAATGCTCATATCTCATCAATTACTCAATATATTTATATTTTGATTGCAGTATACTGTTTCTACTGTTCTTTTTTTTTTTTTTTTTTTTTTTTTGAAAAGTGGTATTAAATTTGATTGAATATTCCTCATGATATAAACTAAAAACGTTTTAATTTTTCACAGAAACGTTAACACCTTTACAAATAGGCGTGCTAACACATCGGCTGACAAGTTCCCGGTCTAATGAAGAAAACACAACTTTTTTGGTCAAATTCGATTTTATTCATCAACATAGTCTCCTTTAAGAGCGATACAATCATTCCAGCGCCTTTCTAATATTTCAATACCTTTCTTGAAGAACGAATTATCTTTGGCCTCAAAATAGGCGTTTGTTTTGGCGATCACCTCTTCATTTGAGCCAAATCTCTTACCGTCGAGCAATTTTTTCTGGTCTGCGAACAGGTAAAAGTTACTGGGAGCCAAATCTGGATAATAGGGTGGGTGCGGAAGCAATTCGAAGTGTAATTCGTGCAATTTTACATCGTAGCCAAAGACCTGTGACAGGGTGCGGGAGGGGTGGGGGACGCGGCACCCACTTCGAAAACAGCTTTCTCATAGACAAATGTTCACGCAAAATAAAGCCTATACGTTCTTTTGATATGTTTAGAGTGTCAGCTATCTCCTGCAACTTCACTTTACGGTATTCTAAAACGATTTTGTATACTTTTTTTTTTGTTTTCCGGTATAACCACCTCTTTTAGGCGACCAGAGCGTTGTACACAATCGATGTTTGTACGGCCACGTTTAAATTCAGCAAACCAGTCAATAATGGTCTATTTTCTGATGCAGAGTCCGGATAACATTTATCAAGCCAAGCTTTTGTTTCCACGGTGTTTCCCCCCATCAAATAGCAATGTTTTATCAAAACACGAAATTCTTTTTTTTTTTTTTTCCTTTGTTTTGAAAATACAAAAAGTTGTTTCACTAAAACCACTGTAGCTTTTGGAGTAACCGTCAGATCGTCATGGATTTTTTTAGTACAAAGTGTATTTATATATATATATATATATATATATATATATATAAAAGTCATGTTTTATCAAAATGGAAGTATCTGTGCTAAATATTATGTATAGTTGTTTAAAATTTAACTTTTTAATACCGTTAAACTCTGGGATATAAAGTCAGTACTTACTAAACAGAATATTAATTCTGTATTTGTGGCGCCATCTGTGTGTCAGGCCGGGAACTTATCAGCCGATGTGTTATGCTTACACAAATGCACACGACCGTTAAACAGGACCCACCTAGTCATTTGCTACTGTGACGGACCATTTTGAGCATTTTCTGTGACATGGTTGATCGCAAACATTATTTTATTATTAAATTTGTTGTTGGCGATTGGCCCCGCGACTCAATCTTCACTGAAAAATATGAAGTCAAACATGTTCTTCACAGTCTCGAAGTTTAAGGACAATTCTTCAAGAATTTTAGTAGGCATTCGTCACTGTCCCGTAACTTTTGCAGGTATATGGTATTGGTATAGGACAGGGTCGGCGAACCTATGGCTCTGGCACGCGAAAAAATTATATATGGTAATTGTTATACAGATAAAATCCATATTTGTTATACAGATAAAATCCATATTTTATTTCATTTATAATCAGTAAAGTTTTGTTTCATACGAGTAAACTGTCACAAATAATGCAATTATTTTTTGCATGAATTAACACATTTTTCTTTTCTTGTGATGTTATGCAGCGTTTTCGACATGTACAGGTATTTTGCTTTTCTATATGAATTTAAAAAGCTGTAATTTTAAAATGAATTTCGATTGACAGTTACTGCAATAAAATGGCAAATGGATCAAATTTAGCTACGTATATTTGTAAAAATAATAGAACATGAACCAGATATGAAACATTTTCCATCAAATGTAGGACAGTAAAAATCTCATAAAAGCATTATTGAAACATTGTTTAATGCAACTTGAAAAATTATAACCGAGATCTTGCAATAATAATACGCTAAAAATTAGTGAAATAAAAACTCGTATTTTTCCCTTTATTATAGTTACATACCGCATAAATAAATCCTACATCCAAATTAAAAATTAATTTATTTATTGGCTGATTCCAGTATACAGAAAAATCTCATTTTGAGTTTTAATATTTTTTTAATTATTAATGCACAAAAGCAACTGATTTTCTAATCAGTGCTTTGCATAATAATTTTACTCTTCAAAGCCATTTTTGTACAAACTTGGCACGTTACATTGTTGACAGATATTGTCTTGTGATTTTTCGGCACGCGCACGCAGCGCCATCGCTAAAACTTTTTATTGGTGGGGGAGAGAACCTTAAATTGCCAAGTCAAATTTCAGTATTTGCCAACTCGTTTTATAAATTTGCCAAATTACCACAGTTAGAAATTGTAATATAGTTGTTATTTGTTAAAAGTTTAATAATATTTCCAATTAGTTTTGTAATTTTTGCCAAGTCTATCAGAAATAGAAAATATTTTATAGTTTTTATTAAAGTTTTAAACAAATTTGCCAAGTGTAATAACATTCACGATTGTTTGGGGGGCCTCCCCCTACCCCCCCCCCCCCCCCTCTTTAGGGAGGCCCCTGCGCACACGTGAAAAGGTTCGCCGAGCCTGGTATATTAGGATGTCAAAATTGGGTTTTTGTATTGAAAGTTTTAGCAATTTCAGAATGAAAACGACCCCACAAACTTATTTTTTAAACATAAATTGAAGGATGATGTAATTTCCAGACAAATAGCTATTTCTGTTTCTTTTCTGGGGCTTCATTTTCCCCAACTGTACAATAATACAAGACGAATAACAATGAATCTTAGTTTTTATTTTATTTTTTTCTAAAACTCTCCCATACATAGCTGTTAACGTTTGTTTTGTTCAGAACACTTCGACCATTTATCCCAAGTCGGATAGACCTGTTTTGAACCAGAAAGTTTATTTAATAAAATGTGTCTTGTTTTGATTCAGTCATTGCTTGATTTGTATATTAAATATTTTTTTTTTTTTTTGCAACATGCTTGACTTCGTAAAATGGACACTTTGCTTAGGAGGGAACCCCCCCCCCCCCTCCCCGCAAAGTTGGTAGGTAGGATAATAGAATCTTGCGGAGATCATCCTAAAACACTTAAAAGTAAACTATTTTATAATAAAACTGAAACTTCACTGAATCCAAAACTCTCTTAAGGGACCTTCTACATTAGGAGACCAAAAGAAAGCACTTTTTTTGTAAAAAAAAAAAAAAAAAAAACAGCATGATGGATCTTTTTGAAATTTTAACAGTTTATTGTACATTTCTTAAGGTATACACAAGAATATTTTTATTAGATTTTGTTACTTATACTCTAAGTTATAAACAAATAGGTTCAACTGCCTTGGAAAATTTCGCCTGGACGGTGGGCATGATAGCGCCTTGGAGAATTATCTGAAACACAAAAATAAATTTTTTTCGTAAACTTCTTGGGTATAGCTTTTAGTTAAATTAAAGGAACTCGTAAATATATTTTAAAAAAAGTTATGTAATGGCTGATTAAAAAAACAAAAACAAAAAAATGTTAAAAATTTTTTTTTTATTTGTTAACTTTAAAAAAAAAAAAAATTTAGTAAAAGCTTTGATTCATATCGAAGGCAATTAAATAAGCTTTAATTAAAAAAAAAAAAATCAAGATGATTCATTGAGTAGTTTTTTTTTTTAAATCTTGCCCACCGTGCCAAAAGATGTGGTTGAACATATTTGTTTATAACTTAGAGTAGAAGCAACAAAATCTAATTTAAAAAAAATGTGTGTATACCTTAAGATATGTACAATAAACTGTTAGAATTTCAGAAAGCATCATGCAGTTTTCTTACAAAAAAAAAAAAAAAAAAAAAAAAAAAAAAAAGTGCTTTTTTTGTGTGTGTGTGTGTGTGTGTCTTAATGTAGAAGGTCCCCTTAAACCTTTCTGAATCTTCTTGCAGGTGTATGAGATCAAACAATAGATAAATTGAATCTGTCATTTTGAAATTCAAAATGACCTGATTTAATTGTATCCAGGCGCAGTGATTCCCAACGTGGAGTAATTAGACTTTTTAGGGGGGGGGGGGAATTCCGAATTTGTTACTCGCGTATTCCCTGGCAGTTTTTATTTTATTGTTATTATTATTTTGAAAAGTAAATTTGTACATTAAACATAAAAAAACTACATGCAGAATTAAAATAAAATAAACAGAAATAAGTTTTTCTGTTAAAAAAAAAAAAAAAAAAAAAAAAGTTTTCAATCGAAAGTTTAAAATGGACTCAAAACAGAATAATTACACGAACAATCTTTTAAAGTACTATTTTGAAACCTTTTTAGGTAGATTTCGTATGAAATACTACCTATTGGGATCGTTCCTATGTTGGAATTTCTGAAAAATTTTTGCAGATCTACACCGATCATGACTCCTAGAACCCAAAACCACCCTCAGTAAAAAACTTTATCTATCTATCTATCTATCTATGTATCTATCTATCTATCTATATATATATATATCACTTTCTTCAGGACACGATAACTTTCGTAATTCTGCACCAATCACTTCCAAACTGATACATAAAATCAAAGGGCATAAAATCAAATAGGAAGGGGTTTTGTGAAAACCGAAAACCCCCCCTAACTTCTTAATTTTTGTACATATCAAATCAGTTTAAAGATTTTATTACTTCTAAAAATAGGGCCAAAATTTTATGTATCACAGATTTTTGATAAAGTTAAAAATGGGCTCAAGGGGCGCAAAAAATAGGATTTTTGGGAGAAAAAAATTCATAACTTCGTCAATTCTCAAGATATCAATTCCAATTAATTTTATTATAAATCTCCTTAATATTATCTACAACTTTCATATTCACAAGTTTTTGATAGGACAAATTCGTACCGCAAAAAAAAATTAAAAACGAAAACAAAAAGGGGGGTTGAAGAAATAAAAAATCCGTAACTCCGTCAATTCAAAAGATATAAAATCCCCATGAATTTATCATATATCTTCTTAATATTGTCTACAACATCTATATAGACAAGTTTTGGATAGGACCAATTCTTACAGTAAAAACAAATTAAAAATACATAGCGGTTGAAGAAAAAAATCATCTAAGTAAGGGTGTTTTCAAATCCAAACTACGTATTTTCTGACTCATTTTACAATTCATTTTTGCTCTCAAAGGCTTCCAATTGGTACGTTTTCTTACTCAGAAACTATATAATGTACCGAAATGGTCGATTTTTTGATAGAGGCAGAATATATTTTAAAAAATGCTGTTAAAGTGGGCATTTTGAACCGAATTTCCCGAAGCGGATTGTGTTGGAAAAATCATTGCATTAAGGATGCACTCAAATCCAAACTGCTTATTTTCTGACTCATTTTTAAATTCATTTTTGCTCTCAGACGCATTTAATTGGTATATTAGCTTATTCAGAAACTATATAATGTACCGCAATGATCGATTTTTTGATAGAGGCAGAATATATTTCAAAAAATTATGTCAAAGTGGGCATTTTGAACGGAATTTCCCGAAGCAATTATGTTATCACTTTCTTCTGGACACGATAACTTCCGCAATTCTGCACAAATCTCTTCCAAACTGATACATAAAATCTCGGTCAAGTTCGTTAATGGGCAAAAGCGGACAAAGGGGATGGAAATAGGGAGGGGTTTTGTGAAAACCGAAAAAACCCCATAACTTCTTAATTTTTGTACATATCAAATCAGTTTAAAGTTTTTATTACTTCTAAAAATAGGACCAAAAATTTATGTATCACAGATTTTTGATAAAATTAAAAATGGACTCAAGGGGCGCAAAAAATAGGGTTTTTGTTGAGAAAAAAATTCCTAACTTCGTCAGTTCTCAATATATCAAATCCAATTAATTTTATTATACATCTCCTTAATAATATCTACAACTTTTATATTCACAAGTTTTTGATAGGACCAATTCGTACTGCAAGAAAAAAAAAAAAAAAAAAAAAAAAAAAAAACGAAAACAAAAAAGGGGGGTTGAAGAAGAAAAATTTTCATAACTCCGTCAATTCACAAGATATAAAATCTCCATGAATTTATCATATATCTTCTTAATATTGTCTTCAACATTTATATAGGCAAGTTTTTGATAGGGGCAATTCTTAGAGCAAAAACAAATTAAAAATACATAGCGGTTGACGAAAAAAATCATCTTATTAAGGGTGCATTCAAATCCAAACTGTCTATTTTCTTACTCATTTTTAAATTCATTTTTGCTCTCAAACGCATCCAATTGCTAGATTATCTTATTCAGAAACTATATAATGTACAGTAATGATCGATTTTTTGATAGAGGCAGAATATATTTCAAAAAATGATGTCAAAGTGGGCATTTTGAACAGAATTTCCCGAAGCGACTGTGTTAGAAACGAAAAATATTGCCCTACTGAGAAAATAATTGTTTATTAATCAAGTTTTAATTAATTGAAAGAAAAATAAAAACACAAGTCGCTTATAAATCTTTTAAAAAATCACGTCAGCATGTTTCATATTTTTTTATTTTTTTAAATTAATCTGAAAATGTGCCAGAAAATTTCGAGTTGTTGAGTATGGAAAAAAAAAAATTTAATATCGCCCTAACATGATTCTCATAAAACCAGCTATTTTATAAAAAGGAAATAAAAACTCGTCAAAAGCAAACAGATAAAACTGTTAAAGTGGATTTATATCTAATCATGATTTAGTTTTTGTTGGTGAAATTAGTATACTTAACTTCGAAATCTACCTCTGCCTGTAGGCCGGGCCGGCAGGGATTTTTTTTTTTTTTTTTCTACGTGTTTAATTTTTTTTTTATAAAGTTTCTGCTATTTTACTTTTATTATTTTTTGAATGAGCCTTTTATTTCTATTCCTTTCGTCATATGTCACACGAAGAAATTTTTGCACCTGAAACTGTCTAAATTTGACTGTCTTGAACATTTTTAACCTAAAAAGTGTTTGAAATATCTAAACGAGGTAATACCACATTTATAAAAACCAGCTGATCTAGCCCGACCTTCGCAGGTTACAGAATGTAGGTGAAAACCACTTTTTCTTTTATTGAAATCTTTTATAAGTTTCCCTAACAACACCAAAAGCAATTTTTATGTAAAAAATATCCATAATGTATTCAAATAAAATTTCGAAATTTATTCAAAGTGATACTTTCGTATTGGCCGTATGCCAGGTGTTAATAGCAGAAACACTCGCCGAAGATTTCGCTATTTACAGCAGTTGTTTTGTTTCTGATATTTGCAGTGGTTTAAGCACGTAGTTCGATTACATGTCTTTTAGATTTGTGTTTTATTTATAGTATTTTTTTTTCTTCTTTGAGGAAATTTTAAATTCGTTATGTAATATTAGCCGGAAACAAATGCTGATCTATTTATATTATTTAAAATACAAACGGTTTAATCTTTCGCAACCGTCAGCACGCGACAGAGATACAGATAATAAATTTAAAAAGAAATATTCTTTTTGAAAATAGTTTATAAATTCATAAGGAATCAGTAAATTGGATTGGAAATGTGTGACGCTTAGAAGTTTAAAAATTAGTGTCAGGTATTGTCAACATTAAAATCGGGGTTCGTGATTTTTTTTTAATGTTTTTTCAAAAAATCTAATTAATCGGATTTTTTTTTAAATTTAAATCCGATTTTTTAAATTTAAAGTGGATATTTTTTATTTAAATTAGATTTTTTAAAATTTAAACCTTTTTTTAAAAAAATTTAAATCGGATTTTTTTTTTTTTTTTTTTTTTTTAAACCGTATATACTCGTGTATAAGTCGAAGAATTTTAGACAAAATTTGAGAGTTGAATATGGGGAGGGGGGGGGGGGGTCGACTTAGACACAAAAAAAATCGCAGATAATCGGCGAATGGGCAAGTCTTTTAAGTAATCACATGAGATATAAAAGCGGACAATGGTCATTTCCCTGTAATTGTTCTGCATGCATTTTCTCTTGAGACAGAATTTCCTTCAATACAGGGGCCTTCCTTTCAACATTTTAATCCCCTTTTAAAAAAAGAGTTCAACTTGAGAATGCTTCTAGATATCTCTCTTAAAAGTCTACAATGCCAAGAAGTACAGTCTAAGAAGTTGTTTACCCTTGCAAATAGGGCTTAATAGATTTTTGAAACTTTTTTTTTCTTTTTAAGTATCATTGAATTGATGTGAATAGGTTTCAAAATAGCTTAAGCTTCTTCGGTTTTACATAATCATATAGTTTTAAAATGTTGAAAAGTCTGATTAGAAACGTAAAAAAGTTTATTAATTTAATGAAAATTTATTAATTTTTTTCTCCTCGATTACAAATCATTTTTCAACATACTACCAGAAATGTAGTTCGACTTATACACGAAAATTCAATTTTTTTTCTTCAAAATTTTGCTTAAGAATTGGGAGGTCGACTTATACACGAGTATACAGTATTTAAATCAGATATTTTTGATTTTTTTTTTCTTTAAATCTCACACAATATTATTATTTTATACAACTTTTAATTTATAAAATAAAAATTATATAATCAGACACACACACATGCATGCTATATATGTATTACCACATATATTAATATTCTTACACAATTTACATAAATGATTAAAATTGTAACATTTTAGGCTATCAAAATATTTTAGGTATTATATAAAATGCATGTAAAACTAACAAAACAAATGTCAAAAATCAATTCTACTTTACATATTTTTGTTCATTTGTTGTTTTACATGTTTCTATGCAAACTCAGTACAGGATTTTTATGGTCAGATGTTAAACATGAACATCAATGTGATTTTACATAATTAAGGTTTACCGATCCTTTTACTTTTCTTTTTATAGACCGATCCTTCTACTTTTCTTCTTATAGACCATATCGTGCTGTCCTCTAAAAAAAAAAACCACAGGAAAATGTATCCTAAAAAAAACCCCACCCTAGAACTTCATCAAAAAAATCACTGAAGTAAAAATTTCTTTTTGTCCTGTTTCTATATGCCATTTACAATAATAAAATTATTTATTATACTTAAGTATACTTATTATACTTCAAGTAATAGTAAGTATACTTTAGAAGTGTTTATTTAGTTTTTTTTTTTTTTTTTTTTTTTTTTTTTTAAATAAGCTAATAATACAGAATTCTAGCGAAAAAAAGAGCTTCATTTTCAAAGTTTTTCTTGTTGACATGTTACAATGACGTACATCAGTTTTTAGATGCTTTTCTGTTAAACCATTAATATGTGAATAAAATGCACCATTTTTAGCTGATTATATTATGTTTGGCTCAGTTTGTGACCTTTTGAAAACAGAGGTAAAAAAAAACCCATGCGGAAACTAAAAATAACCCACTTTTTTATATATAAATAAATGGTGGAGCATACAGTTTTTCTTTAAAATATTAATTTTAAAGGAAAAAAAACAATAAATTATGCAAATTTAATGCATATTTTGCATTTCTAAGAATTTGTACAAGTTATGTCATATCCCCCCCCCCCCCTTTGTTTTTGCAAAAATAAAACCCATCCACTTTTTTTTGTGCACAAAGATATCCTTTTACTTTTATATCATACATTGTTTTATTCTTTACAAGCTTATTTTATTTTAATCATTATTTTACTATTTTATTAGGCGATTCTCAAGTTCACTGTTCAACAAGCATGAAACTTTCTGACACATTTACTCATTTTTAAACATAAAGGTACAAAATTGACAGGGCTGACTAAGCAATTTAGAATCGAAATGAGTTTTACGTTTTTGATAAATTACTTATCGAGTTACAAGTGATTTTCGGTCCCATGACGACTAGTTTTTCGCCTCTCTTTGGGTGGTTTTTCTCCTTGCCTGGAAATTTGGTTCAAAACGACAACTTTGGCATTATTTTCTGACAGATCTTTTATGTTTACCAAAAAATGGAACATTTCTGTAGTTCCTGAATAACACATTGCCAATTTCAGGCATTTCTATTTTCTGAACAAAGATTAATTAAAACATGTGTAATTAGATTGCCCCTTTAGATTTGATTGCAAAAAAAAAAAAAAAACCCTGAAAAAAAAAAAAAAAACTTTTTTGCAGAATTGTGTTTTAAAAATAATTAATAAGGGAAGAAATACTTTGCTGTCTAATATTTTGGTTTCTAGGAGTGTTTTTGCATGTGGGTTTTTTTTTTAGGTAACATGTGTTATTTTTAGGAAAAAGTGGGTTTTTTTTTTCAAATTCTTCTTTAATTGACTGCCATTTTGTAATATAGTGACAGAATCAAAAATACTGTACATTAAAATCTTAGTCAGAACAAGCTGTGAAAATGTAGCTACTCCAAATTGTTTTGTATTTTTTATTAAATTTTATATAGAGAAAAATTCAAAAAGTGGGTTTTCTTTAGAGGACAGCACAATACTGTGCTGTCCTCTAAAAATAAACCCACTTTTTTAATTTCTCATTATATAAAATTTAATAAAAAATACAAAACAATTTGAAGTAGCTACATTTTCACAGCCTGTCCTGACTAAGATTTTAATGTATAGTATTTTTTTTTCTATCAATATATTACAAAATGGCAGCCAATTAAACAAGACTTTGAAAAAAACCCACTTTTTCCTAAAAATAAACCACATGTAAAACGACAACTTTGGCATTATTTTCTGGCATTATTTTGACACTTCTAGAAATCAAAATATTAAACAGCAAAGTTTTTCTTTCATTATTAATTAGTTTTAAAACACAATTCTGCAAAAAAGAAAAAAGAAAAAAAAATAATAATATTTTAATAATTGTAAATTGAAGGATTTACAAATGAAAAATTATAAATGTAATTTTTTGCTTATTTTTTAAAAAACTAAATAAACACTTAAGTAATTTTAAATGCTTTTATTATTGTAAATGGCATATAGAAACAGGACAAAAAGAAATTTTGACTTCTGTGATATTTTTGATTAAGTTCTAGGGTGGGTTTTTTTTAGGATACATTTTCCTGTGGGTTTTTTTAAGAGGACAGCACTATACTGATGCTGACATTTTTATCTGGCTTCGAATATCCTTTGCAGTCATTCTTTTGCTTGCAAGACCGTGTGAACAATAAAGCTTTCGGATCGTTTTGAAAGAATTCTCAGCCTTCCTGTAGATTTTACATAACCATAAGTTGTTGCAGCACATGAAAATTTTAAATAATTTTGGAAGCAAGTTAAGATGTTAACTTTTGTTTTTTGTTTAAGTGCTGGTACAGAAAAACGAGTTTAGCAGCTTTATCAGTTCCTAATTTTTGAATGTACCAAACAAAGCAGAAAACAATCGTTCTGGTGAAGAAGATGAATTTATTGTAGTAAAAAGCTGATTATGAATTTTTCAGTTTTTTAGTATTATCCTTTTCAATAACTAACATGTGTCATCCATCATTCTAAAGGACAGAGTTCTTCCACCATATTAGATTGAGGCAAAAATTCATGGAATGGTCCAGATTTTACTTCAAATTTTAATATAACTAGGGGAACGAACCCGAGCTCCTCGGGTTACAGAGTATAGGTAAAAACAATTCTTTTTTTTTAACTCTAATTATTATTTTTTTTTACATGTAATATATATTTTAGATTGTCCACTAACATAAAAAAGAATTTTTATATGAAAAATATCAATTATGCAATCAAATAAAGTTTTAAAATTTATTAAAAGCGTTACTTTCACATGACAGGAGTTCTTAGCCCAAGATTTTGCGACTTAAGGCAGTCTTTCCGAACATTTCAGTGCTTTAAGCGCGTGGTTCAATCCCATGTTTGTTAAATTTGTTTCTTATTTACATTATTTTATTTATTTTTCTATAGAGGAAGTTTTATTTTTGTTATGGGACATTAGACGGAAACAAATGCTGACATTTTTACATTGTTTTAAAGGCAAGCGGATTAATATTTCATAATTGAGCTACATGTGATAGAGATACATTTAAAAATAATTCATGCTTCAAAATCTCTCTCTATATATATCGCATGTGGCACAGAAATCGCAATTATTTGTTAATTGTTTAATGGCAACCCCCGAATGAAACGCATCTCATTGGTTATTGTGTAATAGTTTTCAAAAGGGAATAAAATTAAATAAAAAAAGTTTAATTAATAACTATAGAAAAAACAATTTATATAATAAAAAAAAAAATAAAAGTAAATAAACAATTTATTAATAAATAAACAACAACATCCGGGTTACCATATCAAGCAAAATAACGACACCTTGGCGCCAGTTAAGTAACCCGGTGCGTATATGACATTGGCATCAGAAAAAAAGTCGCGCCAACGTGGTGCGTATATGACATCTGTGCCGTCTTTTACTTATTTATTTATTTATTTATCGAACAACAAACATACGACTTCATCTCATTTAAAATACAATAAATAAATAAATAAATAAAGGTACTTTTCCAGTATAGGTACTTGGCGAAATAGAGAAAAGGTCCATGGCGAGGAAAGAAATTTGGCAACGTACTTTCTGGCAACCTATTTAATCAAAATATTTTTTTCGAATAAAACTACATAAAAGTTGCCATGATCAGAAAGAGTTTGTACTTTAATGTTAGCTGGGCGCAATTCTTGCCAATGGCATTTTTTATCTCGCCAGCACATTTTTTTTATTTTTCGAGGGGTAAATTAAAACAATGCTTTGATGTTGAAATTAAATAATTTATGGTTTTATTTATTCTTTTTCTTTTTTAAAGATTTTCTTTTTAAGTGAAAGTCATGAATTTTAGACGTTTAAGTTTTAAATTAAAGCTATCCATTTTAAATAAAATGAGTGAAAGGATTATATTTTAATCATGAAATATGAAAAACGGGTACAATGTTTGGCGATTTATCACCTGTGCCCGACTAACATAAAAATACAGAGTTCTTGATTTCTCTATCAGAATCTTCCTCTTTGGCGAAGGATCGAGCAAGTAAATTAAATTATGAATAAAAGTAACATGATACAATGGGATTACATGACATGATACCTAGGATACATTTAAGGGAGACCAAACTGGTCGCCACGGGCGGATAGTTGTTTTCAAAACCATAATAACTCGGTCATTTAAGATACAATTTTCAAACAAATTTGAAAGTATGCATTTTAAAGTAATTGCATTTGAAAGTAGGCTTTTTTCTCTATTTGACGGCGTAAAAATTGAAAATGCGCGATATTTAGAAATTTAAAAAATCGCTGACATAGCAAGCATTTTAATTTAATTTTTTTTTCATGTTTTATGGGAAATGACAACAAAATATACAGTATCTCCTATTTTCGATTATTTTCCGTTTACTTTCAATGACTTTCAATAGAAATGGGGTTCTTTTGTTGCCACGATTAGAAAAATGATATTAAAAACTACAAAAAAAATTAATATCTCAAAAATAAATTGAGATACAGCTTTCAAACAAATTGCATTTAAAAGAGCATTTTTTTCCTCATAAAACGGTCTAAAAATTTAAAATGTGCGACGGTTAGAAGTTTAAAAATTTGCAGTAAAGAAAATTGCAAAACCAAAATTTTATTTTAAATTTCAATGTGTTGCCATTAGCAAAATGACGTATGCGTTACGCACAGATATGTTTGTCCTTTATAATATAGATAGGCATCACCATAGTAAAGAATTTCTTTCCTGCATAATGAGGATTCAAAAGATAAGATGATAAATGTGTTGAGCTCAATGCTTGTTAGCAATCAGCAAAGTCAGACAATTTTATTTTACTTGCAGAAGTTTTTCTAAATACTATACTAAGTAATAGGCAAGTAAGTATCCCTATATTTAATATATTCCCGCTTAGATTTCCTTACTTTTGCAAGCTTATTTTACAATTTGATTTAAATACAATTTGAAACCATTTTTTCTAAACTTTGCATTGCACTTAACTTTTTGACAAAAATTAAGCTGTATCTTTCTAAAAACTGATTATCTGTATTATATGAAACTAAATTATATTAAAGTGCGTTAATATGTTTGTTGACATCTTGAATTTATTTAAAAATAATTTTAAAAAATCTGATTTAAAGCGGCGGTTAAAAAAACAAAACAATTGATTTAAATCATTATTTTAATCGTGATTAAAATTTAGCTGATTTTAAATCAACGAACCCTGATTAAAATGACGTCCGCGTTACTCACAGACGCTTTTATCCTTTATAATATAGATTATAAGTATTAAATAGCATAAGAAAAGGAAATGGACGAATATTAAATATCTATTATTCCAATACAAGCCTCCTACACAGTAAGTATATGACATGTACATTTTAAATTTTAAAATCGGATATTACATTGCAGTCAATGAACGATAATTAGAAAGGGAAAACAGAGAAATGTGTTGTGATGGGGAATCGTGGCTTCAAGTTGTTGATAAAGATGAGAATCTTGAAATGATTCTTGCGTATTTTTTTATCCTTGAAAAAAATTCAATGACCAAAGCTTTTTCACCTTATCTTTATAGCTTACTAAAATGGATTATAAATAGTGTCGATGTTATAAATTGTAATGCTAAATGAGAGAGTCTCTTCAAACATTTTCGGAAGATAAAAGTGCAGGCCCTACAACACTTTAATACTGAGGTAAGTTGTAAAGAAACACAACCCAACTCTTTTTGACATAAAGGAGAAAATTTATAGCCTCATTGTAGTAATAGAATTGGGTTAAAAACACATTTAGGACTGAAAATTTAGTACCTTTTTGATAAGTTGAAAAATGTGAAATGAACAGAATTAACAATGAAAATTGTTAAGATTGTTCTCAATCAAGTTCACTGTTGAACAAGCGCGAAACTTTCTAACACAATGACGTACCCATTTTTAAACGTAAAGGTATAAAATTGGCAGACCTGACGATGAAAGCAATTTGGAATCAAAATGATTTTTTTTTTTTTTTTTTTAATGATCTATCGAGTTATATGCGTTTTTGATCAAACGATAGGTTGTTTTTCTCCCTTCGTTTGCCTTCGTCGGGAAATTCAGTTCAAAACCTTTGACAGTATTTTCTGAAAAATCTATTATGTTTACTAAACAATGGAAAACGTCTTTCGATGACATAGATTCTGAATAACACCTGCCAATTTCATGCGTTTCCGAACAAAAATGAATTAAAACTTGTGTCATAAATTTGCCCCTTTGGATTCGAAAACAGCCTTCAGGCTGTTTATGTTTAGGCTTCTGTTAGGCTTCTTTCATGTGAATACTGTTCACTTTTTAACTCATAGGAAACATGTTGCAAAGTCACAAGGAAGGGTGGGGGGTCTGAATTTTACAGATGCTTCGGTGGGGTTTAGGCAATAAATGTTGGGAACCACTGATCCAGGGTAATAACCTGGACTATTCCTCACAACAGTACGTTCTGTATGTTATTTACCAAATATATTTTGCACACTCTGTTACTAATTGGATGAATAAGGGAAAGTTATGTTAAGGCTTGCTATCAATCTGACCGCACCCCCCCCCCCACACACACACACACACCTTTTAATATTACATAATCCTACGGGCTTGGTGTGTATCCGTACTTTTCCAAATTTTCCTTAGAAAATTAAAATGTTTACCCTCTTTTTTTCTGTATCCTTTTTTTTTTTCAGAATTACATGACTAAATATTCCTAAAGTGCTTAGTTTAGTTGTATTTCAAGTGTTGAAATCTTATTTACAAATTACAAGTCACCCAGAATTTAACAGTTTGTAAAATTAAGTTCTAGTGTACATGAGGGGGCTCACAACCATACTAGACCAAACCCATTTAAAAAAAGGGAGGGATAGTCCATTTAGAAGGTGCATATAATCTATTTTATCCACTCCCACAGTGAACCAAGTCTGTAAACCGATGCCATGTATGAGAAAGTATGTGAGAACAAGTTTGGTTCTCTGTTAGAGTAGATAAAATAGATTATATGCACCTTTTTAAATGTACTATGTCATTTTTTTTCAAAATGGACTTGGTCTTGGTTGTGAGCCGCTCATATTTTAGAATTTTTTTTCTCAAATAAAAAAGAAGGTAATATTTTTAATTTTAAAAATAGAGATGCATAATTTGCGATCTAATCAGTATGTGTTTATATTGCAGGTACATTCACAGTCATGTGCTACAATATTCTCTGTGATAAATACGCCACGCGTCAGATGTATGGCTATTGCCCAAATTGGGCTCTCGACTGGTCCTACCGGAAAAGGAATATCCTCAACGAAATTGTCCACTACAAAGCAGACATCATATCCCTTCAGGTAATATTCAACAAGGCAATATTTCTTTTATAAGTCTTTGGGATTTGTATCTTGTAAAATTGTTCTGTTATTTTATTAACCCGCATAGGCAATGGATTGGTTTTAAACGGGTGAAACTAAATTAAGAACAAGCAGTGTTAAATTTTTTAAAAATCTCAAAATGACAACCTTTACAAGTAAATTAAAGGGTTTTTGGGATAATCTAAACTTTTGACCACCTTACCATGAAGAAGTAAGGAGGGGGAGAGGGGCGATGGATGATGTTTTTATTTACGAGGTACTTCACTTGCCCGAAAACCCCGCTTGTTAATGTTGATCCTATGGGACATACTTTAAAAAATATCTTACTTGCATTTCCGTATTTCTAAAGGAATGTTTTTTTTTTCTTTTTTTTCTCCCCCGTTAGATAACTCCAGTTGATGTCTACAATTATCTTTTTTTGTTCGCAGTTTATTTTTTTATGAGAACACTTTAGAAACCATTTTTTAAAGTGAAAGAATCTTCATAAAAAATAAATAAATAAATAACATGAACCAAAATTGAAAAAGAAAAAAGGCGTCTTCGTAGAGATCAACCTCAGCTATCCATTGGAAAAAACATCATTTAAAATTATTGAGATGCAAACAAGTATTTAAAAATATATATCCGTAGGATTGGATTAACATTAGCGAGCTGAGGTTTTCACATGAGTGAAGGTTGCGTGAAGGCGGGGCCGAAACTAGCTTTTTTTGCACCCGGGGCAAACATGGATCCCCCCCCCCCCCTTCTGCAAAGTATATTTACAAAGAGAATTTTAATCGAGTTATTTTTTTCTGATGGACTGATAGCTTCCATTATTATGAAACAGTCATTATAAATGAAATGTTAGGTGAAGATGGAAGAGCAGCCGTAAAATGTTAGGATTCTGATTTTCTGGTCAGAAAAGGGGATGGCCATAATTATTATTTTTTTTAAATTATGGCCATTTTTTCTCCATTATTTTTTTCTCTCTTTCATCTTCACCTAACACTTCATTTATAATGACTGTTTCATAATAATGGAAGCCATCAGTCCATCAGAAGAAAATGATCCATTCCAAAGGTATAATCCTTCATTCGGCGCCCGAGGCACATGCCCCCTCTGTCTCCCCTTAGTTTCGGCCCTTCAGGAATGTGTAGCCCCTAAGATCCAAGAACAGAAATTCTAGGAGAAAATCTGCTCTCGTGCAGAACAGATAAAAATGAGTCAAAGACAGATTTTCCAGTTGAATATTTGAAAAGGAAGGAGCTCTGTCATTGCGCCATCTGTTGCTGTATTTCTTATGAGTTATCGAACTTTTTTCGACATATTAACGAATCCAAACAATAAAGGTATACTAGTGTAGGATTTTGAGTTTTTAATCTGGGCACTATCATTGATTTTCAAAACTTGACCATCTTGACTTACAGTTAATGGCATATTTATAGTCATTGTGGCAGAAATTTCGGAGGGAGATTAAACCCTGTCAACCCCCCCCCCCCCCCCCTTAACCCCATTGTTCTCCCATACAGCCTTGCAAGTATGCGATATAGAGCATTTAGTTTGTTTATTTTAACGTCAACTATTTTTAATTTCTGGTTTTAACGTTCTCATAGCATTCTTTTTTTTCGGAGCCTCGCTATTTAACCATGATTTTTTAATTTTCAAACAATAACTCTTTCAATTGTCTTTGAGATTTATCAGAAGATTCTGTTTTTTTCTGTTGGGGTGGGTGATAAAAGAAAATTATTTCAGCAATTATTTTTATTTTTTTAATAGCAGAATGAATATTTTAATACTTTTCAATATTAAAAGAATTAAAGTAAAGATTTTGGTGGCGCCATCTGTATTTAAAGCACCAAGTTAAACATGATTCTAAAGAGATAAAGAATCAGGAACTTTGATAACATAAATTCTGTTTCCAAATGTTCTTAAATGTTAATTTAACCCCTCTTTTTATTTTGATTGTTAAATTTTTACTTTTTATTTGATATTTATCAAAATCGTTTGAACCTTTTTTATTGTAAAATGAAATTATTAAAGGAAGGACTTTTAATAACAGAATGAATATTTAAAAAAAAAAAAAGAAAAAAAAAACAGTAGTATGATAAGTAAGGTTATATTTATAAACTGTAAAGAATTTTTTTTTCTCTGATGAATTTAAGCAGGAATTATAATCATATGATATATTCTTGAGCACTAATTAAATAAATAAAAGCCTTTTTATACGATTCTCAAACGTAAATGTAGTTTGTTTTATTTAATTCTGAAAATAAAAATTATATTTGCTACGTGAAAAGTGGATCACCACACTTGTTTGATTCGTCTAAAGATAGATCCAGTCCTCAATTTAGAGATTATTCATTATCATTCTTAACAACTTTTATGTATGTATTGTATGTGTACCTATTTGTTGCCAGAGAAATATTCTCTACACTTTTTTTTATTAACCCCTTTCTTGAATCTGTTATTAATTGCAATATATAATTTGTTTCAGCAATTTACTTTCCATGCCAACATTTATACCCTTTCTTCAAATAAATATTGTATGCCTTCAAATAGTGATGATTGTTTTGGTGGCGCCATCTGTTTCTTATGGCACGAAGTATAAATATTTTTAACAAAATTAAAGGCGATTTGAAAACAAAATTTCTTTTTTCCCGTTTTGTTTCGTTTCGTTTTTTTATTTTTATTTTTTGTAAAGCTTTTAGGGTGAGATAGAATAGAGATGTCTTTTTGTAGTTTTGGCAATGCTCTGTTGCTATAAATCAGAATTTTTTTCTAAATAGCAAAATAATTCCATAGTATTTCTGTACATGGTTTTGTTTCTGCATCGTTCTTAAACAATTCATATTTTTTCTTATTGATTCTGTAAATAATGTAGATGCTTTCTGAATTTATAATAAGAGGATTCGTTAAAAATAACTCCTTTTCCATTAATAAATTTTTTCCATGTATTTAAAATCAATTTTATTGCATAATAGGTTGCCAACGATTTCAATCAATTGATTAAAAGCGGTCATTTAAATTGTAATTTTAATCAGATGGTTAAAAAAAAAAAATCCCACATTTTTCTGAATCTTTACTTAGGGAGTGGGGGGGGGGGGGGGGGGAAATTTAAATCCATGATGAACATAATTTCCAGCATGTGTTATTACAGTTATAGATATTACCTATTGAAAAAGTTAAAGAAACTCTAAATAATTGTTTACAGAATTAATTTCTTACGCTTGGCAAAATTTTTATATCAGCCAAAGAAAGCATTTTATTTAAAGTCCAACAAACACAATATACAGGGTATCCGGTCTCAACGGTGTCAATGGCTAATTCCTAAACCGTTAGTCATAGACATATAGTTCCAATTAGAAAAATGCTTTAAATCAGGTAAAGAAATATTTTAAAAGCGATTTGGGTCAATAAAAACATTTCTTAAAAAATTACGAAATTTAAATTTTTATATGGTCCCCCGGTCCTATAAGTTATATTTAGTAAAATTTTCCTATTACACTGACATTTAAGACAAAAAAAGTCCCATTCATATAACGCTAAAATTGCACGAGTTATGAAACTTTAAAAATGCATGACTTATGCCACTTTTCTGCTCTGAAAACAAATGAGTTCAGCTTGGCTTTGAGGGGTCACATTCCAAGTGCTTAAAGTATTTGAAAATCTCATTTCATGTGAATCTGTTCTTTGAAAAAAATCATACAAGTATTACGATTAAGTTAACATTTATTAAGTGTCAGATTGGCTGAAATGACATATGTTTTATTTTGTCAGGATTTGAGACTGTTTCTTTTATGATTTCTTTTAATAAAATTATGTTATTTTTATAAGTTTTTATGTTACTTCAACAATCTTATGTATGTTTTTTCAGTTCAAAATTTGTATTCGAACTTTAACCCACTTTCAAATATCCGATCGAGATTACATTTTACATACTGGTGCAAATACGATAACAATCTAATATTACTATAATTTTCGGTAATTACCATTTACACTTATTTTACAGAATAACACAAATTTCGGTCAGATTAGTTTAAGAAAAAGTTTTAGATTAGATAATACAAGACCGAGATTGTTGGGATTTTTAACTTTTATGTATTTTTTAGCACTGAATACGAAAATTGCCTTAATTTTTAACCATCATGTCAGGATATTTCGCAAATAATAAATTGTCGTATTTATAGAATAACAAAAATCGGATACTATAAAGTAGAGGAGATTGTTGTATTTTTTAACTTTTGATAATTGATTTTTACACACTTTTTAGCACTAAATCTGAAAATGACTTTCATTTTTAACCATCATGTTAGAATTTTTTTGCAAATGTGTAAGTTAAAATCAATGCAAAAACCCTTGACGGGTTAAAAGTTTCTGACGCAGCACTTTATCTTATGCTCTAAGAATTTTAAATATGGAACTAACTTAAAAATACTGATATCAAATTTTGAGTGACGTTATGCTATTTCTTAAAAAATATATTTGTATTTATTTCACCATTTTATTTTTGTTTTATTTATAATCGCATGTGCAAAAGTTATGTTCAACATGAAAAGCTGCATAAAATTTTATTCGCTGTTGCTTTATCATTTACATCTCTCATAAATTCAAAATATGTGTTTTAAAAGATATGATATAAAATTTAAGTGACGCCTTGATGTGACTTTAAAAGGTTTGTTTTAAAATTCAATTTAAATTATTTTTGACTTGGTTAAAATATTTTTTTTACATCTACACAATACTTTTAATTTTCCAATTCACTGTTAAATATATCACTTTCATTGAATCTATACTATGCATTGAAATGTATTTATTTCAATAAATTGATTTATCTTTTGTGTCACGCTATTCAAAATTGTGAGTAAGATTTATGTAAATGGTTTATTTGCGTCAAACTATCCTTTTTCATACATTTCATGTAGTTTGGACACAATGACGCAAAGAAACCATTTACATAAATCTTACTCACAATTTTGAATAGCGTGACACAAAAGATAAATCAATTTATTGAAATAAATACATTTCAATGCATAGTATAGATTCAATGAAAGTGATATATTTAACAGTGAATTGTAAAATTAAAAGTATTGTGTAGATGTAAAAAAAATATTTTAACCAAGTCAAAAATAATTTAAATTGAATTTTAAAAAACAAACCTTTTAAAGTCACACCAAGGCGTCACTTAAATTTTATATCATATCTTTTAAAACACATATTTTGAATTTATGAGAGATGTAAATTATAAAGCAACAGCGAATAAAATTTTATGCAGCTTTTCATGTTGAACATAACTTTTGCACATGCGATTATAAATAAAACAAAAATAAAATGGTGAAATAAATACAAATATATTTTTTAAGAAATAGCATAACGTCACTCAAAATTTGATATCAGTATTTTTAAGTTCCATATTTAAAATTCTTAGAGCATAAGATAAAGTGCTGCGTCAGAAACTTTTAACCCGTCAAGGGTTTTTGCATTGATATCATTACTTTTTTGAGGTTAGTGATAAAATGATTAAAAAAAAGATACTTATGGAATTTAATGCAGATTTAATTTTTACTATTTTATTACAATTTTCCTTATAGCAGTTTGTATATAAAAACAACTGGGTAAGTATAATCGCAGATCGCACAGAGGGTTTCATTTGATATTCCTTTAAAAACACTTTATCCTTAAATTAATAAATCCAAAATGTTAATTTATAATTATTAAATCCTTACATAGATGTAGCACCAATAGTTCCAATTTTCATGGGGCAGGGAACGCACTCTTTTAAACAAACCACCTTCCAATTGAAGTCATCAAAAACCAAGTTGAATAAGCCAGATCCCGTTGTGTTGTTTGACAAACAGCAGTCTCATGTCCCCTCCTTCCCCCCTTTTTCAAAATTTTTCAGACCAGTACCTAAGAATGGAACCGAAATAATTTTTTCTCTTCAGAAATTACGATAAAAAAATAGTATTCACTACTCATAAATTTACTTTAATGCTATATAGGGTGATTATTAAGTTAATTATAACGTTTGGAATATGTTGCATTGATGTCCGAAAGGTAGTTTCTGAGTTATGGAAGCTGGACCCATAAGGCGCCATAGAGGGGCGAAGCCCGCTAGTGTCTATCATAATTATATCTGCCATGTAGACTAATTGCGATATTTAATCAAAATAGCCCCCCCCCCCCTCCTCATCCCCGGAAATATAACAAATACAAAATGTGTCTTTATAAACCTATCATCAAATAGGTTTTTATTTCTTTTTCCCTAAAAAAACATGATTTTTATATCCGTAACGTAAATAGCAGATGAAGCCCGCTAGTTCCTATCATAATATATATTTTAATAATTTTATATAGTCTACAATAAAAATCAGACTTAAAATAGTCTAGTTCCATGAGTACTTGTAGTGTCAGTTACATGCTACGATTTTTGGATACCAGTATTTTAGAACGGGAAAATGTGACTTATTTTATCGGAGATATCTCATTAATTGAATAAGGTGAAGCAAACTTTTTGAAAAAAAGGTGGTCAACAAGCATGGCAGTTATCAGCTATGTGACTTTGTGCTAAAGTCCATTAATTTGATCTGCTTTAAAAAGATTACGGAAGATTGAATTATAGTAGAACCTGGATTAACCGAGCTTCGATTAATCGAGGTTTCTGTTAACCGAGCCGATAACAAAGTCTGATTTTTTTTCCCTTTTGAATGAGCCTTAAAAATAACCACACTCTTTAGCTCACTGTCCGTGCTATACAGGCCCTTCTGCCCCCAAAAGCCCTCAACTCCAAAGAAACATTGGACCCTGAGAAGTCAATAGCGAACAATGCTTTGTTTCCAGTGGCTGTGTGAACTTTCGTAAATTTTTCAATTTGCATTTTAAAATTTACTACTGGTAGTTGATTTTCTTTTTAAATTTGTTAAGCTGTGAAACAGAACTTTACATATATTTACTTTTATTATTTAAAAAACGTTCTATATATTTTTTTAAAAGAGATGTTAAATTCGCAAGCACAGCGAGTTTTTACACACAGTTTCTATTAACCGAGATTTCCGATTCCGATTTACTAACAGTCCCAATTAGCTCGGATAATCGAGGCTGCTCTGTATAATTAAAAAATCAATGGCGATCTTACTGTAAACAGGTTTCCCTTTTACTGAGGGATTTCAAAACCGAATCAGCTGATGTTAGTTTCTGTTTCCCTGCTTGATTAAATAAGATTAGTTAAACATTTGAAAATTACCAAATATAAAAGGAACTAAGTCAACAGAGTCTTTGCTTTATGGTATTTTTTAACAACGCTATAAGAAAATGATTTTAAATAAGAGATTTTAAATGTAACGTTTTAAATCTGACATAATTTTCACCAAACTTTCCTTTCTCTTTGTAGCATTCAGAGATTTTAAATGTAACGTTTTAAATCTGACATAATTTTCACCAAACTTTCCTTTCTCTTTGTAACATTCAACTGAAAATATTTTTATTATTAGAAAGATAATATTATTATTTGCGCTACCTTAAAATTAGCAACTATAGTTAAAAATATCATCTCGAAATTTGAAATAAATCTCTCATATAAATATATTTTTTAATTTACACTGTTTTGCAATATGTTTTGCAATGTGTTTTGTAAACTGTTTTGGCCACTTTGGCCAATATGACGTAATTTCCCCCATTTACGACTTTTAACACATATCAATGAATTTATTATTTAAAAAATTTCTTTTTCTTTTAATATTCACGTGTAAATATAATTTTTATGACGTAATTTTCAATGTTTTCCTTCTTTTAATGCGTAATCATTTAATTCTAATTTGAAAATAATTGATTATTTTATAATTTTCTTTCATTTTAAGTAAGCATGTGTAAAAACAATTTTTATGACTTAATGTTTAATATTTTCCTGCTTTTAACACGTTATCATTTAATTCTAATTTAAAAGGATTTTTTTCTGTTTATAATAGTCACGTGTGAATAAATTTTTAATTTAAAGGATATATTATTCTTCACGCTGTTTTAACATTTGGCAACAATTTAAAAGAACCTTTTCTAAAATATGTAAAAAATATCTCTGGAAATTCTGAAAATTTTAATTTAAAATTGAAATAAACCGTCAAAAAATTAGGCAAGTTAAGAATAATAAATGCACTCTGCAAACTTCGAGTTTCTATTGAATGATTAAATTGAATGAAAATGATTAAATTCCCATGTATATTTTTTTTCCTATGAGACTTTTTTAATGAGACAATTTTATCCAGATTTAACATTAAATATCTCTTAAAATAATTCTCCGATTTAAAAACTGTCTACTTCAACATTTTTATCAAACATTTCTCTATAATACTACGCAATTGCGTCAAAAGATGGCGACACCAGAATTCTGATATGCTTATTATGTAAACTGTAAATATTGCAAAGAATTGTCTCGGGGTTATCAAACTTCATTGATATTTATAAATAAAACATTTCAACTAAATTATTTATTATAAAAGAATTATTACATCACAATAGCTTTTATGCAAGGAAAATAATAATTATAATAATAATAATATTATGGATGTCAGTGATTATATATTGATTGACCGTCATAATAATAAAAAATGATATTATAAAAAGAAGAGCTGAAATGAATTATTTTTTTACGTTTCTGATCGTGTGATTTATATTCAAATAATAATTATTAATGTATATTTTTTATAAAGTGATTGAAATTAAATATATTTATAAAATTTATGGTAATATTTTTATTGTTGAAAAATTGCCAAGAAATAATCATCATCAAATTGGCGTCATTATAATTGTAATTTTATTTAACTTAATAGCAATTAAAAAAATTACAAAGGAACTGAGAATAATGGTCAACTAGCAGACTTAAAAAAAAAAAAACATTCACATGTGAAAACACGTACCAGAGAGTATCGAACTGCCTATCTTAAGGTCAGTAAACGATGGCCCTTAGCCACTCAGCCAGTGGGAAGACAAAATTTTTCTCCCCAAAAGTGGTTAAAAAGAAAGCATGTGTATGAATACAGTGTCATGCATTTTCGGTGAAATTTCCATAGGATGGCGAAGAAATATAGTCCGATTTTTCATGCGCATTATAAAACGAACAAGAGTCTTGCTGGAAACAAGTAAATTGTTATTTGGTTCATCTGAAACATATTTATTTAATTTTTAAAAAATCGCCCGTGTCATTTTCGAGAGAAAAAAAAATCGAATTATTTAACGAACGAGAGTTTTCCCAGAAAAAAGAAAAGTGTTATTCACCTTGCCTTAATCACATTTATATTATGTATCAATTTAAAAATAATCGTTAGAACCGTTTTCGAGATTTTCAAATTAGGAACTTCCTCGATATTATACCAACGTTTTCACTTTAAAAATGGCTATTTAGATCTCAAAATATACTGCACGTAGAAATGCAAAAATTTCAGTATACGATTAGACTGCAGATATAAGACTGTTCTAGAAAATTCAGAACAATAAGACATCTGTCTGCTGAGTTATTAAAAGGCGGCTTTTCGCGTTTTCTTTGATGTCGAGTTAGCTGTATATATGAGTTCCGCGATCTACGAATTCTATGATACGATACGATACGATTTTAGGCTTAAGGCTGCGTCACTCGAAATACTACCGTCTTCCATGATATAGCGAAAATCTCATACTATAAAACATATGTAAAACTTATTTTATTTTATTTTATTCAATAATTTATTTGATATTTTTCCTTATCTTGGGATTCTTACAGCTGGGTGGTGTGATGAGATGGGGGAGGAGATTAAATTTTAACTTTGAACTTTTTAACTTTAAAATTTACAATTTGCGAAAAATCCTGATGTGATGGCTAAAAATGAAGGTCAATTCCGGATACAGCTGTACAGAATACATTAGAACCAATTATCAAAAGCTAAAAAGTATCAAATAACCCAACTTTTGCAGGCTAGTGTAATCTAATAATATTTTAAAGTACGTATCATTTTGTAAAGAATTGAGGCTGTTAATTTAGCATCATTTTATTTAACAAAAAGTTATCCTCTCTGTCTTTTTTTCCAGTGGAAGGGGGGAGGGGGTAATATACTTGTTTTTGTGTAAATTTATTTGATATTAACAGAGCTTCGCTGATCTGTTTCTTTCGATTGTCCCCAAATAAACCTGAGGTTCGGTATCCCACTGCCTCATACACCCAAGCAGACTATGCCCACTCTGGTCTTGAATAACGTGATCCTTGAATTATTAGGATTTTTTAAAATTTTGACAGAGATTAAAATCATGTGTTCGGCTTCATTGTTCTCATTGCTGTAGGAACCGATTTGGCATTCTTTCAACTTTAATCTAATCAGAATAGTAACATAGTGGAGTGTTTTTTACATTTTAGAAAAAAAAAAAAAAAAAAAAATGTTAAAAAAAAAATCACAAAAAAAGCCTGAAAAAAATCTAAGAAAATTGAAAAATCATAGGAAACAAAATTTACTATATCAGACTCTTTGGATGAAACAGGATTCTTATATGAAATGTCAAAATTTTGCCGCAAAACGCTAAAAATCATGTAAAAGTTTTCTAAAAATTGCAAAGGACAAATTTATTTTATTGGGCTAAAAGATTGAAACCAATCATCAACAAATTCTAATAATCTCCAATATGAGCTTTAAAAGCTCAGTGTTTTTCGTAAAAGGCGGCTAAAATAATAAAAGAGATGTTACAAGTTTAAAATATACCTTTTAATTAAAACTTCTTAGTAGGGCTGTATTTCCCAAGTCCATCATCAGAGAATATTTTATAACTAATTGCTGTTTATTCATACAAATACATCACTTCATTTTGAAATGAGAAAGCCAATAATTATTAGAGTTAAAAGTAGAAGTAGCAGTCTCTTGGATTGAACTTAAGTAGAGAAAATAAATATTAACTGCAGTTCCATTTATTTATGTTACTTTCATTTCAAATGCTTAGCTGGACTATTGAAGTACCAGTGTTCCAGATTAAATTTGCATAGAAAAAATATTTAACTGCCGTACCAGAAACTTTAATACGTCACTTAGCTCAAGTTTCAGATTTTTAACCATATTGGGTATAAAAAATGACCTTTGTAGAGATCGACCTCTGCTATCCATTCCTATGTAAAAAAATCATTTAAAAATGTTGAAGTGCAAACAAGATAGCTTAAAAATTTCATCTATATGATTAACATTTGTGAGCAGTTGTTTTTTCATGAGTGAAATAGCTCCTTAACACCTGTGTCTCATTTATCTTCTTCCCAAAGACCCTGTCATGTTTACCCTATGTTTAAATTTGAAGTTTGTAATTTTTTCTTTCTCTTTCATTATTTTTATTGTTAAGTCGCCACTGGTGTACAGAACATGCTGCCCATGTATTTGTGTAATTTATAACATTTCTTTCTTGATTATTATTGTGGGTTTTTTTTATTTGTTTGTTTATTTCTTTTACATTATTACTAGACATTGCATTAAAAAATATCATCAGAAGTTGATATTTTGGATGGTAGAAACTGCCAATATTATAGTAATAATAGTGTTGGCGCCGAAATTCATCTGACAAATAAATTTTCAAAATCCAAGTGAGATGGGAGAGCAATTAGGTTAAATAGTTTATTAAATAAAACTGAAATAGTATGTAAATTCTATTCATCATTAGAAGTTAATAATTGTTCCATAATAGTAATTCTCCGTATTTAACAGAGCCAATACAAAAAAAAATGTGTTCTCTGCTTGGTTGCAGAGTCAGGACTTCCACTATACACTCTGTATTAAACAGAGCCATGATTTAACAATTGGCATCTCTGATTACAGAGTCAGGACATGTTACATGTTCTCTGCTTGGTTACAGAGTCAAGACTGACCATTTTAAAAATGATACATATTATATAAAATAAACATCAAAATAAAAATTACAGTATGCAGTTATAAATCTTCTAAATAGCTATAATATTCATTTAAATGACATCCAAGTAATTATAAAACTAATAAATCACCATCAATTCAAAATTATTATAAAGTAAATAAATCTATATTACATGACCTTGAAATCATAATGTTACTCATAAATATTGATTCAGGGTTATAAACAATTTAGATAAACAGATTAGATTTTTTCTGTCAAAAGAAATCAGTTTTATAATTATATTTCACAATATGAAAGATAAACAGAGTTAAAATATAAACAAATAAATTTGAGGGCATTTACGCCGTAACATCCTCCGCCTCCATGAACGGAGTTCATCGAACAATTATAACTTACCAAATTTCCACTATCACATACTAAATAATCAAATATTAAATACAAATTTAAAATATTACCTTAAATGTTAAGTATAACTAAAATGAAATGCAATTAAATCCTACTACTTCTATAAAAAAACAGTTTCTGGAACAACTAAAAATAGAAAAAGACATTAATATACAAAATAGTTCAGAAAGTTACAAAAATTAGACATAGAAAAAAATAATAATAATAAAGTTAGTTAAAATAAAGTTCTATTATATTAAATGTCCATCGGTAGAGGAGACAATTTTGTGATAGGGCGTTTCAGTTCACCAGTAGAAGTCTTTAATTTGACAACACGAACAATATTATCATCCCCAGGAAATAGTTCAATTATTCTGCCCAATTTCCACCTTAATGGGGGCTGGTTTTCTTCCTTTATCAACACCAAGTCATTGATTTTTAAGTTCGGGTTGCTTCTAAACCACTTTGTACGTTGCTGCAATTGTGAGAGATAGTCTGACGACCACCTTTTCCAAAAACTTTGGAAAATCTTTTGTAGCAATTTCCAACGTTCCAAAGGAGTTACATAGGTAGAGGAGATATCAGGCTCAGGTAAGGAGGTCAAGGGTGCTCCTATAATAAAATGTCCTGGCGTCAGAGCCGTAAAGTCATTTGGATCAGAAGACTCAGCGACAAGCGGTCTTGAATTTAAGCATGACTCAATTTGTGCAATTAAGGTCAAAAATTCTTCATAAGTTAAAATCTGATCACCAATTGTTCTCTTCAAATGATTTTTCATTTGTTTTATTCCCGCTTCCCAAAGGCCTCCAAAGTGAGGGGCGGAAGGTGGGTTGAATTTCCATACTATCATTTCGTCAGTAAGATACTTGTGCAAATTTTCATCAGAAGCAATTAGAGACATCATTCTCTTTATTTCGCGGTCTGCCCCTACAAAATTTGTACCTCTGTCGGAAAATATTTCTAGAGGTTTTCCACGTCGAGCCATGAATCTTTTCAATGAGGCTAGAAAGGTTTCAGTTGTAAGATCAGTGACTAACTCAAGATGGATAGCTTTTGTTACGAAACAAACATACAGACAAACATAATGTTTAAAGGGTTTCACACCACGTCCCTTACGAGGTTTGATAAAAAAGGGGCCGGCTAAGTCGACTCCTACTCTTGAAAATACTCGAGCTTGTGTCACGCGTGCTGATGGCAGATTTCCCATCAACTGAGATGAAAGGTGTGATGAATTTCGGAAACATTTCATACATTTCCTTATTTCTCTTTTCACAGCTTCTTTAGCATTAATTATCCAAAATTTTTGTCGAATTGCTGAAATTGTCAATTGAGTCCCGCTATGAAGATGTTTCTCATGAAAATACTTTATTATCAAGTCTGTAACATGATGCCTTTTAGGGAGAATGATTTGATGTTTTTGATATTCAGACAAGTTTGCATTTTTTAGCCTACCTCCAACACGAAGAATATCATTTTTGTCAAGAAATGGATGTAAAGGAAGGAGTTTGCTTTTAGAATTTCGGATCTTTCTGGATTTTAGAATTTTCAGTTCGTCTCCGAATTCATGGTTTTGAATTAATTTCACAATAGCATTTGTTGCCCTTTCAAGTTCTGGAACAGTCAAAAAACCATAGACTCGTTCAGATGGGCATGTACTATTTTTGATGAATCTGAGGCACCAAGCCGTAATTCGTTTTAATTTAGACCAGGATGAAAATTTAAATAAAAGCTCAAATTCTGGAATATTTTGGGATATGGAGCAAACAAGCGTTTTACGTTGTTCTTGCAAGACCTCTTCATCAGGTAGATTAGGTTGAGTTTCAGGGGGAAATACTGGTAACGATTCTTCCTTCAGCCAGCTAGGACCATGTAACCATACCTCGTTATTAATCAATTCAGATGCAGAGCAACCACGAGAGAGAAGATCTGCAGGATTTTCCTTTCCTTTACAAAATTTCCATTGTACAGGAGCAACAAGTTCCTGAATTTCGCGTACGCGGTTTGCCACAAAGGGCTTCCAGTTGTTAGCACTTCCTTTAATCCAGTGCAAGGTAATTTGGGAGTCACTTAGACAAAATATATTTTCATTCACAATTTTAAATATTTCCTTTAAATAATTCGCTAATCTTGCAGCAGTAAGTGCTCCAAGAAGTTCGATGCGCGGCAATGTAATTTTCTTGAGAGGCGCTACTCTCGACTTTGCTATTACAAATGAAGTTTCACAAGAAGAAGAATCACGTAAATAAGCCACTGACCCATACCCCTTTAAACTAGCATCAGAAAATATGAAAAGTTGAGCGGTTTCAGGATTTAATTTTGGGATAGTTACAAAATATTTTCTAAGAATTTCAAAATTTACCAAGTCTTTTATTTCATTATGCCATTTTCTGAATTTTCCACTTAAAGAATCTGGTAATGTAGAATCCCAGTCAATTCCATGTTCCCAGAGTTCTTGCATTAAAAATTTAATTCTTATCACGAAAGGGGAAATGAGTCCAATAGGATCATAAATTTTTGCCACAGTTTGTAAAACAATACGTTTGGTAATAATTTTATGGTCAAATTCTACTAAAAGTGGTTGTATGTCTATTTTCAAGGTGTCACTTTCTGTTATCCATATAATTCCCAATACCTTCGAAAGATTTTGTTCAAGAGTGTCTTCCTCAAAGTTTATTCCATGTTCCTTCCATAAAAATTTTAAATCGGAAGAATTGGTTTTAAATTTTCTGAGTTTCATATTGGCCTCACTCAATATCTTCTCTGCACCGTTTGATAAAACAAAAGCTTCATTTACTGAATCAGCTCCATGAAACAGGTCATCAACGTATAAGGAAGTATCCAGCATATTAACTATTTTTCCAAACAAATCTTTATACCCCTCAATGTGATGTTTGATGGTTGCAGAAAGGAAAAAGGGTGAAGTTGTTACACCAAAAGTTACACGGGTCATGCGAAAAACCTTCAAAATGGGATTGTTACTAGTGATATTGTCAAACCACAGGAACCTCAAAAAATTTCTATCTTCTTGTTGTATCTGGATTTGCAAGAATGCCTTTTCTATATCGGCCAAGAAAGCAATTTTGTGGAGACGGAATTTTAAAATAATGTCCAATATGTTAGGATTTAGATTGGGCCCAGGAAATAAGCACTCGTTTAACGATTTTGCCCCCTTATCTTTGGATGACGCATCAAAAACAATTCTTACTTTAGTTGTCGATTTATCTTCCCTTATTACTGGTCTGTGAGGCATGTAATACGTGTTTATTTCATCTTTATTAAACTCACATTCTTCAATTATACCCAAACCACATTGTTCATTTAATATTTTCTCATATTCCTTAAGTAACCATTCATTTTTGCACAATTTTGATTTTAATCCCCAAAGTCTATGTTTAGCTACATCAAAATTGGATTCCAATTCATTTTTATTTACTTTCCACAAAAGTTTAGTTTCATATCTTCCATTTACAAAATTTAAATTATCATTAAATAAATCAAGAGCATCTAAATCCTTTTGTGAAAATAATTCATTTTTACTATCACAAATACCCAAAGACTCTAGTTTCCAAAACTTTTGCAAATCAAAATTTTCTATTTCATTAACAGATACAAGATGAGCATTAACTGTTTCGTTACCTTTAGAGTTTATTTTTCCCACTATTGTGTACCCAAAAAGTGTATTAGCTACATATAAATGGTCATTAATTTCTTCAACGACACCTCTCTGAACATTCCAGAAATAATCAGCTCCAAGTAAAATTTGTACTTCGGATTCCTCGGGCGTAGGGTCGGCTAACCTCCATCTTTTACTTTCAATGTATTTTATAACTAGAGGGTCAGAATTGGGAACCTTCAATGTTGTTGCACTTATCAAATCGGTAGCTAACACCTCAACATCTATAAAACGATGATAATTCATTTTACTTCGCAATTTAATTTTAAAAACATCATATTCTTCTTCGCGACCTTGATCCATGCCAAAAGCGAATACAGTTAAATGTTCTTTTCTTAAAACAGGCAAATTTAATTCACGAGCTAATGCTTTTGTTATGAAGCTTTTTTCGCTTGCAGAATCAAGTAATAATCGAACTACCTTTGATTTAGAATTACCTTGAGCAGTTACACAACATGTTTGCAATAAAACAGCATGCTTAGAATTTCTAAAATTACAATGAGAATTAGATACAACTGTTTGATTTTGATTTTCATTAATTTCCGGTTTCAAACTTTTCTTAAAGCAAAATAATTTGTTATGTTCAGTGCTTTTACAATTTAGACATGGCTTTAATTTTATGCGGCATTGCGAAGATAAATGCGATTTCAAAAAGCATTTGTAACATCTACCCTCCTTACGTAACATTAATCTTTTCTTATCATCAGCTAAATTTTTACACTCGGAAGATAAATGATCATTACCTTTGCAAAATACACAAAAAACTTTAATAGTGGCATTTAAGGTATTAGCATGTTGATATTTATTTGATGTTTTCTTTTCACGAAATTCAGTTTTATTTTTATGTACAAAAGAAGAGGATGCATCATTTTTAGAACTTGTCATTGACAAAGCCTTTTCTCTACATTCTATTTCACATTTCAGAAAGGCAATTAGATCGGTTACATCTGACTCTTTGCTAGTATCACGTTTTCTATGATATTCAATCACTAATTCATGGGGCAATAGCTTTAGCAAAATAGGATTTAGCAATTGTCCATAAGAACTGGATGTTACCCCTAAATTTCTTAAACTTCTAATATTAACTTCGCACATGTCATGCAATCTTCTTAATGCATTTAAATTTGAACAATTTTTAACTGGTTCCATATTTAATAAATTAGTCATGTGTTTATTAATAATAACATCAACCTTACCAAAACGGTCCTTTAATAAATCAATACAAGTATCATAATTTTGTTCTGTCAAAGGAAACCCTTCTACCACATTATAGGCCCGATTACATAACAAGGATTTTAGATAAGCGAATTTTTCTATCTTAGATAGTGATTTATTCTGGTGTATCGATGTTTCAAAACAGTTAAAAAATTCGACCCATTCTTCGATTTCACCAGAAAATTTTGGAACATTTAATTTAGGCAATTTCATGGCAGAACTTGTTTCTGTTCCACTAGCAGAACCATTCAATGAATTTACACGACTAGTTGCTATCATAGAAACATTATCCTTTTTACATTTTCTTAATCTATTTTTAATTTTAAATTTAGCACTGATCAATTGGTCAGTGTACTTTTCACTATTAGCAATGTCCTTTTCATATTCTTTTAAGTCGGATATTTGAGCTTCAATATCACGATTCAAACTTTGGAAAGCCGTTTCTTTTAAGAGGAATATTTCTTGAAGCTCTAATAATTCATCGGTTTTCGTATTATCAATGTCATCATTTAATAATGTTTCTAATTTTGTAATTAATTTTGTGAAACTCGTTCGTTCAACAGAACGTTTTGCTTTCAGCTTTTCAAGATTTTCCATTTTAAATAAAGAATAATTCTTATTTTAAAACATTAACCATTCATAGAAAATGAAAAAAATATTTTCTTACCTGTTAATTCCAGGTAATGTAGATGGCATGTCGTAATCCAAATGGCACAATAATAATTCCACACTAATCGCAGGTTGAAAGATAAATCACACACTAATCACATGTTGAAAAATAAATCACAGTTGTTAATCACAAATCACTTTCACAAACTGCTCACTATTCTTTCCAAAAAATGTTTCGCGGGTTACTCGGCACCAAAAATAAATGTTGGCGCCGAAATTCATCTGACAAATAAATTTTCAAAATCCAAGTGAGATGGGAGAGCAATTAGGTTAAATAGTTTATTAAATAAAACTGAAATAGTATGTAAATTCTATTCATCATTAGAAGTTAATAATTGTTCCATAATAGTAATTCTCCGTATTTAACAGAGCCAATACAAAAAAAAATGTGTTCTCTGCTTGGTTGCAGAGTCAGGACTTCCACTATACACTCTGTATTAAACAGAGCCATGATTTAACAATTGGCATCTCTGATTACAGAGTCAGGACATGTTACATGTTCTCTGCTTGGTTACAGAGTCAAGACTGACCATTTTAAAAATGATACATATTATATAAAATAAACATCAAAATAAAAATTACAGTATGCAGTTATAAATCTTCTAAATAGCTATAATATTCATTTAAATGACATCCAAGTAATTATAAAACTAATAAATCACCATCAATTCAAAATTATTATAAAGTAAATAAATCTATATTACATGACCTTGAAATCATAATGTTACTCATAAATATTGATTCAGGGTTATAAACAATTTAGATAAACAGATTAGATTTTTTCTGTCAAAAGAAATCAGTTTTATAATTATATTTCACAATATGAAAGATAAACAGAGTTAAAATATAAACAAATAAATTTGAGGGCATTTACGCCGTAACAAATAGTCTTTCTAACACTTTCCAATGTAGTTGAAAAGTGTTTATGAATAATGTTTGTCTGTCTGTCTGTATTCTAACTTGTGTAAATATACTTGGAATGACCTGTAATTTTTATATGTTAATGTGATTCACTATGACATGTTTGGTATTGGAAATGAAGTGCAGCATTTGTAGTTTGTTTACAGGGACACACAAGGGTCATTCCACACCGAATCAACCTGGCCATTTTAGATTTCAATGAAAATGTCAGGGATCATTTATCCCTGATCATATAAATGAGATTATATTTTTATAATTTTTTTATCTCATTAAATTTTCCTAAAATTAATTACTCAAATTTTGAAAAATCATCATTTTTTAACTTCCATAACTGTTTTCAGTTTTGAGTTTCTCAAGATGATCATTTGTATGACCATCCATTTTAAAGAGAATTTACGTAGTAGGATTCAAAAGTTCCCGGACTGACTCTATAACTCTAAAAATATTACCTATTACATTGCTGAAACACATCTGCCTTCGAAATAAGACCCTTGCGCAACAATACACATTTGCCATCGCCTGTAAAGGTCATCGAAGCTCTTCTGGAATCCATTTTTAGCCATGTCCCTTAATCCAGCCTGCGATGCACTTTTTACTTCATCTGAAATTTGAAATCGACGACCATGCATGTTAAGCGAAGACCAAAAGGCAATTCAAATTGAAGTGGTGGGAAGCTTAATCTCAGCTGTTGACAAAGATCCTTACCTACTTGGCAGAATTGTTACTGGAGACTGGAAATGGTGTTTTTTATACGATCCGCAATCCAAGAGAGCATCGGCAACTTGGAAATCACCACGGAAGAAGAAATTCCTCTAAGATCGCTCTAAAGGAAAGGCCGTGTTAAAGGTATTCTTCGATATCCAGGGCATTGTGCATCTGGAATTTATCCCTGAAGGACGCACTGTCAACAAAGAACTCTATGTAGACATCCTGCGTCGTTTGCATTAGTCGGTCAGGAAGAAGAGGCCAAAATTGTGGGCTGAGCAGTCATGGGTGCTTTTGCATGACAACGTCCCTGCACACCGATCCCTAGTCATCAGTGACTTCCTTACGAAAACGAAAACAACTGTTTTGCCACATCCTCCTTACTCCTCTGATCTCTCAACATGCGACTTTAGCCTGTTTCCTGAACTGCACGTCGCTTGCAGGGTCGTCAATTTCAATCTTCAGATGAAGCTAAAAGTGCATCGCAGGCTGAATTAAAGGACATGGCTAAAAATGGATTCTAGAAGTTCTTCGATGACCTTTACAGCCGATGGCAAAAATGTGTTGTTGCGCAAGGATCTTATTTCGAAGGCGGATGTGTTTCAGCAATGAAATTGGTAATATTTTTACAGTTATAGAGTCAGTCTGGGAACTTTTGAATCTTACCTCATATAAGGTTTAATTTGATATGGAAGTTGACTATGCTTAAATAAAAAATAATTTTTATTTATGTATTTATTTATTTATTTTGAAAAAATTGCATGTTTTTTGTAATATTATAAGTTTAAAATTCTGAAATTTTTAGAATGGGATCTCAGTGAGATCAAGAGTTATGAAATAAAAGCCAAAGACTACCATGCAAATAATAAATAAATAACAAAGTAAGCTAGATTTAGATTATCATTTGCAGAGTGATTTTTAGTTTTTATTTCATAACTCTTCATCCCATTGAGATCCCATTGATCCTACTCTAAAAATTTCAGAATTTTAAGCTTGTTATATTACAAAAAACGTAATTTTTTTTCCAAAAAAACAACAAAAAAATGTATATTAAAGACATGAGTTATCACTTTGTTAACTAAGCGTATACCAACAGAGTGAAAAATGTCGAAGCCGGGAATCGAACCCGGACCCCTGAAATAGCACCCCAGTGCTCTACCACTCTGTTGGTTTACCCTTAGTTAGCAAAGTGATAATTCACGTCTTTAATATTCAATAATTTCAAGTGTAATTTCACTGCTGAAATGTAGTTGAAATAATGTATTTTTAACCAAGCATAATCAACTTGCATATCAAATTAAACCTCATAAAATGTTCCTTAAAATGAGAGGTCATACAATTCTCTATGCCTGATAGAACTTGAGAAATTCAAAATTGAAAACATTTATGCAAGCCAAAAAATGATTTTTCAAAATTTTAATTGTATGAAAATTTAATGTGATAAAAAAATTATAAAAATATGTTCTCATTTATATCATCATTGAAGAATGATCCCTGACAGTTTGATTAAAATCTGAAATGGTCAAATTGGATATTGAAATATTTTGGTTTGGCATGGAATGACCCAAAAGAATCCAAAGCTGTGGTGAAAAATCGTTTGTCGTGTATTTTATGTAAAATGTTTATTTGGGTATTTCATTGCATAAAAAAATAATTTATTTAATTATATTCTGTTAGTGTGTGAAAATGTTTCACTTACTATGCCTGATGCTTTTAATTCTCGTTTTATCAATTTGATGGTTATTACTTTTATACTATTATTGAACATTCTATTAAAGAATAATATCATCAAAAGTTATTTAATTTTAAAATATCTCTAGCGCATACAGCACACTGCCCATGTTTTTATGTTATTACAAACCGTCAGTGTTTGAAGGTTTAAAAAAAATGTATTTTGAACTCATTTATAATGTAACATCCCATATTTCACTGTGTTTCACATTTCTCCCCCACTTTGAGATTTATCTATAAATTTATTTTTTCAGGAGGTCGAAACAGAACAGTTTTATAAGTACTTTTTGCCTGAACTGAAAAAGGAAGGATATGACGGTATATTTTCTCCCAAATCCCGTGCAAAAACTATGTCCGAAAGCGAAAGAAAGCATGTCGATGGTTGTGCAATCTTTTATAAAACAGATAAGTGAGTTTTGTTTTATTGTTCTTTCATCGATATCATGGTAAATCATTTTACACAATCTTTTTAACTTACATGTGTAACTTTTTTTTGTTTGTTTGTTTTTTTCAATGGAGGCTAACGAGAATGATTATTTTCAGATTATGAGTTGTATACTTGTTCATTCTCTTGATTAATTTCATGAATAATGTTCATTAAGGATACTTGCTTACAACAAGTAAAACTGTTCAATTTTACCTAGTAAAATAAACACATTTTGAACCAGAAAATTTATTTAATAAAATGTTTCTTCTCATATTTATGATTTCATTTATTAAATCAATATTCTGCTTTGAAACATGTCATTTGCATTAATTTGAAAACTTATATGAGATTGACTAGCATGCATAAAGGAAATTCTTTAATACAACAATGATAATGTATGAAATGCACCCAGTGATGTTAAATTTTATTTATAATTTTTATTTATTGTCAAAGTTTGCTCTTGAATTCTGTAAAGAAATAATCATCCATTTTTTTTTTTCCCCTCAATATTCTCGGATCTTAATTGAGAAAGTTGTTGCACTGCACATTAAAATTATTTTCTCTACAGAAATTTCATGTTGTACAGAAAGTATAAAAGTTGTAACTTTTCAGAATGATGAACTTACCTACCAAACCTTCAGTTTTTTTAGTACCACTAGGACTGAATAGGGGTATAACCAGTCGACAATGGTGGGAGAGGGAAGGGGCAGCTTTGAAATTTTTCGCTGGGACTACCGTAATTTTCGGTTTATAATCTGCAGCTGCAATCTGGTTGTCTATCATCATCTTTGTGATACTAACACATATATGTATATGTGGCATATGCAATATACATGTATATATGTATATACTGTGGAGGTGTGACTACTCCTTCAGTCAGTATCATTGTATTTAACAGTCTTGTCATTTATACATTACACGCTTTTATTTAACTCGACTTTTTCTTTGTTTCTTTTTTTTTTGTATGTAAAGATGGAATTTTGTAATCTGTTTTTAACCCACCTCCTGATAAGCTAGAATTTTAAAAATTGTGTACAAAAGTGTAATTCTGATGCCAATACAAAATTTTAATATTTGTAGAACTGAATTATAAATTAATAACCCAATTTTAAAAGAGGTTTTCTGTTAGCTGTCTGAAAGTGATAAATGTGTGTAATACATGTTTTTTTAAAATGTACTTTTATTTGTTCTTTTCATCTGGTGGAAGAGTATATATATATGACCCATTTTTGTGGTAGTATTTGCAGGTGACATCAATTGAAGAAATCTAGAGAACATCAGGTACTGAAGGGGTTTTTTAAAAAAGGAATGAGCTGGTAGATGAAGAAATGTAACTTTTATTTCAATATCATCTGCATTTTTATCTAAAATATAACTCAGCCGCTGTGCATCATTGTATAAAGTTACAAAATAACCCGCTACTTCTTCAAGTTCTATTTTTTTCTCCAATTTTTCTCTTTCAAATTGTATTGATTTGACATGGAATGACTCAAAAAGTAACACTGTTGTGACTAGTGTTGCCAGGTGTCCCGCGTCAATCAGGGTTCCATATGCTCTCGACACCACTAATTTCTTACAGTTCATTTCACCATCTTTAACCTCCTTAGACCTGAATGTGAAATAACACTGAGTATACATATTCATTGATTTTGCACAATCACAAAGACACCCTAGATGACAGAAGTTTTCTAAAATTGATACTTTACGGGGCTGGTCATTTAGGTTCACAAATACAGATCTAAAATTACTAGCCCCCTGTAATATTAATTTATTTATCAATAACCTTAATTGAATGATCTACAAAGCCTCAAAAATTTTTTATTGTAAAGCATTTAAGTTAATTATGAAATTTTCTTACTTCCCTGAACTGTTAAAAATCAGTGTTGAAATGTTGCTGCATTGAAAGATAAGCCGTTGGATTGCACATAAAAGTTTTATTTACAGAGAGTCAATCACACATGAAAATCAGAGAATACAGTGAGGCATAAAAGAAAGTAACCTATATTTATAAAGTTTTGAAAGGATTCTAGGAAGGCCAATAGGGCCCTTTTAAAGACAGTCAATAGAAACTGCTAATAAGTGAACCAATTATTTTTATTTAAAGTAATGACGTGATAGAACCGAAGCCAAATGATGTAATAAAATGTAATGTGTGATTTCATCACTATAACATGGACACACTGTCTGGAATGCAATTTGCAAACTGAGATGAAAATAACACTTATTTTATGAGGAAATGAACATCAATGATGTTATTGATTGGTTTTGTGATCCAAAGCCAAAAACATTCAGTTATATGGAAGGTAAAGTAAAAAGGGGAAAAAAATCAAATAGTTTAGTTTATATATGAGTTTATTATGAAGTATCACATGTGATACTTCAAAACCAAGGAGGTTAATCACAGATAATTCTGCCATTAGATAAAGTGAAGAAAATTACGTTAAAATACTGGTGTCCAGAGCATTTGGAGCCTCAATATATGTGGGACATATGTCAACACTAGTTGTGACATTATTGGGAAAAACATTTATTATAGCATGTACTTTTTCTGAAACTGATGTAATTTCCTTTCTGTGAATTTTTATGGCATAAACAGAAGAAACCACAAATTTGAATTTTCTCTTTTTCAATTCTATACCATGCTCAAAAAGCATTTTGGATTAAATTCAACTCTTTCATAATCTTCCAACTCTGATTTAATACTAATCGGAAAATACACCAACATAATCAAATTTTGCACACTTGTTCCTCACCCGATCACAAGAGATTTCACTTCAGCTTTTGCCAATTCAAGAGATTGGGCTATCTCCATGGCCATTTTAATTGTTAGAATTTGTATCTAACAGATTTTCTTGTATTTTGTCTTCTTGGAACCAAATACTATCTGATCATAAGTTATCTCTTAATATTGCAAATGTTGAAGTTCTAACAGAACTTAATAATATGTTTTCTTATTTTCATTGACTTTTATGTTATTTGCCGAAAAATAAAAGTCAGACTTCTCAATGTAAAAATTCCATGGAGCAATTGGATGGTATTCTTGCATCTGACCAAAGAAATGACTTATTATTTACCGGACATTAATATTGTTTCTCAGACATAGTATATATTTGTGGTATAAACTCTTTGTATCACTGGCTTTGCAAGTTTGCAACATGGCCAAAAGTCTATGTTACTTATATAGTGGGTTTTAAAAGACATTTTATGGATTGCTGCTATCTCCCAATACAGCAGTTAATATAAATTGTTCCTAGAATTCTCAACAGATGGCAATACTAAGTTCATTTTTCCATGACAAAATTTTATTTATCTTTCAAGCAATTATGCATTGTTATTGATGAAATGAACTTTGTAAAATTAAAAGGGCTAGACCCATCCATACATAGATATTTTACGAAGATAATTTTGTGTACATTACAATTTTCTATTAAAAAATTTTTCTGTTTATTGTAGATGCAAACAAAAACACTTTTCAGTCAATATATATACATATTTTTTTTTTAAGTTCTAATTTTTTTACATGGTTAAAATAATGTATTCTAAGATCTGGGTAAATATTTTTCAAATCTGAATTGTTGAGTCAGAAAGGGATAACTTATGCCATGTTACATTTTGCTTTTATTTTTTTAGTATACTCAATATGATTTTTTTTCAGATTTTACTTGCTCAAAGAACATCTTGTCGAATTCAACCAATTGGCAATGGCAAATGCTGAGGGATCCGATGACATGCTGAACAGGGTCATGACAAAAGATAACATCGGTCTTGCGGCTCTGCTGCAGACCAGAGTGGGGGCGTATGACTTAAGTAAGTGTCTACAATTGTATGAAAACATAAGAATTTTTTTTATCAATTCTTAGAATCAGTTTAAAAGTTTCATAAGTAACTTCAGAATAGTGTTGCCATGCCCAATGCTACTAATATCGAGACAAAGGTGTTAAAAAAGGGAAAAAAAAGCTGGACAACTGCTTCTAAATAGGCATAAAGTATAAAACTGTTTTCTTTGAATGAATTTTCAATACTTACTATCTAAATTAACCCTTTATGTCCTAAATTATGACATCATGAAAATTTCATCTTCTAAAGTATTTTTCGTGGATCTTTGAAACTACATTAGAAAATTTACATAATCATTTAATAAATTTTTGAAGAATTTTGTCAATTAAAATTAACCTTTTACCCGCCGCACCATGAACTGCTTGTCAAATTAATTTGAAATTTTTTTTGAGACGATTTAGATTAATTCTAAGGTTGCATGCCGAATTTTGGGATGTTATGTAAAATAGAAGTGGAGTTACAGGTATGTTCCACTTGTGGAACGTTGGCGGTACGAATGACATTTGTACATTTTGGCGAATTTTTCTTTCGAAATCATACCAGCACTGCACCCATAACAAAACAAAGAAAACAAGGTAAAGTAAAAAATGTTTCTATTTTAGGAACATGTTAACTAGTCACTAACAGCAAAATGTTTATGAAAGGACTGAAAACATTTTTCATGCATACGCTTTCCATAATATTCACACCATTTATTCATGTTTTTCTGTCGATTTGAGAATCTTCTTGAGTAGTAGACGAAAAACAATAGCTACTGTATGAGGTGATAATTTCTATACTTACTGGAGCAGTAGGACTTTCTATTCCCTTTCTCAAACATCAAATCCAATTTTTATGGCAACAGCCGCAATTTCACGACGAAACTCCAAATGGCTTAGGGTTTTTTTTTAACCTAGTGACAACAGCCATATTTAGTTCATTTGCAAACAGATTTCATTTTTATCATCGAAATACTGGACGATATGTTCCACGCAAATAATCCAAAAATTCTACACTACCTATATTCTAATTATATAATAATTTAATCAATCGAGGTTATTTGATTGAAACTTCTCACTTCAATTTTCGAGAATATCCCTTCGGTGGTCACAGACGCGTATCCGCGGTCAAAATAAAGTGCTTCTAAAGGGTTATGGCCGCTTATACGCGCCCACAAATATCTGCTTTAAAAGCGTTATGAACGCGTATAGACGGTCGGCATTTGTTATCTCTAAATGGTCACCGTCGCGTATACGCGTTTGTGCTTCCCCCCATTGTTGGAGACTGGGAGTTAAAGAAGGCGTTTATCAACCACTCCTTCTTTCCACTACATAATAGGCGTGGACTATTTGTCAAGTAGTTTATTGTAGTCGAATGCTTTCAGAGATTTGGTTGAAAAATGCCTTAGAGAATTACGTTTTCTGTAAATGGATAAGAATAGCATTATATTTCAAAACAGATACTATGGTGAATTCATAGAATATATACAGTACAAGAGTTATAGTTTTTTGTGTGGAATTAGAAAAATTCATAGAATATCAGTGGTTAATTATTTTATTTTATCATTCTTTGCCATAAGATTATATTCCATTATAATAATTATTAGTACTTCAAAAAATTTGCAATGTTGCATTTATTGTTTGAATGAATACATGCGTTCTTTTCTTTTTATTTATTTATTTTTGTTTTCTTTTCTTTTTAAAAAGTATTTCACTGTTTTTTCATTTAACTATAATACTAAATACTTAAAAGCGTTTTTTTAATTTCTTTTTTCTTACTTGCATCACTTTTTCTGTGTAATAATAATTAAAATATCAAAAACCCAAATTAATATTACACTTTAAAAATATTTTCTAATTTATAATTGCTGCTCAAATTTTATTCAAATTTTAGTGTAACTTTAAAACTATACCGTGTATATATATCGTAAAGTACCGAAAGTAAGCGGCCGAAATACCGAAAGTCCGAAAACGGCCCTCCTCATATATGTGAATTATTCCTTTTTTGAAAAAGTGCCATTTATAAGACCTCATCTTCAAGTTTTTTACTGGAAATTCTTTAAGTTTTTTGTTTCCATATCTCCCTAATGAATATATCTTATGAAATATCATTGAATGGCATACTTCGCTATGCACGCTACAATACCTTTGAAAAGAATATTTTTTTCGAAGTGTACTATTAATCTTTTCCTTCATTTTTATGCACTAAGATTTAATAAATAATATTTATATAGAGTTTAAGTTTTTTAATTTCTGTTCATATTTCTTTGATATCTAATTTAATTATTTTATACGAGTTTGTTTTATTAATTTATTATTTTTATTAATGGAAACTATTTAGCTCCTACGGGAGAGGATATTAAAACCAAACAATATTAATTTGATCTGATTTTATTTTGAAAATTGTAAAGATCCAGTGAAATTTCATAAATTCCAAATATACCGCACCCCCTCCCCCCCTGGCCTGCCTTTTCCCCCATTCTTTCAATTTCTACAGTTCCAATTATAAGCCCCTTCTATAATCATTAAAATATCTTGTCTGCTAAAGGGGGCTTACTTTCGGTACTTTACGGTACATGTTTTTTTAAAGAAATTCACATATAAAATGATTAAAATGCTGTTATTATTATAATTCACCTGTGGGAGAAAATTTTAAAATCATGGTATTAACACAGATTGAAATTGCAACGATCAAATAGTCAAATGATGCTATATACCAAACAATACTAAAATACCAATCTAGGGTAGCTCTTTTAGTAGGAAAGCGGAAATTCTTTCATAAAATAACCTGCATCTGACTAAAAAACCACCCTCAAAAAACAAAAGTGGGGGTAGTGTTTAAAACATAGTGACACTTTGTTCCATAGAACTGACAGTGTGGGTGTCTTACATGCCTCCCAACCCACGTGTTTTGAAAGGTACTATACCGCAAAGCAATAAACTTCTCAGGAGGCCCCACCCGTGACAAAATAAATAAGGGAGGTAAACAGGGAAAAGATCTTCTAAGAATGCCTTTTTTCAGATTAGCTATTGCACTGTATTGAGAAAAAAACGAGTCAGTATTACTTTCACAATAGTTCAGTTTTTACACGGTTTATGAATGCACAAAATTGTTTCCAGCTATAACGTTGAAAAAAAATCTTTTTTCTCTTAACTAAAGAAAAAATAATAACTATAAAATTGATAACTTATTGAGCCGACACTGAAATAATTTATAAATTCAATTAGTTGCTTTCTAATATAATAAAAAAAAGAAAAGAAAGAAAAGCCCAGATCGTAAAAGTTTGCGTATTTTGTTTAACTTAATTCTATTTCGTTTTAGGATTTCACCACTGTACCAAAAATATTCTATCGCGTGCCAAGTTTGGCACGCATGTCATAGGTTCGCCATCCCTGATATAGAGGATGTAAGAAACTGGTGTAAGATTGGCAAAACAGCTGAAGTAGTACCTCCACCAAAATTTTGTTTTGCCGGAAAACCTGGGATAAAAGTCTATATTATCAATGCAGACTTGGCGGGGGGGGTAGTAACCACAGAACTTCTAACAGTGATTAATCAAAACCCTTTTTTTTTTAATGTTCAAATGCTGGAAAAATCAATAGTTTAACCACGAAAAATTAACAATTTACATCCCCCCCCCCCCCAAACACACAACAGTATGATTAAAACAAATTTAATAATGGAGATATGATTTTTTCTTAAGATATTGTTCTTAAGTATACTTTTGAATAAAGTAAAAAAGAAAAAAGTATACCTATTAAAACTGGAACTACTTCTAAGTTTGGGACCTTAAATTAAGGTTGTTTGGGCAAATGACCCATTTGCCCAGACAGAAATCGCACTTCTCAATCTTTTCAATCATGTTGGAATCTAAAGTGACTATTTTTTGACATATTCCTGAATTCATGTCTTTTCATAAACACGTGAAATTGGCAGGTGCTCTTATTCAGAAAGAATTAAGTCGAACATTTTTTCTATTTTTCGATAAATAATTTTTAGAAAATGCTGTCAAAATTGGCGATTAGAATCGATTTTTTGTACTCGACAGCCCAACAAAAGTCATAATAGGAAAACGACCACTTATAACTTAAAATGTAATTCATATCTTGAAAAATAGAAAAAACAAAAATCTATTTGATTTTAAATTATTTAAATGGTCATGCCTGCAAGTGTCATGCTTTTATATTAACAAATTACCCTTTAATTTTATCTGGAAATTTTCCATTGCTTTGCTGAACATCCACATTTTCTTACCCCAAAACAATTCTAACCAATAAGTTTTAGATTCCAAATTTTATATCAAAGCCCCTTTGGAAAAACATTTTCATTTTTGCTTCATGCAGGACCGGAAAATTTCACGAAAAGGAACACCATTTCAAAATTATTGTTGGCTAATTTTTAGCCCCGGAATGCTATTTCTTCCTCTCAGTTTATTTTATGTCGTCTCCAAAAAATAATGTTGCGTTGTATAAGCTAGCCGTAAAACAAAGCAGATGTATCATTGTACTGTTAAATACACTACTGCATTTTTAAAATTTCTAATCATCGCACATTTTCAATTTTTATACCGTCGTATTCGAAAACAAAGTACTTTTTATTGCAGTTTGTTTGAAAACTGCATCCCCATTTATTTTTTAAATATTAATTTTTTTTGGAAGTTTTTTCCACCATTTGTTTAATTTTGTAACTCAAGTATTCCATTTCTGTAGAAAATCAAGGAATAATAGTGGAAAAATAGCAATTATATCTTTTTGTTGCCATTTTCTCATAAAAACTGAAAAAAAAAAGTAATTAAAAAATGTGCTAATTTGAAAAATAAATGATTGATTTCTGATAAAACATGGAGCTATTATAAACTAAATTTAATTTAATTATATATATTACAAACAAATGAAGCCATGTGAATCATTAGATAGCCGATTTTCTTTTTGGTCAAGTTTCTGTTTTTTTTTTTTGGGTTGGGGGGGGGGGGGGGTATTATTTAGCGTTAGTGACGTCATATGAATACTTTTCTACAGATGTTGTTAACATGGTAAATGAAGAATTCTTCAGAGGATGCGAATGACGTCCTTTTATATAAAATAAAAGCGTGTGTTTTAAGTCTTACAACTGAAATATATTTTGTCCTACAGTAGAGTTCCGCTTAACCGGGTTTTCGCTTTAACCTAGTTATTTTGTTCTGATGGACTGATGGTTTCCGTTATTATAAAACAGCTATTATAAATGAAGTGTTAGGTAAAGATGAAAGTGCAGCCGTAAAAAATTAGAACTCTGATTTTCTGATCAGAATAGGAAAAAAAATGTCCATAATTTTTTTTACTATTTTTTCTCCTTTCTGGCCAGAAAATCAGAGTTTTTACGACTGTTCTTTCATCTTCACCTAACACTTCATTTATAATAGTTATTTCATAACAATGGAAGCCATCAGTCCATCAGACAAAAATTATCTATTCCAAAGGTATAAGTTCGATTGAAAAAACTATGAAATAATTAATGAATTAAGTGAAATTTTACATTTCATCTCTTTAGTGGCTGACGATTTGTGTAAATCCGGTTAATCCGAGTTTTTTGCTTATCCGAGGTGAGCTTGGTCCATATTAACTCGGTAAGCGGAACTCTATTGTATCTTTATTTATATAAATATATTATTTTTTTCATCGGGTCCAACACTATATCCTGAAAAAGCAAAATTCCTGTTTTCTAATTTTTTTTTCTTTTTTTGAAAGCATAGACAATTTCAATTCTAACCATGAAAAGGTAATTTTAAAAATGCATTCAAGATTCTAAATAATAAAGAAAAAAAGTTACAGATAACGCAATAAGCTACATATTGTCTCCGGCAGTGGCGTAGGAAAGGGGCGGGCTCAGGGGTCTCAAGCCCCCCCTCCCCCATTTGAAATAAAGTCAAGAGTTCTGTTCCGAATTTTCCGACAATTTAAGGCTTTCGGTTCTGAAAATTAAAAAAAATCGGCCATTAGTCCGAAAATTTAGGCATAAAATATATCGCAAATTTCGACAAGTGGTCGTAGAAAAAAAATGAATTTTGTCAATCGTTCGCAGAAAAAAATCCCCAATTTCGTCAAAGAATAACGAAAAAAAATCTCTAATTTCATTAAAGAATTGCGAAAACACGCATACTTCGTCAAAGGATCTCTAAAAAACGGGAATTTAGTCAGATGATTGAAAAAACGCAAATTTCGTCAAAGGATCACGAAAAACACGAATTTTCACAAAGAATCCCGGAAAAAACAATTGCGGAGAAATACAAGTAGATGCCGAATCTATTTTGAACACAATGTCAGCGAAGTGCACTACTTTGTGTTATGATGCCAAAATTTGCAAGTGCATTTTGTTTCTTTTTTATAGAAATATTTCTTTCGAACTCTACTGTCATATTTCACAAAATTGTAAAATTTAATTTATTCCATAATGTTTACTTTGAAATATTTCGCATACACATTTTTAATTATAAATGAAATTAAATAATTAATTAATCTATATAATTACTTATTAATAAGATGCTTTATCATTAATTGGTTTTTTCAGTTTCTTAGTTATTTTGAGCGTACTGAGTTAAAAACTATTTGAGCACCCCCCCCCCCCCCCTCCCTTCCCCATATGATTTTTAAATTGCTACGATACTGTCTCCAGTATGGCCTAAATTTTATCTGCTTCCATCTTTGTTAAAGATGACATTTAAAAAGCTTAGATGTGTGGTCTATCACATTTATTTGGTCACTAAAATTTAATACTCATTTGTGTCGAGAGCCGTTCATTTGGTGAGGAACTATCACAATAGCTTCATGGCCGTGGTATGGGTGGTGTTTATCACAGTGATGTTAAGTGTATCGCCGAACATTCTATCCATTTTTTTTTTGGATGAACGTTGGAGCGGAAATATCAATCACGAACCGGAACAATATTTGTCATAATTCCACGAATCAGAATATCATTCCGGTTTGCTCCAGAATATTTCGAGCACTGACTGCGTGTTGCTTAAATTATGTTTTCTTGTCCCAAATCTTAAAAAAAAAAACTGAGGCTCATTTTCTGTTAACCACCTTAACTCTGCTCCCCCCCCCTCCCTCAACCCGTACTTTGTAAATAATGCGAACATTTCAAAATTGATTTTTTTTTCAACTTCTTCAAAAGATCTGTATGTAAAATTTTGTTTTTGTTAATTTCATGTATCACATCTTCTCATTCCCTTCAAGCAATTATTGGTCAAAGTTTCTATAAATACATGTAAGTTGCTGTCCTTATACATTAGCGATAGATGTAGCGAGTTGGAAGAATCTACAGTTTGTATTTTCTTTTGAAAACTGAAGCCCCCCTCACCTCCCCCCACTCATAGCCCCACCAGTGGCTGAGAGGTTCTGCTCTCGAAGCTGGTAGACGGGAGGTGCTGGGTTCGAGCCCAGTCGCGATAGTCGGCCTAATCGTTCGGAGTTTTCGTGGTTTTATTCGAACCTTGGATTTCCAAGCGTTAATGCGGGTTAGGTTCCCTTAGGCCCCCACGAAGGGCACTCTCCCCTGGGCCTATATCCCTCGTGCAGATAATTGGCCGTCATAAATACAACCAACCAACCAACCCCACTCTTAACTTTCAGGGACTCCCTAACAAATAGCTGACATGTCCAATGAGCGAATACATTTTCAATACACAATACCTATTTATTTGTATGCTTTAGTATAATGATATGTACATGTTACTTTCAATGTGCTTAGCACATGCTTTACTTAAAACTGTGGAGTAATGTATTTATTAAATAATTAAATACGTTGGTGTCTAATGATAAGATAAAAACAATTTTTTAAAACGCCATAAATATTTTAATAGAAGCGCAAAGTTCTTCGAACGAACTAGTCTTTCTTCATCAGGTGCAGAGAACTACTTTGAAAACAGCAGCAAGACTAACGAAATGGTGTTTTAAAGAGTTCTTTCGATCTTAACGTATTTATCTTTTAAATAATTCCGATTGCACTCGTTTATAAATATTACTACTATTTTTTTCTGCTGCCTTTTTACCATTGACTTTTTGACCTTCGACATTTTTATCTATATTCGTCAAAATGGCAAATTATAACATTTGATCCATGATTTAACAAATTCATCAATTTTTAACAAATCAAAATTTAATAATATATATGGCGAAAATACTGAATTATAGGAATAGCTTTTAATGGCGACTTCTTTCTAAATTCATAATTTATATTTATACAAACGGGTAAGAATACACTGGTGTCCAAAATTAAGGACCAATTACAAATACGCGAATACCCAAATGGAAATAATATAATTCGAATAATTACTATCACTACAGCACAGCTAGTCCATATAACATTTCATTTATGTCACACATGATCACAAGTGTCACAGTCACTACGGTGAAGCAGAAAAATATGAAATTCCATACATCTCATTATGAGTCTCAAATAATCACTATATGTCACTCCACTGAGACGTCACTGTGACTGCTGCTTTGTGACGAGTCACGATGTGACTTTACAATGTAGTTACATTGTGATTCTCATGTGACTGTCATCTGCAGACACAATTTCAAAGTAATCGTGAAAGCTACGTTGTGATAAGTATCCAAATAATGTCACATTAAAGTCACATGATGACTTTCAGGTGACAGAGAGACTACTGTGAAGTCACCATTCTTCTCTTTTGTGAAAAGTCCCCATGTGACTATAATGTGATATTATTTGGTGACTTATCATAATGCAACGTTCATGATGACTTTGAAATTGAGTCTAAAAATGACAGTCACATCAGAGTCACAATGTAACTACATTGTAAAGTCACCTGGTGACTCGTCACAAAGCAGCAGTCACATTGACGTCTCAGTGGAGTCACATATAGGGATCATTTGAAACTCATAATGAAACTTGTGGAATTTCGTATTTTTTGTTTCACCGTAGTGACTGTGACACTTGTGATCATGTGTGACATGAATGAGATGCTATATGGACTAGTTGTGCTGTAGAGATAGTAATTATTTAAATTACATTATTTCTTTTTGAGTATTCGCTTACTTAAAAATTAGCATTTTGTGACTGGTCCTTAATTTTGGGCACCAGTGTATATTGAGTTATAATTTAAAAACTGAAGTATAGCCTACAAATAATCATGCGGCTTTTTTTTCCCACAGAAATACCTGTACGTCATTGCACAGAAACTTAAATATGTATCCCTCCCGCGGTCGTGCTTCTAGCACTATATGCATAAGCGCAACAAAATGTATGTGTGTGGTGTGTTCTAATCTCCCCACCCCGATCGGTTTGGAATTATATGTATATATTTTCTTGATATGAGGGAGAAAAATGAGATTTTAAAACAGGCATTTTCTAATTGAATTTTATATCAATTATAATTCAATTGAATTTTAATTTTAATTTATTAATTCAATTTTCATAATTTTACTCCAGTAAAATGCAGGAGGAAGTATATTCCATACATCCAGGACCCTCGCTAAGGGGGGGAGGAGTATGCGGGATACTCGCCCCCCTCCCCGTCCCCCGAAAAAATAACTTTAAAAAATCGTTAAACTTTTAAAAATTGTCTCAGAAAAATATTTCCTTTGCTTATTTCACTGCTAACAGAAACTTACCTCTTTAGCAGAATTCGTTCTTTGAAAAGGGATTAGTTCAGGGGTAGGGGTGGTAATCAATCATGAATGTGGGAAGGCTTATCCTTTGGAAGTACACACAAAGGCAGGTTATTGTCAGTAGGTTATAACCTGCATAACATAATTCAGTAGGTTATTGTTTGCTAGGAAATACTGGAGGGGGAAAGCAGTTTTCGCAGATTCATTGCTAAACGTTTTGAAAACTAAATCTTTAACCATTTATAAACACACAAAGCTTCTCCCTGTGAAACCATCTCCGAACCAAAAAAATGGACACAGCTTAACCGCGAATGGGATATAATGTTCCACTTTGAGTTAGCAATGTGTTAGCTTCCCAATTTGATATAACAATAATGACACTGTTGTCACTCAATCGTACACAAACAACTTTGCCATCACTATAATAATCAAAATCTCCTCCTTCTTGTTTTTGCTATTCTTTTGTGGATTTTATTGGCATTTATTGGTTTAAAAATTTTTCAGACACTTTGGGAACATGTGCCCGAGATATACATCATAAAATATATTCTTTAATAATACTGGTACGAAAATAATAAAAAAATAATCGCCTGAGGAAGCCCAGTAAAAATGATCAAGATCCTAAAAAAAGTAACAATAAGATAATTTTGTACTCTGAACCGCCAACGTTCCACATGTGGAACATTGGCATTCAAATGATCATAAAACAAAAACGAAATAAGATAAAACATTCATTTATGCATAAAACGTAATAAACAACTCTAAGCAATACAATAATAATCATCACAGCACTCACATTTGAATTCTAAAGTTATAGATAGAGTAAAAAGCACAGTCTACTACATTTACGTTTTTTGTTATATTTCAACAAGCTGCAAAATAGAAACCACAAAAAATTATAAAAAAATAAGTCTTAATCCATTAAAACACATCTCTTAAAAATATATATTAAAAATTTCAAACAGATTAAACAAATACTTAAAAAGATACAATTAACCTAGATAAAATAAGATACAGTAAATAAGATACAATAAGATAAAATAAGATACAATATACTAAAAGATACAATAAACTAATTATTTCTGTGAAAGCCAGATTATGGCATGTTTGGGATTAAATTTGTCCAGATTTGATATGTAAGATGATTATGAATAACTGATGATTCCATATTGGTTTTGATCATTCCCCACGGAGCTTTGCCGTACTACACTTTTACATGTGAACATTATAGCTTATCCTAGCTTCTATTGTGTAGAAAGAAACTAAATTTTATGTTTGAGGATAATAATTAATAATATATAATACATCTTAATCTAATTTTAATGTTCAACAGGAATCGTTATTATGCTGTGCTTTTTTTATTCACTGTTCATTATTTTTTACCTTTAAAGAGAATTATCAAGGTGAATGCCAAAATATTGAATACTTTCTATATTCTTGCAGTAGGATATTTAAATGTGTTTCTATAAAACTGTGTACATTGTTTAATCACATCTTATAAAGATAACCTTCCAACATATTTTCTGGGGTAATTTTAAAAATTTTCTTGCATATTTAGAAAAATTAGTGCAATGTTTTTACTCATGATTCTTTTTTAGTCTCTTTTTTAAATAAAAATGGTTCCCTGAAGTCCCCTTTTTAAATAAAAATGGCCCCCCAAAGTCCCCTTTTTAAATAAAAATGGTCCCCTTTTCCCCTTTTTGAGGACTAAAATGTGTTGGGAGCCCTGTATGTATTAATCAAGCTAATTTGGATATTAAGACTGGCTAAACCTGAAATAAAACTTCCTTACTTTTTTATTTTGATGTGAATTACAGGGTACCTTTAAGAGGAATGTTTCATTGAATAATTTAAAAAAAAAATGTATCTCATCTTTATTATTATGCATATTTAATTATACATTATTACTTTACTTGACCTTTACTTTTAATGATTTCATTATTATTTAAATTATCTTACTTTTTATCATTTTAGTTTATTACTTACTTAATTACTTTAATATTTTACTATATTGCAAGCTTTCATTATAATATCGATTGCATTATTACATTCAAATTACTGTTTTAAAAATGTAAACAAAGCAGTGACCAGAAATCTACAAAATTCTAAAATTCGCACAACCTCTGCTCCTAAGCTGTGTGGATTTGAGGGAGTCTACAGTAGAGATCTGCATTGGCCTGGCTGGGGCTGATTTTCATTCACGGTACTCGGGCCGGACCTGGGCCATACTTTTTTCTGAAGGCTCAGGCCGGGCCGGGCCTAACTTAATTTTTCTGTACAGAGTTGTAACCTGGTTTCATTCCTAGTCTTCACGGCCCAAAATTTTCAGTCCTAGTTTTGAGCCAGCCCGTATGAAAATCATTGTCTCAGCATGGTCTGGTCCATTTAAAGGTTAGTTAAATTAGGCCTGGCCCAAAAATTTTTGCAAAAAATGCATACATTTTTGAATCACCATTATTCTACACTTAAACATTAAAATTTATTATTTTTAAAGAATAGTAGCTAAATTAAAATACAGTAAAACCTCCCTAAAGCGACCACGTTCCGTTCCAATAAAAATGGGTCGCTTCGAGAGGTGGTCTCTTAATGGAGGTCATGTTTAAATCTAGATTTTAATTGTTGAAATAAGGTAACAATTAATATTACTAATTTTTTTTTTCACATTAGGAAAAAATATAAAAATTTAAGTATCAAAACAAAAGTTAATTACATAAGTTAATTACTGCAAAGTTTAAAAAAAGAATACATTGACGTTTGCTTTGATTTTACGGTTTTATCTTTTATAACTTTTTTCCAAGTCCTTTTGAAGTTCAGTAAATAAATGCAATTTTTTTTGGACAGGAACAAATATTGACGATTTCATTAATGTATCTATTTCTTTGAGAGTTTCCTGACAGAATAGGGCAGGGGAGTTTATTGACCGTCATTCTTAACTTGTCATTAGAGTTAAATTCAATGCCTAAAACGGCACAAAGAGGTTTACACTTAAAAGTTACTGGAATAATAAAAAAAATTTCTAAACTTAGTTTAGAAGTTTGATGAACCTTATTCAAGCGACCAGGAAAAAACAGAAATTTGTGTAATTTTCTTCAAAGAAATGGGTCGCTCATGGAGGGAGTTCAACTGGGATGGTCTCTGAATGGAGGTAAAATTAGTATTGAACCTATGAGAATAAATTTCGTTCCATGAAAAAATGATCGTTCAAGGAGATGGTCGCTTAATGGAGGTGGTCGCACAGAGAGGTTTCACTGTATAGTAAAATGTGTGAAAAGGAACCTGCCTATGACGGAATCCTGTTTTAAACTGAAAAACGTGTTGATCCATGCAAAATTAATATACTAATAAGTAAGAAAAGTATATATAATACATTTGCTAAGAAGGGAACTTGTCTATAATGCAATATTTTCCCCTTTCTATGTAATTGAGTCTTAGAAGATTTTACTGTATAGTATTTTTCAAATTTTTAACAATTCAATGCATGGAATATGGATTAACAATATTAATGATAACTGAAACATTTACATAGAAGAAATAGCGATTCATTAAAAAACTAAATATCACAGCCCTGCGGCACTTATATAAAAATGAAGTTTAGAAACATGAAAAAAAAGTTAAGATAAATATTTTTGGTCAGAACTCCTTCTATGAGACAAATTTTTAACCAATTTGACGTAAAAATCAATGTTTTGTAGAAATTCACTCTTGCCAGGCCGGGCTTGGGCTGAGATTTTAACTTTTTTCCGGGCCGGGCTCGTGCCGAACTTTTAATTTTTTTATTGTGCCGTGCCCGGGCCGAACTTTTCATTTTTGTATCAGGCCGGGTTTGGGCCGAATTTTTTTCTCTATGAGTCGGGCCAGGCTCAGGCCTGGAAATGTCGGCCCATGCAGACCTCTAGTCTACAGTATCGATTTTGTGATCTTTTACCTGTGATCATAAAATTCAATGAATGTTATCTTTTTCCAGGATCTGAAATGAGTCCCACCAGCCAGACTCTGCTAGTGTGCACTGCCCACATCCACTGGGACCCGGAGTATTCAGATGTGAAACTCATCCAGACGATGATGCTGATGCATGAACTGAAGGCGTTTGTCGACGACATCCTCCAAAAGTGTAGTAGCATACCCAATACACCGAAAACGGATCCCAACCTCATTCCTCTCTTGCTCTGCGGCGATTTCAATTCTCTGCCAGATTCTGGTAATTTCAGTTTTTCTTCTTCGATTTCTGTTTTTCTTTACATATCTGAAAAAAAGTATGGCTATTATGTAAAGAAACAAAACTCATTACTGTTTCTCAAAATGCTTACAAATGATAAGTATCTTACACATGTTATTAAAAATAAATGTAAGTAATTTAACCTAAAACCTAGACTAGGGCTGGACAATATCAGATTTAATATTGCTGTATTGATATTGGGTTATTACCTTAAAGTGTGGGAGAATAAAAAAAAAAAATACTGATTTTGAATACAAAAATGGAGTTCTAGCAACGATTTAAGTACACACCGATGTAGAAGGCAACAAATTATTTTTATACTCATTTATTTATACAAAATCAATTAAATATATTTTTTTGCACAAAATAATTTTTTTTAGAAGAAAAAGAATCATATTCGATATCTATTCGCATTTATTCTGTTATTTTATTTATTTTTTAATAGCATGTTCCCTATCCTTCTCATTTTATGGTATTTTAAAATAACTCTTTAATTATTTAATTTTCCCGAGTTTAACCAAGTGTTATAGTACAATAAACTTACTAGATAAAATAATTTTGTTTTCAGGATATTGATGATTTTAATGATTTAAAATATGTTAAAATAAAAAATTTAAATTTATATAATGGCACATGTCATGCCAATTTATTTTATGGCACATGTCACCTATTTAATTACAAACATATCATTGTAATTAAATAGGTTTCAATGGGTGACAGAAGCACCAGAAATGTTGATTGTCAATTTTTCTCTAAGTAAATCGATACATTCTTAATAGTACAAAATTAAAGTGTCATTGTATTTATATCTATTTGCTATATAAAAACAAAGTAAAACCTTTCTTAAATATGCATGTTCTATTCAAAACTGTCAGATGTTACTTTTTGTCTTTTTTCTTGAAATCCCTTAATGATATTTCTGGCAAACTACTCAATAACATATATTCGTTTTAAGCTGAAATATCAAGATGTATTCAATTCACCTCGTGCTATCAATAATACGACAGAGAAAATAATATGAATGAGTGCATTATAAGCATTATTATCAACAATAACGAGCACTTATTGAAGCTCATGTTATTGGTCATGTTCAATATATCAATGTTTTGGTATATTGTTATATGTCAAGACCAATAGCAACAGCAGAACTAAAACATCGACAATAAGTGGTATTGAATAACAAACAGTGGAATATCTGATTTGTCGAAATAGCAACGATAACAAGTATAACAATAGACCGTGAATGTATTGGGTTAGATTGAGATGGAATATTCCTTATTTGGGAATCTTAACTATAGAGAAATAATCTGCAGAAGTAGATTTTCTGTTTTGGATGAAGTAAGTCAGCAAATCAGATGAAAATAAGGGTTGAAAAAGATATTAGTATTCGATATTCGATGCTGTTGTTCAGTGTTCAAAATTACATTGTGCACAAAACAATACTATTGGAATATATCGGTCGAGCCAGAGATTAGAAATCAATATTATGATATTTTAAAAATATCAATATTTGAATGATATATCGATAAATAATCCAGCTCTAACCTAGACACAGTAGAAAGATGTTTCAGGAAATCTTTTCTTGTAACTCTATTAACTACTTTTAGATGATATATTTTAAGCCATGAAAATTATTTATTCAATAGAAAACTTTTAGAAACAAATATATTCTTATGTTGAAAACTCGTCATTTAATGTAATAGAAAGAATAATAAATGAAAAGTAAAATGTAAATTCAAAATAGATTGAAGGGCTGATCCAGATGATGATACTGATGCACGAACTGAAGTCGTTTGTTGACGACCTCTTCCAAAAGTGTAACAACATACCCATCGCATCTCAGAAATCGGATGCCAACCTCATCGCCTGTGTTGCTCTGTGGCGATTTCAATTCTCTGCCAGATTCTGGTGATTCACTCCTCTTTATTTCTTTGTTGAGATTTCAGTTTTGCCATGATTAAAATTTGTTTAATGTTACATCATCTTCAGACCCCTAACAGGATATCAAGTCTGTTCCATGCAACCACCTGTTCTTTTTTGATCTACCAAAATGAAAGATACAGGAAAATAAATAATGCTTAATTTTCTTTCATTTATTTTCTCTTTCGGTGTGTGTGTGCATATGTGCATATCAAAGTTAGAGAAAATGTGTAAAATTCACAATACTTCAGTAAAGTATCATATTGTGCCAGTAATGAAAAAGGCAGTACTTTTCCATTATTGTACTTAACACCATACAAAAATATATGCTTTTATTTCAATCCTGATCATTCAAAGCATTTTTATTGCAAACTTTCCCAAACATTGAGACACTCTATTGAATGTGAATCATTTTTTTATTATATAAAAATAACCATGCAAAGCATTTTAATTTACCATTTTTTTGTAATCAAAAATATTTTTTATAAAGTTATAACTTACATTTCTCACTGGTGATAAGATGAATTTTATCATTTCTTAATTACCTGATGGTGAGGAAGCTGTAATAAAATTGCTTCAGAGCTATGGGGTTAAAGTTTTTTGTGAGATAATAGCTATGGGCATAGCTATAAAGGTTTTTTCAGGGCGGGGGGGGGGGGGTTAAAAAGTTTAAGTACACAGCTTTCATTTAAATAATTAAAATTGAAACTAGATTAATTTCTATTTTCCTATCTGGAATCATTGAGCATGAAAACAATAAGATACTCAATTGCTAAATGAATAATTAAGAAAGCAATTTCAAACAATACAGTAAATATAAGGTTTAAACCTAGAAAAATTGCATATATGAGAAAACCTGCATTAGTTTAAGGTTTGCAATTTTTTTGTCTTCTATTATGTAAGAGTGATAATCGCACTTCATACGAAAATACCGTCATGTTATTTTAACAAAGGAACAAAGATTTGGTAGAAATAAAAGGAATAGATTAGAGACACTGTTGATGGACAAGAGTAGGGAAATACAGGTCTGGATATGATAATATTGATATTTTCGTAACACAGAAAAACACAATGACAAACTGAGTCTGGCTGCTTTTTGTACTTCTTTTGATGATTTAACTTGTTTACTATTACAGAACTCAAAAAGACAGTAAGAAAAACAATAAAAATTTCATATTTTGTTTACTAATATTTTTTTTAAAAAGAAAGTCTTTCAAAAATCTATAATTTCCCAAGTTCACATATATTGGGGGGAGAGGCTCCCTCCATAACCCCCCATCGCGACGCCTCTGATAGCTATGAATGTATCACAAATAAAATTTTGTTGACTCTAACACTGGGTGTCATAGCCATTCTATTAACAGATTACAGAATATCACAAACTGGTGTAATGAAAGACCGTGTGGCACTGTTCATCATTATTTACAATTTTCTTATCTCGTAGAGTTCATGTGACAGTGCAATGTCTTTATTCAATAAATGAAATGTTTACTGCAATGCTAAGACATTTTACAATTTCATGGCTGCTGTTTAAATTTAGTTTTTACTTTACTTTATAATATTTTATTTATTCAAGCATATATTTACATTGATGTAATAGTTCGTGAAAGTCTGTACATAGTTGCCAACCTCCTGATTATTTTAATACCAATATTTTTATGCAGAAATACTTGTTGTATACAATCGCACAATTTCTGCAATTAAATAAAGCAAACATTTCTGTAAGAATTTACTAGTATTAAAAAAAAATAGAAGGTTGACAACTATGTCTGTAATTTTCAATTGTTATAATTCTTAAATGATTCCTTTCGCAGCAACAATGTTAATTAAAAAAAAAGTTTTATTTAGCACCAACTATTTTGATTTACGACAATGGTGTTGGCATAGTGGAAAAGTATCAAACAGACTTTTGACAAAATAGGTAAAGTTACAAAATTTACATTATTATAGGAAGACCCTGGGTCCTACAACTTTATATTGAGAAAAACATTGTCCATGCTAGAACAAGTAAAACAGTAAAATATCCATTTCTCTCAACCAAAACTTAACTGAGTTATGATTTTTAATCTTCCTTAATTCACAGCACTTTCTGGCACAAAAATGAAAAAAATGTTTTTCAACAAGCTTTTTCATTTAGGTATAAGCATTTTTATTGGAAGCACAATAAAAATGCATGATGAGTTGTAGCAGTTCATTATAAATATGCTTTTTCAATTGTGCCAGGAAGTATTGAAATGTTCAGTCTGAATATTGATAGGGTTATGCTTATTTCTGGTTGTACTTAGGAAGTTTTATATTTGAATTTGCATGCTACATCTATTCATTTTTCTTAAAAGTAAAATTTTGTCTTTTTGGGGTGCTTGCGTGTAAATATCAAATTGTATCATGTTTTCTGTTTGCTTCCAATAGGTGTGATTGAGTACCTGTCTTCGGGCCGTGTCTCTATGTCTCACATCGATTTCAGGGAGATAGCGTACAAGGACTGCCTGAGCAAAGTGGGCAACAGTTCCACCCATTCCAATGAATTCACCCATCCATTTCAGATCACAAGAGCTTACAATGACGGCATCATGCCGTTTACAAATTACTCGTAAGCACTTTGCATTTCTTCTTTTTTTTTTTTTCTATTATTAGCTTTTTGTGTAGTTGCATTCAACGGTTTAGTGATATATATTGGTCATTCCATGTCACTTATGAGACAGCTTTTCTATACATTGCCACTATTTCAGTAATGTTAATATCTTTAAATTAAAACAGCCAAATTAATATGAAAATCTAGAGTTTTTTGTTATTTTTAATGTATAGTTTGTTTTAAAATCTTATAAGTCAATCAGGCATGAGATTCTTAAGCGGATCCGCGATTTTCCGCTTTTTATCGTTTCTCGCAGGAGTGATTTGTTCCGAAATTTTAAAAAATCGGTCATCAATCGGAAAATTCGAACATAGGATCGCGGAAAAATAACTCAAATTTCGTCTATGGATCGCTGAAAAAAACCCGCATTTCGTCGTAAGATCGCGTAATAAACGTGAACTATGTCAAAGGATAACTGGAAAAAATAGGAATTTCGTCAAAGGGTCGTGCGAAAAACGGCAATTTAGGGGGGAAAATGCAAATACCGTCAAAGAATCGCTAATTTCGTCAAAAAATAGCAGGGAAATGCAAATTCTGTCGAATAATCGCGGAAAAAACGCGCATTCTGCTCAAAGTATAGCGGGGGAAACGCAAATTCTGTCAAAGGCGAATTTTGACAAAAGATCGTGGGTAAAACGTGAATTTCGTCAAAAATAGCGGAAAAACGCAAATTTCTACGAAAGATCGCTGAAAAACGCGAAATTTCGGCAAAAGAGCGCTGAAAAAAACGCGAATTTCGGCAAAAGATCGCTGAAAAAACGCGAATTTCGGCAAAAGATCGCTGAGAAAAAGCGAATTTCGGCAAAAGATCGCTGAGAAAAAGCGAATTTCGGCAAAAGATCGCTAGAAAAACGCGAATTTTGGCAAAAGATCGCTGGAAAAACGCGAATTTTTGCCAAAGATCGCTGGATAAAAACGCGAATTTCGCCTAAAGATCGCTGAAAAAACACGAATTTCGGCAAAGGATAGCAGGGAAAAATGCAAATTCTATCAAAGAATCGCAGAAAAAACATTAATTTCAGTAAATAATCATAAAAAATTTGCTGCAACATTGTTTTCACCAAATTCTTTTGCAGCTGAGTGACAGGTTTATTACATTAGCATGACATTAGCTTGCCATGTTTATTAACTGATGTTTTGAGTGAAATCTTGTTACAATTTGAATTAGACAGCTAACTAAGATTGCTGTGTAAACATTGCATCAGAATTATGAACTTAAAATAGAAACTTTCAGTATAGAATTACTTATAGTATTCGCATAAACTATTGATTTTTAGCCTTCCCCCCCCCCTCCCCCCCCCAAAAAAAAAAAAATCCTCTCGAAATAAAGCAGCATTTAAACAAAAGTTGACAGTTTTATTGCAAATAAAATAACCTTATTTAAAATAGCATGCATTCAAATGGCGCTATTTTAAATAATTTCTTATTTTCCCATTTCACGCGCTTTTCCTCTTTTTATCTTTTTGCAATCTCATGCCTGGTCAATAGACATAGGTATTTATGTAAGTGTCACACACACGGGACATTTTATCTGTTTTTCATGCAATGTCCCTGAAACAGGCAGATTACATAGGTCTAGAATTTAAAATGTAGAGATTTTTATTATCTGTTATTTTTATTTATTAAAAACATATAGCTTACTAAGCTCTAGGGTTTAAATGGGAAGATTTTTAAACCTATTTAACGGCCATTACATATCACGTGTGGAACAACTTTTGTGCATATTACTGCTATTTTAACAGTGCTATTGTATCCTCAAATTAACTGTGATAATATGGAAATATAGGTTATTTTGTTAATTTTAAAGTATAGTGTATATTTTAAAAACTTATAAGTTAATAGATATAGGCATACATCCAAGTGTCATGTGCAGAACATTTTGTCCGTTTCTCATGGAATGGCCCATGTCAATAAATATATATTGCGATATAATCCAATATTTATTTTCAAAATATTGTGATGTTTGATATTTATTTCCAAAATATCACTGTGTACGCTGTTTTTGGTATTTAAGTGAAAACAAGCAAAAACAAACTTTTCAACTTTTATTAACTGTGTCATCCTGTGGATAGATAACTTTTGTTTAGGGAAGTAACTTTTCTTAGCTAAAAAGAAGAAAAAAATCAAAATACAATAAATGAGTTTTTCTCACAAAATCTGACTAAATCTCTAATTAAAGATGGCAAGTAATTTATATATAGAAAACCTTTTAATTTAAAAACTAGCTAACAATTTGAACAACAAAATGGCAAAAACTCCATTTAGAGATCTGATGTAGTAGTACAGCCCACTTCCTCTAATCTGCAACTCTATAATCCACAAATGCCTATAATCCGCACTATATTTCAGTTGTAAACAAACAGTTAAAATTTCCTTTTTTAAGCAAAATAATGTGCATGTTGGCTGCCCTAATGAGTCTATTAAGGAATTTTTAATGCATTTCTGCATTCATTATAAGGAAATGTTCTACGTATCTTATAAATAACTATTAAACTGCTATATTCTGAGCAAATTTGCTGGCTATATAAAAGATAAAATTTCTTACAAAGAGGGGTTAGCTCTTGAGGATAAGCATCTTAGTTTTTTAGAAAAAAACAAACTTTTTTTACTGATCAAGAAAATCCTGACCCTTAAAAGGCTTCAAGATTAAACTGCATAGCATAAATTAAAAAAACTATAAAGCAAACCACTATCACCGTGATGTTTGATAGATTTAAAAATAAATAGAAATGTTTTTCATTAATTTTGTATTATTACAGCATTTAAATGTGTTCCTAATATTGAATATAGTTTTTTATTTATAAAAAAGCATTTTCTTTCATTTCTGTGTTATTTATTTACAGTATGATCACTACATTTGTTGATAAATTTTAAATATTAGAATGTAAACAAAGAAATGACCTATAATCTGCAAAATTCTATAATCTGCAAAACACTTGGTCCTGACCTGTGCAGATTAGAGGGAGTGTATTATATTACATAATAGTTGCATAGAACAAAAATATCTGAGATATATCAAAATATTCTATATCTATACTAACAAAAGAAAGTTTCTCTCTGTGTGTCTGTAATGGCTAGCAAAATCTACCAGACGTACAAAGCTGAAAATTTTTGTGAGGGTGACCCAAAATCTCTCTTGTTACACTTATGACTCAAAATTTTAAAATTATAATAATTACTTAAATTATTAATTAAAAATTGCTACTCTCTTTCATTAAAAACTCATCTTGGTCCTTGTGAAAGGTGGGAAAAGCGCTGGCACGTGAACAGAAGCCTTATTTACGCATCAGGAGAAAATGGATTAAAAAGAAATTTGAGGGATATTTTACCATTATTTATTAACTTACATCGGCCAAACTGCTTAGTAAGTAGAGAAGACATATTCTGAAAGATCATACTCTTGTGTCTCAAATGCTGCAATCAATAATAATAATAATAAAAAAAAAATATTGCCCTTTGAAAAAAAATTTCAAAAAGGGTCATTTTTCCGAAAAATGTTTTTCTCCCTTATTGCAATGCCCCTTAGGGCATAATTTTAGAGGTACCGACAAATAAAAAAAATATGTTCTTAAAGCTTTAATCTTCATCTAATCGATGGTGAAATCGGTTTTAAAAAATATGAATTTTAACCATTTCAAATACACGGATGACGAACTCGGATCACATTGTGCCTGATGGAGACGATATTTTTCTTACGCTTAAAGTAGCTAAATATCCATATTTTAACACAATCTTTTTAGGGCATCTCAATAGACCAGATTTTCATCATCTGCAAAAACTTTGAAACTTTGGGATGGGTAGAAATTTTTTACAAAATAAAATGTGTGAAAATGTTGATGAAATCAGTAAAAACCTGGGTGTTTCGTCGGGGTTTCACTCACTTTCGGTAATAAAATACTAAGTAGTATATACTTGCAATTCAATATTTTTTCATTTAAAAATGTAAATAAATTCATACAAAATGGAGTTAAAGATACCAAATCAGATATCAAATTTATTTATCAGGTGTTACCACCATTAATATAAAACTCTTTGACATGATATTAGATAGAAGTTGCAAGATAAATTAGTTGTGGTCTAGTGTGTAAGCGATTTTCCATGTTAAAGAAATTTTTTTTGTGGTCTATGAAAATTTCTTTATTCAATGGTTGGCTAGAAAAATCCTGGTAAGCCAGAATTTATTATGTTGCTATGATAATTGAAGAGCTTAGTTGAAGAACATGTTATTTATATTTTCAGAAAAATTATTTAATTGAAATGTTATGAGGTATTCTTATCATGGGGACTGTAATTAATCTTTAGGGTCTGTGGCATTATTTATTAATTTAAATAACATTACTGTAGCCTCTTGTTATATCGTACTTGTTGGAAAATAAGAAAAAAAGTATTATATCTTCAAATGCTGATGGTGTTGAAAAAGTTAAGAAAGATACCTACTACTAAATATCTGCTTATATAAAATCCAAGTGTAGGTAACCATTCCAGAGTGAACTGTGCCATGTGTCTGCTGCAGGGACCCGGAGCTGGAGCTGGAGCCCGGAGCCGGAGCACTCCGGAGCTGTGTTTTCCTTGGAGCTGGAGCTCTAAATTTTCCCCAGCTCCAGGGCTCCTTTAGTTTTTAATATTCTTTTAAATCTTTTTTTTTTCAGTCTTTTAAATTTCTAGGCTTAAAATATTTTAATTACAATAGAAGATCTTTATAACGCGATTCTATATAATGCAATTCTCCATATAACGCACAACTTCTCAGATGTAAACATTGAATTTTGCAGGTAAGAAGCACCTGAAATCCCACATCGTAAAAATTGCTACTCCCTAGAAAACTACATTTGATACATGAATTCAACTTTATCTCCTTAATTCAAAACTTTTTAATGAAAAAAAATTGTTATTATTACAATAAATATTATATTTTTGGAAATGAGTAATATAATGAATGATTGGGTCCAGGTATAGTTGGACCATGTTTATAAAATAAACAATACAGAATGATCATATAATGCAAAAATTTATAATTTGGATAATTCCTGGTGACAAGAAGTGCAGTATAAAGATACTCTAATGTATTTTGGTATGTTTCAGATTTATATGGTCGTGTTTATAAGGTAAATTTAATGATGTGTGAAATGTGATCCATATAATGCAAAATTCTATATAACGCACAACCTTGCATTTTTAGGTTTGCATTATAAAGATCTTCTACTGTACATCAATATTCAGTATTTTAATTATATCATTTTTTAGGCTTTTATTAGTATTATTAGAGAAGGAAACCTTCTCAAAACATGGTAACACTACTTTTCTTCTACTTTCTACTTGAACTAAGTGACAACACTATTCGAAAACAAATATGGCCGCCTGTTGTTTACATGTGTAGTTGTACAATTTTGGCTGTTTGAAAAGTGTAGAAGAAATTTAAGATTTTTGTGTTTAAAACTCCACCAAACTTTCTATTTTAAAAGCAAAAGCTAAAAGATGTCATACTTTCTGAACAAGCATTTGAAGTTTGATGAGAAGAAAAATGCATTTTGTCAGATCTTTAATGAAGGTAGAACGTATTTGTGAGCAAAAAATTAAACGTGTAAATTAAAATCTGCAACTCAAAAGCGCGAAGTCGGAGCCGAGTTGGAGCCGGAGCTGGAGCTACAGTATTTTCTCTAGGAGCGGAGCTGGAGCTACAGTATTTTCTCTAGGAGCGGAGCTGGAGCATCAAAAATCGTTCGGTTCCGGGTCACTGGTCTGCTGTATATCTGAAATGCAAGGCTCTTTTTTAGTCATCTACTCTGAGCTTTTTACTGAATTAATTTTGCTTATTATTATTATTATTATTTATGAAAGCTGTTCATTTGTAGATGTGCTCACATTAGCTTTTTTTTTTTTTTTTAAATATTCCCATTTATATTTTTTAATTTTAAGTCTTTTATGAAATTTCTTCAAAATGGTGGCAACTGTTTCAGATAAAAGCGAGATAATGAAAAATATTCAGACACATGGGGTTTTTGGACATATTTTTTCATTTGCAAGTTATTTGTAGTAAATAAAATTATGCACATGTACTTTATTTTTTATAAGCAAATAAAAATTCATATTTACTGCGACATCACAAAAATATTGACTGTTCAGTTTATTTTATTTTTATGCATTATGGCTTTATTTGTTTTTTTTCATTACAATTAAATAGAAAATATATTTTTATTTAAATATACTGTGCTTAAGCATAAAAGTACATATATAAAGTATGTTTGAAAAAATTGTGCTGGTGACATTATACTTTTTACATTAATAAAGCTAAGAAGAAAAATTGTCCTGATTGTGCCAACATGAGGACTTAATTTTCATGAATTTTTCATTTCCTAATTTTAAAGATCAGAGCCATTTTTGATTGTTGAACTATTTCAGAAATTGAATATTGAATAAAAAAAATATCCTCATTATTTGTATTTATAGAAATCATCTGTCAGTTTTAAAATGTATTTTTCTACAATACAAACCTTTCAGTAATAAAATCTGCATGATGTTTGTTTGTATGAAGTCAAGTGAAGATGAAACGCATGAACATTCCATCATTTTTCATGGGGGTGTTACACTAGTGTTATAATAATCTCTGAAATGTTAATTTATATGCAGACTATAATTTTCTCAACAATAGAATTACATTTCATTATTTTTATCATGTATGCAGTTGCTTAAAAGCATAATGAATGTAAACTTTTTATTACTTTTT